>CM076576.1:234642954-236012422 GCA_034641835.2 Pinus albicaulis
TTTATGTTCTCTTGCACCTTCTGAGCTCTATTGTAAACCTCTTCCCTTATCTGCTGGAGATGTATTGTCTGATTAATCCTCCTTATCATGTTGTCCTCTTCTGACTATATTTCTTGGACTAATTTTATCACTGGTGCACCTAGGCTGGCAGGAAACACTGAATCAGCTCCATAAACAAGCTGGTAAGGGGACATTCCAATGGACTTCTTTGTGGTCAACCTGTCTGCCCACAAAGCATGCACCAACTTGTTATGCCATGATTTTTTATTTTCCTCAAGTAGCTTCTTGATGATGGTCACCAAACTTTTATTTGATGATTTTGCTAGCCCATTACCTTGAGGGTAGTAAGCAGTAGCATGACAAAGTGTAATTTGATACCTGTGACAAAAATCAATCATCTTTCTGGAACCAAAAGCAGCAGCATTATTAGTAATAATCTTCCTAGGATAGCAAAATCTAGACAGGATATGATCTTCAAGAAATTTTATAATGACAGAATCTGTGGCATTCCTAGAAGGTATGGCCTCTATCCATTTGGTGAAGTAGTCAGTGGCTGTGAGAATCCATTTGTGTGGGGCAGATGAAGCAGGATGGATTTATCCTATGAAATATAGGCCCCATTGTTGAAAAGGAGCTTCAACAGTGATAGGTTGTAATGGTAAAGGGAGGAGTTTTCTTTTTCCTTCAAAAATTTGGCATTTGTGACAAGAAACTATCATTTTATGGACATCTTGAAAGAGGGTGGGCCCATAATACTCAGATCTAAGGATTTTATTGGCTGTGGTTTTCCAATAGAGATGACCTCCACACTCTCCTTCATGGAATTCATGCTTGATATTTTCTACATCAACTTCAGGCAAACATTTAAGCAATAAACCATTAGCATCTTTCCCATATAAACATTCATTTAAAATGCATTAGTTCCTAGATTTCAACTTTAAAAACCTTGCCTTCTTTTTTGATAAATCAGGAGGAGCATTAAGATTTGTAAGTACATACAAGATGTCAGCATACCAAGGTGAGTTTTGGAACTGCTCTTCCATAGTGGGAGAAGGTAATTCTTCCTATTCATCCAAGGCATCTACCATTTTGATGTCAAGGGCTTGTAGATTAGATTCAACCATTAATTGAGCTAAGCCCTGACCTTTAATGAGTTTGGTGGGTTTGATTTCCAAATCATACTCTAATATAGTAGCAATCCATTTGCCCCTCTTTCCATCCGGGTCTTGTGACAAGATGTATTTTACCACTATGTTAGGCACATAGGAAATGATGTGAGAATGTAGAATATACACCCTGAAGTCCTTTAAGGCCTTTACCAAAGCATAGGCCTGTTTTTCCATTATGTTATATTTCAAGGGTGCATCCCTTAAAGCCTTGCTGAAAAAAGGAATAGGTTGTTCCTGTCCCTCTGGGTTTTTCTACAATAGGATAGCAGCTACAATATGCTCTGAGGCAAAGGAAAAAATAAGAAAATCCTTTGAAAAGTCAGGGTTGATCAGGACAGGTGCCTGGGTGAGTGCATGTTTTACCAATTCGAAGGATATTTTGGCTTCTACAGTCCACTTCACTCTTACTTATTTCTTGAGCATATTAGTCATGTTTCTAAGGAACTCTTCCAAGTTGGGAATGAACCTCCTCAAAAATTTAATCTTTCCAATAAAGGACTGCACTTATTTTATGTTCGTTGGTTGGCTAATCTTTAGTATTCCCTCAACTCTCTTTGGATCTATTTTAATCCCTTCTTCTAATATGATATGGCCAAGGAGTTTACATTCTTGTAGGCCAAATACTGTTTTTTTGGGATTTAAATATAATCCAAACCTTCTACACTTTTCAAGGACCTTTCTTAGATGTCTCAGGTGCTCTTCATCAGATTTGGAATAAACTATTATGTCATCAAGTTAAATTACAATGAAGTGCCCTATCTCCTCTGAAAATGCAATGTCCATGGCCCTTTGGAAAGTGGCCCCAGTGTTCATTAACCCAAAAGACATTTTCACATACATGAAAGTGCCCCAAGGAGTGGCGAAAGTTGTCTTGAGTTGGTCTTCTAGGAGTACTAAAACTTGGTTATACCCTAAAAAACCATCTAACAGAGAAATCCTCTTTGAACCAACTACCCTTTGTAGAATGTGTTCCATTTTGGGTAAAGGGTAATTGTACTTTAGGGAGGCTCTGTTAAGGTTTATGAAATCAATGCACAATCTGATTTCTCTTGTCTTTTTCTTCATAGCTACAAGGTTAGAAACCCATTCTGAAAACCTCATAGGCACTATGATTCCTGCCTCATACATTTTCTTGATTTCCTTTTCTACTAGAGGCAGTTGTATTGGATTAATTCGACGTAGTTTTTGCCTAAAGGGTTTTTGGTTTTCCTTCAATGGGATCTTGTGCTAGATGATTTTTGTATCATAGGATTTTAAGTCTTCATAGCTCTGGGAAAACACATCAAAAAACTATTTAAATAAGTCAATGTATTTATTTTTCATGTCAGCTGGCAAGGAGCCAGCTAATTTAGTCATTTTAGGCTAATCTTTGGTGCCTATGTTGCATTCCTCGACATCAGATTCTGTGTATTCTATAGTGGGTTTCTTTGCTACGTCGTTAAAATCAAACAGGTCTTCTAAAGGTGCTAGCCCCCAAGGTATTTTCTTTTCCCTTGATGACAATACCTCAATGTCTTCGTCTTCTGTTTCCTTGTATTCTTCAGTGTGAGCTTCAAGTTTTTTAGTTAAGATGTTGATTTTTACATGACCAAATAGTTTATCTCCTTCAAGGGACTCTTTGTTGAGGCAATTTTCATCAGATTTAGAATCTGAATTAGATAATTCAAACTCTTTCCTTCCAAGCAGGAAATCCTCTATCTACTTGTCGCCCTCAAAGACTTGCCAATATTTTTCATTATCTGGCACTGTAGGTCTATACTTAATCTGAGTTGTACAATATTTGGTTTTGATTGGCGTTAAGCATGTTCTAGCTGCAAAGGCTAAATTGTGGGCGGAAATATTTCTTTTTCTTGGAACGAAAATCAATTTGGACTCCTTGAAAGTTTTCAAAAGGTCCATGACATCGTTTTGGTAAGCTCTGAGTCTGGGATGATTTGCATTATATTCCCCATTGACTTGCTTAATGACTAGTTCTGAATCTCCGTACACATTAATTCTTGTGGCTCCTAAATTTTTTAATAGATGTAAGCCTAAGAGAAGGGATTCATATTCTGCTATGTTATTGGAACACTGAAAGTTTAATTTGCAAGAAATGTTTTCTTTGTGGTTGTTTTCAGTGTTGGTAATCTAGGCACCTGCACCAGCAATGTTCTTAGTGCATGACCCATCAAAATGCATACTCCACAGAGGAATATTTTCAATTTTGTCTTGGTTATTGTCTCCTTAAAACAACGTGCTCAAGGGTTGTTGTGAAATCTCGACACTTAGTTGTATTTGTTTTGATTCCTCAAGATTTTCGTGGAGTTGAGCATGAGGGGTAGTATATTGTTTACCATCTTGGCTTTGTTCACTCTAGTCTGTTGTCTCAGCGCATTGTTCAACGATTTCTCTCTCGTTTTCTTCCATATCTAGAACTGCCATCATTTCTAGATTAAGGGCCTCTAACTGGTTATCTGAGTCACTATGTTCTAGCTCTGACTGCTTTGTGGATTCATTATTGTAAAAGATAAATGAATCTAGGTCAGTATGGACAGAATAAATGGGAGAATTTCCAGGCTTTTCTGAGCTACTGACCATGAATTTCATGTGTGACTCTCTGTATAGTCTTCTAAGCTGGCTAAAGACAGGAATAGTGGCATATGTTCCATCCATCTGTATGGTACCTTGCAGCTTGGCACCCCATGATCTTGACAGCAACATGACATACTTAGGAGGCACATCAGCCACCACAACATCCATCAACATGCACTTGGCTGGGATTTGGGTCAAACTCACATAAAGGTCTTTGATTAGACCCAGACACTTCACTCTGTTGGAATCAAAAGAATATAAATCCTTGTAAGGTCTGGTTATTTCTAGTCCTAGCCTTTCCATTATCACCTTTGGCATAAGGTGGTGAGAGGCTCCAGAGTCATGCATAGCATTATGCAGGATCTTGTCATGAACATTTAAACTCACATAAAAGGGGGGAAAAGGTCCCTCTTGATATATACCTTCAATCTTAGGACCAAAAATGAGCTCTGGCTGGTCATCATTAAGATTGACTATATCATTATTGTCCTCAATATCTAAAGCCTTCAAAATTTGGGTCCTATATACACTCTAAGCAGCTAACTCAGTTATGGGAATAGAGATTCTGATCTTTGAAATTTCCTGCTCAAGGCTGAAAGGAATTTGGCTCTTCGAAGGACTTGTCTCAGCCTTACTAGCTTCTAGTCTATCAACAACATCAGCTTGCTGATTTGTTCTACTAGTATTTGAAAAAATGGTCTTAACAGGAGTACTAACTGAAGTGGTATTACTACTAATGTCTGCACTCTGTTTTTAATTGTTTTGAGTGCCCTTCTCTCTACTTTTATCAGAATTTATAGTCATTGTTTTATCCTTTTGTTTGACAATTTTAGGCTTGGTTGTAGTGCTGTTTTGTGAAGATTTGTCAGAGGTTTTGGTGTTGAGAGTTTGTTGACTGGTTTTGCTTCTAAGGTCATATTCTTTTTGGGACTCTATGATGACGTTTTCCATGTCTTCAAAATAACTTTCATCATCATCTCTGTTGTCATCATAAGGGGCATAAAGACCTTGTTTTCTATCATAATGAATCTCAAAGTCATCATTATCTACTCCCAGCATGTTGATATCATCTTCCTCTGTTATCTCATCTGTTTCCTCAACCTAGCTTATATAGTTTTGATGAAAAGGAGGAGTGATCAATTTATCATCTTCCCTAGGTCTGTTTGGAGGTTAGTTCCTTCTAAAATTCTGATTTTGGTTCTGGTTTTTGTTTTGAGGAGCAGTTTGGTTTTGACTTGTTTGTGCTCTCTCAAGGATGCTCATTTTCTTCATCATCTCCTCCATCATTTTTTCCATCTTTGAGTTGGAAGTAGAAGGTGCATTTTCCTCTCTAAAGGACACTCTCTTTTCAATTTTCATTCTTTCTCTCTTCTCCATCAAGTTGACTTCCACAGAAAAAGCACCCTTTTTCATATCTTCAAGAGTTTCAAAATCTCTCTCTCTCAGCTGATAGGCCATCTCGGGGTCAAACCCTTCAGGAAACTTGTTTAAAGCTGAGCCCTGTGGAGGTTTTAGTTATGGGGAAAGTGCATTATACACACTATTGAATCTAGTGCAATAAGCTTGCACACTTTCCCCAACGTCTCTATGGAGGTTCTTGTAGTCAAAAAGGATTTGGAGAGGGTTTTTCTTTACTTCCCATTTGTTTAAGAATGTTTGATGGAAGGCTTGGAGATCATTAATACTATGGGGGGTTAAAAACTTTGAACCATTTCCTCACTTCTCCCTAAGCCTGAAATAACCTTAAGCTTGGCAGAATCCTCTCTTGCAATTTCATTTACATCAAAGTAATCATTCATCTTATCCACATGTTGTGATGCGATTTTATATATTCTTAGCATCATATAATGGAATTTTGGATGATAGATCTGTGAAAGATCGACTAATGGTCACAGGAAGGACTTCAAAGAACATACCATGTTGCTGCATGATATATGATGGAAATTGATTCAAAATTATATTATAAAAAGGAAAGAAATGACTAAGTGATGATTTGAATATTCTGGATGCTAAAATTGATAGAAGTGGATGGAAGCAAGAATAGGCTAAGGTTGATGTGGATGAGGAGAACACCTGAGATTTGTGAAGAAAATGCAAATCGAGGAGGTGTTGTTTCTGATACAAAGGGTTCACTTGTTTCAAGGGATGATAGTGAAAATCAAATCTAATTGATCTAAATCACAGAAGCGTAGATTTCTAAATGGATTTATTAAGTCAACTTGAGATTTTTTTAGAGGTAGAAAGATTTTCGGGGAGTGAATTAGCTCTCGAGGTAGGTAAAGAAAATGGTTGATAAATTAATCTTAGGAGAGTTCCTAAGGATACTTTACGGGTTATCGAATATCTCGGGTGGATCCGGGTAGGGATAGGCTCTAGTGTGAATCTTTCTAGAAGCCACTGTCTTGTGTTTATCGGATCCAAATAAACAAGATAAGTTCAACGGTATGAAAATATTTAAGAGGTTTATACAAATCTTGTTTTGGAAAGGATTTAATCTCTGATCTTGTATTTGAGTTTTAATCTTAATGATAAAGGTTCTTGATGGAGTCTTGGGAATGCATTCGGGGATTTTGGGTATGGTAGAGTTTTAGCTCTTCAGAGTAAAATGTCTTATGGTCCACCACCATGTTTGTTAGTCTGTCTGAAATATTTTTAGGTTTTTACGAGTTGAGTGGTTGTATGGAAAACTAGAGAGTCTATAAAGGTAAGCCAAGCAACTATGAACTCCATAAAATTCCCAGTAGATACCATGATGTCTTGCTTTTCTGTATTCGCAAGATTGGCAAAAGTCCAACTACGGGGAGAACATCAGGCCACTTTGGGATTCAAGGATCTAGCCCTCTCGAATCGAGAGAGGGATCTCTCACTGCGTCGGTTCCAGGTAAAATCTGCAAGCACAGAATAATGATATCGGGCTAGTTATGAAGAGCTTGGGTTTTGTTTTGTTTATTTTGGTTGGAAAAACCGCAGTAGAGGTGAAGGAAATTTAAAGTGGGTAGAAGAGGTCTTGCAGAAGGAATGATTTGGGTACGACGAGAAAGGCAAAATGGTTTGGCCAATGAGGCCCATGGAGTCATAGGAGGATTTTAATTGGATAGCAAGGTTCAAGCGGGGATCCATGGGGCAAGAGTCACTTATATCGAAGGATCTCTTAAGGTGATTTTATGAAATGGAAACAGATAGAAATGAAGAACAAACAAATGAAGATATAGTGAAACGACTGCAGATCAAGTAAGTTCTTTTTAAACTATCTTGCTCAGGCACTGTGCCCAAAAAAACATAAGGAAGTACGAGATCGAGTTGGCACACTAAACTAGTCTGCAGAAGTACTTTGGGTTAGAAAACATTAAAAAATATTTGAGCAACTTAAGATCGGGTAAGTGCCTTTACTTCCCTACTTTTTATTTATATTCAAATAAGGAAAACATAAAGTGTTATAGAGATAAATTGGTAACTTTAAAGCAACTGCAATGAAGAATAACTTCAGTTAGAACATTTAAAAACATTTGAAAAGCTTAAAATTGGTGGTCTGCCTACTTCCTAACATACATATTAAATAAACTTGAATACATGGTAATAAAGAAAATTTAGATCATGCAATTCTACTAGCAAGCCTGCATTTGATGAACTGCTAAAGAGAACGTTCAAATGAAGAAAACACGGACAATAAAGCTTTCGGTAAAGTATGGTACTATTGAGAGTAAATCCTAGCTCTATGTTTGTTGCTCTTTACTGAAGAAAATGGTGAAAACATTAAGCAAAATAACAATTGATGAAGAACCATAATGACATAAATGAGATCACATCAATGAAACACCATTTAGTGCTCAACCAATTCTAGTAATGGCTGATAGGTCTAGCAGACTTTATGAAACATATATCTAACAATTACAAATACAAGGCATCCGTAACCAAAATATCTACACCTTCAGATCATCCAGAATGCAAAATTACCCCCCATCTTCTACAAAAGTATTTACAAAAATAAAAGAAATTGGAAATTATTAAATTTCAAAAAATATGTGGCGAAGAAAGGCAAATCTTGGGAATAACCACAAACCACGCTCGACCTCGTAGCTAGCCCTCGAGGACGGAGAAGATCTCCAGGGTCTATCTCGTCAAAATATGTCCATCGGGCACCGAATGACCTTATTGAAAAACGGATAATGATTTTGGCTAGTAAGCAAATAAAAAGAAGTTTGATTTAAATTTTTTGGGTTTTGTTGGAAAAATGGGAATGGCAATTTTCGGCTTGGGGATGAAAGCTGGTCCTTAAAATTGGTGGGAGCAGAGTATGAAGTATTATTGATGCTTTTGATTATGTGTATGAGTGGATTAGAATGACAAGGAGCTGAAGAGGGCAAGGGAGAACAAGGATCCTCTCCCAAGGCGGCGAAAACATTTAAAACTAAACCAATTTAAAGGCGAACAACTGAATCAATGAATTCTACCTCATTTACTCATTCATTTAGTTCGAAGCAAAAGAAGGGAATGGTATACATCAAAAATTAAAGAACTTACAAAATAAATAGAAGAAAGAAACATCAAAAGCGACGAGTCCCAACGAGTCTTTGCCAAAATCTACGATCTTTCCTTAGCGAAAAAATGCAAAAAATATGTACAATAGTGTGCCAAACTTTTCCCAAGAGTTCAACCACAGAAGTGTCTCAGAAAATACAATAAATAGACAAGTCTAACCCCTTGCCTCTAGGGTCAAGCTCATGGTCTAGGATTAGTTTGAACCAATTCTAAACAAAAGGAGCTAAAATCTAGACGTAGCTGACTTGGCTCTAAAAGGAAGAGCGGATTCATTCATTCAATTCACTTTTTGCTGAAAAAATCCTCAAACAAGTAATATTGAAAAAATTGTATCCTTTAATAATTCTATCAAGAAAAATAAAAATTCCCTCAGAGATGAAACTGATCATATGGCAAGTTACGAAATTTCGGAAGGCAAAAATTTGGTCGAAATCCTCATATGGCAGTGCTCTAGCTCTATGCGTCGCGCTACTTTGAACAATGCAGGGAGGCACTTCTGGAGTCTAAATTGAGCTCATGATATCTCGTTGAAAGCCTGGATGTTAGCTATATCCTTTGTTAGAATCTTTTATTTGAGGCTCTTTAAACTTTAATCTCCCAAAGTACTTACTACTTTGGTGCAAAGGTGGCGAAAGGTGGTTTTCATGGTGTTTTTGGCCCTTAAGACCACCCGAACTTGATGAAATATCTAGGCCATTCATGGTACATAAATTTCCATAAAAACCCAAAATATCCAAGTTTTCTCTGAAGATGCTCAGACATATGTGTCCAAAATTTGTGCATATGTGACAGGCATCTATTTGTAATTTTCAAAATGACAATTTTCTCCAATTCCTTGAAATTTGAATTTGGTGTCCTACGTCATATGTAATTTTGAGCCAAGGAAAGCGTTCTGATTGGGTGATGTACACTTACCTCTGATGTACTACAACTTGACCTTGAAGTTCTGATTTCTTGCTTTGCAAGCAGAGTGACGCCCAAGTAATGGTATGTCATGTTCCTCAAGCTGTTATTCTCTTGGTTGGCCTCCTAGACACATGTAACTCAATGGTCTCGATCATAGAAGTATTTGTCTCCATGGTATCTATGCAAGGTGTATGTTGATTTTTTCCTCATTACCCAAATATATTTTAAACCGAATGAGGACTATAGGAAATAGGCGGTAGAGATAGTGAGTTCAATGGAGCTTTGTCAAGTAGATACGATATGAAAGAAAATCACTTTGAACGTTTGAAACTTGGGATTTTTGCAAAATGATGCGGAGATGGATATTAGTAAGGATTAGGGAAGCAGGACAAGTGGGAATAAGTGATATGAGAGAAAGAGTGATAAGTGATTTGGGATGTTTGAGACAAGGGATTGACAAGAATAATATGACAATGAGAGAAAGAACCATAGGTCGAATGGGATTTGAAATACTCGGCACAAAATCAAACTTTAACAATCAAACCCAAACCTAAAACTGATTTTTGATAAGAGGATACAGAGATACATGTTTGGCATTCAAACTCTTCAACCAATCTTTGAAACCACACCCCAAAGCTGATAAATGGAAAATTACAAGAAAATTTGAATTATTTGAAGCGAAGAATACAAAAATTTTACGGATTTCGTTGAAGGCAATGAGAAAAGCTTGGAGTATCAGCCCAATGCGCCGCGCACCAACCCAATGTGCCGCGCCGCAAACCCGTGCGCCAGCCGCCCACTTTCCTATGCGCCGACGCCATTTTGCAAGAGGATTTTGGGCTGATGTGGTCGGCCTTGTGATAGCTCGTTGGAAAGATAGCTGAGTCTAATTTAACCCAACTAGAATTTGTCAATTTGGAGTTCATTTTACCATCCAAAAATTAAATCTCCAGAACCAAATTCAAACCAGCCCAGAATGAAACACCTCAAGGCGATGCCTACGATCAACGTTTGAAGGTCTTCATCAACTCAAAATTGAAATACAGTATCTCATGAAATATACTATCAATAGTTATCCTTTGGCACATCAAGAAAGTCATTTGTGCTTAAACTAGGAGAAATGTTGATTTTCCCAAGGTCTAGCCAGAGGGTGCATTCAATTCTTCGAGGAAACGGTATTTTTGACATTTCTCTAAAAACATGATACCTATGTAAAAAAAACGTAGAAAGTTTTTTATTCTTGGCATATCTTCAGAAAAAAAACTCACAAGTTTTCCAAAAATTCATCTTTTTATTACTCCAAACATCATTTTAAGTCAGAAACCTATCTAGATGTGTGAAACAAGGTATTTGTCGAAATGAGCAGAAATGAAGGGGATAAGGGGCTTCTAAGTGTAGGAAATTTTGAGTAGGGAGGGATGTTGAAACGGAAAGTGGAATCTCAGAAATTGAGTAGAGGGAAGGGGTCAAAAGGGAAAAACACGGTACTAGCCTAGAAAATTGCCAAGTTGTAGCAAGAACCTAGGGTTTGTGCAAAAATGAAGACAGAGGATCTCGATGGGAAGTGTTTAATCGAATTTTACATTAGGATGGGGGGTGTACCGACAGGAGTGGTGCTGATAGAAGTGATTGTTATCCAAGAAATTATCTTCAAACCCTTGGAGAAATGAACATACCTAAGCACGGCGGAATCATGAACGAGGTGTAAAACGACCCTTTGGAACTTGGCCTACGTGGCAAAATACAAAGATATAGTCATGCCAAACCAATTTGGGCCATCTGGAAAGTGAAAAGCCTAGACTAGTACTTGATGAGCAAAATTTTGACGGAAGGCTCCTTTGAAATGACAAATTTGACCACTGACACTTTAAGATCATACAGCAGAGCAAGTTTGATCAACGGAGGAAGGATACAAGTGAGCACTAACATTGGCTCCAATGGGGATGGTAGCTCCTTGAAGGTGCCAAGAACGAAGACGGATCTTTGGGAGGCCGAGACGGTGCCGCTTCGTCCATTGGGCAATGGAATTCAAAACTCAAAGAAGCCCAAATGCATGGTGGCCGATGACAAGGCCAAAAATTGAATCTCACTCAACTGAAGCCCATTTCGATACTTAAACACAACGAAAAACTAGAAATATACTCAATATGAAACTTTATTCAATACAACCTACTAACAATTTCATTCATCACGATTAAGTGAAATGAAACAACCAATGCAACCATGTAAGTATTGCGGTAACACATTTCGTTCTTAGCAGTCTCGTTTATGAAAAACAAGAGAGAACTGCGAAAGGAAACTCCCATGAAAACTTGTGGTGATCAATTTGAATACTATGGATTCTCTATCTTATCTGGCTCTTTGCTAAGGATCTTGAAATTCATACTGCTGGAGACTTAAGCTCATCATGGATTACTTCTCTTCTCCTCATACCATGAATGCAAAACTTTGATCAAACTGTGATGAGCACAGCAGAACTCACTAAAAATGACAAAGGAGGCGGGTTTGCCGGATCAAGTCTATGTCATTATACGTTTCAAGCTCACATGTAATCAATGGAAAAAAGCTTTGAGCACGAACACTGCATCAACACACGAGCAATAGGATCTCAAGAAACTTGAAAGAGTAGCACTGATGTATACAGTCAGCCATAACAGCCTCTCTTCCTATTCATCCACTACAAAATTATACAAAGAATTCACTTTTAATTAAAATGTGCTTAGAAACAAAAGGGTATAGAATCTTCTTTCATCAATAATCTTATTTTCATCACCACCATTCATAACATCTAAGCCTTCAACTTCTGCGTTTGGTGTTTATAAAATCACCTCCAAAATGGAGATGATTCAAAATAGAAAGGTACGGTCATCTTGTATGTTTGATCATATGTGATAGCTTCCGTGTCTTCATACGTAGCTTGGCCAATCAATGGCTTTCGGGGCACCATACACGGGCCATGAAAGTTTTGAACAGGCTTTCATTGCCTTCAAGATAATCCAAATCAAGATTTGTTGGCCGGTTGATTTCGATTGCATGGTAGTTGTCTGCGATGGTAAAGAATCAGAAACAAAAAAGGCAAAGATCTTCACCACCCAAAATTGCGCTATCCTCATTATATATTTGATATGTATCGATTGATCACGTACTCGGTGTGAAAGGGAGCCCCGCACTCCTCCAACTTCATGCTGGTTATGCAGGATTAAACTACAGCTGGAGAACATAATCATCATAATATTTGGTCAAGCCGAAGGTAAATCATCAAGCATACATATATAACAACTCACCACAAATGATCTACAACCATACTATGACAACCAAGATAAGAAACAAATATTTTGGATAATTTATATTCTTCTTCAAAATCAGGCATGTTTTGAAGCATTATACTCATTTCTGTGACATTTCTTTTGCATCATCTCTTCCACCGCACTTACCAACATGTCAGATTTACCTCTAAAGATGTCGATTTCTCCGGATCTATGTTTCTCATCTCTTCTTCCTTCAACCTTGCCCTTCGGATCAGCAAATGAGATTCTACATTCTTGCACTATTACGCATCACGTAAGTGCCCACATGTCTTTCTCTCAGCAAAACTCATTTCAGGATCAAGGCACCACATTCTGAAGGCAGATCTGGAGGAAAGGTCTTATATCATTGTATTGGCTCTCATGATTAATCTGCTGAAAAGTGTTATCTTGTCTCCTGGCATTCTTTTCAACTAATTATACTCTTCCAACAATCATAAAGATTACATAGTCTCTCTTTGAAAGCGCGTGAGCGCGGTAATCCGAGATGCTCGCCGCCAAGTAGACTGAACCATCTGCCAGCGCACGAAGAGAAAAAGCCTAATGCGACATCTTCATCATCAACCAAAAAAGGTCGAAAAGACTCAAAATTCGAGAACATGTTTCTCAATGAGTGACGTTGTACATTTCATCAAATCTTGGTAGATATAGGTCATAGTACAAGAAAGCACGGTCTCGAAGAAGTGTCAGGAGGCTTGTCGATGCGGAGATTTTACAAGGTATAGGGGTATGTACAAAAATGCAAATCAATCTTGAATTCTTCAGTTCATCAGACTGAAAACGGTCATCACAAGGTTCGAAGAAAGGTCTTGATCAAGGTCAAAAGAATGCAAATCTTTGGCATCCACAATCTTCGAAAGGGAAAAGAGTCAAATGCGGGCGAGGATCTTTTCTCAAATACAATATACTTTGCAAAGCCTTTTTGACATTCTCGGGGAAAAAGAGAAGAAATAATTTATGACAAAGAACAAAATGTCTTGGATGAAATTGTTTCCAGAATACGATCTTTACATATTGTCCTTTCATAGCCTGTGGTCGAGTTCATCCTCGAGTGGAGTCCTTGGATACGATTTCGAAAGTGATTTGATGCTGGTGAATGATTCTGACCTTCTTATGTCTGATAGATTTGTCCACATCAACAATCAGATACGAACTTGATTAGATCTTGCGAGGCAAGACAATCTACAAGTCGAGTGTCACATTCACAAATTGGCGGAGATTGGCCCAGCCGCGTTATCTACCACAGTACACCTTGACGTTTCGAAGGCTACACAATAGCTTGACTCCGTCGCTTATAAAATGAATGAATTCAACAAGAAAACCATTTCTTCCCAGTGTAATTAGCCACTATGTTAGGCCTAAATCTTCAGCAGGCTGAAAGAAGGAGACAAATCTTAGGATAACCACAAACCATGCTCGACCTCGTAGCTAGCCCTACAGGACGGGAAGGCTCCGGTCTATCTCGATAATATCATGGGGCTGAGATGACCTGAAAACGTCGTAGTTTTTAGGCTGATAACTTCAAATGAAAAGTTTGATTTAAATTTTTTTGGGTTTTTGTTGGAAAAATGAATAAGTAATTTGAGCTTAGGGATAGGCGGATCTTGATAGAATTCGAATTGGGAAAGGTAGGAAGTGAAATGTTGATACTTTTGATTATATGGATGGATTGAGTAATAAGAACTAAAAGGGGCAAGAGAACAAGGATCCTCTCAGGCGGTGAAAACATATAAAACTAAACCAATTTAAAGGCGAAACCACGAATGTCGTTCCTATTCCTATTCAATAATTTAAGCAAAAAAGAAGGGAATGGTATACACAAAAAATTAAATAACTTACAAATAGCGAGAGAAAACACCATCAAAAACTGAAAGCCAAAATAATCCCAACGGTGCTATGAAAACCTACGATCTTTCCTTGGCCAAAAAATACGAGAAAAATATGTACAATAGTACTTTTAAACTTTTAAATTATACAAAGGTATCCTGAAAAATACAACCAATAAAAACGGTATAACCCCTTCCCATGCCTCTAGGGGTCAGCTCATGCTTCTAGGAGCAGTTTGAACCAATTCTAAACAAGGAGCTAAAATCTGAAACGACCGACAACTTGGCTCTAAAAGGAAGAAGCATTCATTCATTCAGAGCACTCACTTTGCAGAATGAATCCTCTAGAACAAGTAAATAAGTGCCAAAGTTACATCATGTACATCAAATTACATCAAGAAAAACCAAAAATTACACAAAAGTCGGCTTCATTAATGGCCGAATTTACGGTACAGGCCAAGGCGGTCGAAATCATCATGCGCCGTGCTCAGAAACTCTGTCATTAGCGCTGCAGAACCTATTTTGACCGCCTGGAGTCAGTGAGCTCATGATACTCTGGTTGAAGCCTGGATGCTGGCTATCCAACCCAAGTGGAATTTTTTTTTAATTTGGAGCTCATTTGCCCTCCAAAGCTTCCAATCTCCCAAGAGTACTTCTTTGCTGGTGCAAAAGGTGGCGAAGGTGGTTTCATGGTGTTTGGCCCTTAAGACCACGGAAACTTGGGTAAATCCAGTAATTCATGACACATAAATTTCCTGCTTCAAAAATATCAAGTTTTCCTACGAAAATCCACTGCACTCAAACATGGCCAACGTCGGGTGGCCAACGCGCGTGGGCGAAAAATGTTTGTTTTGCAGCCAAAATTTTCAAAATGACAAAATTTTCTTAAAATTCAGCAGGTGGACTGAGTGCTCCTCTGTCATATGCAATGTTGGGCCAAGGAAGCGTTCTGAGATTCGGAGTTGATCATGCCCTTTTTCCTCCTCGATGGCATACACCCAACTTGACCTTCAAGTTCTGATTTCTGCTTTGCAAACACAGTACGAGCGCCCAAGTAATGGTATGCCATGTTCCTCAAGCTGTTATTCTCTTGGTTGGCCTCCTAGACACATGTAACTCAATGGTCTCGATCATAGAAGTAGCTGTCTCCATGGTATCTATGCAAGGTGTATGTTGATTTTTCCTCAATTGCCAAAATATGCCAAAACCGAATGAGGGACTATGGGAAATAGGCAGTGGGGATAGTGGGTTAAATAGACTTTGCAAGTGAATCTATGAATGTGAGAAATCACTTTGAAAGTTTGGAAAACTTGGGATTTGCAAATGATATGGGAGATGGATGATAGTAAAAGGTTGAGGAAGTAAGACAAATGGGAATAAGTGATATGAAGAAAGAGTGATAAGTGATTTGGGATGTTTGGGGAATAAGGGATTGACAACGATAATATGACAATGAAGGAAAAGAAAAACCTTGGTGAGGCCAGTTTGAAATACAAGCACAAAAATCAAACTTTAACAATCAAACCCAAACCTAAAAAACTGAGTTTGTAGTCTGAGGACTAGAACCATGTTTAGCATTAAATACAACCAATCAAAACCCACAACGCCGATCAGCAGAAAAATTGAAAATTTGGATGCTTGGAACAGAGAATGCAAAAATTTTTGAGGTTCGTTGAAGGCAATGAAAGAATTGGAGTATCGGCCCAATGCGCGCGCACCAGCCTTGATGTGCCGCGCCTGGTATGCGCGCGCCCCTTTCCTATGCGCCGCGCCATTTTGCGAGAGAATTTTGGAGGCTTCACGATGTCCAAATTGGGCGTGTGATAGCTCGTTGGAAAAAGATATTTGAGTCTAATTTCCAACCCAACTAGAATTTTTCAATGCGGAGTTCATTTACTGTCAAAAATCAAATCTCCCAGAGCCTGATCCATCTTAATGAGAGCCAGCCATGCCTCAAGGCAGTCACAGCAGTCCATTTTTGAGTCTTCTCATCTAATTAAACTCATGATAGCCACTGACTCTCATCTGGTCATTTTGGCCAACCAATCTAGGAAAATATTGATTTCCCAAGGTCACTTTAGAGGGTGCATTCAATTCTCCTGAGGCAACGGTAGTTTTTGACATTTCTCTAAAAAAACCATTCTACATGCTTGAAAGGTTTTTCTTCTTCTGGCATGTTTTGGACAAAAATCTCTCTCGATTTTCTAAATTCATCTTTATTTCTAAACATGTTTAGGTAGAAACCTATCCCGATGTGAAGCAAGGGATTTGTCGAAATAAACCCAGAAATGAAGAATTGAGAGCTTCTAAATTCTTGGGGAAATTTTTGGGAAGTAGAGGAGGATGTTAGGAAGCGGAAAAAGTGAAATCTTAGAGAAATTCAGGCAGGAAGAAGTCCAAAGACAAAAGCACAGGCTATTTCAGAAAATTGCCAGTTACTTAGCAACAAAACTGAGTTTGTGCAAAAATGAGGAATTTGGGGGATCTCGGTGATGGGAAGTGTTTAATAGTACATTAAGGATAGGGGAAGGTGTATGAACATCAGGATACAATTTTTTGATGATGATTTGATCGTCCAAGAGAAATTATCTTCAAAACCCTTGGAGAAAGGGAAATGAACCTTACCTAAGCACGGCGAAGCATGAGCAGGAGTGCCAAGCAGCCGCTGAGACTTGACGCTGATGATGAAAATCCCTGCGAATGATGGTACACTCGGTACAGACCATTGGCATGAACCGACATTTGGACAACTGCGGAAGGAGTGAAAAGCAAACCCTAGACCTAGTACTTAGTGAGCAAATTTTGCTTGAAGGCTCAACGAAATGACAAAATTTGACCACACATTGCACAGATACGCAGAGCAAATTTGATCCTTCGGAGGAAGGCTACAAGGCGGCCTAATAGGAGGATTTCCTGGGGTCAAGTATCATTAATTATCCATAATATTGATGGCCTTTGGGAACCGGGCAAGGCATAAGGCGGGGAGCCTTAATCATTTTCGCTGCTTCATAACTGCTGTTTCTCCCTTTCGAGGCCTAATGATTGAAAATGTCTGTACAGGGCATTTCTTTAATATTTTAAAATAGTTTTTCAATGATTTAGATATAAGATCATGGTGTGCTTAATTGTTCGACGACCTTTGATTTTACGTGAGGTTGTAGGTGCCTTTAGGAGGGCAGAAGGGTTTGATTAGCCTGCGGCAAGCGGTGGAAGTTTTCGCTCGACGGATGTCTGAATTTCCTGATACCTTCTTTCCATGAGATGCGTGTTTTTGGGTCTTCAATCTTGTTACGATATATTTTTCCTTCGCTTCTTGATATAACTTTGACGTAGCCGGATTCATTTCGTATTTTGCGGTATACGGGGTTACACATGGATCGAATAACCTCTTCATTGTTGAATCAATGAAAAATGTAATTTGACTTTATGAACAGATTTTCCTTGATGGATCGAACGGAGGATCGTCACCCTGCGCGCTAAGATTTTTTAGAAATGGCAGCATCCTTTCGCCCTGCAATCTGAAAAATGTTCTTAAATCTCCGTACACTGAGCTGAAAAGCTGCTGAAAGCGTGTGGAGGGACGTCGCCATTGGATGGCATCATCCAACGGTCGAAGTTGTCGAGAGGAGAAACAAAGGAGGCGAGAAAAAAAGGAAATTGAATTAGAGCGTGGCCCGGTGTGAAATCGACGGATGAGGGCCGGAGACAAAAGTCAAAGTGGACACGTTCGGGCGGGCGATCGAATACGGGGCGGTGGAATGTGGGACGTCGATGCTGCCGAGATAAGATACGGCAGCGGGGGGAATCAGTGCGGCCGCCACGCGGCCAGCACAGTTGTGTCGAGAATCGGTGAGCGATAGCCGTTGGATGGCCGCCCGGATGAGACGGTGTACAACGATATCGCTCGGCGTCCATGTTCGAACGTTAATGTGCGATGGACGGTGGTTTTGAAATAGTGCACGAGACGCGTGTCGTAAGGTAGATAGCATGTCGAGCGAGCGAACGAAAATTACCACCTTTGCCCGAGAAGGCGGTGCGATGAATGCAGGTGTGGTTTCGGAACGCGGGCATGGTGGCGGGGACTTATGGAGATGGATTCCGCACCGTCGGATGCACGGATCGGATCGACGGTATGGAGTGGTGAAAATTCGCACGTGAGAAAACCTTTAGAGAAATATAAATCTGAAGTTTTGATAATACTTAAGATTTTGGCTATTTCGCGGAAGCGATATATATAAATAACAGGATGGAGTGCCCAATTGTGGGGCCTTTGGGCGCATGGAGAGAACATATTGCGTGAGGTTTTATAGACATGGGCTAATCGCATCGGAGTTTTTCAAACATGGCACTTTAACGTTTTGGATTTTCTCGATGTATTAAGCAAAGTTTAAGCAGGTCTGCCTACCACAGGCATAGGTGGGGAGTGGGTGAGACACAGCCCAAAGGCCAAAGCCCTTAATACAAAAAATGGGTTTCTTATGATTTTTAATGGTTTTCAAGGGATTCGAGGGTTTACATTGAGCAAAAAGTGAGTTTTAAACCTTACAAAGTGGGTTTTCATGAATGGAAGAAAGGAAACTCATGAAAAAGAGGAATTTTTACGGAGGAAAAGAGGAAACAAATGAAGGTTAGTTTTACGAATGGAGGAAGGGGAGGAAAGTTTGCGGCGATTCTCTCATAGAATTTTCGGCGGAATTTTTTTAGTTAGAAGGAATTAGTAGTGAATATTTTTAGACATGGGTGTGAGATGCGAGAGGAGAAGCAGAGATAACATTTGTACATAAAAGCATTTCTTGAAGGCTCCAACAATGTTTTGACACCTTTTGATAGAACAAATTTTATAGGTGGCCAACAAAGCACGAGGTAAAAGATTTATTTGAAAATCTAAAAGAGGAATTTATCCGTCATTACTACTTACCTTCATCGGATCGAACTGGTGTTATGGTTTCATTTCATTATTTATTTTTTGGTTTTTTATCATGTTTCCCTTTGAATGTAGGTTAAGTTACTAGTTCACTGGAGCCTTGGTTGGAAAAAAACTCTGAACTGCAGTGTTGTTGTAGGTTTGAGTTACTATTCACAGAGCCTTGGTTGGATAAACACTTTGGAGGCCCTGGGTAGGTTGGAGTTATTATTCCTAGAAACCTGGATTCAGACCAGCTTAATCTGAAACTGACTTAACAGTTTGAGTTTAAATGTGTAGACCTTAGTTTTAGAACAAATTAGAGCCCTAGGCAACTTGGGTGAGTTAATCAAAATGATGGTTGTGATGTACATTTGAGGTGGTTTGGCCTCTTGAAGCCCTAGTTTGGTTTCTTCTTCCTTTATGAGATCCCACATTCATGCTTGGAATATGGCCCAGGGAGTGAAACAGATAAAACAGAATTTGGCCTAGCCATGTCTATGGTCGGGTGGAACGTGGAAGTCCCGAGACTTGGTTGCATTTTGGTTGTAGCTATAAGAGCTATTTTCCTCTTATATTTATGGGTAAATATGCTTGTTATTATGTGGATTATATGGCTGTTTTCTCTGATTTGATTTTTGTTTCTTATATGATAACTAATTTATTTATGGTGAAGTGATGTATGGATCTCATCATGTTTTTAAGTTATTAATAGACAAAGAAATGCATCTATGTCAAAATAGATGATAATGTGAATTCATCTGTGGAAAAAATACTTCACATAATTATTATATAAATGGGGCCCTATGCCTCAATTTATTATTTAGCTTCTCGTTATATTATCATATGTTTAATTAGTCACCTTAATAGCTGGCGAGGCTCTGGTCAAGTCCTTGTTTAAAAATTTTTTCTTGTGTCTGTATTTCATGGCCTTCTCTTCACTTCAGCTTTTCATTGGTTACGGGAAGTGACATGTGTTGTGCCTTAAAAAGTGTCTCCAAATCTCGGGGATGTTGGCATGTTTTGTGGGAAAAATTCCCTAGATGCATGCATGCACATGTTGTGGGATCATCTAGAGCCTCACAACCACACCCTTTCCCATATCAAGAGAGAATCAAGGGTTTTAATAGTATAAAATGGAGGTGGGACCCAAGGGTTGGTTACTTCAGTGGTTGGGATATCTCTTGGGAGTTCTATTTTGATGTGAAGAATACATTTGATGTGTTTATAGTTACTGTGAGTCCCTAAAGGAGGTTGAATCAAATCTTAATGACTCTTGCATCTACTGTTTTACCTACGGTTGGTCGCTTACTTGGGTAGATTTAGGAGGAGGGTATTGCATTAACTATTTAGACAACCTCACATACAAAAAAGTGTTGTTTGGTTCCTCGTTCCCGTACTTTGTGAAACATCGACATCTGCAAATCTACGCACACATGCATAGTAGCCTACAGTGTACAGCGAAAGTACTCCCTTGCGCTTGTTAAACTTTTAAGCGTACACTTTACTCTGCTACCTTCATGAGTTTGAGCCATATATTTCCTATCCTAAAACTAGACCAATTCGACTAATTCTACTATTTCTTCCTCCTTGACTACAATTACCTTCCACATGGTCAACATCAATATGTTGAGTGCTCCCCTCCTATTTTTGGATAAGTGCGGTGGTAGGATCGGCCGGGTATGGTATGAATTTGTTGTTCTGGTTCAAATATTCCATACTACTGGGCCTCCATTTTCTCTCTCCTTCCTTCATTAGTAGTGTGTAAACTACATCCCTTCCATCTCACAGTCACTAGAGATAATATGTATCTGCCTGGCTTCTCCTATCCCCTTCCTTTGGGTTCCTTCTTCAGCGAAGGCATTTACGTTGTCCCCAGAAATCCTCCCATGTCACCCCCTTGTACCTCATCCCACCTCCTCAAAGGTATATCATAGTAAATATCTTATCATCCACCATATGCATGATTTAGGCCCATTTTCAACCTCCATCATAGTCCTTCTTCCTCTTATCCTTCTATGCTCCTCAGCCATCTACGGTCTTCTCCTTTTAAGAGTGGTTGACTTGATATTCTCCATGGTATCCACCAATACACAGAAAAAAAACAATTCTTCCTTCATCTTATCAACAACTATATTGACCTTATAAATACTTACTCTCGGTCCCTTCATAAGTACGCTCCGTATAGTTTAGGACATTGTCGCTACTACAAACTCCATAATGTATCCTTTGAGAGCACTTTCAAGCCGGAATTCAAGAACATGACGGTCTTATTTCTTATAACTTGGAGGCTGATGTAATTTTCTCTTTTGTCCACTTCCTTGGCTTGTCATGCAAATATTGAGTTTTATCTGCTGCTAATCCCTCATCAAATCTTCTGTAAGCTACAGAAAACTTCACGAAAATTCGTAAAATATCTTTTGTAGCCATTTTTAAAGCTGTAGTTTATTTATCTCCTATATATATTTCATAGAAAACTTACAAAATTCCATTTGGTTTCTTCCATGGTACTCCTTGTTGGGTTCCTGTTTCCCATTCTTATAGGACAATCCGTCCACAACTCTCTTAGTCTAGCTTAGCAGAACCACATTTTTGGCACACATGACCACGAAAGAACCAAGATTTGTGACATGGTGGGCAACGGAAATACCTGCTTACTTTCCAGTATAGGTAACATCACGAAGTGATTGGTCTCTCCACTAGAATGCTAATAATTGAATATTGAACAGTTTCCCCAAATTTAAATGGTAGCTCTTGTAGGCTACTTGTGCCTCCTCTAGGCGACACATGCTTCACTATAGACCTATTACCACACATCACGGGGGTTTTGGTCCATCGGACAAAAATGTGTTCAGTGTGCAGATACCTTAAAATGTGACAGATTAAGTCATTGAGGTTAACTTAACACTAGAACTTGATTAATCCACACAGCAGATAGTATATCATGGATTTACTTTACCTTCCCAAAAGATTATTTTTCTCTTATAGTCTATGTAAAATTTCTTTTAAATAATAATCATACACATGAAATAGTCTATATAACATAGTTATTGGCAGAATGGCAATACATTCTCATCGGGATACAACATTAGAGTAAATAAAAAAAAGAGATTAAACAACACCTCAATCCATTTGATTATGTTACTCATTACTAAAAAAACTCAACCCAAAGTTACATTCATTTAGCAAACAAGCTCATTAGACCTCTAGAATAACAACATATGACAAAGAACCAAACCATAGAACCCCAGTCATGACCCCATAAAATTCATATAAATTAAACATTTAATTAATTAAAGTTTTCTAATAACAACAAACTCAAAGCACTTAAAGACTGAAAAAAACAAATACAAAGATTAAGCGAGAGACTTTTAGTATTTCTCCTTTTATGCTTGTAACATTTAGTCTCACTGTATGTATCCAGCTTAAACCCATGATTTTCCTAAGTGACCCTTCTTATCTTCATCTGGAAGCCTCTCGAACGCTTTTGGCCCTATGCTTCCAGATCCTCCATTGCTTTGAAAGTTGTTAGGATATTTTATTAATCCTTCCCTCGGTTGTCCTGCTTATATTCAGAGTTATTGAAAATATCCTTCTCTCCGAGTTAACTCCACTTCCACCCCCTTCTCCTCTTTCCAAAAATATATCCATTTTCTAATCTTCCACACTACCCTCAACCAACTCCACTATTTTCACAGCTGTGGCAAGCCTTCTTCTACACATGCCTCCCCATCCTTGGGCACCACTACTATGCATCTACATGACATCCATTTCGTTGTGCCCCTACCTACCATGCCAACCCCATGTTGAGCGCCATTAAACCTTCATACTCCTTTACCCTTACGGCTTGTGGTCCACACTTCTAAAGTTTTCAAAAAAAATTGGGCCAAATATGCTGCTATTGTGCTCTTCTGATTTGATTTTCCCCTCCAGCCAGAGTATTACTTGCGTGGAACTAATTAGTTTCTTGGCTTGGTTGGAACTTACCATTGAAATTTTTAACTCACATTGTATGCTTCACATTGTTCAACGAACAATTTCCATCTTTGGTAAGTATTAAATCTGGTTATTCTATGCATGAATATTTCATCTCGCATGTACACATGGGGACTCAAAAACGAATCCACATACATAAGGGAACCACATCTGGATTCTACCTCATAATAAAATCAACATAATCAGAAATCCATTTTTTCACTATTTTGTTACCTTCAGTCGCATCAATATTAGTTTTATTGGCTTTGTATCATTGTATGGAAGATTTTGTTCATGTATTTCTCATACATTTTGAAGGCTACTAAGATTCACCTCCTTCTACATTGTCATACAAAATGTCTTCTGTCCATAGAACTGCTTTCAACTTGGTTTCTTGAATAATTGGCCATTAGATTCTTCTTCTTATTATCTTTCTTTTTGTTCTTCGGGTTAAACTTTGGATGAAACTTCCAACACTTCTCCCTGTAACATGGCCGTGTTGCGGTGGGTTGTTAGGATCTTTGCTGATCACTGTCATTCCTACCATATTTTATCTTTCCCCCCTTTTTTCTTCTTCTTCCCCCCTAAGAATCCTTTATCTCCCTTTATGACTCACTTTATTTCCTTTCTTCAGGCCTATGTTCTCCAGCTATTGCGCTTGTACATAAGCTCATCCGGTGATCTAAATGAACAACATAATTGATCCCACAGGATGGTGGCTTAGAACCCCCAAATACTTGAGGAGTACATTTGGGTTTTGGGAGAGATACTCAACATTGTGGCTATATTTCTAAACTATGTATGTACTTATGCACACTTTGTCTCAACTTTGCTTTGATAGTGGCACAGATCCTTTGGTCCTCTTCATACCCAATACGGTAAAAAATATGATTTAATGAGGGTTTTAATTCCTCCACTTTGTCCAGTGGAGTTATCCTCCAACTTTGAGTCCTACATGTGGCTTTCCCTCAAGTCAAGGCATTTCCTCTAATTTTGATCACGTAAATGAAATATTCTATTATTCCACAATGTGATGGACTAAAATAAGGTTAATTATTGAAATCGATTGGAAACCGAGTGCTCGATCTCACCATGGGCAACTTTGATATCAACCTTCCACTTCCATTTTGAATAGGAATATGAAGGATTCATGACACTCAAACTAGCTTGATCTCTTTGAGTCCTTTAGACTAGATCTTTGTTCTTCTCGATCTACTGATCCCACTCTGGTGCTTTGCATTAGAGCTTATCTTCTATGAATATCCCAATGTTTTCTTCTCGAGGCCTATGAGGAGATTTACACCACAATTTTATATCCATGAATTATTGTTCTAGTTGTGAAAACCTCTTCTCGTAGGATCATGAGGAGCTACTCTAAATTTATCAACCATGATTAGGGTTTTACAAATTTTGGCCCCACTTAGATCTAGATCCCCTACAAATATTCACAATATACCCAAAGAAAGTTTCTATAATACTAATATGATCCACAAATTCTTGTGGATATTACATTGAACAATTAATCACAACATACTCCATAAAATTATATTTAAAATAAAATATACACTATTACAATTTTATTTCTCTTTAGATGTATGAAATCTCATAGGTGTATTAATAATACCATATAATTAACTTATATTTTCACCTTCGCGGATACAACGGATATTTTTTAAAAATTAGTTTTAATCTAATTCATGGGGAAATCGAAGGACATGTGTTGTTTTGGATAAAATTGGGCACTTTGCTCTATCTATGCATTTAAAATTGGATAATTTAACTAATTTTTAATTATAAACTATAGATGCAAGAGCAGCTCTCAGAGAGCTTAGAAAAGAAATTAAGGTAGGCTACATGAAATAAACTCAGAATGCTTGAAAAAATGAGGAAAATTTCTAAATGAGAGCCGGTTGTGTGGCGTAAATGAAAACCGGTGTTCTAATTTCCCCGGTAGGTCAATGGGTACACATAGTCCCGGATTGATGGTGGTAGCTTACGGGTTTCTGCGGGGTTCAACGCTCATAATTAACTCTCCCGGGAGTGATAAGCATCGAAATCTTTGTTACGGTCTAGAGTGATGAATGTTGATGGTTGCTCTACCGGTACAATTTCAATGTTGGAGCACGTGAAGGAGGTTCCGAGGGTAGTGTAGGGTGGTTTTGAGTAGTACTGTGTGAGAAGGAAATCCATATTAATAAAAACCTTTGGTTGTTCTAGCAATTCGATTTTGGATTGCAGTAACTGATTCAGGTAGTTGGCAGATCAAAATTTGTCTTGGTTAATAGCCATGTTAGTAAGGAATCGGTAATATTTTAGGAAATGGAGTGCTAATTAAATATTATGGCATCATAAACACAATATATATATGAATATTGATGCGGAAAAATTAGGTGCCTGACTGACAAGAGTTGCTTGGCAACGGAGAGTGTGCTTCCTCATCGGGTTGCTATCATTTTTGAGATTATGAATAGTTGTGATTACAAGAGGCGATTTGAATTCGAGGGCACCAGCTGTAACTCTCATATTAAAGGAATTGATTGAGATAAACTATGAATATTTTTAATGCCATGAGGGCCCGATTAAGACATTAATAATTCATGGCTCTCAAGCCAACTCAACACCAACTAAGCATGGATCCGGTGTGTCAGGTCATTCAAAATTTGATGAGCGGTTTATGTTTTAACCCTATTCGACATAACATATTTTTCCAAAATTTGTTGTGATGTTGTGCCTACATGTAATTGTGATGATAGGAATGGTAGAAATTATTCACGTGGTGGTAGCTCGGTCTGAAAATCATTGATTTGTGACCCGTAGACGTAGAGATTCATGTTAAAGAGATTGGCTGAAATTACTCTGAATAGTAGCAGTTATTTATACTGATAGACACCATATTGATGGGCGCTTAAGGAAGAGAAGGATTTGGGCCATAGCCACAATGGACCCCGAAATAATAATGTTTCAGAATAATTTTGTTCTCAGCCATTTGCTACTTTTCATGAGGAGCAAGAAAGAGATATGCAGGTTATGGGGATAACAACCTTATAGATGAGTTACTTGTGGTGAAATTACAGTAGGATGTCCAGCGCCACAATGGACTAAAATAAAAGGAGGTTGTGTATCTTGTGGAGTTAAGTCAAGAAACCAAGTAGGATCCTCAACAAGGGTTTATGATTTGTTGTTGCCCCTAAAGACATTAAAAAAGAGAGCATTATTTGCAGCATTGAGGAAGGGTTAAAGAAAGTTTAACACTTGGGTGAAAAGAAAATTAATACAATAATGCTCCATTATATTGAGGAAAGCGAGAGCCCCTAGGAGCAATATAAGCAAATATGATATTACTTCTCTTGGGCCTTTAGAATAATGAAAGAATTGTGGTCCTTAAGTCGGACAAAGGGAGGGTTGTTGTTGTTTTGGTGAGTTGATTATATAAGAAAAATGAACCAAACTTTCTCATTTATAATACTTCCCAAAGAAACTTAATTCCAACCCCATTCGTGGGGTTTTAAGAGAAGTCAAGAAGGCAATCATGAATTCTAGTCTGGATGATAAGATAAAAAAGAAATTAACACCTTCTTGTGAGTTCATTCCAAAGAATTTATGGATTAATACCATATGATCTCCCCTTTCATAGAATTGGCGAAATATGTTGCCAAGATTATTAAGCCCTTGTTGGAAACAATGACTCATACATAAAGGAATATAATGATTTTGTTAAACTTATTAAAGATGGGAGGGTCGAGGAGGAAGAGTCTTAGTAATTTTTTCCCATAGTTTCATTATTTACCAAGATTCCATTAGATGAAATGAGTTCGGAGTTATTAAAGAGATTCTTGATCTGGAAACGGCTTCAACATGAAGATTTATTTACGATCCACTTTTTTTCGGCCTCGAAGATACTATAGAATGTGGGTGTCGCAATGTTATCACCACTCTCACATATTGTCACCAAATTATATATGGATCCATACAGAAAGAAGACATATATCTCCTTACTTCTGTTTTGTTGAAGAGATTTGTAGATGACACCAACATAAAGTGGACACATGGGAAGGAAAATATTGAGAGATTTTTTAATCACCTTAACTCCATTTTTTCCTCCCTTAATAACGTTTACTACTGAGGTTCATCTAAAACATTCCTTTTTAGATATCTTTATTTGCAAGGAAAGGATAAGTCAACATTAAAGCCCTTACAGTGCTTCAGAAAATAATATATCTGCAGCTATCTTCATGTAGAGTCTTACCATCATCAGTCCAAAAGTTTGGTGTCATTAATACTCTTGTTGTGAGACACGAGGATATTTGATACGTATCACTTTAAAGAGGAAATTAACCACTTGGCCTTTGTATTTATAGGTATGAGATTCCTCAAGAGAAAGATATCGAGAAAATCCATAAAAGGGGCGAGGGTTCGGTCTGTCCAAGAAGAACCGGGGACCTGAAAATTGTGGTAGTGTTTCCTACACACATCAGAGTCCTTCAAAGTAATCTTCAGGGTTCCTAAGGGGAGGAAGGACATATTCAACATTCTATAGTTTTGAGTACTTCCGGAACAATAAGACAAAGAATGCGGGCAACTAAAGATATTATAAGTCACGAAAAACTTGAGTTTAAGATTCACTTTGTTTGTGCGGGGAAAAAGTTATAACCCAAGGCTTGGTGATTTTGATGCCAAAAAACTTAAGAACATAGACTGATATTAAGAATGAGAGATCTCGCACCTGCAGTCACTTGCATAACACTCTCGAAAACTAAACATCATATGCTTCTAGAGGATTCCAGGGCTCATTGCCGGAGAGGAACATTATGAGCAGAGAAAATTAAGGACACTAGAGATTATAAAACATTCTCACCTCCACAGGCAGGTTGGAGATGTGGAAATCGATGGCTTATTTGGTGGCCTCTAATGCGACAAATTTGTTCCCTAAGTTTAGGTATCCTCCAGTATAGGTATCTCAGGTTTATTTTTCTTCGGTAAATTCTAGGGTTTGAGCATTTTAGATCTAATGGACAATACTATTTCTTTAAAAATGATTAATTATTTACTAATAATTATCCCTATTAATTAATTTTGATTTACAATTAATAAAAATTAATTAATTAATAATATTAATAACAGTATATAATGTTTTAAAAATTTAAAAGTAAATAAAATATTAATTAGTATCTAACTGATATAACTTGTGAATTTCCGCTTAATAATTTTTGATTAAAAATTAATTTCTTATCCTAGTAAAATAAAAATAAAAATAAATAATTATTATTATTTTTTTTGGTGAATAAATATTAATATTAATTAGTAATAATTATTTATGTTTATTTATTAATTTTATTAATATTTTTATTAATAATTAAATTAGTAAATAAAAAATCTTTATTTAATTAATAATTAAATTAAAATAAAAATATAAAGTTTATTGCAAATATTGTGACTTGTCTCAAAAAATTTAAACACTTCAAGCTATTCTTCTAAGCAATCATTCCAACCCCAATCATAACTTTGGTTAGACGAAGACACTCTCTAAGAGCTGGCGGGGCCACAAAGGAGCTCTAAAGACCTCGGGGATAATTTGTTTGGGACGGAGCTGGTGAAGCTCTATAGTGCTTAGGATCTCATAATTTGAAATGATCTAAAAGTGGCCCAATTCTGGCAGATGGCTTTGCATCCATGAACGCGGCGATTGGTAGACTATGTTATTTTTACGATCTCCTTTCTCTGATGAAATAATAAATTTTGACATCTTATACGACCGCAGGCAGTCGATCTGGGCGCTGCCTCCTGCACTCAAATTTTTTTTTCATGCATAGAGATCCCATTGAAGATAATCCTTATAGTCAAAAAGAATTTAATCTTTGATAGAAATAAAAACGATCTTTTTGAATGAATTGAAAACTAATTTGCTTCTTTACTAGTATAGATAACACTGCGATGACCTCTATCATAATTTTACTACAATCCTCTCTTATTATATTAGAGATTCTCAATTGAAGTCTCAAGTAATAAAAGAAATAGCAAAACAACCCATTGTATGACGGGTTATAAAAGTCAAAGGAAAATTAAAGGCTGGTATTGAATCTCTCATTAATAGATAAAAATCTACAAAGCCCCTGCTAAAGGAAAAAAAAATATATTTGTAAAAACACGAGAATCTCTTACTCTCTAAGGTGGCTCTAGAAAATTCTGGAGGAGGATTATATTGAGAAAACTAAAGATAATAATAAAATTTCTTTACACAAGCTGGAATTCTATCTTAAAAAGCTTTATGAATCTCCAAATGCCGGGGATAACTTTGAAATACTGCTCACAACGAAATAATTTTTCTCATTGAACATTGATTTTGAGTTCATACTTGGAAAATGGGAAAAAGACATTGAAGGTTACCAAGCGAAATATTAAAAATTGGAGGTCTGTCCTCCATACCCCACATCCACAAGCTTTTCAACCAAGTAGTCCCTTTGAGTTCCCTAAGCATGGACTCATTGTCCTCCTATTTTTAAAATGAGGATAAAAACTAACCTCATTAGGACCAAAATTGTGAGTGAAGCCCTCACCCCACTCCAGATTCTCTGGTATTATTTTGGAAAAGAGAAGGTAAGGCATTTGACGAAAGTGAAGGTAAGCGGGGGCCAAAGGCCAGTGGGGTTTTAGAAGGAAGCATTCAACAACGGACCACCTTGTTACGCTTAGGATCATTATGGAGGAATGCCGCAATGATAAAATCCAATATCTTTTTTGCTTTGTGGACTTTAGAAAGGCTTTCGATACGGTTCTAGAAACGACCTATGGAATAGATTAGAAAACTAAATATTCCTTTCAGGCTAAGAGCGACTTTCCTAAAGTTATACGGAGAATGTAATTTACCGATTAAAAACCTTCAGGGGGTGGTCAAAAAGATATTAGAGGTATGTCTCGGAGTTATAAGTTTCCCCTCTCCCTACCCTATTTGACGTTACCAATGACTCGAAGGTTGTTTAGAGGAAGCGAGGATGTGCTAACGAAAGTCTTAGCTAGGATAGTCATGTCCTTCTTCTCTATCTTGACGATATTGTTCTTCATGAGCGTGCCCATCGATCTTGATAGGGAAACAAATTCCCAAGTTACTGCCTCTTCCATGGGCATGTACGGTAACAACGACAAAATAAAAGTTATGATTATAAATCAAGAAAGACATACACTGCGTTTTATGTATAACAATAGTAACTTGGAGGAAGTGTCTTCTTACAAGTACCTAGGAATTGATATTCATCACAAGCTCAAATGGAACTATAGCATTGAGAAAAGGATTAATGGGGGGTGGAAAGATTATTTTGGTCTTGAAAATAATTGTAAACGAAAAACCTAGTAATGTGGGATAGAAAGAAGTTCATATTTGAAACTTTAGTCACTCTTGTGCTCACATAAGGTTGCTGAGTTTGGGGTTGCATATCTAGAATCCTGGAGAAAGATTGAGAGAGATAAAAGCGTTTCATAATAACAACAGAATTAAAGAAATACCTATCCCTATTCTCCTTATAAGTGAGTCTTCCCTACCTCAGGCCTAGCTATAATGAGCTTCTAATCAACAAAAGCACAAGCTCGATAGCATGGGAGACCATAGACTTCCTAAGCTAGCTTTAAATTCACGACCAAAACCACCTAAGGCTTAAACAAGGTTGGTATAAAGACACCAAGGCTTGGTTAAACCATTGGGAGATCGACGAGAATGCGTTGCAAAGCATTAGCCGTAAAAAATTGTTACTTCTAAGTTCAAAGAAAAAAATGTGGTGAAAATCTATGGCTAAATAAGATAGATATTATAGGGGTCATCAACCCCAACCTAGAAGATCAAAGTATCTCTACAATTTAACTAGCTCAAAGAAGAAAATTAATATAGCCAAGATTGGAACAAACAATATGAGCTCCATAGTGAAACGGTCATTGGACGATTCAAAAACACCATGGATGGAAAGGATGCACTGCATCTACGACGAGAATGAACATTGAGGATGAAAATCACTTCCTCTTAAGTGCCTGCGTACAACCGGATTAGAGCTCAATTTCACAATCTTTGTTGCATACTAACCACAACCTTTAAGGTGTCAAAATTATAAAGTGAGCTGGAACTCTCCCAAGATTTTTGAGCATATGAATACAATCTTAAAATAAACTAATAACTCTTTTCTTTACCGTTAAAATGGAGCCAAATATTGGTCTAGGTAGATATATATCATCATCCATCATACATAATCTTAATTAGTGTAGATTAATTATCATATATACATATATATATATATATATATATATATATATATAGATATATAGATATGAACACACAAATATTTATTTATTAATTATACATTATTATTCATTATTTATTAATTATTAATTAATTAATTTTAAATGAACTAAATATAAATTTATTTAAGAAAGTGGGTGTAATAATTCTAATTATTAATAATAAATAAATTATTATTAATAATTAAATATTATTACTTAGTAAATTATTATTATTAATTGTCTCAAAATTAAATTAAATAATCAATAAAACTATTACTTAGAAATAATTTATTAAAATTAAATTAAATAAAATATTAAAATATAAAATTATTACTTAGAAATAATTTATTAATTAAATAAAATATTAAATAAATAAGTTCATACATGGCTCTTTTGTTTCTCTTTTATTCTTCATCCACCTTTGTCCTTCTTTCAATCCTTTATTCAATAATTTTCTCGAAGATGGATCCAGTTGGGATTAAAACATATTGACAGATATTCTATAACATTGTGGATAATCCAGGAAGGCTCTTGATAATTGATAACCACAAGAGCTTGAAAACCACCATAGCAATAAAATAAAATCTCTCAAACACATTTGTTAAAGGTATGACCTAGGAAACCTTTTCGGGGGAAAAACCTAGCTAGAAGGTGAAGTACTCTGCTCTCTTTCTCTAAATAGAAATGTCATGAGTATAAAGAAGTAACATTTCTGCTTTTGTGGGTTATAAAGTGGAAAAATCCTCCTTTTTTCCTATTTCATATCCTCTTTTATTCCTAGCGGTATGATTATAACATAGCCCAATAGCCTTATTAGTGGATAGGTTGACAACTTCAACTCTTAAATAGTCACAATATAGACTCTTTATAGTGTGACTTCATCATAATCATCGGCTAGCCCATTTTTCTACATTAATAATTTGGTTTATATGGCATTTCCACGTTATAGCGTGAAGATGAGAGGTCAACTTCTAAGTGACATAGATTTTGTGTACAAACTCGATTGATGCATTTCTTGCATCGTTGGAAATGTACTTGTGTGTGGAATATGATAAAAAGGTGATCTTTTAAAGAAAAAAAAAATTACCCCAAAAAACATCATTAATGCCTCAAAACGCTCCTAGAAGGTTTTATACCCCAATTTTCAAAGCAAGGTTTAGACATATCAGGATGCATTTCCTTTCTTGCTCCTCTACATACGATTTTTCTCTTAAAATAGTAAACCACTTCTTGTTTGAATTCGTTAGTTTCTACATGTAGGATCCCCACAGAAAACTTTTGGGTACCCTTTGTGTGCATTGATGGTGAATGATTTTCCATCCTTGACGAGTCGGTATTGGTTTGTTTTAATCCTGCCAGCATCTGCATATTACATATGATTTTAAGCCTACTTCATCACGAGGGGCAGTCTACTTCTACTTCATCGAGTAAAATCAACACTAATAGGAAATCTAATTTTGAACTATTTTGTTACCTTTAACTCCTCTTATTTACACCCATCCAATGGATATGGGCTTGCATGAACACAAACTTAGCTAATTTGTGCCATTAATATCTTTCATGAAATGCCTCCTAAGATCTACAGTTAAATAAGCATAATGCTTCTCTTGTTGAACTATATATTTATATGGAAGGGTTTTCTCTTTCTTCTATTCTGTGTTTATTCAAGGCTACTTGATTCTCACTCCATATATAAGAAAACGTCCTCTCATCTGTGTGTGAGTTTATTTCAGCCTAGTTGCTCGTTAGTATGCAGATTCTTTCTCTTATTATCTTTCTTTTTTTCTTGGTCGATATTTGGATGTAACTTCCAACACTTCTCCTCTATATTATCGTTAATGTTTTAGTGGTTATAGTGGTTTACGGGATCTTTCCTTTGGTGTGTTGTAGCTTCCATATTTTTATCTTTTCCCCTCATCCACTTCTTATTCCCCTCCATAAAGCTGTCTGTTTCTCCTTCTACTTTGATCCTTTGTATTTCTCTTTATCCAGGCTTATGTTATCTAGGTACTATGAAAATACACAAGCTTCGTCCACAAATTTGGGATTGAACAACATCACTTGCTTCCCACGGATATATGAGCCCCCCTAGATACTTAAGGTGGACATATGGGTTTTGGGAGAGACCTAAAATTGCCCATGCTCACACAGTACACGGTATACTCTATACACTCCACCCTATACACTGTGTTTGACAAATCCACTAGTCTTCTACATACCCTATAGGGTAAAATTGTGAATTTATGAGGGTTTCAAATGCTTTAATTGGTCATTGGAGGATCTCCATCGACCTCTGAGAGTCTCCATGTGGATTTCCCTCTAGTTAAGGGCACGAACCTCTAATTTCATTTGGAGTAAATGAAATCTTTTGTTCTTTCTCTATATGATGAACAACAAGAGCAAACTTCTAGTTATTGAAACCGAGTGATTAAAATTTAGAGCATTGATATCACCTTGGTAAAATTTTATATCTACCTTCACTTCCATTTTGAATACGGGTTGTGAAATGTTCGCAACACTAGAATTGGGTTGATATTTTGGTCTTCCTACTGTCATTATCTATTTCTTCATGATCTTTTATCTCCCTACATTAATAATACCTTTGTGTTAGAATGCCCATATGCTCTGGCATTGTTGGCATTGAGTTCATACGAGACTCGGGTTTGGTCCATGGTATCGAAACTTTGCTGCACAGGCTCAGCTAGTTCACCCTCTTACATGGAGTGGATGACATTCGGTAGGGTGCCATGTGGGACTACTAAAGCTAGGTTTCCGAAGTCAAATGGAATTGATGTGTATTTGTGATAGTAGTTTCTTAAATCAACTTGTGCAAGGGTCATGACATCTAAAAAGTAGAAGTAAACTAGTCTGTGATCTCCTATGTTGCACAAGATTTCACGGTACTCTATTATAGCTGACTTGCAGTTTACTATATAGTGCCATAATATTAACACAAGAAGAACATGGCAATCATGACGATTTATCTTGATGTGTACAAGGAATTAGAGAATATGTATTAAGGCTATCAAACTAAGATGACGGTAGTAGAAAAATAATATACACATTCATGGAAAAATATAGGGGAAATCCATTCATTATACATTATATGGCCATAAGTACCTCGACACCAACTAGAGAATGTATAAACCAAGCTCACCATCCTTAACATGATCAAATATAACTCATTACATTTTTTTATGTCATGAGTATTAGTGACTCTAGAAAGAGTATCCACCTAATATAAAACTCAATACATAGAATCCATCCAGTGAGACCAACCATAACCAATGAATAACAACCTAACAATAGAACACTAGAAATCCCACTAGCAATATATTAATAAACAACACTAATGATCATTCAATAGGTGATCCACCAATCAACCTATTTGGATAAATTGGAAGGTGCTACCTGATGCCTTAATTTTATATATTTGTTTGATCCTCATCTCAGTTAATAATCTCATATGAGCTGTGCTTCTTATTAATAACCTTCTCTGCTTCTTATGCTTCCGTCGACAACCGATTTTTTGGATTAGAATATCTTTTATCAATAGTACCTCCTTCCCCATGACATGTATTCCTACAAATACTCTCCTAGTCTTTCTGCATCAATCCTCCTCACCTTCGTAGATGCCTTCAAATCCTAATGGCCAGATTTGCCTTGGAAGCATCCTGCCTTGCTTGGCATGCAGCCAAACTTCACCATGGATTTCTTCTGTTTCATCTCCATGTACTATGCCATTCTCTTTACTATGTGTCGGTTTCCTCCATCCACAGCTATCCTTTGTATGGTCATACTACTACAAATTTAAAAAAAATACATCGAGCGGGATCCCAACACAAAAAGGTGGCTCATCTGGACACTTAGTCCTCTCTATCACCCATTGGTACCTGGATATTGATTTTCGATGAAATTCATACCCTCCTCTTAACATTTTTTTAAAGTGGGTCTTCATTCCAGCAACATCGTGCCAAGCCCTCATCTCACGAAAATGGTTTCTGCCTCCCTTTCCCCACTCCTCATGAGGGACATGGAGAATGGTCTTCCATTGTTGCTCTAGATGAAGTTGTTTTTCTACCTATATGTTTTGATTTCTTCATATTTCTCTTGTTTCTATTTCCTTATAAATATTCTCATTGCATTAGCGAGACCTTGACTTTATATATCTCCAATTGATACCTAGAGGATGTGTATGTAAGCCATGGGAATTTAATTGCAGCTTCCATACAGTACCACCTCCTCTAAATTGGTCTCGATATATGCCATTCATTACCTAAGCACCATTAAGGCACACATTTTATTTTGGAAATACATACCACCACATACTTGCAAAGGAAGCAATCCTTGCTTTTGTTTTTATCCCACATTAAGGAACTCCCCCATGACACGGTCTCCCAAATATATTTGGTCCTCATAAATATTGCTAAGTTAAATTAACTAGTGCGATTCTGATATAAATTTCATATCTCTTGATTGGATGGGGCTCTTTCAGTCATCCAGCTACTAATGGGGTTGTTTATCCATGTGCTTGAATGCTACATCACCTATATTCCCTTATCTACACTTCCCAATATGTAAAATTCATTGGTTCACCAATCATGTAGTCTGAGGTGAAACTTCTCTGTCTTTGTAGTCATGTAACTTATTATTCTCACTCCAGACTAACATGGCTCCATCTCTCCCTTGTATTCTTTCCTCTTTCTCTTCTCTCATCATCTCAAGTCTCTCTAGTTATCTACCCTCCCGCTTATCCTCAAACTTCCTTCATTTTTTGTTACCACCACCATTTTCTTTATTGGTGTTTTTTAACCAACTATATTGAACTACCCACCTCTCTTATCTTATGCACTTCTATATCTCTTCAGCCAGTTGGTGCACTTATCTAAGCTAATGTTAGATGGCACTAATCTCCATCTTGAAAGATATTAAACATGTGACTAGTCATGGGATGGCTCCAATTCATTCTAGAGTTGTGGTTGACTTAAGTATAGCCCTCCATCTTTACCATGTGAAACCTAAAGATAACCCACGTGCTCATCCACTACAAAGATATTATTTGGTATAATGTCCACCACTTTATTCCCTTTGTGTATTACTAGCTAGGCCATGATCATCTTTTTCCTCCACACATGGCTCTCATTATGCTACTTTCCGAAATTTCATTTCTTGATTGATTCTACGTTATATTACTGTATTGAATATCATTAGTATTGCATCAAGGATTAAAATAGGTTTATGTCTAGTATTGTGGTATGATTGCCTAGAATCTTCATTAGAAATTTTGAGGTCTAAAATGGGCCTCAAAACAAATTACAACCAAAATCAGCTTTTTAATAACGAATAGGATTCAATATGTTGATGTCAACCATGGGGGACAGATTACTTGTTCTTGGAGGTAAAAATTTTTTCAGCTTATCTCTATAATTTTACTTAAATTGTGGTCGAGCCTCATTTGGATACATAATTTTAATTTCTCATCCATGCTATGTTACATCACTGCTACAGTAATGCTAAGAAAAGCATTGATTGCAATCAAATTTTTAATGTATTTCTTATTTTAAATGTGTGAGTCCATCAATTGTGCAACATGGGTACCCCTCATGGATGAAAATTAAATTTTTCATAATAGTGCTCCATAAAAGTAAGTAAAACATCAAACATCGTTGAAAAATACTAGTTGAAAAAGTATTTTCTTTTTTTTTTTCCATCTAAAAATTGATGATGTAATCTAATATTCTTTTTAATATTTCACTATTATTTTATAATATTCCTTAGGAGAGCCCATTTTAGACCTCAAAATTTCTCTAATGTTTGTAGGTTTGTTTTGACCATGATTCCCCCAACCTTTGGCAGCACACACTACGATGTTCATACCATGACTTCCTTGATGCACAATATCTTACATTACAAATATGTTGCTTCTTATTCAACCCTAAAAACATACTACCAAAAATATGATAAGCTGCTAAAAAATTACTCTAATAACTTGCTACAACTTAGATTTAGAAAACAAATAACATACTTCTTCTTACAAAAATCTGTTCTCTTATCTCCTTATGCATGGAACAAAAGATCTGACTTTCCCTATATATCTTCAACCAAATATCATTAAAAAATCCTTCTTATGGTGTATCATTCATATTTTATAGCTCTTAGATCTACCATCGATCACATGCTTGATCACATATGGTCCCAACCAATGCATATGAAATTTTCTTGGGTGCTTTAAAAGTTTGTTGTCATATAAAGAGCAGTCTCAGGTTGAAACACCTTTCTTCAAATTCTCTCCCCATTGTACTTTCTCTCTTGCTTTTACATATGGTGGAACCCTTTTCATTATAGGGCTTCACTCAGTGGGAAGCTCACGCAATCTGTTCATTGCATCGGGTTATGGAGTTTCATAGTTGTCACAATGCACATATTGGGTGCCAAAAATTCCACTTGGGGATTACTGCTTCCTTCCCATATATTGTTAGAATTGTTGTCCATTGAATTCCCTGAATTTGGTCCGATATTCCCACATTACCATTGGTATCCTTGAATCCCAATCATCACGTTGAACATTACACACTTTAATGACACAATCTATGGGATTTGCTAGATACCTCACTATCCTTCTGTTTGGGGATGGTAAGGGGTGATGTTATGATGGTAAATATGAAAGAGCGGTTATAAAAATACCATGTGTATAAAAAATTAGTTAGGTCCCTCCTTCAGATCTAATAACCATTCTAGTCAATACATTTTAAAATAGAAAATGCACAATTGTACGGCATTATAGTCTTTCATAGCGAGCCTTACCCAAACACAAATATTTAGTAGTGGTAATGATGCCAATACATGGGTCCTCTTATAGGTTGATTAATGGAGCCTGAAGTCCATTTGCACTATTTATCAAATGGTTGTATCTTGAGTTTGGGAACTAAGAATATCATCTCACCTTGATGGATTCCCCACTCACTAACATACATCATGACCTTGAATTTTTTTGGCATCTCTTGTTGGGGGCAAGCCACCACCGTCCAACACACAAAGATATTATACATCGTGTCCCTTCACTGCATAATGTTCTCAGGTGGCACCATGCCTCGTTGGTATCTGTGTCTTGACATGTTATAAAAAGCATCTACTTAGTATCATCTTTGCACACAACATCTGAAATAACCCACAATAATCTAGTATTTTGTGGCCTTCACCACTATTTTATTCCTTTGTACATTGTTATACCCCTCACAGGTACCATCCTTGTCTAAAAATGTACAAACTTTTTCAAAGTGATCATCTACCACAATCAAAACCAAAAGTTGTGTATCTTCTGATTATCTTCTAGTTTCGGTCATCTCACCTATGGTCACCACTTAGAAAATCATACTCCTAAACATATAATAGCCATCTTGAAATCCTCCCCCCAAAAATGGGCTTGTTGATGAGGTACTTTGAGTGTAGAGTGATTATGTCTGATTTGAACTTATTACCCAACTCCCAATAATGTCTAAATTTTTTGATTGCGTACACCATCATGAGTCCCTCTATCTCCATTGTGGTGTAGTTCAAATCCGCTATATACAACTTCTTACTAGCAAAGGAGATGGTATGATCTAATTCTTCCTCCCCACGTTGTGTTAAAATCATGCCCAATGCAATTGTTAGGCATCAACATGCACATGGAATTCCTTTTTTAGTCTAGAAATATGAGAATACGGCACGGTCACTAACTTCTACTTCAAGTTGTTCAAATTTTGTTGACACTCCTCGCTCCATGCAGACCATGTGCTCTTACTTATCCCACATTTAGGAAAGTGATATTAATTGTATCCTTAAATAATTTTTGATAATAACCTATATATTCCCTAAGATATATCATAACTGCGATCGACGTAGAGGTGGTAGATCAAAAAATGACAACAATATTGTCTGGAGTCCACCAACAATGACCTTGCGTGCAAACTACGTGTCCCAATAAAATTCCAAAAGGTGGCATCTTACTTTGATATTTAAATTTATGTTATTAAACTATCATATAAATACGTGAAATTTAATGTGCCTTTTCAAAAATACTAAACACATTCTAGTCATCCAAGTAAAATTCTAAGAATTTGTGGATACATTCTTTGAAATCCACAACCACTTTTCTTGAAAATATATAAATGTATTGAATTCAAGCCGAATGGCATGAAAATATACTAAAAACACCCCCATTATATCATGAATGTATAGTCTTCATACTGATATTCCTTTACCATCTTCACCTAATGATATCCTAAAAAAATGTTAAAAATGAATGAATAGGCCTCATCACCCATTCTCAGGTAATGAAATTGGAAAGCCTATCATGCATGCCAAGCATCATTTTAACTTCTGAAGGTCCAAGAAAATTCTTATTTATTCGAGTCTTCTTATCTTGGACTACTACAGGGGTTGATCCAATATAATTCTTCCATAGGCTCAGCTGATTGCCCCTACTTTGTAGATTTTCTAATTCCCATTTAACCTTGTATATATCGGATTCAAGCTGATATGGCCTTTTAACTTCACTAGTTTTGCATCAGGCTTAAACAGTTTTGTTTCACTGCCTCGATAGTTACAGCTGTTTCTCAAATGTGTCAGAGACAAATCACCCAGTATTCTTATAATCAATAAATGATCTTTCCATTTGTCTTATCATCCCAATAATATCTTATGGACACCATTTTAGGATTGTCCTCTTGTATCTATAGCTTTTACCTTCTTTGGCTGTTGATTTCTTTCATCAACTAATTGTAGCTTTGGTCCTTCAAGCGCACATTCCCATTCAACAGAATTTTTATATTCAGGGGATTGTCATCATCCTCTCCCAACTCTACTATATTATAACACTCCATGAACTCCTATACTTTAAGGGGATGCTTATTTCGGAGCATAGAGGTATGATCCACGACACTATTAGCTCCCCTGTGAATATATTCTATACAATAACAGCCCATGATGTGGATCTCACTTTTAAACTAAAGTATATTTCAACTTCTTTATGTAGTCCCATCATTTTTCCTCTATAGACCTCTAACTCAATATATTGGTTCACAATAGTGTCCAATTCCCTTTTCCAAATTGTTGTACCCATTCTGTTTCGGTACACCCTCGGGTCCATGCTGAAATACATGTTTTTAAATTGAATTATCGAAGCACCCAAAACCAAATTTTTTCTCTTAGGGAATCTTGAGTTTATCTCAAATCAATGCCAAAACAACTATCTAATTTTTAAACTTCTTGTTCTTTCAGTAACTGTTACATTCCACCTAGATGGGGTTAGACAACGCAACATCCCAGCATGGAAACCCTCATCTCTAATATGTGATCCTGCATTCAGCTACCAAAAATTATTGCTGTGTTCTTCATCAAAGAAAGGTGGGTTATGAACTTTGTTCCTATCCGATTACCTTTTACCCTAGTAGCGTGTACATATTCTAGTGCTTACTTAAGTATAATATTCTCTTTCAATTTTCTAGTGCCATCTTTAGCGCAAAGTGCATGACCCCATGCTTTGAAAACTAAACATTCCATGTTGTAGGATTCATGTAATCGTCTGTGGTAAATGCAATATAAGTATTACCCAAATCCTCTCAACTTGGCTCCTGCAATAATGTACCGTTCTCCTTCCCTTGGGTCCAAGGTGTTATTACTTGAACGTCGCCTGCCTCAAATATCATCAACCTCTCTTGAAGTTAGTAAATCATGATTATCGATTCCCAATAAATACCAAAGAGCGGGGTATGGATCAATGTCATACACGATTTTAAATGCTTATCAGCACGTGGTTCTCTACTCCATGATATGGTAGCACCTATCAATCTACCAATCACAAAGATACGATATTGGTTTTCTAGCCTGACTGGATGGATACCATGTCGCTTCTGATCCCCATCCATCTCCCATGTCCCCTTTGGTAGAATATTCACATCCAAATCACGAATCTAAAATGTTATTTTCCATCTCATAGTCTCCCACCGAGCACCAAATCCAAATTATTTTCTGTTTTCTTCCTTTGTTCCACAGTTTATATGCACGGTGAAGATGGGGAAACAACAACGTCTCTTTGTACCACAATTAGACCATTCTCCTAATTCTCGACACTCATTCATTCCGTATTAACTCAAGGAAACCTAGATGGGATTGAAATTCAGTTTCTCACATCACCAGTTCTCTGAGTAGTGTAATCATGTACCATTAGCATTGCAACATATTCAAGTACCTCCAACCTATCCCCATTAAGCATTCCTCTCTGTTTTTTTTTTTTTTTGTTTCTTTGTAAGTTTCCTTCTCCTTGGTTAACAAGAGCTTGGAGGGGATTCAGGGCTCCCTAGCAATGTGGTTGTGAGCCCAAACCCAAGGCATCCATCACCCATCCTAAAGCCTCCTCATATGTTGTCCAGCTCATCTTTGAGCTCTATGGGGCTAAAACGTATCATTTGTACATTCGACCCCTTCTTCTCTAACATTTAGCAATTAGTTTCACGACAATTTTCGATTGCATGATCCAACACCTGGCCCCAAGTTACACATGCATAGAAAGAGCTAAGAAAATCCCATGAAAAGTGTCTTGTTGTCCACAATTATAAATAGTCATTCCTGGTTAACCTAAATCCGCCTCTTCACCTGCTAGTCCTCAAATTTTCTCTCGTCGCCTTTCATATCCTTGACTTATACGGTGCATGAACAACAAGTTATAGCAATTGTAGGCAACCCTATTTTAGTGGCTTCATTTCCTTCGAACATTGTACCCAAATGAATCAAAAATTATGCTAATGCAACTATTTGATGTGTGGTAATAAATGGATATCCTTTGATAGTTGCAGAAATCTGAGAATACATTGCATGTAAATGCCTCATATTTATGCATCGACACTCAACAAAATTTGCTACAATCCCCTACTGTACATGTGGGTTAGCGGTGCCTATCACCATATAATTGGTCAAAAATTTACACTAATTCTATGGTGGCCTTCTATCCTGCTATATGGTACACACTCTTCTCATTTCTCTTTCCCTTAGTCAAATCCTACAATTGAAGGGTTAGTGCAACGAGATGGGACTATGCTTGCGCCATACCATTCTTTCCCCATTCCTTACTAGGCTTCCAAATTCAACACAATCTACAAGTATTTTGATTGGGATTTGATTAGTTTTTGTGTTAGGGAACTCTAATATGAAGAATTAGTTCAACAATGAACCACCCCTTGTGTGCATATCTAGGATCTAAAAGTGCTTCTCCTCAGAAACTTGAATCTTTTGATTGAAATCAAAATAGATTCACTAGACCCTATTTAATCTCTTTTAGATCTATATTACATTGAGATTATTGCTGACTTCTAAAATCCCCTATCTTGGCTACTTGATGTCATTAAGTGGCCTATTATGACAGCTAAATGTTCTATTGTACTTCATAGATTAGGTTAATGTATGCTTCCTGAGTAACATCCAATTCTTTAATCTTTGTTGCCTCATCCTAGACTTGATTTTCTATCCAAAAAACTTCACAAATGAAAAAAATGTTTTTTTGGATCCTCATTCACAACACTGTGGAATGCACAAGCATCTGAGTCCTCACCATTGTATTTTGTCTGAGGTGCTTACAGCAAAGAGCTCTCAAAGGCCTCACACACCACTAGACAAATATGTCTTGGTCTACACAACGAGAATGAACAAAAATACTTTGCGACACTCATCCTACTACTTGACCAATTCCACTACGGTTACTACCTCAAATCCCTTTAACTATGATTACCTTCTATATTATTCATCACAATATTTTGGTGCCTAATGTTGCATAAGCGTGTGAGGTCGTGGGTTCGACACAGGGCATGGTTTGTCTACAGTTGATTGGGATTCATGAATTCCATCTTGTGTGGAGTTAAAATATTGGTATTTTTCTCCTTCCACTTCAATATAGGTGTGCGAATTTCATTCTGTGACTCTACTCGGTTGCACACTTCGTCATCGTTGAAATTTTCTTACCCATATCCCTTAGCTTCTCCTTGTAGCGGAACCATCAGCAATACGACATCTCCCGCATCATCCATTGAGCCTCAATGCCTCCTCAAAAGTTACCTCAATTCCTATCTCCATTCTGTGTCCTTCATTTCCACATCTTTAGTTCCTTAATATATATATCCACCTGCACCACATTGTTTCCTCTCCCCTTCTCTCCTTCTTTTGGTAATTGAGCACTTCTTGTCTCAGTTACATGGCTGTGGTTCCATGGTCATGCAAAAACATATTGACTAACAAGAGCGATGTTGAAATAATCCCCCACTTGGACTCAACAAGAATTTCCTATGCGTTGTATTGTGTGATACTATGGCTTCCATCACAAACTCAATAGTATATCCTCCTTACACTTTCTGACCATGCATTGAGAATATTCTTCCTGTACCACTTGCGGATGAATTGCCTCCTTTGGGTCCCATTATCTTGATCCATGTGGAAATAGATTGGGTTTGTATATTTCCTTCATGATCCCTCTACAGAATGTTCAGAATTATGTAAAATATTTAATGAACTGTTGGTACTTTTATGGCAGTATTTAGGTGTATGTTTTGATATTTACTCTTGTAAACACAAACTCATACTTGCTTAAAATAGTGATTTCATCTTTCATGATTCTGAGTCTCTTTCAAAATTTTGTTACTGAGCAATCTCATCATGCAATAATCTTAGTCTGACAATGGAACATTTTGTTGGCAAAAGGTTCTGAAATAGACCCGGGTTTGTTGTGAGGTATAGAGCGAAAAAACCACTTACCATGTTATTTAAGAACATCACCCATGGAGTGGATGATGTCTCCACGAAAAGTGCCATGAAATTTTATTCGAACCGAGTTTACGTAGTCAAATGAAATTGTTGTGTATTTTTGTAAAAATTTATTAACTCACTATGTGAGGATCATGACATATAGCAAATAAGTAAACTAACCATACTAATATCTTATGCCTGTGGGTTTTCACAGTACTCTATTTTAAACATTTGAATTTTATTTGATTCATAATATTAAAATAGCGAACACGGTATTACAATTATCATGTTGTGAAAGCCATTAGAGGTATGTATGCACCATCAGCTAAAATAATGATGATAAAAAAAAAATACACGGATTCATGAACAAATATAGAAGTATTGTTCTCCATTACTTCATGATAGAAAGTTTTCAACACACTAAAGTAGACAATCTTACAAACCCTTACGTATAACATGGTAAAAACCTTTCACATTATTAACTATAAATCTCATATTAGTAACAACTGCAAAGTGCACACCTAAAATGGACTAAATACTATGATCATCACATGAGTGAGAGTAATAGAAGTCAGCGACTAACAAACCTAGTAACACTTAACACTAAGAAATAAACTAAAGAAAAAATATCTTGAAAAAAAAAACACTAATGATCGTTTGACTAGTTGATCCACCAACCAACCCCGAATTAGAATTTGGGTCTTATTATCCATGAAACAATTTCTCATCTTAATTTCAACTTAATCTTAGTCCATTTTATCCCATATCCACATCAACAACAACCCCCTAACAATGTAATATAACTTTCTCAAATGGCCCATGCTTTCCAACTATTGGTGGTTTTGGTGAGATATCTTCTCGATCTTCCCTCTGTCATAAACTTATCTCTTCCTGAAAATATCTCACAATCCTTTCATCATGGAAATCCTCCCACCTTGACACAATGCCTTCAAATCCTAACCATTAAGATATTCCTTGCATGCATCCTTTCTTATTTGGCACTATGACAAACTTCATGTGGTACCTTCGCACATTACAATTCCCTATCTTGTGCCATTTTCTTTACAATACACTCGTTTTCCTCCTTCCATGAAATTATCACTCTGTGATCTAATACTACAAAAATTCAAATATTTTTCCTCCAACATGCACCTTGTGCTTTCAATTTCAAAATGCTCCTATGTAGGATCACGAGGTTGTCCACGGATTCGTCATCCATGATTGATATTTTATGGTTGGGCTTATCAAATCTATATCCCCTAAAAATATACACAATATACCCAAATAAAGCTACTCTAATACTGTCTGGTCTAAAACTATTGTGGATATTCTATTGGAGAACTTAACAAAAAATCCAGCCATTAGATAAAATCTAAAATCTACACTATGAGGGTTTATTTCTCTTTAGATTTACGGATACGTAAATTATTGTTTATTTTATATGCATGCAAATGATAATTATGCAAAAAATGGATAAAATTGAAATAAAAACTCACGAATCATGATTTACAAAATATATAACTAAAGAAAATCTCTTGAGAAAAAACCCAACTAAGAGGTGAGGTCGCTCTTCTCTCTTTCTATTAATGAAAAATAGTTTACTTTTAAAATAAAAAGTAATTCCTACTTCCGGCTACTACAAATGCACAATAATCTCTTGTATATATACGCCTATCCCTCTCGGGATACTCACTTATCCTTAGAACCGATGCACTTCAAATATTGCAACCACTTTTCCTCCTAGTGGTGTAGTTATAACACAAATCGATGACCTGCTAGTGGTTGGGACATCTCATTCAACTATTCACCGAAGTTACAATATGGAATCTTTAAGAGTATTCTTCATCATAATCCCATGGATATCCCCTAAATAGGATATTTTTTAGGTTTTTAAAATGGGCCTCCTAAGGAAAATAATAAAATAAGTTGCCATTTTTTACAAGAAAAACTACTTTTATTGTATTTTAAACTTATCTCCTTATAGGTTTACTCAAATGTAAAGTCTAAGCCTACTTGTATGTGAATTAGTCACATAAAATTCACCCTCTGCATACTTAAAATGTTCTGAAAAATAAATACATGAAAAAATTTTGTTCTTGGCTTTTTCATGTATTCTCAATTTTTTGACGTTGGTCCATAAGAATTATGAAGAGTGGGTGCTCATTGGATGTGGAATTTAATTTCACATCCATCGAGGTTTCTACACTTGACATTTTGAGTAAACCTATATAGAGATAGAGTCAAAAATACAATTAAAAAGTAGTTCTCCTCTTTCACACAAAAATAGTTACTAGGGATGACATCATCATATTGAATCATATTTTCTTTTTAAAATCTAATTTTTGTTGGTAATTTTTTTTTTAAGGCTTGTTATTTTTTACTTCCAATATTCCCTAATTTTTCTTGAGGAATGGTGGTAAATGTGACATCTCAAATTATGGTGGCGAAAATAGAAAATTCAGGCTTCAAGTGGCATAAATTTTGCATACATAATCTATTGAGGTGATTATTATGTCATTGGAAATGGATTCATGTACTTAAATTAAAACTGAAGTGCTTCCTAAAGAAAAAGAGTTTACACACTTCCAAAATACCATTTGATTCCTCAAAATGCTCAGGAAAATTTTCGGACCCCGATTTGCCAAATGAGGTTGAGTGTTGAGGTAAAGAAAGTCTTATAAATTCATTCCTCCACTTTTCCACTCTTAAAGAATCTATATGGATGAAAATAAATATAATGATCAATTTGGATCAACCTTTAAGGAAAATGTGTGAGAGTCTTAAAAATTGGTTCTATAGATGATCCTTGGCCTTGCCCTTATCTGTAATACTCAAGTTCTATGAATCTAATTATTTGGAATATATCCCTTATATGCTTAGTTCTCTGTGCCTTTCAATCATTACTTTTTGAATAATGTAGTTGTAATAATCTGAGTTGGATTTTATTATGCTAAATATTAAGAGTGGGTTTAACCAGGATAACTCAAATGGAAACATCTGCATAGAACTTATTAAATACATAAAAAGTTTGTCCTTGTCATCACTTAAACACGCAAGCTTCTAAAATAGTAATCACTAATTTTAGTAGTCTATTTTACTCATAGAAAGATAATTTAAATGAGTTTCACCTTTATCACCACATTATTTGTCGTTCATAATAGTATGAAAATTTCCTCCTTAAGCTTAGGAACATCTCCTCGATATAGGTCGGGAAATTTTACTTTTAATTTCCCCTTCTTCTCGGCCAAGAAATAGAAATAAAAAACAATCAATTATTGTGAAACTCCCTCTTTAGAGAAAGAGAAAAGAAGTATTGATGAATTTTAGGAAATGAAAGCTAGAGATTTTGAAACCCTTTTAGAAAGTAGTGCTTTTCTATCTCACCACATATGCATTTAATATGAATAGGGCATGATGTTTTGGTTACCATTTTGGAACCTATGGAAAGAAAAATGAAAAAACACATAAACCCATATGTACTTCCCCATTTCTATGGATTAACTAGAAAATATATTAACACCTTCTTGTTTGAGTTTGTTGTAATTATCTGATTTAATTAAGTGCCATAAACCTAATCCAAACTCTTCCCATCCCACTTTAAATAATGAAAATTTGAGATGGTTTATGAGTTTATAGGAGAACAATATTACAGGTAGGAAAAAAATAAGCAAGATTTCAGCAACAAGTACAAAATGTACAACATAGTTACGGGTACCAGGGATGAAATCCTCTTTGATAATCAAAATGAGAATGATTATTTGAATACTGAAAATAATTCAAATTCATCTAAAGAGAAACAAATTTTTACCTTAGATAAATGTTTAATGAAAATTTCTTTACTAAGAGGGTAAGGGAAGATGTAATGGAGACAATTTGAACCTCCTAGCTAATGGAGATATTTATCAAGTGGATTATGAAAAAATAAACAAAATCTTCAAGAACCACCCTAGAGAGAAAAAAAAGAGGCATATTTGGTAAGAGTACTAGGCAGTTCTTCTCCTTCTACTCCTCCTATGACCCAAAAATGAAATGAGGGGATGTATAAAAATACGGTCAAAATTCTGCTACATTCCTTTATATATATATATATATATATATATATATTTATGACACAGAAGAAATAGAAGATTCATAAAGGGAATTGGCCATTTTGTCAAACACTTTAAAATACCTTGGAATGAATGTCCATTCAAAATGTGAAAGATTTTCTCTTTGTGAAGAAATAACCTAGACCAATGATGACCTCACTTTCTGAATTAAAAGAACTATACAGAAGAAGAAGTAAGTTAGTGTAGCCCTTTATTAGAAGGACCAACAACACCAATATCCTTCAACAAAAGCTATGAACGACAACCCTTCCATGATATTTTAATATTTATAATTCATTGTTTCAACACCAATCTTGGTTTCAACCTAGTTCACCTCCTTGTACCATTCTACTCGATTGAAAATACCCAATTCAGTCCATTACTCCTTCCATTAACAATTACAAACAAATCCTCAGTTAAAACCCCTTCTAAATGGACTTTGTCTCTCTTACAAATGGAGTGCTCTTCAAAAACACAGTATTCCTCAAAACACCAAACCTGCAAAAGCAACCTCAATTCTACTCAACTAATCACAATCTGCATGCAACAACCTCAACCTTTTCATGCTAGAATCTTTGGAAAACCCTATTCCCTATAGTTTGATTTCTTACTGGGGAAGGTACCATAGGATGCTCACAATCCTCCTCTAATAAAGTACAGAAAAATAATAGAAAAGAACAGTCCCCCCAAAAATTCCACAAATTCCACCCTATTGTGAAAGATTGACCACTAATAAAAAGCATACATAAGAAGAATTTGGGATTTTAAAATAAATAAAAAAAAAAATTGTGTGAGTGTACATATACATAAGTATATAATATATATATATAAATAAAATAAAATATTTGGTATTTACAGAGGTGTGAGAGGAAGAAGAAGGATTCCCTACCATAATGTCATAGGATAAGCTGACATACCACATGCTTGGAAAAAATAATTGTCCCTAAAGTATTGGATCCAGGAGTGGTTTGTATGTATTCATACAACAAAAATTTTGGTCCCAGAACACAGTTGACTTAGAGTTCACCAATAATACCATGACCAAGGAATCAATGCTAATTCTAAGCTCAAATATTCACTACTTCATTACCTAGAAAGCATTCAACTTGTTGATGTGTCAACAATGGAACCATAAGGTATGATAGAATTTTATGTGGTCTTTGCTTAATCTTGGAATATCATTATTTTCAGTCTGCAACAAAGGCAGAATTCAATGGTTACCCACTAATTTCTGAATACCTTGGATGGAAATAACATGTGTCGATATCAATTGTAGAGTTTGTATATGAAAATAATCAATGGGTGATCCCAAAAACATATAATGCTTTACCATCATACTTAGTAATTGGTTAAAAGTAGAATTCCTACATGGTGGAAGATGAAGAAGAAGAAGACCCTATTCGTACATCAACCTATCCCATTTGCACAAATTGAAAATCCTAAATTGGCAAGAAAATTGATGAAAACCTGTTTCATTTTTTTACAAAAAGTAATACATATGCCATACAATAAATATATTAAACAACAATGCTTAATATATCTATTAAAGGAGAATTTGGGTGGATTCACTTATCCCAGAATGTGATAAACATTCCATAATGCTATAGCAATATACCATACAAGTTTTGAAATCACACATCACCCTTACTATGACAATCAAGGGCAAGAATTGATCATTTATTAAAACATATTACACCTTTACATGGATTATAGGATATGAAAGGTATCCACCCCTCTATCTATACTATGTTTAATGAAATTAATATAGCCCTTAACCTCCCTAAAATACTATGAATCACATTAAATTATATTGTAAAAATTACAAAAACTTGCAGATGTTAGGTTCTACATTTATAATATTGTGTTGAATAGGTTCCTTTATTCTTCCTATAAAAAATGAAGTGGAGGATATATATAGATTAGGAGTTTAATAAATCCATAAAAGAACAATTTTCCTTCCTTTATTAATATATTCTATATATTATAGCATGAGACAATTTATTTCATTTTTGGATGGATTCAATGGGTTATAACCATCCCACAAATTAGTCTACAGAATGAAGACAAACTACCTTCACCTATCCTTGGGAACCTTTCCTCAAATTCTTCCCTTTGGTTCATGTAATTCCTTTCAATAGTCTAAGAGTTGTATAAATATTTAACCAGATCTGATTCATGACATTATAGAAATTTATGGATGAAGCTCTAATTCTTATGGAATACCATTTATGAAGCCCTCACAAAATTTACTAAATTCCTTCAAATATGCAAACAAAAGGTTGTTTTATGACATTACCTATTTTGAAAAGAATTAAGTAAAATGCACTTAATTAATATCATCAACACCTTCCTATTCCTACTAAGATGTAAAAATTAAATAAAGATATTATAGGATATTATAAAAACTTTGTGCAAAAATTTGTATATCATGCTGTGTTGCTTGAGATGTAATTTTGTTAGAAAATAAATGTAAGAAGCCTTTGATTGTATAAAAGAGAAACTTCTATAAACACATTTTTGCGAGTTCCTAATTGGACCACCTTGCTTTCCATACTCAAGTGATGCTTTAGACAAGGTAATAGGGCCAATTCTTGGTCCATATGGAATGCATCTTCTAAAAACCTGTAATATATGTATTGCAAAAAATTACGAGGACTAAATTACAAAAGTGACAAAGGACTTAATTGTTGTTGTTCACGTCCTTAATAAATTTAGACACTATGTTGTTGGCTAAGTTTTATAGACATTAGGGGGAAATTGAGGTAAAAGCTGGGCTTCAAAAATAAAACATATCTTAAAAAAATCAAATTTAAAAGCAATAATAAGATTCAAGATGATGATGTCATCTCGGGGTAAATATTTTTGGAGGGAACAAAATAATATTACCTTTTGCATTCTGTTAGAGCTTATTACACTTACATGTTTACTCAAATTTCAAGTGTAATCTACCTAATATGTACAACATCTAACTCACTGCTGTACTTTTTAAAAGTAGAACCACATCAAAATAAAATACATTAAAAAAATGTGTTTCTTTAATTATACATCCAACAAGTACCCACTCTACATAATTTTTGATAAACCCACACCAAAAAAATATTGAAAATACAAGAGAATATGTTTCTTTAAAGAAACGTGGTTTTCATGTGTTTTCAAAAATTTCAATGTGGGTCTATAAAAAATTATTTCAAGTAGACCTCGTTTGGATGTAGAATTTATTAACATCAATGGATACCATCACGTGATTGAGTAAGCCTATATGGGACGTTGGAAATATCTGATAAGAAAAAACATATTTTTCTTTCTTTTCTTTTAAAAATTCATAATTTTTTATTTTATTATTTTCCTTAGGACGCCCATTTTAGACCTCAAAAGTTCCCTAATGTCATGTTGTCATCAAATATCTAATGAATAAACTCGATATCATCGTAAGTGTTGACTGTTCTCCATTTTCACCATTCTAAACAACCAATTTTAGTCATTTTACCACAATTATTGCCCATATGTTAATAAATATTGTTATGTTTTCAAGTGAAAATGGCCCTCAGAGTTCTGAATGTAAAAGTCTCATTTTACTGCCTTTTACTGAATTAAAAGGATTATTATTTAGTTTTTATGATGATTTTCCTAAATATTTGTTCGGAAGTGGTTCTCTGTATTATATCCATGATCTCCAAAGTTCAGCACTAGTTTACAGATCCAGGAAAAATTCAGAACCTGGGTTTTTACTAGGATAACAATTCTGATTCCCATACAGTCTTCCCAGGTCAACTACAACTGAGATCAACTCCATGATCTATAGTCTTAGAAATCCACCTTGATGGGAATCGGGTGACTAATTTCAAACATGATTTGTGGACGAATAAAGATGATTTGGAAAGTCACAAATGGAGTTTTCTCTGTATATTTAGGTGAATTAGGAAAAAAATTTTCCAAGAAATTTGGAATTGAAGATATATAGTTTTTCAAGGTATTTTTCAACGTGAAATTGGGTTGATAAAAACCACATAAAACAATCAATTACTTATTTGGTGACTCAACCTATTACAAGATTGTTATGCTTAAAAATTAAACAAATTTGATGTTGAGGTGTTTTATACAATAGGACCTATCCAATACAATATTTTAATACATACATAATTGTCATATTTATTAAATCCATATTTGGAAGTCATTATTTACCCCATAAACTTATCTTTTGTGAAATTATGGACAAAAAGCAAGTATGGAGGAAAAATAGTGTTAGGCTAGGAAAGAGATTTGGCACCATAATTCTTCTAATAATGCATCTTGTAACTTCATTTCAAAATCTGTTAAATCTATGCAAGTCTATGGCTTATATTTGAAATGCTAGTTTGCGAGTTGTGAATCACCAACCCCCACAGAGTAATGAGGAAGGGCCCTCTTCTTTAACGGGGATTGTTATGTTTGTAGAGGTAGTATAATTAAATCATTTTAATTCACTTGTAAGTTATGGAATTTTCTAATTATAATATTTACATAATTATTGTGAATATCTTTGATGTTACTATTATTTGAAGTTATTATTACAATATTTAATGAAAATTTATCATGTGTCGGTATGAAGTCAAATTGATCCTTACTAACCGTGTGCTTATTGTTTGATTTATTCTACATATTTATTTGTTGTAATTGTGATTTATTTCTAGCATATTGTATAGTGAGTTAACTGGTATGCAGGCTTGACATTATGGTTTTTATGGATTGGTTTCCATTCTAGTGTAGTGACGACATGTTTTGATTTATTGTTTGTTAGTTATTACAAGAAAAAAATATAGCATGGAATTATCTAATTCCATTAAAGTGTGCCTATATAGATTTAATAACCTTGAAATAAAGACTTACCCTAATTGATAATTTATGTCGAGTGAATTGATTTTTTGTAGAATGGTATTTTCAACATTTTAGTGTCATTTTTTGAGACCATTATTAAAGTTAAGCTTATAAAGTGTGTTCATCTGCATAAATACATTTTTCATAGAGTTGTTAAATCATATTCCTATATTTGAGGTGACGGGGTTGTAAGACGAGAGGTGAAACTTGTCATCGCTTCGACATGCGAAGTAGGCTCGACCTCATAAGGAGTCGAACGCATGAGTTACATTCATACAAAATTAGGTTTGTTTAAACAAAGTATATTTTTTTCCCTATATCTTAACCCATGTGATGATAGAATATATCAACTAGATGAAGAAACTTATTGAGCAATGAGAAGAAATGGTGCTTGAGAATATCTCAATAGAATTCGAGAGGATCATCATATGCTTATGTTTAGTCTAGTCTTAATGGAAAGTCCACGAGGTAGAAATTAAATATTTGTTTTGAAAATTTCAATGATATCATTAGCTCTTTTTCTTCTGTTAGATGTTTTGCAAGAAAAAATAAGTAGGCTAAAGTTGGCTCATATATAATATTCTATAAACATGAAGAGACTGAAGGAAATTATCCCTTATTGATAAGTTTTATAATGCTTGGGAGTGAATCACTCAACGAAGCATCTTATGGCTACTGACTTAAAAGTAGTTTTCATGGTTAGACGAGGAGACAAAGTAGACATGTTTTATTGGCTCTAGAAAGACATATTTGATTGGCTCTAAGAAGCTACACAGTGCCGAATCAACACGGGTATATCTAAACATGGCTATGACACAATACACAGATAATGTGCACCAATTCCCAGTAGGTTCCTTAGTGAATTTAGAATCCTACAGCTCATGGAAAACTCCCGATCCTCTGCGGTTCAATACCCCATTATCACGCAAACCCTCTCCTTTGGTCAAAATATTCCCGTTTCCTCCGAGATGACATAGAACCTCCTTTCCAGACAATTACATAATCAACTACATGTGCAACCCATGCCCAAATGCACCACCAAGTAATCTCCTCCACAACCCAAAATACCTGTGCAACTAACCCAAATCCAAACAATAAGGTTACACATAGGTCAGAAAACATATTTATTTCCCATACTACTTCCTTCAATTTAATTATGCCTTCATATAAGAGAGGGCAGATTTAAGGCTTCCAACATTTCTTCAGCCATGAAAGAATATTCACCATGGGAAGAATCACAATCCATAGATCATTAGAGGAACAACTTTATGCATTAGAACTCACCACTAGAAATTGTTGTAATAATTGATGTTGATGTTACTATTGAATCTTCTAAAGCATTGTATCTTGATGTTGTAATCACCTAATGTTGTAACAATTGTTACTATTAAAAATTAATCAAAATTATTCTCCTTAAATTGCTATAATTTTACTGTCCCTATTCTGGTTAAAATGTTATTTGTTGCTGCAATAGTTGATGAAGTTTTACTATTTAAATTTTTGAAACTAATACTCATGAGTTGATGATGTAAATTGTTACTATTGAAAATATTAAAATGATGACCATCCAGATAGCTATTAACCACTTTGGACAACACAGTCATAGTAAATTTCATTTGCATCCGTGGGAGGAGGATAATAGTAAGGACTTATGAGAAACATAAGAGAAGATTTAAAAGTTCAAAAAAAATATAGAAAAAAACCAATATATTTTTTGATCAAAGTATTTGTGATTTAAGAGAGAAAAAATCAGCTGTAGAAGAACATATATTGAACTTGAAGTTATTGAGTTTCTCTCTTGCCTCACCAATACCTTCATGTATTTAAGGAATACATCCTTGACTGAATATACGCACGACAGGGATATATGTAAAATTTTGGTGAATCAAAGGACCAAGAATATTTGGGATCACATTGAATCTTATCTCGAACAATTGTCGGCCATAAAACATTCTTCCATCATTCGACATGTCTACATACCCATACACAGTTAATGTAGCTAGTTTTATTCTACGGTATGCATTAAAAGTTTTTATTTCAACTAAGTATGAATTCATTTCTACATCTTCACCATAGTTAAATTGGAAGTAATCCTACACTTGAAGGATATCTGTTGCCATGACTAAATAATAAAGGCGGGATGGTATAGAAAATAAAATAAATAATATACTATGCTATATTCAAAATAAAAAGTATCGACATTTTCTAATTCAAAACTTAGTATTAATCATTATCGAAGATGCAAGTCCTAGAATTCATTGCTACATCCTAAAGCAAAGCTATTTAAAAGTCATGATCACAGCCAATTCTTTGGCGACATTAAATGCCTCATGGTAAGTCTTGTGAAATTATAATTTTTCTTAATACATTATTATTTTGTAAGTAAATATGATTTTGATTAATTTGGTCCCTTTTCATGTCCTTGACAGTTTTCTTTGAGTTAGTTGGAGGATTTGTCATTTATATGTTTGATACTTCCTATCCACAATCATAAAATTATGCGGGGAGCTAATTAATTACCTCTTAAAGAAACAATGCTAATATTGGGTGAATAAACCATACAAGTCAAAGTTTCTCTAACGATTTATATCAAAATATTTAGGTACTCTAAGGGTAATGTTACTTTTACATAATTGGACTACTCATGTAGAGCCTCAATACGCTTCATGATAACTCTAGCATGATCGACTAAAGGGGCCTTTGTGGTGTATCTGAGATGATTAATTCCTTTATTAAACAGCTATCTTGAAGCTAACATGAATTTTCACCTGAAGTAAACTTGAATATGTATTTCGTGCCAAGAGTGAAATACTCCTACACTAGTCATATATAGTACGATGAGTAATATGCGTTCTTTAAATATTTCGTGTACACACACACACACACACACACACACACACATATATATATATAAAAATTATTTGGTCTGAAAACCCCTGAGACCTGACTATAGGCTTGTTGGGTAAGGACTAGCTGTGGGTATGGTGCAAAGGGAAACTTGTCGAGGTATTGAACATGCTTGCTGGTAGGGCTATGTTGGAGTGAATGCTCTGAAGAGCCACACATCCTTACTCCGCTTAAGGACTGGGTATGAAGGTGAAAACAAATTTTGGTAATTTTAGCTAGAAAATCTTAACCTCATATCATCTCGAAGATATTCTTCAATCTTATGGATGCAAAGTTATCTTTTTTTATAATAAAATTTTTATGAAATGGGGTTGTTATCGTGGTGATTTACTTTTTACATTGAGGTCATTTTATACCATGGATAATGGTAATACAAGAGAATAATTGTTTGTCTAAAGGAAATGATCTTTTTTCATCCTTTTGCCCTATTTATATCCTATTTTCATCCATATTTAATGTCATGGCATTCAAAATTATAATGTCGATTATTTATAGCCCAGGCTGTTAAGGTGATAAATTCTGACTTGGGATTCTCATGAGATGTTTTGTATAAATTTTGATGGTGTTGAGGGAAATATTCTCAAGGGCTAGGGTTGAGAGCACAACATAGAAGAATAAAGAGACAATAAAGATCACTCATGTAATATTAACCATAAAATTAGCAAAGGTAGGGATTAAAAAACATACCCGAGTCCTACATTTGAAGTAGATCTTGTGGGGTCCAAGACCATCGCTACCTCGAGTGTGCGGATACGCAAGTTAGTCACAAAGATAGGAGAAGATCCTTGAATTCAGTAAACACATATATACATAATAAATCTATGTAAAATCAAGTATATTCATAAAAAACAATGCAATTTGGAAACACAGCCAAGTCTTCCTTCTTCTGTAAGAAAAGTAAAAAGAGCTACAAACTTATCCAAAGAAAATGTGACAAAACCTTCCTTTAGATACATTGATCTACGAGCCATCAAAGAACCTTTCTGCCAATGAAGATGCTTGATAGGGTGTTGAGCATCTGTGAAGCAAGGCTACCGAAAGTAGGTGTGTAGAAGGCATAAGAAACTACACTTCTGATCTAGGAAATTTTGGTATAATAGTGATATCTCTCCATAAGAATACGTCGGCCTTTCAAGAAATTGTATTTATACCACCTTGCAAACCGATTAATATGTTAGGAATGTTACAAAACTTTTTATCATTGTCCTTTTACTCCACAATTTCCTAGATCTTGGAAACCTGCAATGGCGGTGCATACTTTTCCCATCACCCAGGCTTCTCCCTTGGATCCCAAAAAATAAAGATCAATTCCTCTTTAGCTCATTGCAGAATCTCTAATCTTACTTTTTAGAGCGGTGCGACCACCCGGTGTTTCACCAGCGCTTATGGAAAATCATTAGCATGTGACTTGCATAAATCGGTCTGGAATGGAGCCTGGCAAGATGATCCACTTACGGAAGTGTTTCGAAATGGAAGTGAAGCTTTATGGTCTGAGAAAGCTTCGAGAGTGGAGGGTTGGATGTTTTTTGATCATGCTATGGTGAGTATTTCTCCTTTGGTTTCTTGTTCCCGCAAAGAACAACTCAGGAGATACAGACCATCTTCATGACCACCATGAGGATCCATGTCCTCCTCCCACCGCTATAAAATGATCCCTTCCCACTCCCTTCAGCTAAGCAGAAAGGAGACAGAGGAATAATTTGAAGATTGAGTTTAGCTATAGAAGAGAGAGTTGAGATCCTTAGCCTCGTTGTATTTAAGCTTGGAAAAAGTGTTTTGGAACGTGCTTGGATTAGGGCCCATTCTGGGAGAGTTAAGCCCCTTGAGAAAAGTTTTAACTCCCCTTTATGATCATTATTAGAATGCCCTGGTTTTAGTTTCCATTTTGAATTTATTTTATTTTGATTAAAAGACTATCCTTCCTTGATCTATGAATATTTATTCAATATAATTATTATTTGTTATCTCGTTAGTATAATCTTATGTCTCTTTAGATAGGTATTGATCATAAAAGACAGGAATGTGATACACAGGGCAGAAATATAGGCAGTTATTCAAATAGACAAGTAATCGAGCGAGAAGTTTAAAGTGAGTACTCCTATCATTCTTTCAATTAGTCTAATCTAGGAATGTAGATGCTTGTTTATCTTGTTTGTTATAGACCACTCTGGGGCTAGAGGATTGTCTCTTTTTGTCATAAAGTTACCTTGAAAACAAATTGGGGAGACTCATGGAGACTTCAATGTTCTACGACCTTTTGATTCTGATTTTCGATCACTGGGCTGAATGTCTGATTCTCTGTGATTTTTAGATTAAGCTGATTGATTGAAGTCATCAATATTCTTTTTGAAGTGATATGTACGGCCTTGTTTGAGCAAACCCTTCTTTTTTGTGTTATTCCTTGATCATGTACTTTCCGATAAAGCAGAGGCATTGACCAACGTAGTTTCATTAAAACAAAGCTCTTATCCCTTCTGTCCTAGATACGTATCACGGGCATGTTGATTTTTGAGTATGTTTCTTTGGGTTTCTCTTCATTGATAGCTAGTGTGTCTTATACATAGGATTCTTTCTTTGCTCAAGATTTCCCTTATTCTCTTACCTTCATGAATGGATTACCTCAATTAGCTTAGCTTTGGTCTCTTTTATATTTAATGGTGTATCCTCATCACCCTATGGTTTCAGAGTGCTTTTTTTTTGTTTGAACGATTGCATGCTTCATGAACACTAGACAATGTTGAGTCGGACTTATTTATTTGCGGTTTAAACCATTTGGATTGATTGTCTTTCATTTTGATTTGATCTTTGTGACTAGAGTTTCAAGTGTCCATTTTGGGTCCATTTGTTTCTCTGCTACTAAAGCATAGATAACATTTCACCTTGTGAAATTTTTCTTTTAATAGCATCATTATTAAAAGAATGTTTTATTTTGAGAAAGCAATTTAAATTCTCTTTGGTACTTTGATTGTTCATCTTGTAGCATTTTGAATAATTTCATTAGAAATTATGAAACAATCGTTACATTTGAAGTGCTTACATCCCTTTTTCCTGTTATTAAATAAACAAAGAAATTTTTGCATTATTTTGCATTTCAAAATTAAAAGTTATTTTATTTACTTCGTGCCATTAGTAGGAAAAGTAAAGAGATTTTCTTTTTAAAACGGATTGATAACACGTGAAAGTAGTGAAAATAATTGTCATCTGGTACATTTTCTTGCACTACATTGATTGTGTGAACCTTTCTTTCACTTTCAATTAGTGTAGTTTTTCATCGAAATGAACAATTATGTTCTTATCATATAATTCCATTTTAGGGATGAAGTGATGACAAAAGTAAGCCTTAAAACAGGACTTAAATTAAGTAAAATTTAAAAATTTATTCAATGAATATAAAAGCATTGGAATTTAATGCAAAAAAATTAGAGGTCCCTGAGCTGAGAACGTGTTAAAGCGTCCTATAACAGTAGCTATCACTAACTGTTTTGCATTATTAAATTCAAGGCAAATCCCCATCCAGTGTCTACATGCCAGAACGTATGGTAAGTGTAAAGGGACACTCTCACTGAATGGTTACCCCGTGAATAAACGCCCATGCAGGCATGCTCACACTGTCGTCGAGTATATAACGGGAGACCCCACTGAGTTGCTATCCTTCTGTACCGTACTCCAAATTTGTCACCTAAATAGCATTGTACACAGAACACAACATTAGGTTACTTCCTGCCACCAGAAAATCTTGGTTGGAATGTGGAAAAATTTCATGATTTTACAATCAGAACCCCCTTGGATGGGAATCCTGGTCTTTTTTCTTCTTTTGGAAATATTTAGTGCTCCCTATGTGGCAACATTGTCCCTACCATGATTTACCATTGGTTTTCAATTTGGTTATTTTTGACTATAGTTGAGAATGTCAGAATCTTCTAAAACCAAGTTCGCCTCCACTTGAACATTTCAACTTGATGGCAGCCCTAAGTTCTTCCTATTATTACTATATTTCTTACCTCGTTCTTACTCTGCTTTGGTGAAAGTATGCTGGAATCTAGTAATGAGAAGCTAAGAAGAAGAAGAAGAAGAAGAATGAAGAAGAAGAAAGAAAAATAAGCAAGGGGACAACCAAGCAACCATGAAAATGCTTGATGCCGCCGGTGTTAAAAGCCTTCCCGATCGGTCTCCCAAAGTAAAATTCCTTAAACTATATGAGATAATGTATGCCAAGGATATAATATTTGGCCATTTAAGGTGTTATAAGTGTGGTCCGTTGGCCCAAGTCAACCTTTGTCATCGGCCTACGGGGTCATGCTGGTGATGAAATTTCAATTAGTGGAAATAATTTTCATATGAAAAAGGGTAAGGTCGACTTTACTTGTAAGGTTATGTGAAGGGAATCATCCCATTCACCTTTTTCCCTATATGGATGAAGCCTCCAAAATGTTGGAAGCCTTGCCTTTTAGTTTTGGTTACTGAAGTTTCCCCTAATACTGCCTTTAGTTGATTAAGTGATTGATCCATTCAACCCTAAATCAATCCCTCCTCTCCGAAAGTCAATCTCACCAAGTCATTGCAAACCAACCTTTAGTTGAGAAAATGATGGCATGATTCCACCTACAAGTATCAATACTTTACTATGATGAATCTCACTTACCACTCTTATTATTTTTGTTTCTTTAGATTTCCAAATCCTTCATTTCAAGCTGATATGGAGGGTAGTCCTCATTCTTGCCTTACAAGGGGGTAGTTCTCTCATTCCCACAGAAACCCCCTCCCAGTGATTTGTCTCTTCTTTCGATTGAGTCGTGACAAGATATCGTATTTCATTCTTACGTGCCCTTTGAGATCATGGTACGGGCCTATAATGCCATTTATTTTCTAGAAATAATAAATGAAAATTACATTTTATTTAAGTATTCCATCTTTCAACTACTACTGGCAAGATTTATATTCTCCTGACTTATGCTTATTGCCCAAATATGTTAGCTTTTAACAGAGAATCAATCAACCCATTAGGGATCTTCCTAGGTGCTATTACTGGCAGGAAATGTCTTCTATATCGATGTGATGATTATGAAGAGCCACCAGTTCTTTCCCTCATAAATGACTATACTTATCATCATGAGACTCTCCATGTGTTGTATTCTTTTCCATGAAGAATATAGTATGATAATTTAATTGAATCTTTGTTGGTCATAATTTGGATCCATTATTATCCTCACTAATGGTTCTTATATTCCAATGGTATCTTCCCCATATGCACTATGCATGCTCTAATCATACCCATCACGATGGTCAAATTGATGATGTGATATTATCATTCTAGGGGCATTGGACACGATTTCTGGGGGTGTTAGCTATACATAAAATGAGAATCTCTTCAGAGCATGACTTCTTATGATTCATGATAAATATTTTGAATGAGAGTTTCTTGTATTGTGTCAAACCCCTTGAAAATAGAAATAAATTTCAGGGCTTCATAGTTCTTCTTCTTGTGTCAGCTCTTTCCATGAGAAACAGACCTTTGGAGCACGAGGTTAAATCTTGTGTCAAGCTCATAAAAATGAGGCAAAGCAAATTGAAGTTCCTTTTCTTGTGTCAAGCTCACCAAAACATGAAACAAGGTGTCACGAGGGATGGTTATTTTACTGTGTCACCTTGGCTAAAAATACAAAAACCCCTTTCAATTTGAGTCCTTGGTTAGATCTCATAAATTTCTGATCGAGTATTTCATTTGATCTCATCATTGAACCTTCATTCCATACTGTTACCAACGATGGTCTACTTAGGTGAATAGGATGGAATCTTTCCAAAGTATACCTCGAATTGAGTCACTGCAGTGAGGGCATACAAGCTAATTCAACCTGATTTGTCTCACCATTTAAACTGTGAAAAAAATAGAGCCAATCCAGCAGTTTTAATATATTTAATCTTGTATAAAAATAGAAACCAATTTCAGTAGGAGTTTCCATATTTCAGCTTAATAATGAAAAATAATATGCTCATTACTTACGTGATTTCCATTTTATCAACTTGTTTTTTCAGATGAACCTTGTTTTCTCATTTATAGTCACCATCTCCTTGGATGATCCTGCGACTTCACTTATTTGTTTCACATGTCCTGAGAACTTCCACCATCAGTGATGTTGTTAGCCGGTCTCTTAAAGCACCATACATTAGAAAGTTCCCCACTGCTGATTATCCGTCTCCCCAACTTCCTAAGGGTGATAGTAGGATGGAGAAAGGTAAGCACGGACCAACTTTAGGTCGGAGGTACTTCCGCCTACTTGGGACTGAGAGGGCTCTCTCTATGTCATATAGTAAAGGATAGCTGAATCTAATTTTCAAACTTGTTGTGATGCTCCATAGATTAAGTTTTTTTTTGTTTGAGTTTTTGCGGATAGGGGTATTCAGTTGGAGACTGAGTCTAGGATTTTGATCAGTTTCGGGTTTAGTTGCGGAGGGTAGGGTAGGGCCAGAAGGTAGCTAAAATCATGATTAATTGCTCCATTGTTTATAGTGCCGAAGTGGGGGATATAATGAACATTAAACTAACTTTGTTCTGGCTGAGATAAAAGATAATTTCGCATCTTTTGGTAAGCATGAGCACGCTGTCTAATAAGGTGATACCGAAATTATATAATAATATATATATGAAATATGGTGTAAATAACGCTCAAAAATCGGGTTTCAGAAAACGGTATAGAAGTGGCCGCCATAAGAGTCTGTTATTATTGTTTGTATTTAATAACGATTTTATTAATAAAAGCATACAATATCCACCATGACATAGCAACTATCACTTTAAAGACAAAAAGAGGTCTACTTGTAAAAAATAACAGACTGACACTTCATCATGTCTTGGTCATCAAAATGGATACTTCGTACAGAAATATGAGTCATTTCCTAGTTTCCTAAAGGTTAGAAAACATTCCCTAGTATAGCTATAAGCAAGGTGTTTTTCATACATTGATTACGTTACTTCATTATAGGAAGCAAAAAAAAAAAAAAACCCAATAAATATAATGCATTTAGCCTCAATTGTATTCATTTTGAGACGAAAAGGTGTCACCGAGGAATCAATATTTGATACGTGACAAATCAAGGTGAAGATTTTAAAAAACAATTGCGAACGTAATGAAATTTGGAGAGAACATTTGAAGCGCACAGAAGTCTAAATCCACTTTTAGCGCAGTCTAACAACTAATACTGTCATCTGATTCCTGTATGCGGTTTTCCAAAATGGACCAAGGAAGTCAACCCAAATCCACATTCTCCACAGTCCTCAGCACCATGAAGGGTCCAAAGAAGGCGGCTTGGCATCAGTGGTTTTGAAATTTTCCCAAATTACATTGTCATGCCATGAAGTTCTTGATATATGATTGTATCAAAATACATCCATCCATGTAAATAATCACCATTGATTCCTTCAAAACAAAAGTGTGGTCATCATTGCCCTTCTCTGAGGAGGGATTTTCAGTGTACAAAATCACAAAAATGCCAAAATTCTTCAAAATTCTCAAGTGGTTACTTGTGAGTGATGGGATAAATAGAAAGGACTACACATGTGGTTTCCTTTCTGTATGGTTAGAAAAGTATTTACTCTTGATGTCTAAGTCCATGCCCTCCAGAGACCACACTCTCCATGAGAGAATATATGTAGTACAGAAGAAGTGGGTCAAATGATAAGATGATCTCATACACTGCAGTACATTCCTGTATATCTGCTTTAAATGTTAGGCATTGAATACTACCTTTACCAGCCTTCTACCAAAATTTCAGCAATTGAGTTCTTTGAAAGCACCTTGGCCAATGGTAAGCTTATTTTAATCTAGGTACATGGTGGGTAGCTCAAAGCTTGGGGTGGGGCATCCTTTGAATCTATTCTTGTCACTTTCCATGGTGTTTTCCATGGAATTATGAAAACCCTAGATGTGTATTAGAAATGATGGAATAGAATATAGAAATTTGAAAAAATAGGAATTCTTGAAATCTTGACTTGGGTAGGACAAAATGGAGGGCCTTGAAGAACGAGATAAATTCTAGAAAACATTGAGTGGGTTGGGAGTTGTATACTTCATCTTCCTAGTCTGAGTGGAAATAGGAAAATAGGTGCTTGAGAAGGTGGAAAATGATAGTAACCTTTGGAAATTCCTATCATTGAAGTACATGACCTTCATAGTGTAAAAATGCATTCAAGGAGATTAGATGAAATGAGAGCTATGGAACTAGAAAAAGATTAAAAAATTAGTGCATAGAGGGATGTCATATTAGCTCCCTGTGAAATGGAATAGGGAAAATTGATACCGGCGTAAGGTGGAAAATCTGGCAAGCAGAGGAAATTATCAATGCATTTTTTTCACTGTGAAAAAGCCAAATCAAAGTTTGTATGTTGTATACTTAGGAATGGTGTAGATGATAGGAGTGTGGGGATAAGGTGTATGAAATGTGGAGTTAGGGTTTAGATGATAGATTTAGGGTTTAGGTAGGTGGGGTGGGTCCCTGGTTGTCAGAATAAAATTGTTTCTGCTACGAACAAGTGACAATGTGAAGAAAAGAAAATGAGCATGAAAATGTGTTAACACTCATAAATTTGCCACAAGAGAGCATAAGAGATGATATCCTACCTTGTATAGAGTTACACAAGGTAATGAGTGCAAAATTGAACTATTTTGATTTTTGACCTAATGGCATTCTACTACCTATAAGTGTAACAAAATTTACATAAGTGTAACAAGGGGGGAAAGGCATAACAGGGCTTACGGAATGTAATAAGGGAATTGCCAAAAAATTGCAAAAATATGGCTTAAATATGGATCCATATCTCTCTAACCATAATTTTTTTTGAAAAACTAAGAGAAATTTTTGTTCTTTGGAATTTTATTAACAATAACCTCCTCCTTTTCCCAAAATTCTTTCCCCGTGTCCATAATCCAATTTTGAAGTTGATCATCAAAAATTGCAGACGTAAACGCACTGCGAGCATAAGCGTAGCACCTATTTTGAGAGAGGGATTGGGCCTTCCTAGAGATTTTTGGTAAGTAGTATGGTTGAAATGTTAGGTCTCTGCTATAGAATGAAGTCATGGTATAAACCCTACTCCACACCTGAAAATTTGATTTGAAGATAACTTTGTCCAAAAGAAAGTGTGAAAATGACCTGGAGCAAGCATGTTTTGAGCATTTCTCTCAAACCATAACACTGTCCATAAAATAAGCAGGGTTTTTTTTCTTTGAGCTATTGATGACACATCTTCTGCCTTCAAGGTCACTCTTATTACTTGGACAACATAATTTTGAATCCAACTTTCCTGCTAAATCTTAGCCTTGGCAGTCACAGCTCAGAATAGTGTCATGGAGTGCAGAGATGGCTCAAACTGGAATGGTGGCCTTCATGGACCTTCTTCACCCTCCATGATGTTTTCATGAAGCAGTGCAACAGAGAGTAAATGGATGGAAGAGTGAAAAATTAGAAAAGAGGGGATAGTGGTAGAGTTGTTTTAGGGATAGAAATAAATTGAAGGAAATTATGTCCCAAGTTGGGGAAACAGAGGTGATGAGTTGAATCTGAGATTCAAGTGGAATTTTTGGGAATGTTCATGCGAAAGGTGCCCAAAAGGTCAAAACACAAGGTTTCACTAGTTTTACGCCCAAAATGTAGTGAAAATTAGGGTTTTAATGAAATTGATGGAAAGAGGTTGTGAGTGATAAGAGATGTTAGGGTATGGTGTATGAAGGGATTTATGAAGGTTTAAATGGTTTTATTAGGGTTTTATGTTAAACAAAAAAAATATTAAAAACGCCAAAAAAAAGCGCAACATACACAACGTGCACAACACGTAGTGGAGGTAACCTAATAGAAAACACTCATTTACGTAGATTTTTACTTGAGAGAGGTATGGAGGATGTCCAATTAATATTTAGGAAGTGTATGAACCCTTGTGCGATTAGTTTTAACTGGAAGCTGACTTAGACTCAAACACCAAAGCGCAACACACGCAACACACCCAGAGAAAGCATGCTCGGGTAGTGTTGGCACAATTTCTTAATTTATTCAACTCATGGTAGTTGTGGAGTATGATAGTAGAAGAGGAGCTCTTTACTTCCTTTACCTATATTCTAACTCCTATTGAAAATGAATTATATGGTAGAGAAATAAAGATTTCCTTTATTTTAGCTAATTAGCTCTTATGTTGATATTGTTAGTGAGACCTATACTATGACATAAATAGAGATGTGGTGAAATCACCTCACAACACAAATTAGTTAGTGGATTCTATGAACTCAAATAATGATGGCCATGAATGGAGTGAAAAGGTAAACATTTCTACCTAAACCATCGGTGAACAAAATTTTATTTGAAAACTAACTTGAAACATGAAATTTTGACCTATGACTCCTAGGAAAATAACTAAGAGAGTATGTTTGATAAACTGAACATTTGGACACTAAAAGCTTGGAACCGAGTTTTTATCCTTTATACCATTCGTTCCTCCGGAGGAGTCAACTTTCACCTCTTTATGACTCTCGAAAAATGAAAATGTTGCGATGCATGTCGTTTGAACTCGTTAAAGGAAACGAAACATCATTTACCCAATATACGTTTACCCCCTTTTCATTTTGAATAAACTATTTCACGAAAAGATACCTTAGTTAATCATGAATAGAGGTTCTCCTGAACCTTCTTCCTTTTTAGATTCGAGACACTATCTACGAAAATGGACCTTTGGATTTTTCTTTTTTCGCTTCTTTTTTCAAACTCCTAAACATGATAAAGATGCTGATTTTTACCTTTGTCGGGCTCGTTAAAGGCGGAACGACCTTTGGACTTATCACCAAGACAAGATCGAGGTTCTCCTTCCTAGGGCTTGTAGAATTTTCTAGTATGTAGATTCTTGAGGAGTGACTTATATAATAAAGAATATTCTCCCCTTCAGCTGCTATTAAAAATAGTACAGAGATTTTCATTAAAAATAATTGGGGAAATGGAAGTATTTGTTAGTTGTATCGGTAGTATGTCTCATGAACATGACACGTCTGCGAACATATGTTTGAGTAGACTCTCATTTCATCACTTACCTTCCTTGGTTTGGCCCTTGGTTTATCCATTTTTTTCCTCTTGTTTGATCTCTATCACATCACCATAACCTTTGATATTGTCATCTTACTCAAAATGCGCAAGAATTCGATTCGTGTCACCGATATGTTCAGAAACGGTCCCATGCAGTACTCATTCATTAATTGATTCTCTTTTCCGGTCTTGATGCACAACCATATTGTTTCCTGGAGTCCGTACTGAGTAGTGTTGAGGATACATATTTCACCCAAACAATCACTTCTGCTGACTCAACTCATTATGCGGAAGAGTGATATAGAGAATCACTTCTAATACCTTAGAGCTTGCATGCCCTAATGGAAAGTTCTTCGTATTAAAGATAGATTCTCATCATTTTCCTTGTTGGTAAATTTCTTGAATGTTCCAAGCTTGGTTCTTCTTCACTCTAAATGTTTTTCTCTTATTACCAGAATGTATCAAACTATTACGTGGTTCCTCATATACAATTAACGGTTGCATCATTGGTGGTAATCGGGCGAATTTCTTGCATGTTCGACTTCAACTCATTCATTCACATGCTCGAATACGTAACGATTGGGTCGTGATGGAGCACCAGCCCTCGGTTTTCTTTATAAATTCCAGGCTACGAGGCGATATGAGTTATTCATAATTGTATACATGAATATTTTGGATGGATATTTAAATATATTATGAGTCATTGTAGTCCTTCTTATTCTGCATTCGTTTTCCATACCATGGATCCATTTAAATGTATTTACGAATAGCTACATCCATACCTTGTGTTCATGTATTTATATCGGAGATTAGTATATGTTAGCTATATGCTTGATTCAAGCCTTTCGGTAGTGGTGCACTTAGTCCCTCTATGTATACGTAAAGCATTTCTTCTCATCTTGTTTTACCTTCTTGCTTTTCAGAGCCTCCTTCTAGCATTTGATCTTTGTCCTTTTACTGCACATTTCTAGATCTTAGAGAACTCATACAATGAATGCCTACTTAATTACCCATCTACGACCCACTACCTTGGTCAAGGTACGAAGATCAATTCCTCTTTGACTCATTTCTAGAAATATCCGAAATCTATTTTTTATGATGTCACTTGCAGAGTGTGTCTCAGCGCTTATGGAAAATCATTATCCTGTAAGCACTATGCAATCATGCAGAATGAATTTATATATAATCCATATACAGTGTTTCGAAATGAGAAGTTTTTATCACCACATAAAATTTAATTCACTGTGATAGAGTCTCCACATAGGTTCATTTTGTCTCATAATGTTTGTTCATGAAATTGATGAGAAATTGATGAAATGGTATTTATCCTAAGTCTAAAACACTTCATTAGTCATGTCATCTCGGTGATATCTATCAAGTTCCACCTTAGGCTCACATGCATTGTTTCAAATTGGGTAATAGCCACACATTCTAATTTCCCAGTATTAATGATCTCATTTCAGCGGCAGATTTCTCTATGAAATCCTAGAAATGATCTGGCAGATACATAGGTTTATACGCGCATTTTGCTACGGAATCATATTTTCTGCATAAGGATGGTAAGTTTTCAATTTTCTAATTGTTAGGGATAAATGTGATGTCATCTAATTCTTTATCCATGATCTTACACGAAAAATAGTAATCCCTCTCCTTCACTACCCCCATTTGGCATCATGTCTCCTTTCCAAATTCATTTTTAAACTCATCTAAAAGCACCTCTTTGTAATGTTATTATTCTGAGTTTGCATCATTCCCTATCATCTTTGAAAATGACTCCCCAACAGCACGTTAGATTTCTCTCTTTGCGGTGTCCCGCGGTGAAGGAGACAATGTGTTTATAAAAAAGGATGGATATGAAGAAGAAAGTAAAAAAGGGAGGCTCTTGTGTGAGATACGAGCCCATGGATCTCAAGTTACTAAATCTAGACCCAAGTTTGTGAAGCATTCTTAATGAGATTACTTGAAGTTACGTCAAAATCCGAGGATTTCATGTAAATATAAGATTTTGTAGTAAACTTTCTGAGCTTCCTTAAAAGGTAGAGTTTTAAAATTAACATTATTTTGCAGAAACCATTTCTAAAACCCACAGAGAATGCAGAGAGGGTGAATATTAGTTCAAAACTACTAGAATTCAAGGTAAAGTTGTAGTAGATTTTTCAAACTAGAACACATTGGAAATTTGAAATGACATACGGGATTCCAAGGAGTTATATGAAAGAGAATTATTCCAAAGAACATGTTTGTGATCCAAAATTTACTTTACTGTGAGGAGATTTTATATGGTTACTGTACCATTTGGGCTTCTATTGCACTTCAGCAGTAGCGGTCCTTGATCTTCCTTTCTTTTTGTTTAAGGAGCTTAGGAAAACGTATGATAAGAGTTTCAACTTAGGATGGCTTGGTGTGAACATAATATTACCACCTGGATTGATTAACTCCCAGTGCTGGAGAGATGAAAATTAATGAATATTGGGATACTTTCATTTTCCTTAGTGGTTGTGAAGTTGATTCGGTGAGACCTAAGAAAACAATAGCTACTTCATCAAATAAAAATTATAAAATCTCAACTATAATAAAGGTGTAATGAAGAAATTGGTCCCATCCTACAAACCCAATGGATGTTGAAACATAACCTATATGAGGAAAAAATCCACCTTTCACTTACAATATATAAATATGGTAAGCATAGTCGGAGGAAGATAACCAAAGTCGAACAATTGGAAAGGAAATCTTGAAGACATACTTCAAGCTATAGATATTAAGGAAACTCAAGTTTAGAGTTAAGTATTGAAGGTGAAAAGAAGAAAAATAGAGTAAGATTGTTAAAAAACTTGATTTTCGAAGAGAAGATGCGGAGTTTCTTGTTTTGTCGAAATACCTGCTTCACAACTTGCAAGGGTGTCATGGAAAGCAGAGAAGATAGAATATATTGACAAAATAATAAACTCTCTTGATACATTCCTGGCTGCTATTCTAGCATGTTCTTCACCTTCATATGATTCATGATTGCTTTTATGGCTTTGGGCACCCATTCCTACAGACTTGGACAAATTCACTTAAAAACAGTGTAAAAATCCCCATACGCGATTATGCCCAGACTTTTCCGCGTGTATACGCGAGTCCAACTGCACTTTTCCGCGTATGCCATTAAAATCATTAAAAATATATATAAAAATTCCCTATTTTTGGGTTGGGTTGATGGTTACTCAGGTAGTTCAACCACCCCAGCACGTGGCCAACTGTTTCCAACTGTTGAAACTACTTTGAGGGAGTATAAAAGCCCCTCATGTGCATGGCCTAAGGGGGAGAGAGAAATTATTGATATTATACTCTGTTGGTATTCCCTATCCAAGTTTGAATTCCCGTGCCTCCTGCACTTCCCAGTTCATTATAGGAAACCTTTGTTTCCTGGAGATGCTCATCTTCCTATATGTCATCTCGTATGCACCAGTTTGGAAGGAATCTTAGCGAGGCAAGGGTGGGATGGATCCGGACGACGGTCTGCTCGAAGATCGTGGAAGGATTCAGGTGATCTCTCCACTCGTTATTTCTGTACATGCTATTTATAATACATAAGTACCATCTTGTTCCCGAAATATACGTGTTAGTGTCTGCTTACATATATGAGAATATTGTTATTTAAGCATTCATTATGGTTTATCTGATGTTTTATATGGATTTCACTAACATTTAGAGTAGATATATGTTGTACAACCAGTTCTTCATGCTTGTTTCTTCTTGTCTTTCAGGTTAAGAAGGAAGAAGGGTTGCTGGGGGTTTGGACCCCGTGGGATCTGCTTCAACCGTAGGACCTACGGGTAACTTCCTCGATCTACTCTGTTTAGTTTTTCATGAACATGTATGGTTGTGTGAGTCCTTCTTAAGTAGCATGCCCTGCTCTGTGGAGGTTTAAACCCAACAAACCTCTAGGGTGATTTTCCCCGAAATAGAACTGGCGACTCCACTGGGGATCGCATTCTTGTGATTCCCCTGTTGGGTGGTTTCAGCTGTTTGATAGGTTTCCAACAGTTTTAACTTCTATTTGCAGTCCAGTTTACTCTTTCTCAGTCAGACTGAAGTCCTGGTTTCTTATCCAGGCTTGATCCTTTTTGTTTTTTCACTATTTACCTTTATATACGCGCTTTTTTCTGCACACAGTCGCGTATACACGCAAGTTTGTCTAAAGGGAGTCGCGTATACACGTGTTTCCTTTAGCACAGTCGCGTATGCACGCTTGTTGCTAAACTGTGAAGTAGCGTATACCTAGGCAGATTTTGAATTTTTGGATTTCTTGACTTTTTAGTCCTTTCTGGCTGTGGAGACCTATTCCTACAGTGTCTTTGTACTCTCTGGATTGTGAAGAAGGTGGTCTTTGGTCTTTTCTCTCTTTCGTTTGATTGAAAACTAGTCTTTTTGGCAAAGTGTTGTTTCTGGTGCTGGCACTTCTGGTTTGAGTACCAAGATCGCTTTCTAGGCATTCTTGGCTGTTCTGCTTTATCAGAACAGAGAGCTCCTGCTCATTTACTCTTTCCTATCTTTGTGTTTGCTTTGCACTACGATTTTTGCTCATTTCTTGATTGGTTTTCTTGAGTTCAGTTGGCTAGGTCTTGTTGCAACTTTTGAAGAGTCTTTTTGGTTCTTTGGAGTTTTTGCTTGCGGCAGGATTGCACTATTATTTTAGGCTGAGTGGCTGAGTTTTCTTGTCTTCTTTTGCTTGTATTGATCTTGCTACTAGTTAGCCTTATAAGATTTGTAGCATTTTTGGAAGTATTTGCTTGAAATTCAGTATTGATTGGCTTGGAATTTTATAGTTTTACTTGGTCTTTTCGAACTCTTTTATAAAACACAAAAGCTCAAAAAACATTTTGCTTTGTTGTTTGCTTTTGTTTTTGCATTTTTGTTTTCGTTTCTTTGTGTCTTTTGAAGCTTGGTTGAAGTTTCTTGCCTTTGGATTTTGGCTTAATAATTGGAAGGGAGTTGTCATTCATTTCTTCCTCTTGTTTTTAAGCATCTTTGGTGTCTTCATATTAAGAGTTCTTGATTTCGGGAACTAGCTTTCTGGACAACCAAGAAGAGTTAAAACTGAAGGACTTTTGGGAAAATTTCACTCTGCTTTAGGAGATTTTGCATCTTAGGATTTGCATGCTTGTAGTGATTTGCATTAGATGCATTTAATCATTTAGTCACTTTCATAGTTTTTGTGAGTGTGAGTTTGCTATCTGAAAAGGAAAAGTATAATTGTTAATCTCGTAGAACCCGTGTAGAATTTGCTTTTCATCGAAAGACAATAAATGCATTTTGCATGTAGTTTGGTTTTTATTAATTTCTTTCTGCGTCAAAACACCATAAGTTTCATTTCCGCATCCTTGTGACTTAACATAACAGCCCATTAAAATAAGCGATATAATTTAAAATCAACTAGCAAGTTTTCTAAGTGTCATACACCAACTAGCTAGGTTGTAGGGCCTTGGAATAGGTGAGTGGAGAGTTAACTCTCCAAGTTCGCTCAAACAAAACATAGAAGTTGATTAATTGAGCGAAATCCAACTCCGTTAGGTGGACCGGGAAAGCTCTCCTCCGGAGAGTCAAGCGCGAGGGGAAGTGAAGGCTGAGAAGAGGGATACCCCCTCTCTGATTAGCTGAATCTGACCTCAAGACCGTTCCGCCCGGCTTCTGATACGGATTGGTGCCCATAGTTGCCACTCCTAGGTTCCACACAGGTGACTGCGGGGGGGAATACCCGTGGTACATGAGGCAGACGTCGCATCACTTTCAGCAGTACTTCTGGGGGGTGCCCTTGCGAAGCTTGGGTGCTTGAGCCGGCAAAGGCTGTCGTTAGGAGGTCGGCGTAACTGTTTCTGATACCTTCGCTAGTTGTTATGGGCCCTAATCATCCCAGACTGCTTTCGGGAGGTCCTATATTTCGCTTTCCTGTATTTTGGTGTCCGGTCCTCATCACCCGGAGCGGAAATACTTGGAGGCTGTTTGCTTGACTGTATCTCAGGGATTTTTCTTTTAGTGAGTGCTCTTTGCTCCTAGCTTGCCTAGCTTTTCACTTTTTTTAGTCTAATTTAAAATCTATAAAAGTGGCTGATCAAGCGCCTCGTCGATCGAGGAGAATCCGGGGGTTATCTCCCGAGAGTCCAGAGCCTTCTTCGAGAAGGCGTAGGAGTGATTTAGCAGGTGGTTACCACCCTGTGGCGTCTGACGCAGTGGAGAGAGATCCTCCACAAAGGTATGAAGGTATCATAGCTGATTCTGGTGTCGGTTCCGAGAGGAGCGTTCCGCTCACCTCGCGAGTTTTATTTCCTCAGGAAGAAGATTTTCAAATTGAAGAAGTACCTGAACCTCCTGCGTCAGGTCCATCTCCTCTTCCTCCTGATTATCCGTTCGTTGTTCAATACATCGGACCTGAGTCAGAGAGACCGGAAGATCTTCCGTATCATTCATACCTTTCGATGGCCACGACTGGGAACGCGGCTTCTGCCGTGAGTGCTGCAGGCATTCAGACCCCTGCTTCTGTTGAAGGAGGGGGCACTATTGCTTTATCTTCGATTGCTTCTAGTGCTGCTGTGTTTGGCTCTGGTTTCACCCAAGCACATGCTTCTCATTCTGGTCCCTTTTGTTCAGGGATGCCCTCTAGTGGGAATCCCTCTTTTTCCTTTTCCGCTGCTTCAGCTGGATCTACGCCCATGTCTTCCATGGCTAGTGGATCAGCTTCGTTTCAAGGGTTCCCCTTCGGAACTGGACACATTCCTAGTTCGAATCCTTCTTTAGGGTCCTTTCCATTTACTTCTCAGACCCAGAGTTTCAACCCTTGGTCTGGGGGGCAAAGTTCGACTACTTTTACAGGGTGGAACCCTGTATTCACTACAGCGGGGGCAGGGAATCAGTTTTACGCAGGTCATCAAGGGAATGCTTCTTTCCCTTCGTCGAGTGCTTATCAGACTTTTTCTCCTCTGTCTAATGCCTGGAACCCCTACCAGGGGCTTTCCTCTTCATTTAATACTTCAGTGGGGGGAACTGGTCTGGGCTTTGGTAACTCGGCGTGGGGAGGAGGTTCTTCTCCTTTTTCTACGAGTCCTTTTTGGCAACCTGGTGCCTCATCAAATCCAGGGTATTATTTTCAGAATGTTGGGAACCCATCCCATCAAGGATGGAATCCTCAAGCTCCGCCTCGCTTACCTTTTCTGGCAACGTTAAACTTGCCAGATCTGTTGAAGTTGACTAATGATCTGATTCGTTATAGTCCGGGGTGGCCTCCGGTCCCGACCAAACTTCCTTCAGATATTCCAAAGTTTGAAGGTAAGAATGGAGAGGATCCGGCTGACCACATCACCACTTTCCACTTATGGTGTTCTTCGAACTCCCTGATTGATGATTTGATTAGGTTGAGATTGTTTCAACGCACCCTAACTGGAAACGCTGCCAAATGGTATATCGAGTTAACTGGGGGAAGTTTTGCTACATTTGGAGAACTGGCTGTCACATTTCTAAACCATTTTCAGTTGCCTGTCCGATATGAGGCTGGGACGGAACTCCTGGCTAATTTTAAGTAGGACGAAGCAACCCACATTTCTGATCACATTCAGGAATGGAGGAGAAGGAAGAGGCTTATTAAAGCTCATATTCCAGGAGAATTCCTTCTCGAATGGTTTCTGAAATCTCTGCAATCAGACATTTCAAAAGATGTATCCCTATCTGGGGTATTTTCTGAGGAGCAGGCCATTTTTAGGGCCCAGCAGCTGGAACTGATCTATTCTCAATCTGGGGTCCTTTATAAATATTTTCCCAATGCTCCTCGCTCCAAATTAGATTTATCAAAAACTAAGCCCGGTCCTCATGGTGATGGGCTTGTCGGATCGATCAATAGTGGTGCAGCCAGCCTGCTTACTCAACTGCAGCAGTTGTCTTTGCAATCTGCTCCTTCTAGTCAGGCTGTGCCTGCTGAGTCATCACCTTCCCAGTCTTTGTCCATAAATGTTGTCCAAGCTTCTGATCCCAAAGGAAATCAACAATCCAATGGGAAGAAGAAGGGACGAAATAACAAGAAGAAGGGCAAGAACGGGAAGGGTAATGCAAATAAAACCAACGAGCATGTTGGTGAGGGTCCAAAGGAGAAAAGGAAAGTGAAGTTTCCATGCAAGCTATGTGCTGGAGACCATCTTACACACCTTTTCCCTAAAATTCAGGATGCGCAGCGCTTGTTAGCCCAGCAGGGTTCTTCTAGTTACCAGGCTGTGTTAACAAACCCTTTTCCCCAAGGGAAACAATTAGTTTTTGGCACGAATCAAAATCCTGGGGCTTCCTCTGGGGGCACCCAGGAAGGGGAAATTCCATCGAACATTTTCATGATGAGTGCTCACGCGGATATCACTACGAGATCCGTGATTATGGTGGAGAAGAGTCTTCGAAAGCTAAGGATATTCCTGATGCTACTGAGCCGCTTCACATTACCAAGCCTACTGTTGAGTCTATGCCTCAGATGCCCAAAGCATCTTCTAAGCGATCAACGATTAATCCAAATGCGAGGGCTGCCCAGAACTACTCGATTGTAGAAGATCTGGCGCAGAGTCCTTGTGCTATGTCAGCTTTAGAGGTACTCCAGTCTTGTCCGGCTCAGCGCAGTGCTTTGCTCACTGCCATTGGGGCTATTGATCCGAAAAATTCTCTTATGATTACTTTTGATATGAATAATTTTAAGAAGAGACTTCCTCATCACATGGCTTTTCATATTAAATCGTCGTATCGGAAGTGCAATATCTTTCGAACGGTTGTTGATGAGGGTGCCTCCACGTGCGTGATGTCTCTCGCATGCTGGAAGACACTTGGATCTCCCAAAGCTATTCCATCTAGCACTGTTCTTACTGCGTTCGATGGTCATTCTCACAGACCCCATGGTATTGTCCTAGCTTTGCCCATCTGTGTTGGGGGAAAAACTGTCAATATAGAGGTTGAGGTAGTGGATGCAAGCTTGGACTACAACCTTCTGTTGGGGAGAAATTGGATTTATGAGATGGATGCCATTGCATCCTCATTATTTCGAATTATATGTTTCCCCCACAAAGGGAGGATTGTTACAGTGGATCAACGGGACTGTCCTCCTGTAGACCCGAATGCGTCTACTGACTCATCTATTCCTAAGTTGGATAATACTAAGGCGCCTGTTGAGAATTTAGGAGTTGGAATGTATTCTTCTTTGATGGGTACTTTCGATATTCCTCCTCCTACGGTTCATATTAATGCTATTTCATCCTCCAAGGCTCCTCTTCGAAGAGAGTTCTTCAGAACTCATTATTTTTCGGACCCTTGGACCTTACCTTCCCCTACTGCCACATTAGCGGAAGGTCAAGTGGGTGGAATGGAATTTTCAATTTCTGCAGCTGAGATTGCGTATCAGTCTATTGTTGACTCTGCAGAAACCATCCCAACTCCTCTTTCACCGGAAGAGTTGGATGGTGATGTGGCTCCGGCTTGGACACTTAGTTCTTCTTCTGCCCAGGATTGTCTTGATACCACTCTTCCATCTGAAGAGGCCATCCTGGAAGCCATGACTGGTATAGATAGACCATGGGATGATTTGCATCATCGGTCTTACTTCTTACCTAATTTGAGCGAAGTTGAAACTAGTTTTCCAAATCCTCCGTCTCCTGGTCCTGTTCACCCAGTCTTGAACCCTTTAGCACCAACACAGGTTTATGCTGAAGGGAACATGGCTGTGATCTCTCCTACTATCCTGGTGAACATTTCCAGGGATCCCAATATTATTGAGAATGTCTTCATTGGAGCTGAATGTTCCCGTGAAGAGGTTCAAATTTACACCGAGCTCTTTAAAGAGTATAGGGATGTATTCGCTTGGTCTTATGAGGAAATGCCTGGAATAGACCCATCTATTGTCCAACATGAGATCAAGACGTATGAAAACGCTAAGCCGGTGAGGCAAAAACTTCGTCCGGTCAATCCTAGGAAGGCAGCAGTTATCAAAGCTGAAGTTGAGAAGCTGCTTAAGGCGGGATTCATTTTCCCTGTTCCTCTGACTGAATGGGTTTCAAACCCCGTTCCCGTAGATAAAAAGCAAGGAACGATTCGAGTGTGCATTGATTTCAGAGACCTAAATAAAGCATGTCCTAAAGATAATTACCCCACACCATTTATCGATCAGATCATTGACGAGTGTGTCGGTAATGAGATTTTCTCCTTCATGGACGGTTTCTCCGGATATAATCAAATTACTATCCGTCCTGAAGATCAACATAAGACTGCCTTTATTTGTCCCTAGGGTACATTTGCATACAAGAAGATGCCTTTTGGTCTTAAAAATGCTGGGGCTACCTTTCAGTGGGCCATGTCATATGCCTTTCACGACATCAAAAAGATTATCGAGGCGTACTTAGATGATTTAGCTGCTCATTCTCGAAAGAGGATGGATCATCCTGGTCACCTCCGGCAAATATTTGAACGATGTCGGTTCTATAAGATTAGATTGAATCCGAACAAGTGCGTTTTCGCGGTTACATCCGGTCGACTATTGGGATTCATTGTGTCTAGGGAAGGGATAAGGGTAGATCCCTTCAAGGTTGAGGCAATACTTCAGTTGCCTCCCCCGTCCTCAATTAGTCAGCTTCAAAGTCTTCAAGGGAAGTCTAATTTTCTTCGGAGATTTATCGTAAATTATGCTGAAGTTACAAAGGGATTTATGAGACTGTTGAAGAAAGGAGTTCCTTTTCTTTGGGACGACTACGCTCAACGCTCATTCGATGCTTTGAAAAAAGCATTGACCTCTGCTCCTTTATTGAGTCCACCTGATTATAGCAGAGATTTCCTTTTGTATCTGGCAGCAGCAGAATCTACCATCGGTATGGTTTTGGTTCAGGAGGATGATGCTCTTGCAGAGCATGTTATTTACTACCTTAGTCGAGGACTGGTAGGACCTGAACTCCGATACACTCTGATAGAAAAATTAGCTTTAGCAGCAGTTCATGCTGTGCAGCAACTCCGGCATTACATTATTCTTCACAAAACTTATGTTTTGGCAGCTGCCAATCCATTTCATTTTGTCCTCAGTAGGTGAGTGATTAGGGGCAAATATAATCGATGGATTGTGATTTTACAGGAATTTGATCTTGAGTTCATGTCTGCCAAGTCCAAGAAATCATTAGTTTTCACGGAATTGATCTCCGAGTTGCCCTGTGGAGAAGAGATGATCTATGATGAGTCCTTTCCGGACGAACACTTGTTTCTTATCTCTCCACAGGATCCTTGGTACGGGGATATCATTGTGTATCTCCAGACTGTGAATTTTCCCTCTACTTTTTCGAAAGATGAGCGTCGTAAACTGCGTCACTTGGCCAAGAATTATTTGATTATTGGTGATGCTTTGTACCGTCGAGGGGTTGATTCAATCCTAAGATGCTGCTTAACTCTCGAAGAAGCTGAGGTTGTGCTCAATGATTCTCACAGTGGAGCTTGTGGGGGTCATTTATCTGGGCTTGCTACAGCCCAAAATATTTTGCGTGCTGGATACTTTTGGCCCTCGATTTTCAAAGATTGTATTGAATCGATCAAAAGGTGTCATCCGTGTCAGGTTTATACTCGAAAAATGCACGCTCATCCAGCTCCACTTTTTCCAGTCGTTACTGTCGGTCCCTTTACAAAGTGGGGTATTGATTATACTACTTGTAACCCACCTTCGGCTAAAGGTCACAAGTACATTATTGTAGCAGTAGACTACTTTATGAAGTGGGTCGAGGCTATGCCTACTTTTGGGAATGATGGTGAGACTGCAACTCTTTTCCTTTTCAACCAGGTTATTGCTCATTTTGGTATTCCTAGAGAGATTGTCACTGACCATGGCAGTCATTTTCAGAATAGTATGATGGCTGAGTTGGCTCTCAAATTGGGTTTCCGGCAGGAGCATTCATCTCCATATTGTCCTCAGGCCAATGGGCAAGTGGAAGCCGTGAATAAATCCTTGAAGACAATTCTTCAAAGGACAATTGATAAAGCTAGATCCAACTGGCATATTATGCTATATCCTGCACTTTGGGCATATAGGACGTCAGTGAAAACTGCAACTGGCTTTACTCCGTTTCAGCTAGTGCACGGGGTGGAATCCGTATTTCCTGTTGAATGCGAGATTCCTTCTCTTAAGTTAGCTGTTGAACTTCTTCCTGACACTTCTAGTCTGGCAGAACGACTTCTTCATCTGGAACATCTCGATGAGCAGCGTCGGGATGCTGCCACAATGAATGAAGCGCATAAAAACCGAGTTAAAGTTTAGTACGATAAGGCGGTCAAGCCTAGGGTCTTTTCGGAAGGTGACCTTGTTTTGGTCTATGCCCAAGAAAAAGATGCCCTGGGGGCAGGAAAGTTTAAGTCTATGTGGTATGGCCCCTATATCGTTAAAAAATTCCTTAAGAAAGGAGCATATACCTTGGTTGATTTCGAAGGGAACGAGTTGCCGGAGCCCCGAAATGGGCTCTATTTGAAGAAGTATTATGCCTAGGCTACAGCCTAGCATGTTGCTTTTGTATATAGTAGTTTTTGCTTTGTACATATCTGATTGATTTTCGATTTTTGATGAGTTGGTGATGTTTTTGATCTAATTTGGCAAGTTGTGTTGGATGTCATGAGTCATTTTGGTTTCGCCGATGGTGCTAGTAGACACACTCGGAACTTAGCTTCCGCGGCTTGGGTGCTTCATTATCCATCCGGTCAGCTGTTAGTATCAAGAGGGGTCTGCATTGGTCCTGCTTCCAATAATATAGCAGAATACACTACAGTTGTTCATCTACTCTCGGAGGAAATATCTTTGGGTGTTGATTCGTTGGTAGTTTTCTTGGACTCTCAGCTGGTGGTGTCGCAGTTGAACAATACTTATCGGGTACGAGATCCATTTTTATTACGATTGTTCTTGAGGGTACGTTTGTTACAAAGGTCATTTCAATTTTTAACTTTCATTCATATTCCTCAAGCTGACAATTGGTTTTCTGACTCATTAGCTAATCAAGCATTGGATTGGCATATTAATCATTCCATACAATAAAATTTTAATCATCAAAAATATCATACATTTTGATACATTTATCACATCACATCAAATATCGATGTATATATATCATCAGAGTGTTCAAAAACTTTACAAAATTTGGATCCATAAGGTCATACAAAACTTGGGCTTATGCCCGATCATGTTCAGTCTCAAAAAAGAATATACAGTCATCTAATACATAATATCTGTCTACTACTGAGGTCCCTGCCCAGAAGTCGTGTTCCTATAGAACGTGACCGCGGTGGCAACTCGGCGGAATAGTCGTACCCAGTCTTGGGGCACTCCTACCACCCGTCTCTGGATGGCTTCTGGGAGGTCTTCCACGGCAGCCATAGGTATTTGGCGGGTTAACCCCTCCAAATTCCTCTGCACAGCCTGGAGGGTCCTATCTGAATCCACTGTATCTGCTTCGCCCCTGCAGCGCTTGTGGCGCGGGAAACCCTCAGGACGCACTGGTCCAACATCTGTATCATGATCATGTTTACATTATTAGTCATTATGAATCCAATCAAAAACATGTTTATTTTCATTTTTTCATACATATTTGAAAAAATCCAAAAAAATTATATAAGTCAAAAAAATTTGCAAACTCACCGACTGTGCCCCATGTTGTGCCTGGTGGAAGAACTAGATCTGGATCTCCACGGAAGTCCATCCCGGCATAGGGATATTCGTCCACCGCGATGATTTGTTCTCCCCACCAATGGAAGAACTCATCGTCCCATGTGGTCCGGGGTACTTCACTACCCCCCAATCTCTTCATCATGTCCACCCAACGGGCAATTCTTGGGTCCCGCGGGCTACTGATGGTAGAGATAACTCTGGGTCTCAATGCTGGTATCTTCTCAAAGAAGAATGTTGTCAAAATTGTACCGTAGCCAAAATGTTTGGTCTTTGCTTGGCGGATTGAGGTCAACTGTTGTTTCATGTTCAGTAAAAGGGCTGTGCACCAATCATACACATGAGTCAAACATTCTACTGCTATGCTCATTTGCGTCCTGGACGCCTGATGTAGGGAGGCAGATGCTGCCACTCTGCCAATGGTGAAAAGGAGGATTTTCATGTGCAAATCCCGTAAATCTTTAATTGCAATCTGAGTTCCAACCTTTTTGGAACCCTCTACGCAATACACGTGGACATAGTCTTCCACGGTTAGCCCTCCCAGGGGCTTCCCGTGCAAGTCTACTGGTTCTCCCCTCCAGGAGAGTCCAGTAATAAAGTATATGTCTTCCACTTCAATGCGTACTGGCATCTGATCTATCACGAAACAATCTTGGTCTGGTTCCCAGTAATTGACGAGCATTTCTAGCAACCGAGGATTTCTTTTCATATTTGGCATTTTGAAGAATTTGAACAATCCACAATTCCGAAGGATATTTTGCGATGCTCGATCTTGCATGACCTCTTGATCAATTGCGCTATGTTCACGCTCCCTCCATGAGATTTTCATCCTGTCAAATTTCATTAAATCATGCATTAGCCACGCATTTTTTGATTCGGACCTGCGCATACGCGACTTTTTCTTTGCACAGTCGCGTGTATACGCGACTTTCCTATTATGAACCCGCGTATGCGCAAGTCCGCATTTTTTAGCAAGGGTTTTAATGGTAAAATTCACTAAATTTTAATTTCTAAATGGACAAAATGATTTGCAAGGATGATTGAGGAGCCTACCTGAAAATTCGGTGCGTTTCGACGGTCCGTTGTCCCTGATTTGACGAAAGAATTTTTTTGCTCCAGAGCACTTTTTTCCAAATCAGCAATGCAATAATGAACCAAATATGAGGTAATTTGTCTATTTATGCCTAAAAAGTTGAAAATTTTCGCAAAAATTTGTTATGCTCATTTTTTTTTATCTATCTTAAGCTGCATAACCCGGATGCTTGGAAGTGCCCAGTTTGGTATGTTTTCAGGTACATTTTGATGATTTTGAGATTTTTCCTGGTTTTTGATCCATGATTACCGACTCGTCACGGCAGGTATATGATCTTCACTGGCATATAGGTTAGGGAAATCACTTTCCGCTGCATCTTGCATACTAGCCTCCATACTGATCACTTGCCATAGGGTCGATCCCATCAGGTCATGATTATTACACCCATTTCACTCGCCGATTATTTAATCATGACTTGATGGTAGAGCCTTCCTTTACATGGGCTTCCTAGTTAGTTCCTCACTATCACTTGTTGCCCATGCTGCGTTTTATGTAGGCTCGGGAGTCCTCTTTAGTCCCGCCATGTCTTATGTGTTGAAGCTTCATTCTTCTTCTTCATCACTATCATTTTTCTGGCTATTACCCTAGAGGCTCCCTAGTGTCGTTAAGTTGTATTACTACATTGCATATTGGCTACTTGTTTATCCTGGCCTTTAGCCGGCTTCATTTGGACTCAATGTTTAAGCCAACTTTTGACCTTGACTTTCTGTACAAGTTAACCATTGCATGCACTTAGCTATCACGACTTAACACCTTTGTACCCATGGATGGAACGTTCCTCTGAGTATCACTGACCAGTTTTCGCCACCTTGCATTGAGCATAGGATTGTTCCAAACCCCGGAACTAGTGCATCTGTTTTTTTTGATACTCGTTCTATCCATTGTATCATAGCATTCTTTTATTCTTTTTCAGGCTTATTATGAAAAAGACAAAAAAAATTAAATATAACAAAAAGAGCGGGAACGGGATGTATCTTCGTTATTTCGATGGCAGTACAGAGTCAGTTTTGTCGCCCTTGAACAAAGCACATATACTTATATATATTTCCTTCATTTGGGATGGTTCTAGTTTGACCTAGGTTCGGCCTTTACCATGTTTCACTTGTCAGTTCTCCCCCGGTTGGTTATCTCTTCCAATCATATGGAGAGTTTGTTTTGCCTCCTGCAAGACAGACTTATACAGTGTCACTTTTTACTGCCATGGTCATCACAGAGTCGTGCTTTTGTTCAAGGGAAGTCTAGCCTGAGTCGGCCATTCTGCGGTTTCTCTTGACTCATTATTCAGTCGGCCTTCCCGGTCTTGTCAGTATCATGTTCTATCACATCAGATGTTTTGGTCTTCTGCTCGTGCTGGTTTGAGAAGGTCCCCATTGAATTCTTGCCGGCGGGTTTGTCTCTTATCGACTACGACACATTGCTCTGAGAGCAAACCTAGAGCCGCACCCTGGCCCTATTTCCATCATTGATAGGTGACCTTGTGCTCAACATTTGATCATCATTATGGGTCTTTGACTGAGTGGTTTCCCCTGTGTTCGACGTCAGCACACATTATCACACTTGGGATTCGTGCATTACCTTGATTTCCATTTGACCCTATCGGTGGATTTCTCGCCTCTGTGTCAGCTTTCATTATTGGTTGGTTCAGAGGGTTTCTTCCGTGCGCTAGCTTCATCTTGTGCATGTCGGAAACGTACTTTGGTTTTGGTTCCATCACTCTACTTCATCTGATTCCTTCCAAATCTTGGCCTGCGGGTTACACTCGCGCTGGACTGATGTGGGATGCCTTAATGCCTTCCTTCCAGCAGATCTTTTCCCATAGACTCCAACTCATTGCTCTGGGAATAAGGTCTAGAGTCTTTTTGTCGGTACCTTAGGGTTTGCAGTCATCAGTGGCAGACTCTTCGCTATCGACAGTGGGGATTCATTATTGCCTCCTGATTGGTAGATTCTTTCAAGTGTTCGACTTCAACTCATTCATTCGCACTTGTTAGATTGTACTGGGGCACCTTGACACTCATTTTCATTATCGGTGGGTTGTCTCGCGTTGGTTAACGATATACATCATTGACCGGTAATCCAACGATTTCTCACATGGTCGACTTCAGCTCATTTATTCCCATTGTGTAGAATTGTGCCATAGTGATCGGTGAAGACCTCGGGTTGCATCAGCATTTCTCGGTTCACTTTTGACAGTCCATTCAGTTTCCGCCAGTGATGTCGTCCACTCTTATATGTTGCAGTTCAGTACAGCAGCATCCTATATGTTGGCTCCCGAGTTGCGTGATAGTACCGTTTGTTCCACCCCTTATGATTTGGTACTTGGAGATTCAGTTACTTATTTGATCAGACATCCAGTTGCAGCATCCTTGATCAGCTTTCTATATGTGATACTTGGACATTGATTCCGACTTATATTTCCGGACCATGCTCAGATGATTCATTGTGTACTTTCAGTTCAGTTATACTTGTATACATGTTGAATCTATTCAGTAATTTCTATATGATATATTTTTGACTGAGCATGGGTATACCCGCCTCAGCATGAGTTGACTCTCTGTTTTCTTTCATTGGTTTTTGGCAGGCTGAAATCTGGTGAAGTCCTCTCTTGTCCTTGCGAAGTTCTTTCTATGTGCATAATACATTTCGGCCATCATGTACCCCTTCTGACCTCATATATTAGGGGGCATCTATTATAGCATCATTTCTCACCTTCATATGATTCATGATTGCTTTTATGGCTTTGGGCACCCATTCCTACAGACTTGGACAAATTCACTAAAAAACAGTGTAAAAATCCGCATACGCGATTATGCCCAGACTTTTCCGCGTGTATACGCGAGTCCAACTGCACTTTTCCGCGTATGCCATTAAAATCATTAAAAAAATATATAAAAATTCCCTATTTTCGGACTGGGTTGATGGCTACTCAGGTAGTTCAACCACCCCAGCACATGGCCAACTGTTTCCAACTGTTGAAACTACTTTGAGGCAGTATAAAAGCCCCTCATGTGCATGGCCTAAGGGAGAGAGAATTATTGATATTATACTCTGTTGGTCTTCCCTATCCAAGTCTGAATTCCTGTGCCTCCTGCACTTCCCAGTTCATTTCAAGAAACCTTTGTTTCTTGGAGATGCTCATTCCTTTATATGTCATCTCGTTTGCACCAGTTTGGAAGGAATCTTAGCGAGGCAAGGGTGGGACGGATCCGGACGACGGTCTGCTCGAAGATCGTGGAAGGATTCAGGTGATCTCTCCACTCGTTATTTCTGTACATGCTATTTATAATACAAAAGTACCATCTTGTTCCCGAAATATACGTGTTAGTGTCTGCTTACATATATGAGAAAATTGTTATTTAAGCATTCATTATGATTTATCTGATGTTTTATATGGATTTCACTAACATTTAGAGTAGATATATGTTGTACAACCAGTTCTTCATGCTTGTTTCTTCTTGTCTTTCAGGTTAAGAAGGAAGAAGGGTTGCTGGGGGTTTGGACCCCGCGGGATCTGCTTCAACCGTAGGACCTACGGGTAACTTCCTCGTTCTACTCTATTTATTTTTTCATGAACATGTATGGTTGTGTGAGTCCTTCTTAAGTAGCATGCCCCTCCTCTGTGGAGGTTGTAACCCAACGAACCTCTAGGGTGATTTTCCCCAAAACAGTGCATTCCATAAATAATATGGAATGGACTCTGCCCTGTGCTCCTGTTTGGTGAGTCATTATATGCATATTCTTCCTAAGGCAAAATATGATCCCACTGCTTGGGATGCTCTCCTGCAAGACTTCTCAACAAATTTCCCAGACTCCTATTCACTACCTCTGTTTGACCATCAGTCTGGGGATGATAAGCTGAGCTGAAACTCAATTTGGTACCAATCTTCTTCCACAATGTCCTCCAAAAGTGACCCACAAATCTGGTGTCTCTGTCTGAAACAATACTCTTGGGAAACCCATGCAATCTAACAACTTCTTTGAAAAACAAGTTAGCAACATGGGTGGCATCACTAGTTTTATAGCATGGAATAAAATGTGCCATTTTGGAGAATCTATCCACCACAACAAAGACTGCATCATTCCCTCTCTGAGTCTTGGGAAATCCTAGAATAAAATCCATACTCACCATGTCCCAAGGCCTGTCTGGAATAGGCAAGGGAGTGTACAATCCTGCATTCTGGCTCCTTCCTTTAGCATATTGACAGATCTTGCAATTCTTCACAAACTTATCTACTTTTGTTCTCATCCTGGGCCAGAAATAGAAGTGGCTCAGCTACTCATAAGTCTTATCAGTACCAAAGTGTCCAGCAAGTCCACCACTATGCTTCTCTTTGATCAAATTTTCCCTCATGGAACATCTTGGTACACACAGTTGGCTTCTTCTAAATAACAAGTCCTCTTGCAGGAAATAATCCAGCCACTGGCTTCTATCTGTTAGTATAGGGTTACTACATGCCTCAAATGCTTCCTTAAAATCTGGATCTGTTTTATACAATTCTTTCAGAAAATCAAATCCTACGACTTCAAAATTTGTGTCTTGAACAAGCATGTGCCTCCTACTCAAAGCATCAGCTACTTTATTGGCTTGGCCACTTATATGTTTCAAAACAAAATTAAAACCTTGGAGATACTCAACCCATTTAGCATGCTTATGTTTCAACTTGGGATGTTGTACAATATACTGCAAAGCATGATTGTTAGAATACAATACAAATTCCCTGGACATTAAATAATGTCTCCACTTCTTCAGTGCCTAGACAATTGCATAGAGTTCCTTCTCATAAGAGGAATACTTTCTTCTGGTGTCATTCAGATTTTCACTGAAATATTCCACAGGTCTATCATCCTGACTCAACACAGCTCCAATGGCCTCCCCACTGGCATCACACTTTACTTGAAATGGTTTTGTAAAATCAGGCAGAATCAAAACAGGCTTCTCAGTTATCCTCTGCTTCAACACCTTAAAGTTTCTTTCTGCTTCAGTAGTCCACTTAAATGGTTGTTTTCTCTTCTTTATTGTCTCAATTATGGGTGCATTAATATTACTGAAGTTTCTTATAAACTTTCTGTAAAAACTAGCAAGTCCATGGAAACTTCTTACCTCAAAAACATTCCTGGGTGAAGGCCACTCCACAATTGCCTTAACCTTTTCTGGGTCCATCTTCAATGCTTCTGCAGAAACAAAAAAACCCAAATACACCAACTCTTCCTTCATGAATGATTATTTCTTCAAATTTATCAGTAGTTTCTCTTGGTGCAGCTTCTTCAAGACATGATTAAGATGCCTTAAATTTTCTACCTTAGTTATGCTGAAAACTAATATATCATCCAGATACACTATCACAAATTTACCAATGAATTCTTTAAATACTTCATTCATAAGTCTCATAAAAGTGCTAGGTGTATTTTAAAACCCAAAAGGCATTACCATCCATTCATATAATCCTTCATTTGTTTTAAAGGAAGTTTTCCACTCATCACCCTCTCTTATTCTAATCTCATGGTATCCACTTTTCAAATCTATCTTTGAGAAATATTTAGCACCACTCAAACAGTCCATTAAGTCCTCAACTCTAGGAAAATGGAATCTGTACCTGATTGTGATCTTATTGATTGCTCTGGAATCAGTACACATCCTCCAGCCTCCATCTTTCTTTGGGCTCAATACTGATGGTACTACACACGGACTCAAACTTTCTCTGATCAGCCCCTTTTCCACCAATTCCTGTACTTGTCTCCTGATTTCCTCATTTTCCTTGGGATACATTCTATAGGCTACCTTATTTAGTAGACTTGAACCAGGGATAAAATCTATCTGATGGCTGATCTTTCTCACAGGTGGCAGCTCATCAGGTCAATCATCCACAACAATGTCATAGTAATCATCTAACATCTCTTGGATTTCTACTGGAAAATCAAAAATCTTTGTGGAAGTAAGAACTACTTTAGGTTTGCAAACTAAAGCAAAACTTACCTCTTCTTCTTCTATCTGCTGCAGATATTCCTTCCCGCTCAGCAACAAGGGGTCTTTGGATCAATTACTCTGCTAGATAGATCTCCTTCTTCCATGGGTATCAATGTATGGTGTACCCCATCTTTGAAGAACTTGTAAGTGTTCTTCTTGCCATCATACACTGCTGCTCTATCAAACTGCCAAGGCCTACCCATCAGTATATGACACACATCCATGGGCATTACATCACAGAGGACCTTATCTTTATACTTGCCCATTTGCAGCTCTATCTCACACTGCTCTTTTACAATCAGCTGGTGCCCTTTATGCAACCAGGACACCCTGTAGGGAGTTGGATGCTCCCTTTTTATCAACTTCAGCTTCTCTATCACCTCAGTGGAAACCAGATTGTCTGTGCTACAACTATCAATGACTAGCTGGCAGCATTTCCCTTGGATTTTGCATATACTCCTAAACAAAGTCTTCCTTTGCGTAGGCTCAGTGACCTTCTTGGCTTGCTTCAACAAGACCTTATTTACCACTAAGGATTCTCCCCTCTCTGGAAGAATTTCTTCTTCAATTTCTGCCTCTTCTCCAGCCTGGGAAACAACAACGTTCCTTGGACCAGCACAGACATTCTCAGGACACTCATAGTGCTTATGTCCCACTTTCTGACATCTATAACACCTCAACTCTCTACTTCTGCCTCTGTCTCTGCCTCGTCTTCCTTTCCCTCTGTAAGAACCCCTTCTGCCCCTTGCATCATCCTCTGTAGATGCATTATGAGGTGATCTACTATTAGCTCCATCCCTAGGTGTAGTAGGCTTTCCTCTACCACCCTGACTTCACTTCCCACAGAAAGTGCCTCTCTTCTTGGCAGACTGTTTCCTCAGGAGTTTCTCCTCTGCTTTCAAGGCCATTTGATAGGCCTCTTCCACTGTCTTAGGAGAGAGGAGACAAATCTCATCTTGGATCTCTATCTTGAGACCATTCACATATCTAGCAGTCTTCTCTGGTGTGTCTTGGAATTGCCCAGCCCTTATGCTTACTCTGTAGAATTCCTCTGTGTATTATTTTACTGTTAGCAACCTCTGTCTCAGGTTCTGCATTTGCTTATATAATGTCAGCTGGTAATCACTAGGTAAGAATTTACCTTTTAATTTAGCCATCATTCTGGTCCAGCTCTTGATAGGTTGCTTGCCAACTCTCCTCCTCTCTGCCTGCACTCCATCCCACCAAAGTGTAGCATGTCCTTTCAGCTTTGTTACTGCAAACTTGACCCTTTTATCCTCACTTATTTATTCATAATCGAAGCATTTTTTCATTTCATTTATCCAGTCTACTAGTTCTTCTGGATTCAATCCCCCTGCATAACTCAACACTCCAATCCTGGGCCTAACTGCAGACCCCACAACAGTTCTAAGGAGTCTCATGTCAGGAGGAATTTCAATATTCTCTTTAGCTTCTTCTGTTTCAGGTTCACTGATGTCTTCAAGATCTGTGGGTTGCCTTCGCTCCATGGCATCCATTCTGGCCTCGACCCTCTGCAACATCCCCAACACCTCAGCGTTGGCAACAGGTCTCCTTCTGCCAGCACCTCTGCCAACTCGGATCGTCATGTCAGCTCTTCTGCCAAAACAACCTTAAAACAGTGGCTCTAATACCACAAATGACGCAACAATGCTGAAAGTCAGCCCCACGGAGAGATGGTCAATCGTCGATGTGGCTCTGTCCACGTTCTCCTTTTTGGATACTTGTTTCTCCTCCACGTGGTCTCCTTCTTCTTCCTTTAATTTATTTATCAGTTTCAAAGAAATTGAAAAATAAATATAATCACAACTCCGAATGTTTAACTATATCCTCCGGCGTATGTATTTACCCCCGAATCTTTATAAACAAAGTTTAACCCTTCGGCTTTATATAAATCCAATGCTTTTTTAAACAAATAAACTATAATACCCCTTTGGATCTGGGCCCACCTCTACATCCAATCGCCCAATCAAACGCTCGTATCGTGCCTGGCTATCCTCCGCACACCTTTGTCCAACGACCATCGTCCGATGACCCCTTCCCAAATCAACGACTCTCGTCAATATCGCTCGGCTTCCAATGCCGGACTTTAACGCACGATGGCACGCTTTGACATCGGTTTTCCGTGGGTCCGCCCTGCCACGCGTCAACAGGCCTATGGAATTGCTTGCGTTCAGGAAATACCGCCTATTCACCCAAAAGCGGTGCGATATGGCAATCCTCCTTGCAACCCCACTCGCGGTTTTTGTACAGTGATTAACTATGGTTCATGCCTGTTGTACTAACCTTCTCGTTCATTAACTCACGTCTCAACCACAGTTCCGGTTTTGAAATCAATACTCTATCTCTTTATAAAGCGGGAAGTCTACCAATTAACCAGTGTTCACGACCACAATTCCTCTGCACAGACCTCGACTGCGGATAGTATTAGCTCAACAGGGTTTGTTGAATAAATTAAGGGACACAACAGACATAGATTTGCGGAATTCATACAGGAGTTCAATTACACATGCACAGAGTTCATCACTTCGCAATTAAACAATCTCTTCACAATTAAGGATTCGAAACGACTCTATGGCAAATGCGCACAGAAATTATTTAATTGGAAGCAATCGACCACGCACAGATTTTTATTGCAGAAATCTCTTTCTTCCCCCTCTCTTCTCCCCCAATACATCCGAGGGATTACATTTATATACACAAACATATGACTCTTCCGTTCCTCTGAGAGGACCATTCTAGAAATCAAAGGTCGAATTACAATTCATTCACATAATTGAAATATGATAGATGGATAACTATTCAACTTCCACTAACTCTAACTGATCTAAATAATACAGTCAGCTGAGGTATTGACACCTAGCTGTTACACTTCAAATGTTTTCGAACCCTCCTAGCCACAACATGTGGGAAAAACTCCTACATTGCTGGCTAGTGTCTAATGCCCCTACATCAGACTCCTGAGGGTAATTTTCTTCATGGGCTCCTGTCCATGAGCTCTTCCAATGATCTGCCTATCTTCTGCAACATTTCTTCAGTCATCCAAGTGGCATCTTCTTCTGGCTTGTCTTTCCATTTGATCAAGTACTAAAAGTACTCTTGTCCTTTGGTCCTTCTGAATGGTCTTTTATCCAACATCTTCTCTGGTTGGAATGGTTGTGCTAGAGGTAGTTGTTCCCTCCACTCAATATGTTCCTTGTCTGCTGATCTTTCTTTTGCACCGTCATCTTCATACTTGTACAAATCTGCAACATTAAAAATGGGAGATATTCCAACATCAGGAGGTAATTCAATCTCATAAGCATTTGCAGAAAACTTCCTACGTATCTTGCATGGCCCAATCTTTTTGAACTTCAATTTGTTGTACTGCTTCTTTGGGAATCTCTCCTTTCTCAAGTGTGCCAAAACCTGATCTCCTACTTCAAAATGAACTTCTTTTCTACTCAAGTCTGCTCTGTTTTTTTATTTGATGCTGCTACCTTGTAGTTGCTGCTTCACTTGTTCATGGATGGCCTAGATCTCTGAAGCAAATTCCTCACCATCTGCACTCCTTAGCTCTACTTTTCCCAGATTTCTTAACTCTGATATTCCTCCGGGGTGCATTCCATAAATAATATGGAATGGAATCTGCCCTGTGCTCCTGTTTGGTGAGTCATTATATGCATATTCTGCTTGAGGAAAAATATGATCCCACTGCTTGGGATGCTCTCCTGCAAGACTTCTCAATAAATGTCCCAGACTCCTATTCACTACCTATGTTTGTCCATCAGTCTGGGGATGATAAGCTGAGCTGAAACTCAATTTGGTACCAATTTTCTTCCACAATGTCCTCCAAAAGTGACCCACAAATCTGGTGTCTCTGTTCGAAATAATACTCTTGGGCAACCCATGCAATCTAACAACTGTTGGGAAAAATACTGAGAGGGGGGGGGGGTGAATCAGTATTTAGGGAAAACTAAAACTTTTTTACTTTTTCATGCTCTAAAACCCATACGCTACTTTGCTGAAACCAACTAGCGTATACACGCGGATATCATTCATAAAACTCGCGTATACACAGAGATCTAATTATGCCATTAGTTCTTCTCTTATATCATTCCATCATTCATTCATTAGATGTTCTATAAATAGTAAACATGTGCAGTAAGAACAGAATAAACCATCACACAAAGCATCACACATGAACACCAGGATTTTTAGGTGGAAACCCAAGTCGGGAGAAAACCACCGCTGCAGTTGCTCAGCCTTCAATATTTTAGTATAGAGAAAACATATTACAACATATGTGCTGGCTCAGACTTGACCAGCACGCAGGCACCCACCTGCGCTTGTTTACCAGCCTCTCCTGGAAGGGAGCTCCAACCCCCTGACTCGTTTACCAGCCTCTCCTGGAAGGGAGCTACGATCCCCTGCTCTCGTTTACCAGCCTCACCTGGAAGGGAGATACGACCCCCTGACTGAAGGCTACAACCTTCAGCACCACCTTGGACCACGTTTCATCAATTTTCACACTGGATCCAACAAATTCAATAGAACACAACTTGCAGGCCACGTTTCATCATATTTTCAGACTGGACCCTTTCCATACTTTTAACCTCAAACATACAACCAAACAGATACATACCAATTCAGACAACCCAGATCAGATAACAGTAATACAGCAGAACAGATCAGATGTTTCATACCCCATGCTTCAGCAAACCCTAGTTTGAATACGCGCTTTCACTTCACTGATGTCGCGTATATACGCGCTTCTGTCCACACCAACCAGCGTATACTTCTGTACATATTATAGAACCAATTTAATTGCGCATACATGCTTTTCCTTTAGCGAAGAAGCGTATATACGCGCTTCCTCTGTGGCGAAGTAGCGTATAGATCTTCAATCATTATAGAGCAGCATACTTCTTTAGATCAGATATTCAGATCAGATTTACCCTTTTACTTCAGATAGATGTTCGCCTAGATGTTCGCCTCATCACAGATCTAAGCCTTCCATAAACAGATCTAGTAGATACAAGTGCATTTCAGATCTAGATCCCCTTCTTCATCTTTGGTGCATCATACATTCAGATTTATCTTCAAGTGTAACCCTTTCCATTTAGATCTACTTCAGAGAGAAGTATTCATTCAAGCTCAGACATCTTGCTCCCACACTTATCATTTGCACAATGAATTTCTTCTCCTTATATAGGTTTATCCTTTTTCAATACCACGGGCCAAAGCAATACCATGAGCCTTCAATACCACGGGCCAAAGCAATACCATGATCCTTCAATACCACGAGCCAAATCAATACCATGAGCCTTCAATACCACGGGCCCCTGTTTTTGCACTTTATGAGTACTTTTTGCCCATACGCTACTTGGAACGTTTATTCCCGCGTGCATACGCGACTTCCCTTAGGCAAATCCGCGTATTCCTAGAGACATACTCTTTTCATCAAGATTTGAGCACATTCTGAATTCCTTTCTTCATTGCCTTCTGTGCACACTGTAGATACATCATATTTTCTTCATCAAGAACATATTCTAGCAAGCACAACTTCATCAAGTAAGTTGCTATCATCTTTATCAAGAGGGTTGCCTTTCAGGGACAACACTCAACATCATAATATTGACAAGCATCATATCACATCAGATTTACATAATTTACCAAGCCCATCAAGTCAAGAATAACTTCATCAGATGTATTTCCATCAAGGACAACACATGTCAACAGTCGCATTTCTTCATCTTCATTCAGTTGGTTGCCATCAAGGACAACACTCTGCATCATATTTCCAACAACAACTTCGTTGAAAAACAAGTTAGCAACATGGGTGGCATCACTAGTTTTATAGCATGGAATAAAATGTGCCATTTTGGAGAATCTGTCCACTACAACAAAGACTGCATCATTCCCTCTCTGAGTCTTGGGCAATCCTAGAATAAAATCCATACTCACCATGTCCGAAAGCCTGTCTAGAGTAGGCAAGGGAGTGTACAATCCTGCATTCTGGCTCCTTCCTTTAGCATATTGACAGATTTTGCAATTCTTCACAAAATTTTCCACTTCTGTTCTCATCCTGGGCCAGTAATAAAAGTGACTCAGATGCTCATAAGTCTTATTAGTACCAAAGTGTCCAACAAGTCCACCACTATGCTTCTCTTTGATCAAATTTCCCCTCATGGAACATCTTGGTACACATAGTTGGCTTCTTCTGAATAAAAAGTCCTCCTACAGGAAATAATCCAGCCACTGGCTCCTATCTGTTAAAACAGGGTTACTACATGCCTCAAATGTTTCTTTAAATTCTAGATCTGTTTTATACAATCCTTTGAGAAAATCAAATCCTACAACTTCAAAATTAGTTTCTTGAACAAGTATGTGCCTCCTACTCAAAGCATCAACAACTTTATTGGCTTGGCCACTTATATGTTTCAAAACAAAATTAAAACCTTGGAGATACTCAACCCATTTAGCATGCATATGTTTCAACTTGGGCTGCTGTACAATATACTGCAAAGCATGGTTGTTAGAATACAATACAAATTCCATGGACATTAAATAATGTCTCCACTTCTTCAGTGCCTAGACAATTGCGTAGAATTCCTTCTCATAAGAGGAATACTTTCTTCTGGTGTCATGCATATTTTCACTGAAATATGCCACAGGTCTATCATCCTAACTCAACACAGCTCCAATGGCCTCCCCACTGGCATCACACTTTACTTGAAATGGTTTTTTAAAATCAGGCAGAATCAAAACAGGCTTCTTAATTATCCTCTGCTTCAACACCTTAAAGTTTCTTTCTGCTTCAGCAGTCCACTTAAATGGTTGTTTTCTCTTCTTTATTGTCTCAATTATGGGTGCATTAATCTTACTAAAGTTTCTTATAAACTTTCTGTAAAAACTAGCAAGTCCATGGAAACTTCTTACCTCAAAAACATTCTTGGGTGAAGGCCACTCCACAATTGCCTTAACCTTTTTTGGGTCCATCTTCAATGCTTCTACAAAAACAAAAAAACCCAAATACACCAACTCTTCCTTCATGAATGAGCATTTATTCAAATTTATCAGTAGTTTCTCTTGGTGCAGCTTCTTCAAGACATGATTAAGATGCCTTAAATGTTCTTCCTTAGTTATGTTGAAAACTAATATATCATCCAGATACACTATCACAAATTTACCAATGAATTCTTTCAATACTTCATTCATAAGTCTCATAAAAGTGCTAGGTGTATTTTAAAACCCAAAAGGCATTACCATCCATTCATATAATCCTTCATTTGTTTTAAAGGCAGTTTTCCACTCATCACCCTCTCTTATTCTAATCTGATGGTATCCACTCTTTAAATCTATCTTTGAGAAATATTTAGCACCACTCAAACAATCCATTAAGTCCTCAACTCTGGGCAAAGGGAATCTGTACCTGATTGTGATCTTATTGATTGCTCTGGAATCAGTACACATCCTCCAGCCTCCATCTTTCTTTGGACTCAATACTGCTGGTACTACACATGGACTCAGACTTTCTCTAATCAGTCCCTTGTCCACCAACTCCTGTACTTGTCTCCTGATTTCCTCATTTTCCTTGGGAGTCATTCTGTAGGCTGCCTTATTTGGCAGATTTGAACCAGGGATAAAATCTATCTGATGGTTGATCTTTCTCACAGGTGGCAGCTCATCAGGTAAATCATCCACAACAATGTCACAATAATTGTCTAACATCTCTTGGATTTCTATTGGCAAATCAAAAATCTTTGTAGAAGTAAGAACTACCTTAGGTTTGCAAACTAAAGCAAAACTTACCTCTTCTTCTTCTATCTGCTGCAGATATTCCTTCCCACTCAGCAACAAGGTCTTTGGATCAATCACTCTGCTGGATGGCTCTCCTTCTTCCATGGGTATCAATGTATGGTGTACCCCATCTTTGAAGAACTTGTAAGTGTTCTTTTTGCCATCATGCACTGCTGCTCTGTCAAACTGCCAAGGTCTACCTAACAGTATATGACACACATCCATGGGCATTACATCACACAGGACCTTATCTTTGTATTTGCCCATTTGCAGATCTATCTCACACTGTTCTTTTACAACCAGCTAGTGCCCTTTATGCAGCCAAGACACCCTGTAGGGAGTTCGATGCTCCCTTGTCTTCAACTTCAAATTTTCTATTACCTCAGTGGAAACCAGATTGTCTGTGCTGCCACTATCAATGACTAGCTGGCAGCATTTCCCTTGGACTTTGCATATGCTCCTAAACAAAGTCTTCCTTTGTGCAGGCTCAATGACCTCTTTGGCTTGCTTCAACAGGACCTTATTTACCACCAAGGATTCTCCCCTCTCTGGAAGAATTTCTTCTTCAATTTCTACCTCTTCTCCAGCCTGGGCAACAACAGCATTTCTTGGACCAGCACCCACATTCTCTGGACACTCATAGTGCTTATGTCCCACTCCCTGACATCTATAACACCTCAACTCTCTACCTCTGCCTCTGTCTCTGCCTCCTCTTCCTTTTCCTCTGTAAGGACCCCTTCTGCCACTTGCATCCTCCTCTGTAGATGCATTATGAGGTGAGCTACTGTTAGCTCCATCCCTGGGTGTAGGCTTTCCTCTACCACCCTGACTTCCCTTCCCACGGAAAGTACCTCTCTTCTTGGCAGACTGTTTCCTCAGGAGTTTCTCCTCTGCTTTCAAGGCCATCTGATAGGCCTCTTCCACTGTCTTAGGAGATAGGAGACCAATCTCATCTTGGATCTCCAGCTTGAGACCATTCACATATCTGGTAGTCTTCTTAGGTGTGTCTTGGAATTGCCTAGCCCTTATGCTTACTCTATAGAATTCCTCTGTGTATTCCTTTACTGTCAGCAACCTGTGTCTCAGGTTCTGCATTTGCTTATATAATGTCAGCTGGTAATCACTAGGCAAGAATTTACCTTTTAATTTAGCCATCATTCTGGTCCAGCTCTTGATAGGTTGCTTGCCAACTCTCCTCCTCTCTGCCTGCACTCCATCCCACCAAAGTGCAGCATGTCCTTTCAAATTTGTTACTGCAAACTTGACCCTTTTATCTTCACTTATTTCTTCATAATCGAAGCATTTGTTCATTTCATTTATCCAGTCTACTAGCTCTTCTGGATTCAGTCCCCTTGCATAACTCGACACTCCAATCCTGGGCCTAACTGCAGACCCCACAATAGTTCTAAGGAGTCTCATGTCAGGAGGAATTTCAATATTCTCTTCAGCTTCTTCTGTTTCAGGTTCGCTGATGTCTTCAGGATCTGCGGGCTGCCTTCGCTCCATGGCATCCATTCTGGCCTCGACCCTCTGCAACATCCCCAACAACTCAGCGTTGGCAACAGGGCTCCTTCTGCCAGCACCTCTGCCAACTCGGATCGCCATGTCAGCTCTTCTGCCAAAACAACCTTAAAACAGTGGCTCTGATACCACAAATGACGCAACAATGTTGAAAGTCAACCCCAAGGAGAGATGGTCAACCGTCGTCGTGGCTCTATCCACGTTCTCCTTTTTGGATACTTGGTTCTCCTCCACGTGGTCTCCTTCTTCTTCCTTTAATTTATTTATCAATTTCAAAGAAATTGACAAATAAATATAATCACAACTCCGAATGTTTAACTATATCTTCCGGCGTATGTATTTACCCCCAAATATTTATAACCAAAGTTTAACCCTTCAGCTTTATATAAATCCAACGCTTTTTTAAACAAATAAACTATAATACCCCTTTGGATCTGGGCCCACCTCTACGTCCAATCGCCCAATCAAACGCTCGTATCGTGCCTGGCTATCCTCCGTGCACCTTTGTCCAACGACCACCATCCGATGACCCCTTCCTAGATCAACGACTCTCGCCAATATCGCTCGGCTTCCAGCGCCAGAATTTAACGCACGATGGCACGCTTTGACAGCGGTTTTCTGCGGGTCCGCCCTACCACGCGTCAACAGGCCTATGGAATCGCTTGCGTTCAGGAAATACCGCCTATTCACCCAAAAGCGGTGCGATATGGCAATCCGCCTTGCAACCCCACTCGCGGTTTTTGTATAGTGATTAACTATGGTTCATGCCTGTTGTACTAACCTTCTCGTTCATTAACTCACGTCTCAACCACAGTTCTGGTTTCGAAATCAATACTCTATCTCTTTATAAAGCGGGAATTCTACCAATTAACCAGTGTTCACGACCACAATTCCTCTGCACAGACCTCGACTGCGGATAGTATTAGCTCAACAGGGTTGTTGAATAAATTAAGGGACACAACAGACATAGATTTGCGGAATTCATACAGGAGTTCAATTACACATGCACAGAGTTCATCACTTCGCAATTAAACAATCTCTTCACTGTTAAGGATTCGAAACGACTCTATCAAAAATGCGCACGGAAATTATTTAATTGGAAGCAATCGACCACACACAGATTTTTATTGCAGAAATCTCTTTCTTCCCCCTCTCTTCTCCCCCAATACATCCGAGGGATTGCATTTATATACACAAACATATGAATCTTCGGTTCCTCTGAGAGGACCGTTCTAGAAATCAATTGTCGAATTACAATTCATTCACATAATTGAAATATGATAGATGGCTAACTATTCAACTTCCACTAGCTCTAACTGATCTAAATAATACAGTGAGCTGAGGTATTGACACCTAGCTGTTACACTTCAAATGTTCTCGAACCCTCCTAGCCACAGCATGTGGCCAAAACTCCTACATTGTTGGCTAGTGTCTAATGCCCCTACATCAGACTCCTGAGGGTAATTTTCTTCATGGGCTCCTGTCCATGAGCTCTTCCACTGATTTTCCTATCTTCTGCAACATTTCTTCAGTCATCCAAGTGGCATCTTCTTCTGGCTTGTCTTTCCATTTGATCAAGTACTGAAAGTACTCTTGTCCTCTGGTCCTTCTGAATGGTCTTTTATCCAACACCTTCTCTGGTTGCAATGGTTGTGCTGGAGGTAGTTGTTCCCTCCACTCAATATGTTCCTCTTCTGCTGATATTTCTTCTGCACCGTCATCTTCATACTTGTACAAATATGCAACATTAAAAATGGGAGATATTCCAACATCAGGAGGTAATTCAATCTCATAAGCATTTGCAGAAAACTTCCTAAGTATCTTGCATGGCCCAATATTTTTGAACTTCAATTTGTTGTACTGCTTCTTTGGGAATCTCTCCTTTCTCAAGTGTGCCAAAACCTGATCTCCTACTTCAAAATGAACTTCTTTTCTACTCAAGTCTGCTCTGTTTTTGTATTTGATGCTGCTGCCTTGTAGTTGATGCTTCACTTGTTCTTGGATGGCCTGGATCTCTGAAGCAAATTCCTCACCATCTGCACTCCTTAGCTCTACTTTTCCCAGATTTCTTAACTCTGATATTCCTCTGGGGTGCATTCCATAAATAATATGGAATGGAATCTGCCCTGTGCTCCTGTTTGGTGAGTCATTATATGCATATTCTGCCTGAGGCAAAATATGATCCCACTGCTTGGGATGTTCTCCTGCAAGACTTCTCAACAAATTTCCCAGACTCCTATTCACTACCTCTATTTGTCCATCAGTCTGGGGATGATAAGCTAAGCTGAAACTCAATTTGGTACCAAGTTTCTTTCCCAATGTCATCCAAAAGTGACCCACAAATCTGGTGTCTCTGTCCAAAACAATACTCTTGGGCAACCCATGCAATCTAACAACTTCTTTGAAAAACAAGTTAGCAACATGGGTGGCATCACTAGTTTTATAGCATGGAATAAAATGTGCCATTTTGGAGAATCTTTCCACTACAACAAAGACTGCATCATTCCCTCTCTGAGTCTTGGGCAATCCTAGAACAAAATCCATACTCACCATGTCCCAAGGCCTGTCTGGAGTAGGTAAGGGAGTGTACAATCCTGCATTCTGGCTCCTTCCTTTAGCATACTGATAGATTTTGAAATTCTTCACAAACTTGTCCACTTCTGTTCTCATCCTGGGCCAGTAATAAAAGTGACTCAAATGCTCATAAGTCTCATCAGTACCAAAGTGTCTAGCAAGCCCACCACTATGCTTCTCTTTGATCAAATTTTCCCTCATGGAACATCTTGGTACACACAGTTGGCTTCTTCTGAATAACAAGTCCTCCTGCAGGAAATAATCTAGCCACTGGCTTCTATCTGTTAAAACAAGGTTACTACATGCCTCAAATGTTTCTTTAAAATATGGATCTGTTTTATACAATTCTTTGAGAAAATCAAATCCTACAACTTCAAAATTAGTTTCTTGAGCAAGCATGTGCCTCCTACTCAAAGCATCAGCAACTTTATTGGCTTGGCCACTTATATGTTTCAAAACAAAATAAAACCTTGGAGATACTCAACCCATTTACCATGCTTATGTTTCAACTTGGGCTGTTGTACAATATACTGCAAAGCATGATTGTTAGAATACAATACAAATTCCCTGGACATTAAATAATGTCTCCACTTCTTCAGTGCCTAGACAATTGCATAGAATTCCTTCTCATAAGAGGAATACTTTCTTCTGGTTTCATTTAGCTTTTCATTGAAATATGCCACAGGTCTATCATCCTGACTCAACACAGCTCCAATGGCCTCCCCACTGGCATCACACTTTACTTGAAATGGTTTTGTAAAATCAGGCAGAATCAAAACAGGCTTCTCAGTTATCCTCTGCTTCAACACCTTAAAGTTTATTTCTGCTTCAACAGTCCACTTAAATGGCTTTTTGCTCTTCTTTATTGTCTGAATTATGGGTGCATTAATCTTACTAAAGTTTCTTATAAACTTTTTGTAAAAACTAGCAAGTCCATGGAAACTTCTTACCTCCAAAACATTCCTGGGTGAAGGCCACTCCACAATTGCCTTAACCTTTTTTGGGTCCATCTTCAATGCTTCTGCAGAAACAACAAAACCCAAATACACCAACTCTTCCTTCATGAATGAGCATTTCTTCAAATTTATCAATAGTTTCTCTTGGTGCAGCTTCTTCAAGACATGATTAAGATGCCTTAAATGTTCTTCCTTAGTTATGCTGAAAACTAATATATCATCCAGATACACTATCACAAATTTACCAATGAATTCCTTCAATACTTCATTCATAAGTCTCATAAAAGTTCTAGGTGTATTTTAAAACCCAAAAGGCATTACCATCCATTCATATAATCCTTCATTTGTTTTAAAGGCAGTTTTCCACTCATCACCCTCTCTTATTCTAATATGATGATATCCACTTTTCAAATCTATCTTTGAGAAATATTTAGCACCACTCAAACAGTCCATTAAGTCCTCAACTCTGGGCAAAGGGAATCTGTACCTGATTGTGATCTTATTGATTGCTCTGGAATCAGTACACGTGCTCCAGCCTCCATCTTTCTTTGGGCTCAATACTGCTAGTACTACACACAAACTCAAACTTTCTCTGATCAGCCCCTTGTCCACCAATTCCTGTACTTGTCTCCTGAATTCCTCATTTTCCTTGGGAGTCATTCTGTAGGCTGCCTTGTTTGGCAGACTTGAACCAGAGATAAAATCTATCTGATGGTTGATCTTTCTCACAGGTGGCAGCTCATCAGGTAAATCATCCACAACAATGTCTTAGTAATCATCTAACATCTCTTGGATTTCTACTGGAAAATCAGAAATCTTTGTGGAAGTAATAACTACTTTAGGTTTGCAAACTAAAGCAAAACTTACCTCTTCTTCTTCTATCTATTGTAGATATTCCTTCCTGCTCAGCAACAAGGTCTTTGGATCAATCACTCTGCTAGATGGCTCTCCTTCTTCCATGGGTATCAATGTATGGTGTACCCCATCTTTGAAGAACTTGTAAGTGTTCTTCTTGCCATCATGCACTGCTGCTCTGTCAAACTGCCAAGGCCTACCCAACAATATATGACACACATCCATGGGCATTACATCACACAGGACCTTATCTTTATACTTTCCCATTTGCAGCTCTATCTCACACTTCTCTTTTACAATCAGCTGGTGCCCTTTATGCAACCAGGACACCCTGTAGAGAGTTGGATGCTCCCTTGTCTTCAACTTCAGCTTCTCTATCACCTCAGTGGAAACTAGATTGTCTGTGCTACCACTATCAATGACTAGTTGGCAGAATTTCCCTTGGATTTTTCATATACTCCTAAACAAAGTATTCATTTGCGCAGGCTCAGTGACCTCTTTGGCTTGCTTCAACAGGACCTTATTTTCCACTAAGGATTTTCCCCTCTCTGGAAGAATTTCTTCTTCAATTTCTGCCTCTTCTCCAGCCTGGGCAACAATAGCATTCCTTGGACTAGCACCCACATTCTTAGGACACTCATAGTTCTTATGTCCCACTTGCTGACATCTATAACACCTCAACTCTATACTTCTGCCTCTATCTCTGCCTCCTCTTCCTTTCCCTCTGTAAGAACCCCTTATGCCCCTTGGATCATCCTCTGTAGATGAATTCTGAGGTGAGCTACTGTTAGCTCCATTCCTGGGTGTAGTAGGCTTTCCTCTACCACCCTGACTTCCCTTCCCACAGAAAGTACCTCTCTTCTTGGCAGACTGTTTCCTCAGGAGTTTCTCCTCTACTTTCAAGGCCATCTGATAGGCCTCTTCCACTATCTTAGGAGACAGGAGACCAATCTCATCTTGGATCTCTAGCTTGAGACCATTCACATATCTGGCAGTCTTCTCTGGTGTGTCTTGGAATTGCCCAGACCTTATGCTTACTCTGTATAATTCCTCTGTGTATTCTTTTACTGTTAGCAACCTCTGTCTCAGGTTCTGCATTTTCTTATTTAATGTCAGCTAGTAATCACTAGGCAAGAATTTACCTTTTAATTTAGCCATCATTCTGGTCCAGCTCTTGATAGGTTGCTTGCCAACTCTCCTCCTCTCTGCCTGCACTCCATCCCACCAAAGTGCAGCATGTCCTTTCAGCTTTGTTACTGCAAACTTGACCCTTTTATCTTCACTTATTTCTTCATAATCGAAGCATTTGTTCATTTCATTTATCCAGTCTACTAGTTCTCCTGGGTTCAGTCCCCCTGCATAACTCGACACTTCAATCATGGGCCTAACTGCAGACCCCACAACAGTTCTAAGGAGTCTCATGTCAGGAGGAATTTCAATATTCTCTTCAGCTTCTTCTGTTTCAGGTTCACTGATGTCTTCAGGATCTGCGGGCTGCCTTCGCTCCATGGCATCCATTCTGGCCTCGACCCTCTGCAACATCCCCAACACCTCAGCGTTGGCAACAGGTCTCCTTCTGCCAGCACCTCTGCCAACTCGGATCGCCATGTCATCTCTTCTGCCAAAACAACCTTAAAACAGTGGCTCTGATATCACAAATGACGCAACAATGCTGAAAGTCAGCCCCACGGAGAGATGGTCAACCGTTGTCATGGCTCTGTCCACGTTCTCTTTTTTGGAGACTTGGTTCTCCTCCACGTGGTCTCCTTCTTCTTCCTTTAATTTATTTATCAATTTCAAATAAATTGACAAATAAATATAATCACAACTCCGAATGTTTAACTATATCTTCCGGCGTATGTATTTACCCCCGAATCTTTATAACCAAAGTTTAACCCTTCGGCTTTATATAAATCCAACGCTTTTTTAAACAGATAAACTATAATATCCCTTTGGCTCAGGGAGCACCTCTACATCCAATCCTCCAATCAAACGCTCGTATCGTACCTGGATATCCTCCGCGCACCTTTGTCCAACGACCACCATCCGATGACCCCTTCCCAAATCAACGACTCTTGTCAATATCGCTTGGCTTCCAACGCCGGAATTTAACGCGCGATGGTGCACTTTGACAGCAGTTTTCCGTGGGTCTTCCCTTTCACGCGTCAACAGGCCTATGGAATCGCTCGCGTTCAGGAAAACCGCCTATTCACCCAAAAGCGGTGTGATATGGAAATCCGCCTTGCAAACCCACTCGCGGTTTTTGTACAGTGATTAACTACGGTTCACGCCGATTATACTAACCTTCTCGTTCATTAACTCATGTCTCAACCACATTTCCATTTTCGAAAGCAATACTCTATCTCTTTATAAAGTGGGAAGTCTACCAATTAACCAGTGTTCACGACCACAATTCCTCTGCACAGACCTTGACTGCGGGTAGTATTAGCTTAACAGGGTTTGTTGAATAAATTAAGGGACACAACAGACAGAGATATGCGGAATTCATACAGGAGTTCAATTACACATGCATAGATTTTATCACTTCGCAAATTAAACAATCTCTTCACAATTAAGGATTCGAAACGACTCTATGGCAAATGCACACGGAAATTATTTAATTGGAAGCAATCGACCACGCACAGAGTTTTATTGCAGAAATATCTTTCTTCCCCCTCTATTCTCCCCCAATACATCCGAGGGATTACATTTATATACACAAACATATGAATCTTCGGTTTCTCTGAGAGGACCGTTCTAGAAATCAAAGGTCGAATTACAATTCATTCACATAATTGAAATATGACAGATGGCTAACTATTCAACTTCCACTAACTCTAACTGATCTAAATAATATAGTCAGTTGAGGTATTGACACCTAGCTGTTACACTTCAAATGTTTTTGAACCCTCCTAGCCACAACATGTGGGAAAAACTCCTACATTGCTGGCTAGTGTCTAATGCCCCTGCATCATATACTTCCACACAATCATGAATTAGATCGAAAAAAATTCCTAGAACTGCACTTTGGAATGTTGCAGGTATATTACATAATTTGAAAGGAAGTACTCTATAAGCATAAGTTCCCATGGATAGGTGTAAGTGGTTTTATCTTGATCTTCTGGAGCTACTTGGATCTAATTTTATCCGCTAAAACCATCCAAGAATGAGAAATATTTCTTCCCTGCCAATGTATCCAGAACTTGATCTATAAAATGAAGTGGGAAGTGATCCTTTAAAGTGGACTTATTCAATTCTCTATAGTCAATACATACTCTGCATTTTCCATTATTTTTTGGAACAGTTACTAGTGGTGAAACCCATTGACTATTAGATATAGGATAAATGAAGTTCACATTTAACAGTTTTTGTAGCTCCTCCTTAACAATTTCCCTTAAATTTGGATTCATCCTCCTTTGTGGTTGTCTTATTTGTTTGGCATTTTCTTCAATATAGATGTGATGCATACAAGTTTCAATGTTAATTCCTTTCATATCATTATATTCCCATGCATAAGCAAAGGAACGTTCTTGTAGCATTTTCACTAATTCTTTCTTTTGAGATTCTTCCAAGTTATGATTTATATTCAAAGTTTTCCCTGGATAAATTTCTATTAAATAATTGCCAAAATTTTCCATAAAATGTAAAGACATTTGACGAGATGATAAATATTCAATATTACATTTTTCTTGAAAATTTTGACTAAGTTCATAGTATGAAGATGTTTCATTATTTTCCATTAAGTTTAAAATTTGATCTTCTTCATCTATTTGTGAAGTAGAAAAAATTGGTCTTATATCAATATCATCATCTATCCATTCTTCACTTTCTACTTCCATCATTGTTTGTGTAGGTAGGTACAATGTAACTTTCTTTGTTAAACAAAATCCATCAGATAAAATCATGTCACCAGATCTACAACTTATAAAAGCATCAAATGTGGCTAACCATGGTCTTCCTAGGATCAATGGGTGTCCTCCTAAGTTATTCCTGGGTGTTAAAATCATAAATTCAACAGGAAATTCCCAAGAATCTAAGGATACATATACATCTTCTAACACACCACCAAGTTTTATTACAAACCTATCTATAATTGTAACAATGTAGGTGTATATTGAAGATTAGGAAGTCTTAATTGATCCATAGTTTGTTTACTCATGATGTTTATGGTTGCTCCTAAATCAATTAGTGTATTTGGTATTTCAACACCATTAATGTGTGTTTTCACAATGGGACTTCCCGGATCTAAGTATTTTTGAATTTTTATTTTTCCCATCATGATATCTTGAATTTTTCCAACTAATTGAATTCTTTTGACTTCTTTTCTTTTCCTTCCTAGCCTTTTAATGCTTAACTCCCTAATTATCTTTGAAAAAATTAGGATTTATTTAATGGCCTATAAAAAAGGAATTTTTATGCAAACATTCTTCAATTCATCCAACATATCATAGTGAGGCAATAAAATCTATTTTTCTACCCCTTTATCAATTTTTAATCTTTCAGGAAAAGGAGGTTTTGAAATAGATACTGAAGGTTGTTCCATAATGGGAGTTGATTTTATTGGAGTATCATTAAAGTGTGAAGGAGTGGCTTGTTTTTGAATATGTTATTTCTCATGAAGAGATATCCCTTCCTCGGAGTGGTCATCCTTCTTCTGAGGATTTTCATCCAGATGAAGAGATGTCTCCTCCTCAGAATGATCATCCTTTTCACTTTCTTAAATAACAACAAATGGTAACTTGTTTCCAAATATTCTACCAGATATAAGTTGAACATTGTTTAGATCTAATGGATATATAATGTAAGTTTGGAAATTTTGTCCCTCCATATTGTAAACAGGATGTGAATTTTTATTATTTGTGTTCAGAAGTGGTTGGACAACCAATTGGTTTGGTCTTTGTGGAAATGGTAATGAAAGTTGTGGATTTGGATTTTGCAATTGAACTTGAGGTGGTTGGCTCGACTAAGGAAAATATTGTGGTGGAAAAGTAGGATAAGGTTGAGGGTATTGAGAGTAATGAGGATATATTCGATAAGTATTTTTCCATCCTTGTGCCCAAGGTTGAGACCAATGTTTCCAAGGAATGGGTGCAGTCCAGTTATTTTTTGGTGGTTGTGCATATGTTTGGGTGTTAAATCCTTTATTTTGCCATGGTCTCTTGGAAAAAAAACAAAGAGGGTCTACCATATTTGGGACTACTTCCTCTTGGTAAACAACTTTAAGACCTGGAATTGAAGGACATTCTTTAGTATCATGATTTTTTGAACATATAACACAAGTTTCTACATTCTTCAATTCAAGAGGACATTCTCTCAAGGTATGTTTCTCTTTGCACTTAGTACAAAATATGGATAGAGCATCATTTTCAAATTTTTGCTTGTTTTGTATTTTAACTGTATCAATTTTTTCACTAAGACTCCCTAAAATTTCTATCTTAAAATTATCCATCAAATTTCCTAGTTCAGCCCTACTTGTTGTTCCGGCCGCAAATTTATTACTCCTAGAAATAACAGGATCTCTTGAGCTTTTTCCATTTTTTGTCTTTCCTCTTGAAATGTGTATGCATAACATAGAAATATATGGTAATGATAACTGAGAAATATCCTATTTACCCATTAAGTTGTGAATATCTATCCATTCATCTCTAATGGATTTTAATAGGAGAGATTTTAGAGTGTCTTCATCTAAATTTTCCATTTTAGCTCTCTTAAGATTGTAGCTAAATGTTGTGAAACCAGCTCCAAAAAAGGGAAGAAAAGAGATATCAATGCCTTAGAAATAAGCCACTTAGAGGGAACAACCTCCAATACATTACATGAATAAAAAATTCTTGGATGATACAAATGACAAAACCTCCTTTCTATATATAGGAGTCCATGGGGCCACAATGTAATCTTAGTGGGGCCACAATGTAATCCTAGCTGACCTAACAATAATAATTGAAGGGCACAATAATCACAATATGGGGGTTACAGGGGTACAAAAATAACAATAAGAGGGGCTACACTAACATAATAAGGGACTACACTATTAATATCAGGACTTAACATGCCCCTCTCCTTCAAACAAGTGTTGTCCTCAATGCTTGATTATTTCTTGATGCTTCTATATAAAATTCTCATCCTCCCATGTGGAATATTCTATAGGAAAGTTCTTCCACTTGCTGAGATACTCTAAAATTGATCGTACTTGTCGAGTTATTTTTTCTGTGACTGCTTCAGATCTTCTTTCAATGTGATGTTGATCTTCCTGTCATTTCATTAGATTCTGCAACAAAGTTAGGTTATCCTTTGAGAGTTGGAGAACTTCTTGTTGATGCTCGATGTGATCTTCCACTAATTTATCATCCATATTAGCTATTATTTGATCCTTCAAACCATCCAAATTAGCCTCCATTTCTTCTTTTAAACCATCTATGTCACCTTCGGTTGCTCTTCATAAGATCGAAATTTGCTGCACTTGGTACTGTAATTTTGATATCTCATACTACAATTATTCCTCTTCATGCGTCATAGTATAGCTTTTTGAGGGCTTAATGGGTATGGAATTATTTTTTGGAGGTATTATAGAACCCAATACTGATAAAAATTCTAAAATATGCCCATGGAATCACATCAAACTATTTTTCCAAACAAACGTTATGAAATTTTAAAAACCAAATACACACCTTTTTCTTGCTTTTGAGGAGCACGACATTGAAAATGAATTATATCTGTGATTTTGGATCTTCAATATCTGAAATTTGGCACTGAGGTAGCCCTCTGAATTCTCTTTCGAATGCCACAGGTCTGACCTGATTTGGATTCTTGAAGACACAGTAGTGCCCAATCTCCTACGATGACCTAATTATGGACTGGTTCAGTAGAGCGAACTTGTATGACTTCCCACGTCTCACTGTTTCCTCCTTTGGCTCTAAAATTGATAGACCAAAAACTATAATCTGTTTACTTGTGACCACTTTTTACAGCATTCCAATCCGATGCTCAGAGAGAGAGCTATGAAGATTTTCCCACGATCACCTCTTTGAGATGAAATTCAGAAGCCTCAAAAATCCCTAACTTCCACAGATCATATCTCCGAAACTATTGTGAAAAAATATGTGAAATTTTGCGATGATGTTCCTCAGGATTGCAGCTTCGTACTCTAAAAATTTCAGCTTCTGAACCTTCGTATAAACAAAGTTATTACGAAAATACCACGATGACCTGTTTAGGTTAAATTCAGGAGCCTGCAAAATGACCTAACTTGCACAAATCATATCTCCGAAAATATTGCGAACCAATATTTGAAATTTTGCGAAGATGTTACTCAAGATTACGGCTTCACACTTGAAAAAGTTCAACTTCTGAACCTTCGTATAAAAAAACGTTATTACAAAAATACCACGATGACCTGTTTAGGTTAAATTCAGGAGCCTGCAAAATGACCTAACTTGCACAGATCATACTCCAAAACTATTGTGAACCAAGATCTGAAATTTTGCGATGATGTTCCTCAGGATTTTGGCTTTGCACTCTAAAAATTTCAGATTTTGAACCTTTGTAGAAAAAAATTCATAGCGAAAATTCCACGATGACCTGTTTGGAGCAGCGAAACCCTAGAATCTCAAAGCTCTGATACCAAATGTTGTGAAACTAGCTCCAAAAAAGAGAAGAAAAGAGATATCAACACCTTAGAAATAAGCCACTTCGAGGGGGAAACCTCCAATACATTACATGAATGAACAATTCTTGGATGATACAAATGACAAAACCTCCTTTCTATATATAGGAGTCCATAGGGCCACAATGTAATCCTAGCCGACCTAAAAATAATAATTGAAGGGCACAATAATAACAATATGGGGGTTACAGGGGTACAACAATAACAATAAGGGGGGCTACACTTACATAATAAGGGACTACACTATTAATATAGGGACTTAACACTAAACCTTTCAATTAAATCCTTAAGATTTTCATCTTCTCTTTGCATAATTTTGAAAAATTCATCCTTAAGGTTATGGGGCATGCAGTAATCCTTTTATTTATCTAAGAATGCAGTTTTCATTTGTTCCCATGTTTTAATAGAGTTTTTTATTAAACCCATGAACCGTTTTAGTGTTGGATCCTTAAGAGTTGCTGGAAACAATTTCAACTTTTGAGAGTCAAGAAAATAGTCATAAGATCTACATAAAATTTGGAACTCAAAAAGAAATGTTTCAGGATCCTCACTTCTTAATCTGAGAAGTTAGGAAGGACAAAGGGTGAGATATTTTTCATTGTTATTGTAGTATCTTTATCAAAGATAAGAAACCCAACAATATATGGTTCTCTTCCTCATCCTCCACCTCTTCCACCTCTAATCCTATGTCCTCTTCCACATCCAATCCTAATATATTCACCATTTACATTGTGTAGTTCTCCTTCCCCTTACCCAGCCATTATGGATTCTTCAGAACTAATGTAAGGTTCCAAAATTTGGTTTGTTTTTTCCTCTTCTAGATATTTTGGTTCCTCTATCAATGATATATTAAAATAGGTTTCTTCTTCCTCTTCTTCACTAGGGAATTCTAATTCTTATGCTAGAAGTTTTTCTCCAGTTGAAGTTAGGAAAATTACTCCTTTTGTTGGGGATGAAGGATCTTCTTCTACTAGTACTGCTTCAGTTGATTAAGTTAGTGAATTCCTAGATTGGATTTTAGATATACATACCTTAGGAAGCCTATGTCTGCCTTCAATGGATGGTATGCGAGTTTGGGTGGATGGTGTGTCACTATGAGGTCGTGGTGGGGTGAGTGATGTTGCTGGAATTAAAATTCTGCCTCTACTTACAAATCTACATCTAGAATCTCTTTCCCTATGCATATCATGTTGATGTTTTTGTGTGTTTTTTTTTTTATAATGTCAAAATAAAAAGACAAGATTCCTATTTACACTTCCCCAGAAACGAGACCAAAATGTTTTTCGATTTAATTGTCTTAAATTGATTACATAAATTATTGACCAGGGCTAGTAAATTGACAAAGTGTAAGTACACTATTTGTGCTAGAAATCCTTGATTATTGAGTTAAAATGCTAATGCACATGATTGAGTAATTTATATAAAACTAATTTCTTAAAAGCAAGTCACACCTTCTATCTATTTTTTAAATCTAATTAAGAAACTCACACAATGATTAAAATCCTCATTTTAAGATTCAATCTCACACTTAAAATGAAATCTAGAAAATTAAAACATTTATAGTCTATCATAAACTCAAATGTGCTATATAAGAAAACTTGAAGAAAAAAATTCACTTGCATATAAAATTCAGAATTAAATCAAAATCCTATGCACATGAATCCAATTTTAAATTGCTTGAAAATGAACATTATGCTTGAATTGTAAATTACTCACACAATCTGTCAATAAATACTTTGTTCATACTTAAACATTCTTATGAAGATTACTCTCTTATTGTTGCTACATATGAACTCAACCATATGCTTCACATGAACACTACACATCTAATTTTTTTCTCAATTAAGAATCGACATAAAGATATGTTAGGGGATGCATCCATCTAATTGATCATGAAATTTAGAAATTGAATAAGATAAATGAAAAACCCTTATTGCTTGAGGGGTCCCTCCACAAGTAGATGGAAACAGAACTAAGTTGAAAGTTCAATCGTGTATCGGGATAAGAAAAATTATTTTTATATTAAAACAGAGTTTAAGAGCTCACTGCTGCATAACATAAGATAATAACAATGATGCATAACATATCTGCTATGTGCTTTCTATAAAGCCTTTGTCATAAATGATTAGAGTTTCTTTAGCTAACAGAATACTAATTTAATCTTATAAGATATCCTATCATAAATTTTTCACGATTTTATATTTGACAAAGCAAATTGTGAGGCGTTCGTTTCATTTCTCACTCATTTGTTGTGGCTAACCCATTGACCTTTACCTTTGACCATTCGATTGTAACCTTCTTTCATAAATTCAATTCATGAAGATAGGAGGAAAAATTTGAGTAGACTAATCGCTATCTTACCATATATCTTTTGCTCAAGTTGGCACCTTGGAACCTATTCAACAATGGACTCAGCTGCAGAATCAGATTCTGGCTACAAAAACATCAAAATCCGGTAGTTGATGCAAATATTAGGAAAATAATAAAGAAAATTAGTATCATATGAAATATGAGACAATCATATACCTCTCAAGCTTTGAATCCACTGATTTGATGCCCATTGATGGTTATGGTGGTCAACATAGGTGAAAAATGATTTCCAAAAAGAAAAAATTATGGGGCTCAACAATATCTATCAATAAACTCTGAAATGTTTAATCCATTAAGTTGTAAATTCTTGTAACTTGAAATTATAAATATTTTTTTATTTGTGATTAAGGACCGAAAGGTTTTCTAAATAAAGTGAAGAATATATTGAAATCCTTAGCATCATTAGCTTCATTTGTCATCAAATACTCATAAAGAGTAAATGTACCTCCCCGTCCACTAATATGATCATTTTTAGAGTGCACTTCAAAAATATATGAAACTTAAAAGATAAGAGGTATCATAACGAGTCTGCTTACCATTATCATAGGAAACTAATAATGTTGACATTATCACAAATCGCTACCAAACCGGGATAATGACTTGTAGTTATAATTATAAGACAAGAATTCTCATCATGAACTAGTTTGCTTGACTTTATTATAACCCGTGAATGGAATTGTCATTATTTGGCTACCAAACCAGGACAATTGCTTTTAAGAAATCTTAAATAGAGAAAAAACAAAAAAATTTAAAGTTATTACCTCTAAATATATTACTATAAGTGGATGGGATACAAGTTCATTATTGGTTAAAAGGTAACCTTGTCGAGGCTATGAACGATTGTTGGTAGCAGTGGCTCTACTTGTGATATAGAAGTTTATATTTTAATGCTAAGTATCAATAAAAATATTTTCTTTATCTGTATAACTGATTAATGATTGATGCAAGTAGCTAAAGTCTACATATATAACACGTTCGAAGGAATTTGCAATAAAATGATTCCTTTTATTCAGAAGTTATTTTAATCAATTCAAACTTCAAAAAATCTTGTGTTTCCAAGTTTTTTCTTTGATAAAGATTATAAACTATTTATTTATTTTCAGAGATAACTCTTTCTCCTAGTGAATTGCCAATTTTTGGGTTACTCAAAAACCCCCCATCCATTTAGTAAATGATAGAATTAATAAATAAGGGGGGACCATTTTAAATTTTAGAATAGAATCTTAAAGAACCCTTTTGTTTTAATAAAAGGAAATAGTTTCAATAAAATGAAATAAAATTATCTTAAATAAGCTTTTAGCGGAGATAAGCCTTTAAGTTTAAAACTTAAAGCCTTATATTTCTTAGGAAAATATCATGAAAACATTATATCGGGCCTAGTATAAATTCAAAATCTCTGATAAAGAGGACCCCAACGAAAGGATTTATGATATAATGCTTTATGTTGAGTTTTTGAATTTAGAAGGATTTTGGGAAATAAAATGATTGTAGTGAATAAAATATAGAAGTTGCCCACTATATTGCCTTCCTTGTGATATCGTAAATTTCGCAATTGGAAATTTCAAAACGAGTACTCGAAGAATATTCCGATAGTTAATCCCAAATACCCTCTTCAAAAAGTCTCGGCTACCTTTCTCCTTCACCTTGTGATCCCCGGTATAGATCAGATTTCTCATTTCGCATATCGCACTTTTTATTTGTGTCACTTATAAAAATCCTTAATGTCGAAACGTCGATAAGGAAACCCCTGATAAACCCTTCACTTGTGCTTTTGACCGTTATAAATGGTTAAGATTGATCAGAGCTATGGATTTCACAAGTTTTAGAACTGAAACCTCCAGGATTTCGCCAATAACGAACTGTCGATACATTGAGATTCACAAAGGCCATGTGAACGAATTCTTATGCATTTAATGGTCACTTTGTGTGATTTATGGTTTCAAAATTTGAAATGATTTGTCATAATTGTTATCAAATAGCAAAACATTTACTCATTAAAACAAGAATTGATTGGAAAAGGATATTGCCTTAACGAATTCTTGCCTCTCATCCTTGTTTCTCTTCTTAACAAGTGAAATTCAATAAACTACAATCAGAGGAGATGTCAAAGGCTATCAAATTCAAGAAAAATGCCGCAACTCAATTACAGTCAATCCCACCTCCAGCAGAAATTTTTGAAGTTTCATCGCTATTCTTGGATACTACATGCATGCCTGATGCAGGGTCTTCCTCTTGGGAGGCCATATACAAATTAATTGAAGATGAAAACTCAATATTAATTGAGAGAGAAGATGCTACAACATATGATACTACACCAACCTTTGAGTCTAAATGTAGCGATACAGCCAATTATTTTCTACACAGAATTGTAGCTCGCCCCAAAATTATGCCTTACACATATATGGTATGATGGGTCGTTGAAAACCTGAATATTGCAGATAAATATTTCCTTACTCCAAGACAGACAGTTATCAAGTCATTCTAGCCTAAATATTTAAGGAAAAGGTATCACTTGCCTCCTCTATAGAAGAAGTATGACACAGAGTTTGTCCAAAAATTCATGCAAGAGAACTTGCACCCGGAAGAAGTTATCAGACAATGGAGAAGAGACTCGAACAAACACAAACCCGAGGACAAGGATATGTATTCATTAGCTTCCCTTGCTGGAACTTTTTCCCATGTCACTGCTATGATATGTTGTTTATACGGTTATCCAAATACACAAAATGTTTCCAAGGAATGGGTACTATTAATGGAAGCTGCTTCAGATGGTTATATTATGGACTCGACAAATATATTGTCAAATAATTTAACTATTCATATTCTAAGCTATAGGCAAAAGCGCAATTTCGTTGATAGAACTTTTCCCCCATTTTTCATGAGTGCCTATGTAATGGATGATAACCCTTTTCATATGATTTTCCATCCATGGGATGGAAATGGACAATTCAAGACCCAACCCCCATTCATATTTATCATGATATTTTATGGGAATCTAAATTTCATTCTCATTTTTATAAGATTTTTCATGGAATCATACTCCCTATTCATAAAGAGGTTTTCAATAAAAAAATACCCTAGACGCTCTACAGAGGCCAATGATTTCTTGATGTCTATAGGAAGGTGGTTCAGGGAAGAATTATTCACTTATATCCGCATTTTTGGAAGTCTTTCCAATCCGCATGTTTTACCCCTTTTTTTACCTGATAAGCTATTAGAGAGGGAAATTGCATATCAAACAATTGGGAATGGTTTGACCAAAATACTAAAAGATGTCATGAAAACCATATGGCCTTCTTTTCCTATTTCTTGTGGTATCTATGCTTTGGACAATCTCAAGCATGCTTATCTTGAAATTGATCAAATGAAAGCTTTTAAATTCCCAACTATCCCAAATCATCAATATGATCCTAAAGGGGTTGCTAAAGATGTTATAACACAAGCAAGGATCAGGAAATTTACAAGCGAGCCTAATAAATATGATGATTTATCTGAGATGGTTAGTGAGTATCCTAGAGTTGAAATAGTAGCAGTCCGACTAAGTCCCAAGGAATTGATTGCATTTAATCAATACCGAAGTCAGAGATTAGCATTTTCCAATGGATTTGTTGAAAATTTCTAAACATAATACTGAACTCTCAAAGGTTCATCTTCTTCATCTAAAGATCCAACTGATTCTCAAATTTTAGAGATATATACTTCAGTTATTAAACAAAAAATGAAAATCCAAGAATAAAGAAAATTAAATCAAATTTTGGAATGATTCAATCAAGCAATATTGGCATTAGAGATACAATAGTTAAACACTCTAGTCCACACAGAATCAACGCATAATCTGGTAACCAATGTGATAACCTCGTTCACTGCTGAGAATCCCAAGAAAACTAATACCACTGAAGATATGGAAATTATCCCAGCATTTCCTTCATCAAAAGTCATTCTAAGGATTGAATAAATTCCTCCTTTAGACGTGTTTTACAATCCTAAATACAAGGTAGTTGTAGTAGAAAAATAAAAAAGAGAAAGATAGACCAGGCCCAGGAGTTAGTCACTGGTGAAACTCCTTTTCAAAGTCTATGGCAAGGAGCTCAATCAACTCCAGATGATGATTTAAACAAGCTCTCGCAGTTTTTAGGAGCTTATGCTAGTGCAACTATTGACAAAGCACCAAAATTTCAACTACTTCTTAGAGAAAATGAAGAAGAGATTGTTCAACTCGAACAAACTATTCAAAATGAAAAGCAAGTGCTTGAACAACAATGGAAAGTAAGGCTAGATGAACTACAAAAGAGTTTCAATGATATGAAAATCCAATTTGAATCCAATATGAAGGATAAATATGCTCAAATAGAAAAGCTACAAGAAAGAATAAACCAGTTGAAAGATAATCTAGAGGTCAATAAAGTTAAAAATGAAGCAGGAGAACTCAATAAATTCCTTGCTCAACAACAAGTCATATTTTTTCAAAAAATAACTATGATTGATGATTTATGAAAAAACAATGATTCTTTGATTAAAATGTTTTCCAATCTGAGGATATTTTATACAGAACTTGATGAAAATATTTATGAGCATATTGATTGGAAAAATAATGTTGAGGAAAGAGCAACTGGTCTTCCCCGAATTGAAGAATCTCATAAATATATTCTTTTCGGTGATCAGGAAATGAAGATCAAACAAGAAAAGATGGAATTACTAGAGCCAGAAACCTCGCCTCCAATCTCACTGAATACATCAGTGATAGCCTATTGAAGGCTAATATAATCAAAGAATTCTCACAGGATACATTACTAGATGTCAAATATTTAACAAGATATTGGAAACATTTATCTAAGAAGAAGGTTGAATATATAAAGAACTTATTAAAAGTGAACCTAAATACCCATTGACAACTATTGGTAAAGCCACATAGTCAAGGAGAAAATGGGAAAGAAGCCTTCATCATAGTCTTGATCCTATGGTTACAACAGAATGCCTATCTTTGTCTTTACTTTATCTTAGCTCAGTTTGTTGGAACTGTTTCCAAATATTTTATTTTACTTTACTATATTTGTAATCTTAATAGACTATAAAACCCTTCTCATGCATTTAGAGAAGGGGTTCTGAATTTTTGTAAGACAACTTTGAAGTTTGCACTACCGTTACTTTTGAGTTATCTAATAGAAACGTTGAACCAGAAGCTATCTTTTTCATGAGTAGAGTCTTGATGTATTGGGTACTATTATCCTTATATTTATGGTTTTCAAGCTTCCGTGGTTATTATTTAATGAAGAGATCTTCGGATTATCCACAGTGTGATCAAACAACGGTCGACGTTTCGGATCCCAACGGGGATCCATCTTTAGGATAAGCTGATGAATGAAAAGTGAATGAAAAGTGAAAAAGGACAAAGAGGACAGGGTTTATATAAAGAGACAAGAGGAGCAGAGGAAGAGCCGATAGATTAACTAATATTTTGTTCTTATTAATTTTAACTAAATAAGTTTTATTATATTGTTATAATTCCTTTCGTAATAAATTTATTTATTTTTATTTTAATAATAATAATTATTAATAAATTATAAGTTAAGTGCTCTAAAGTTTATTAAAAAAAAAAAATTAATAATAAATTTAATTTTAAAAAAAAAATATATGTTGTATTAAATAATAATTATTATTATTAAATTATATGGTAAGTGATCTAGAGTTTATTAAAAGAATTTATATCATTGTTTAATTCTAAGTAACTGAATTTTGTATTTTTTAACTTTAATTTAATAAGTTTTATTATATTTTTATAATTACTTTCATAATAAATTTATTTATTTTTATTTTAATAATAATAATTATCAATAAATTATAAGGTAAGTAGTATTTTAGACCGATGCTTGTCGGCTGCTAGGTCGCGCTGCCCTCTGAGCCTGCACCTGCCATCATTTTTTTTCTCCAGCTTCGTCCGCCATGGCCCCTCCGGATGCAAACTCGGAGGTGGCTACTGCCCATGTTTCTTTCTCTACCTTGGTACAATCTCTTCCGCCCCAGCGACCTCGCCCTGCAATTTCAAAATTCGTTAAGAAGTTGGATGAACTGCAAGAAGTTGTTCTACCCCCTGCTCTTCCTCGTATGGCAGCCCTTTCTTTGGCTGACCGAGGCCTCATAGGGAAATTCACTGGCCTGTGGCCTTCCCCGAAGATAGTGCAAAGGTGGATCGAGTGGAACTGGGCTGATAAAATAAGCGGCAAAATAGCTATTCGTTTTTGTGGGAAAGGCTACTTCACCTTTCATTTTGAATCAAGAGAATACAAGGATCTAATATTCAGAAATGGACCTTACTTCATGGAATCCAGAGGACTATATCTATATAAATGGACCCCTGACTTCAATCTCGAGCTTGATGTCCCTTATGTTGTCCCAGTCTGGGTCCAACTCTCGCATCTCCCTCTCCATTGTTGGGGAGATGAATCGGTTCGAGCCATTGGTAATGCTGTTGAGAAGTTTATTGATCGTAGTGAACCTAAGGACAACATGCAAGCCTGTGCGCGCATTTATGTTGAAGTTGATCTCGGCAAGGGTCTTCTGGAAGCAATCAAACTCAAAGTGGACGATTGGACTCACATTCAGCAACTGGATTACGAGAAAATCCCATTTAAATGCAAGGTATGTCATGAATACGGCCACTTTTCCAATCGTTGTTCTAAATTAGTTGATGTTGAAAATGCGTCTCAAGATGAACAATGGGAAATTGTCAAAAAAAAAAAAAAGACTGCTCCAGTCTCTACGAAAAACCCTGAATCTGCTCTACCCACATCCAATCGCTCATCCAACCTTTCCACCTCATCCCTTGATCCTCTTCTTAACACTTCTGCTGCCGCTCCTCTCTCTGAGACTCCCTTTGAATCATCCAACCCTTTTGGTGCCTTCTCCCTTCCTGAATCTGACCTTCCCATCCCCAACCCCCTTGAAAATGACTCCCCCATCCCCATACCCATTTTGCAAACATCCCCTTCTTCCTCCCATGACCCTCCCCCTCCTCGAACAACCAGGAGCTCTTCCAAAGAGCATGGTGTAAATCTGGAAACGCATAAAAAACATGGGCCTGGTAGAAAATCCATAAAACAACAGAGGGATGAAAATTCCCAAAAAGACATAGCTATGGGTACACAAAACCCCATAGAAACCTATATTCTGGGGCAAAATAACAAAGAATCGGCACACAAGGAGCAGGGAAGGCGAGCAGCTCTCTGTATACCCCCTTCTCAATGATGAAGGTCTTATCCTGGAACAGCAGGGGATTAGGGCACCCCTCTAAAATTGCTACTCTGAAAGATCTGATAGACCATGAGAAACCAGGAATCTTAATGCTTCAAGAAACAAAACAAGGTTAGCAAGAAATGAAAATAATTATTGAATAGTTCAAGCAGTATGAAGGCTGCATTTGTGAATCAAGGGGAGCCTCCGGTGGAATAGCCACCATTTGGAACCAAAGTACATGGAATTGCGTATCCAATATAATCAATCAGTATTGGATTAAAATATATTTAGAGAACAAAGTAGATAACAAGAAGATTGTCATTTATAATATCTATGCACCTAATCACTTCAGAGACAAGGAGCAATGATGGATCTCTCTCAAAGCAGATATAGAGGATGAAGATAACAGTAATATTATTCTCGGTGGAGATCTCAATCTCATACTCCACTCCAAAGAAAAGAGAGGAGGCATTTTTACACATGATCCCTATAGAACAAAGCTGGAAATCATTATGCACGAACATGATTTAGTTGATGTTGTGCCAAAAAATCGCAGATTCACTTGGAACAACCACCGGCTGGGCAAGGATAATATAATGGAGCAGTTAGACAGGATCTTGATAAATGTCTCTCTTCTCTCAAATTTCTCCACTACTTACGCTGTTGTCCTCCCCTACTTGGCGTCTGATCACTATCCTACAAGTCTTGTTCTTGAGGTGCACTGCCCATTGGGGCCAATCCCTTTTAAATACAGTTCTCTGTGGAGCTGCAATCCGATGGTAGACCAGATTGTGAACATCACATGGCGCTAGCATATAGAAGGATCACCGGGATACATTTGGGAAAGGCTGAAAAGGACCAAATGTGCCCTAAAGGAATGGTCAGAGTGTTACTACAAAGAACCAGAGAAAGCCAAAACAGAAATAAAAAACAAGTTAGAAAGGATCCATATAAAAATAGAAGAACATGGGCTCTCCCAAGAATACAAAGCATAAGAGGGAAATCTCTATTTCCAACTCTATCGAGCCAATAGAGAAGAAGGAAAAAAATGGAGAATAAAATCGAGACAGCTTTGGTTGTAGGGAGGGGATAAAAACTCTGCCTTCTTCCACAAGCAGGCCACAATCAGAAAAATCAGGAATAATGTAACCACCATCATCGATGAGAACGGTCAACCGAAAACTACTCAAGATGCCATTAAGAAGACTGCTTCAAATTATTACAGTGTTCTTTTGGCTTAGACGAAAGCAGTATTAGATTACTCAGATATTCTTCAACATTTTCCCACGGGTATCAGTGAGGAAATCAATGCAAAATTAATCAAAGAAATTGATGAAAATGAAATTCAAGGTGTCATATGGTCACTCCAGCTAGAAAAAGCCCCCGAACTAGATGGTTTCCCCATTTGTTTCTATAGAAATTATTGGGGAATAATAAAAAAAGATCTAGTCAAAATGATAAGATGGGCACAGCGCAAATGCAAAATTGGAGGATACACTAATGCCACCCACCTTGCCCTTATTCCCAAAGAGAATCGACCCTCATCCTTCTCTCGCTTTCGGCCCATCTCTCTGTGCAACTCTTCTTATAAAATCCTGACCACAATCCTTGCCTCGTGCCTCAAACCTCTCCTCCCCTCTCTCATTTCTGAAAATCAAGGAGGTTTCTTGGACAACAGACAAATCTCTGATTCCATCCTCCTTGTCCAAGAGGCCATCCACTCCAGTCAAGCTAGAAGCGAAAAAGGCTTCATTCTAAAACTGGACTTATCCAATGCCTTTGACCAAGTCAGACACTCTTTCCTTTTTTTTGTTTTGGAAAAATTGGGATTTGCCACATCCTTCATTGAGCTTGTCAAAGCCTGCATTACTGGGCCCTGGATCTCCCCTCTCATTAATGGTAGACCAGGACCTTCCTTCTAGTCGACTTGAGGTCTAAGACAAAGTTGTCTACTCTCTCCCTACTTGTTCATCTTGATGGCTGAATCATTTAGCAGGGCCCTGGATTAAAATTTCCGAATGGGACTCATTACTGGGATCAAATTTGGAAATGGAGTCAAGAACATAAAACATTCTCAATTTGCTGACGACACTCTTTTAATGGGAGGAGCCTCCAACATAATAGCTCGTCGTTTTAAAACTCTCTTAGACAAATACATGAACTACTCTGGAGGTATGATCAATTATCTCAAGAGCTACATTTATGGCTGGAATACTACTGCACAAACTCTGCATAGCATAGCTAGTACGTTTGGAGTTCCTTACAAGTTGGATTAGGGGCACTTTTCTTATCTAGGTATGCCAGTGAGTGCTGGCAATCTGAAAGCTTCTATTTGGGACACTATAATTGACAAAATGAAAAGAAAGGTGCAACAATGGGGTGCCCCTTGGCTTAATCCAGCAGGACACCTAATCCTTCTTAAATCAGTTCTCTCCTCCTTACCCGTATACCTCTTTTCGCTCCTGCATGCCCCAGCTAGTTTTCATCACAATGCTATCCTCTAGAATTTTCTATGGAAAGGGGGGGAAATGATAAGAAAAAATATAATCTTGTAAATTGGAAATAGGTCATTCAATCTCAAGAACAAGGAGGGTTAGGAATTAGATCGCCAAAACTGTTAAATTTGGCTTTTGGTGGCAAGATTATTTGGAGACTCGTCAATGGCAAGCTTGCTTGGTGGAAAACAATGTTAGAAATCAAATATCTCAACTCAACAAGACAACAACTTTTGGACTACGAGATTCCTCACTGAGCCTGCTCAAAAATCTAGGGGCTGTGCAAGAAGGAAATCCCCCTCCTAGTTCAAAATATCTCCAAGATTCCCAATGGTGGCAGCCAGATTAGAATCGGTACTGAAAAGATAATGGGACATCAACCTACTAGTACTAGACTGGGCACTCAGCAAATTTTATTCTTTCTTAATAACATGGGGATTCATACATTGGATCAGATATCTCAGTGGGATGCCCAATCTCAGTCTTGGAAAGGATGGATCTTCCCACATTTTCCTATTGAAATGGAAGAAAGCTTTGAAAAACAATATTCAAGCCCATCTTCACGGCACTGCTCCCACCAAACGAAACAGTGATGATGGCTTTTGTTGGGATCCCACAGGTACCATCTATACAGTCAAAGCCTCTTATCAACAGATCTGCAACAATGTTTTCTCCATGCCCATTTGGGCGCAGTGGAAACTAGTATGGAAAGCAGAGACTCTCCCAAAAATTAAATTCTTTATTTGGCTCCTACTAAAAGGGAAAGTTCTCACATCTGAGAATCTCAAAAAACGTGGGATAATTGGGCCATCCTGCTGCCCAAATTTTCAAGCAGATGAAGAAACCAGTCAACACTTTTTCATAGATTTCCCTTTTGCCATTTCTTGTTGGAAAGAAGCTTCTCGACACACCAACCTCCCCTGGGCTCCAAACACCAGTGTTGCTGAAGTCCTGCAAACCTGAAAAAGAAATTATCCATGGCAGCAAAAGAAAAACAATTTAGTCTGCAGAGTATGGAATGCCTTACCATACGCTCTCTTGTGGAACATATGGCTAGCACACAATCGCATGATCTTTAAGGACAAAGAAACCAGCATTAGAAAGTTATATAATAAGACCTGGAGCCTCACCTTGGAAGCAATGTCCACTAAAAACCAAGGGAAGCTTGCTACAGCTGATCTCTATGTTGAGGAAAGGAACTACATTGGATATTTGCTGGAACGAAAAAACATTGGTAGCAGTAGGGTTAATGCCAATATCAGTAACAACACCAGGTATAGGTGGAAGATTAGAATGAAAGATGAGGAATTCTCTCTTTGGCTCAGAAATTGCAACACACATTACCTATTTTTTGATGGTGCCTCCAAGTCTAACCCAAGAATGGCTAGGGCTGGAGGAATCATCTGTAATGCTAATGGTGATATCGTACATGCTTACAAGTGGGGACTAGGTAATCTATCTAATAACAGGGCTGAAGCACTCGCTCTCTATCAAGGCCTTCTTCAGCTTCAAAGACTTGGCATACACACAGCTACAATCATAGGAGATTCAACAATCGTCATTAGTTTAATGATACACAACCGGAATGCATCCAACATGATCCTGCAGCAATCTATCAGTCGATGTCGAATCCTTTCCAAACAGATGAAAGAGACCCGGTTCTACCATGTTCTCCACTCTCTCAATAAGCAGAAAAATTCACGTGCTAGCAGAGCCTGCTCTCATCCCATTGGCTTTCTAAGTGCACCGCCTCTGAATCTTACTGCTACCTGCCATGATCAGAAACAAATCTGATCATAGATTTACTGCAGAGGTGTTCCACGCCATCATATCTCTCTCTCCAGGTATTTGTCCCATTCTATTGACTTTTTTACCCATCGTATCACCTAAAATCTCCTCTGAATCCTCTGTATCTCTGATTTTATATATCTCTCTCAGAAGTCACCCCTCCTCACATGTGCTCCTACCATCTTCTCATTCTTCCTATGATCTCTGCCTCATTTCACATGTGACTGCGCCTCCCTTCATCCCCGGTTTCGTGAACACTCCCTTCTTTTTATACAGTGCTCCCCTCTCTCCGCTTCATCCCTCTCACTTCCCATATTCGCATTTCCCCCTTCTGTCACTCAGAATTCCCAGCTCTGTGTTACACATAGCCACTTCCCTTCTCCCCAATCTGGATCCCTGCCCTCTGGAGTTGCGACCTTGCAGGCCCGCTCTAAATTTTGAAATTTCTTTCCACTATCAAATCATGTCCAGAAGTGAAGACTGCTTCCATTGCGCCGATCTCCAGGCGGAGTTGGAGCAAATTCGCGCATAGCAGAAGCTTTTGGAAGACAATATTGACACTCATGCTCATTTTACTAAGGGAAAGCATGAGGCCAACCTCAATCTCTTCCTTCATCGATTTTCTTCGTTGCAGAGCCAGTTCAATGAACTCTCAAACACTTGTGAGCATATCAAAGAATCTGTTGATATCCTGAAGTACATCTTGGAAAAAAATAATGCACCAAGTACCAGCTCAGCAAATGCAAGAACTATGGATGCTGAAGGCAAGCCTGAAGAATCCACTGCATGCCAAATCCATCACATAAATATTGATTAAGCATGAAGTGCAAATGTTCTTTTTTACTATTTCAGTTTGTTTGAGTTTATACATGTTCAGTTTTTCATGTTGTTAAAAACGATGGAAGTAGAAGGGATTTTGTTCTTACTGTAGTTTCCCCCTCCTTTACTTCTCATCTTCCCTACCATGTAACATTGGAACTCAGCTCTCCTATCTTTTTTGAATATAAATAGCATCCAGATTTGTTAAAAAAAAAAATAAAAAATTATAAGGTAAGTGATCTAAAGTTTATTAAAAAAATTTAATAATAAATTTATTTTATTTTTATTTTTTAAATATATGCTCTATTACATAAATTTATTATGAAAGTAATTATAACAATATAATAAAACTTATTAAATTAAAGTTAAAAAATACAAAATTTAGTTACTTAGAATTAAGCAATGATATAAGAATTTTTTTTTAAATTTTAAAATGTTTAATAAACTCTAGATTACTTACCATATAATTTATTAATAATTATTGTTATTTAATATAGCATATATTTTATTAAAAATAAAAATAAATTTATTATTAATTTTTTTTTAATAAACTTTAGAGCACTTACCTTATGATTTATTAATAATTATTATTATTAAAATAAAAATAAATAAATTTATTATGAAAGGAATTATAACAATATAATAAAACTTATTTAATTAAAATTATTAATAACAAAATATTAGTTAATCTGTCTGCTCTTCCTCTGCTCCTTTTTTCTCTTTATATAAACCCTGTCCTTTGCATCCTTTTTTCACTTTTCATTCACTTCTCATTCATGAGCTTAGGCTTGTAGATGGATCCCCGTTGGGATTCGAAACGTCGACCGTTGTTTGATCACACTATGGATAATCTGTAGATCTCTTTATCCTTATATTGTTACTTTGATTTGATAAGATAGATAGTGAATTCTTTATAAATGGTTTCATTATATGTATGCTTTAGAAATAGTCAGATATTGTCACTATTGATGTGTAAGATTGTATCTCTTTAAAACATATGTGAAATAACAAGATCTTTTATGTGATTGGTTTTAATCGGCTAATTTAATTAACTATTTAATTAAATTAGTTTATCTTTTTCGCTTTCTCTTGATAAAGTGTTTAATGATCTACATTGTTCTATGCTATATGAAATATTTTAGAAATCACATACAAAGGAATATTATCCTGGGAAATATATAAATTAAGTATATTTTATTATCATTGTCTTTAGTTTTAAATCATTCCATTACTCGCATTTTTAATTTACATCCATTCACATGTATATTTTTAAAGGGAAACTAGTCCCTTTATCCCCAGTCAGAGCCACTGTTCCAAATAGAAAATGAGTGGTTTTAAGTTCCCAACTGGGTGGTTATCCCCAATATTGAGGCAGATATTTTCAAGCCTTCAACACAACCTTAAATTTGTATGGAACATGGTATTATCATGCTACCACTTCTACTTGGCATTTTCTTTCTGCAAAATATTTTGTTTGTCTCATTTTGAGCACAGTAGGACCTTTCCTCTATTAATAAAATTATCAAAGAAACATGATTTTTTTCCAATGGTCAAAACCGCAAGCACACGTGAAAAGTGGTTTAGCCAATACAACTATGAATAGTTGTGTTGGAACTATGTTGACCATAGGGAATAGTTTCATCCCATGTATGTTAATTCTTCAATTTGTACATTGCCTATGTATATCGATTAATTTGTGGATGATACTACAATCAATTTGGTTAGTCTTGTTGAATCATGAACCAAACATTGGACCAAATGATCCATAGGAACCTGTTTTCCCTATTAGAAAAATTGGTATTTGGTAACCCAAAATGAACCCAAACATGCTAGAAGAAGAGCTCGGTAATGGATTCTACTAAGTAACTCTTCATGTAGGGCTACAAATCTCCTATCTTAGCAAATTGATTTAAAAACTAAAAAAAACAAAATCATTACCATGCGTAGTTGATGGCATATCTAACATAAATTCCATAAACACTAACTCCGAAGTATTACCTAGAGTGGAAATATGATTGTGTAGTCATTGTTTTCTAATTACAAGTTTAGTGATGTCATATGTGGTAAAAGATCTTATATTTATATTTACGTCTCATCAGAGCTTTCATGAGTAGAATCACTTTTAAAATATTTCCAATGTCTTTGCCAAACAAAAGTCCCTTTCCAATAAATTATATTATGCCACCAAAACCATTTTCTCACACTTCCCTAAAGGAACATAGTGATGGCCCAAAAATCCCAAAATCCATCTTGGGGGTGAAAATTGTTTATTGACCAATGTTTTGGTATGTAACGGTGAAGTTAGGATTGTTTTCATAGAGTTGGGGGCACTTTGAAGTCTTATGTCCACAGGAATTGAGAATTGTGCCAAGTGTTGTAATCATAAGTCAACAAAGGTATATTGGAACCCCATTTGTGCCTCCCTTCTTGTACTTATGCTTAGGAGAAATTGTTAAAGATGCATGTACCACCTCTTATGGCAATAATTGTATAACTTTCTATACCTATGAATGAATTACAGAGGCCTGCGGTTCATGCAGATGATCATTTCCTTTCCCAAAATATAAATATCCCATTATTGACATGCTTAAGCAATGGAGTAAATCATTTTTCATAGGTGGGGTGTTTGTGAACTGTGTGAAAAAGTATCATTCTAATAGGCCACTAAATGTTCATGTCATGCAAGGACTACACCCAAAAACATAATTTGAGGTAAGAGAATTTGTTGAAAATCTTCCAAAATCAAGACTTGTGTCATATAGAAGTGAAACTTTATTTCCTTAGATTATTTATGTTTTTTTTTAGGCCAAAACAAACTTTACATGATCTCCACCGTTTGAAACCTATTTTAAGGGATAAGTAATACGAGGAATCCTAACAAGAACTTGAGGTAAAATTTTATGAGGCCTAAAAATTTTAGAATCCTCATAAGTGGTTTTGGGGATGGATAGTCATATAAGACCTATATATTGGTTATACCCACATGCACACCCTATTCATCCATGATTTATCCCATTCTTAAATTTTATGTAGGTTGAGTGATCACTTCTCCATGTTGCTATATAGGTTGTGTTAATAAAGGTGTTTAATTATTGTTGAATGTTTTTCAAATGCACTTTATATGATGTTTTGAAGATAATGATGTCTTTTTGTTATAGTACAACAACAAGAAATGGTGAAAGGTTGCAAATTGTTCATCATCCTCATGATTCTCATTCACATTAGGGGAATTTTGAGGTCTAAAATGGGCCTCCTAAGAAAAATGTGCAACCAAAATAAAATTTATAAGAACCGATAGGATTCAAGATGATGATGTAAACCATGGGGGATGATTCACCATTTTTGGAGTAAAAAAGTAAAAAGATTAAAAAATAATAAAATATTAAAACTACTTTTTCAACTCGTATTTTCAACTTATCTCCCTACGTTTTTACTCAAATTCCAAGAAGGAATGCTCGTTGGATGCAAAATATAATTCCTCATCCAAGGATTACCCATGTTGAATACTTTCGATGGAACCTTCTATATGAAAAATGAGAAATACATGAAAAAATGTGACTTCAATCACGTTTTTCATGCATTTCTAATTTTTCGTGTAGTAGGGTCCATCGAAAGTATGCAACATGGGTTATCCTTAGATGAGGAATCAAATTTTGCATCCAACGAGTGTTTCTGCTCGAAATTTTAAACCCATAGGGAGATAATCAGAAAATATGAGTTGAATTTTTTTTTTCCGTTTTTTCCCTCTAAAATTTGATGATGTACTATAATATTATTTTATTTTTTCCACTATTATTTTATAATTTCCTTAGGAGGCCCATTTTAGACCTCAAAATTCCCCTAATGATGCATTACTTAAGATGAAGGCATGGACAACCACTTAAAGATACCTTTCTTGGAATAGAATATTGCATTTCACACATCAATTGATTCAAATAGGACTTGGTAATAACATGACTTAAGATCAAACTTGTTGAAAAACATGGTGTGAATTTTGACTTAATCAAGAAAATCATCAATTTGCAATATTAGGCATTGATTCTTAGCTATGATTTTGTTCAAGTCTATTTATTCATTAAAGAGTCACTATGATTATCCTTCTTTTGAAAAAGCAAAATAGGGTTCCCACAAGGTGAGGAGCTTGGTCAAATATGGTCCTTTTGTATTCACACATCAATTTTCCATTTGATCTCCTCATTCTCTAGAAGTGAGAATTTGTAATTAGAACCATTATAGAAAGAGGCACTTGATGTCAAATAAATTGCATGCTTTACTTGTCAATGTAGGGGTACTCTAATAAGTGAAGTGAATATTTGTATGCATTCTTCCACCAACTGGTCTACTTCTCTTTCTTGAATAGAGAGTTCCCTTATATAGGCCTTGGTAGTTGTGGTCATGTTGTTTTCTCCTTTTGACCATAGCATTAAGAGGTCTAACCTCTCACTCTAAGAGATCATCTTCTTGGACTACTTCGCAATTTTTAAAGAGATTGTGGTAATCAAGGTTAGTACTTATGGTGTAATGTAGAGTCACTATCCTAGGGAAACAATCAAACTACATGACCTATATTGGTAAATAACATGACACTTCCACATATATGGTTGCCCAAAATAACATCACATTAACTTGAAGTGAGGAAACATCACATAGCACCCATATTTAAAGGGGTTGATGTTGTATTATAAATGTTGATTGATTTAATTACTTAAGTATCTGGCACTAAATTATCACCCGAGAGTTGTAAACTAAGAGATGCTACACTATATATACAAATTTTAAAACATCACTAGTCTTCCTAACTTATTGTTACGAAATGGAAATAAAACTGAGCAACACAACGCATTAGGGATATTTGGGTCTAAAATGGGCCTCAAAATAAAAAAATGTACTAGCAAAATTAACTTTAAAAGAACCAATATGATTCAAAATGATAATGGCATCCCCATGGGAAAATATTTTGGAGGGAAAAGAAGATAACTACTTTTTTAATTGTATTTTTGGCTTATCTCTTTATAAGTTTACTCAAATTTCAAGTGTAGACACCCATTTGATGTGTAATTCCATTCCACATCCAATGATTACCCACTCTAAACACTCATTTTTCTTGTATTTTCAATTTTTTCGATGTGGGTCTACTCAGAAGTATGCAGAGTGGGTACTCGTTTGATGTGGAATTGAATTATGCATCCAATGGGCATCTACATTTGACATTTGAGTAAACATATAAGGATATAAGCCAAAAATACAATTAAAAAAGGCATTTTATTTTATTTTTCTTTAAAATTTCATAAATCTTATTTTACTATTTTAACTATTATTTCATTATTTTCCTTAGGAGGCTCATTTTAGACCTCAAAATTCCTCTAATAACCAAGTTTGTAGGAGGCTTACCTTTTGGACAATAAACTTTAGGAATATATATATATATATATATATATATATATATATATATATATATATATATATATATATATATATATATATATATATATATATTCACAAGATATCTTGGGCCATTACATTTTACCTCATTATAGCAACTTCAAACCCTGTCCTTAGTGAGATCTAGTGCACAACAACAACTATCTAATACTTGTGCAGAAAGTAAAGCCATAGATAACTCACCATCTAGAAAATAAGTTTAAGTTAGTTATATGTGTTGGAATTATGGTGTGCATGGTTCTAGCTAGCTAATGTTGGCATTGGTTCATGATGGTAACTAGCTCATGTTGGCATTGATGAAATGTAGCCTAACTAATGTGTGGATGTCTTCCTTGTAACATAGTTGTAGCTAGTTGAGTTGGCACTGACTTGGTAATTTGGCATTGATGTCATCCCTTGATGTCAGTCTTTGATAACGATGTTGCAGGATTATTACCATGGTACATGTATTCTTGTTATTTGCATTACCATGGTATTTGTATGTGTGTATGGAGTAGGTTGGCACGTGATATTACCTTGGTGCAGATATTCTTGGAATTGACATAACCATGGTATTGTTTTGGAGATTACCATAGTTCAAGAGTCCTTGTTATTGACATAACCATGGTATTTTCTCGTGGTATTGGTTTGGAGATTACCATGGTACATGAGTCGGTTATATTGACATAACCAAGGTATTTTCCCATGGTATTATTTTTGAGATTACCATGGTACATGAGTCGGTTATATTGACATAACCATGGTATTTTCCCGTAGTATTGGTTTGGAGATTACCATGGTACAAGTGTCCTGGGTATTGGCATAACCATGATATTTTCCTATGGTATTCACTTGGAGAATTGTTGAGAATGTTTTGGCTTTTACTTATGTGAAAAAAAATAGTGTTGTTGGTTGGTTGGATTAATTCATAGTGTGAGTTAGAAAAGGTTCCATTGTGTGAGTATCCTTTATAGTTATTGGTGAGAAATATTGCTTAAGTGTATAAGTTATAATAGAAACATAATGAGAAGATATTTTTGCTGAAGCAGTGTATTGATTCTAAATTCCAGATAGAAAATCAGAGAAGTAGATAGTTGTAGCAAAGTGTGTTATGAAACCAACTCCAAAAATAGAAGAAAAGAGAGATCAACGCCTTAGAAATAAGCCACTTCGAGGGGGGGAAATCTTTTACATTACATAAATGAACAATTATTGGATGATACAAATGACAAACCCTCCTTCTATATATAGGTGTCCATGGGGTCACAATATAATCCTAGTCGACCTAACAATAATAATGTAAGGGCACAATAATAAAAATATTGGGGTTACAAGGGTATAAAAATAACAATAAGGGGGCTACACTAACAACAATAAGGGGCTACACTAGTAATATAGGGACCTAACAAAGTGTGTTGGTATAGATGGAGAGCTTGATATAGCTCTATATTTGAGACTTTCAATTTTTTTTTGCAGGTGCTACTGATGCATTTGGTACATAGCCATTGTGTTTTATGCTACTGATTGTATTATGTAGTAATTATATTTTGGAGTGAGGGTTTGATGTTATGGCAGAGTATGAGGATTATTTTTGTTTTCGGTGATATTATTGTTTAGTTTTTGTTGGATGTATTGTGGCCACTATTTTTTTGGAGTAGAGAGCATATTTGTGGTGTTTTTTATTTGATGAGATTGTCTTGCTGCTAGAGATCGTATTGCAGATTTGAATCAAGTTGAGCATAAAGTCTTGAGATATATTATGAAAATAGATGAAATGAGGAACACATAGAGTAGAGGAGTGGTGACTTCATGGGTGTGGACAAATTATTATGAATTTTCGGCAAAAGGAACAGTTTCTCAATCCAATGGTAGTTGGATAGTCCAATCGAAGTTGGGCAAGGATCGTTGATTGTGGTGGATTTCAGCAGATGGTAGTTCATAGATCCATATGAGAACATATTATTTTGAGACGATCAGTAGAATTGAGTCTCCTAGTTGATGGGAGTCAGTTGTTTGTATGAGTTCAAGTTTGTAGATGATGGGAGTTAGCAATCTATGTAAAAGACATTTTTTTCTTAATAGAATATTTAGAGCATCGCACTAGCAACAAGGGTGGGTTTTTGCCTAGTGAAGGGTTTTTCACCAAATATCTTGCGTCTCTTGTGTGATGGTATTTTTGGATGTTTTGATGTGTTGATTATTGTTTCTCATATGTTTATTTTATTTTAGCTACATATATGGTTTATGTTATGAGACAATCTAATGTGTTGCTGGTTAATACATATGTGATTCAATAGAGAAGTTTTTATTGGTAAAATTGTTAAGAAGGTCACACTACTGATTCACCTCCCCCCCTCGCTCTCAGTAGTGCTCAAAATTTTATGTCAATTGGTATAAGAGTGGGGCTCTTAGTTGCAGCTTGATCATTGTAGAGTAGATCTGGGGTTTGTTAGAGAAAAATTTGAACTTTTTTCAAAATGACTTCTCAAGGAATGGTTGTACTCATTGCTACAAATTTCAAGGGATGGAGCAAAAATGTTAACTCTTTGTTTTTGTGTTGTGGATCTAACATTTGGAGATTGATATGTGAAGGATGTGGCAAGGATCCAATTGCAACTGAAATTTTTCATCAAGATGCATAATCTACAATAATCTTCATGATGATTATTTGAAGAGGCTATTAGGTTAGAAATATGCCAAGGAAATGTGGGACAAGCTAGAATCCGTATTTGGAGATGGTACCAGCAGTAATATGGAGAATGAGAAAAATAGAAACAAGAAGAAGAACAAGAAGAAGGATAAGAAGAAATTCCTACAAAGTCAATAATCTCAGCTACAAGATTCTCATTCTACTAGTGCAAACGACTCAACTGATAATGAGAAGAAATCAGAAAATCCCGAACCCAAAGGTATACATATTAATGATTTTTTGTTGAGTTACAATTTTGATGATTCGGATTTTGATCATGTTGGAGTGCCTAGTGAAGATGAGAATGATATTAAGGTTCTTAGAGATGATATTTCTAGACTAACAATTGCATGAAAGTGTCAAGAAAAACTATTTCATATTTGTGATGATAAGGAGGCCAAGCTCAAGGAGGATATTTTCAACTTAAAGATTAAGCTGGCATAATAAGAAAAATTGAGGAAGGTATGAGGAATAAATACCAATAAAAGGAAAACAAATGTGAGATATTAGAAGCTAAAGTGGTGTCCTTAAGAAATAAATAGAAGATGGAAAAGAGCATTGTGTACTTTGATAATTTTCTCGAAATCTAGAGATCACCATTGGATAAATCTGGTCTTGGATTTCAAAAGGGTGAGTATAGGTTGCATGCTGGTAAAAACACCAAAGTTGAACCAAATAACTTGTAGCAAATAATACCAGAAACAAGAGTACAATCCAAAGAAATAAGAAGTAGAACCAACAAAAAATCAAGCCGCGGAACTAACAACAACAAAGAAGAACATATCAAGGAGCTCCTACATTCAAAAAATATTTTTCTCCTAGAGAAGGTCATGGAAGATCTGTAAAATTTCAAAGGAACCAAAGTATTTTTGTTCCTTTCAGGCATAAAGTATAATGTTACAATTGTGACAAGTTTTGGCATGTTGCAGCTAACTTCTAGAGTAGAATGTATAAAGCTAAGCAATGGAGATTGCAGCAGTATCAACAGCCAAGGAGATTGGCCATCAAGTATAATCATGATTTTTATGGTTATTTCTATTCATGTAACCTATTTGGCCATAAGGAATCTGATTTCATATCTAATCAATGGAGGAGAAGCACATTGCATGCAAGGTATAGATCTAGTATGAATAATAAGATGTTTTATCCTCTTACTTCATATCTTAGCCACGTGGAATGCTATACATGTCATAAATTTGGCCATATGGAAAGAGATTGTTTTTTCCTTGTTATTCAAGGAAAAATCAGAAAAAGTAGAAAAAACAAAGAGGACCTAGCGGAAAACTAGTTGAGGAAGAAAGGAAACAACAAAATACTATATGGACAAAGAAGGAGCAGCATCTCTTCAAGTAGTGAAGAGAATCATCTCTTGTAATCCATGATTAATTCTTGCATATTTATAGAGGATTGTAGATTTCATAAGAGGTGAATAACCTTAGGGGGAGCGTATGGTAATATTATGGTAGTTTGATGAGTACAAGTTGTTGTAGCAACACTTGATGAGTTCATTTGAGCCTCGTGCACATTCAGGTCTGTAGGATTAGCCTACATATTGAAGGTATATTGATCTCATGGGGAGATATGCATGGTATGAGTTTTTCATGGGTTATTTGACATTTCTCTCATAGTTTTTCAGTCATTTATTTTTAGTTTCCTTACATATATTTTTTGAGTGAAAGTAGTACATTTTTCATCCATATATATGCTTTTTTTTCATTGACAAGTTGGTTGAAAATATGGTAGAGGAATTCATAAAAGGAGTTCATTGGCACACGATGTATTGATATGACATGAGAAATGGACTAGTCATGTATGGGTTTTTATATAAAACTTGTTTCAACCATATTCTTATCATTTATTATCATCTTTATGTATTCATTGAGAGTCCATTCAATGGTATGTTGAGTCATCATGGTGTTAGGTGTGTCTTGAAGGAGTTTTATGAGTCTATTTTGCAGCCACATGTATGGGCTAATGATGTTGTATTAGCTATGATATGTCATATATTTGATTCATTGGCCCATAGGAGATGATCATAGAAGCCATGTATTTCATTGATATATCCATGCAGAATTCTCATGAAGCCATGTGCTTTTATTGTATGTATCTTTGGGTCTTTTAGTCATAAGTCAAGAGGTCATGTTATGCATATATTGGTCATGTATGAGGTATTATTTCACTAATAAATCCATTTATTTATCAATGTATATGTCATTCAGTCAGGGTCTTATGCTTCTTGGTCCATATGATGCTTCTATTTGTGGCAAGGAACCATTGTTTGCAACAAAAGCGATTTATTATAGGTTGGAGTTGCTTTTGGAGATGCCATATGTTTAGAATAACAATTATTTGTTCCTAGTTACTTCAACCATTCATTGTTGGAAGTATGATCCTCTTGGAGGTGTTCATGGTGTGCCTCATGCTATGCCTTGAATGCTGGGGTTATCGACCTCATGTTTTGAGCAGAGATGTCGATTAGTGCTACTGATATGTGGTTGCTATGGAGATTCTTGGTTGGTGCTCACATGCATATTGTTGCACATTATATGATGTTACTCATTGATGATGCTCATGGTTATTGTTGCATATTTTTGTGTGTTGCTATACGTTGTTGGTTGAATATGTTGCTCTGAATGATGATTGGTTTATTATGTTGTTTGTTGACACTTATATGAGAGGCATGTATGATTTTTCATGTAGACTATTTTTTAGCCATATGGAGGTTTGATGCTTCAGTGGTTATGTTTCACCTTTTGTTGCCTTATCAGATGGATTTGACCCTTTTCTATTGATGTGAAAGGGGGAGTGATAGAGGAGATTAGTCTAGAGTTTATGTGTGGTTTCCATCAATGCCAAAGGGGGGGATTGTTGGCATTACGGTGTGAATGGTTCAAGCTAGCTAATGTTGACATTGGTTCATGATGGCAGCTAGCTCATGTTGGCATTGATGTCAATCATGAGTAGCCTAGCTAATATGTGGATGACTTCCTTGTAGCATGGTTGCAGCTAGTTGAGTTGGATTTGAGTTGGTTATGTTGCCATTGATGTCAACCTTTGATGTTAGTCTTTGACGATGATGTTGCATGAGTATTACCATGGTACATGTATTATTTTTATAAGCATTACCATGGTATTGGTATCTGTGTTTGGAATAGTTTGGCATGTGATATTACCTTGGTGCAGATAGTCTTGGTATTGACATAACCATGGTATTTTACCATGGTATTGTTTCTTAATCCAATGGCAAGTTGATAGTTGAATCAGAATTGGGTGAGGATTCTTGATTTTGGTGGCTTTCAGTGGATGGTAGTTCATATATCGGTGAGAGAATATAGTCTTCCGAGTTGATATGTAGAATCGATTCTCTTGGTTGATGGGATTCAGCTGATTGTATATCAAGTCGAGTCTCTAGCTGATGGGAGTCATAAATCTATGTAAAAGACACATTTTTCTTAATAGAATATTCAGAGCAACACAACATTAGCAAAGGTAGTTTTTTTCCTGGTGAAGGGTTTTCCACTAGATATCTTGTGTCTCTTATGTGATGGTTTTTATGAATTTTTTTGTGTTGATTATTGTTTCTCATATTGTTATTTTGTTTTAGCTATATATATGGTTTATGTTATGAGACAATCTAATGTTTTGTTGGTTAATACATATCTGATTCAGTAGAGAAGTTTTAATTGGTAAAATTGTTAAGAATATCACACTATTGATTCACCCCCCTAGTAGTGCTCAAAGTTTTCCAAAAATATGGATTTAACAAGACAAAATTATTGCAATGGATATTTTTTGCTCTCATATCTTGTTCACGCAACCTTAAAATTTAATCTAAGATGCATTTATTTCACTATGGAAGTTATAGGTCTTAGTACTCACACTAAATCAAGTAGGGAAATGGATAGGATCCTAAACATACTAAGTTCAATGGGGTTTCCTATTATTCCCATGATTGAAATGATATTTGTCTTTTCATAGTAGCTAGGCCAAACAACCATTGTATAGTCAAGAGGGAAGTAAAGCCATTGTATAGTCAGAAGGGAAGCAAAGCCCGCCACTTCCCTCAATGCACACTTTCCTTTATTTGTTGGATGATATCATTCCAAATGATTTATCTTTCTTGAATAAGAGACATATTCCATTTTATATTTTCTTTTAATTCCTTAATTTCATCACAGGATGTTAGATAATTTTTGTGATACTATGATGCACTTTCCTTAGCCATGTTTACTTGTCTCTCCTGGAGCTTCAATTTCTCTTTAGTATCATCCAAATTATTTTGTATTTTCCTTAATTCATCCTCTGAAATTTTCAATTCAGTGATCACCCTAGTGAGTTTATCAGTAAGGTCTTCAGAATTTGGTTGCACTACAATTGTGCAAACATGAGTGTAAATCTCCTGTTGTATTATTGTAATGAGTTCTTTGAGAGTTTCCACTTCATTATTTCTTTTCAGTACTTCATGAGTGATAATTTCCTTCTCCATTTCAATTTGAGCTATTTCTAGAGCCAAGACATGATCAGTAGCATGCAACTTCAAAGTTCTCCTCAAATATTGATTCTCTGATTTAGTGCTCTGAATTAGAGCATGTACAACAATTCTGTCTTCATGATTTACACCCAAATTAATGATCATTTTTTTCAATTCCACATTCTAGGTGTGGAGGGCTCTAGAGTTAGCCTTCTCTAACTATAATTTTTTTTGTTGTAAATTTATAGTTATTCTATTATTGTACAAAAGGTATATTACAAGCTAGATAACCAGAGCCATTAGGGGGCCAACAACTGTCTACCCTTGACGCAATCAAAATCAAGGTTTGGTTGGCACTAGTGGGCTTCCCAACAAAGGGAAACCAACCCACCAGTATCCATATGTTAAAAAATAATGCGAAAAGCCAAACAACTAGATAAGGAGTCATGTTAAACAAATAAAAAAATAGAATTGACATTCTTCCAACTTGATAGAGAGAAACCAGAAAACATAAAAAAATTAAGTAGGTAATTTCTCCAGAATCCAACAAGCGTAGGGGCTGGAGGGAGTACACTTTGATTCCTTGGGTTTTTTCACATGCCCAGCAACCCGCCATGCATGCTGAATTTTCATAATTTCTCTACACTCTATTTTTCTTCTGGAAGGAGTGCCACCACTCTCGAGCATTGTTTCCATCCTTCCTTCTTCTGCTTCCTTTCCAACCTTGTCATTGTATTCCACAATCGTCCTGCCCGTAGAGGAGGTGGAGGAAGCTGCAACATTCTTGAGTCTTTTGATGCGCACTCTTGTCCCCTGTTTGGTGTGCACCAACGTTGAAGAACTCGGAGGCTTGTGGGTGTTGAAAGGCAGGGGGTGGAAAATTTCATCTGCTTACTGCCTGCCCACCTAGAACCAGAGCTCTCAGTCATATAAGATGAGGTCCATGGCCTCACGAGCTTTTTCCAACGCATGGTTTCCTTGTGTTATTTGGTGGTTGAGCCTGTTCATCGTGACTTTAAATTGAACCAGAGAGGCAGCGAAGGAATTATTCATAATCTAGTATTTCTTTGCCAAGGTGCTTCAGGGGTTTGCAGCACTAGGCAGGGCTTCCAATTCCAATGCGTCAACTTGACATCGTATGTGTATAGGGATGTTGGGCGCATAGTTGTAGGCTTCCTTTCTTTCAAGTATCTCAAAATCATCATCTGGGACCTACACCCCTAGGCGACCCCCACGCATGCATCTCATTTTTCGCCTTGGCATGCTGGAAAATAACCAGTGCGTCCTCCTTCTCTAGTCCCCTTTGTCGGATACCCTGTTATGAAAGCTCATCGGGACGCTAAAAAATGGGTTGATCCTCCTAATTGAGGGTGACTTGAAGGGTGAGCCTTGTGATGAGGGAAGCTTCACGCTCATGCGTCCTGTGGCAGCTGACCTCATCCCTGTGCTCTATGTGACGCCCAACCTGCAACTCATTAACTCTCGACATTCCCTCTAGCCCACCAGTTAAATTCCAAACCAAGACTGGACTCCTCACACACTTCAGCATTAATACCTGGCAGGGGGGGGTGTGGAGGTGAGGTAGATGGATCATTTATGGGATCCATCTGTCTCCTCGCATGTGCTTCATCATGCTGTCTGTCACCCGCATCTGGGGGCTCCTCTAACCATAACTGATCAATCAATTTTTTGAGAAATTCCTCTGTCTTAATTGTTTCTAATGATGTACTACTCAAGTCACTGTAAATCAATTCCCCAATTTGCCTATGTAGATTCATTTCATCAGGCAATGAAATATATTTTACATTCATAGTCAAATTTACAGTTCTAAATCTAGCTGCAAATGAAAAATTTTGTGTAGTAGGATGTGTAAAGGAAAAATTCAGTTGATTAATTTCAAGATCCATGGCTGACAAAAATCTAGTTTGATATCCAGGAATTCACTTAGCTTCCAACTGAGTGACCACATTTTCTTTAATATTTTTTTTTATTTCCTCACTCTACTCATAAGAGTATTTTGATAAAATAAGAGATTTTTTCTCACCTTCTTCAAGAATGGGAGAGGAAGGTGCACATTTTACCTCTCATATCTGCAATTGGAAACAAAATTCAATAGAAGGAATTTCCATCAAAAGCTCAAGTTATGTTTCCTCTCCGCATAGCCTTGGCTTCTTCGAACTTTGAGAAGTTTCAGCATAAAAATCGAATATATCTTTTACTCCTCTTTTTAATCCCTTCTCAGTTGGGAGAGGAGTTTCAACTTCCATTCCTTTCCGTGATTGGGATACGCCACCATATGCAAGTTTTTCAATTTTAGGCCTTGATTCATGAATATAGGGTGCATAAGAATTTTCTACTCTTAGTTTTGAAATAATCTGGTAAGGATCATAAGACCACTTCTCCCCTTGCTAAAAATGCATCTCTTATAACATTTTTTCTACCTCTTCTATTGTTTTCTTGTTGTTGATAATAAATGGCCCAACAATTGTTGACAATTTAAACAATTATCCCCTTTTTGTAGGCACAAAATCTACTTGGTCCACATTTATACTTTTCCCAATAAATTCTAGTGCAAACAACCTCATGGGCACACAAGATGGAAGTTTATAAAGGGAAACTTCCACTCCATACAATCTGATCTTTGTGTAGTCTTCAAATGCAAACCAAACTCCCACCTTCAAGTCCCTACTCAACTGTAAAAGTGAATGGGATTTGGGTAAAATGTTAGGAGGAACATAATTGTTGATAATTTTGTAGGAAACTGACATGAAGGAAGTAATATAATGTGAAAAACACCATTGTTTGGTTTTATTCTAACAATATCAGTCTATTTGACTACTGACTATTTTCTCTTGTTTACATCCATGATATTTAGGCTCGGGTTCTTGACTTTTTTCATGTGCACATACAAGAAAAGGTATACTAAGAGTGAAGGGAATCTAAAAAACCTTGTGATATTGAAATTCAGGAGCTATACATTGACATAATGTTCCCAAAATGTTGGTAAATCCAAAACTACAATGGACTTCATCATTAAATGAAACATTCCTATAGCTTTATGACCAACAACGGAGGTCTCATCCCTTCCCAAAACCCTCATAATCATCTGCAAAATTGATCTGACACCCCCAACAAAGGTAGTTATAGTGAATTTTGAAAGTTTTAGAGACAAAGTCTCACTCAGAGGCATAATGTATGTAGACACTTTATTATAATATTGTATTGACAAATTATGGAAGGTGGATACGAGGGTTTCATCAAAAAAGGGGGTGTATTGATCAAAATGTGGAAATTCCAAAGCTTGATGAATTAATAATGAAGAAACCTAAAAAATATTCTCTCCCAATGAATTCATCACATAACACTTCTGGGGGTACATGGATAAGGTTAGCCAGGTGATAAATTCAGGAAAATGGTATGTTTGAGGGACAATTGCAGCAAAAAGACTTGACTTAAATACCCTTGAGAACACTTCTGAATCCAATTGGATAACTAAGATATCTTGATGAAACTTCATTAAATTGACTAGAAAAGCATGGTAAAAAACATCCCTTTCCATATCCACAAGTTAGATGTGGGTTGACGAGCCAATGAGGGAGGTTCTCTTCGACATTTTTAAATTATTTGGAAATTTTATATAGGGAAATTATTGGATAAATACCTAATGAAAACTGATAGATTATGGGTAAAGAGCTGGAAATAAACTCTGGTGCGAAAACAATAAAAAATGAATGGAAAAGCACAAATGAGGGTATTTATAGACAAGGCGAGAAAAATGAAATTAATGGGGAGGAAAAATGATACGGAAAAAAATGCGACATGATGGCATGGGAGGTATGACGTGGATGGTTGCGTAGATTAAGTCATGATGTGGAGTGTTGATGTAATAACCCGCTAGTTTTTGTTGCAGAGGAGAGAATTTCTTACCACCTGTTGTAGTATTACAACAACTCCCCATTATCCTAGATAGTCACTTAGAAAGAATAATGGGGACCCTTTAAAATTTTAGAATTAATATTTAATTCTTAGAAATAAAACCCAAATTAGCATTTTCTTAGGTTAAGATTTTAATTTTATTTTATGAATAATAAAATCACTAAAAAATTCTGAAACTAAAAACTTTAAATAAAAATCATATAAAGGGACAAAGTTGCGATAAAGCGAATGGTGAAGTAGCAAATTGTGAAAGTGTCGAATTGTGAGGCAGCGAATAGCTGAAATGCAGAAACATCGAAATTGCAAAGTGGCGAATTCCTGAAATTCCAAAACATCGATATCACATTCATTTAAAAGAAATCGCATAGTCGTAGTTTTGCATTTCACATTTCATAGATTTCTTAAATCACTAAAGCATGCCTACTATCAAATCACCGATGAAACGTCCCAATATAATGCCACTTGTCAGAATCACGTGGACCCATACTTTCAAATTTAATTTTCATTCATGTGTATTTGTAATCTCAAGGTTTTCAATTGATTGTTTAGTTTTAAAATTAAATACCAAAGGATTCCCATTATGCATGAATTCAATTGATAAAACTGTACATAATGTTTCAAAGTGATTTGGGCTTATCATCTCTGGTTTTTTTTTAACATGATAATTCTAAAACACAAGGCATAAAATTGTGTCATGATTGATTAAAGCACGAAGGAAATCTGCCACCCCACCACAGTTAGTCATGCAGCAAGAGGAGAACAACGAAATGGCTCCCTTAATCACGAATACCAAATGTAATCCAAGAATTTGTTCTTTAGGTTCAGAAGGGATTTACCAACTCTTCGAGAACGAGAAATCTCAAGTAATTCTAGATGGGAAATCTGTAGCTAATGATACTTCTTCCAATGATTCAAAATCTTGGACATATGCAACTAACTCATTTCTTCATAGAATTAATGCTTGTCCAAAAATATTTCTATACACTGACTTAGTGAGATGGGTGTTAGAAAATGTGGATATAAGGGATAAAAAATTTGTGACCAATAACATAATTGTCATTGGTTCCCTCAGGCCAACAGATTTAAGGAAAAGTATAAATTACCATAACCTCAGAATAAATATGACTCACAATTTGTTTAAAAGTTCATGCAAGAGAACGAAAATCCTGCAACAGTAATCAAAGAGAGGATAAATGACCCTAACTGGCATAATCGTGATGACAAGGGTATGTATTCAGTCACTTCTCTTAAAATTCCTTACTCTCAAATATACACAATGATGTCTCACATGTTTGGGTATGTAAATACAAGTAAGTTCAAAGATAATTGGACACCCTTGATAGAAGCAGCCTATGATGGGTATATTCTAGATTGGGAAACCATTCTTTCTGATAATTTGATAAGACTCATCACAGCCTACAAGGAAAATCGATATATTAGAAAGAATACGGCCCCTCCTTTTTACATGAGCTCTTATATCATGGATGTAGTCTTTTTTTCTTGTAAATTTACCTCCTTTGGATGGAAATGGACCGAAGAAGTAGAAACCCCCATTTTTGTCCAGTTATATTTCTTGTGGGAATAAAAATACTACTCTCATATTTTCAAAATATACAATGAAATAATGCTCCCCGTCTACCAAATCATTTTTGAAGCCAAAATCCCTAAAATTACCCCTAAAGCTTATAAAATTCTTAAGTATATAGGTAGGTGGTTTGGTGAAGAGTACTTTATGTACATCCTTGTTTTTGGAAGCTATGCCCCTCCACATATCCTACCTTTGTACGTACTAGAAAAATTAGTGGCCAAAGAAATTTCCTATCAAACAGTTGGCAATGGTTTGACAAAAGTTTTGAAAGATGCCAAAAAGACCATTTGGCCAACTTTCCCTTTTTCATGTGGCTCACACGCATTAAACAATTTCAAGCATGCTTGTCTTGAAATTGATCGATTAAAACCGTTTAAATTCCCATTTTTTCCCAATATAAATTATGATGCTTATGGTGTTGCTAGAGAAATAACAAATTAGGTCAAGTTTCGAGCATTTCCAGGCGAGCCTGATAGGTTTGATGATATGTTCGAGTCAATTTCTGAATTTTCTAGAGTTAAAAAAATAGAAAAGGAAAGACTGAGCCTTGAAAAACTGTTAAGGTTTAAAGAGTATCGAGAATAAATAATTGCTCATCTGTCAAAATATTTGTTCTAAAGACCAGCACCAGAAATAGAACAAGTTGCAGTTTCAACGTCTTCATCTCAGGTACTAATTGCAGAGTGTTAGGTCCCTATATTATTAGTATAGTCCCTTATTCTTGTTAGTGTAACCCCCTTGTTGTTATTTGTGTACCACTGTAACCCCAATATTGTTATTATTGTTCCCTTAGATTATTATTGTTAGGTCGGTTAGGATTATATTGTGACCCCATGGACTCCTATATATATAAGAAGGTTTTTTCATTTGTATCATTCAAGAATTATTCATTTATGTAATGTATTGGAGGTTTCCCCCTTGAAGTGGCTGCTTTATAAGGCATTGATCTCTCTTTTCTTCTATTTTTGGAGCTTGTCTCATAACATTTGGTATCAGAGGTTTGGATTCTAGGGTTTCGTTGCTCCAAACAGGTCATCGTGGAATTTTTTGATATAATGTTTTTCTACAAAGTTTCAGAAGCTGAAATCCTGAGGAAAGTCGTGTAAATATTGTAGATCTTGGTTCGCAATATTTCCAAATATATGATATGTGGAAGTTAGGGTTTTTTCAGGCTTCCGAATTTCACTTAAAACAGGTCATTGTGGAATTTTCGCTATAATTTTTTTTACATGAAGCTTCAAATGCTGAAATGTTTACAGAGCGAAGCTGAACTCTGGAGGAATGTTCTGTATAAATTTTAGATATTGGTTCACAATATTTTCGTAGATATGATCTGTGGAAGTTAGCATTTTTTTAGGCTCCCGAATTTCATATCAAATAGGTTATCATGGGAAAATCTTCATAACTCTCTCTCTGAGCATCAGATTGGAAATATGAAAAAATTGGTTGCAAGTACACAAAATGTAGTGTCCTATATATCAATTTCAGAGCCTAAGGAGGAAAAATTGACACGTGGCATGTCGTACAATTTCGCTCTACTGAACCAGTCCATAATTAGGTCATTGTGGGAGTTTGGGCATAAATTTGTCTTGAAGAATCCAAATCAGGTCAGAACTGTGGCATTCGAAATAAGATTTAGAGGGCTACTGCAAGGCTGAATGTTAGAGAATAAAGATCCCAAATCACAAAGATAATTCAGTTTCAATATCAAGCTCCTCAAAAGCAAGAAAAATGTCTGTATTTTTTTTCGAATTGCATAAGTCTTGTGTAAAAAATCAGTTTGAAGTGATTTCAAGGGCATATTGAAGCATAGATATCAGTATTGGGTTCTAAAATGCCACCTAAAAAGAATTTAGCACCCATTAAGCCTTTATAAGGCTCTACTATGACTCACAAAGAGGAAGAAGCACAACATGACATATCAAAATTACAAGAGCAAGTGCACCAAATTTCTCTCTCGCAAAGAGCAACAAAAAATGAAATGGAAGTTTTGAAGAAAGGCGTGGAAGCTAAGTTGGATAATTTGAAGAAAGGCATGGAAGCTAAGATGGATGGCATGGAAGCTAAGATTGATGACATGGAAGCTAATATTGATGAAAAAATGAAATACAACATGGAAGATATGAAGAATGTTCTAAAAGCAGACATGGAAGGTTTGATGACAAGATTAATACAAGAAATGATTCCTAATGGTGGAAAGATAGTAGAGGAAAATCATGATGACAACAAAATAAATGTTAATCGTGATTTCATAAAATCTAATGTTAGATTGAAGAACCACCATATTCCAAAGATGGATATGAGGAAGTTTGATGGCAAGGATCCCGTAACATGGATACTACAGATGGAGAAATATTTTGATCTCAATAATGTGCAAAATGTTAGTGTCAGTCTAGTCATACTGCCATCCATGACCAAAATTTCTCTTTTGCATTTGCATATTAGGAGTCCCATACCATAAATTTCATCATTCCATTAGGTCATGAATTCATTGATGGTAGTGGTATTTCATCAATTTTCCCTCATGTAATACTTCCTGACTCTCCTCTCTATGGTCTTTAGTCATGATTCACTTTTACTCCCAAATCCATATTATCAGGTCATAGGGTTGGTCTCGTTAGGTTCTAGGGTCTCATCATGGTCAAATTAATAAAGTTAAGTGTCAATAAATGTCAGCAAAGTCATGAGGAGGTCAAATAAACTCAAAGTCACAGCATCTGAGAAAATCAAAGAAGTGTTCTATTGAGCTCGATGTAATTTTTCACCTCAAAGCCATGTTTTGAGGTGGAAAACATGATACTTCACTTTTATTATCATTTATTATTTAATTTTATGTCATCATATGTAATAAGCTACACTTCAGAAGCTGCTATCTTCATGAAGCCACCTCCCTGCCCTTCAAAGTGTTTACCACAGAATTTTCAGTATAATATCATGTTCTAAGTATGTCTGTCAGAAAGAGCCTAGAAAGAGCTTTCCAACAGTATATTATATGCTCAAAACTGACTTCTGGATTGAAAATTATGCCTAAGTGAAAGAAGGTCCCCTATAGCCCAACCTTTCCCCTTTTCCCATTTCTCCCTTACACTTTATTTCATAAAAATTTAAAGGTTTTCTTTATAAACCCCCCCTTTTTCCCTATCTGATCGCATCAATCACAATGCAAAAGTCTTAATAATCCCCCCGATGCGATTAAATAAACCCCTTCTCCTCATTTTCTCTTAAAATTTATAATAAAGTTTTAAAGGTTTTTTATTATAAATTGCCCCGATCTGATCGCACCTCCCATTCCGATCCAATCGCAACACATTAATTGTATACCCTGATTAACCCACTTCGATCACATTTGGACTGTTGATTCGATCAGCGATCTGATGGCTCATATCCGATTGCATCATCGCGATCACACATCCTGATCAATCCCCTCCGATTGACCCTTCCCTAATCACTCCGATGTGATTGACTGCCGACCCGCTCCCCCAATTGTGTTTGCACCATCGATTTTCCCTTCCGATCGGATGGCCCACATCCAATCACTCCATCACAATCGCATTGCTCTCAATATATGAAACCCGCTCCCTTATCGCTTTTCGATTGCGATTACCCCTCGGGTCCCACCATAAAGTTCCTGCCCCGCTTCATTCAAAAAGGGTTTTACCCTTTGTAAATGCGCTAAATTCATTTTTAAGACATTTCTTAAGTGTTCTATCACATCAAAAATTTTCAAATGCGTTAATCCACTATGTGTTAACCCCATCTCCCTTTCGATTGTGATTTAGTCCCCTGGTACCACTAAAAACCTTTCTGTTGTTCAATGAAAAATCACTCTTTCCTTTGTAAAAGTGCCAAATCATTTTTATTCATTTTGAAAGAGATTTAACCCATTACCCCTTTCGATTATCCTTTTGTCCCTATTTCATTTATCCCAATTGCATCGCAAGTTTTATGCCTCGTTCCAATACACCTATTCCTCTCCCACTCTGACCCCCAATTGTGATTACGATTTCCCCCTTCCCCTTATACACTAATCTCAATCGCAGGTTTCCAAATCGCACTCTCTCCCTTATGTGATACTCCCTCCTCGTCTCTGACTACGATTGCAATTAGGGCCCACCTCCTTTCCCTTCGCTCTTTCTCATTCAAAACGAGTCTTTCCTTCACTAAAGGGCATAATTTCATTTTATTTGTTTCCGAAGGGCATTTTCTTCAAAGGAAAAAAAAATAAGGAAAAAATCAACAGTCGAGAGCTAATTATGAAGCACAGAGAATCATTTCAGTTTGTTTTCTCCTCTGTTTAAATAAAATATAACAGGGAATCCTCAGATGTTAAAAAATGTATTGTTGTTCCTTCTTTTCAGGGGTAGATTGTTGGTCTCTTTCCTATGTTCGTATTTCAGTTCTGAGCTGGTAAAATAGCTCCCTTTTTATGTGGATATACTTCCCTCATTTTTGTCTATTTAATGTAATTTTCAGTCACTTGTAAACATTCAGTAAGTAAGGGGGATAGTGTGGAATTAGTTGGAAATCAAGGAGGACACTTTGCGCTCCATTGTAACAGTTTGACAGGGAATTAATAAAGATATGCAACTCTGATTTGTGGGATCCCTGTGGTATGAATTTTAGCATTTGTGCTTTCCTTTGTGTTCATCTGTAAATTTTTCATGTTTACCATACCTTCATAAACATTTCTGGTTGAATGTTTTCAAGATATATAGGTAGAATCCATTATTAATGCTCTGCCTTGGGAAATCATTCAATATTTCTATGTTTTCTTCTGTTTGAAAAGGATCCATCTCCTATGCTCTTTTCAGCTCCTAACCAGTCTTACCATCCCATCATTATTTAAACTTAATTGCTAAATTTCCTACCTATCTTGCCCCATGAAATACCCTGTATCTCTGATGTAATTCCCCAGACTCAAACTGCCCCATATTTTCCATACAACCCTGAAAATTCATTAAAACATTTCCCATTATTATACCTAGCCTAAAATCAGTTTGTAATTATACTTCATTGAATATCTTTTCCTAGAGAGATCCCTCTCCTGACCTTGTAGGGCTAGCTACAAGGCTGAGCATGGTTTGAGGTTACCCTGATTTTCCTTTTTCAGCCTGAGGTTCAAATTAGGTGCTAACATTTCTGGCGACCATACTAGGGAATGTTTTGTAACACAAAAATTGATCACCCCAGTAATATTTTCCTTGTAAATTCCTGGACTTTAGATGATGATGTTCAGAGTTTTCTAGGTTGAGATATAATTTTGTAAAGTAGAAATTCGACCACACTAGCTTCAAGAAGATACACAATGGCCAATCCAGATCCGAATCCTCCCCCTGTGTTTGAAAATCCTAATCTCATTCCAAGAATAGTCAGAAGACAAGAGGGATCACTAAGTCCTAGACCTATTTTCAGATCCCACACTTGACCCAGTGAGTGGTTGTTTGTAGAAGAACTTTCTTTTGATGAATGTTTTGAGCTTTCTTTGTTTAAAAGTAAGTCTGAAACTGCACTTGATGACACAGTTTTAGATCCATAATTTCTTGTAGATATCGAAGTTCAAAGGGCAAATACATCAATTGATGATTATATTTTGAATTTCCCTCAGTCATCTATCATTGTAACCAATATCTCTAAGCCTTCAGATTCATGAGAAACAACTTTTCCTCCCCTTAATTCATCAACATTCCCATCAGTCAATTCTCAGCTTTCATCTCCTCCATCAACACCTCCCTTAAATCCTAGTAGCACAAAAACTGTTGTAAATCCACCTTGAGTCATGGCTGCCCGGTATGCACCACTGGTTTTACCTCAGAACCTAAATGATATGCCTGCTAATTATCAGAGTAAAATACCTATTTTTGATGCCACTCAAAGCATCACAACCCAGTAGCATGTTGATAAGATGAATGACTTTTTTGATCTTCATGAGGTAGAGGCAGAGAATGTAACCACAAGATTTTTTGTCCAAAGCTTTGGAGGTGAAGTTAGAAAGTGGTTCAGAGCCTTACCAGCAAGCTCTATTCACACTCTGCAGTAGTTACATACCCAATTCTTAGACTGATGGGAGTTAAAGAAAAACCCACTCCAAATTTTATCTGAATATGAAAATATTAAAAGAAATGTGGGTGAAATTGTACAGGATTATTGTGTAAGATTTAATGCTATATATAATGCTATTCCGGCCAATCTTAAACCCCCTATGGGATTAGCCTTGCTCAAGTTTCCGAATGGTTTCGATGCTGATATGGCATATCAGCTACGAGAAAGAGATCCTACCACACTTTAAGACATGCAAAAGATAGTTGTGAGCGTAGAAGAAAATCTACTGGCCAGAAGAGCTTGGGAAAAGGCTGAAAAGAGAGTCACTGTGAAAGAAGAAGCCTCTCCTTCAGAAAGTAAGATGGATACTTTGATCTGGATAGTGGAGAAGATGGTTGATCGATTGACCATTTCAGACAGGCCTGAAGCACAAATCAGGAATCTGAATTTCAAAGTGCAGCAGTCACAATTCAGAATTAAACAAAGAGAACAGAGAACGCAGGACCAAGCAGCTCCACAGCAGCAGATCAGAACTCCTTTGCAGCAGAATTATGTTCAAGGAATAGAGACAGATGATGATGATGATCCTATGATTGAAGCCAATCATTTCTTCACAACAGATGGTTCACCAATCTTTCTCATAGAAGATGAAGAATACACGGCGATTGCAGACATTCGAAAAGATGAAGATTTCATATTGGCCAATGATGTAGTGTTGAAGGAAGAGTCTGATGATTACCAAAGAGGATACATGAACACTTTATCAGCGCAACAGAAGCAGTAATCTTTGAGAAGCATGGATGTGCCAATCAATCCCATTCAGAAAAGAAAAGACCTGCAATCGAAGAACGATTCTTCAAATACTAAAAAGAAAGGGAAAGAGCCTGCCGATCCCTCTCCTAGCAAGGCATATTTAGTGATCAACACTGCAAATGAAAAGAACCAGCATAACATAGCAAAGGAGAAAATAGAGAAGAAAGATCCTCCCATTAAAGAGGTAGAAAAATTCTCTTCTTTTAATTTGGAGAATGAAAGTTCTAAGCTAGTGTCTATGCCCTTGACTGAGTTGGTGAAAAATAGGGCTTATAAAAATCAAGTGTCTAGAATTTTTAAAATAGACTTTGTATCAGATATGGTTAATATTGAAGATGACTACCCTGAACTCATCTTTGGTCCAGCCACAGAAGATCAATCTGAAGAAAGTGAAGTCCCTCCCTTTTACCTGAGTCTTAGATTACATGAATTCATCTTACATAATGCTATGTTGGACTCTGGAGCCTCACATAATTTGATGCCCAAGGCCATTATGGAGAAGTTAGGACTTGATATTACCTGCAAATACCATGATTTGTATTCCTTTGACTCTAGTAGGGTCCATTGTATTGGTCTTATCAAAGACTAGGTATTATCTTTAGATCAAATCCTAGCCAAAAATGTTTTGATGGATGTAGTTGTTGCCGACATTCCACCACGATTTGGAATGCTTTTATCTAGGTCTTGGGGTGAAAAAATTAAAGGAACCATGCAGCTTGACTTCTCTTATGCCACCATTCTCGTGTTTGGTCAGTTGAGAAAACCATATAAGGAAAAGAAAATGCAATGCATGATCACTAGGAAAGAGAAGCCAGTTAATCATCCCATTACTGCAATCCACACAGATTTAGAGTCATTTGTATTATATTCAGATGGTGGTTTGAATGATGAAAATGTTCAGTTGGTAGAATTAGATGAGATACCTGAAATTTCAGAAAATTTTAGGGAGGTCCTTAAACAGGAAAAAGACAAAGCGGCAATCATTTCCGAGCTTCCTGCCTACCAACAAAAAATAGACAGTGAATAGCAGAAAGATGCAGAGATCATTCAGGAGCTGTTGGTAAGGATGGTGCTAGTATAGGAATATGGATTCGGAGCCCTGTTTTCTAGCCTGAAAAAGTTCCCAGTAATGTGAGAGTATGTGCTTATAAGTTGGCTTTTGACTGCTCTAACAATGAAGCAAAGTATGAAGCTTTGATTGCAGGTTTGAAAATGTTGAAGAAGCTGAATGCAAAAAGGATTTCTGTCTACGGAGATTCAGAGTTGATAATCAAACAGGTAAAAAGAGAGTATCAAGAAAAACATCCACGATTGAGGGCCTACATAAATGTAGTCCTAGACATTTTGAGAACATTTACTGAGTACACTTTGATGGCAGTACCCAGAATGCAGAATCTAATTGCAGATTCTCTTGCCACTACTGCAAGAAATTTGAAAATTCCAATGAACTCCAGCAACAAGTTTGAAATTTATGTCAAACATAGGCCTGCTATCCCAGAAAATTTAAGGTATTGGCAAGTGTTTTGGGATGACAATGAAATCAATGATTTTTTGCAGAGTGAAGGAAAATTTAAGGATACTCCCATAGCAGGTGATCATGAGGTTGATGATCAAGAAATCGAAACAAATCAGATGGACATATTGCAGTTGAAGGATAATGTAATTCCTAGAGGTCTCATACCTTTAGAGGATCTTTTTGATCAGGATGATGTTGCAAAGAAACCAAGCTTAGTCCCTACCGAGAAAGGAGTTGAAGATGTGAATCTTGGAACAGCAAACAATCCCAAGCTTGTGAAGTTATCGAAAGCGTTGTCTCCTGAGGTAAAGGAACAGTATGTTAAATTAATTTTTGAATTTTCTAATGTGTTTGCGTGGGATTGTTCAGATTCGAAGGTGTATGACAAAAACATAATTCAGCATACTATTCCCATCAAGCCGAATCAGAAGCCATTTAGACAGAAGCTGAGAAGAATCAACCCAAAGCTGTTGCCACCCATCGAAAAAGAGGTAAACAGACTGTATAAAGCTGGTATCATAGTCCCAATTAGATTTTCTAACTGGATTTCAAATTTGGTCCCTGTACGTAAGAAGACAGGAGAGACAAGGTTGTGCATAGATTTTCGGAATCTGAATAAAGCATCCTTAAAGGATAATTATCCACTTCTGAAGATGGACCATATTCTGCAGAGAGTAGTTGGAGCATCAAGGATGTCACTACTTGATGGCTACTCAGGCTATCACCAGATCTTGGTGCATGAGAAAGACCAAGACAAAACTGCCTTCACAACACCCTGGGGAACTTTCCATTATGCCAAAATGCCATTAGGACTGAAGAACATTGGAGCCACTTTCCAGAAAGCGATGGGCATCTCTTTTTCCAATGAAAAGGATGTTTTTCTTGTTGTTTATTTGGATGATTTGAAAATGTTTTTTGGTTCTGATGATGAGCATTTGCACCATTTGAGAGTTGTTTTTCAACGATGCAGAAAGTTTGGGATTTATCTTAATCCAAAGAAGAGTATTTTCGCTATGGATGAAGGTAAGTTTCTGGGGCATATCATCTCTAAAGATGGTATCCGTATTGATCCTTCGAGAGTGGAGGAAATTCAACACATAGATCTTCCACGAAACAAAAATGAGATTCAAGTATTCAATGGTAATATGAACTTCTTGTGCATATTTATAACCAATTTGACTGAACATCTAAGAGAAATGACTAACATGTTAAATAAAGATAGCGTTGTCTAATGGAGTGAGGAGACTATCAAGTCATTTAATCTGGTAAAGTTTGCTATGTACAATGCCCCAATCTTGATCAGTCCTGATTACACTCAAGATTTCATTATATTTTCATTTGCATCAGAGCATACTATGGCTGCGGTTTTGATGTAGAGGAGAGATTAGATTGAAAATCCAATAGCCTTTTTCAGCAGGACTATTAGAGATGTTGCTTTGCAGTATAATATCATTGAGAAACAAGCATTGGCTCTCATAAAATCATTGAAGGATTTTAGAGTATATATTCTGCATTCGCATACTATAGCATATGTTCCTAATGCAGCAGTAAAGGACGTCTTGATGCAAACTGATCCAGAAGGTCGAAGAGGTAAGTGGATAGCAGCAATGTTGGAATATGATCTAGAGATTAAACCCACGAAGTTGATCAAAGGCCAAGGCTTGGTAAAGCTAATTGCTCAATCGAACCTGCGTGCCTTGGATATTAATCTCATAACAACGACGTCAGAGGATGAGGATGAAGGTTTTCTTGTTCCAGTTTCAGACATTTTTCTACAATCCCCATGGTATTCATATATTGTTTATGTTCTCTAGCATCTTTCACCACCTCCAGGGATGCCTAAAAGTAGAGGTAGATCACTAAAACTTAAGTCTGCTAAGTTTTGTATTTTAAACAGTGCTCTTTATTGGAAAGATCCAGGAGGTGTTCTGCTTAATTGTTTGGTTGAAGATGAGGCTCAGCAAGTGATGCACGATTTCCACAAAGGTGATTGTGGTGGTCATTTGTTTTGGAAAACTACAACTAATAAAGTGTTGAGAGTAGGATATTATTGGCCCACTTTATTTTCAGATTTGTATAAAATAGTTATGAGCTACCATGAGTGTCAAATTTTCCAGGGGAAAAGGAAATTTCTTCCTCTTCCCTTGACACCAGTTGCAGTAAATGCTCCCTTTTAGAAGTGGGGACTCGATTTCATAGGTTAAATCCATCCTGCATCATCAGCACAACATCGATGGATCTTGGCAGGTACATATTACTTCACCAAATGGATCAAGGCCGTTCCAGCAAGGCAAGCTACATATACGGTAATCATTCAATTTTTAGAGTCAAATATCTTATCTCATTTTGGTTTCCCTCAAAAAATTATAACAGATAATGCAACAACGTTCAAATCTAAGAAGATGGTGGATTTCTGTGACAAATAAAACATTGCGTTGGGCCATTCAATAGCGTACTACCCACAAGGCAACGGCCTGGCAGAATTGCCGAATAAGTCTCTGATAAACATAATCAAGAAAATGTTGGAGGCAAACAAGAGGAACTGGCATCGAAAGCTCATCAACCTGTTATGGGCAGACAGATTCAGCACCAAGAAATCCATAGGTATGTCACCATTTGAATTGGTTTATGGTACTGATGCTGTTTTTCCTACATCACTTACAGTTCCGGTCATGAGATTATTGCAAGAAGTTGGCAGTGAAGAAGATGATAATCAATGAAGGATCAATCAAATGATCCACCTTCAGCAAACAAGAGAGGAAGTATCTCAGAACGTTATTCAGTTGCAGGAGAAGATAAAGAAGATCTATGACCATAAGAACAAAGCAGAAAAGTTTCAGTTGGATGATGTGGTGTTGAGATGGGATGCGAGAAAATGAGGACAAAGGGAAGCATGGTAAGTTCGACAACTTGTGGAAAGGACCATACAGGATTTCAGCATACAGGGGACAGAATGCTTTCTTTCTCTCAGAGATGGATGGCCAAGATTTCCCTGGAGGAGCTATGAATGGTAGGCTTTTGAAGCACTACCACTGTTGAAGAGAATGGATCAAAAATTATGTCACAATCATTGTATATACCATGTTATTTTGGGTCAGATTTCAAGTACACGGTCATTGAATTTTGGGGCCCGAGGTGAAGGCTATAAAACTTGAATGAAATGTGTATAGTTTGGTTTTGTTTTAGTTTTTAGTCTTATTCTTGAGTCAGAGTCAGTCTGCATTGTATCAGTTTTCAGTATTTTTTTGACTCCATGCCCAATGGATAAGGCTACTTGGTCTACGGTGTTCTTGGCACCTCCAAGGAGCTACCATCCCCATTGGAGCCAATGTTAGTGTCAGTATAGTCATACTACCATCCGTGATCAAAATTTCTCTTTTGCATTTGCATATTAGGAGTCCCATACCATAAATTTCATCATTCCATTAGGTCATGAATTCATTGATGGTAGTGGTATTTCATCAGTTTTCCCTCATGTAATACTTCCTTACTCTCCTCTCTATGGTCTTTAGTCATGATTCACTTTTACTCCCAAATCCATATTATCAGGTCATAGGGTTGGTCTCGTTAGGTTCTAGGGTCTCATCATGGTCAAATTAATAAAGTTAAGTGTAAATAAATGTCAGCAAAGTCATGAGGAGGTCAAATAAACTCAAAGTCACAGCATCTGAGAAAATCAAAGAAGTGTTCTGTTGAGATCAATGTAATTTTCACCTCAAAGACATGTTTTGAGGTGGAAAACATGATACTTCGCTTTTATTATCATTTATTATTTAATTTTATGTCATCATATGTAATAAGCTACACTTCAGAAGCTACTATCTTCACGAGGCTACCTCCCCGCCCTTCAAAGGTGTTTTCCATAGAATTTTTAGTATAAGATCATGTTCTAAGTATGTCCGTCAGAAAGAGCCCGGAAAGAGCTTTCCAACAGTATATTATATGCTCAAAACTGACTTCTGGATTGAAAATTATGCCTAAGTGAAAGAAGGTCCCCTATAGCCCAACCTTTCCCCTTTTCCCATTTCTCCCTTACACTTTATTTCATAAAAATTTAAAGTTTTTCTTTATAAACCCCCCCTTTTTCCCTATCCAATCGCATGAACCGCATTGCAAAAGTCTTAATAATCCCCCTGATGGGATTGAATAAACCCCTTCTCCTCATTTTCCCTTAAACTTTATAAGAAAGTTTTAAAGTTTTTTATTATAAATTGCCCCGATCCGATCACACCTCCCATTCCGATCCAATCGCAACACATTAATTGTATACCCCGATTAACCCACTCCGATCACATCTGGACCATTGATTCGATCAGCGATCTGATGGCTCATATCTGATTGCATCATCGCGATTGCATGTCCCGATCGATCCCATCTGATTGATCCTTCCCCGATCACTCTGATGCGATAGACTCTCGACCCGCTCCCTCGATTTCGTTTGCACCGTCGATCTGCCCTTCCGATCAGATGGCCCACAGCCAATCACTCCATCACAATCGCATTTCTCTCAATATATGAAACTCGCTCCCTTCTCCCTTTGCGATTGCAATTACCCCTCAGGTAACACCATAAAGTTTCTGCCCCGCTTCATTCAAAAAGGGTTTGCCCCTTTGTAAATGCGCTAAATTCATTTTTAAGACATTTCTTAAGTGTTCTATTGCATCACAAATTTTCAAATGCGTTACTCCAGTATGTGTTAACCCCATCTCCCTTCCGATTGCGATTTAGTCCCGTGGTCCCACTAAAAACCTTTTTGTCGTTCAATGAAAAATCACTCTTTCCTTTGTAAAAGTGCCAATCATTTTTATTCATTTTGAAAGGGATTTAACCCATTACCCCTTCCGATTATCCTTTTGTCCCTATTGCATTTATCCCAATTGCATCGTAAGTTTTATGCCTCGTTCCAATACACGTATTCCTCTCCCACTCCGACCCCCAATTGCGATTGCGATTGCCCCCTTCCCCTTATACACTAATCGCAATCGCAAGTTTCCAAATCACACTGTCTCCCTTATGTGATACTCCCTCCCCTCCTCTGATTGCGATTGCGATTGCGATTCGGGCCCACCTCCTTTCCCTTCACTCTTTCTCATTCAAAATGAGTCTTTCCTTCACTAAAGGGCATAATTTCATTTTAATTGGTTCCGAAGGGCATTTTCTTCAAAGTTGGTTTTCTTCGAAGGACAAAAAAACAAGGAAACAATCAACGGCCGAGAGCTAATTATGAAGCACAGAGAATCATTTCAGTTTTTTTTCTCCTCTGTTTAAAGCAAATATAAAAGTGAATCTTCAAATGTTCAAAAATGTATTGTTGTTCCTTCTTTTCAGGGGAAGATTGTTGGTCTCTTTCCTATGTTTGGATTTCAGTTCTGAGCTGGTAAAATAGCTCCCTTTTTCTGTGGATCTACTTCCCTCATTTTTGTCTATTTAATGTAATTTTCAGTCATTTCTAAACAGTAAGTAAGTAAGGGGAATAGTGTGGAATTAGTTGGAAATCAAGGAGGACGCTTTGCGCTCCATTGTAACAATTTGACAGGGAATTAATAAAGATATGCAGCTCTGATTTATGGGATCCCTATGGTATGAATTTTAGCATTTGTGCTTTCCTTTATGTTCATCTGTAAATTTTTCATGTTTACCATACCTTCGTAAACATTTCTGGTTGAATTTTTTCAAGATAGATAGGTAGAATCCATTATTAATGCTCTGCCTTGGGAAATCATTCAATATTTCTATGTATTCTTCTGTTTGAAAAGGATCCATCTCCTATTCCCTTTTCAGCTCCTCACCAGTCTTACCATCCCATCATTATTTAAAATTAATTGCTAAATTTCCTGCTTACCTTGCCCCATGAAATACCCTGTATCTCTGATGTAATTCCCCAGAGTCAAATTGCCCCATCGTTTCCATACAACCCTGAAAATTCATTAAAACATTTCCCATTATTATACCTAGCCTAAAATCAGTTTGTAATTATACTTCATTGAATATATTTTTCTAGAGAGAACCCTCTCCTAACCTTGTAGGGCTAGCTACAAGGCTGAGCATGGTTTGAGGTTACCCTAATTGCCTTTTTCAGCCTGAGGTTCAAATTAGGTGCTAACACAAAACACACAAAAGGTATGCATTACAACTTTACATCTAGAACAAAACACATTTGTATGGTATTGATGACTTTTCTCCCGTAAAAAAAAATTTACTTGGCCAATTTTTTCGGAGGAAATGATAGCACATTATGAGGATACAAAGAGCAACACCTTCTTTAGCCAATTGATAAATCTCAAACAAAAGGGTTCAATGGTGGAGCACATTGAGGGCTTCCAAAAATTAAATACAAGGGTTAACTGATATTCCATAGGAACATAGGATTGATGTATTGATATGGACTTTAAAGGATAACATCCAACATGAAGTTCACGTTTGGGAACCTGATTCATTGGAGAAGGCATTTAGGTTGGCAACAAAAATTGAATGTAAAATTATGGCAACAAGGAAGCCTACCACTCACATCTATAAAGATGGAAGTGTTGCTACTCCTAGACTTCAACAACCTACAAGGTTGATACCACAGAAATTGGAAGAAAAAAGGGAAAAAGGGCTTTACTACAGTTGTGATAGAAAATACACTAAATGTCATAAGTGTGTCGAGAAGAAATTATTTTACATATATTGTGAAGAGGAGGATGAAAATGAACAAGAAACTTCAAAAGAAGAGGATATACACCAGGAACAACCCTAGAAGAAGAAGAAATGAGTCTGACCATATCGTGTAATGCATTGGAAGGAATTACCACTCCTCAAACTCTCAAGATAGAAGGACATATCAATAATAAAAAGGTAATAGTGTTGATTGATTCGGGTAGTACCCATAATTTTATTCATTGTAAGGTAGCCAAGGAATTGAATTGTTTCCTATACCCAACACTAGAATGTCAAGTGATGGTTGCAAATGGAGAAACTATAAGTTGCTTTGGAAAATTCCATAATATCAAGCTAACCATGGGGGAATATGTATTGAATAGTCCAATTCTTTCCATTCCAATGGGAGGTGTTGATGTTGTACTAGGAGTACAATGGTTACAATCTTTGGGGATGGTAGCTTTTAATCTTCAAGAACTTTTCTTGAATTTTTTTTCGGAAGGAAAGGAAATCGAATTACGGGGTATCGCAGGGAATCCAAGAAATATAATAATCTCTAATTTCATGACAAAGCTTCTGAAGAAAGAAAAACAAGGCGTAATTGCACAATTATGCTCAATATAAGTTCCAACATCAAAATCATCTATTTCTCTAGATCTCCAAAAAGTCTTGGACAATCATTCCAAGGTGTTTGAAACTCCCAAAGGACTCCCACCTACTCGTGATCATGATCATGCTATTCATTTGATTCCAGGAAGTGTTCCTCCAAACATCAGGCCTTATAGATATCCTTACTTCCAAAAGAGCGAAATTGAACGTATGATTGCGGAAATGTTAGAGGCGGGTATAATTCAACCTAGTCAAAGTTCTTTCTCTGCTCCTGTAGTTTTGGTACAAAAGAAGGATGGATCATGGCGAATGTGTCTGGATTATATGGAGCTCAATAAGCTCACCATTAAAGACAAATTTCCCATTCCTGTGATTGATGAATTATTGGATGAATTACATGGAGCAATTTATTTTACCAAGTTGGATCTTCGTTCAGGACATCATCAAATTAGAATGAAGACTGAAGATATTCCAAAAACAGCATTTCGAACTCATGAGGGTCATTATGAATTTTTGGTCATGCCTTTTGGCATTACCAATGCACCTTCTACATTTCAAGGGTTGATGAATTCCATTTTCAAACCCTTCCTTAGAAAATTTGTGCTAGTATTTTTTGATGATATACTAATCTACAACGGGTCTTGGAAGGATCATGTTCAACATGTTGACAGGGTGCTCAAACTATTGGAGGAGAAACAATTATATGCAAAAACATCCAAATGTTTCTTTGGAGTACAAGAGGTGGAATATTTGGGTCATATTGTATCTCACGAGGGTGTTAAGGCAGACTATAACAAAATTAAATCCATTAAGGAATGGAAAGTACCCACAACCATAAAGCAGTTGCGAGGATTTCTCGAGTTAACATGGTATTATCACAAGTTTTTTAAGAATTATGGGAGAATAGCAGCACCTCTAAAAACATTATTGAAGAAATATGCATTTTCCTGGACTCCTAAAGCAACTAAGGCCTAGTGAACATATTAAAGAGGCAATGTGCCTAACACCAGTCTTAGCTATGCTAGAATTCACAAAAACCTTTATTGTGGAATGTGATTCCTCAGTAAATGGAATTGGTGTTGTTTTAATGCAAGAAGGAATACCCATTTCTTTTGAAAGTCGTCCAATCAAAGGAAAGTATTTACAGAAAGCTATTTAGGAGAAGGAAATGTTGGCAATACTACATGCACTAAAGAAATGGAGACCTTACCTAATGGAAAGACACTTCAAGGTAAAAAATGATCATGATAGTCTTAAATTATTTTTGGAACAAAGACTATCTTCATAAGAGCAAAAAAAATGGGTCACAAAGATGTTGGGTTGTGACTTTGAAATAATCTACAAAAAAGGGAAGTTAAACGTTGTTGCAGATGCACTGAAGAAAGGATGAAGAGGTGGAAGCATTGATTTGTGTCATTTCTATTATCCAACCAGATTGGATAACCGAAGCAAGGGATGAATGGAAGAAGGACGAAGAAGTGTGGACACTCGTTCAAAATTTGCAGCAAGATGCTAATACATCTGAAACATTTAGTTGGAAAAATGGTTCCTTATGGTACAAATATCGCTTATATATTTGCAATAATTCCCAACTAAAACAAAATATTCGTATGGAATTGCACACTTCTCCTGTAGGAGGACACTCCGGATTTTTAAAAACTTACCACAGGATGAAGAAAGATTTTTTTTGAGATGGCCTTAAATTTGATATTCAAAAGTTTGTGGCAGAATGTTTGGTTTTCCAGGAAAATAAAGTTGAGACAATTAAGACCCCGGGTCTTCTACAAACTTTATCCATTCCAAGTCAACATTGGGAGGATATTTCAATGGATTTTATCACAGGTTTACCTAATTCCGAAGAAAAGAGTGTCATCATAGTGGTAGTTGATAGACTTACCAAGTATGCACACTTTTGTGCATTATCTCATCCATTTAAAGCAAGTACAGTTGCTACTGCATTTATGGAAACAATTCAAAAGCTACATGGAAACCCAAAGATTATTATAAGTGATAGAGATCCCATTTTTACTAGAAATTTTTGGACAGAACTTTTTTCCTGTTTGGGTACTCAACTAGCTCATAGCTCATCTTATCATCCTCAATCCTATGGTCAAATTAATATAGTGAATAAATGTTTGGAAGGATATCTTCGTTTTTTCCTATCTGATAAGCAAACACAATGGGTCAAGTGATTACCTCTCACTAAATGGTGGTATAACACTTCCTTCCATACTGCGGCAAAAATGACCCCATTTATGGCACTTTATGGATATCATCCACCATCCATCACATCTTCTTTAAGAGAAAATTCTAAGGTTCAAGCAATGGAATATCACACCAAGCATCAACAAGAAGTTCTCCAACTCTTAAAGGATAACCTAAATTTCGCACAAAATCGAATGAAACAATAGGTGGATCAACATCGCAGCGAGAGACGTTTTGATGTAGGATACTGGGTATTTTTACGGCTACAACCATACAAAAAAATGTCCCTCAAGCAAGCTAAGAAGGATAACAAATTATCGCCAAAGTACTATGGTCCTTATAAGGTGTTGCAAAATATTGATACCATGGAATACAAATTGGAGCTTCCTGCCTCTTCGTGAGTGCATCCAGTTTTCCATGTTTCATGCTTAAAGAAGGTTATAGGGGACAAAATTCTAGTTCAAACAATATTTCAAGAAATTTATGAGGAAGGAAAAATCATATTGGAAACTGAAGGAGTCACGAAAACAATAACTCGACAACTACGAAACTGATCAATTTCAGAGTATCTCATCAAATGGAAGAACTTACCCACTGAAGATTCTATATGGGAGGATGAGAATTTTATAAAAAAGCATCCAGAGCTACTCAAGCATTGAAGAAAACACTTTTTTGAAGGAGAGGGGCATGTTAGGTCCCTATATTATTAGTATAGACCCTTCTTGTTGTTAGTGTAACCCCCTTATTATTATTGTTGTACCCCTGTAACCCCAATATTGTTATTAGTATGCCCTTACATTATTATTGTTAGGTTATATAGGATTATATTGTGACCCCATGGACTCCTATATATAGAAGGAGGTTTTTTCATTTGTATCATCCAAGAATTGTTCATTTACATAATGTATTGGAGGTTTCCCCCTCGAAGTGGTTGATTTCTAAGGCGTTGATATCTCTTTTATTTTATTTTTGGAGTTGGTTTCATAACACAGAGACAAGAATTGAAAATATTGAGCAAGATGATGAACTCACCCAAGACTGGGAAGAGTTTGAGAAAGTACTATCTACAGCTGATACTCCGACCACTCATGATACTATTCAGTTAGATGTCACACTTATTCTTGGCACTATAAACTCGATAGCTTCTACAGTAGAGTTAGGTGCACAACACATGTCTACTGATAAAGACAATTAGAAGAGTTAAGAAGGAGGAAAGGAAACCTCATTCACTGCAGAGGTTCCTAAAAAGGGTGTTGAGCAAAGTGAAAGCCAAAGAAATAGTGATATAGAAGAGAATAGAGAAGCTACATCTGCCCAAGACATCAAAATCATCCCAGCTTTCCCCATTGATGAAATAATCCTCAACATTGAGGAAATACCTCCATTGGACATATTCTATAGTCCAAAACATAAATTTGTCATGACCATACCAAAGAAGAGGCAAAGGATGGAGAAATCTCTAGAACTAACTCCAAATGTAAAACCAATGCAAGTCCTTTGGAAAGAGACTCGATCGGGTCCAGAGGAAGAACTTCATAAACTGTCTCAATTTTCAGGTGCTTACGCAGATGCACCCATCCATAAAGAAACATAAATTCAATAATTAATCAGAGAAAAGGACCAGAAAATTGCTCAAATGGAGCAAGTTTTCTTGAATGAAAAGAAAAATATTGAGCAGGAGCTACAATTAAATATCACTACTCTTCAACAAGAATTTGAGGGTCTTAAACTCAAAATCGAGAGCGATATTAAAGAAAAAGATCAATTGATTCATCAGTTACAGCAGAGAATTGAGAAGTTCCAAGAAAATCCTGAAATCAATGCAGTCAAAAAGGAAGTAGCAGAGTTGGAGACATTATTGTCAAAGCAACAAACAACTTTCTGTCACAAGCAAAATCAAATTCAAGAGATAGTTAAAACCAGTGATTTATTATTCATTCAGATATCTGATATGAGGACTTATTACAATGAGATTGATGATAAAGTGTCTAAGGACATAGATTGGAAAGACACTGCATAGGGTAGAGCGGACAACCTCCCTCATATTGAAGAATCAATCAAAGACATAGTATTTGGAGACTAGGACATCAAAATGAAAATGTTGAATTAGCTATTATCAGAGCTAAGAATCTGTCTTCTAGCATTTCTGAATACATAAAAGATTCTCTTTTGCAAGCCAGTCTAATTCAAGATTCTCCAAAAGACTCTTTTTCAGATATCAAATTCCTAAGGCATTCTTGGCAAGAAACATCAAGGAGAAAATCTCTTGACACTCAAATCCTGAAAAAATCAAATACGGAAAGTTATTAGTATATATTGATTAAACCTCATAGCCAATGGCTAATGTTGAAGTATCTCTCCAACGCAGTAGATCAACTTCCTCCGGCATTAAAGGATGCAGTATTCACGGGGCAGATGCGAATGCAACCAATTCATCCCCCCCCCCCAGCTGGAACATATAGTGAAAGCATGCCAGCTCAAGGATCAGTTAGAGAATGAATCTGGGAAACAATCATGAGACTATTCCAACTGATGCAATTTATTTTCCTAGTTTTTAGTTATGTAGTTTTAGAGTAATAGTTTTAGAGACTTGTTTCACAAGTCTTCTATGTTTGTCATATTAATTAGTATTTAACCCCTTTCATGCATTTATAAAGGGGTCTAGAATTTTGAGAATATTTCTTTTGGAACTTGCACTATTGTTGGAACAGAGGTTATCTAATTGGAAATATGAAACCTGAAGCTATATTTTTCAAATCTAAAGCTATGAGGCAACGGGTACTATTATCTTTGTATTAATTGTTTTATGTTTCAGAGATTTATATCAAACTTATTTATGTCTACTTCTTTCATTTTGATAAGCATTGAAGTGATATATATTCTTATTACTATTGATATAATATATTGAACAATATGTTGTTAGATGTGAAACTAAGAAGTATTTTATGTGATATATGTTCTTCATTAACTAAATTGATTATATTGATTTAGTTTCTTACATGCTCTTATATTCATTAAGTATGCAATGATCTATATTGGTTCATGCTTGTGAAATCTTTCTCTATAATCATATAAAAGAGTACGATCCTGGGAAATAGTTAGATTTGGTTGTAATTTATGTTATCATTAGAAACAAATCACCCCACTTGTGTTGATTCTATTCCTTTTTTTTATTCATATAAACACTCTTTATACTAGAAACTGGTCCCTATATCCCCAGTCAGACCCACCATTTCAACGGAAAAGGAGTTGCTTTAAGCTCCCGACTGGGTGGAATCCCCAATGTTGAGGTAGCCACCTTCCAGCCTTCAACATTTTTGGAACTAGAAGGAGGGGAATCCAACTATGTATGGCATATAAGGTGAAAGCTCAATAAAAAATCCATCATAAGAGTCAATCCCCCTCCAAAACTCCTACATATTTTAGATCTCTTTAATTATCTCAAATTCAAAAGAATAAAGTTGTAGAGCCATCTCTCTCATCTCCTGAAGTATTACCTCACATACATTCTTCATATTATATTCTTGAATCTCCTGAAGTTCAGTCTTTGATCGAGAGATTGGAACAAATAACCATATCTCCAGAAAATCTTGTTAACCCTAAAACTTCTAAATAAAGTGGTACATCTCTATTTCGAGGTACTTGTGTATTAACCCATCCCCAATGTGAAAAACTTGGGATAACTCCTTTTAAGTTTCCTATTCATTCACATCACAGAAAATATACTATATCAACATATCAATCAAATATCAATGAGATCACATGATCTTCACCTCCATTTACCTCTACATTCTCCTCTTCTCAACCCATACCTTCTTACATATCCATTTCTACTCAAACAATTAGTGTTGCTATAAGTATTACTAATCAAATAGTAAGTTCTTCTCCATCCACATCTACTTCTGGACCTGCTATCTCATCCTCACAAACAACAAGGAAAGTAATGGCTGACTTACCATGGACTAATCCTAGCACTGTTCAAATGAAGCTTTCCAACCATCCGCGCCTCTTTTGGAGCTATTAATTGTTAAGGGAGCTCATTCGTGGCACGTACCCTTAATCATGCGGACCGTTTTTCTCATTAATTGTTGTATTGACAACCTGCCGCCTATTTTTCGTACTTGCGAGGGTCTTGTCTTATGAAATCGAGACATGCTGGCGATTATCCTTTGTGTCGTAGGTCGTTTCCATGAGTTGTCAGACCATAGATGATGCTTGTATGTCATGTGCATATTTAGAGTGAGGGTCGAGGCGAGGTGAACCTGCAAGTTGGATAGCAGTCTTGTTGAAGCCTTTATTTCACTTGCAGGCAGGACGTTCCTCGCTGCGTCATATGTCTTGGTGTCATTTATTACTTGAGACATTTGCTAATGTTTAGAAAGGTCTATAATCCTACATGTGTTGAGGGCTATGGTGCCTCGGTAATTCTATTCAGGCCAAGTTCGATCGCATTCTTGAGTGTTGCTCTGCAGTAGGTATCCGCGTAGGTCAATTGACCTCGGGGCCCATCTAGCCACAGGGGTCCCTATGTGTAGGATCACCTTACTCCAGTATTTCCCCTCTGTAAAGAATACCAGCCCTTGCATAGGTGTTTCGCATAGCGTTAGAGGTAATGCTTCTGGCCTACGGTCCGTAGGAATCTTCGGTTCATCAGATGGTTGATCTTCACCTGCGTCCTCTCGGCAAGGCGAGGCTCTTTTTGTGGTAGAGATGCGACGGAGATTCCTGATAGTCTGAAGGATTCACAGCGCAGAAACTTCATGCAACCGACCTTTCCAGTTCTCCAACTCTTCATCGAAGTCGGAAAAACATTCACTATCCTTTTCCCAGTAGAGCACTCCTTCATCTGTGGGGTTAACGCGATCTCCGTCCTGTGCAGTTATTTTATAAATGTGATCCAATTCCTCCTTCTCATAGGCTTCCTCTGTGTACCACGCACCTTCGGCTGGGTCTAGTGGTACTCTGACACGTGTACCTTTTTTTTCAAATACCATGCTCCATTCCTTGAGATTTATGACACCTCCCATGTCTATTGCCCAGTCCAGTCCAAGGAGCGGAGGGTAGGGGTCTGCATCTTTGACTATTTCTATTACTTCAAAATAAGCTAGGGCATGTACCCCTGCGATGTCCACTATGACTCTTGGTAATCTACCCAGAGGGATGATCTTTTGCTGATTGGCCATTCGGAGCTGAATAGTGGACCATTCCAACTTAGGCTCTCCCATTCATTGCCATGTTTTCTTCGGTAAGACGTTCGCATCCGAACCGAGGTCTAAGATAACCTGATCCATCTCATAATCTCTGATCTGCGTAGTTAATCACATCTCTCTCCCAGTGCGTCTCTTATAGCTGTACAACTTGTGTACATCCTTGGTCTCAGAGATCAAATTGGGTCATGCTGCGCAGGTATTTAGTAATGCTAGGAGATTTTCTACCACCTGCAGATTCCTTAGCAACTTCAGACATGCCTTAAAAAAGGGCTCAACTCCTTCGAGTTGAGGCTTGGCGGGGGCTGCCAATGGTGTTTTTTTATTGCAAGACACTCCTTCCGAAGAGGAAAGCCTTTCTTTGTTTCCCTGGGTGTCCATCCCACTACGTGGTATGACTTTTATACTTGGGTCTATCTCACGTAGCTCAGTTTTAACCCTTTGTATGTTCTGCGTAGTGGTAGGTTGTTTTTCCTGTATCTTGGCTATTAGAAATGGGCAGTATTCTACCTCATGGTCTAGCTGCCTACAATATTTACATGATGGCCTGGTGGGATTAGGGAATTCTCTTGCAAAATACCCTATTTCACCACAATTATAACAGATTAGCTGACCTCGTCCCTGATCGGCGCTTCCTCCCCGACCTCCTCTGCCTCGGGCCAGTGATCCTTCAAAGTGCGTAGCCAGTCTTAGCAATGCAGGGTCCGATTGCACCTGATATAAGTTCCCACGATCCATCATTAAGTCATATGTTCAACAGTTCTACTCATCATGTCCCATTGATCGGAAAAATTGGCACCATTGTTGCTTGAGTTCTGGGACATATGCACCCAGCCGAGGGCAATGGTTTGTATCATGTAGGCCTGCTACTCAGCAATCATCACACCATAGCGTAGATCCGCTTGATCTTGGTTGCAGCAGGGCAGGTTCCCGACTTACTTCGGGTCAGATTATGGGATTTTATTTTAGCCTCCTCTGATGAAGAATCAGAAACTGAAGCCATGCCAGTTAGCACAAGAAGTAAAAATTATGTAGAACCAACACAAATAACACAGAAAAAAAAATCTCCAACTTCCATTGCTAAAAAAAAACTTGTTAACAAAAGGCCTCCAGTCAAAACATCTCAGTAGGTCACATCTAATTCTCAGCCAACCAAATCTACATCTGATCCTCAGTGTAAAACTTTAGTAGTATCTGATACTATTGAATATAACATAATTGAGGATATGAAGAATATTAAAGCCAATATTTCTCTCCATGAACTTAGCAAATTAAAGCAACAACGGAAAATTTTATTGAAAGATTTGAATGCAATCACAACATCTCCTCTTCCTACCACTGCTATAGGTAAAGATGCTAATGGAATGGGAAAACCCCCTATTAACCATTCCAACAAAGTTAATGCTTCAAATTCTATTTTTATTGGTGATAGATCTAATTCCCATACACTTCCTTTTCTCTTAACCTATGAAATCTATAATAATAATGTTCAAAATTGTTTAATTGATTTTGGGGCCTCATCCAATTTAATTCCATATTCAATTTGCAAAAAAATAAATATCGCACCCCAGAACTCATCAGTTAATATAGTTCAATTGGATATAACAAAGGTCAAGGTCTTAGGAGAGATCAATTCGATAAGTATTATATTGTCAGAAAAATCAAAGGTCGCTCAAATCATCGAAATACTGATTACAAACATTTCTGAATTTTATGGTTTAGTTCTTAGTAGAGATTGGTCTAAACAATTGCATCGATATTTTGTAACAGAATGGTCCCACATGTGGATTGCATATAATGGAAAGCCTAATCAAATTAGAGTTGACCATGAGAAACATATGAAGTACTCAATTAAAGACCTTGGGGAAGAAGATGAGCCTATAGCATTTAAAAACAATATTATGAGAAATTATTCTGCAGAATCATTTTTAGGGACTTTCAATGTGCAAATATCACCTTTTCCAATCAACTTTGTTAGTTCACAAGTAGAAAATTACTCCCATACTGATTCCATTAGATGCTTCAATTTTGAAGAAGAAACTATAGTCCAATTTATGTTTTGGAAACTTTATTTCGATAGATCAAGATCCAATGTTGGTGCAGGAGCAGGATGAGTAATCATTAGCCCAAAAGGAAAAAAAACCATGCTAGCTTGTAGGTTAGAATTTGAATGCACTAACTGTATTGTTGAATACAAGGCATTGGTTCAAGGCCTCTGTAAAGAAATTAGTCTTGATATAAAAAATATTCAGGTGTTTGGAGATTCAGAGATTGTTGTAAGACAAGTACGAAATACTATTCATGTTGGGAAAAATACTGAGAGGGGGGGGCTGAATCAGTATTTAGGACTTTATCAAATCTTTTTACTTTTTCACTCTCTAAAACCCATACGCTACTTTTCTGAACCAAACTAGCGTATACACGCGGATATCCTTCATAAAACTCGCGTATACACAGAGATCTAATTATGCCATTAATTCTTCACTTATATCATTCCATCATTCATTCATTAGATGTTCAATAAACAGTAAACATGTGCAGTAAGAACAGAATAAAACATCACACATAGACATGGGATTTTGGGTGGAAACCCAAGTCGGGAAAACCACCTATTTCTTGATTTTCTGACCTTCAATATTTTATTATAGAAAAAACATCTTACAACATATGTGTTGGTGCGGACTCCTACCGGCACGGGCACCCGCACGCTCGTTTCGACCTCTCTGAGGAGCTCCAACCCCCTGACTCGTTTACCAGCCTCTCCTGGTAAGGAGCTACGACCCCCTGATCTCATTTACCAGCCTCACCTGGAAGGGAGCTACAACCCCCTGTCTGAAGGCTACGAACCTCAGCACCTCTATGGACCACGTTTCATCAATTTTCACACTGGATCCAAAGCTTCCTTTAGAACACAACTTGCAGGCCACGTTTCATCATATTTTCAGATTGGACCCACTCCACACATTTAAGCTCAATCATACAACCAAACTGATATAGACAACTCGGAACTGTAGAATACAGATACCAGTAACATAGCAGAACAGATCAGACATTTCATACCCCATGCTTCAGCAAACCCTAGTTTGCATACGCTCTTTTCTTTCACTGATCCCGCGTATATACGCGCTTCCAATCACATCAACTCGCGTATACATCTACACATATTACAGAGTTAATTTCATTGTGCATACGCGCTTTCTCTTCAGCGAAGTCGCGTGTATACGTGCTTCTTCTGCGGCGAACTAGCGTATAGTTCTTCAGACATTTAGGTCATTGCAATTCTTCAGAACAGATACATCACTTAGATTTTACCCTTTACTTCAGACAGATGTTCGCCTCATCTCAGATCTAATCATTCCAGAACCAGATCTAGCAAATACAAATACATTTCAGATCTAAATACCCTTCTTCATCATTTTCTTCATTGATGCATCATGCATTCAGATCTATCATTCAACTATAACCCTTTCCATTCAGATATACTTCAGAGAGAAGTATTCATTCAAGCTCAGACATCTTGCACCCACACATATGATTTGCACAATGAATTTCTTCTCCTTATATAGGTTTACCCTTCTTCAATACCATGAGCCAAAACCACATTACTTCCGATGGTATTCCTGGACGGGGTCATTTAGACGAATCATTACCCAATACAATGGGTCAATACCATGGTGGTTACCCCTGGTTTTGCACTTTATGAGCGCTTTTTCCCATACGCAACTTGGCACGTTATTTCCCGCGTGCATACGCGACTTCTCCTAAACAAATCTGCGTATGCCTTGAGACATACTCTTTCATCATAGATCTAAGACATACCGAATTCCTTTCTTCATTACCTTCGTACCACCGTAGGATACATCGATTTCCATCATTTAACAAGTTTATCAAGACATATTCTATCAAGCATAACTTCATCAAGTAGGTTGCCATCATCTACATCATATTGTCATTCAAGGACAACACTCTATCAAGTGGTTGTCATCATGACAACACTCAGCATCATATTGCTAACAAACATCATTTACCAAGTCCATCAAGTCATGAATAACTTCATCAGGTGGATTGCCATCAAGGACAACACATGTCAACAGTCGCATGTCTTCATCTTCATTCAGTGGGTTGCCATCAAGGACAACACTCTGCATCATATTTCCAACAATCTCCCCCTTTGGACTTGATGGCAACCACGATGGTGTTTGGTTACCACAACAGATAGATACATTAAGACACCATGTCACTCTCCCAAATATTTGACACCATTCTTTCTCTTCATTCAAACACCATGTCACTCTCCCCCTTTGACATCAAGGGCAAAGGGCGGATCAAAAACCAACATACTCTCCCCTTTTTCTCCTCATGTGGAAGAAACGTTCTACAGATCTGATATATACCGAAGTGACCAAGCTCCCCCTGAGTTGATGCTGAATCTTCAAACAAATTTTCAATGAAGTACATGACTCTATGACTTTCCTATCACCAATGACTCATACTGACATCAAATATCCAACGAGGTGGATTTACATATGAGACTCCAGTACCCAACCAAGTGGATTTACATATGAGACTCAAGTACCCAACCAAGTGGTTTTACACATTTCAACTTAGCTACCCAACCAAGTGGGTTTACAAAATTTGACAAGTCCTTACATGACTGAATATTGCAAATTTACATTATGGGTCTCAACAAGACTTTTTCATCAAATTACAAATATGACCATTTATGACCAACATCAGAAAGTCCTCAAGAAAGAGAACATATTTTAGAACCATCATAATGCCAACAATGCATTATACTTAGCAAAGCTAATTCTCCCCCTGAATCTATGCATCCAAGCATCCTTTCCATATGACTAAGGCTCCCCCTTAGTTTGTGCATCCTGAACACTTGCACCAACAAATCATCAAGGCATCTTTATCAAAACATTAGAAATAGAATTATGAGAACTGGAACACCACCAGAGATACCAAACAGTATCAGAGATACCAAACAGCACTGCAGCTGTGCTGAAGAAAGCTGACCCCAAACAGAAATTTGTCAGCAACCAGACATACGCGGTTTTATGTGCATGAACTCACGTATATACGTGACTGTGTTTCAGGAAATCCGCGTATCCAATACCATCTTCTATATATTTTGACCAGATCTGATCCTCTGTGAGAAAAAGACAGTGTTCAGCTTCTTTCTGAGATATTTGAATGCTTCCCTGGAATACAGATAGATAGAACAGTGTAGTTGTGTCTTCAAGCGTCATCCAACTGTTGCAGCATAAACTCATTAGTAACCAAGCCTTCAGATTCTTTGTAACATCAATACATTCTTTCCAAGAGAAATTATCGTACCAGAAAAACATCTTCAAATATGTGTCAAGCAATCATCCATGTAGTCCAATATCATCAAGATCTTCAAGATTTATCATGATGTAATAAATGTAGGGAAAAAGGTCTCAACCATAGTAACAAACTCTGCATGATCTATTCTTATATAAGACTTCCAATCTCATCCAACAGATAAACTTCAGCAAGCAGAAAACAGGGCTCATTCAAAGACTCAAAACCATGTATCAAGCCATCATTATTTGAGCATGAGCATCACAATAACCAAAGAATAAGCAGTCATAGTGCCACCAATGCAATCATTAGTATTCAACCTGCTGCTCCCCCTGAACCAGTGGTCCTCCTTAACTTGTGCAACCTGAACACCTTCATCAGCAAGTCATCAGCAACAATCTCTGTATGATTTGTCCTTCCATCTCAGCAACAAATACTCTTCATCAAAAAGCAAACAGGACTCATCCATAATCTTCAACATAAGAAACCATGTATCATTTCATTATCATGAGTATAACCAAAATAATGCTAACAGTACACTCATTAGTAGTCAGACTGATGCTCCCCTTGAACCTCTACTCCTGATCTTCAGCTGTCATCCCAATTCTCTTATCCTTAATTCATACGCGACTGTGTCTGTTTAAACTCGCGTGTATACACGACTTTAGTTCACCGAACCCGCGTATGGAAAGTGACACATTGAAAATTTCACTTTCCTTCATCTCCCCCTGAACTTATGCCTCCTGTACCTGTCTTCTTCACATCAGATGCACTGTCAGAAATAAATATAACCAGAATCACCAAAATAACCATGGGAATCACCATACATCACTCCCCCTGTGACGATACATTACTAAGCTCCATAATGTATCTCACATCACTTCTGCAGTCATTAAGAGAAGTAAGCTTCAGAAGCGGATGACTGCAGTAGGGTCAAAATTCCCTACGTATCTGACTGGTCCTCCTTCTTTTTCCAAATTAGCTTGAACTTCCTAACTGTGTGCTGAAAATTGTCCACTTTCTCAGATCTGTTCAACCTGCATTCCTTTTCTACATTTCCATACTTGTTACAAGAGTAACATCTCATGTGTCCAGAGAAATAAGCATAAGAGTCATAATGAGTATTTATAATCTTCCTCTTTTTACAATCAGCTACTTTATGTCCATACTTGTTACATGAAAAACAATATCCCTTGAAGAAACCAGAGTACCTTTCTATGTAGGATCTGTTAGTTTGTGGCTGAAATATTCTGCTTCTGAAATTTGCTGCAACATGCCCATAATTATGACATTTAAAACATTCAACATTTCTGAATGATATCCTTTGAGAATTCATGATCGTTGGTTGACCTTTTGTTTCTTTCAACTCTTCAGGTTTTGCTTTGACATCCTTTGCACCTTTATCACTTCCTTGGGAACTAGATTCTCCTTTGACCGTTTCATGAAAACCGAGACCCAAGTTTGATAGAGGGAGACCTTTGATTACTCAGAATATTGTCCAAAATCTTAGTACTATCTTGAAACCTCAAAAGTTTAACCTTTTCTTCTAATTTACCTTTGAGAATGTTTACCTCAACCTCCAAGGCTTGACATTGCTTCGTCATGCTTTCTTCTTTCCTTCTTCCATCTTCTACTTGACATTCAGATTTAGAATCTCTTCTTTCAACCCATTTCCTTGTTCTTCAAAAGTTTGTAATAGTTCTTCATTCTTCTTCTTCGATGCTTCGAGATCTGCTTCAAGTCCTGCATTCTTCTTATTTGATTCTTCAAGATCTGCTCCTAGAGAGATGATTCCAGCTTCAAGTCCTTCATTCTTCTTGCTTGATTTTTTGAGATCTACATTTAGATCGTTGATTTCTGCTTCTAGTCTTTTAATTCGATTGGATGCATAAGTATGAAACCTTTGATACTTGTCCACCTGTCCATTCAGCATTTCTATTTGTTCTTTCATTTGAGAGATCAACTCTTTGTAGATAGATTCTTGCTTATTAGATGAACTTTTTAGTTCTTAAACTTTAATCTTGAGAGCTTCTTCTAGATCCATAACTTTACTTTCTCTATCTTCATCATTGCATGCACAGGAAAGTGAATCACAAGAACAACAATCAATACTAGTTTCATCTTCTTCATTTTCTGCTGCACATGTTTTCTGAGATATCTCCTTTTCAGTAGCCTTCTTCTTTTGCTTCCTTCCCATTGCGACGGATCTCCTTCAAGCGATCAAGCTTCTGCAGAAGGACCTGCTCTGATACCAATTGTTGGGAAAAATACTGAGAGGGGGGGGGGGGGGGGGTGAATCAAAATTTAGGACTTTATCAAATCTTTTACTTTTCACTCTCTAAAACCCATACGCTACTTTTCCAACCAAACTCGCGTATACACACGGATATACTTAATAAAAGATGTGTATGTCTAGCAATCTTATTATGCAGATAATTCTTCACTTATATCATTCCATCATTCATTCATTAGATGTTCAATAAACAACAAGCATGAGCAGTAATAACAGAATAAACCATCACACATAAGCAACACACATGAACACCAGGATTTTAGGTGGAAACCCAAGTCGGGAGAAAACCACCGCTGTCGTTGTCTCAGCCTTCAATATTTTATTATAGAGAAAACATCTTACAACATATGTGCTGGCGCAGCCTCCTACCAGCACGCAGGCACCCACCTGCGCTCGTTTACCAGCCTCTCCCGGAAGGGAGCTACGACCGCTTCTCGTTTACCAAACCTCTCCTCGGGAAGGGAGCTACAACCCCTCGATCTCGCCCGCTTACCCGCCACTCCGGAAGGGAGCTACAACTCCCCGTCCAAGGTGGCCACAACCTCAAAGACTCTATGGACCACGTTTCATCAATTTTCACACTGGATCCAACCAAATTCAATAGAGCACAACTTGCAGGTCACGTTTCATCATATTTTCAGACTGGACCCACTCCACACATTTAAGCTCAATCATACAACCAAACTGATACAGACAACTCAGAACTGTAGAATACGGATAGCAGCAACACAGCAGAATAGATTAGACATTTCATACCCCATGCTTCAGCAAACCCTAGTTTGCATACGCTCTTTTCTTTCACTGATCCCGCGTATATACGCGCTTCCAATCACATCAACTCGCGTATACATCTGTACATATTACAGAGTTAATTTCACTGCGCATACGCGCTTTCTCTTCTGCGAAGCCACGTATATACGCGCTTCTTCTGCGGCGAACTAGCGTATAGTTCTTCAGACATTTAGGTCATTGCAATTATTCAGAACAGATACATCACTTAGATTTTACCCTTTACTTCAGACAGATGTTCACCTCATCTCAAATCTAATCATTCCAGAACCAGATCTAGAAAATACAAATACATTTCAGATCTAAATACCCTTCTTCATCATTTTCTTCATTGGTGCATCATGCATTCAGATCTATCATTCAACTATAACCCTTTCCATTCAGATATACTTCAGAGAGAAGTATTCATTCAAGCTCAGACATCTTGCACCCACACATATGATTTGCACAGTGAATTTCTTTCTCCTTATATAGGTTTACCCTTCTTCAATACCATGAGCTCACCCTCCATTACTTCCGACATGGTATAACAGGACCCGGGTCACGCACGAATCACTCAATACAATGGGTCAATACCATGGTGGTTACCCCTGGTTTTGCACTTTATGAGCGCTTTTTCCCATACGCAACTTGGCACGTTATTTCCCGCGTGCATACGCGACTTCTCCTAAACAAATATGCGTATGCCTTGAGACATACTCTTTTCATCATAGATCTAGCACATACTGAATTCCTTTCTTCATTACCTTCTGTACTCACTGTAGATACATCAGATTTCCATCATTTAACAAGTTTATCAAGACATATTCTATCAAGCATAACTTCATCAAGTAGGTTGCCATCATCTACATCAAGTGGGTTGTCATTCAAGGAAAACACTCTATCAAGTGGGTTGTCATCAAGGACAACACTCAGCATCATATTGCCAACAAACATCATATCACATCAGATTTACATCATTTACCAAGTCCATCAAGTCACGAATAACTTCATCAGGTGGATTTCCATCAAGGACAACACATGTTAACAATCTCCTGTCTTCATCTTCATTCAGTGGGTTGCCATCAAGGACAACACTCTGCATCATATTGCCAACAATTCATTGTCTCTCAAATCACTTGATACATTACCAATCCTTGGTTCAAGACCTTACATCTCATTTTATAGCATTCAATATCTCTCCTATTCCTAGATTATAGAATGTCAGCGCTGACCTTTTAGCTAATGTTGCTTCCAAGCTCATTCCACCAGAGGATTTTAGTCCCTACAGATTATCTATTGAAATAATTTTTCGACCATCTATACTAGACAATGTTACTAGTTGGCGAGTTCTTAGTGATGATAGTGATATCTTAAGTTTTATTACTTCTGATAAATCATATGATGATCAAATTATGGACGAATATGAACATGAGAATCAGATCAAATAGAAAACTGATAAAAATATTTTACCAAAATATGTGGTTAAGTTTGAATATTTATATGATTTGAAAGACAGATTCAAGAAAGTCAACAGTTGCAAACTGGAGAGTTCTACTCTAAAGTTTGAATTAGTCAACTTAGGATCTGATAATTTACATCAAGATATAAATTTAGGGCTTAGCCTTTCATCTGAAGAAAAATGCATTCATTTCGTTATTGAAGAGGTATAAAGATATTTTTGCATGGAATTACCAGGATCTTAAAAATTATTACCCTTCTATCATTCAACATACTATTCCTATGGTGCTCGAAGTTAAACCTATCTAGCAAAAGCTCAGGAAAATTCATCACACTTGGAAAAACAAAATAAAAAATGATTTAAACAAACTATTGAAATCCAAGATTCCTGTTAGACATTTGAAATGGCTAACTAATTTGGTACCTGTTAGGAAAAAGAATGGAGATATTTGAATTTATATTGACTTCAGAAACTTGAATAAAGCATGTCAAAAGGACAATTTTCCTTTACCATCAATGGAACCAGTTTTACAATCAGTATCAGGTTCTGAGTTAATGTTTTTTCTAGATGGATTTTTAGGATATAACTAAATTTTGGTTCATCCTAAAGATCGTTTGAAAACTACATTCCAAAAAAAATGGGGGAACTTATGCATACCAAAAGATTCCCTTCAAACTAATGAATGCGGGAGCCACATTTCAAAGAGCCATGGATATTTCATTCAAAGGATTGATAAATAAAACTATGGTAGTGTATCTCGATGATATAACCATATACTCGAAAGAGAAAAACAATCACTTGCATGGCTTAAAACAAATCTTTGAAAGATGCAAGAGATTTGGAATTTCTCTTAAATCGAAGAAGTCTGTTTTTTCCTTAACCGGAGGATAAATCATAGGTTTTGTTGTCTCAAAGAATGGAATTTGTATTGATCAATATAGGATTAAAACAATTTCAGAAATTCCACTACCCCATAACAAAAAGTCAATGCAATGATTTTTAGGGCAAATAAACTTTGTCAAACGATTCATTCCAGATTTTTCACATATTGTTCTTCCACTATAAAGGATGATCAAGAAAGATACATTGTTTAAATGGGGAGAAGAATAAAAAGAAGCTTTCCAAATTTTCAAACAATCAATTGTTGATGCTCCTTCTCTTTCAACTCCCAATTTTTCCAATAATCTCATTCTATATACTTTTTCTTCTGATATGTCATATGCAGCAGTGTTAACTCAACCAAATGATACAAAACTTGAAACCTCAATTTTTTTTTTCATTTCTAATTTTCAAGGAGCTGAATTGAACTATACAGGAGCTGAAAAATAGGCATTTGCAGTCTATAAAGTTGTCAAGCACTTTTTACCTTTTCTTTTAAAAGATCATGTCAAAGTGATAGTTCCAATTTCTCATTAGTCAGACAAATACTTATTCAAAAGAACTAGGAGAAAAGAGGTCCAATTGTCTAACAACAATGCAATAATATGACTAAGAAATACGACCAACCAAAATTGTAATAGGTCAAAGTTTTTACAGGTTGATTACAGGAATGAATGACACATCATCGGATGAGGTAAAAACTAATATTGAAAAATTTACAACAGTATCAAAGTTGACCCTCAATCTCAACACGTTGATTTAATATTTTATTTAAAAAATGGTTATGCTCCACTTAACTTGGATTTTAAAAGAAATTGAGTGTTAATATTGAAAGATAATTAATATTAGTTAGTCAATGATGTGTTATTGAGAATGAATTATGACTCTGTCTTGCTGAGATGTTTAGAGAAAAGTGAAATACCTAATGTGCTACAGGAACTTCATGATGGACCAGCAAGTGGAAATTTTGGTGGAGACACTACAACTCATTAAATTTTACATGCGGGATACTATTGGCCAACTTTATTTAAAGATGCACATAGCTATGCCAGAAATTGTAAAATTTGTCAAACCGCAGCATGAAGACAAAGAAAAGCATCAATGCCAATGTAACCAATCAATATGGAACAATCTTTCGAACAATGGGGACTTGACATAATAGGTGAGATCGTTCCTCATTCTTCTAAACAACACAAATATATATTGACTACTACAGATTATTTTACAAATTGGGTAGAAGCAATACCTCTTGTTATAGGTCAATTTGGGCATCAGCCCCCATGACTTGGTCAAACTAGACATCATCCCCATGACCAATGAAATATGGTCTATCATCCCCTTATATTTCAGTTGCTATATGCCCTAAGAAAAGAACATTTCATTCATGGATTCTATTGTGATATTTCAAAGGTTTGAATTATATTTTACATCACCTACTAACTCACCAACGCTCCTCTACAAGGGACTAACTGCATTGCAGTGCCAGATCCTCCATTCAAGGGTGAACTACAGTGCGCTTCCCGACATTCAAGAGTGCGTTGGTCACCTGGGAGCGGAATTCTCATTGTTCTGGGAATCTCCACATGGCCAATGCCTTCTAGAAGAGTCCTTATGTGTCAAAATTCGAATCCATGTGCCCATCTAACACCTCTAAACTTTGAAACATGTCTTGCCTAGTATTAGAAAGTTACTCATTGAGAAACTACCATCAGTTTCCCTATAAATTGAACATAGATCATAGTGCTAGGGAAGGAAGAAATTTGGTAAAGTTATGATGTTGGATTCTCATTTGAAGGACTAAAACTACTGATATGTTGTTGGTATGATGCTGGATGTGATGAGGCTGGAATGAAGCTGGAGCTGGTTGGCAACAAATCGATCATTGGTTGTAACCTCCCCCTCTACTCTTTAATAAATATTGTTGTTCATTTTCCCATATATATGTCTCTATTTCTTATGCAATGTATTATTGAATGATATATATATATTTCATATCTAATTGTTTTTATTGATTAAGATAAGTAGATATCTATATATTGTGTGTTGTTTGTTGTTCTCTATTTTTGTTTGCAGGAATCAATCTGGCGATTTGAGTTGGATTGAGAGTGACGGAAACAACGAAAAAAGGAGAAGCGATTGAATCACAAGTAGGCTCCTTTTCCATTCTGTATATCTGCTTGTTTTGGAAAAGGTGATAGTAATTATTTCCTTTGTTGTTTGAAGTGACTAGCACCACACTCAGGGAATTTGGTTTATCTGTAGATCACAATTCCACATAACAATTTGGCGACTTTGTTGGGGAGTATCCTATTATTCCTGGGGTTTTTGCCTCTGTTTATCCACCTCAGTAGTATCTACTTGTAGTTATTAGAAATATTAATGAAATAATTGCATTAGAAGTGTGTTCTGCTACTTGGTTTTTCAATCCCTGTTGTGCCCAACGCACTGTTAGTCAAGACACAGTGCACTGCAGGGCACTGTATCCCACTCAGGGGGTGCTCTGCAACACACTATCTCCCCTTAGAGACTATGTTTCCCCCTTAACCAACCAAATTCTATCTAAATTTTTCATTGCTATCATTCTCAGCCACTTGTTTGTTGTATTCTCAACTATCTGATACCTCTTAGAGACTAGTAAACTTTCTTTTTCTTCCTCCTTTGAAAAGTAAATTTGTTCAATGTCTCTTTAATGTTTTTCTTTATTATTGGAAAATCAAATTCAAAGTATTTTATTTCTACATTATATCAAATTGTGTTCGTAAAGGAAATTTTTGTTTCATTCCTTGTTTCCTGTAGGAAAAATTTTAGTCCCATTCTTCATTTTTCCTATAAGAGAAATTGTTGTTTTATTCCTCGTTTCTCAAAGAAGAAAGCATTTATTTGTTGATTTGTGCTTATATTTTCCTTTCTTGCATTCACATTAAGGGATATAAAAATAAAAACATGCATGTTCATATAGTGAATTATGTGTGTTGCATAGGAACAAGTTAGGAAAGTTGCATTTTAGTTTGTGTTCTTTATTTTTTGCTCTAAAACTGATTGCTTTTTCCCTTAGTAGCTAGGATTTTCATTGAAAAAGATAAATTGAAAAGATTTCTTATCATTTATTTTTCCATCTTTAGGAATTTCAATCACATCACGCGGTGAACCTCAAAGTCAAATTTTTAAACAAGATCAACATAAAATTTACATCAATCTACCTAAAAAAGAATTGGAACATTAACGATAACATTTAGAAGGTCTAGGCTAGAGATGTGTTCCGACATCGTTAAACATAGAAGTTGTCGTTAACTTGTCTCTGATACATTCTGAGTGTGATACCTCACTCCACGTATGTAAGTATATCAGAGCTCATCCACGTACCTTTGGTTATATATGGTGGCATTCTAGTACGAAAAGTATAAGTGGGTGCTCTCACTGTGCGGTTTCGCATTAGACAACGCTAATACGGAATTGGGCCTCCACGTACCTTCGGGTATATTTGGGAGGACAAATTTAGGTTTATATCCATCCATAGGTAACCGAGTTGTATGCCTTATAACTTGTGATACAACAAACACAACATTCAGGGAGATTTCCTGCCCATAATTCTTGGTTCGTGAGGAGGTATTCTGTAGTTCACAATTACTTGGTAAACCTTTTTCCTAGAATTACCCTTTTATTTTGTTTATTTGTTTTTTGTCATAAAATCAATCAGTCGTCGTGGAAGAAGAGCATGTCGTTCCCCATCGTTCGCGTAGAATATCACTTAAACCACTTTTACCACAGGAAGCCATTTTTGGTCGGCGAAGGCAACATCGTTCTACCAAAACCAGTACTCTCAGTACCTCTAGTGCGACATCATCCTCACATATACTAGATTCGTCTCGAGTTGTTTCTACAAATCCTGGTTCATCTACTGTTGTCGAGACGGATTCCTCACAGCTACCTTGTAGGTTTTAAACCTGTACATAAATTATCTGCAAACAAATCTTAAAAACAGAAAATAAACAATAGCGAGAGCATAAAACATAAAACAGATATACACAGAGATTTTCCCCTAGATCCCAAATCGGGATGACCAACTTGATTTTTCATTATATTATTTTCAGTGTTACAACACATATATATACTTGCCGAAGCATACATAAACCCCAATCCATCAACCCTGGATTAGAACATAACCATAGTTCCCTTGACCGTATCTACAAAATCCCAGGGGCCAAAAACCATCATGCCCCAAAAACATGTGCAAACCCATGCACAAAACCATGGGCGGGTCTGCCCACCGAAAAATAGGGTCCAAAAAAATTTTCTCGGGGCATTGCCCCAGACCCCAAACAGGGGGGGCTGCCACCCCCCCTGTGACCCCCCTGCTGTGCCCGACGCAACGTACAGGGGGAGTTATCGCATACCCAACATAACATATCCTAGTCATGGAAATAATATAACACATACCCAACATTATCCCACTTGTTGTTTTCTTTCCCCAGGGGGCCACAAGAGATCTTAGTCATTAGCCTAGCTCTGCAACACCCATTGTTTCTCTAAACCAAGAGAAATTTTGAGTGCTCACAGACTTCGTCAATGCATCTGCAACATTCTTCAAAGTGTCCACCTTTACCAGCAACACCATTTTATCCTCAACCATATCTCTCACAAAGTGATATCAAACATCAATGTGCTTTGTATTTGAATGATAAGCATGGTTCTTAGCCAAGAAAATTGCACTTTGGCTATCACAGTCTATCCTTATAGCTTGCTGCACCAACCCCATACTTGAACACAATCTCTGCAACCAAACTGCTTCCTTGCTTGCAAGAGTGGCTGCTATGTATTCTGCCTCTATATTTGAATGAGACACTACAGACTATATTTTACTCATCCAACTGACTACACCTCCAAATAGGCTAAACACATACCCACTTGTGGATCTTCTTTGGTCCAGATCTCCAGCCCAGTCTGCATCAACAAAACCACGAATGTCCAACACTCTTTCCAATCCTGGTCTTCCCTGGTAGCACAATCCATAATCACTAGTGCCATGCAAATATCTGAAAACCCGCTTCATTGTTGTCCAATGCTCCTTCCCTAGGTTTGACATAAACCTGCTCATTACTCCCAGTGCATGTGCAATGTCTGGTCTAGTACAAACCATTGCATACATCAGGCTACCCACTGCACTTGCATATGGAACACGGGACATATCCTCCTCTTATTCTTGTCTCTTTGGACACTGTTTAGCAGACAGCTTTACACCTACAGGAATCAGAACATTCACCGGTTTACTATCATGTATATTGAACCTCTGTAATGTAGTCTCGACATAATTCCTCTGGTTTAACCAAAGCTTCCTCTTTGCCAGATCTCTCTTAATTTCAATGCCCAAAATACAGTTTGCAACACCAAGATCCTTCATGTCGAATTTGGAGAACAGTTGGGTCTTCAAATCTTGGATAATTTCTTTGTCATTTCCAATCAACAACATATCATCCACATATAAGACCAAATAAATAACATGGTCACAAATTAATTTAAAATAAACACAGTGATCCTCCTTCCTTTTGGTGAATCCAAGTCCCCGTATATAGGTATCAAATTTCTGATACCACATCCTTGGTGACTGTTTTAACCTATACAAAGACTTCTTTAACCTGCATACCAGTTCTTTCTTCCCCTTCATCATAAAGTCTTCAGTTTGTTTCATGTAGATCTCCTCTTCCATATCCCCAAGAAGAAATGTTGCCTTCACATCCATCTATTCTATCTCAAAATCAAATGCATCAGCAACACATAAAAGTAATCTAATAGAAGTAACTTTGGCAACAAGAGAAAGAATATCACCAAAATCAATTCCCAGCACCTAGGAATAACCCTTTTATACCAACTGAGATTTTTATTTCTACACCTTTCCTTCTACATTCATCTTCTTCTTAAACACCCATTTTCTCCCGATGGGCTTCCTTCCAATTGACAACTCCACCAGATCCCATGTTTCATTTTTATGCAAGGATGCCATTTCATCAACCATGGCCTCCTTCCAAAGTTTTCCATCCTTTTAATCTACTACCTCTTTGACAGTTCTAGGATTCTCATCAGTTATAATTAAAGAAAAAATTGAACATAAAGCAAATGGACTATACCTTTCTGGTTGTCTTCTTTCCCGAACTGATCTTCTCACAGTTGGAGTTTGTGGCTCTTCCTCTTCTGGGTCTTCTTCTGTTGTAGAGTCTGATTCATCCTCCTTTAGATAAAACTCTATATTCTCAGGTTCATTTGGTAGGACTTCATGTTTAACAACATATTTCACCTCTCTAAACACCATCTCGGTTGTACACAACCTTCATTGTTTCCAGGTTCCAAAGCTTGTAACCCTTTAAACCATCCTTATACCCAATAAAGATGAATCTTTCAGATTTACTATCCAACTTGGTCCTTTTCTCATTTGGAACATGTACATATGCATCACATCCAAATACCCTTAGATGTGAAAGAGAGCGTTTCTTACCAGTCCATACCTCATGTGGAGTCTTATCCTCCAACGCTGATGAAGGTGATCTGTTAACCAAGTAACGTGCAGTCTCCACTGCCTCTGCCCATAATTCTTGTCCTAACCCGGTACCACTGAGCATGCTTCTTTCCTTTTCCATCAGCATTCTATTCATTCTTTCTGCAACTCCATTTTGGTGAGGTGTGTATGGAGTAGTCTTATGTCGTGCTATACCACACTTCTTACAGAACTCTTCAAATTCCTTCCTGCAGAACTCCCCACCATTATTTGTCCTCGGCACCTTTATCTTCTTCTATGTCTGGTTTTCCACTAGAGCCTTAAATTATTTAAATCTGTCAAAGACTTCAGATTTCTTCCTAAATAAATATATCCATGTATTCCTTGAGAATTCATCTATGAATGAAACATAGTACACAGACTTACCCAGTGATGGAACCGACACAGGTCCAAACACATCACTGTGCACAAGCTCTAATATCTTGTTCGCCCTCTTAGTACTAGAAGGAAAACTCACATGATTCTGCTTCCCATATACACAATGTTCACAAAAATAAAAATCCAGGGAGCTATTAGACATACCTTCTACAATACCATTTCCATGCAGTATCTGAAGGCCCTTCTCTCCAATATGTCCAAGCCTTTGATGCCATAGCATGATCTTTTATCCAGAGACTGCTATGCTTTCCACTCCACTTTCGGGAACCACAGAACTGTTGCACCCATTAATAACAGTGCTTCCCTGAAGCTTGTACAGAGTTCCAATCCAAAATCCCCGCATTAATACCAATGCTCCCCAAACCATCTTACAGGTATCTTTCTCGAACATTTTTTTTACACCTGCATCATCCATCTTGCTTACAGAAATCAGATTTATGGCCAATGCAGGAATGTGCAGAACACCAGGAAGTGTTATAATCCTTCTACCTTGTAGCTTCAGCTTGAATTTTCCACATCCGATGATTCTAGCCTTCCTATCATCACCACCGTCATATTTATCATACTCGCAGAACCACTCCCTATGGGGAGTGAAGTGAAACGATGCACCCGAGTCAATCAACCATGACTCATGATCTACATGTGTATTTGAATAAGAAGCCAAATACACATCCCCACCTTCATATGAGGTGGTTTTTGCCTCTGTAGAAGGAGCATCATCAGATCCCTTTCCTTTCTCAAGAGCTTTAGATTTGCAGTCCCTTTTGAAGTTCCCTTCCTCTCCGCATTTCCAACACACCTTTACAAACTTTCCGGGAGATTTAGATCTCCCTCTAGATTTAGAGCTCCCAATCGAAACCTTATTCTTGTTTCTATTCTGGGACCTTCCTCGTACAGATAAGGCATATTCATTCTGACCCTCCATATTTCTCCGTCTCATTTCCTCTGACAGCAGGGCTGAGACAATGTCATCAAAATTCAAGGTAGTTGTATTGCTACCTATTGTAATAAACAGATTGCCCCATGAGTCTGGTAGAGAACACAACAAACTGATGCACTTATCTTCATCTAAGATTTTAATATCAACAGATGATAGTTGACTTACCACAGTATTGAAGGTGTTCATATGTTCTGTCACCGAGTCTCCATCCTTCATCCTCAGGTTATACAACCTTTTTTACAAGAACAATTTATTCACCAGAGACATAGATTGGTACAAAGTCCCAATTTTTTCCCACAAATTCTTTTTCGTAGCTTCCCCAGATACATTCAACAATACCGAATCTGAGACACACAACCGTATTGTGCTCTTCACCTTCCGATCCAACTTTTTCCAGTCTTCATCTGACATTGCTGTTGGTTTAGTACCTACATATACCACAATCCACTGGTCTTTATCCACTAGCAGATCCTCCATCTTGAGCTTCCACAACTCAAAACTCTAACCATTAAATTTCTCTATCTCTATCTTTCCACTGCTCACCATCTTCTTTCACTGCAAGACTCGATCCCGCAGATCTCCCACTGAACAGGGTCTGCCTCAGGCCCGAGAAAAAAACCTCTTAGCAGCAAAGGCGTCCCTTTGAAGCCAAAACAGCTCTGATACCAAATGTAGGTTTTAACCCTGTATAGAAATTATCTACAAACGAATCTTAAAAATAAAAAATAAACAATAGCGAGAGCATAAAACATAAAATAGATATACATAGAGATTTTCCCCTGGATCCCAAATCAGGACGACCAGCTTGATTTTTTAATATATTTCTTTTAGTGTTACAACACATATATATACATGCCGAAGCATACATAAACCCCAATCCATTAACCCTGGATTAGAACATGACCGTAGTTCCCTGGACCAGATCTACAAAATACTAGGGGCCGAAAACCATCATGCCCCAAAACCATTTGCAAACCCATGCACAAAACCATGGTCGGGTCTACCCACCGAAAAATAGGGTCCAAAGACTAGTCGTGGAAATAATACAACACATACCAAACATACCTGTGGTCACCATCCATCCAATCAGTCAGACCATACCTCCGGAACCCAACATTGTTCAACTAGAAGTTGATCTGGATCCTGTCGTTATTTTACCAGAACATTTAGATCCCGAAGTCGAACAACTGGAAGTTGTTCCTCTATCAGTCACCCCGAATATATTGTAGCCATTCAGTCTCCCATATCATGTAGTTAACCACATGAAATATACTTCGGGCCTGATAGTGAAATCCTTCCACCTAGTTAAATTTCGATTGAAGAAATACCACAAGACGAAACACCTTTAGCTCCAACTCATTTTTGGGAGGAGCTTTACTTGTACAAGTATTTTCCTTAATCACCTTCCTCTGCTTTTGTTGATCCTGTTTCACTTCAGGTTCCCCTTGATCCTATAGGGTATACATTGGGTCGTATAACCATAGCTGAGACAATGTCTTTAGTTGTACCATCTATTCCGGTTGCAACAACACCTACTCTTCCTACCCCATCGATGTTTACCACATCACTAGAGTCACTTCTATATGGTGGCCCTTCCGTCCCATCTAGTTAACAATATTTATCTGAAACATTCTCTGGTGCATCCTCAAACCCATGGAATTCACCCATGTCATCGTCGGTTATTCTATCTAGTAAATCTATAGTTATTATTGAACGACTTGATCCTTTATACACATCTTCAGGGAAATATCAAGCTAGCCCATCTCGGTATATTCCATCCAGTACAATATCAACTGGACTCACTGAATTTGGAGAACAATATATTCCATCTTATTACAATCCTCATGCTGGGGGGAAACCTATGTTCACCCACTTTGGAAATACTCCATCGTTATTTCGTCACCCTAATGTTGGAATAATAGTTGTGAAATCATATCAACCAGTTCAACCTGTTGCACACACATCTACTTCGCTTGTTAAAACATCATTACCCTTGTTACAAGCTCAGATTGTTGTACATCAACTGTCTCAGGTGGGTCCTTCCACCCAATATCCTCAAGTATTGGGCCTCAGACTCCAACTCCTTCGTCTGGTTTACAACAACCACCTATATCCGGAATTATTTATGCACAAGTTGGGTTACCCTATTATGGGATGTCGCAGGCACAAACAAGATTTACCTATTCAAAACTGGGTCCAAGCTATTCTATTTTGGGCTATAATCTTGGTGGACAGACCCCTTGGCAGCCACAAGCGCAAATTCCACACCAATCATTCCAACAACAAGTAGCGTACCTAGGTTTTGGTAAACAGAATCATCAAGCGTTTGCTTATCAAAACAACCCCTATATGGGTTACTAGCAACAAATTCCTTATGTTGATGCTCAAAGGCCTGTTTCCAAAGCAATTCTATCATACCCTATCTATGCTTAACCTGACTTAAATCGACAACTTCCCTTCGTTGCAACTTTATAATTACCTGATTTAAACCAACTTACCAACGATCCAATCAGCTGTTCTCCTTGGTGGTCAGTGATACCACATAAATTACCCTCAGATATTCCTAAGTTCAATGGACTTATCATTTCTGGTGTTCATTTAACTTCTATGTCTTTTCCATCATACGCTCACTGGTCTAGCCACGAAATGGTACATTGAGTTACCAAGAGCTTCATTTGATAATTTCACCACTTTAGCTACTACCATTTTGACCCACTTCCAGTTACCCATACGATATGAAACTGGAACAGAACTCTTGAACAATTTTAAACAGACTAATGCTACTCACATTTTTTATCATATTCATGAGTGGCGTCGTCGTCATAGAATGCTCAAGACATTTGTTCCCGATCAGCTTCTTACTAAATGGTTCATTAAGTCCCTGCTACCATCTGTAACTGAGGATGTGGCTAAGGGTGGCATCTTCATTGAAGAGTAGGTCATTTCTCATGCCTAGTACTTAGATTTGATTTATACTCAGTCTGGCATGCTCTATGAGAAAATTCCCAACGCATCGCGATCTAATCTAATGTTCTTTCCTCCATCTAAGGACTCTCATGTCAGAGACGGTATGATTGGTACTACAAGCACACATCACTCTACTGTATCTGATCCTGCACCTTCTTCCAAAATTCATGCCATGTCATCTGACAAAGGAAAAAGTGTCAAGCAACCTAAAGTAAGAAAAAATGGAAATCAAAGAAAAAGAAAACCTCTACCCCACAGGAATGATCATCTGATCAACAAAATAGAAATCAAAAACTGTGTTACCCTTTCATAATATATAATGAGGAGCACTTTGATCGAGACTGCCCTCATCGCTCCGAAGTCTAAAATTTATTAAGACCTAGCATGCATCCGCTATGTTGACATATCCATTTCTAAATCTAGACACAAATTTGGTTGCCACGGATCCACCTTCTAGTTCCCAAGTGATTATTATTTCTATCATGAAGCCAACAACTGATGTTTTCGTGTCAACATGTAATAAATATTACAGTAGTCGGGCTACTAGTCAACCTACTACCTTGACCACAAATCTGTCTACGAAATCTATTCCTCCAATTGTTATTCCTGAGTTAACAATAAATCCACTAAAGGGAGTCGTCCATAAATTGACCTTCAATCCTCGAGCCTGAGTTGCTCAAAATTATAATATAGTTGAATATTTGGCTCAATCCCCTTCAAATATGTCATCGCTTGAGGTACTTCAAAATTTTCCCTCCCAGAAACAGGCTTTGTTGTCGGAAATTGGTAGAATCAATCTGACATATTCCAATCTTGTAGTCCTTAATCATACGGGCTATGTGCCGCAATTTCCAGCAGAATTGGCATTCTCCATCCAAGTAAATGTTCTCAATCACCTCGTTCATCGTACTATTACTGATGAGGGAGAATCTACCTGCATTATGCTGTTGCGCCTATCTCAATTTCCTACGACGTTGAAAGATTTTGATCGCCGTACATATAAGCCTTGTGGTATCATCAATAACCTGGATGTCGAACTAGGGGGGGGGAAGTAAATGTTGAATTTGACGTTGTTGACGGACCTCTTGATTACAAAATTTTACTCTGAAGGCCATGGGTATATGCTATGACTGCGATCGTCTCTACATATTTTAGAATGATCACCTTTCCACATAAAGGTGTTATCGCAGTCATCAATAAACTCTCCTTCTTTTCCTCCAGATCCAAGGTAACTGGAAATGTTCCATTAGTTCATGCACCCCAAATAGAACTTCATAATATTGGTTTAGGATTCTTAAAGGATTCTTCCCTAATGGGAACCTTTGCATTACTGCTGCCTGCGACATCGATAAAAATTGTAAGCATAGAGACCTGTTACATGATATCTTCCACTCAATCTAGATTAAGGAAGATTACGAGTGATTTTGATGTTTTTATGTTGGATGAGTTTCTACTGCCAAGCCCAATTGAGCTGGCATAGAAATCAATCTACATGGCTTGGGAAGCAAATCAGAAATCATCATCGCCGATCATTTGGGTCGATCGTTCATTAGATTTTAGTACTCCATCTGATACTTTTTCATCCACTTTCTAGAGATATAATAATATTTTGTAATCCATGATGCCAAAAGTAGAACCATGGGAAGATCATTATCATCGTTCCCATCTTCAGGATTACGAAGAAGATAATGTTATTGAACTATATCACCCATTTATCAAAACTTTCTTTTCAAATTATTTTCCCATTAATGCAATCAAATTCGAACAAAATTTATCAAATATTGAAGAAATCATTTCTATCGATATTTTGACCAAACCCAATGTTGTAGAAAACATTCATGTTGGCATGTCTTGTTCTCCATCAGAACTCGAAACTTATCGCTCTCTCTTTCGTGAATATCGTGATGTATTTTCTTGGTCTTACAAGGAAATGTCAGGCATAGATACTAGTATTGTTGAACACACCATTAAAATGTACCCTAATGTCAAGCCATTAAAGCAAAAGTTTAAAAAAATTTGTGTGCTGGTTTCATTTACCCCATTCCGCTAACTGATTGGATTTCCAATATTTTTCCTCTTATGAAGAAACAACGGACAATTAGAGTGTGCGTTTATTATCGAAATGTCAATCTTGCTTGTCCAAAAGACAACTATCCTACTCCCTTTATCAACCAGATTATTGATGATTGTGTCGGATGTGAAATATTTTCATTCATGGATGGATTTTCTGGGTACAATCAAATCAATATCCACCCATAGGACCAATATAAGACATCATTCATCTGTCTCTAGGGAAAATTTGCAATTTGTAAACTCCCGCTTGGTTTAAATAACACTGGAGAAACATTTCATAGAGCAATGGATTATGTTTTCAATGACATCAAGCACAATTTTCAACCTTATCTAGACAATTTACCCACGCATTCACGAAATCAGACTGATCACCCGATGTATTTGAGAGCTATATTTTTACGCTGCCGACACTACACAATATACCTCAATCCACATAAATGTGTGTTTTGTGTTGGTTTTGGTTGTTTTTTTGGATTCATCGTCTCAAAATAACGAATTTGAATCGACCACCTGAAGGTCTAGGCCATTCTTGATTTTCTTACGCCATCAAATTTTCTTCAGTTATAGAAACTTTAGGGAAAGGCTTACTTCCTAAGGAGGTTCATACCCAACTACGTCGAAATGGCTAAAGGATTTACTCGTCTCTTGAAAAATGGGATTCCATTACATTGGAAACAAGTTGCGAAAGCTTCTTTTGATGATGTCAAGGATACACTTGTCTGGCCATCATTAATGTATCCCCCCCAATTATCAGAGTGATTATTTATTATATATCATCGCGGATGATACGACAATTTCTATGGTATTGGTCCAAGAATAAGATGGGATAGAACACCATATTTATTATTTGATTCGTAATCTCAATGATACGGAAGTGAAGTATTCATAGATCGAAAAGCTCACCTTAGCGGTTTTTCAGGTTGTCCAAAGATTTCGCCACTATATCCTTTTTTGGAAGACCATTTTCATTTTGAATTGCAACCCCATGACTTACATTCCATCACGTCAATTTATTAGGGGCAAGTATTCAAAATGGATTGTCATTTTATTGGAATCTATTTGGAATTCATCAAATCCAAGTCAAAGAAGTCTTTATTTTTGGCTGAGATTCTCTGCGACCTTCCCTCTAATAGTACTGCTACTACATTGGAACCATCTATTCCTGATGAGTCTCTTTTTCTGATTAGATCATCTGATACTTGGTATGGGGATTTATAATTTATCTCCAGACCTATACTTTTCAGCCTACCACTCTCAACAACTACATATTCGATACCAAGCAAAAGATTAATGATCGCCGATGATACACTTTATCATCATGGTGTCGATATAATTTTAAGGAGGATATCACTCATGAGGAGGCCGAAATTTTTTTAAATGATTGTCATGTTGGGGCTTGTGGTGGAAACTTGTCTGGATACGCTACCGTGTAGAAGATACTTCGCGCTTGTTACTTTGTGCCTACCATATTTCGTGACTGTATCATCACGGTCAGAAGTTGTCATGCATGCTAGATATTTGATCGTAAAATCTGCAAACCATCAACACCAATGCATCATGTTATTGCTGTGGTACCATTTTAAAAATGGGGCATTAACTTCATGACCTGTAACCCTCCTTTGTCCGAGGGGCATGGTTATATTATTTTCGCAGTAGAATACTTTACCAAGTGGGCCGAAGCGATGCCTACATCCAATAACACGAGGAAAATAGCTGAATTGTTCTTTTTTAATCATGGCATCTCACGGTTTGGTGTTCCACAGGCTATAGTCACAGATCATGGTAAGCATTTCTGCAATCACATGATGAATGAGTTGACTTCTATATTAGGATTGTCCCATGATAGTTCTACTCCTATTATCCACAACCAAATGGAAAAGTTGAGGCTATTAGCAAGATTCTTAAATGAATGCTTCAACGAATGATAGGAGTTCATAAACGCAATTTCCATTTGATCATGTACTCGACTTTGTGGGCGTACTGAACCTCAGTAAGAAACACAATCAGATTTACCCCCTTTCAATTGGTGTTAGGTCTGGAACCTATCATGCGTATCCAATGTGAAATATCGTCGTTAAAACTCGTAATTGACTTGTTACCTGACACCTCTACTAAAGAAGCACATCTTTTTAACCTCATCCATCTTGATGAAACGCGTCGTGAAGCCGCACTAGCCAACAAAGCGCATAAGAGACATATAAAGGCACAATATGACAAGAATGTCCAGCCTTGCATCTTATCTAAGGGTGAATTGGTCCTTCTTTATGATCAGAAATTTGATGTAATAGGTACATGGAAATTTGAGCCATTATGGCATGGCCCCTATATTTTCAAAATATTTCTTCCTAACGGTGCCTACGAGTTGGTAGATTATGATGGAATTCCATTTGCGCAGCCTCAAAATGGGTTGTATCTGAAATATTGCTATTCTTAATCATGAGCGTAGTAAAATTCTGTATTATATTGTATATATTATGTTGATTTGCATTTATTGTCTTAGTTTTTTCTTCTAGAGTTTTCTTGAAGTTAGTAATCCCTTTACATTTCGTCGTATATGTCTCAATCTTTCGAACCTTTTGATGGGTATGTTGATGGTGCTAGTCGTAGTATGCAGAACCTATCCTCTGTAGCGTGGGCCATTTGCACTCCAAATGGTGAGTTAGTGAGTTTTCAAGGGATTTGTATTGGTAGATCGAGAAACAATATCACTGAGTATATCACGTTGATCAAACTTCTCTCTGATGTCATTTCATTTGGTATCGACCACATCATTATCAGGTTAGACTCACAAATTGTTTTTCTACAACTTACTCACGTTTATACTGTCAGAAATTCAACTCTACATCTCATGTTCCTAAGATTTCGACTTTTGGAAAGACATTTTGATTTCATTCAATATCAACACATTTCCAAAAAATTGAACACATTAACTGAATCCTTAGTGAATTACATTATAAACAGACATTTCCAACACATGTAAAGACATATTTTCAATTCACATCACATAATTGAATAGGATTGCACAATAAACCTAGGAAAACACTAAAAACAAATAGATAGATAGTTATAGGATTTTACAAAATTTGTGACCAAGACACATTGGTCATCTGACCTCAAAATGTATTGCAAAATGTCAAAAGAAAACTAGTGATGCTTGTGATAACAAACTACTGATCTAGCTATCCAATGCAATAACCACATCCAACGATTAGGGATGCCAATAGTGTGGCATTGCAGTGTCATGGATAAATATTCGATCCGGAAATCTGGAATTCCAATAGTTAATCCCTCCACATGCTATTGTAACTCGGCAAGAGTTTCGGTCATATCCAAATGATCTTGAAGGACTTCTCTCCCGACAGGCCTCTTTGCTAGCTCATCCACTCCTTACTCTGGGTGACCCACTAGTTGAACTCAACCCACATCTGCATACATAAAAACTTTATTTTAGTCTTGGAAAACATCAAAATACAAAAAAATGTATAAACCTTAGAAAAATTTTAAAAAAATGGTCAAAACATTCTTACCCATTGCACCCCATTGAGCGTCGTCTAGTAAAATAAAATCTGGGTCTCCTCAGAAGTCAATGCCTGCGTATGGACAATCATTGATAGAAATAATATGTCATCTAAAGCAGGCGAAGAATGCAGCAGAGAACATGATGTTCAATTGGCCAGCATGTCTAGACATTAACTCTACCGATCTCTGCATCCGTGGCTCCCTAGGGCCAGATATACCCAATGTAACATGTTGAGGCCGCATCAATGGAATCCGCTCTAAGGCAAAGGAGATCGAGATCGAGTCGTAGTTGAAATTATTCTTCCTTCCTCCCTTTACTTTGGTCAACTGCTCTTTCATTAAAGAGAGGAAAGCTTCAACCCAGTTGAAAACCATTGGTTCCAAACACTCTAGTGAAAACTGCATGTATGCTTTGTTTGCCACATGTAGTGTAGTAGAACCAGCAAGCTTTGCGATAGTGAATAGGATGGTCCTCAACGGAAAGTCACGTACATCACAGATATTTATTTTCCCATCCTTACTAGGTTCAGTCCCTGGATGGCAATGTTGCAATATGTAATCTCTCACTGTCTCTCCTCTAGGAGTAGATCCTGAAAGAGAAATGGGTTGACCTCTCCTTGATAAACCTGTAGAAAATAAATATCCTCCACTAATATTGGGACCACTTTGTCCCCAATGTGAAATTCTTGTATCGTTGGATCCCATGAACGAAAAAGGAACTCCAATAGTTCCATGTGTTGCCTCATACCCGATAACCTGAAGTAATTTAGCAACCCGCAATTTATTAGGGCTCTTATAGTACCCGGATCATTTAAGGAAATCATATTTTTCTCTTCATGCTCTCTTTCCCTCCATGTAATCATCATTTTGGTCTGATGAATACCTGAAACACATCATAAGCTTCATTAGGACCCTTTTCATGCAAAAAACTTGGAAATTTTTGGGCACACAACTAAAAACAAAAATGGAAATTGCACCAAACGCACCCTAGGTAAAGGGAAAAAGCACTGCAATGCATATAGCCTTCAAAATCAGTGCACTGCAATGCACCTTTCAACATTCAAGGGTGTGTTTCCCTCTTTTTGTAATATATTTAGCCTAAGGGGCCCAAAAACCTAAAAAATTGCAATGAAATGAAACATAAATGCTACTCGAGGAAAGAGAAAGGTTATAGCTCCAACCTAGATCAAACCTAGGAGACAGTCCACAGAATCTGTCGCAATCAACCGCTGAAGTTCGGGGGCAAAAACTAGTTCAGAGCTCCAATTTTCAAACAGTAACTATGGAATGGTAAAAATGAATGGAAAAAAATATTTTAATTAGTCAATTTGATTATTTTGAATCATGTTTAATGCTTTTACTATGGTTTTTATTCATTTTTTCTATGAAATAGGTATTTTTAATCTATTTGATGGTTTTCTGAACAAGTTTTGCAGCGGATATAGCAGATTAGTCGTGCACAATTATTCAAGAATGATTTGACCACAAAGCATACTTTTATCCTTATTTTTCGAGCTTTATTAAAAATGAAAAAGGACTTGAAACACACCTTTATCTCTTTTTTGAGCTTCGATAACTGTGAAAAAGGAACCACTGGAGTCTTCTTTTAGCTCTTTTTAGACTCCGATAATGTGAAAATATTGTCGAGCACTTGCATTTTCGAGCTCGTAAAAGTAAATGAAATGACATCTACTCAGTATAAGTTTAACCCTTTTCCAGACTGAGTTAGATTATTTAAGAAAAAGGAAAACCTTATTCTAACATGGCTAAGAGGTTTTCTCAGGTATCATTTTACACTTCTTTCGGACCTGAGTGACAAATTTACGAAAAAGTACTTATGGAGTTTTCTTTTGTACTCTTTTTCAAACTCTCTAAATATGAAAAATGACTGGGTTGTCACTGTCGTTAGGCTCGATAAAACATAAAATAGCGATGGGCTTGTCGATCATGGCAAGAATCGAGTTTCATTTATCGCTAGAATCGTTAAATTATTAAATAGCAATGCATACACCTCAAGGGATGAATTATAGATCAAGCATATGTTATCCTCCTCAAGATTGTTAAAAAATAAATAGGTACTAATCAAAAAATGACCGGGGAAAATTTGGGAAAGACAGCATAACACTTTATGGTAGTAGGTCAGTCTATAACATGACACTTTCACTCCATCATCGTGACTTTTTGGGTTGGGTAATCTTCTTGACGGTTCATTCATACCTATGGTTCATCATAACTTCACTTCAGTTTTTGTTCAATGTTGCCAACTCATCTCAGTGTCACCGATATGTTCAAGAGAAGTCATCCAGTGAATACTCATCCTTCTGCAAAACTCATAAACCTTCATTTTCATGACAGTAATCCCTTAACATTGCTATATCAAGTCACATTTTGTCTCCGAAATTAGTAACTCTCGTTTTGCGATAAAATGGATTCCTGTTGACATCAGATCATCATCCAAGAAGTTTACTTAGAAACATTATCTTCCAGTACTGTGAGACTTGTTACATCATCGGCAAGTTTCTCGCTTCTGGACCTTTGACCGAAATATTGTGTTTGGCGTTCGATATCAAATCATATATTCACGACTTACAAATTGTACTGCATTACCTTGAGAGCCATTAACATTAATGGTCGTTCTCTCGTGTTTGTTAACAACTCACATCATTGGCTGATAATCAAACGATGTCTTACCATGTTAGACTACAAATCATATATTCGCCTGGCTAGACTTGTACGTGAACGATCGAGTGAATGAGATAAGAAGACATCGGATCTATTTTCATCCATCCAGGCTGCGATTTCAGGCTTTTTGTACACATCAACTGTACGATGAATTTACATAGATATCATTATCTGAACATGGGCCTATATCTATAGGCATGTTTGTATTGGGCAACATTCCAATGTAGACAACTTTTTGAAATATGTACATGTTATTAGATAGTTTATGTGCTGAGCATGGGAATTCCTCCCCTAGAAATTCGTGATCAAGATGAAAATATCATGATGTAATGTATTGTAATATTGATGTAGGTCACCGCTCCACTTCAGTTCCATCTCATTGCATCGTAAAGCATCTCATCCAAATATCATTATTATTTTTACTTCATGCTTTAGGGGGCAATTTTTATAGGTCAATTTGGGCATCATCCCCCATGACCTGGTCAAACTGGACATCGTCCCCAGGACCAATGAAATAGGGTCTATCATCCCCTTATATTTCAGTTGCTATATGCCCTAAGCAAAGAACATTTAATTCATGGCTTCTATTGTGAAATTTCCAAGGTTTGAAGTATATGTTATATCACCTATTGACTCACCAACGCTCCTCTACAAGGGACTAACTATGTTTCAGTGCCATATCCTCCATTCAAGGGTGAACTATAGTACACTTCCTGACATTCAAGAGTATGTTGGTCACCTGGGAGTGGAATTCTCATTGTTTCGGAATCTCCACATCACCAGTGCCTTCTATAAGAGTCCATATGTGTCAAACTTTGAATCCTTGTGTCCATCTAACATCTATGAACTTGGAAACATGTCTGGCCTATTACTAGAAATTCATTCATTGAGAAACTACCATCAGTTTTCCTATAAATTGAGCACAAATCCTAGTGATAGGGAAGGAAGAAATTTGGTAAAGTTATGTTGTTGGATTCTCATTTGAGAGAGTGAAAGTACTGATATGTTGCTGGTATGATGTTGGATTTGATGAGGCTAGAATGAAGTTGGAGCTGGTTGGAAACAAATCGTTCATTGGTTGTAACCTCCCCCTTCTACTCTTTAATAAATATTGTTGTTCATTTTATATGTCTCTATTTCTTGTGCAATGGATTCTTGAATGATATATATATATATATATATATATATATATATATATATATATATATATATATATATATATATATATATATATATATATATATATATATATATATATATATATATATATATATATATATATATATATATTTAATTTCTAATCGATTTGAAAGAGTAATATAAGTAGATATCTATATATTACATGTTTTTTTTTTTCTCTGTTTGTGTTTGCAGGAATCAATCTGGCGATTTGAGTTGGATTGAGAGTGACGACAACAACGATAGAAGGAGAAGGAGAAGCAATTGAATCACAAGTAGGATCCTTTATCATTCTGTATATCTAGTTGTTTTAGAGAAAGTGATAGTAATTATTTCCACTGTTGTTCTAAGTGACTAGCACCATACTTAGGGAATTTGGTTTATCTGTAGATCACAATTCTGTATAACACCTCTTAAGACCACCAACTCTGAAAACATTATTGATTTTATTGATCAATTCATCATTACAGTGTTTGGTGTTCCTAATGCTCTCGTATTTGACAACACTTATTATTTTTTTGGAAATGTCATGACCGAATTTGCTTTGAAAAGAGGGTTTAAATTAAAGTATTCAGCAAATTATTACCCTCAAGGGAATGTTCTAGCATAATCAACAAACAAAAACCTCATAAGAATGATTAAATGAACCATCGATCAAAATAAGAATAATTGGCACAAAGCCTTAACCTTTTCATTATGGGCAGACTGGATAACTAAAAAAACTTCAATAGGAACTTCTCCTTTTCGATTAGTAAATGGGAAAGAGGAAATTTTACCTTTAAATATAGCTATCCCGTCAACAGCCCTAGCTCAATTTATTAATGAAAAACCTTTCTCTTCATTACAATTAAGAATGTCTCAAATCATTAAAATGGAAGAAGAAAGAGTAAAGGCTAAAATGGTACATATTCATCATCAACAGTTGGTCAAAACTTCTTTTGATTCAAATATAGTCAAGGATAAATAGTTTGAGATTGGAGATTTAGTATCAAAATGGGATAAAGTGCAAAGGAAAATGTACTAAATTTCAAAAACTTTAGCTTGGCCCTTTTCAAATAGTCGAAAAAATAATTCCATCAACTTTCATTTTGCAAGATTTACAAGGGAAGAGAAAAACTCTTCCTGTTAATGGCCTTATCCTTAAAAAATATTTTTCTTAAAGAGAAACAATTATTTTGTATAAATATGTACATAGGTTAATTCAAATAAATTTAGTTTTTGCAATATTACGTAAAAGGTGAAGCTCTTCGTATTTATTAAAGAACATGAAAGTGTCAATCCTTAGAGATATAAACAAGGAAATAAAACATAAATTGAATTCTCTATTTCTTTAGAAATTTTTTATTTCAATAGCCATTAGAAAGAAGAATTCTTCCAACCTATGTGATTTGAAAAATTATTTTGACATGAATCAAGTATGAAAAGTTATTTTTACAAAGTGAGAAATTTTATTGAAGTATTAGCATCTTTAACTCAAATGGTCATCCAAAAGCTCATAAAGAGAAAAATGACAACCTCCCCATTCATTTATATATGAGATATTTTTCAAAGTGTAATTCAAAAACATAAAAAACTTTAAAGTTGAGAGATCTCATTACGAGTCGAATTATCATGTTCATAGGAAACTAATAAACTTGACATTATCAACTCGTTACCAAACCAAGATAGTGGCTCGTGGTCTAAAAACCTTGAGACAAGGGATCTCATCAAGATTCAGCTTGTTCAAATTTATTACAACCGGTGAATGAAATTATCATTTATGGCTACCAAACCAGGATAATAATTTTAAAGTGGCAAAAAAGAAAGAAGATTCTAAAAAAATAAAAATAAGTGATCATGTTACCTCTGAAGATATCTATTATATTATGAATGGGATACTAGTTCATTTTTGGTTAAATAGTAACCCTGTCAAGGCTATGAACACCTACTGGTAGTAGTGGCTCTACTAGTGACTAATATGTTTATCTAATAGATAAGCTTTAAATAAATTTCTACTTGTCTTTTCAACTTATTAAGGTTTGATTCATTTAAAGAGAAATTTCATTTTGCAAAAGTATGGGTGAATTTTTTCAAGTAAAACAAGATTATTTAAATTACAATTTATCTAAATATTAAGATTTGTCAGCGATTCTAGATTCATCCAATGCGTCACCAATTTTTGTAGTATGACAACTACTCCCCATTATCCTAGATAGTAACTTAGAAATCATAATGGGGACCCTTTAAAATTTTAGAATTAATATTAAATTCTTAGAAATAAAACCCAAGTTTGCATTTTCTTAGGTTAAGATTTTAATTTTCTTTTATGAACAAGAAAATCACTAAAAAATGCTTAAAACTAAAAAAATTTAAAGAAAAAGCATACAACAGGACAAAGTTGGGATAAAGCGAACGGTGAAGTAGAAAATTACAAAAGTGCCAAATTGCAAACCAACGAATAGCTGAAATGATGAAACGTCGAAATTGCAAAGTGATGAATTCTCGAAATGTTGAAACACTGATATCGCATTATGTTTACAGACACCGCACAGTCACAGTTTCACATTTTTCACTTCTTATATTTCTTAAATCACTAAAGCATGCCTACTATCAAAATGCCAATGAAACGTCCTGATATAATGCCACTTGTCAGAATCATGTGGACCCATACTTTCGAATTTAATGTTAATTCACGTGTATTTGTAATATCGAGGTTTTAAATTGATTGTTTAGTTTTAAAATTAAATACCAAAGGATTCCTATTATGCATAAATTCAATTTATAAGACTGTTAAGACAGAAACAAAAATCTCCAACTTCCATTGCTAAATAAAAACTTGTTAACAAAAGGCCTCCAGTCAAAACATCTCAGCAAGTCACATCTAATTCTCAGCCAACCAAATCTACATCTGATCCTCAGTGTAAAACTTTAGTAGTATCTGATACTATTGAATATAACATAATTGAGGATATGAAGAATATTAAAGCCAATATTTCTCTCCATGAACTTAGCAAATTAAAGCAACAATAGAAAATTTTATTGAAAGATCTGAATGCAATCACAACATCTCCTCTTCCTGCCACTGCTATAGGTAAAGCTGCTAATGGAATGGGAAAACCCCCTATTAACCATTCCAACAAAGCTAATGCTTCAAATTCTATTTTGATTGGTGATAGATCTAATTCCCATACACTTCCTTTTCTCTTGACCTATGAAATCTACAATAAGAATGTTCAAAACTGTTTAATTTATTTTAGGGCCTCATCCAATATAATTCCATATTCAATTTTCAAAAAAATAAATATCACACCCCAGAATTCATCAGTTAATATAGTTCAATAGGATAGAACAAAGGTCAAGGTCTTAGGAGAGATCAATTCGGTAAGTATTAGATTGTCAGAAAACTCAAAGGTCGGTCAAATCATCGAAATACTGATTACAGACATTTCTGAATTTTATGGTTTAGTTCTTAGCAAAGATTGGTCTAAACAATTGCATGGATATTTTGTAATGGACTGGTCCCACATGTGGCTTGCATATAATGGAAAGCCTAATCAAATTAGAGTTGACCGTGAGAAACATATGAAGTACTCAATTAAAGACCTTGGGGAAGAAGATGAGCCTATAGCATTTAAAAACAATATTATGAGCAATTATTCTACAGAATCATTTTAGGGACTTTCAATGTGCAAAGATCACCTTTTCCAGTCAACTTTGTTAGTTCACAAGTATAAAATTACTCCCATACTGATTCCATTAGATGCTTCAATTTTGAAGAAGAAACTATAGTCCAATTTATGTTTTCGAAACTTTATTTCGATAGATCAAGATCCAATGTTGGTGCAGGAGAAGGATGTGTAATCATTAGCCCAAAAGGAAAAAAAACCATGCTAGCTTGTAGGTTAGAATTTGAATGCACTAACCATATTGTTGAATACAAGGCATTGGTTCAAGGCCTCCGTAAAGAAATTAGTCTTGATATAAAAAATATTCAGGTGTTTGGAGATTCAGAGATTGTTGTAAGACAAGTACGAAATACTATTCATTGTCTCTCAAATCACTTGAAACATTACCAATCCTTAGTTCAAGACATTACATCTCATTTTATAGCATTCAATATCTCTCTTATTCCTAGATTATAGAATGCCAGCGCTGACCTTTTAGCTAATGTTGCTTCCAAGCTCATTCCACCTAAGGATTTTAGTCCCTACAGATTCTCTATTGAAATAATTTTTCGACCATCTATACCAGACAATGTTACTATTTGGCGAGTTCTTAATGATGATAGTGATATCTTAAGTTTTATTACTTCCGAGAAATCATATGATGATCAAATTATGGACGAATATGAACATGATAATTAGATCAAATAGAAAATTGATAAAAATATTTTACCAAAATCTGTGGTTAAGTTTGAATATTTATATGATTTGAAAGACAGATTCAAGAAAGTCAACAATTGCAAACTAGAGAGTTCTACTCTAAAGTTTGAATTAGTCAACTTAGGATCTGATAATTTACATCAAGATATAAATTTAGGGCTTAGCCTTTCATCTGAAGAAATTAATGCATTCATTTCGTTATTGAAGAGGTATAAAGATATTTTTGCATGGAATTACCAGGATCTTAAAAATTATGACCCTTCTATCATTCAACATACTATTCCTATGGTGCTCGAAGTTAAACCTATCTAGCAAAAGCTCAGGAAAACTCATCACACTTGGAAAGACAAAATAAAAAATGATTTAAACAAACTATTGAAATCCAAGATCATTTTTCCTGTTAGACATTCGAAATGGCTAACTAATTTGGTACCTGTTAGGAAAAAGAATGGAGGTATTCGAATTTATATTGACTTCAGAAACTTGAATAAAGAATGTCAAAAAGGACAATTTTCCTTTACCATCAATGCAACAAGTTTTACAATCAGTATCAGGTTCTGAGTTAATGTTTTTTCTAGATGGATTTTCAGGATATAACTAAATTTTGGTTCATCCTAAAGATCGTTTGAAAAATACATTCCAAAAAAAATGGGGAACATATGCATACCAAAAGATTCCCTTCAAACTAATGAATGGGGGAGCCACATTTCAAAGAGCCATGGATATTTCATTCAAAGGATTGATAAATAAAACTATGGTAGTGTATCTCGATGATATAACCATATACTCGAAAGAGAAAAACAATCACTTGCATGACTTAAAACAAATATTTGAAAGATGCAAGGGATTTGGAATTTCTCTTAACTCGAAGAAGTTTGTTTTTTCCTTAACCAGAGGATAACTCATAGGTTTTATTGTCTCAAAGAATGGAATTTGTATTGATCAATACAGGATTAAAACAATTTCAAAAATTCCACTACCCCATAACAAAAAGTCAATGCAATCATTTTTAGGGTAAATAAACTTTGTCAAAAGATTCATTCCAGATTTTTCACATATTGTTCTTCCACTGTAAAAGATGATCAAGAAAGATACATTGTTTAAATGGGGAGAAGAAGAAAAAGAAGCATTCCAAATTATCAAACAATCAATTGTTGATGTTCCTTCTCTTTCAACTCCCAATTTTTCCAATAATCTCATTATATATACTTTTTCTTCTTATCTGTCATATGCAGCAGTGTTAACTCAACCAGATGATACAAAACTTGAAACCTCAATTGTTTTTTTCATTTCTAATTTTCAAGGAGCTGAATTGAACTATACAGGAGCCGAAAAACAGGCATTTGCAGTCTATAAAGTTGTCAAGCATTATTTACCTTTTCTTTTAAAAGATCATGTCAAAGTGATAGTTCCAATTTCTCATCATTCAGACAAATACTTATTCAAAAGAACTAGGAGAAAAGAGGTCCAATTTTCTAATGACAATGCAATAATATGACTAAGAAATACGACCAACCAAAATTGTAATAGGTCAAAGTTTTTACAGGTTGATTACAGGAATGAATGACACATCATCGGATGAGGTAAAAACTAATATTGAACAATTTACAAAGGTATCACAGTTGACCCTCAATCTCAATACGCCGATTTAATATTTTATTTAAAAAATGGTTATGCTCCACTTAACTTGGATTTTAAAAGAAATCGAGTGTTAATATTGAAAGATAATCAATATTAGTTAGTCAATGATGTGTTATTGAGAATGAATTATGACTTTGTCTTGCTGAGATGTTTAGAGAAAAGTGAAATACCTAATGTGCTACAGGAACTTCATGATGGACCAACAAGTCGACAATTTGGTGGAGACACTACAACTCATAAAATTTTACATGCAGGATACTATTGGCCAACTTTATTTAAAGATGCACATAGCTATGTCAGAAATTGTAAAATTTGTCAAACTGCAGCATGAAGACAAAGAAAAGCATCAATGCCAATGTAACCAATCAATATGGAACAATCTTTCGAACAATGGGGACTTGACATAATAGGTGAGATCGTTCCTCATTCTTCTAAACAACACAAATATTTATTGACTACTACAGATTATTTTACGAATTGGGTAGAAGCAATACCTCTTGTTATAGGTCAATTTGGGCATCAGCCCCCATGACTTGGTCAAACTAGACATCATCCCCATGACCAATGAAATATGGTCTATCATCCCCTTATATTTCAGTTGCTATATAACCTAAGCAAAGAACATTTCATTCATGGATTCTATTGTGACATTTCCAAGGTTTGAAGTATATTTTATATCACCTACTAACTCACCAACGCTCCTCTACAAGGGACTAACTGCATTGCAGTGCCAGATCCTCCATTCAAGGGTGAACTGTAGTGCGCTTCTCGACATTCAAGAGTGCGTTGGTCACCTGGGAGCGGAATTCTCATTCTTCCGGGAATATCCACATGGCCAATGCCTTCTATAAGAGTCCATATGTGTCAAACTTCGAATCCATGTGCCCATCTAACACCTCTAAACTTTGAAACATATCTTGCCTAGTATTAGAAAGTTACTCATTGAGAAACTACCATCAGTTTCCATATAAATTGAACACAGATCATAGTGCTAGGGAAGGAAGAAATTTGGTAAAGTTATGCTGTTGGATTCTCATTTGAAGGACTGAAACTACTGATATGCTGCTGGTATGATGCTAGATGTGATGAGGTTGGAACGAAGGTCGAGCTGGTTGGCAAAAAATCGATCATTGGTTGTAACCTCCCCCTTCTACTCTTTAATAAAGATTGTTGTTCATTTTCCCATATATGTTCTATTTCTGTGCAATGACTTTAATGATATATATATATATATATATATATATATATATATATATATATATATATATATATATATATATATTTCATATCTAATCGACGGACGATTAAGATAAGTATATCTTCAGTTGCATGTTGTTTGTTCTTCTTTGTTTGTGTTTGCAGGAATCGATCTGGCGATTTGAGTTGGATTGAGAGCGATGGCAACAACGACAAAAGGAGAAGGAGAAGCGATTGAATCACAAGTAGGCTCCTTTTCCATTTTGTATATCTGCTTGTTTTGGAAAAAGTGATAGTAATTATTTCCTTTGTTGTTCTAAGTGACTAGCACCACACTCAGGGAATTTGGTTTATCTGTAGATCACAATTGCACATAACAATTTGGCGACTTTGTTGGGGAGTATCCTATCATTCCTGGTGTTTTTGCCTTTTTTTATCCACCTCAGTAGTATCTACTTGTAGTTATTAGAAATTTTAATGAAATAATTGCATTAGAAGTGTGTTCTGCTACTTGGTTTTTCAATCCCTGTTAAGCCCAACGCACTGTTAGTCAAGACACAGTGCACTGCAGGGCACTGTATCCCACTCAGGGGGTGCTTTGCAACACACTATCTCCTCTTAGATACTGTGTTTCTCCATTAACCAACCAAATTCTATCTAAATTTTTCATTGCTATCATTCTCAGCCACTTATTTGTTGAATTCTCAACTATCTGATACCTCTTAGAGACTAGTAAACTTTCTTGTTCTTCCTCCTTTGAAAAGTAAATTTGTGCAATGTCTCTTTAGTGTTTTTCTTTATCATTGGCAAATCAAATTCAAAGTATTTTATTTCTAAATTAGATCAAATTGTGTTCGTAAAGGAAATTTTTGTTTCATTCCTCGTTTCCTGTAGGAAAAATTTTAGTCCCATTCTTCATTTTTCCTATAAGAGAAATTGTTGTTTTATTCCTCGTTTCTCAAAGAAGAAAGCATTTATTTGTTGATTTGTGCTTATATTTTCCTTTCTTGCATTCACATTAAGGGATCTAAAAATAAAAACATGCATGTTCATATAGTGAATTATGTGTGTTGCATAGGAACAAGTTAGGAAAGCTGCATTTTAGTTTGTGTTCTTTATTGGTTGCTCTAAAACTGATTGCTCTTTCCCTTAGTAGCTAGGATTTTCATTGAAAAAGATAAATTGAAAAGTTTTCTTATCATTTATTTTTCCATCTTTAGCAATTTCAATCACATCACGCGGTGAACCTCAAAGTCAAATTTTTAAACAAGATCAACATAAAATTTACATCAATCTACCTAAAAAAGCATTGGAACATTAACGATAACATTTAGAAGGTCTAGGCTAGTGATGTGTTCCGACATCGTTAAACATAGAAGTTGTCGTTAACTTGTCTCTGATACATTCTGAGTGTGATACCTCATGCCACGTACGTAAGTATATCAGAGCTCATCCATGTACCTTTGGGTATATATGGTGGCGTTCTAGTACGAAAATTATAAGTGGGTGCTCTCACTGTGTGGTTTCGCATTAGACAACGCTAATACGGACTTGGGCCTCCACGTACCTTCAGGTATATTTGGGAGGACAAATTTAGGTTTATATCCATCCATAGGTAACCAAGTTGTATGCCTTATAACTTGTGATACACCAAACACAACATTCAGGGATATTGCCTGCCCATAATTCTTGGTTCGTGAGGAGGTATTTTGCAGTTCACAATTACTTGGTAAACCTTTTTCCTAGAATTACCCTTTTATTTTGTTTATAAGTTTTGGTCATAAACTCAATCAATAATCGTGGAATAAGAGCATCTCGTTCCCCATCGTTCGCGTAGAATATCACTTAAACCACCTTTACCATAGGAAGCCATTTCTGGTCGGCGAAGACGACATCGTTCTACTGAAACCAGTACTCTTAGTACCTCTAGTGCGATGTCATCCTCACATATACTAGAGTCGTCTCGAGTTGTTTCTACAAATCCTGGTTCATCTACTGTTGTCGAGACAGAGTCCTCACAGCTACCTTGTAGGTTTTAAACCTGTACAGAAATGATCTGCAAACAAATCTTAAAAACAGAAAATAAACAATAGTGAGAGCGTAAAACATAAAACGGATATACACAGAGATTTTCTCCTGGATCCCAAATCGGGACGACCAAATTGATTTTTCATTATATTATTTTTAGTCTTACAACACATATATATACTTGCCGAAGCATACATAAACCCCAATCCATTAACCCTGGATTAGAACATAACCGTAGTTCCCTTGACCGGATCTAAAAAATCCCAGGGGCCAAAAACCATCATGCCCCAAAAACATGTGCAAACCCATGCACAAAACCATGGGCGGGTCTGCCCACCGAAAAATAGGGTCCAAAAAAAATTTCCCGGGGCATTGCCCCAGACCCCAAACAGGGGGAGCTGCCGCCCCCCCTCTGACCCCCCTGCTACGCCCAACGCAACGTACAGGGGGAGCTATCGCATACCCAACATAACATATCCTAGTCATGGAAATAATATAACACATACCCAACATTATCCCACTTGTTGTTTTCTTTCCGCAGGGGGCCACAGGAGATCTTAGTCATTAGCCTAGCTCTGAAACACCCATTGTTTCTCTAAACCAAGAGAACTTTTGAGTGCTCACAGACTTCGTCAATGCATCTGCAACATTCTTCAAAGTGTCCACCTTTACCAGCAACACCATTTTATCCTCAACCATATCTCTCACAAAGTGATATCGAACATCAATGTGCTTTGTATTTGAATGATAAGCAGGGTTCTTAGCCAAGAAAATTGCACTTTGGCTATCACAGTCTATCCTTATAGCTTGTTGCACCAACCCCATACTTGAACACAATCTCTACAACCAAAATGCTTCCTTGCTTGCATGAGTGGCTGCTATGTATTCTGCCTCTGTATTTGAATGAGACACTACAGACTATATTTTACTCATCCAACTGACTGCACCTCCAAATAGGCTAAACACATACCCACTTGTAGATATTCTTTGGTCCAGATCTCCAGCCCAGTCTGCATCAACAAAACCACAAATTTCCAACACTCTATCCAATCCTGGTCTTCCCTGGTAGCACAAGCCATAATCACTAGTGCCATGCAAATATCTGAAAACCCGCTTCATTGTTGTCCAATGCTCCTTCCCTGGGTTTGACATAAATCTACTCAATACTCCCAATGCATGTGCAATGTATGTTCTAGTACAAACCATTGCATACATCAGGCTTCCCACTGCACTTGCATATGGAACACAGGACGTATCCTCCTCTTCTTCTTGTGTCTTTGGACACTATTTAGGAGACAGCTTTACACCTACAGGAATCAGAACATTCACCGGTTTACTATCCTGCATATTGAACCTCTGCAATATAGTCTCGACATACTTCCTCTAGTTTAACCAAAGCTTCCTCTTTGTTGGATCTCTCTAAATTTCAATGCCCAAAATATAGTTTGCAACACCAAGATCCTTCATGTCGAATTTGGAGAACAATTGGGCCTTCAAATCTTGGATAATTTCTTTGTCATTTCCTATCAACAACATATCATCCAAATATAAGACTAAATAAATAACATGGTCACAAACTAATTTAAAATAAACACAGTGATCCTCCTTGCTTTTGGTGAAACCAAGTCCCCGTATATAGGTATCAAATTTCTAATACCACATCCTTGGTGACTATTTTAACTTATACAAAGACTTCTTTAACCTGCATACCAGTTATTTCTTCCCCTTCATCATAAAGCCTTCAGGTTGTTTCATGTAGATCTCCTCTTCCATATCCCCAGGAAGAAATGTTGCCTTCACATCCATCTATTCTACCTCAAAATCAAATGCAACAGCAACAGATAAAAGTAATCTAATAGAAGTAACTTTGGCAACAGGAAAAAGAATATCACCAAAATCAATTCCCGGCACCTGGGAATAACCTTTTTATACCAACTAAGATTTTTATTTCTACACCTTTCCTTCTACATTCATCTTCTTCTTAAACACCCATTTTCTCCCGATGGGCTTCCTTCCAACTGGCAACTCCACCAGATCCCATGTCTCATTTTTATGAAAGGATGCCATTTCATCAACCATGGCCTCCTTCCAAAGTTTTCCATCCTTTTAATCTACTGCCTCCCTGACAGTTCTGGGATCATCATTAGTTATAATTAAAGAAAAATTTGAATAGAAAGAGAGGGTTTCTTACCATGTACATATGCATCACATCCAAATACCCTTAGATGTGAAAGAGAGGGTTTCTTAACAGTCCATACCTCATGTGGAGTCTTATCCTCCAACGCTAATGAAGGTGATCTGTTAACCAAGTAACATGTAGTCTCCACTGCCTCTGCCCAGAATTCTTGTCCTAACCCGGTACCAATGAGCATGCTTCTTGCCTTTTCCATCAGCATTCTATTCATTCTTTCTGCAACTCCATTTTGTTGAGGTGTGTATGGAGTAGTCTTATGTTGTGCTATACCACACTTCTTACAGAACTCTTCAAATTCCTTCTTACAGAACTCTTCTCCATTATTTTTCCTCCGCACCTTTATCTTCTTCTCTGTCTAGTTTTCCACTAGAGCCTTAAATTATTTAAATCTATCAAAGAATTTAGATTTCTTCCTTAATAAATATATCCATTTATTCCTTGAGAAGTCATCTATGAATGAAACATAGTACACAGACTTACCCATTGATGGAACCAACACAAGTCCAAACACATCACTGTGCACAAGCTCTAATATCTTGTTCGCCCTCTTAGTACCAGAAGGAAAACTCACCTGATTTTGCTTCCCATATGCACAATGTTCACAAAAATAAAAATCCAGGGAGCTATTACACATACCTTCTAACATACCATTTCCATGTAGTATCTGAAGGCCCTTCTCTCCAATATGTCCAAGCCTTTGATGCCATAGCATGATCTTTTATCCAGAGACTGCTAGGCTTTCCACTCCACTTTCGGGAACCATAGAACTGTTGCACCCATTAATAACAGTGCTTCCCTAAAGCTTCTACAGAGTTCCAATCCAAACTCCCCGCATTAATACCAGTGCTCCCCAAACCATCTTACAGTTATCTTTCTCGAACATTTTTTTTACACCTGCATCATCCATCTTGCTTACAAAAATGAGATTTATGGCCAATGCAGGAATGTGCAGAACACCAAGAAGTGTTATAATCCTTCCACCTTGTAGCTTCAGCTTGAATTTTCCACGTCCGATGATTCCAGCCTTCCTATCATCACCTAAGAAGACATCACCACCATCATATTTCTCATACTCACAGAACCACTCCCTATGGGGAGTGAAGTGAAAGGATGCACCTGAGTCAATCAACCATGACTCATGATCTACATGTGTATTTGAATAAGAAGCCAAATACACATCCCAACCTTCAAATGAGGTGGTTTTTGCCTCTGTAGAAGGAGCATCATCAGATCCCTTTCCTTTCTCAAGAGCTTTAGATTTGCAGTCCCGTTTGAAGTTCCCTTCCTTTCCGCATTTCCAACACACCTTTACAAACTTTCCGGGAGATTTAGATCTCCTTCTAGATTTAGAGCTCCCAATCAAAACCTTATTCTTGTTTATGTTTTGGGACCTCCCTCGTACAGATAAGGCTTATTCATTCTGACCCTTCATATTTCTCCGTCTCATTTCCTCTGATAGCAAGGCTGAGACAATGTCATCAAAATTCAAGGTAGTTGTATTGCTACCTATTGTAATAAACAGATTGTCCCACAAGTCTGGTAGAGAACACAACAAACTGATGCACTTATCTTCATCTAAGATTTTAATATCAATAGATGACAACTGACTTACCACAGTATTTGATGCAGGCGGAGCCTGCAAATACCAGGATCTTAAACATCTGTTGCATATCAACGTTCATCTCAGCTTTTTACCCAAATCAACATCCTCAATCCACTACCATCTCATATCAACATGTGGTAGCTTTCCAATATACGCTCAAATTTATTCAACATTCACTCTCCTTCAAATTATACATGCCTCCTTAACCATGTCAACATACACTCATTCATATACAAACATGCATGGCAATTTCATCCTATATGAAGGCAACAATGATTATGAAACATTTATTAATACACACCATCCCAATCTTACTCAAAAGTTCAATCATTTAGTTACAAAACCAAATCCTCTCAAAATCGGACTTCATAATCAAATGCGCCTTTGGATTCATTACCATTCCTCTATGATCAAATGATTCGAAAGCAAACAATCCCATATCACTCATTATAGATTGCGCCCTGATATTCAATCTATAAATATAACCCCATTTGTTCATTCTCATTTGCTTGTCAACTAACAATGAACGCATTCACAATCCAGCTCAGTAGATGCCAACAACGCACTTACCTTTCTGTCCTGCTCTTCAACTCTGCATTTATCATCAATGTAGATCGGACCTGTTCTTCAACTCTGCGCTATCAATTCATCAACAAACTATGCAACTTCATCAACAACAACAAACTCTGCGCTATCAATTCATCAACAAACTCTGCGCTATCAATTCATCAACAACAACAAACTCTGCGCTATCAATTCATCAACAAACTCTGCGTTATCAATTCATCAACAAACTATGCAAGTTCATATGCAACTTCAGCATTTTTATATATGGTAACATACTATGAGTTTAAACTCTGTTAGAGCCATGAAATCGACCCAAACAGAAGCTTCAATGCCGGATTCGGTTTTAATACAGCGGCTTCAACACTTCTCATGGATTATGCAATTCTTGCAACCAAAACAGCGTGTGGTTTAAATTCAATTTGATACAGCACGCATACAAACTCAGCGCCATATATATATCACATCAAATCTCAATATACATTGAATTTCCCACAGCTATACATTTGAACTGAAAAATCGAATTTCATTGTAAACCACAATATCGCTTCTGCCATCGATTTATTTCTTCACTTGTTGCGCTGTTGAATACTGTGTATTACCACTTTTAAAATATGATGTACCTCAAGGATTTTAACTTCAGTCTACAAGCAAACAGGACTCAGCATACATCTCAATCTGCTTCAGATTAAAAGGTCGATCTATCAACATAGGAAACTCTGTTTCATTTTCACTTCAAACTGGATTCTTATAGGTATCATGTGGGCGCGGTCATTACACTCGTTCCTCAATGTATAAACAAGCAAAGGAATACCCATTCATTCAAACAGAAGAACAGAAATCGTTTTGGTTCCCACTGTGGCTTCAAACACACTCATCGAATAGCAATTTCTGCTATCGACCTCAGAATTACACAACTTGACATTGCAGATTTAAAATGTACTAAAACGTTGTTGCTTTCCTCTTTTCATCTGCTATTAATCGAATTCAGATTGATATAACAAAGTTATTCATGCACAGATAACAATTGTTACATAAATCGATCTCACCATTTCTTTTAGTGCAGATTTCCTTCGGTCAACCTTTCCAATTATCAATACCTCAACCATGTATATACATTTACATTTAACCAGAAATAACTATGACTTTCACAACTAATCACAAAATTTATATATGTATAATCTGAAATCAAAACAAGATTACTTACACCCTTTGTTTGGCCTGATATTCCAGATTGATGGCCCTTACCATTTACCAAAGGCTTACAGCCTTGGTTGTTCCCAACCAGCTCTCTACTCTTCTCACTATTCTCAATGTCTTCTTCTCACAAAAAGCCCTCCTATTTATACAATTAAAAAAAATCATTACATTAAATGCTCAACCCCTTAAAATCCTCAACAAACCCCTAAATCTCTCAACATCCATAAAGGATAGGTTTTTATCCCTAAAATCCTTCAATTTATTAAATTTCCTCATATCCTTTTATTAATAAAAAGTTATTTACATAAATCCTCACCTTCTCCTATTGAATTCAAATTAATTAATAAAATATTAAAAATCATCACACCCCATATTTACAATTTAATATTATCACACCCCATATTTACAAATGGAGAAAAAGGTCTTGATGCTCCTGCATCAGTATTGAAGGCGTTCAGATGTTCTGTCACCGAGTCTCCATCCTTTATCCTCAGGTTATACAACCTTTTTTACAGGAACAATTTATTCACCAGAGACATAGATTGGTACAAAGTCCCAAGTTTGTCGCACAAATTCTTTGTCGTAGCTTCCCCAGATACATTCAACAATACCGAATCTGAGACACACAACCGTATTGTGCTCTTCACCTTCCGATCCAACTTTTTCCAGTCTTCATCTGACATTGTTGTTGGTTTAGTACCTAGATATACCACGATTCATAGGTCTTTATCCACTAGCAGATCCTCCATCTTGAGCTTCCACAACTCAAAAATCTGACCATTAAATTTCTCTATCTCTATCTTTCCACTGCTCACCATCTTCTTTCACTGCAAGACTCGATCCCGCAGATCTCCCACTGAACAGGGTCTACCTCAGGCCTGAGCAAAAAACCTCTCAGCAGCAAAGGCATCCCTTTGAAGCCAAAACAGTTCTGATACCAAATGTAGGTTTTAAACCCGTACAGAAATTATCTACAAACGAATCTTAAAAATAAAAAATAAACAATATCGAGAGCACAAAACATAAAACAAATATACACAGAGATTTTCCCCTGGATCCCAAATTGGGACGACCAGCTTGATTTTTCATTATATTCCTTTTAGTGTTACAACACATATATATACATGCAGAAGCATACATAAACCCCAATCCATTAACCCTGGATTAGAACATAATCGTAGTTCCCTGGACTGGATCTACAAAATACCAGGGGCCGAAAACCATCATGCCCCAAAACCATGTGCAAACCCATGCAAAAAACCATGGGCTGGTCTACCCACCAAAAAATAGGGTCCAAAGACTAGTCGTGGAAATAATACAACACATACCAAACATACCTATGGTCACCATCCATCCAATCAATGAGACCACACCTCCCGAACCCAACATTGTTCAACTAGAAGTTGATCTAGATCCTGTTGTTATTTTACCAGAACATTTAGATCCCGAATTCGAACAATCGGAAGTTGTTCCTCTATCAGTCACCCCACAATATATTGTAGCCATTCAGTCTCCCATATCATGTAGTTAACCACATGAAATATACTTCGGGCCTGACGGTGAAATCCTTCCACCTGGTTAAATTTCGATTGAAGAAATACCACAAGACGAAACACCTTTAGCTCCAACTCATTTTTGGGAGGAGCTTTACCTGTATGAGTATTTTCCTTAATCACCTTCCTCTTATTTTGTTGATCCTATTTCACTTCGAGTTCCCCTTGATCCTATAGGGTATACATTGGGTCGTATAACCATAGCTGAGACAATTTCTTTAGTTGTACCATCTATTCCGGTTGCAACAACACCTACTCTTCCTAACCCATCTATGTTTACCACATCACTAGAGTCACTTCTATATGGTGGCCCTTATGTCCCATCTAGTTAACAATCTTTATTTGAAACATTCTCTGGTGCATCCTCAAACCCATGGAATTCACCCATGTCATCGTCAGGGATTCTATCTAGTAAATCTATAGTGATTATTGAACGACTTGATCCTTTATACACATCTTCAGGGCAATATCAAGCTAGCCCATCTTGGTATATTCGATCCAGTACAATATCAACTGGACTCCCTGAATTTGTAGAAAAATATATTCCATATTATTATAATCCTCATGCTGGGTGGAAACCTATGTTCACCCACTTTGGAAATACTCCGTCGTTATTTGGTCACCCTAATGTTGGAATAACTATTTGTCAATGGCAGCCCACTCTACCCATCCAACCACAAACAGTTGTGAAATCATATCAACTAGTTCAACTTGTTGCACCCACATCTACTTCGCTTGTTAAAACATCATTACCCTTGTTACAAGCTCATATTGTTGTACCTCAACTGTCTCAGGTGGGTCCTTCCACCCAATATCCTCAAGTATTGGACCTCAAACTCCAACTCCTTCATCTGGTTTACAAAAACCACCTGTATCCGGAATTATTTATGCATAAGTTGGGTTACCCTATTATGGGATGTCGCAAGCACAACCCGGATTTACCTATTCACAACCGAGTCCAAGCTATTCTATTTTGGGCTATAATCTTGGTGGACAGACCCCTTGGCAGCCACAAGCGCAAAAGCCACACCAATCATTCCAACAACAAGTAGCGTACCCAGGTTTTGGTCAACAGAATCCTCAAGCATTTTATTATCAAAACAACCCATATATGGGTTACTAGCAACAAATTCCTTATGTTGATGCTCAAAGGCCTATTGCCAAAGCAATTCTATCATACCCTGTCTATGCTCAACCCGACTTAAAACGACAGTTGCCCTTTGTTGCAAATTTATAATTACCTGATTTAAACCAACTTACCAACGATCCAATCAGCTGTTCTCCTTGGTGGTCAGTGATACCACATAAATTACCCTCAGATATTCCTAAGTTCAATGGACTTATCATTTCTGGTGTTCATTTAACTCCTATGTCTTTTCCATCATACGCTCATTGTTCTGACCGCAAAATAGTACATTGAGTTACTAAGAGCTTCATTTGATAATTTCACCACTTTAGCTTCTACCATTTTGACCCACTTCCAGTTACCCATACGATATGAAACTAGAACAGAACTCTTGAACAATTTTAAACAGACTAATTCTACTCACATTTTTTATCATATTCATGGCGTCATCGTCGTAGAATGCTCAAGACATTTGTTCCCGATCAGCTTCTTACTAAATGGGTCATTAAGTCCCTGTTACCATCTGTAACTGAGGATGTGGCTAAGGGTGGCATTTTCACTGAAGAGCAAGTAATTTCTCATGCCCAGTACTTATATTTGATTTATACTCAGTCTGGCATGCTCTATGAGAAAATTCCCAACGCACCGCGATCTAATTTTAATGTTCCTTCCTCCATCTAAGGACTCTCATGCTGGCAACGGTATGATCGGTACTGCAAGCACACATCACTCTACTGTATCTGATCCTGCACCTTCTTCCGAAATGCATGCCATGTCATCTGACAAAGGAAAAAGTGTCAAGAAACCCAAAAGTAAGAAAAAATGGAAATCAAAGAAAAAGAAAACCTCTACCCCGCAGGAATGATCATCTAATCAACAAAATAGAAATCAAAAACTATGTTACCCTTTCATAATATATAATGAGGAGAACTTTGTTCAAGACTGCCCTCATCGCTCCGAAGTCTCAAAATTTATTAAGACCTCGCATGCATCCGCTATGTTGACATATCCATTTCTAAATCTGGACACAAATTTGGTTGCCACGGATCCAACTTCTAGTTCCCAAGTGCTTATGCTTTCTATCATGAATCCAACAACTGATATTTTGGTGTCAACGCGTAATAAATATTATGGCAGTCAGGCTACTATTCAACCTACTACCTTGACCAAAAATCAGTCTATGGAATCTATTCCTCCAATTGTTATTCCTACTTTAACAATAAATCCACTAAAGGGAGTCGTCCATAAATTGACATTCAATCCTCGAGCCTGAGTTGCTCAAAATTATAATATAGTTGAAGATTTGGCTCAATCCCCTTTAGCTATGTCATCGCTTGAGGTACTTCAAAATTGTCCCTCCCAAAAACAGGCTTTGTTGTCGAAAATTGGTGGAATCAATCCAACATATTCCAATCTTGTAGTCTTTAATCATACGGGCTATGTGCCGCAATTGCCAGTAAAATTGGCATTCTCCATCCAAGTAAATGTTCTCAATCACCTCGTTCATCGTACTATTACTGATGAGGGAGAATCTACTTGCATTATGTTGTTGCGCCTATCTCAATTGCCTACGACGTTGAAAGATTTTGATCGTCATACATAGAAGCCTTGTGGTATCATCAATAACCTGGATGTCGAACTAGGGGGGGGAAAAGTAAATGTTGAAGTTGAGGTTGTTGATGGACCTCTTGATTACAACATTTTACTCTGAATGCCATGGGTATATGCTATGACTGCGATCGTCTCTACATATTTTAGAATGATCACCTTTCCACATAAAGGTGTTATCGCAATCATCAATAAACTCTCCTTCTTTTCCTCCAGATCCCAAGTAACTGGAAGCGTTCCTTTAGTTCACGCACACCAACTAGCACTTCATAATATTGGTTTAGGATTTTGAAAGGATTCTTCCCTAATGGGAACCTTCGCATTACTGCTACCTGCGACGTCGATAAAAATTGTAAGCATAGAGACCTGTTACATGATATCTTCCACTCAATCTAGATTAAGGAAGATTACGAGTGATTCTGAACTTTTTATGTTGGATGAGTTTCTGCTGCCAAGCCCAATTGACCTGGCATAGAAATCAATCTACATGGCTTGGGCGGCAAATCAGAAATCATCATCGTCGATCGTTTGGTTTGATCGTTCATTAGATTTTAGTACTCCATCTGATCATTTTTCATCCACTTTCTAGAGATATAATAATATTTTGTAATCCATGATGCCAAAAGTAGAACCATGGGAAGATCATTATCATTGTTCCCATCTTCAGGATTACGAAGAAGATAATTTTATTGAACTATATCACCCATTGATCAAAACTTTCTTTTCGAATTATTTTCTCATTAATGCAATCGAATTCGAACGAAATTTATCAAATACTGAAGAAATCATTTCTATCGATACTTCGACCAAACCCAACGTTGTAGAAAACATTCATGTTGGCGTGTCTTGTTCTCCATCAGAACTCAAAACTTATCGCTCTCTCTTTCATGAATATCGTGATGTATTTTCTTGGTCTTACGAGGAAATGTCAGGCATAGATACTAGTATTGTTGAACACACCATTAAAATGTACCCTAATGTCAAGCCATTAAAGCAGAAGTTGAAAATTTTTTATGTGTTGGTTTCATTTACCCCCTTCCGCTAACTAATTGGATTTCCAATATTGTTCCTCTTATGAAGAAAAAACGGACAATCAGAGTGTGGGTTTATTATTGAAATGTCAATCTTGCTTGTCCAAAACACAACTATCCTACTCCCTTTATCAACCAGATTATTGACAATTGTGTCGGATGTGAAACATTTTCATTCATGGATGGATTTTCTGGCTACAATCAAATCAATATCTGCCCATAGGACCAATATCAGACATCATTCATCTGTCTCTAGGGAAAATTCGCAATTCGTAACCTCCCACTTGGTTTAAATAACGCTGGGGAAACATTTCATAGAGCAATGGATTATGCTTTCAATGACATCAAGCACATTTTTCAACCTTATCTAGACAATTTACCCACGCATTCACGAAATCGGACTGATCACCCAATGCATTTGAGAGCTATATTTTTACGCTGCTGACACTACACAATATACCTCAATCCACATAAATGTGTGTTTTGTGTTGGTTTTGGTTGTTTTTTTGGATTCATCGTCTCAAAATAACGAATTTGAATTGACCACCTGAAGGTCCAGGCCATTCCTGATTTTCCTACGCCATCAAATTTGCTTCAGTTACAGAAACTTCAGGGAAAGGCTTACTTCCTAAGGAGGTTCATACCCAACTACATCGAAATGGCTAAAGGATTTACTCGTCTCTTGAAAAATGGAATTCCATTCCATTGGAAACAGGTTGCACAAGCTTCTTTTGATGATGTCAAGGATACACTTGTCCGGCCATCATTAATGTATCCCCCCCAATTATCAGAGTGATTATTTATTATATATCATCGCGGATGATACGACAATTTCTATGGTATTGGTCCAAGAAGAAGATGGGATATAACACTGGATTTATTATTTGATTCGTAATCTCAATGATACGGAAGTGAAGTATTCATACATCGAAAAGCTCACCTTAGTGGTTGTTCAAGTTTTCCAAAGATTTCGCCACTATATCCTTTTCTGGAAGACCATTTTCATTTTGAATTGCAACCCCATGACTTACATTCTATCACGTCAATTTCTTAGGGGCAAGTATTCAAAATGGATTGTCATTTTATAGGAATTTATTTGGAATTCATCAAATCCAAGTCAAAGAAGTATTTATTTTTGCCTGAGCTTCTCTGCGACCTTCCCTTTGATAGTACTGCTACTACATTGGAACCATCTATTCCTGATGAGTCTCTGTTTCTGATCAAATCATCTGATACCTGGTATGGGGATTTATAATTTATCTCTAGACCCAGACTTTTCGGCCTGATACCTATCACTCTCAACAACTACGTATTCGATACCAAGCCAAATATTAATGATCGTCGATGATACACTTTATCATCATGGTGTCGATAGAATTTTAAGGAGGCGCCTCACTCATGAGGAGGCCGAATTTTTTTTAAATGATTGTCATGTTGGGGCTTGTGGTGGAGACTTGTCTGGATACACTACCGCGTAGAAGATACTTCACACTTGTTACTTTTTGCCTACCATATTTCATGACTGTATCATCACGATCATAAGTTGTCATGCATGCTAGATATTTGATCGTAAAATTTGCAAGCCATCAACACCAATGCATCATGTTATTGCTGTGGGACCATTTTAAAAATGGGGCATTAACTTCATGACCTGTAACCCTCCTTCATCTGGGGGGCATGGTTATATTATTTTCGCAGTAGAATACTTTACCAAGTGGGCCGAAGTGATGCCTACATCCAATAACACGAGGAAAACAGTTGAATTGTTCTTTTTTAATCATGGCATCTCACGGTTTGGTGTTCCACGGGCTATAGTCATAGATCATGGTAAGCATTTCCCCAATCACATGATGAATGAGTTGACTTCCAAATTAGGATTGTCCCATGATAGTTCTACTCCTTATTATCCACAATCAAATGGAAAAGTTGAGGCTATTAGCAAGATTCTTAAATGAATGCTTCAACGAATGATAGGAGTTCATAAATGCAATTTTCATTTGATCATGTGGGCGTACTGAACCTCAGTAAGAAACAAAAACAGATTTACCCCCTTTCAATTGGTGTTAGGTCTGGAACCTATCATGCCTATCCAATGTGAAATATCACCGTTAAAACTCGTAATTGGCTTGTTACCTGACACCTCTACTGAAGAAGTGCATCTTTTTAACCTCATCCATCTTGATGAAACGCGCCGTGAAGCCGCACTAGCCAACAAAGCGCATAAGAGACATATAAAGGCGCAATATGACAAGAATGTCTAGCCTTGCATCTTATCTGACGGTGACTTGGTCCTTCTTTATGATCAGACAGTTGATGTAATAGGTACATGGAAATTTGAGCCATTATGGCATGGCCCCTATATTTTCAAAATATTTCTTCCTAACGGTGCCTATGAGTTGGTAGATTACGATGGAATTCCATTTGTGCAGCCCCAAAATGGGTTGTATCTGAAATATTGCTATTCTTAATCATGAGCGTAGTAAACTTCTGTATTATATTGTATATATGATGTTGATTTGCATTTATTGTCTTAGTTTTTTTTTCTAGATTTTTCTTGAAGTTAGTAATCCCTTTACATTTCGTCGTAGATGTCTCAATATTTGGAACCTTTTGATGGGTATGTTGATGGTGCTAGTCATAGCATGCAGAACCTATCCTCTGTAGCGTGGGCCATTTGCACTCCAAATGGTGAGTTAGTGAGTTTTCAAGGGATTTGTATCGGTAGATCGACAAACAATATCACTGAGTATATCGCGTTGATCAAACTTCTCTCTGATGTCATTTCATTTGGTATTGACCACATCGTTATCAGGTTAGACTCACAAATTGTTTTGCTACAACTTACTCACGTTTATACTGTCAGAACTCCAACTCTACATATCATGTTCCTAAGATTTCGACTTTTGGAAAGACATTTTGATTTCATTCAATATCAACACATTTCCAAAAACTTGAACACATTAACTGAATCCTTAGTGAATTACATTATAAACAGACATTTCCAACACATGTAAAGACATATTTTCAGTTCACATCACATAATTGAATAGGATTGCACAATAAACCTAGGAAAACACTAAAAACAAATAGATAGATAGTTATAGGATTTTACAAAATTTGTGACCAAGACACATTGGTCATCTAACCTCAAAATGTATTGCAAAATGTCAAAAGAAAACTAGTGATGCTTGTGATAACAAACTACTGATCTAGCTATCCAACGCAATAACCACATCCAACGATTAGGGATGCCAATAGTGTGGCACTGCAGTCTCATGGATAAATATTCGATCCGGAAATATGGAATTCCAATAGTTAATCCCTCCACATGCTATTGTAACTCAGCAAGATTTTCGGTCATATCCAAATTATCTTGAAGGACTTCTCTCCCGACAGCCCTCTTTTCTAGCTCATCCACTCCTTACTCTGGGTGACCCACTAGTTGAACTCAACCCACATCTTCATACATAAAAACTTTATTTTATTCTTGGAAAACATCAAAATACAAAAACATGTATAAACCTTAGAAAAATTTAAAAAAAATGGTCAAAACATTCTTACCCATTGCACCCCATTGAGCGTCGTCTAGTAAAATAAAATCTGGGTCTCCTCAGAAGTCAATGCCTGCGTATGGACAATCATTGATAGAAATAATCTGTCATCTAAAGCAGGCGAAGAATGCAGCAGAGAACATGATGGTCGATTGGCCAGCATGTCTAGACATTAACTCTACCGATCTCTGCATCCGTGGATCCCTAGGGCCAGATATACCCAGTGTAACATGTTGAGGCTGCATCAATGGAATCTGCTCTAAGGCAAAGGAGATCAAGATCGAGTCGTAGTTGAAATTATTCTTCCTTCCTCCCTTTACTTTGGTCAACTGCTCTTTCATTAAAGAGAGGACAGCTTCAACCCAGTTGAAAACCATTGGTTCCAAACACTCTAGTGTAAACTGCATGTATGCTTTGTTTGCCACATGTAGTGTAGTAGAACCAGCAAGCTTTGCGATAGTGAATAGGATGGTCCTCAACGGAAAGTCACGTACATCACGGATATTGGGACCACTTTGTCCCCAATGTGAAATTCTTGTATCGTTGGATCCCATGAACGAAAAAGGAACTCCAATAGTTCCATTTGTTGCCTCATACCCGATAACCTTAAGTAATTTAGCAACCCGCAATCTATTAGGGCTCTTATCATACTTGGATCATTTAAGGAAATCATATTTTTTCTCTTCATGCTCTCTTTCCCTCCATGTAATCGTCATTTTGGTCTGATGAATACCTAAAACACATCATAAGCTTCATTAGGACCCTTTTCATGCAAAAAACTTGGAAATTTTTGGGCACACAACTAAAAACAAAAATGGAAATTGCACCAAACGCACCCTAGGTAAAGGGACAAAGCACTGCAGTGCATCTATCCTTCAAAATTAGTGCACTGCAATGCACCTTTCAACATTCAAGGGTGAGTTTCCCTCTTTTTGTAATATATTTACCCTAAGGGGCCCAAAAACCTAAAAAAATTGCATGAAATGAAACATAAATGCTACTCGAGGAAAAAGAAAGGTTATAGCTCCAACCTGGATCAAACCTGGGAAATAGTCCACAGAATATGTCGCAATCAACCGCTGAAGTTCGAGGGCGAAAACTAGTTCAGAGCTCCAATTTTCAAACAGTAACTATGCAATGGTAAAAATGAATGGCAAAAAATATTTTAATTAGTCAATTTGATTATTTTGAATCATGTTTAATGCTTTGACTATGGTTTTTATTCATTTTTTCTATGAAATAGGTATTTTAATCTGTTTGATGGTTTTCTGAACAATTTTTACAGCTGATATAGCAGATTAGTCATGCACAATTATTCAAGAATGATTTGAACACAAAGCATACTTTGATCCTTATTTTTCGAGCTTTATTAAAAATGAAAAAGGACTTGAAACACACTTTTATCTCTTTTTCGAGCTTCAATAACTATGAAAAAGGAACCACTGGATTATTCTTTTAGCTCTTTTCAGACTCTGATAATGTGAAAATATTGTCGAGCACTTGCCTTTTCAAGCTCGTAAAAGTAAATGAAATGACATCTACTCAGCATAAGTTTAACCCTTTTCCAAACTGAGTTAGATTATTTAAGAAAAAGGAAAACCTTAGTTGAACATGGCTAAGAGGTTTTCTCAGGTATCATTTTACACTTCTTTCGGACCTGAGTGACAAATTTACGAAAAAGTACTCATGGATTTTTATTTTGTACTCTTTTTCAAACTCTCTAAATATGAAAAATGACTGGGTTGTCACTGTCGTTAGGCTCGATAAAACATAAAATAGAGATGGGCTTGTCGATCATGGCAAGAATCGAGTTTCATTTATCGCTAGAATCATTAAATTATTAAATAGCAATGCATTCACCTGAAGGGATGAATTATAGATTAAGCATAAGCTATCCTCCTCAAGCTTGTTAAAAAAATAAATAGGTACTGGTAGAAAAATGACCGGGGAAAATTTGGGAAAGACAACATAACACTTTATGGTAGTAGGTCACTCTAGAACATGACACTCTCACTCCAGCATCGTGACTTTTTGGGTTGGGTAATCTTCTTGACGGTTCATTCATACATATGGTTCATCATACCTTCACTTCAGTTTTTGGTCAATGCTACCAACTCATCTCAGTGTCATCAATATGTTCAAGAGAAGTCATCCAGTGAATACTCATCCTTCTGCAATACTCATAAACCTTCATTTTCATGATAGTAATCCCTTAACATTGCTATATCAAATCACATTTTGTCTCTGAAATCACTAACTCCCATTTTGCAATAAAGTGGATTCCTGTTGACATCAGATCACCATCCAGGAATTTTACATAGAAACATTATCTTCCAGTACTATGAGACTTGTTACATCATCGACAAGTTTCTCGCTTATGGACCTTTAATCGAAATATTTTTTTTGGCGTTCGATATCAAATCATCTATTCACGACTTACAAATTGTACTGTAGTACCTTGAGAGCCATTAACATCAATGGTCATTCTCTCGTGTTTGTTAACAACTCACATCATTGGTTGATAATCAAACGATGTCTTACCATGTTAGACTACAAATCATATATTCGCATGGCTAGAATTGTACGTGAAAGATCGAGTGAATGAGATAAGAAGACATCGGATCTATTTTCATCCATCCAGGCTGCGATTTCAAGCTTGTTGTACACATCAACTGTACGATGAATTTACATATAGATCGTTATCTAAACATGGGCCTATATCTATATGCGTGTCTGTATTGGGCAACATTCCAATGTAGACGAATTTTTGAAATATGCACATGTTATTAGATAGTTTATGTGCTGAGCATGGGAATTCATCCCTTAGGAATTCGTGATCAAGATGAAAATATCATGATGTAATGTATTGTAATATTGATGTAGGTCACCGCTCCACTTCAGTTCCATCTCATTGCATCGTAAAGCATCTCATCCAAATATTATTATTATTTTTACTTCATGCTTTAGGGGGAAATTGTTATAGGTCAATTTGGGCATCATCCCCCATGACCTAGTCAAACTGGACATCGTCCCCAGGACCAATGAAATAGGGTCTATCATCCCCTTATATTTCCGTTGCTATATGCCCTAAGCAAAGAACATTAATTCATGGCTTCTATTGTGATATTTTCAAGGTTTGAAGTATATGTTATATCACCTATTTACTCACCAATGCTCCTCTACAAGGGACTAACTATGTTTCAATGCCATATCCTCCATTCAAGGGTGCACTATAGTGCACTTCCTGACATTCAAGAGTGTGTTGGTCACCTGGGAGCGGAATTCTCATTGTTTCGAAATCTCCACATCGCCAGTGCCTTCTAGAAGAGTCCATATGTGTCAAACTTCGAATCCTTGTGTCCATCTAACATCTATGAACTTAGAAACATGTCTGGCCTATTATTAGAAAGTCATTCATTGACAAACTACCATCAGTTTTACTATAAATTGAGCACAAATCCTAGTGATAGGGAAGGAAGAAATTTGGTAAAGTTATGTTGTTGGATTCTCATTTGAGAGAGTGAAAGTACTGATATGTTGCTGGTATGATGTTGGATTTGATGAGGCTGGAATGAAGTTGGAGCTAGTTGGAAACAAATAATTCATTGGTTGTAACCTCCCCCTTCTACTCTTTAATAAATATTGTTGTTCATTTTATATGTCTCTATTTCTTGTGCAATGGATTCTTGAATGATATATATATATATATATATATATATATATATATATATATATATATATATATATATATATATATATATATATATATATATGTATTTAATTTTTAATCGATTTGAAAGAGTAATATAAGTAGATATCTATATATTACATGTTTTTCTTTTTTCTCTATTTTTGTTTGCAGGAATCGATCTGGCGATTTGAGTTGGATTGAGAGTGACGACAACAACGACAGAAGGAGAAGGAGAAGGAGAAGTGATTGAATCACAAGTAGGATCCTTTATCATTCTGTATATCTGGTTGTTTTAGAGAAAGTGATAGTAATTCTTTCCACTGTTGTTCTAAGTGACTAGCACCACACTTAGGGAATTTGGTTTATCTGTAGATCATAATTCCGTATAACACCTCTTAAGACCGCCAACTCTGAAAACATTATTTAGTTTATTGATCAATTAATCATTACAATGTTTGGTGTTCCTAATGCTCTCGTATTTGACAACACTTATTACTTTTTTGGAAATTCCATGACCGAAATTGCTTTGAAAAGATGGTTTAAATTAAAGTATTCAACAAATTATTACCCTCAAGGGAATGTTCTAGCATAATCAACAAAAAAAAACCTCATAAGAATGATTAAATGAACCATCGATCAAAATAAGAAGAATTGGCACAAAGCATTAACCTTTTCATTATGGGCAGACTAGATAACTAAAAAAACTTCAATAGGAACTTCTCCTTTTCGATTAGTAAATGGGAAAGAGGAAATTTTACCTTTAAATTTAGCTATCCCGTCAATAGCCCTAGTTCAATTTATTAATGAAAAACCTTTCTCTTCATTACAATTAAGAATGTCTCAAATCATTAAAATGGAAGAAGAAAGAGTAAAGGCTAAAATGGTACATATTCATCATCAACAGTTGGTCAAAACTTCTTTTGATTCAAACATAGTCAAGGATAAACAGTTTGATATTGGAGATTTAGTATCAAAATGGGATAAAGTGCAAAGGAATTAAATGTACTAAATTTCAAAAACTTTAGCTTGGCCCTTTTCAAATAGTCGAAAAAATAATTCCATCAACTTTCATTTTGCAAGATTTACAAGGGAAGAGGAAAACTCTTCCTGTTAATGGCCTTATCCTTAAAAATTATTTTTCTTAAAGAGAAACGATTATTTTGTATAAATATGTATATAGGTTAATTCAAATAAATTAAGTTTTTGCAATATTACATAAAAGGTGAAGCACTTCGTATTTATTGAAGAACATGAAAGTGTTAATCCTTAGAGATATAACCAAGGAAATAAAACATAAATTGAATTCTCTATTTCTTTAGAAATTTTTTATTTCAATAGCCTTTAGAAAGAAAAATTCTTCCAACCTATGTGATTTGAAAAACTATTTTGACATGAATCAAGTTCGAAAAGTTATTTTTACAAAGTGAGAAAATTTATTGAAGTATTAGCATCTTTAACTCAAATGGTCATCCAAAAGCTCATAAAGAGAAAAATGACAACCTCTCCATTCATTTATATATGAGATATTTTTCAAAGTGTAATTCAAAAACATAAAAAACTTTAAGTTGAGAGATCTCATTACGAGTCGACTTATCATGTTCATAGGAAACTAATAAACTTGATATTATCAACTCATTACCAAACCAAGATAGTGGCTCGTGGTCTAAAAACCTTGAGACAAGGGATCTCATCAAGTGTCAGCTTGTTCAAATTTATTATAACCGGTGAGTGACATTATCATTTATGGCTACCAAACCAGGATAATAATTTTAAAGTGGCAAAAAAGGAAGAAGATTCTAAAAAATAAAATAAGTGATCATGTTACCTCTAAATATATCTATTATATTATGAATGGGATACTAGTTCATTTTTGGTTAAATAGTAACCCTCTCAAGGCTAAGAACACCTATTGCTAGCAGTGGATCTACTAGTGACTAATACGTTTATCTAATAGATAAGCTTCAAATAAATTTCTACTTGTCTTTTAGACTTATTAAGGTTTGATTCATTTAAAGATAAATTTCATTTGCAAAAGTATGAGTGAATTTTTTCAAGTAAAACAAGGTTATTTAAATTACAATTTATCTAAGTATTAAGATTTGTCAGAGATTCTAGGTTCATCCAATGTGTCACCAATTTTTGAAGTATGACAACTACACCCCATTATCCACGTGCACTAGATCCACAATTATGCGCTTTTCATAACATCAACACAACATTATATAAACAGAGCGAAATAGATCTAGATCCAAGCATTCATTACAGACTTTCGCAGTATAAAGACAGAAAATACATAACACAATAATTATCAGCAGTTCATATAACAACACAGTAATTATCAGCAGTTCATATAACAGTACTCATGGATTCAGATCTCAAATAATCCTTCGCATTCATTCATTCATCAACCTTTCCTTACAATTCCCTTCCCAACCTGCGCACACAGCAGCAGGGTCCGCATACAGCTAGACTAGGATCTCCGTGCACACAACCAGCAGGAGTCCATTCCCCCAAAACCCAAACAGATAGCTTAAACAATAATTCGCATCAATAGCCTTTCATATCCTATCTCTTACAATCCAAAATGCATCTCTATTTATAACAATCTTTCTCCTACTTTCCTATGGTCCGCAACCCATGGTTTTTGGACCCCTAGTTTACCCTTTGACCCATTACAATGCATTTGGGGCTTTGACCCACCCAAAACCCCTGCGTTATATTAAATATAATCAAAAATAATCAAAATGGACCAGTTTCGCAGCTTGTTAGGAGACCCGTTCCAACAGTCACCCAACACAATCTTGTGACTCGTCCCGAGTCACTACACTGGTGCGGCTTCCATTTGCGTGCGCAAAGTTTCCAGAGTGCGGGTAAGCGGAAGAAGTACGTCCAGACTTTGGGCCGCAGCTTGCTGTGTAATGTTGACCAACGCCAGGGAGGCAGACTCATTTGTATTCATAGTGATCCATTCTAACAGCCTGTGGAGACGTGCGATGGCAGACTGAGCATCGTGTGCGACCTAGAGTGTAGTAGCAGACCATGGCTTCAGTTGTTTTTGAACAACTTTCTTGGCGTGTCGAAGGTCCTCAATCCTGCCTATGGCGGCTAGGCACTGCACGAAATTCGGGGAAGGTGCGTAGGTTCAAACTTTATCCAGAACATCTTGTGCCTGCTATAATTCCTACTGGATATGTTGAATCGTGGAATGGTGTTGCACTGTCATCCATAGCTTTGTAGCTGTTGCGACTAATTGTGCTCCCTGCGTTAGCTGTTCCTCAATGATATGCATTACGTCTATGATCACGAAAATCCACTGGGCCCGGACTTCTGGAGGTATGGCGTACTGCTGCTTGTCCTGGTCACAGTGGAAATCCTCCCGCATCACCCTGAAGGATAGCCTTTGGAGCTTTGAACTAGATAGTTGTGCTAAATCTAGCTCGACGTCCTCAGTAGTTAGGTCAGGAGTGCGAATTATGGCAGCGCGAGGGAGGAAACAGACATTACTCTGGGTAGGTGGTGCTTGGGAGCTGCGGAGACATCGTAGCATGTCTCTGTATCTTAGCGTGCCTCATGGACCGCAGAAAATCCTTACTATCGGAAGTCCGACCTCCGTCCTATAACTGCACTCAGCAGTCCTAGGTCCTTGCACCAGTTCTTTCGATGGGTCTGGGTCCATATTTTTAACAGAATGGCGAACGTTACAGAGACTATGGATGAACATAAAAACCCAGAACGTGGATAGCCAGAGCCTACCAAACGGTGAATAAGTAGCCTGATGTGAAGCTTTCCAACCATCTGCGCCTCTTCCGGAGCTATTAATTGTTAAGGGAGCTCGTTCGTGGCACATACCCTTAATCATGCGAACTGTTTTTCTCATTAATTGTTGTATTAACAACCTGTCGCCTATTTTTTTGTACTTGCGAGGGTCTTGTCTTATGAAATCGAGACATGCTGGCGGCTATCTTTCGTGCCCTAGGTCGTGTCCATGAGTTGTCAGACCATAGATGATGCTTGTATGTTGTGTGCGTATCTGGAGTGAGGGTCGAGGTGAGGTGAACCTGCAAGTTGGATAACAGTCTTGTTGAAGCCTTTATTTCATTTGCAGGCAGGACATTCCTGGCTGCGTCATATGTCCTGGTGTCATTTATTACTTGAGACGTTTGCTAATGTTCTGACAGGTCTGTAATCCTACATGTGCTGAGGGCTATGGTGGCCCGGTAATTCTATTCAGGCCAGGTTCGATCGCATTCTTGATTGTTGCTCCGCAGTAGGTATCCACGTAGGTCAAATGAGCTCGAGGCCCATCTAGCCACAGGGGCCCCTATGTGCAGGATCACCTTACTCCAGTATTTCCCATGAGTAAAGAATACTGGCCCTTGCATAGGTGTTTCGCATAGCGTTAGCGGTAATGCTTCTGGCCTACGATCCGTAGGAATCTTCGGTTCATCAGATGGTTGATCTTCACTTGCGTCCTCTCGGCAAGGTGAGGCTTTTTCTGTGGTAGAGATGCGACGGAGATTCCTGATAGTCTGAAGCCTTCGCAGCACAGAAAATTCATACAACCGACCTTTCCAGTTCTCCAGCTCTTCATCGAAGTCGGAAAAACATTCACTGTCCTTTTCCCAGCAAAGCACTCCTTCATCTGTGGGGTTAACGCGATCTCTGTCTTGTGCAGTTATTTTATAAATGTGATCCAATTCCTCCTTCTCATAGGCTGCCTCTGTGTACCATGCACCTTCGGCTGGGTCTAGTGGTACTATGACACGTGTACCTTTGTTTTCGAATACCATGCTCCATTTCTTGAGATTTATGACACCTCCCATGTCTATTGCCCAGTCCAGTCCAAGGAGCGTAGGGTAGGGGTCTGCATCTTCAACTATTTCTATTACTTCAAAATCAGCTAGGGCCTGTACCCCTACGATGTCCACTATGACTCTTTGTAATCTAACCAGAGGGATGATATTTTGCTGATTGGCCATTCAGAGCTGAATAGTGGACCATTCCAACTTAGGCTATCCCATTCATTTGCATGTTTTCTTTGGTAAGACGTTCACATCCGAACCGAGTTCTAAGATAACCTGATCCATCTCATAATCTCTGATATGCACAGTCAATCGCATCTCTCTCCCGGTGCATCTCTTATAGCTGTACAACTTGTGTACATCCTTGGTCTCAGAGATCAAATTGGGTCGTGCTGCGCAGGTATTTAGTAACGCTAGGAGATTTTCTACCACCTGCAGATTCCTTAGCAACTTTAGACATGCCTTAAAAAAGGGCTCAACTCCTTCTTCGAGCTGAGGCTGCGTGGGGGCTGCCAATGGTGTTTTTTTATTGCAAGACACTCCTTCCCGAGAGGAAAGCCCTTCTTTGTTTCCCTGGGTGTCCATCCCACTACGTGTTATGACTTTTATACTTGGGTCCATCTCACGTAGCTCAGTTTTAACCCTTTGTATGTTCTGTGTAGGGGTAGGTTGTTTTTCCTGCATCTTAGCTATTAGAATTGGGCATTCTTCTACCTCATGGTCTAGCTACCTACAATATTTACATGATGGTCGGGTGGGATTAGGGCATTCTCTGGCAAAGTGCCCTATTTCACCACAGTTATAACAAATTAGCTGACCTCGTCCTCGGTCGGCGCTTCCTCCCCGACCTCCTTTGCCTCGGGCCGGTGATCCTCCAAAGTGCGTAGCCAGTCTTGGCGATGCAGGGTCCAATTTCACCTGATATAAGTTCCCACGATCCACCATTAATTCATATGTTCGAAAATTTTTCTCATCATGTCCCATTGATCGGCAGAATCGGAACCATTGTTGCTTGAGTTCTGGGACATACGCACCCAGCCGAGGGAAATGGTTTGTATCATGTAGGCCTGCTACTCAGCAATCATCACACCATAGCGCAGATCTGCTTGATCCTGGTCGCAGCAGGGCAGGTTCCTGACTTACTTCTGGTCGGATTCGACTAGGCCCTCCTGCTTGCATATAGTCAGCTAGCAGAGGGCACTGATCCTTCGTATGGACAGACGTCTGGCAACGTATGCACCAAAGATCTGCGCAGATGTCCTTTCCTTGTTCTTTTCGTAGGTTCTATATCTCCATATGCATAGCCCCAAGTTGTTCCTGGATTTGTTGTACCCCTGCGGATGTATCCTCTTGGGGTGCAGCCTCTAATTTCATAGTGACTTCCACAGCTTTCTCTTGTGATTCAAAGGTCTTTTGTCCCATCAGCGTAGGCAGGTGAGGTAACAACTTGGCGATGAACCACTTCGTATGTTGTCTATCATCATACTCAAACCCTCCATCCCTAATTGCTTTCTTCAGTCGTTGATCAGCCTCCCATACTGACTCAGACGCACCTTGTTTGAAGTCCTTTACTTCCGCTACCAACTAGGAATAAAATTTTGGCTTCCGAAATTGCTGCTTTAGAGCATCCTTAATATCTTGAATGGAGGCGGTCCCATTCTGGGCAACGTACTGCATATACCAGTCCAGAGCTCTGTCTTCGAATGCTAAAGATAGTTGTGCCCTCTTTATCGTGTCACTTGCCACGTTCTTCGCAGTCTAGACAGAGTCTACCACAAACCAAAACTGGTCCATATCCTCGTCTCCTACCCCCTTGAAGGTAGGTATTTTCAAATGCGCAGCCATATCACTGCCTAGGGGGGGTGGCGGTATAGGTGAATTCTTACCTTTATGCGTCCGAGGTGGTGATACAGCCGACGGGTCGTGCACAGTAGGTTCCTGATATGGATTGTAGGCGGATCTTCCTCCGTCAAGGTTGGTTCGATAGTACTTACCACTGCGAGTCGCGCTCTCGTCTAAATCCAAGGTCATTCAGTTCGTATGACTACACATAATGCTCTTTTTGCATAGTAATTTCTTGATCAGCAATGGTAATGTCCTCAAGAATTTTCCTCGGAATCCGTTGAAAAATCGTCATTCAGCCTTAGAGTATGATACAAACTAATCAATAGAAAATTCCGTTACAAATCCTCCCAGCACACTATCCACCCAGTGATCCACCGTGCGTGTGATAGTATTATCAGTTTTCTCAAGCTGTTTGAGCAGGTCTGGGGTCCACAAAGTGACCTGCTCGTCCTTCCAACACTTATGGAATTCCACCAGTCTGGCTAGCCACTCTTGGAGTTCAATTGCAAAAGTCACAAAGAGTATTTCGTAGCTTTCAGTAAGGACGTACCTATTTTTCCATCTTTCCTTCGTTAACTTCTCACTGCAATTTTATTTCACTGTGAACTCTTGGATCTGTCTCTCGAACCAGTCCTCAATCTCTTTTCTCTCAGGCTTCTAGTATTCTCTTGTCATTACCCGATTCCTCTCTCAGACCTCTTCTGGTCCCGGCAACGAAACCATTTGTTGGCTTTAGGGGTCCTGACCCAAGTTCGGTGTGCAAGGTTTGCCAACAAACCCCTATAGTACTGGCCCTTTCAGCAGTGACTTGCTTTCGCAAGTCACAGTTTCACCCAAAGTAGTATGGGTGGGTGCTGGAACCAGGTTTATGCACCCTGAGAAAGGAAGGGTAAGGCAAGCAGAGCTACGTTCTGTTCAGATTACCTTGTTTCTTCGTAGGGTTAAGTATGTATCTATTTGCATCCACGTTCACTATATCTACAATTATACGCCTTTCATAACATCAACACAACATTATATAAACAGAGTGGAATAGATCTAGATCCAAGCATTCATTACAGACTTTCGCAGCAGAAAGACAGAAAATACATAACATAGTAATTATTAGCAGTTCATATAACAGTACTCAGAGATTTAGATCTCAAATAATCCTTCGCATTCATTCATTCATCAACCTTTCCTTACAATTCCCTTCCCAACCTACGCACACAGCAGTAGGGTCCACACACAGTTGGACTAGGATCTTCGTGCACACAGCCAGCAGGAGTCTGTTCCCCCAAAACCCAAACAGATAGCTTAAACAACAATTCACATCAATAGCCTTTCATATCCTATCTCTTACAATCCAAAATGCATCTCTATTTATAACAATCTATCTCCGACTTTCCTATGGTCCACAACCCATGGTTTTCAAACCCCTAGTTTACCCTTTGACTCATTACAATGCATTCGGGGCTTTGACCCACCCCAAAACCCCTGCACTATATTAAATATAATAAAAAATAATCAAAATGGACCAGTTTCGCAGCTTGTTAGAATACCCCGTTCCAACACCTCAAGCCAACAGATTTAAGGAAAAGGTATAAATTACCAAAACCTCAGAAGAAATATGACTCACAATTCGTCTAGAAGTTCATGTAAGAGAACGGAAATCCTGCTTCAGTAATCAAAGAGTGGATAAATGAACCTAACTGGCATAAGCGTGATGACAAGGGTATGTATTTAGTCGCTTCTCTTAAAATTTCTTACTCTCAAATAGTTTCAATGATGTGTCACTTTTTTTGGTCTGTAAATACTAGTAAGTTCAAAAAGAATTGGACACCCTTGATAGAAGTAGCCTCTGATGGGTATATTATAAATTGGGCAGCCATTCTTTCTGATAATTTGATAAGACTCATCACAACCTATAGGGAAAATCTAAATGTTACAACCAATATAGCCCCTCCATTTTACATGTGCTCTTATATCATGGATATAGTCTGTTTTTCTTGTGAATTTCCCTCCTTTGGATGGAAATGGACCGAAGAAGTAGAAAGCCCCATCTTTTTCCAGTTATATTTCTTGTGGGAATCAAAATACTACTCTCATATTTTCAAAATCTGTAATGAAATAATGCTCCCAGTCTACCAAGTCACTTTTGAAGCCAGAATCGATAGAATTACCCCTGAAGATGATAAAAGTCTTAAGTATATAGGTAGGTGGTTTTGTGAAGATTAATTTAAGTACATCCATGTTTTTGGAAGCTATGTCCCTCCACATATCCTACCTCTGTACGTACCAAACAAACTATTAGCCAAAGAGATTTCCTATCAAACAATTGGCAACAGTTTGACAAAATTTTTGAAAGATGCCAAAAAGACCATTTGGCCAACGTTCCCCTTTTCGTGTGGCTCATACAAATTAAACAATTTCAAGCATGCCTGTCTTGAAATTGATCGATTAAAACTATTCAAATTCCCAGTTTTTCCCAATAGAACTTATGATGCTTATGGTGTTGCTAGAGAAATAACAAATCAGGTCAAGCTTCAAGCATTTCCAAGCGAACTTGATAGGTTTGATGATATGTTCGAGTCAATTTCCAAATTTTCCAAAGTTCAAAAAATAGCAAAGGAAAGACTCAGTCCTGAAGAATTGTTAAGGTTTAAAGAGTATCGAGAATAAATAAATCCTCATCTGTCAAAATATTTGTTCCAAATGTTAGTATGAATCTTTTGTCGAAGTGTACGAAAAAAGACCACTTTAGCTACGCATAACTAATAGCCCTAACATCAAGTATGGCTGCCAATATCTTCAGATCTGCAGTTAGTTGATCAAGACAAGTGCTGCAAAAAACCAGATCTATGCATATAGAGACATTAAGCAGTAAAAATAAGGTTTTGCTCCATACATCCAATAGAAAAGACAAGAACAATTTTTGAAAGAATTTTTTGTATTAAGGGCACCTGGGAGGAAAACAAGAAGGTGTTTCCAATTCTCCTCAATGGGATGGGTTCTTGGAAGTCCTCAGCACTTCAGATCTAGCATTTCTCTCTCCTGTTGGTGTAGAAAACCCAGACAAAGATAGAACTCAAAGGGAGCTCACAAAAGCAAAAATGGAGAAAAGTATGACCAAGTGTATAGATCCAGAGTGATCTAATAGGCAACAAAAGGTGAAGAATGGTAGGAAAAACCCTCCTATTTATAACAAAATATTGGGTCATTCTAGATCTCGGTGCATGATTAAAATAATGTTAACCAAATCTAGATCCACCTTTTATGGAATATTTTATTATATTTGTTGGAGGGAAAAAGTATTTGACTTGGGTCAAATCCCTTTATTTGTGAATAATAAATAAATAAATGATTTATTTATCATTTTAAGGAAGTGGTTAAAGGATAATCAAATAAATAATGATTTATTTAATTATTTATGGGCGATTTAGTCATATTTAACAAGGAATATTATTTAAATAAGATTTAAATAATTATTCCTAGAAAATAATAAGATAAATAAAGATTTATCTAATTAATTTCTTTGTTTTGAGTTAAACATGACCAGGAATAATAATTAAATTATTGTTTAATTAATTATTCCTTGAGGACCCGGATGCGGGTGGTTAAGAGGGGATACATGGTGATTAGACGGTCTGGCAGCATTATGGCAAGCCATATGCCAACCAGACTAGCAAGTGTCCTTCGGCGCATCCACAGGAGAGCGCGGCATTAATGGCATTTATAGCCCAGCTCGCATTACAACCCAGCTACCGGAATACGAGATCACTCCACACACTGCGATCTGGTCATGGAGATTAATAAAATTTATGAGGGGTTAATGCTGAAGGTCTACAGTATAACTGGTTTATTTGTTTACAGGATGGCAAACGAGCATTATTCCAGCAGTCTTCCCAGGCCTATTTCATTTTGCTGCTCTCCCGACATTCGGCTCTCTTCCGAGCGTACTGTGACAGGTAAACGCACCAAGCTACATTGATGTTTAGAGCTCAGTGATAATTTACATTTCTCTATAGCTGGAAATTGTATGTGTGCCTCAGTGAATTGGACCGCGCATTTAGCCAGTGCCTCTGTCCTGCTCCCGCTCCGGCATTCTTCTCGTGCTTCTGTCCTACTCCCGAATTTGTCCAGGGCTTCTGTTTCGACTGAGAGCATGCCGCGTCTCAGACACCGGATGAGATGCAGACGAGGCTCCTCTCGGCGGCAGATAAGACACCCACCCACTTCCTCCAGCACCTCTGATGCGGCCTCTCCTACTTCTAACAGCCCTTCCAGAGTTTCCAGGGGTCGAATTCTTCGTTCTGGGTGAAGCTTTCGCTCCCCCACTCCCCCGCAGTCTTTTGCTCACTCCCAAACGAGGCATTTCTCATTCAACAATGTGCTAAACTACCCAAGAGTCACTGCCTCTGTGACAATTGTCTTTTGCAAATTCCCTTCGGAGGTGATTCCTAATTCAGGAGGTCGGGCTGGGAGTAGTGGGGCTACGCATGCTCTGAGGCATAGCGCGGGAAGTGTGAATTTGCAGGATGTGGAGATGAATATCAACCAGGAGGGCGCCAGACTAAGCGAGGATGCTCAGCCTAGTCTTGAGCCGAATGATATGGATATTGACAATGGTGTTGATCAAAAATGGAAGCACAATGAAAGTCAGGAACAGGGAACTGAGAACGCGCAGCAACCAATTCAAGCGAGCGAGGTGAAGCGGCTTCCTGCAGCTGAGAAGGTTATTCATTCTACTGAGGACCTGTACACGACCGATGGCGAACCAGATGAACTCTGGTGCAGGGTCGTTGAAGAAGCACTGGACGAGTAGCGCCTCCCTTCTTTCCTGGTTTTTTGCTATGGCTCAGTCTATTACTATGAAAATGTTAGTGTTTGTTTTTAAGTTCTCGGCTCTATCTAGTAGGCCTCATATTTTCCGAACTATTAGCATCCCCTGCGTGGGATTTTGTTGGAAAACTTTCAGCACTAGTTTCCCTCGTGGAGGGCAGTGCTCAACTCTGATTTTTTGTTCAAACAGGACTCGAACTCGGGCTTGGCTCTGGAATACTCCTGATGTATATATTTTTTGCTGATAAATAGATTACGCTTACTTAGAAAAAAAAAATTATTCCTTGAGGACAATCAAACAAATATAGGTTTGTTTAATATTTCCTTTTGGGGTTTCCTGTTTAGACCATAAACAACCTAATAAATGTGGTTTATTAAGTTATTTTACATAGTGAAAGAAATTTTACTTAGGGTAAAATTGGTCTTACATGGTGTACTTGGGTTCATCTAATGATATAGGTTAGATGACCAAAAAATGGTGTAACAGATTGCCCCCCAGCGTGCGAGTGTTACGAGAAAATCATATGACTGAAGTACGTTGTAAGAACTCAATCATCAGACATCAAAAGGGAAGTCAGAGAGAGAAATGTGAGGTAGACGAATGTGCTGAAGAACTAGACCCTGAGGAGACGAGACTTGCAGGTGCAACAAGTCGCTTTTTATGAGAGGGTACCTGTGCGAAAGGCGGCGGGGGAGGCATACCTATGCCCACCGAGACAAAGTACAAAAGAATAGTGTGTCCAGTAAACAAGGGACCGAACCATAAAGTACAACCGGCATAAACACGAGCCAGATAAAAATACAATGAGGGATCCCACATACACGTTGTGCCTAGGATAACAGCCAGGACTTATATAATAAGATCTGAGTATATGAGATACAAATACAACCCAAATTCCCCCTATACGTGGGGAAGGGCTCACAAAATCTGACTGATACATGCAAATCAAAGAGGCGCTGCAAGCGGCTAAGGCCGACATCATCAAATATAAGGAGCTACATCGAAGGCTGCAATGAAGAGGTCATCCGGGCATGTGGGGGGCTACCTGCAGGGCCACCCCCTCATGAGGGTTGAGACATCTCACACACACCCGGGAATCACCAAGAGCTGCTGCTGCCTCGCTGAACCATCAAGTATACGGATCTCAATCATGCTGAAAGGAGCTGGAGTGGAGAAACAATCAAGTCAAAGGGAAATGAGAGATCCCTTTGCCTGATCTGAGGCACCAAACAAGAGTGGAAGCTGGTACCAAGGTACACCGCCCTCTAGACCTGTCTTCTGGAATGAAGGAGCTGATGTCGACAGAAAGAGGCCCGCCATAGGTGAGGCAATGAGATATCCTCAACTAAGGCACAAGAGAAAGTAGTAGAGCGACGGTCATACTGAGCTTTGGTGCGTTTCTTGGCCGCTTCCATGGTTTGCAATGCAACACGACGGTCTTCAGAGGCGTGCTCAAGCATGATAAGTCGTTGTTCTAGAGGTTTGGTGTCAGGGAGAAGTTCAACGGCCAGATGAAGGGAAGGGATTTCACACTCAATCGATAAGACTGCCTCCTCTCCAAAAACAAGGTGGAAAGGAGTAAACCCGGTGGCAGTTTTAACAGAAGTTCGATAGGCCCACAAAGCAGGGAAGAGCATAAGATGCCAGTTGGTTTTGTGCTTATTCACCGTTCGTTGAAGCATGGTCTTGAGGATTTTGTTGACTGCTTCAACTTGGCCATTACCTTGGGGGTAATAGGAGGAGGAATATTGGTGCTCAAAACCCCACAGAGGGGATAGCTCACGCCATATCTCATCTTCAAAATTTCAGTCATGGTCAGAGACCAGTTGTTTCGGAACTCCGAATCGAGCGATAACGTGGTTAAAGAAAAACAGGGCGGCGGAAGCGGCCGTGTTGTTAAAAGTGGGCATAGCCTCGGCCCATTTGGTGAAATAGTCAACCGCCACAATGATATACTTATGGTTACCAGCGGATGGAGGTCGACACTCCATAAAGTCGATGGCCCATTTACAAAAGGGACCAGTTGTGACGACAGGATGGAGGGGAGCTGGGGGAGCGCGTGCCTTAGAGGAAAAATGCTGGCAATTGGGACATTTTTTGACTGCCTCAATGCAATCACTAAAGAGGGAAGGCCAAAAATACCCAGCGCGCATGACTTTCTGGGCAGTAGCAAGACCGGAGAGATGGCCACCACAAGCGCCACTATGGAAAGCATTGAGGACCTGTTCAGCTTCAGTGTGTGTGAGACAACGACGCAGGACAGTATCTATACCATGACGATAGAGGTCGTCACCGATAAGAAGGTAGCGGGGAGCCTAGTGTCGGATACGTCGGCGGGCCTCACAATCAAGGTGGAGGGCAAACTTTTGGGTTCGCAAGTAAGTAAGAATATCGCCGTACCACGGGTCGTCCGAAGTAATGGCGAATAAGTGTTCATCAGGAAAATCATCATTGACTGGAGGGTCCTGCGTTCCGGTAGGTAATTCAGAAATGAGTTTGGCGAGGGCTAAACCTTTCTTACTTTTTGGGGTGACAAATTCGAGGTCGAATTCCTGAAGGATAACGACCCAACGGGCGTACTTCCCAGTGAGGATGCGACGACTCAATAGGAAAGCCATGGGGTTGGAATTAGTCACAACCTTGGTGGAGCGCAGGAGGATATAATGACGAAGTTTTTGGACTGAGAACACGACAGCTAGTGCTAATTTTTCTTCAGGCGAGTAGGAAACAGGAGGCCCTATGAGGTTCTTACTAACATAATAGATCACATGCTCGATACCGTTGTCATCTTCCTGGATTAAAACTCCGGCGACCGAATAGGTGGAAGTGGAGATGTATAGGATGAAGTCCCTATCAAAGTCATGGGGGCGGATCAAGGGAGCGGATGTGAGAGCCTGCTTGAGGGCATCAAAAGAATCATGAGCATAGGTATCCCATACAAACGGGATGTTAGAGCGGAGGAGTCTACGGAACCCATGTGCGGTGGTGGCATAGTCAGGAATGAACCGTCAAATAAAATTAGCTTTGCCTTGGAGGCTCTGTAGCTGGCGTAAGGTACGAGGAATGGGAAGTTCAAGAATGGCTTGGACTTTTAACTGGTCAAGAGTGATACCGTATTTGGAGACGATGAAGCCTAGGAGATGGCTGGTCGGAACACAGAAGACACATTTTAACGGGTTAAGGTGGATATTATACTTGCGACATCGGAGGAAGATGGTGCGCAGATTGTGGAGGTGTTGCGCCCGATGTTTAGAACGTGCAGTGAGGTCGTCTAAATAAGCAAGGATAATATGAGCTAAATCGCGGAAACAATAAGACATGGCCCGTTGAAAAGTGGCGTCGGCGTTTTTAAGGCCGAAAGGCATGACCCGGTAAGCAAAAGTTCCCCACGGATTGATGAACGCGGTTTTAAGTTGATCAGCAGGACGGATAACAATTTGGTTGTATCCGGAGAAACCATCCATAAAGGATAGAACCTCATGCCCTGCACACTCGTCAATGATTTGGTCAATGAATGGTGTGAGGAAGTTGTCTTTGGGACAAGCTTTGTTCAAGTCGCGAAAGTCCATGCAGACACAGATGGTGCCTTCTTTCTTGAGGACGGGAACTGGGTTGGACACCCAAGTGGTGTATTCAATGGGGTAAATGAAACCAACCTGTTTGAGCTTATCAATTTCGGCTTTGATAGCATCACGTCTGGAAGGATGAATGGGTCTCAACTTTTGACGGACCGGGTTGCCTTCAGGCCAGGTGTCGATATGGTGTTCGATGATGGCAGGATCGAGTCCGGGCATTTTGGAGTAGGACCAGGCGAAAATATCGCGGAATTCTTTGAAAATCTTAGTGTAAGCTTCAATTTCTTCCGGGGTGCATTGGGCACCCAAGGTGACATATTCTTCAATTCTCGGTTTGACCGAAATTTCAATTTTAATGGTAGGAGAGATATTGGCCATGTTTCCTTCTTTGAAAGCATCAGGGGCAGGGATGGGATTTTTGAACCAGTCGACGGCATGGGGGATGAAGTCTTTGGTTTCCACAGCATATTGGTCATGGGACTGCTGTGGGAGGAAGTATGCGTGATGGTGCATATCATCCCAGGGAAAGTCAGGGTGGGTCATGGCTTCCATAATGTCTTCATCTGACTGGAAGATGGGAAGACTGGGGGAAGGGGATTCACCCGATGATGAAGCGATATCCGACTGGTCATCCTGTGGAAGTGGGCTCATATGGGCAATGTCGGCGGTTCCAAGGTCAACTGGGGTGGAGCCGAGAGTGTCCGAAGGTATGGGGTTAGGTGAATCATTTCGCAAGGAGGACGATAGGTAAAAGATGGTGGACGAAGGCTCTGTTGTTTCAACGGCTAGAGGGGGAATGTGGATGGGAGTAGGCAGATCCTTTGGGCCCACCGGGGTAGAACTCGCAAACAAGTGAGAAGATATCTTGTCACGTAGCCTGGAATTGGCGGTACGTGGCTAAGGAGGAACGATACTCGTCAAGGTGGGGACAGAGGTGGGTGTAATGACCATGGAAATCGCACAAAGCACAAGGGTGATTGGTGCGCAAGGTTTTGAGTTTCGGGATAGAATCTGGTATAGTGACGTAGACTTCTGGGAGATCATATTCTGGAAACGTCTCATTTACCAGGGCTTTGAGATGCGGCAATTCAGGACACGTATGGGTGGCGTGACCGACAATATCACACAAAGTGCACTGGATAGCGTGCTTTGGAGGAGCCGGGTCAGTCAGGGTGACCTTGTCTTTGGTTTCCCCCTTGCGAACTTTTCCTTTCTTCCCGGGAGTTGTCACGGTAGGAGAAGTGTCCTGTGGAGGTGCTGGGGGCACAGTGGCAATGGAGGAGGCGAGGGGGATGGGTTGAACCGGTGTCAAAGCAAGGTAGGGTTTGGGATGACCAGGCGGGGTAGCGGCTGGAGGGTCAAGGTACTAGACGGGTATGCCCAGGGTCAGGTTGGGCAGAGAGAGGGTGGCCATGACGGGGACCGAATAGACTCTGGGAGGGGGAGCCAGAAAAGGTATCTGACCAGTGGGATAATGACCAGGAGGGACGGCTCCGAGATGGTTGAGGCCTGGGGGAACCGACCCAGGAGGATAGAGGGGTTCAGGGATGCCAGCTGTAGGAGAAGGGCCAGAAGGAGGAGGTCCGACTGGCGGAGATAAAGGGCTAGGAACGGGTTGCGGTGGGCGAGGTTGAGGTTGCTGACTAGCCGAAGAGGGCCGCTTAAGAGCAGCCTGAGACGATTGCATCATGCAAACATTAGATAAGCTGGGATCATAGATAGGAGGAGGAGGGATAGCAGGAAAAGTGCCAAGCAAAGAGGAGTCTTTGTAGACGCCAGGAGAAACACTGGTCAAGGAATCGACGGTTTGCTTATTGGCTACAAAAGAGATGGTCGTCTCAGGGGAGGTCTGAGACTTGGGCTCATGATACGTCAACTGGTCGATGGTGACTATCTTTCCATTGTGAGGAAAAGACATCTTGCGAAAAACCGCAGAAGGGACAACAGACATGGCATAGGTGTAGCTTCGCCCCAAGAGAATGTTGTAATATAGAGGGGTGTCGATGACTTCGACGTCAACGCAAACCGTCTTGCCCGCAAGAGTGATAGGACAATTACGGAAGAGGCCAATGGGCTGGGAGGAGTGGCCATCCCACGCTCGAAGGGTGATCGTGGAAGGGACCAACTCAGGAGATCCGAGTTGTTTCCAAACCGAAGCGGACATCACACAGGTGGATGCCCCCTCATCAATTATGCATTGGGAAACGTTAGCATTCTGGATTTTGACTAGGATTTGGAAGGCTACGGAAGCAGGAAGGGGAGGATGCTCGGATTGATGGGTGTCGAAAACAATCATTTGGTCATCAGCAGGATCTACAACGCCCATGGCAGATATTAGAGCCTTCTTTTGGGAAGGGCACGATTGGAGGAGTTCCAATGTGGAAATGGTAGCAGGGGACTGCACCAAATCATCTACTATGATATACGAATGAGCAGCTCGACCAGGAGTAGCATTTCGGCGTAATGGTCCTTTAGGAATCTTGGTATGAACCTCAACTTTGGGTTGAGGGATATGTAAGGGACCATTGGATGTCGAAAGAGGCTCGGTAGAACCTGAAGAAGGGGACTCGGAGGCAGACTGAGCGAGAGGCTTGGGGTACTGGCGAGACCGAGTTTGAAGGTTAAGGTCGACGGTTGGGAAAGGATCAAAGTTCATCATGAGGATCTGGTAATCAAAGGAACCAGAAGGGGAAGGTTGAGTGGCGACCCATTCGTCAGGTGGTTGGGTAGCCACGAATCCTTGCTGGGGGAAAGGATCGGTAAACACAGCCGGTTGAGTAGTGGTCACATTAGGGGGAGCATGAGGGGAGGCATGATGTCCTCGCAATGTGGCATGAGACTCCCACATCTACCGCATCTGTGGTAAAAGGGGACAATCGTGAGTGTAATGATCGTAAACACCACAACACGAACAAGGCTTATTTGTACGAATAGGCCTGTCCAGCTTGGGCTGAGTGCCTTGTTGCTGGTTAGCAGTGTTAGGGTCAGTACCTTGAGGATTGGGTCCACGAGTACCAGGGGCAGATTGATTTTGATTGCATCTCCGCCTTCTTTGAGAGGAAAATGGATTACTCGCGCCCTATTGTGCAAATACTTGCCCTGGAGGGGGCTGTAGTTGCTGTGGCGAGGGCTGAGAAGGCAAGGGAAGTGGGAGCACATATGCTGTAGGAGTGTTGGTACTATTTTATTGATACCCTTTTCTCTTAAAAAATCCACCTTTTTATCTATCATTTTTCTTCATAAACTTCCCATATGTCCATTGAAATTGATTAATTAAGTATTATAGTTGTTATTTTTCATTAAAATTAATTTATGAGTTTTTATGTTAAAATTTGGAATTTTTCAAAAAAATTACAGGAAGTCACTACATCCTGTAATCAGTTTATGTTATGACATGTGGCATGGCAGGTAAATCAAAATAAAAGGCATGGACGTGATCTAGGGTGTACAAATATGGTTGAAAATCTATTAAGCGTCGAATTGGGAATTCCTGGATTTATGGTCAAAGGCGGTCAAACTCAGCCTCTTCAGCAGAAATATCAGAAAGCTATAATGATGTACGTGATCTTTTGCTTAAAGTTAGGAATTTTGAACTAATTCGAACTATGTTGGAATTAGTTAAGATGAAGAAGGAACGAATATAGCCTTCTAGTTGTAAATTTTAATAAATAGGAGGATTTTGATTAGAAAGTTTAGTTAATGAAGAACGTTGAAGAAATCAGACTTAAGACTGAAAAGCGTATTCCAGCACTCTGTTTTGAATGTAATACATTTTCCAGAATTTAATGAAAGGCAGATTTTATCAATCACAGCGTTTATGAGTTAAGGGTTTTATCATTTGAAGCTCATTTAAGTGTGCCATCAGAGCGTGGAAGGGCCCTACGTAAATATTGGTACACTTCTTTTTTTCGTTTTATGTTTCATAGAGTTTAACCTTCAGATCTGAATAGTGTATTCCATTTTATTGTTTATGAGTTTATGAACAGCATATTTTATTGCATTGTTTGAAAGTTCATTCATTTAATCAGAAGTTTTTAAAGTTATTGATTATCTTATAGTTTATAGTAGCAGCTTGAAGATTTGACTGCGAAATTATTGAAGGAATCCTTGTAAGAGGTTTAATCAAGCGTTAGATTTCAAGACATCTCTATAAACTCTGTTTGTTTTTATGAATTTGATTTCTAGAATGTTTAAGTGTGTTATCTTAAAGGAGTTTTTGTGAAACATATCCTCGTAAGAGGATTGAAAAGCTCAAATTAGTATAACACTCTGTTTTTTTAAGATCAGTAGATTAAATTTGATAATATAAGTGTTTAAATTGTGAAAAGGAAACATATTTTAATCTCTTGTAAAGGAGTACTGTAGCATGTCACAGTTAGACATTTATTTAGACATATAAAACAGAACCTTTTAGGTCTAAAAACATTAGATGTGCCTCTAAGATTACTGACCCTGGTCGACATTAAATGAGTCTAATCTAGCATCCTAGATTGGTCGTTACATTTTGGCGTCGTTGCCGGGGAGGCGCAACTAGAGGAGTTCTAAAAAAAAAAAACTCAAAACAAACAAAAATAAACAAAAACATAGATTTAATTTTAATTTTAGAATTCATGTTTACATATGTCTAGACCTAGGGATGATAAAGGCAGATTTATAAAAACCCCCCATCCAAGAACTAACCCACCATTAGGAGCAGATCCTTTAGAAAGAATTGAACACACAACACCAGCTGGGAAAGTCACTGTACAAGAACTAGAGGATAAACAGAAATCAGGCCAAAGACTTACACTTATAGAACGACAAATTCTATTAGCATACGAAACAAAGAAGAAACACTTTCCTGAATCCTCTACAACAAGAGAAGGCATTAAAATAACTCAACAATCTCTCCTTGAACCTACTGTTATTGAACAAATTCAATTAGGAGAAAAACCAACACAAAAAATTCTCTTTGAAACAAGTGACACAGAACAAGAACTTAAAACAACATAGGAACCTATCAAAATGGCTGAGGAAGGAGGAGGATCAGCAAGAGGACCTACTCCTGAACAACTTAGAGAATATGAGAGACAACAAGAGGAAAGAAGAAGACAACGAGAAATTGAACTGAAACGAAAACAAGATCAAGATCAAAGAGAGGAGGAAGAGTCAACATTCAAATTTCCTATTGAAGAACCAGAAGAAAATCATGATGAGGAAATCAAAATGAAAAACATACCTCCATCTGTGTTACCAAATTTTTATGGTATGGCATCGGAAGATCCAGACTCATTCTTGTTTGAATTTGACATAGTATGCCGAACATATGGTTACACAGATGATGCTCATAGGCTTAGACTCTTCCCAGCAACATTAAAGGCATCAGCATTAAGATGGTCCATGGGACTAGGTGAGCATGCTATAATTGATTAGGATGGCATGCGAAAAATATTCCTAAAGAAATATCAACCTTACTGTAGATCGAAAGATTCTAAAGATGATATCTTCAGAATGAATCAACAGGAGGATGAAACTTTAGAGGAGTATTTGGAACGATTTGTCTACAATTTACAAAAATCAAAACATAGAACCATGTCACTTGATCTGATTCGAACAATATTTTTAAAGGGCATTCGAGAGGAATACTTAGATGATCTTAACTTGATGGGAAAAGGTGACATTGCCACCTTACCTTTTGATGAAATTGCTGACTTATGTGAAAAGTATTCCAGGAGCAAAGCTAGAAATGGAAAAAGAGCTATATCATCCAAGGCCACAAAATCCGCTTCAGCTAGTGTCACAAGGGCTGAAATAGGAAATCTATTAGAAGAATTCAAAACAGACCTATTGAGCACCTTAGGAAATCAAATTGACACTATGAAAGCAAAGAAAAGACAAGAAGAAGAAGATCAATTAATGGTTGTCTTTTGTCCAAAATGCCGGAAGAAACATGCTTTGAAAGATTGTCCTTTAGAAAATATTCAAGTATGTGCCTTTTTTACTGAAAATCATGAGATATTTCATTGTTCTAAAATAAAGATTTTGCAGAATTGTAACTTGGAAGCAAACGCAGATTTGGAAAATATGTATTTCATGGGTGCAAAGAGACCATGGCAGCCAAGACCTCCACCTCCAAGTATGTTTCCAAATCAGAATTTTCAATTTCCTGCACAAGATCAAATGTATGTTCAGAATTCTTGGAATGTACCCATGCCATGGCAACACCAAAATTACCCCCAACAACAATGGAAACCATTTCAGCAATACCCATCATATCCTCAACCATACTCATCATATCCTCAACCATATCAACAGTATAATCAGCCATATCAGCAGTATCCTCAATCATATCAGCAATATCCACAGCAGCAAGTTGTTCATCCACCCCAAAACATTCAACAAACATTGTCTGCTCCTCCACCAATAAATCCACCACAATTACAACTTCCATCTAACCAACCTCCTAGACCCACTCAGATTCCTGCTCAACCCGTATCAAATCCAAATAATAGAGCAGAAAGACCAGCTTACAGTATAGATGAGGGACCATCATATCCCACATTACCTTTACAAAATATTGAGTTGAGGTCTGGTAAGGTGCTTCAAAAATAACTTCCCATAGCTGAGAAACAAGAAGAAAACAAAAACATTGAAAATGAAACACCAAACCAAAAGAAACAAAATGAAGACATAAAAGATAAACAAATTCAACTATTGCAATCACCACCTTTTCCGGAAAGATTGATTCAACCAAGGCTTCCCATATCTTTACCACAGTTTGATGCTTTAGATGAGCTGAAAAATGTCTATATAAAAATTCCACTTCTCCAAGCCATAAAAGACATTCCTATATATACTAAAGCAATTAGAGAGTTATGCCTCAAGAAGCCTACAAGAAAAAGACTTGATCCACAAACAATTCACGTTATTGGACACCTAGCTGGCCTTATGTCAAACACTATATCAATGGAAAAGTATGTTGATCCTGGCATTCCCAGAGTCACTACAATCATAAACAACATACCTATTCCAAATACTTGAATTGACTTAGGGGCAGCAATAAATGTGATGACTCTTGACACAATGAAGACACTACAACTGAGAAACTTGCAATACACACCAATTGTTTTAGAACTAGCCGATAGGTCTAAAGTGATTCCTGAAGGAATTTTGGAAGATATAATTGTTTCACTGGACTCTTGGGAGTATCCAGTGGACTTTTTAGTTCTTCAACCAAAATCTAATTTAGGAGGTCACCCTATCATTCTTGGTAGACCATGGTTAGCAACTGCTGATGCATTTATAGGGTGTCGATCAGGTAATATGATCATTTCACGAGGAACTGAAAGGAAGCAACTCACTCTTTACCCATCAGCACAAACACCAGCAGTAGCAAACAATTTATGGCTAGATGATAAATACAATGATAAGGAAGAAGTTGAATCTGTTTTTAGCATCAATCAGATCTATGATTTTCATGAAGATACTAATGATGATTTGATAGAATTGTTCCTTTCTGAACCTGAAATGTCTGAAGAAATAAGAAATGAACAATACCATGCTGCAGATGAATTTTTGGCACAAAATTTTCAAGAAATATGCACACTCCATTCTTTGCAATCATCATTTGAAAACACTTTTCCCATCCAATCTATCACAAACACTCAGAGCAAGACTATAGAGATTAGTCCGGGCAAAACATTGAACATTAGCACTCACCTAGACTTGTCTCAGGAAGAAAAACTGATTCAATTATTGAGAAAGTATCAACAAGCATTTGCTTGGGACTACACAGATATGCACGGAATCCACCCTGAAACATGCACTCACCATATCTACACAGAAAATAATATAAAACCGGTGAGGCAACCACAGAGAAGAATGAATCCCATTCTTCAAGATATTGTTAGAGAGGAATTGCAAAAACTATTGAAAGTTAATTTTATATATCCTATCTCTGACAGTCAGTGGGTATCACCATTGGTAGTAGTGCCCAAGAAAAATGGTAAGTGGAGGATTTGTGTTGATTATAGACAGTTGAACAAAGAAACTCTGAAAGATTATTTTCCACTACCATTCATCGACCAAGTGCTAGACACTTTAGCTGGGAAATCATCATTCTCGTTTCTTGATGGTTTCAGTGGCTATAACCAGATCAGGATAGCTTTAGAAGACTAGGATAAGACCACTTTTACTTGTCCCTGGGGAACTTATGCCTATAATGTTTTACCATTTGGACTTTGTAACGCTCCAGCTACATTTCAGAGAGCTGTTTTAGCTATTTTTGCTGATTTAGTTCATGAATGTGTTGAAGTTTATATGGATGATTTTTCGGTTTATGGTAATTCATTTGAGCATTTATTAGAAAATCTTGAAAAGGTTTTGAAGAGATGTATTGAAGCTAATCTGTCCTTGAGCAATGAAAAGTGTTTTATGATGCTAGATGAAGGGATAGTATTGGGTCACTATATTTCTTCTCAAGGCATTAAAGTTGATCCAGCAAAAATTCAGATCATTGTCAATTTACCAATTCTGAAGACACAAAAAGAGGTAAGAAGTTTTCTTGGGTATGCAAGCTATTATAGACGATTTATTGAACATTTTAGCAAAATGGCTCTACCTTTGTTTAAACTTCTAGCAAAAGATACACCATTCAACTGGACTGAAGATTGTCAGAAAGCTTTTGAAATACTCAAACAAAAACTATCAACCACACCAGTCTTAAAACGGCCTAACTGAAGTCTACCATTTCACATCTTTTCAGATGCATCTGACACTGCAGTAGGTGCTTCTTTAGGCCAAAAAGAAGAGTCTTTCAATTATGCTATCTATTTTATCAGCAAAAATATAACACCTGCAGAATTAAATTACACAGTCACTGAAAAAGAAATGTTGGCAATCATACATGCTGTAAATAAATTCCGACACTATATCACTGGTTATGAGGTTTTTGTACATACTGACCATTCAACCATTAAATATTTAATGAATAAACCAATCACTAATGGCAGAGTTACCAGATGGCTGTTATTACTACAGGAATTTAATATTACAGTGTTAGATAGGCCAGGTAAGGAGAATCAGGTGGCAGATTTTCTTTCTAGATTGCAGAACTCAGGTGAGATTGTTCCGGTTGAAGATTATTTTCCAGATGAAAATCTGTTTGCAATTTCAATATTAGATCCATGGTATGCTGACTTGGCCAATTATTTTTCCATAGGAAAGACACCTCCACATTTTACTACAAAGGAGAAGAAGAGGTTGATCAAACAAAGTGCTAGATATTCATGGATCAATGGAGATTTATTTTACACTAGTTATGATATGATTATTAGAAGATGTGTAAGAAATGATGAAATAATTGATATTTTAAAATCTTGTCATGACGAACCGTGTGGTGGGCATTTTGCAGCCAAGAGGACAGCATTCAAGATTCTCAACCTTGGCTACTATTGGCCATCTATTTTTAAGGATTCCAAGAGGTATGTGAAGAGTTGTGATAGTTGTCAAAGAATGGGTAGACCCATAGCTTCAGATGAAATTCCACTTCAGCCCCAAGTACATTTAGAGCCATTTGAGAAATGGGCTCTAGATTTTGTAGGCCCCATCAATCCACCATCAAAGGGAAAAAAGTACATCCTAGTATGTACTGATTACGTAACAAAATGGGCAGAAGCAAAAGCATTAGTCCGAGCAACAGAGCAAACAGTTGTAAACTTCCTATTTGAAGAAATTTTTGTAAGGTATGGAGTACCTAGGGAGATAGTCACAGATCAGGGTACTCAGTTCACTTCAAAGTTAGTCCAAGATATCACAGAAAAATATAAGATCAAGCACCGAAAAAGCACACCTTACCATCCACAGGCCAATGGCCAAGTGGAGTCAACAAATAAAACTTTGGAGGGGATTCTTACTAAAACAGTATCAATGAACAGAAAGAATTGGGAAGAAAAACTCAAAGATGCACTGTGGGCTTACAGGATTACGTGGAAAGACACTACTGGATTTACACCATATCAGTTGGTGTACGGAAAAGAGGTACTGCTTCTTATCGAATTTCAAATACATACTCATAAGATGGCTGCAGATTTAGGAATTGATCTCAGTGAAGCACAAAAGGAGAGAATTATGCAATTAAACCAGTTAGATGAGATGAGACAGCAAGCAGAAGAGAGAACAATCCTAATGCAGAGACAGAGGAAGCAATGGCATGATGCACACATTAAGAAGAAGCAGTTTAAAGAGGGAGACTGGGCTTTACTCTTTGACTCTAAATTCAGAGACCATAAAGCCAAATTTACAACACATTGGATGGGCCCATATGAAATAGTTGAAGCATATGACAATGGATCGGTCAAACTTACAACAATTGATGGAGAAGGCAAGACCTTTACTGTCAATGGTCACAGGCTGAAACTCTATCATAAGCCCATAAGCAAGGAAGATTTTATTGAAACAATATCTCAGCAAAAGGAGGTTGAGATATCACAGCCTTCAGCTATGATATCTCTACCTTAGTCATTTCAATTTCTTTTGTTTAGAAAAAATAAAAAATAAAAAATAAAAACATAAAATTAAAAAAATAAAAAAAAATAATGGTTTAGATGTGAAAACCAGACTCTGGCACACTCTAAACCCGAATTCTTACTTGAAAACCAATCATTTGGCTGGTAAGAATTCTTTGTTCTACTTGTTTATTGTTTTTGATCAATTCAATAATGACTTGAGGACAAGTCAAACACTTAGTGGGGGATAAGAATTAATGGTTTTTCTCTTTGGTAGAAGAATCAGTGATTTTTCATCTCCTCATTTTTAAAGCTTCAAGGAATCTGTGTCAGTTATTCAGTATTTCAATTCAGTTGTTCAGAATTTCAATAAAGAGCTATTTTTTGTTCTAATAAGAAGGACCTGTTTAAGCAATAAGATTTGCAGTGGGACCTGTTCATAAGACTATGTCAACATTATCAATATCAGAGGGACCTGTTAAGGACTGCATTAAAGATACATCATCAATAAAGGCTACTTAGATACATCATCAATAAAGACTACTTCAGAGGGACCTGTTCTACTTCAACAAAAGATACATCATCAACAAAGGCTACTTCAGAGGGACCTGTTCTACTTCAACAAAATTTTCAAAGGTTGTTTATTACCAGAATTCGAAGGCTACATCAACAACAAGGATAAAAGAAGCTGCATAAAAGATGATTCTTCAGATTTTAAAAGGGACCTGTTACATTCATTTCAAAGGGACCTGTTATACTCATTTCAAAGGAACCTGTTTTGAAAGATGAAGATCAGTCATACCTGTACAAACAGATCAGTCACCTGTGCAAGCCAAATCAGCATTCTGTCAGTCAACAAGTGTAAAGTATTGTTGAAATTTTCATTTTTAACATTTAAATTCTTAAATTAGTTTAGTGTTCAAAAATGATAATTATTAGTGCTTGATTATCAATTTCAAAAATCCCTATATGCATAATCTTTGCTTCTTATATCATTCTATTTCCTATTTCCATTCATACCTTAGCCTATCATTCTATTTCCATTCATTTATACCTTAGCCTATCTTTCTATTTCCATTCATTTATACCTTAGCCTATTTTTTATTTCCTATCCTTATTACCCTCTTCAAATCCGCTCTTTAAAAACTCATCATTTTTTTTAAATACGCCCTCTGTCAATAAAGGTACCAACAAAGAAGTGGTCTGTATGGATACTCAATGAAGAGTCAGCTCAATGGTAAGACATTTGTAAAACGCATGATTACATTTCATTTCAACAGATGGAGTTATAAAAATGATGCTCTGACCCAAATTCGTTTATGGAGTGGAATGTATCCGTTATCATCACACGAATTATATTATGATTATTATTTTATAAATCACTACTCCTTTGTATTCATAATCTGAATGCACTGTTCGTCCCTGCAAACAAACTCATGACCAATTTGAATGCGCTGTCCGCAATTTGAATGCGTTGTCCGACCCAAATTCATAACCTAAAGACTCTGTTCTCTGCGTGTTGTATGATACCAAGCAAGTTGAGGTCGGTTGTTGAATTTTCAAGTTCGTAGAGTGGTTAAAGAGTTAAATTTTAGACTCTGAGTTTTTAAGGAGGACCGAGATAGCATGTGTGGTTCCATTGAGAAAATATAGCAGACAAGTTATCCAGGGGTTTTTCTCTACGGCCGCCCAGAATTTGAAGAATAGCACAGTGAAGAAGGCCGCCCAGAATTTGAAGAATAGCACAGTGAAGAAGGCCGCCCAGAATTTGAGGAATAGCTCAGGAAATTAAAGAAGGCAGCTCAAAAAATTGAAGACTCTAACCAGGTCAGAAAAACACAGGAGAAAGAGGTAACCACTTAAAAAAACCTTGATAGATTTTTTTTTTTTCTGAAGCATAGAAAAGGGGTTAAGAACAGAGAATTTAAAAAAAAAAACAGAGGAAACAATGACCAACAGAGTGGAGCCCGAAACATTTGATAGACTGAAGTATCACGAGGACTGTGTCAAAATTTTAGAAGAAAAACATTGGTTGCCTTTCCTACAGAAATTTAATGGGAGTAATGAAGAAGTTGCTAAGCAATTTGCATTTTCTTTTAATGGAGAAAAATCTCTAGTTGGAAATGTTTCTTTTAGAATCTCATAAGACATAATAGCACAAACCTTGGAAATCAGTCCTGAAGGAGAGAAGTACTTCAAAACCAAACAGTTCAAGGAAAAATCATGGACCTAGTTCATGTCCAGGTCAAGGGTTTCTTCAGTTAACTGGAAGAAGGGTGTCCCAGGAAGCTGGTTAGTGCATCCATGGGATGAGATGGTGTATATCATTCAAAAATTCATTACATGTGAAGGTCGATATAGTATTGTATATCTCTATCACATAAAACTTCTGTTGCATTTGAAAGGCCAATGCATTATCAATCTACCCTATTTCCTTTTGCAGAGTCTGACTAAGATGTCAAAGACTATTCAGAAGCACAAAGGTAATGAAGACAAGATTTTATATCATTTTGGCTTGATTAAAATACTAATTGAATCTGAGTTGCAGAGAAGAGGAAAAACATGGAAGGAATTCTTAATTGATAATCAAATCAAAGATAGCGAAGAAGAACAGCAGAAGCAAGGAAGCATGGAATTGATGATTGATGTTGATAAAGAAATCCCTGAGCTTAAATCAAGTAATATTCCTCAACCGAGCGGTAGTGTAAGAACAAGAAGGCAAAAGCAAGAAGCTGCTAAGAGAATTGAAAAAGATAAAATCTTCACTACCTATAACAGAAGATCAAGGAGGATGAAAAGGAGTCAAACACAAGATGAGCCACCAGAATAGAATGCAAGCATACCAATGGAAATTGAAAGTAGTGAGTCAGTACATGAAGCAGAAATGGAAACTGGAAGAAATGAGAAAGAAAAGGAAGAACCAACACCTACAAATAAGAGGCAGAAAAGGTTAGAAAAGCAGATTGAAAGGCTGAAAGAAGAATTGATGGAAGCAAACATGTTAGAAAAGGTTATCAAGAAGGAAAATGAAACGCTGAGAGCTCAAAGCAAGAAAATACAACAGAAGAATGAAAAACTGAAGAAAAAGATCAAGGAACTGAAGATTGATCAAACTGAAATAAGTAATTGGGCAATAAAATGTTATACTCAGAAAAAGAGTCTCAAGGAAAAATATAAGAGGTTAAAATACCGCCCCGAGTTCGTAAAATGTGGATGCAAAAGAAGGACAAAGTAAATGTAATTCAAGGGGAGCACATCAGGATTAGCATGAGGACATGCTAAACCATTGAGTTTGGGGGAGATGTTGGTACTATTTTATTGCTACCCTTTTCTATTAAAAATTCACCATTTATCTATCATTCTCTCCATAAACTTCCCATAAGTCCATTGAAATTGATTAAGTAAAGCATTATAGTTGTTATTTTGCATTAAATTTAATTTATGAGTTTTTATGTTAAAATTTGGAAATTTTCAACAAAATTACAGGAAGTCACTACATCCTGTAATTAGTTTATGTTGTGACATGTGGCATGACAGGAAAATCAAAATAGAAGGCATGAATGTGATCTGGGATGTACAAATATGGTAGAAAATCTATTTGCCATCGGATTTGGAGTTCCTGGATATATGGTCAAAGTCGGTCAAACGCAGCCTCTTTAGCAGAGAAATCAGAAGCTATAATGATGTACATGATCTTTTGCTTAAAGTTTGGAATTTTGAACTAATTCGAACTATGTTGGAATTAGTTAAGATGAAGAAGGAATGAATATAGCCTTCTATTTGTAAATTTTAATAAATAGGAGGATTTTGATTAGAAAGTTTAGTTAATGAAAGCGTTGAAGAAATCAGACTTAAGACTGTAAAAGCATATCCCAGCACTCTGTTTTGAATGTAATCATTTCCAGAACTTAATGAAAAGCAGAATTTCACCAATCACAGTGTTTACGAGTTAAAGGTTTATCATTTGAAGTTATCAAAGTGTGCCATCAGTGCGTGGAAGGGCCCTACGTAAAGATTGGTACACTTTCTTTTACGTTTTATGTTTTATATAGTTTAGTTTTTCAGATCTGAACAACGTATTTCATTTTATTGTTTGTGAGTTCATTCATTGCTTGAGAGTTCATTTATTTAATCAGAAGTTCTTGAAATTTATTGTTAATTTATGGTTCATAGCAATAAGTTGAAAATTCGATTGCAGAATTATTGAAACAGTCCTTGTAAAAGGTGTAATCGAGCATTGGATTTCAAAGTATCTCTGTGAACTCTGTTTTTTTTTATGAATTTGATTTCTAGAATGATCAGTGTGTTATCTTAAAGGAGTTTTTGTGAAACATATCTTCGTAAGAGGATTGAAAAGCTCAGATTAGAAACACTCTGTTTTTAAGAACAGTAGATTAAAATTTGATAATATAAGTGTTTAAATTGTGAAAAGGAAACATATTTTAATCTCTTGTAAAGGAGTATTGTAGCCTGTCACAGTTAGACATTTATTTAGACATATAAAACAGAACCTTTTAGGTCTAAAAACATTAGATGTGCCTCTAAGATTACTGACCCTGGTCGACATTAAATGAGTCTAATCTAGCATCCTAGATTGGTTGTTACAAGGAGATGGTGCACCCGACTACGGATAAGGATAAGGGTAAGGTTGGGCAGCATTGAGGTAAGTAGGAGGTTGGGCAAAAGGAGGAGGCATGCAGTATCCTGGATACATGCTACCGGGAGGGGGAATAGTGCTAGAGGTGCTGGCCCCTCCTGGAGGGAGACCATAGCCCATAGGAGGTTGAGCATATGGATGGGAAAGGGCTCCAACGATACCGTCGGCGGAATGAGATGCCCCGGGGGCGTTAGCACCACCGGGCCTGGGGAGGTCAGGAAGGATGGTATAAACATAACCAAATTGAGCGTAGATCAGGTCATATTTCAAGGCGATTTGGAGGGTGGCTTCTTCGGTTTGAGGGAAATGAGAGGCGACATCCTTGCCAATGGGAGGTAAAAGAGTGTGAAGGAACCAGTCCATATAAACCCGATCTTCGAAGGGGGGGGCTCGACATAAGCTTCGTCTTCGCCGCCATTCCTGGACATGAGTGGAAAGGTGGGTTGAAGAGGTTTTCTTGAAAGAAGTCAAAAGCTCTGTACTGGTATCATATCGGAGAGGGAGCTGGAAATAAGACAAAAAGGCTTGGGCAAGGGTCGCAAAGGTGGTATGGGAAGAGGTGGTCTGGTCAACATACCATTTAGAAGCTTCGCCCATAAGCGTGCATTGGAACAACCGAAGACGGATGGAATCATCGGTAATGGAATTGGAGGAACACCACATGTGGAAAGATCGGACATGATTGGATGGATCTTCTCCAGCAAGGCCTTCGAACTTAGGGATGTCGGAGGGGAGCTTGGTTGGCATAGCAGGCCAACCAACATCGTGGCGGATAGGTTCATTGATCAACTGATTGAGGTCGGGGAGGCTGAGGCCTGCCATGTAAGGGAGCAAGGGTGTAGCCGAGGTAGTTCCTATGGCGGTTCCGCTAGTAGTAGTCCCGGCATTAGGGTCGAGATTCCCGCTAGCGTTAGGCCCTGGACCAGACATAGTGAAGGTGATAGGGGGAGAACCAGAAGTAAAAGGAGAACCCAATGAATCAGAAGAAGAGTCGGAGTGCAGACTCGGAGGAGGACTAACTCGACGACGGTGGGACGGAGTAGGTCGATCGACCGGAAACTGAGGGTGAAGGCCAAGAAGTCTCCGGGAGGTGCGCCTTGGGGGCGCAATGGTGACAACACAAACACGGCACAAGGGGAAGAAGAACAACCAACAAAGGTAGGGAGGTGCAGAATCAAGTGATTACAATGTCGGAACAAGGGCAGAAAGGTGCAGTGTCAATTGATTTTAAAGTCTTTTCCTGGCGGTGTAAACCAAGCTCTTCTTCGCTTAGGGTGAGTGTGTGGCGTGCGTTAATTTTAATTTTTAAACCCTTTTTGTTTTGAGAGCAGAAGAAAAAGTGTGCTTTGTAACTGAAAATAAATCTGCAGAGAACAGTATATAATGCTGAAATAACAGAAAATTAACAGCTAACAATGCATCTATCTAACCCAAAAAGGCGGGTCTCCCAAAACTAGTCTAACAGAGAGAAAAAATCTAATCAAAACACACTAAAAAGAGGCCAATAGATTTGAGGTAGAAAGGGACAAGGATCTAAAGGAGAAATCTGCTGAAAAGAGGTGTAGAACACAGCCAAGAGGCAGAGGCAAGGTGGCTGGAAAAAGGGAGGAAATCAGCAAAAAACGGAAGGGACAAGGAGGAGGCCCTAAAGGCAGATCCAGACAAAACTTCAGGAGGTGATTTGAAAGGGAGAAGAGCTGATTAAAAGAGATCTATAAAGGAGGTATCAGATCTAGAAAAAGGGGTGTTAAAACTCTGAAAAACAGGTACCTGAAACAGATAAAAACTCTTCCACCAAAAGGGGGAGGGTACTGAAGCCCTAGGGGGCTATGTTCCCACTTAGATGAGGAAAACAGATCAGAAACAGGTCGAAACAGGCTGAGACAGAGGCTGGAAAACCCTGACAGAAGCTTCAAAAGAACCCAGAAAAAGAGCAGAAAAATTGGCAGGTCGCAGATTCTGACCTGTTTTCTATGTAGGTCGCAGATAATAGGCTGAAAAGTGCGACCTGGAGGTCCAGGTCGCAGTTTATGGGCTGAAAAGTGCGACCTGAAGCTCCGGGTGTCTCGGAGGCAGATGTCCAGAAAAATTTGTCGTCTCAGTTGCGGCTGATGTCTGTCACCTGCGCAATAGGGCCAGAAACACGCGGAAGTTAGAAATTTTAATGTTTTAGGGTTTTATAGGTGAAAAACAACAAGAAAATAGGAAAAACAAAAAGCTGAAAAGAAACCCTAGGGTCCGACATTTGGATATGGCAGTCAGTGAGTCTGACAATGTCGTAATTGAAAACCCAGGAGTCGCTAGTTGTTAGTATGAATCCTTTATCGAAGTGTACGAAAAAGGACTACTTTAGCTACGCATAACTAATAGCCCTAACAACAAAAGTGGCTGCCAATATCTTCAGATCTGCAATTAGTTAGACAAGAAAATAGCTGCAAAATACCAGATCTATGTATGGAAAGACATTAAGCAGTAAAAACAAGGGTTTGCTCCATATACCAATAGACAAGACAAGAACAATTTTTGAAAGAATTTTTTTATTAATGGGGCACCTGTGAGGAAAACCAGAAGGAGTATCCAATTCCCCTCAGTGGGATGGGTTCTTGGAAGTCCTCAAATTCATCGTATCTACATTTTCTCCTGTTGTGTAGAAACCCATAAAGATACAGAACTTGCATAAGAGTCAACAAAGTGTGCACGGAGAAAATTATGACTATGTATAGATCCAAAGAGTGATCCATATAAAAAGGTGAAGATTGGTAGGAAAAACCATCCTATTTATAACAAAATATTGGGTCATTCTAGATCTTGGTGCATGATTAAAATAATGTTAACCAAATCTAGATCCACCTTTTATGGAATATTTTATTATATTTGTTGAGGGAAAAGGTATTTGACTTGGGTCAAATCCCTTTATTTCTCAATAATAAATAAATAAATGATTTATTTATCATTTTAAGGAAGTGATTGAAGGATAATCAAATAAATAATGATTTATTTAATTATTTGTGGATGATTTGGTCATATTTAACAAGGAATATTATCTAAATAAGATTTAAATAATTATTCCCAGAAAATAATAAGATAAATAAAGGTTTATCTAATTAATTTCTTTGTTTTGGGTTAAACATGACTAGGAATAATAATTAAATTATGGTTTAATTAATTATTCCATGAGGAAAATCAAACAAATATAGGTTTGTTTAATATTTTCTTTTGGGGTTTCCTGTTTAGACCATAAACAACCTAATAAATGTGGTTTATTAAGTTATTTTACATAGTGAAAGCAATTTTACTTAGGGTAAAATTGGTCTTACATGGTGTACTTGGGTTCATCTAATGATATAGGTTAGATGACCAAAAAATGGTGTAACACGAAAGACCATCACCATAAATAGAAAAGGTTGCAGTTTCAACGTCTTCATCTCAAGTACCAATTGCAGAGACAGGAATTGAAAATATTGAGCAAGATGAAAAACTCACCCAAGATTGGGAAGACTTTTAGAAAGTACTATCTACAGCTGATAATCCGACCAATCATGATACTCTTCAGTTAGATGTTGCGCTTATTCTTGGCACTATAAACTCAGTAGATTCTACAATAGATCCAAGTGCACAACACATGTCTATTGATAAAGGCAATTCGAAGAGTCAAGAAGAAGGGAAGGAAACCTCATTCATTGCAGAGGTTCCTAAAATGGGTGTTGAAAAAATTGAAAGCCAAATAAATAGTGATATAGAAAAGAATAGAGAAGCTACATATACTCAAGACATGGAAATCATCCCAGCTTTCCCCATTGATGAAATAATCCTCAAAATTGAGGAAGTACCTCCATTGGACATATTCTATAGTCCATAACATAAATATGTCATGAGCAAATCAAAGAAGAGGTGAAGGATGAGGAAATATCCAGAACTAACTCCAAATGTAACAGCAATGCAAGTCCTTTGGAAAGAGACTCAATCAGGTCCAGAGGAAGAACTTCATAAAATGTCTCAATTTTTAGATTCTTACGCAGATGCAACCATCCATAAAGAAACATAAATTCAATCATTAATCGGATAAAATGACCATAAAATTGCTTAATTGGACCAAGTTCTCTTGAATGAAAAGCAAAATATTGAGCATGAGCTGCAATTAAATATAACTACTCTTCTATAAGAATTTGAGGATCTTAAACTCAAACTCAGGAGAAAACTTAAAGAAAACAATCAACTGATTGATTATTTACAGTAGAGAATTAAGAAGTTCCAGGAAAATCCCAAAATCAATGTAGTAAAAAAGGAAGCAGTAGAGTTGGAGACATTACTGTCAAAGAAACAAACAACTTTCTATCACAAGCAAAACCAAATTCAAGAGCTAGTTAAAGCCAGTGATCTATTAGTCACTCAGATATCTAATCTGAGGACTTATTATGATGAGACTGATGATAAAGTGTCTAAGTATATAGATTGATAAGACACTGCACAGGGTAGAGCGGACGATCTCCCTCATCTTGAAGAATTAATCAAAGACATAGCATTTGGAGACTGTGACATGAAAATGAAAAGTGTTGAATTATCTATTATCAGAGCTAAGAATCTATCTTCCAGCATTTCTGAATACATAAAATATTCTCTTTTGCAAGCTAGCCTAATTTAGGGTTCTCCAAAAGACACTTTTCCAGATATCAAATTCCTAAGTCAATCTTGGCAAGAAACATCAAGGAGAAAAGCTCTTGACATTCAAAACCTAAAAAAATCAAATATGGAAAGTTACTGGTACTTGTTGATTAAACCTCATAGCCAATGGCTAATGTTGAAGTTTCTCTCCAACGTAACAGATCAACTTCTTCAAGCATTAAAGGATGCAGTATTCATGGGGCAGATGTGAATGCAACTAATTAATCCCCCCCAACTCAAACATATGTTGAAAGCATGCCAGATCAAGGATCAGTTAGAGAATGAATCTAGGAAACAGTCATGAGACTGTTCATACTGATGAAATTTATTTTCCTATTTTTTAGTTATATAGTTTTAGAGACTTGGTTCACAAGTCTTCTATTTTTGTAATATTGATTAATATTTAAACCCATTTCATGCATTTAGAGAGGGGTCCATAATTTTGAGAAGATTGCTTGTTGGGTCAATTTACTGGGTAAATTAACACGAGCATTTAATTATCAATCTGAGTTTGTAGAATTTAGAAGCATCTCCAAAATATATGGATTTGAACTATAGTCAAGTTTAGAAGATGAATTATTAAAAGGAAATGCATATTACAAATATAAATCTAACTTAAACGTTTTCTAAATTCGAGTGTCCAATCAGAAGTAGAAGAATCTCCTAACTTAAGAGATTTGTTTGTCCTTCTCTCACAAGATTACCTCATGAATTAGAAATCAAAAAATACTTAACTAAAAGATAGATAAAGATACATGAAGTAATTTTTGAAGAGACACTTAACTAAAGAGGTCTTGACTGTCCTTCATCATATATTCACTTATCAGTAATGCTATTGTTAAAAACATAAATTCAGAAAAAGCAAGAAGGATGAATCTTGGTTTTTAGTCTCTTGATTAGATAGAGGAAGTATTTAACTTTAAATACTAGTTTGCATCTTTGTATGCAGAATAGAAACAATATTAATATCCATCAATAATCATGTAAAAACATGTAAAAGCATGTAAAGATGAATTCCAACTGAAGATGTTAATTAGATAGAAAGAATGTTTAACTTTAAACATTTGTTTGTCCTTTCATATGCAGGTTAAGAATGATCATTAGATTCATCGATACTTGGAAATAATCAACATAAATAAATTAAACATAAGCAAGCTAATTCAGAAATTGCAACTACAAATAAACTAAGAAGTGTACTTAGCTCGGTGTGGGGGCCCTCCACCCTTGCCTCATACACTGAGAGCACTTTCATACTGAAACTTATTCAACTCTCATGCACAAAAAAATGATAAATTTTGTCTTCAATTAACTTTAGAAAATAAGAATATCAAAGTCTTAAATTTTTCCTACTACCTTCTCCTCTCTTCCTCTTCTCCACTTGGAAAAAGAGCACTCCTATTTATACATGAGTGCTTTGAAAACAAGATAAGAAACTCATAATTACAAATACACTTTTCTCTCAACCAATATCCCTATAATTACAAAATATGATCCCTTCAAATTCTCACTCATCTCTCACAAATCTTGGATGAGATATGTTATCCAAATCTCCATGAGCTTCTCCTTGGAATAAGCTTGAACAATTATCCTTTGAATTCTTGAAATGGTGGAGGAAATATTTGAGAAGCTTTTTGAATAATCCTTCAAAATAATCCTACACATTACAAAGCTCATCCACATTTGAGATATTAATGAAATATGTTAATTTTCCCATAATTAATCATGCATTCTCTTATAATATTAAAAATAAATAAATTGAAAAATAGTGAGGTGAACCCATGAAAATGGTATGATGAATGGTTAAATGAGGTGATGGAATGTGAGGAATGGCGAAGATAAACATGATGAAAATGCGACAATTACGAGACCCAACATACCCCCCAACTGAACTTGTTGCATGTCCTCATGCAACATTGCATGGATTAAAAAATTTTGGCTTTGCATGATTATGGTTTCTAACAATGTATCATTCCAGGATGTGAAATACATGTACTACGACTGATATTTTCTATGGTTGGTTCTTGTGTTAACAACCATGAATATAAAAAATGTTGGTTCTTGTGTTAACAACATTTATTTCTTTTCTTTATTCTCTTTTTTTAACACATGTACTGAAAATGATAAGTCATATACTGGAAATGATAAGTCATTAATATGAATAAGAAAACCTTTTCTCATATTTTTGAATCATGCCAAAATAGATATCAATTTATTTGAATCAATTGCAATGAAGTGTAGTTTGGAAGAGTCATGCTGGTTGACAATATATGAGGTGATGAATAGAATGAAATGGTTATGAATATTCCCCCCAAAACTGAAGATGTGTTATGTTTATGAAAAAAGGTGAAAGATAATGTAATATGGTGAGGGATTTTTTCAAGTTCATTTATTTTCAACATGTAATAAATTGTTTGATTAAAAATTAGGAAATAACATACCTTCACTTACCCAAATAGTGGATGAACTATGCAATATAAATGTCGTTGTTTCCATTTTTGGATCTGGAAAATGTCATGTTGATTTGCATGAGAGAAAATGCCATGCTACTAGATCAGGAAAATATCATAGTGTTGGATCATGTGAATATCATGTTGTTGGATGAAGTGTAGGAATCTGAAGTGTTGCTGCTAGATGAAGTGAAGGAATATGAACAGCTTCTTGGTTGTATGAATCTGAAGATGATGTCTGAAAGTGGAACTGTCGTACTCGCATATGGCTAAAGGAATGTTGCTGCAACTGCTGATTGAGTCATGAAAAATATATAGTCTTCAACTACTTCAAAAACCTGATGGTACAATTCCATTAATGCGAATGAATGTGTCGGTGTCGAGCATGAATGGATGTCGTTAACTAATGCGAGGCAAACTCACCATTGATGTCAATGAGTGCCAAGGTACCCAAGTACATCTTGCAAAGTGCGAATAAATGATATGATGTCAAGCCACTTGCAAGATCCAATGATCAAGGGACATTGATGTATTCCGATGATTTTTGGCAAGAGAACTTGTCATTAGGACATACAATCCTTGAGGTACTAATGATGGCTCCAGTCTTTATCCAAGATAAGGTGTTGAGGTCGATGGGTTGAGACTTGTTGAAAGGTGGGCCTTAAGGAATCCCACATCAGTCAACGCGAGTTTGTACAAAATGATTGGTAGGACTATAGATAAAAGATCTCATAGTCAAACAATTGTTATGGAAAGGAAAACAAGGCAATGTAGAGAGGTGGATGGTTTATTCGTAAGAGAAAAAGATGAACTGAAATGAAGGTGAAAATGTATGCGACTCAAAAAAGTAGTTATGTGTGAAGTCGTGATGGATAAGGAAATGAATGAGTGGGCTCCAGCATGGATGACTAATGAACTTTGAAGGAGGAATACGGATAAGACATATCGTGGCGCAAAAAAGGTTTTTGTATAATGGCAAATGTCACGACATTTGTAATGAAGTTTTAATGCCCCCTTTTGTCAATAATGCATGTGATCTCTGGAGATCTCGTCTTTATGAACTTGGATTGTCTCCATACTTGTTAAAGCTCAATACAATTCCTGCACGAAAACAGTGAGATCTTTTGAAAATCAGAAATGCAGCATCTTAATAAAATGAAATGTATTTTTCTTACCTGTTGCCTTTGCGTGCAAATTCCTTTGAAGTGACTCGAAAAAAAAAAAAAAATTCAAAAAATATCCATCTGAAAATTTTTATTTTTTTTTAAATAATTTTTTTATTATTTTAATTTTTTTAATTTTAATTTTATTTTATTTTTTTTATGTTTTCTATTTTTTTTTATTATATAAAATGTTTCCATGTTCATAGAAAAACATCAACAAGCAATGTGATTGTTGTTATTTCCGGATCTCTAATTAACCAGCCCAAAACAAAAAACCTACGCCAACACGTTGAAATATTATTTTTCACAAAGGTCATGCAACAGAATCACTAGAACGACCACCTCCTCCTCCAAAGAATACAATTGTACCCCACTATACACCTGTGTATTCCCCGTAATTCACTTGATAACAATCCGACTTAACTGGCCTCTCAGAAATCGGGGTCCTCGATTAGAAGCCTGCTAGAGTCATATAATTCTATCCTCTTGGTATATGCATAATTCTATCCTCTTGGTATATGCGCTATAACCAAAACCACTTGAAGGAAAATGACCACTACCCATGCCTATCTTAGTGTAAGCCAAACCCTCATGTCTTGGAAAAGAATAAACTTCGCCTCCAACGTCGACATCAATAGTGGCAGAACCAAGGGTCTGGGAACTAAACAACGAGGTCGGCCAATAACCTATACAGTGACCATCATAATATAAAGCTCATCCAATGCCTATGTCTTGCCACAATAGATGGAGAAATCTGTGTTTCTTGGAGTAGTCAGTGCCATCAATTTTTTTTGGTCCCCATAAGATTGCCATCGACAATACAATCCAAAAATCCTTATTTCTTAATTCCTTTCCAGAAATTTGCAATACCCTTTTCTTTGACCATCTTCGCAGATCACAACACTAAAGCCATTTTCGACTTCAAAGGTCGGGCAATGGAATTTTTGGCAAAAGCAGAGAAGCCTTTGATTGAAGGATGAACAACTTTCTCTATATATTTCCATTCCAGAAAAAGAGCCCCTCCATATTTGACCCAATGAAATCGGCATTCGTTAATAATGCTAGAGAATATCTTGGCACAAGTTTCTTGAACAGAAACTTGATTTTCTCCAAAAGCCCGATTTTCTCATGGATTTTCTAGGATTTTCGAGATCCCTTGTGCATAGAGATCTTGTTGTTGGTTCTGTGTGCATAGAAAAACTTTCCAACTCCAATGGGAATGCTGTAATATTTGGGTTCAAGATCTTTGCCGAACAGCTCCATAATTTTCGGCCAGAAAATTAAATTTACACTCCACAAGTGTACATTCTGTTACCATCCATAGGGGAGGTGTGAGCGGAGACCCCATCCCGACCGGATCTGAGGAACAGCAATCCCAGAAGTTGAAGGTTGAGAATCAAAAGAACAAACTGCGTCAGCAGAAGAAGAAACAATATGGGATGAATACCGCACTTCACTCTGATCAATGGAAGGTCTTCTGGCTCGGCGCGATGTAAGGTAGTTTTCGCTGGTACCCAATGGGGACGGTTGTTGATGCTTTTGGTGGCTGTCGATGAATGTATTTAGCTGGTACCCATTTACGACATCCTGATGATTGGTTTTGGTGGCTATTGTTGTATGTTTGTCTATGCTGGTTATGCTCCTGTTAGGCCTTTACAGGTGTATACTTGTGGGATTTGTTCTTGTTAGGTCTGTAGAGGTATTCGCATTCTTTTGGAGGTTATTTCCAGACCATGGATGCTCTAGTTTTCTTTCCCTGCTGATTTTTATATGGGTGTATCTTCTGGATTCGGCGCAAGGTTTTGGGGGTATTAGCTGGTACCCAATGGGGACAGTTGTTGATGCTTATGGTGGCTTTTGATGTATGTATCAAGCTGGAACCCAGTCGACATCCTGATGTTTGGTTTTGGTGGCTTATATGGTATTATTGTCTAAGCTGGAACCCATTCGATGACAATTTGTTGGGCTATTGGTGGCTATTACTCTTATCACTGAGCGTTTGTTTTACAGTGGACTTTGCTCAAGGGATTAGCTCTGTTTTGGTCTGTACAGACGTCTGCATTCTTATGGTGCTTGCTTATGATGATTGGCTGGAGATCCTCATGATATCAATATTGGCTTCTATTGTGTTCATTATATTGAGATCTATCTTCTACTCTCTCGATGCTAATTGACAACGTGATTTTCAAAGAAATGGCTATAGAAGTTTTTGAATTGATGTCAGGCTGCCCGCCCCGATTGGCGAAATTCTACTAGTCGCTGAAGTGGGTATTATATGGTTTATCTTGACCCATTACTAATCTGCGGGGATCGTGATCGTTGCTCACATTGGACATAGGGGTGGTCATCTGGTTGGCAGGCCAATGTAATTTGAATTGTCTGAAGATGGAACTGGGTTAATTAATGCTTTAGGTGAGACGTCAAGCAATCTGATGGATCCTCAATGCAACGGTCGGGATCATTATGGCTAATTTTAAAAAATTTGGTGGACCTGTGATGATAGTTATCGGACTGGCTGGATATCGATGGGCAATTGTACATTCCCATTAATTATGGATATTGGGATTGCCATTCTTTCAGTCCTGATCCTTCCTTGTTTATGCCGATAGTATTTTATATCTTATATCATATTGTTCATAGATTGGAAATTTAATACGGCTGTGTCCATATCCGACTATTCTAAGGATCAACGGTCTGTTTCGTTCTGCCCAAGGTACCTACCCTGGATATCACTAGGACAATTTGGCGGTGGTTTCTGACGGAATTGGCCCTGACAGCACCGTTCACATCATCTCTCATTTACACCTTTCCACCTCCTGGCCATGGATGTATCAGAGTCCGATCCCTCAAGGTTTTCATTACACCTGGAGCACAAGGAATGTATCATCGACTCGAAGATTAATCCGCTGGTGGACGCCCATATTGATGACCAGATATTACAGGCTTCTGTATTTCTTCCACAAAACTATCAACACTGTAAAGGGCGGGCTAAAAGGAATCGTTGTCGGAGGGGCAAGAAACTTCACCCGTTCAAGCATAACATGGACATCAGAGTGGTAAATCTGGATTATGAAGACCTCTGTGTTCGAGTGACTAGTCTGGAGCGGCAGGCAATTATTGGACGTTGGATGTTTCCTGATGCTGGTGAGATGGACACGGCTGGATGGATTAAAACTCAGTGGTTTCCTATCATAGGATATGCTCCCAAGATCAGTATGCTTTTAAATGGATGGTTTAGTGTTCACTTCATGGACGATAATGACATGTACAAGATCATTTCCCGGATGTGGGTAAGGGGCAGAAGTTTTCTCCAGCTGATACCATGGTTTCTAGGTTTCAATCCGGTCATGGAGGCTCCAAGAAGTAAGGTTATATGGGTCAAATTACCTGGCTTGCCCCTTGAATTTTGGACTCTCAAAGCGTTGGCAGCCATAGGGGATTCCATTGGTTGCACTAAATATATCGACCCAAGTATATTGGGTTCTCCTGACAAAAGGGTTGCATGGTTATTGGTTGAATTTGATTATGGGGGTGGTCTCATTGGTGATGTGGACCTTCGTTGGGGCGAGAGGCGACACCTGCAGCGAGTGGACTACTGGGGAGTCCCCTTTCGATGCCTGGTCTGTCACAAAACGGGCCACCTCAAAGAACAATGCCCTTTCCATCCATCGTCTCTTCGACGTAATTCGATTCGGGAGGTGGATGCTCTTTAGAATTCGCACAGGAGGTCCCATCCACGCGCTAATGCTCCATGCAGACATGCACCAGGTAATTCCAATCCCTCTGAGGTCGATTCTCTTCCTTCTGCTCAAGAAAGGTTGAATTGTGAGGATCTGTCAAATCCCAAACAAGTCTCTGATGCCTTACCCCACGTCCACTCCGTCCACCACACTCATATTCGGGTCATGCCACAAGTCATTTCTTCCCCCCCCCACGGAATCGGATCATCTGTCTCCTTATATCCCAAATCCAGTCACTTACTCTCAGCAACCGCATCCAACTACAAATGGTATGATCTCTCCCACTGGTCCTTGGCATGAAAAGGGGGGCACCGCATCTATTGTCCTTGATAAGGCACAAGCACGTCCATCTGATACCCCTATTCCACTATCAGTCAATGACCATGATTTTCATCATGACTCTACCTCGGTCATAGGGGAACCTTCCACTGTCAGATCTGCCAACGTGGTTGCTGGGAACTGTGGTGATGTCGATCTTCCCTCCCTATATGATGACCATGACTCGCCTAGAAATTCTGTCGGAAGCGATATCGAGTCCATTTTGGGAAATTCGAATTTGGATCTGGCAGCACTTACTGTGTTTGACAGACCCCCAAAACTCAATTCAATTCCGGGCTCTGCATCATCTGTCCCTAAAATATCCATCCAAAAGACTGAAAAATCATTCAAAGGGAAAATGAAGTCAGTTGCATTATTCTCGGAGGGAGATGATGGTCTCATTGATATTCCTATCACCATGGTTGAAGCTGACAAGAGGAATCCAAGGGCGCTTAGAGCAGGCTACCCGGATGCGGTTTCCTCATGAATCAAATATTATCATGGAACATACGGGGGTTTGGCAATGCCTCCAAGATTCATTGCCTTTGTGATTTTTTTAGATCTGTAGACTCTTTTATCATTCTCTGTCAAGAAACTCTTTGCGACCGGATGAAAGCCCTGTCGACATGTCTTAGCATCAAACCAGGATGGCATGGTTCTGCAGTGGATGCTATCGGTCTCTCGGGGGGCACTATTGCCATATGGGATCCTTCGCGTGCTAAGTTTAGGGCCTATAGGTTTTTTGGGGGCATCTTACTGTCCGGGGAGATCCGTGGGGTTGAAGGTATATACAACATCATCAATTTATATGCCCCATATCAAAATCGTGTTGATTTCTGGAAACGTATGCTGGACTCTGGAATTCTCACTCTGCAGAACCTGATTATTATGGGAGATATAAACTTCACTCTTCTTGCTGAGGAAATTTTGGGTTCGACTGCCAGGATGGACTCTCTGGCTTCCTATCTGCAAAATATGTTCTATGATCAACATATTATGGATATCAGACCTCTGCCTATTATGCCTACGTGGTCCAACAACAGGGTTGGCATCTCTTATATTGCCAAAAGGATCGATAGGACTTTGATTAAGGAGGGACTCATGCTGAGTTTTAAGGAGCCAAGATCGGCTATTCACATATGTGAGGTATCTGACCACATGCCGATCTCGTTTTCATGGAAGTCTGAGTTTGGAAAAAAAGGAGTGGCGTTCAAGTTCAATCGGGCTTGGTTACGAGAGGAGGATTATATTAATTTGATCCGTGATATCTGGTCAGAGGACCCTACCGATATTGAACTAACAGTTTGGGACAATCTGCAGGCCAAGTTGACCAGGATAAAGGATGCTACTAAGAGATGGGAGTCGACTAAGAAATTGGCATTGAAGGCTGAGCTTTCTGATATAACACAAAAGATTTGCTCCATATATTCAGATATGACATCTTCCCCTCCTTCTGAAGACACATTCACACTACTTAGAGTTTTGGGAAACAGGAAAAAATAAATCTTGCTCATGGAGGAGATAACTTGGAAATTAAAGAGCAGGATAACATGGTTAAGGGAAGGCGACCAGAACACTAAATTTTTCCATAAATCGGCCTCAGACAGAAGGAATCGTAACGCCATATGGCGGATCTTGAAGCTGGATGGCACATATGCTATTTCAAATGCAGAGATCCAGGCCAAGGCATACCGTCACTTTTCCCACTTCTATCAGATTCAGTCAGACATCAACAGGGATAATCAGTCTTGGGTGCTGGACCATGTCCAAAGGATGTTTGATCAAGACGCTATTGATGCCCTCAATTGCCCCATCACGCGGGAGGAAGTATATGCCACTCTCAAATCCTTTGCATCCGATAGGTGCCCGGGTCCAGACGACTGGCCGTCTGAATTTTATCTGTTTTTCTTTGATCTCATGGGCAACCTTATCACTGAGGTTGTGGAGCAGACGCGCGTTACGGGTCATATGTCAGCTTCCTACAACTCTACTTTCATAGCACTTATCCCAAAGTCGACAGAGCCCTCATCATTTGGGGATTTTCGGCCTATTGCATTGTGTAATCTGATATATAAAATATCCTCAAAGATTATTGCAACCAGATTCAAGGTCACCCTCCAACAACATATCTCTTTGGAACAATATGGGTTTTTGGAAGGCAAATCTATACATGATGCAATTGCAGTGGCTCAGGAGGTACTGCATTCCATGCACTGTGACAGAATTGAGGCGATGGTCACGAAAGTAGATCTGATGAAGGTCTATGACTCTATTGATTGGGCGTATGTGCGTCTCCTTCTACTTCTAATTGGGCTACCTATCCCCGTTATCCGCTGGTTTATGTCTTGCATTAATTCGGTCAGTTATGCAGTGCTTATTAATGGACTTCCTACAAACTTTTTCAAGGCAGGTCGTGGTTTACGACAGGGGTGTGCGTTATCTCTAATGTTATTTATTTTAATCATGGATGGATTCAGCAGAATGATGCACAGGGCCGAGCAAAATGGTTTTATATCTGGGTTCCAATTCTCTCCTTCTATCAAAACCTCACACTCACTATTTGTCGATGATTTGCTACTGTTTGGTATATTGAACAGGAATAAATGGTTCTACGTCCATTTCATGTTCATTAAATTTGGTTCTGCTACTGGTCTCCTCATCAACCATCATAAATCTATCCTCATCTATGAATATGGAAACATGGAGGAGATTGTTTTTATTGCTGCGTTCCTGGGAGTTGATCACAGACATGCTACGGAGGGTCTAAAATATCTGGGGGTTTTTATCAGACCCTGCAAGTACAAGAATCGTGATTGGAGATGGCTCGTGGACCGATATCGGATTCGGATTGGGAAATGGACTCACAGATGGTTATCCCTTGGGGGTCGGCTTGTTATGGTCCAGGCTGTTCTTACGCAACTCATGGTATACTGGGCTCACATCTTCTATTTGCCTCAACAGATCATCGACGAGATTAACAGCATCTCCGCGCATTTCTTATGGGGGGGCGACCATTCTGTTCACAAATATCATCTTGTAAAATGGAAATTAATTTGCAGGGACAAAGCTCATGACGGATGGGGTATATTGGATCTCAGATCCTTTAACTCTGCGCTCCTTGTCAAGACAATGTGGCGAGCGCTGATAGGTCAGGGTATATGGAATAAGATCATCTTTGCTAAGTATATCACGGGGGAGCCTCTGCGACTGCTCATGGGCCATGTTTTTCATATTCCGTCTCACATATCGGCTATATGGAAAAGTCTGTGCAAAGTAATCGAGTTGGTAGCGTCTTGCCTCACTTGGCGCTTTGGTGATGGGAGGGATATCCCACTTGGGACAAATCTGATACTTGGGGCTCATATTGACAGATCACTTCCGCCTGATACCATCCACAGATTGGCACAAAATGGTTTTTTCTTTCTTTCGCAGGCTATACATTATTGGACCTTTGGTGCTCCTGTTTATAAATCGGCTGCTCAGCTACATCTTGAAGACCATGATGCTGAGGTATGGGCTAATTACTCTCTGTCTCTTCGTTTAGCTGGTCTTTGTTATGATGCTGGGGGGGATTGCATCACATGGGATGGCGCTCTCAATGGGGGAGCTATTATTGTTCGTGACATGTATCGCAGCATTAATATTCCACAATATTATGACAATTTATCCACCACTTTCCATAAATACTGGGGACATCAGATACCTACAAAGATTATTCTATTCGCATGGCTTGTATGGAAAGGGAAGATCTTGACTTGGGATAATCTTCTCAAGCATGGGCTTCATGGTCCCAGTAGATGCTCTTTTTGTCATATGGCGGAAGAATCTATCTCTCATATCTTCTTTAGTTGCCCAGTCATCATTCAACTGTGGCAATTCTTCAGCTGTTTCTTTATGGACCCGGACTGGTCCCCATCGGATTTCATATCAGTGGCGGATATATGGGGGAATATGAAGGGAAAATACAAACATCTCCCCTTTTATTTCATATGCGAGGTTTGGCTTGCTCGGAATCGTCACATTTTCCATGATGCTCCTTTTATCATTGCTAATACCTACTGTGCTATTGTTAAATGGATTGATGATCTGCCTCAGCTACAGGATAGGGTGGTGGACAGATCTTATCGCTTGAGACCCCATGACATTTCTATTCCTGCTTTCTTTTTTTATGGAGCATGTGCTGATGGGATCATTGGCTGTGGGGCTTGGGTTAAGTTATCCAAGGAGGAGCGCATTCACTATTTCTGGAATGGCGGTACAGGTACAAACAATTTTGCTGAGATCATGGCCATCTGGGGAGCTCTTCTTGCATCATGTCATTTAAACCTCCCTCTCCTATCATTTTATGGCGATTCCAAAATGATTATTGATGGTTTTGTTGACACCTAATCCTATGGATGGGTGTGCATATGTATTTTTGTATATTATTTAATATTAGGAAATAAGGAAGCCAAGAGTCATTGGGAGATGAATCCCAATAGCCTCACCTCCCATCTATAAAAGCATGTAAATTCTTCAGCTAATACGCATTCTGATTTGAGGAGTTACCTCCTGGTTTGACATGGTATCAGAGCCAGGTCCACTATTGGCATTTCTGCCTGTGGTGTAACTCCCTCTCCTTTGCTCAGTCAATTTTATTAATAGTTTTTGTTGCTCATTAATTGCTAGACTGTTTTTCTGCATTTTTTTCCCTATATAACCCTGACATTTGCAGCTCCAGCTCCTGCAGCTCCTGAAGACTGCAGGCTCCTCTGTCATTCTGCAAATTGCAGGCTCTGTCATTCTGCAAGATTCCATTTCAAAAAAAAAATTGTAATGGCCCTTTGGGTCTCCTCCACTCTCCCAACGCCTCTCCACACTCCGCCCTCACTGCTACATTCTCCATACAGCGCTTTGCATTTCCCTATTGACTTCTCCTCTCCCCTCATTCCACTCACGCCCCCTCACTTCTATCTTCCCATACTCACTCACAATACACCCTGCGCTCCCTCTTTTGCCTTTCGCCCCTGCTACAGCGCTCAATACTTGAATAAACAACTCTCTCTGTCCATATGTAATACCATTTACACTCTTCTATATACATTGTGCTGTCTGTTTATTGCAAACGCCTCCACACTGTTTTACACACTGACTGTAATCATTTAACGCATTGTCATTCCTCATAAAATACCTCTAGCGTTTCATTTCCGCCCCTCGGCTCTCCACTATACATAAAACAATGTTATATATATACAGTCCGCCATCGTCCTATTATAAAACAACAGTACTTCCCGTGGCCTGTCGACTAACACTCCACGCTCGAGCCTGGTCTACCCACCCTCGACTAGCATTTATACCACTCTGTCCAGCGCTATCATATAATCTTTGTATCCCATAGTTATCATTCAATATCTCTTCCCAATCGACAGCGGTGTTTAATGGTATGACAGATCATATGTTATACAACGCCAATTTTGGTGATATATTATTACGCCGTTTCATATACCCCTGGTTTAATACGCTGTCATATAATGTTCTAATACCACGCCCCATTCAATTATACCACGCCCTCTCATCTGTGGTGTAATACGTTGTTTACCATATGTTGTCCATACAACGCTGCAACGCTACCTCCATATCTATTACACTGCCTGTCTATCAATACGCACGCACATCGCCTCACACATCACGCACATCGCCTCTCCATTCCAATACGCACATCGCCTCTCCATAATATGCACTGTCCATTCATACAGCGTTCACTTTCTAGCGTATAATACAAAGCTACCCACTTATGAAGATGTGTTGTTTTTTGTAACCTAGTTTCACATATACAGTCAAGTCCGCTCCCTTACATATACATTCAAGTCCGCTTTATATACACTGTCCGCCCTCATTACATATATTACCACTATTCATCGATTTTTGCACGCTGCCACTCTTATATACCACTCCACCTTATATTATAACCCACCCCCTCCCCACCACCATTTCATAATACCTCCCTTCCATTCCATATCGACCTCTCATACATATTTCTTTCTACAAAAAAAAAAAAAGACATATATTTTTTTTCTGGTGCAGAATTCAGTCTCTTAGCAAAGAGTATTTTTTTTGTTCATTTAAATTTAGTCTTCAGCAAGAGTTTTTGCGCATAATTTAGTTTCCAGCAAAGAGTTTTTTAAAAACTCAGAGTATTTTTCCAGCAAGGTTTTTTTGCCCCTTTAATTGAGCAGATTTCAAGAGTTGAAAGTTTTTATACAAGAAATTTTTCCTCTTCAGAAGATTTTTTTTCTAGCAAAGTTTTTTTTTTTTTTTTCTCTCCTCCTTCAAAAGAAGATGACAGTCCCTTCATCTTCTAAAGAGGCTGCCTACTTGGCACAGAGAGAAAAGAGACGTGCTTCAGGTCCATCCAAAGGAAGAGAAGACAGAAGACGAAGAAGAAACTTCAGAGAAAAGGGGGGCAGACAATCTAAAGCTCAGCAGCAAACAAATCAAGACAGAGGTAAAACTAATGACAAAGACAAAGGTAAACCAGCTGAATCAGCTCATTCTGTTCTAGCACATTGTAACAATGGAGTAACTGAAAACCTATTTGATGTTTCATTTACTTCATGGAGAGATGATTGGTTGCTAGATTCAGGAGCAACATGTCACATGACATTTAGAAAAGATTTTTTTGAAGAATTCACTGACAAAGTTGATGGAGCAGTATATTTCGCAGATAAATCCAAACTCAAGCCATCAGGGCTTGGCACAGTTAGGCTTAAATTGCCTGGTCTTCCTGATCATATCCTACATGAGGTTCTATACCTCCCGGAGTTGAAGAGAAACTTGCTGTCCCTGATCGAAATCCGGCAGCAAGGACACTCATTTCACTTGTTTGATGGCAAGGCAGAGGTCAGATCAGCATCAGATCACTCACTTGTCATGGAGGGAATAGAAGAAGGGAGACTCTTGAAGCTGAAAGGTTCATCTGCTCATGCTCAAAACTTTGCATTGAGTTCACATCATGATGAAGGTACATTCCCATCAAGTCTTTTATGGCATGCTAGATTTGGACACTTAAACTATGACAACCTTCGTTTGTTGAAGAAAAATGGTGTTGATGGATTGCCTACAATTCCTAGAAAACCTAAGGAATGTGATGCTTGTATTCTAGGAAAGCATAGCAAACAGCCATTTCATGATTCACACTCAAGAGCACATAGGAAACTTGAACTTATTCATTCAGATTTATGTGGCCCTATGCCTATTGCTTCTGCAAATGGAAACAAATACATGATGACATTTATTGATGACTACACCAGAATGTGTTGGATTTACTTGCTGAAGAATAAGTCTGATGCTTTTCAAACTTTCAAGAATTTTCATGCATGGATTGAAAATGATGCACAAACACATATTGGCTCTCTACGTACTGATAATGGAAAAGAATACACTTCAAACGAATTTGAAAACTATCTTCGTCAACATGGAATCAAACATCAAACAACTGTGCCATATAATCCACAACAGAACGGTGTAGCTGAAAGAATGAATAGAACTATTTTAAATATGGTCCGCTCCATGTTATTTTTCAAGAATGTAAAATTGATGTTTTGGGCTGATGCAGTTCTATGTGATGTTTACATAAAGAATAGGTGTCCTTCAAGTTCAATTAGAAACAAAACTCCTTTTTAAATGTGGCATGGCCACATTACTTCGGTAAAGCATTTCAGGGTCTTTGGGTCCACCTGTTATGCCTTGATACCCAAGGGTCAAAGGAACAAACTTGGTGCTAGAAGCAGAAAATGTATCTTCTTGGGGTACTCCAATACCTCCAAAGGATATAATCTCTATGATGAAACAAATAAGAAGTTTGTGATAGCAAGAGATGTCATATTTATTGAATCTTCCAAGAGTGACAAGGTTGTTGAGCGGCAACTTGATCGCCTGGACAGATTCACACATGCAAAATCTTTCCAAGAGTTTGATAATGTGATTCCACACCTTGAAGGGGGGATTACGATATTGAATCAAACTGTGGAATCATATCCTGAAGCACTCTCTCCCCCACATGAAGAAACAACCACGGATGACACATTGGATGATGTGATTGATAGAATTGGGAGATTGAATCTTGAATCAATCCCAACTCAGTCAAGTGACCAGCCTGGGCCATCTCAGAAAGGTCCCCCCAAATGGCTGACAAAGACACTGGAGGATGTTCATCCTGATGAGGTTGGAAAAACAGGAACAAGAAGTTCCACTCAAGAAATCGAAGGTGATGTAGATAATTCTGATTCCTCTGTTGATATGGATATTGCTTATAACTGTGAATTGAGTTTGTCTACAGATCATGAACCAACTTCCTTCAAAGAAGCCGCTTCTCATGATGAATGGAAAGAAGCGATGCAGAAGGAGTATGATGCCTTGATAAAGAATGGCACTTGGAAGGTGGTTGATCCACCTTTGGGAACGAAACCAATTGGCTGTAAGTGGGTCTACAAGAACAAGTACAAAGCAGACGGCTCACTTGACAAGCACAAGGCCAGGCTTGTGGCAAAAGGATTCGCACAGAAAGAAGGAGTTGATTATGAAGAAACTTTTGCTCCCACAGCAAAATGGACCACCATCTGGACTCTCTTTGCCTTAGCAGCTCAGAGTGGATGGAAAGTCCATCAGATGGATGTAAAAACAACCTTCTTGAATGGAGATCTAAAGGAGAAAGTTTATATGTCCCAGCCAGAAGGATTTGTGATAAAGGGTCAAGAACACAAAGTTTGCAAACTTGTAAATCCTTGTATGGCCTCAAGAAAGCACCACGAGCCTGGTATGAGAAATTAACTGAGCATCTTCTGAAACTTGACTTCAAACATTTTGATCTTGATGATGCAACTTTGTTTGTTAAGAAAGTTGGAAAAATATTTGTATATCTTGTGGTATATGTAGATGATCTTTTGATAACAGGAAACAATGAGAGCTATATTGCATCCATGAAGAAAGAGTTGAAGAAAGGTTTTGAAATGATTGATTTGGGTCATGTTCATTACTATCTGGGTATTGAAGTAATTCAACATCCTAAATTTATATTTCTTTCTCAAAAGAAGTACATTGGAGATCTCTTGAACAAGTTTGGCATGGACGAATGTAATCCCTTAACCACTCCAATGGAACAAAACTTGAAGCTCACATCTATTTAAGGGAAGGAATTTGAGGATGCAACTAAGTATAGACAGCTTGTAGGAAGTCTTATCTACCTGACCACCACCAGACCTGACATTTCATTTGTTGTTGGAATCCTCTCAAGGTTCATGCAAAAACCTTGTGAAGGACATTGATCTGCTGCAAAAAGAGTGCTAAGGTACTTGAAGGGGACTCAAGACTTTGGACTCAAATATACACAGGTAGGTGACTTCAGCTTGATCGGATACTCTGATTCAGACTTTGATGGCGAAAAAGAAACAGGGGTGTCTACTACAGGTTACACCATGAGTCTTGGATCAGGATCTGTCTCATGGAGATCACGCAAACAGTCAGTTCCAGCAGATTCCACGACCGAGGCAGAATATGTGGCAGCAACTGAAGCAACAAAGGAAATTGTGTGGCTCCGGAAAATCCTGGAAGATTTGCAGATGAAACAAATGTATTCCACTCCACTCATGATCGACAACACTTCTGCAATAAAGTTGGCCAAGAACCCAAAGTTCCGTGATCGAACAAAGCACATCAATACAAAGTACCATCTAATTCGACATCATGTTCAGGCCAAAACCATCCATCTACATCATTGTTCCACAAATGAGAAAACTGCTGACATCTTCACCAAAGCACTTGGAAGAGAAAAGTTTGAAAAGTTCAGATCGATGCTTGGACTCACCAACATCCCTTCGAATTAAAGGGGGGAATGTTGACACCTAATCCTATGGATGGGTGTGCATATGTATTTTTGTATATTATTTAATATTAGGAAATAAGGTAGGCCAAGAGTCATTGGGAGATGAATCCCAATAGCCTCACCTCCCATCTATAAAAGCATGTACATTCTTCAGCTAATACACATTCTGATTTGAGGAGTTACCTCCTGGTTTGACAGGTTTGATGGGTAAAATTACCCTGTCCAATGTTAGCATATAGGGCTGGTTAAATAGAGCTTCAAGCTTATGGAACAGGTTGAATCGACCTCCTATTCATCACATATTCAGAGAGAACAATTGCAAGGCAGATGGTTTATCCAAAAAGGGCGTCCGGGCTATTTTTGGAAGCATTCATATGATCCATTATCGAAATGGCTCTGTTATATGGCAGAACTCTATCCCTTTCCCATGACCTCTATATTTCAAACAGGGTTATGAATTTTGTTTTTTGTATTTATTTCTCACTTTTTTATGTGCTCCAGCTCTTATCCAAGCTTTCGACCACGATGACGAACTTGCTGTCCATATATGCATCGATTAGTCTCTACATAATATTCTGTCTTTCAACTATTCCATTCCCCTGTATCAATACAGCCGAGTATTCCATTCTTGATCATGCAGGGCTGTATTGCGTATAATTCACAGGGTTCTTTTCTCATGACATTACATCGATTATATTTCATTTTCAAGCGAGCCTGGATGATAATAATCAAGCGAGCGTGAATATCACAAGCGAGACTGTATATTTGCTATTTCAAGGATGGAACGGGATTATTATAGACTGATCGATGATATATTGCTAATTACACTATCAAGCGAGCCTGGATGAAAAGAAATTGTTCATACTTGATCAAGCGAGCCTGATATATCTCTTCTCTGACTACATCCTTTTATTCAAGCGAGCCTGGAATGAATTTCAGATGGACCGGGTTTTCTACGCCTTGGAAGAAGATCTTTTCTCATAGGTCTATCAATGAACCGTCACATGGTTTTTGCGGGTTTCTGTATATCTATGCATGTATCTTTCCTGTCATTAGCTTACAGGTTTACAACAGTTTTGTCTGATATGGGTATGAGTGTTTACTCCCCATTTTTTATGCCTCTTTGAATGGATCCTTTCATCTCTATGAATTGATGTGATCAAATGATGGCATATTCATGTTTCTCCTCCGTTTTTTGAGGATCAATGTACTGTCCATGGACTGTTATTATTCAATATAATACAGATGTTTTTTTCCTCTGAAAAAAAAAAATTTCCGTTACCATCCATCGACATATTTCATTTTAATGAAAAATCTTCCACCGTTTGAAAATAATCATGACTTACAACTTCAATGCGTCTACCAAGTAATATACAAACCTTCATTTATGATTGCATTCAACTCAGATGTTTGTTCAAATTTTTTAATTTGCAGGTTCGATTTGGGTTGAAGCCCGAGTTGACTTCACTGTTTGACATGATCCAAATTTTGAGCCCGAGTTCACAAATTTTTATTGCAGATTGAATGTTGACGAAGGTCAAAGCCAAACCATGGAAAAATAATCAAATTTGATGTTATTCCAGCTCGACGAATAACACCAGCTCCGCATAAACCAGTTGATCCTGGCTTTCGTTTGTTACAATATGGTTTGTTTTTTTTAAATGTGTTTGCAATATGGGTTCGTTTTATTATATTTGGTTGTTTTGTTTGTTTCAAAAAAAATTGTGTTGATTTCTTTTGCATGGCTTTTATTTTTTTAATATTTTCTTTAATATATTTATTTTATTTTGTTAATGTTTTGTTTTTTTTGTTTTGGTTTGTGTTGTGATTATTCTTTTTTAATTATTTTGTTTTATTTTATTTTTTATTGTTTTTTTATTTGTTATATATATATATATATAAACTAAAATCTAAAAAAAATGAAATTGAATCGTATTCCTAAAAAAAATAGTTTTCAAAACAATTTTATATATTATTATTATTATTATTATTATGTGAGATTTTGTTTGAATTTTTTTTTTAATTAATTAAAAACTAAAATTTAGAAAGAAACTAAATTTTATTATATTCCTAAACATAAAAAAATTTATTGATATTTTTTTTTTAACAAATGGACACAAAGTGATTTGCACATCTAAAGATGGAATTGATTAAGCATATTTCAAATTTTTAGTTTATTCATTTTTGAAAACTTTTATAGACATCCTACTTTTTGATCCTCGAGATCATGTGAAAACGTAGGAGGAGAGCATACTTATTCAAAACTGAAGAAAATAATATCCTACCTACTCTATTGCAGAAAAATAAAATTTTCTTTCAAGTATAGGAAAATTTCTAATGCATCCATTTGTGTAACAAGATGAGAAGTAAATTCACATCCAGGCTTGAAAAATATACTTTAATAAATGCTTGGACATGAAAATTTATCTGATCATAAGGACTTGATGAGAAAGAACATTGAAAATGGAGTGGTGTTGTGACCTAAAAGCTAATTGAAACCAAGTTTTAAGATGATCTTTGTTTGCTTGGTTCTCCTTAGTTGTCATGCCACAAAATTCTACGTATGTCACTTGTTCAGAATCTTGAATGCACAAGGAATCTTGTGATATACATGCTAAAAATTCTTCAATTTCAGGTTCTAATGTTTGATCTTCATCGCATGTGATCCATGACTCGTTCATCTCCTTGCTAGAAGACGATTCTAAGTTTTCTTCTTGTGGATCCTCTTCATGGACACTTTGTTCCTCTTCCAACTTCTGAATTGAAGATTCATCCCTAGTGATCACTCTAAATTTTGGACAAGGATTTAAGAATATCCTTGTCATGGCATACCCTCCTTCTCTAAATGGTTTATTTAACATCATGTTTTTTTTTAGATCGTGTTGAGCAAATGGATTTTGCAATTATTGTTTTTTTTTTAATATTTTGATGGGGGTTTTGTTTAATGAATCTATTTTTCTAATCTCTATGTCTAAAAATAAATAACCATAATGAAAAGTGTTTTTTTCTTTATGTTTTGTTGTTGTTTTTGTATTTTTTTTTTAATGTGTTTTCTAAAAAATCTTCCTAATTGACTATGTTGAAGTATGTTTCCCCGGCAACGGCACCAAAATGTTGGGTCAATTTACTGGGTAAATTAACACGAGCATTTAATTATCAATCCGGGTTTGTAGAACTTAGAAACATCTCCAAAATATATGGATTTCAACTATAGTCAAGTTTAGAAGATGAATTATTAAAAGGAAATGCATATGACAAATATAAATCTAACTTAAACGATTTCTAAATTCATGTGTGCAATCAAAAGCAGAAGAACCTCCTAACTTAAGAGATTTGTTTATCCTTCTCTCACAACATTACCTCATGAATTAGAAATAGAAAACTACTTAACTAAACAATAGATTAAGATACATGAAGTAATAATTGAAGAGGCTCGTTACTAAAGAGGTCCTGATTTTCCTTCATCATATATTCACTTATCAGTAATGCTATTGTTAAAATCAGAAATTCAAAAAAAGCGTGAAAGAAGAATCTTATTTTTTTGTCTCTTGATCAGATAGAAGAAGTATTTAAATTTAAATACTAGTTTGAATCTTCGTATACAAAATAGAAACAAGATTAAGATCCATCAGCAATCATGTAAAAGCATGTAAAGATGAATTCTAACTGAAGATCTTGATTAGATAGAAAGAATGTTTAACATTAAACATTTGTTTTTCCTTTCATATGCAAGTTAAGAATTATCATTAGATTCATCAATACTTGGAAATAATCAGCATAAACAAATTAAACATAAGCAAGCTAATTCAAAAATTGAAACTACAAATAAACTAAGAAATGTACTTAGCTCGGTGGGGGGGGCCTCCACCCTTGCCTCGTACATTGAGAGTACTTTCATACTGAAACTTATTCAACTCTCATACACAAGAAAATGATAAATTTTGTCTTCAATTAACTTTAGAAAATAAGAATCTCAAAGTCTCAAGTTTTTCCTACTACCTTCTCCTCTCTTCCTCTTCTCCACTTGGAGAAAGAGCACTCTTATTTATACATGAGTGCTTTGAAAAAAAGATAATAAACTCATAATTACAAATCCACTTTTCTCTCAACCAATATCCCTATAATAACAAAATATGATCCCTTCAAATCCTCACTCATCCCTCACAAATCTTGGATGAGATATGTTATCCAAATCTTCATGATCTTCTCCTTGGAATCTCCATGATATTCTCCTTGGAATAAGCCTGAAAATTTATCCTTTGAATTCTTGAAATGGTGGAGGAAATATTTGAGAATATTTTTGAATAATCCTTCAAAATAATCCTACACATTACAAAGCTCATCCACATTTCAGATATTAATGAAATATGTTAATTTTCCAATAATTAATCACACATTCTCTTATAATATTAAAAATAAATAAATTGGAAAATAGTGAGGTGAACCCATCAAAATGGTATGATAAATGGTTAAATGAGGCAATGGAATGTGAAGAATGGCGAGAATAAACATGATGCAAATGCGACAATTACGAGACCCAACACTACTTTTGGAACTTGCACTATTTTTGGAACAAAAGTTATCTAATTGGAAATTTGAACCCTAAAGCTACCATTTTCATATCTAAAACTATGATGCAGTGGGTACTATTATCTGTGTATTAATTGTTTTATGTTTCTGATATTTGTTTAAAACTTCTTTATGTCTACTTGTTTTATTATGATAAGCATTGAAGTGATATATATTCGTATTACTATTGATATAATATATTGAACAATATGTTGTTACATGTGAAACTAATAAGTCTCTTATGTGATTGATGTTCTTCATCAACTAAATTGATTATATTGATTTATTTTCTTACATGCGCTTATATTCAATAAGTAAGAAATGATCTATATTATTTCATGCTTGTAAAATATTTCTCTATAATCATATAAAAGAGTGCGATCTCGGGAAGTAGTTAGATTTAGTTGTAATTTATGTTATCATTAGAAATAAATCACCCTGCTTGTGTTGATTCTATTCCTTTTTGTTATTCATATAAACTCTCTTTATATGGGAAATTGGTCCCTATATCCCTAGTCAGACCCACCATTTCAACAGAAAAGGATTTTCTTTAAGCTCTCGACCCGGTTGAATCCCCAATGTTGAGGTAGCCACCCTCCAGCCTTCAACATTTTTTTCGCTAGAAGGAGGGCCATCCGACTATGTATGGCATATAAGGCGAAAGATCAATCAAAAATCCATCATAAGAGTCAATCCCCCTCCAAAACTCTTAGGGATTTTAGAGCTCGTTCATTATCTCCAAGTCAAAAGTCTAAAGTTGTAGAGCCGCCGCTCTCGTCTCCTGAAGTATTACCTCGCATACATTCTTCATATTATATTCTTGAATATCCTGAAGTTCAGTATTTTATTGAGAGATTGGAAAAAATAACCATATCTCTAGAAAAGTCTGTTAATCCTGAAACTTCTGAAGAAAGTGTTACATCTCTATTCCGAGGTACCAGTGTATTAACCCAACCACAAAGTGAAAAGCTTTGGATAACTCCTTTTGAGTTTCCTATTCATTCACGTTGCAGAAAAGCTACTACATTAGCATCTCAATTAGATATCAATGAGATCACATCATCTTCACCTCCATTTACCTCTACATTCTCCTCTTCTCAACCCATACCTTCTTACATATCCATTTCTACTCAAACAATTAGTGCTGCTATAAGTAGTACTAGTCCAATGGTAAGTTCTTCTCCATCCACATCCGCTTCTGGACCTATTATCTCATCCTCACAAAAAAAAGGCGCGTAATGGCTAACTTACCATGGACTAATCCTGGAGCTGTTCAAATGGGAAATCTAAATCCTCTCCCTTCGCATCCAGAAAACTGGCTACCTAATTATAACCCTGATGATTGTCTTTTCGCACTGGACATCTCAATAATTTTATGTTACCATGAATCTCAACGGTGTTGTACATGAAGATGTTGTAGTTAGATTGTTTCCATATACCTTCCAGGGATCTGCAGGATCCTGGTATTTTTCTCTCCCCTCGGGCTCAATAGGAAATTTGGATACCTTCCAAGAACTGTTTCTTGCCAAATTTGGTGAAACTCCAAAGGCCTTACTCTACATAATTATTGGCTTGATGATAAATTTACTCACTCAGCCTATCTATAGAGTCTAAGCTTGATGTTGGGCCTCTACGACCATTATTGTTGATCAACATACTTGGACTAGGAAAAAAGACTATCCTCTATAAGACCATTCCCCATAATCCTATTCAAAATCCTTGACCCAGGGAGAATGATTATCCATGAATTATCATCATGCTTAGCAAGTCGTCACTTGGAGCAATTCGTCAATTATCCAAGTCCTCACTTAGAACTTGTTCAACACTTGTGATGTATGGAAAAAATCTAATATATTACCATTCAGGCATGTTAATTGAATGGTAAATCTCTCACCTAATGCTAAAATAACTCACTCGCCCATCTAGGGAGCACTCTGGGCCTTGATACTCTTTGGGCCATTCTCCCTAGCCACATTACATGGCCGCTAGTTAATACCTTTGACCTGTCAATATCCTAACCTAGGGAGAATGCCTGACCCTTAATAATACAACATCAACACTCCTCTCACTCAAGGAAGCATTCTCAACTAATCTAATATTGTCCCTAAAGCATACAAACTTTATCCTACGACAAAGGCTTTGTGAGAATGTCAGCATCATGCTCATTTGAAGAAGTGAATTTGAGCATCACTACTCCCTTTTGTACCATGTCCTAGATATATTGGTACCATGATATCGATGAGCTTAAAATTTTCATCATGGTCATCTCCTACACATGATTAAACAATCCTACAAGTAGCTTATGAAGCCACACTACTTCACAAGTCTCCAAACTAATTGTGACATACTTTGTCTCTATAGTTCTAAGTGTGATAGTTGTATTCTTCCTACCCAAGCAGAACCCAAACTAAATCATCAACTTGATGTTGGTGTGCCAAAATGCCCTATTTTTACCCTCTTCCTATAACCATTAACCTTTGTTTCATCTTTATAAACCTTGTCATTCCTGCACTAGTCCAAGATAATCGTCTATTCCTACATACAATTCGTATTTCATAATTAAGAGTTACTAGGTGCTTAATTAATTATTTTATATAGATTTCATGCTTTTAAGTATTTCTTGTAACTTATGATTACCTTCCTAAAATTAATTGAAAAAATAAGTGTTAATTTTTATGTAGCGTGATTTAGTGCAGGCATATTCCTGCACCCGCCAACACATGTTGCTTCGTGATCTCCGCAACAGTTGATCATTCCACGCGGGTGTTTTTTATCCACATCTCTTAGTTCGGTATGGATTATCTAAAGATGGATACAGGTGAAGTATAGTCAGGGATCCTTGCAAAATATATGGTCTGCGGCCAACAAATCTCGTGCCCTGTTATAAACATTAACCATTTTTGTAATATCATTTGTTAGTCCGTTCAGCTGAAAGGATTGAATTGGAAATGGCTCTGTAATTAGCAGATTATGGCTATAGGCCGAAAGACTGGCCAACAAAGCTCGTGCCCTGTTATAACCATTAACCAGTTTTTTAATATTGTTTGTTAGTCCGTTCAACCAAAAGGCTTGAATTGGAAATGGCTATGTAATTAGCAGATTATGGCTATAGGCCGAAAGACTGTATATAATGTAGATCTTAGGTAGAGCCACATTAGCAATATATGGAGATTGTAACTGTGATTATTTTTTAATTCTGTATGGCCCTCGTTCTGGGCTGGACTTGCATTATCATGTATTTTTTCTGATCGAAGTTTATACAAGGAACTACACCACGATTTCTTCACATTGTGTTTAAATTTTATTTATGCGTTGATTAAGTGTTGAATTTTTTTGTTTCCTAAATGGGAAATGAGTTGGTTGGATAGGGCCCAACCAACCAAGCTCGTCTACCCTTGTGCTTTCGCTATTTAAAAGGTTTGTGTGTATTTATTTATTTACAAATATGTGGTTTGAGTCATTATTATTTTTGTTTCAGAGTTCTGAGTTAAATTTATTCCTAGTCAAAGCGTGAAACAGATCTGTGTGTGAAGTTTTAATTAAGTTAATTTATTTCCTGTAATTCCTTCCTTAGTTTGCTTCCGCTTGGATCATGCGGGAAGTTTCTTCCTCCACCAGTGCATGTCGAATTATGCACTTCAGTTTACTTATTTATTTCATAGCAAGTGTTTCATTCCTTTTTCTGTTTATGATTTCACTTATTCCTACAAGTAAGCATTATTAATTCAAAGTAATCATTCTCAATATTAAAAGTCAAACTTCTGAAGGTTCTAAGAATGACTACGTGAATTAAGAAAGGACGTGGTTGCAAACATCACATTTTACACCTGCCGCTCACGACTTGAGAGAAAGGATTAAAATTATTCTGTAATGTTATAAGTGAATCATCGAAAGATAGTTTGATTGAATGCAAATTACTATGGTTGTTGCTTTGATTGTTAAGGATTGTCTTTGCCTTGCGAAGTTTATTCTCATTTTTAAGATCAGTTAATTAAAGAATTAATTTCTCTGTGTGTAATTTATCTCAGAATTCAGCTTTCAATTACAATTCTTTTCAACACGTCTTCTAATTCTTTTCGAAAGTAATTGGAAAATTTAGTGAAGGAAGCTTTGTCCCAATGCAAGAGTTGGTTTCTTGTCACAGGAACAGATTTCTCTAAGCCTTACAGCTTAGAGCACCTACACAAATACATGAGTCTTCAGTAAAGATGGTAAAATACAATTTTTCACATAAGTCTATACCTGCACTAGTGCAAGCAAATTGCAAGAGTACATGAACAGTTACTTAGTTTAGAAGGAAAATCATTTGGAAAGAAGATCTTTGTAAGGGACCACTTATTAAGTTGTTAGCCATCTATAATGAAGATAAACATAGAGCTCATTTCATCATTTAATATTTCTTCCAGTTGTGTGAAATTTCCTTTACTTGATTTCCTCGCAAATTCATTCTCTTACATTCCGACACTAGAATTGCTTTGGTGTCGATTGCCTTTGAAATTTTCTTCTATTTGATTCTGAAATATTTCAATTAAGAAGTAGGAATAGGAATAGGAAAATTTCATACCACTTCAGGCATTGCCTGTGCTTTGTCTCTAAGTTTACGAAACCCCTGGGTTGACAATTAATTGTTGAGGATTTTTCTTAAGTGAAATTCCTGCACCCAACATTTTGCCGTCGTTTCCGGGACGAAGATTTGAATTGGTAAGAATTTTCCATTTTTCTGCAATAGGGGTAAGGCTGCTATTATTTTTTCTGTAGTGTGCTTCTATTTTTTGAAGGGATTGTAAGTGCTGAGTTATTTTTGAATTTGCATCTTTTATTGGAATTTTTTTTTTTCATTTTTTTAGATGAATTCCTAAAAGAGGTAGGGTCTGAAACCAACTAAGGGTCGAGGAAATATTGATACATATGAAAAAAATTCTCACATTGGGCATTATTTTGCAGGCAGAAATTACAAACAAACCCTAACTCATCACACAGGAACAATCTACTTGGACTCTGGCAGCAATAGTCTAGGTGTAAAACAACCAATAAAGGGGAAGAAGGAGAATATCATAACCCATAGTCATCCTTCCCAACCTAATGAGAGCGGTTATCTTGGAGTAAAAACAATGGCAGACCATGAATACCATGCAGAAGGAACCGGTGAAAATCAGGTAAATGAGGAACAATCTACTTTTGGATTCCCAATTGTGGATCTGGATGTAACTGTGTAAATGAAAAATATACCACCATCCACTCTTCCTCATTTTTATAGTAAGGTACATGAAGATCCAGACTCTTTCTTATTTGAGTTTGATATTTTATGTAGAATTTATGATTATTCATCTGATACCCAAAAGTTAAAATTGTTTCCTACAACTCTCAAGGATGCAGCACTTTGTTGGTTCATGGGACTATGAGAGAACACTATAGCCTCTTGGGAATAGAAGAAGAGAGTGTTCTTGTCGAAATATCAGGAATATTGTAAAACTATAGATATTCAAGATGAAATCTTTACTATCACACAAAATGATGATGAGACTCTAGAGGACTATTTACAGAGATTCTTGTACATCCTACAAAGATCAAAGCGAAAATTTCATCTAAGTACTATTAGAATCTTGTTCTTACATGGGCTTACTGATGATGCTCGAAATAATCTAAATTTGTTATGACAAGGGGATATTTCTCGAAAACCTTTTGATCAAATATGTGACTTGTGTAGGAAATTTTCCAGGAACCAATATAGATCTGGTAAAGGAATTCGGAATAGAAATAAGAAAAATGAATCTACTGATGCTATGATCGTTGGTTTTATCACCAAATTGAGTTCCTATTGGGTTGCTTCAATGGAAAACTTGGATTAACTCTTTCAAACCACTTGTAACTCGAAATTAGCCTATCCAGTCTCAGAGGGCTCTCTCAAAAGAAGAATAAATGATTTTCACTGAAGTTTAAAAGCATATGGCTAACTTTGATGCTTTCTTTCTTAGGTGTTTATGTGTTCAAAGTAGGGTATTGATGCAAGGAATCACTACCATTGGGCATGGAGTCATTGTAAACCTCAATTAAAAAACAAAAAATGTCATGGAAGCCAAGGAACTTATATTCTTATCAAATCACACATGAAGGAAAAACAACAAACTACATGTGTATAGGAAATTGGAGCATATTACTGAATCCCAAGTGATTACACATGAGCCACTGCATAAATATCAAAAGGAATAAGATAGAAAAGCATAGATAAGAACACACAATGAACCTTGGGTCTGAAACAAGCTGAGGAAAAATTATATTACTAATAGTGAAAGATTGCAATAGTAGTGCATACATCACATCTCCAAACCCTTTCTAACTCTAAAAATCTCTCATTTATAGAGTGAGGACTCATACAAATGGTTTTCAACCTTTCTCACCTCAAATTCCCACCTCAAAGACCTTTTTCAAATATGATTACATCACTTGGAGACTTCCTAGTGATATTTCTGTTTTGCAGAGTTTGAATATAAAAAGGACTCTTCTTCCATTAAATAGTTCAACAAATCCATTTAATAACCCTTATCAATTGCAACCAACTAATTTTATGAGTGTACTGGAGTGCTGATGTGTCATTATGCCACATTGATGCTGAGTCAGACCTCCTCTAAGTCGAATTTTACAATTTTTTCATAAATCTGGTTAGTGAAATTTTTGAAAAATAGGCTTCAAAGATGAGTGTATAATTTCCAAACCCTGATGGATTTGCAGAAACTGAGAGATTTTTTTGTATAGGGACCTGTGCTAAAGAAAAACCTCATTCCTATTTCCAAAATACATTTTCACTTGGTCAGAAATAAAACTTGAAGTTGACTTCTAAAACAGTCATATACATCAAAATTTTGTAGCACTCATTTCGTAGCGCCTCTGTTTTAAACACTTTTTCCAATAAATTTCACTTTATGGTGCCATGAGCCTTTAAAAAATGTTAGGAGGGCTTCATGAAACATGTCTTCCTACTTTTAAGGAGCTAATACCATCACACATGATGAAATACCTCCATGATGAATTGGTAATTTGAAGATGAGTTGGACAGCTTTGTGGACCAAAACAGTATGAAAATATCTTCCTGACCATACTTGAACTCCACATGTGATCATATGACCTTGAATGCACCACTTCAAGACAAAATTCCTTCAATATTCAACTTGCTGCCAAAACAGGGGATGGTAATATGTTGAGTCCTCACAGGATGGTTAGATTCAAGACTTCCTAAACAATATGGACACTATGCCTAATTTTGAGTCATTGAGTCAATTTTTCAGTCTAGATTTTCAGGAAATTCACGACTCTCTACCTCCCTCACCACCATATTTGGTCACACCTCTATGTACTCTTGATCCTGATACTACTCTTGTTGATATTAGTCTAGGCAAATCTTTACATACTAGTTCAAACTTGGATTCATCCGAACAAGACTAGCTTGTGAGTTTGTTTAGAAACCATATTGATGCCTTTGCATGGGGCTATGAAGACATGAAAGGAATCCCTCCTGAAACTTGTACTCACCATATATATATTCAGGATGAAGCCCAACCTATCTAACAACCCTAAAGGTGTATGAATCCATCTCTAAGATATGTTGTAAAAGAAGAATTGCAAAAAATATTGGATGTTGATTTTATCTATCCTATTTCTGATAGCCAATGTGTCTCTCCATTAGTATTAGTCCCAAAAAAATATGGGATATGGCACATTTTCATTGGCTATAGATAATTGAACAAATTCACCCTTAAGGATTACTTCCCCCTTCCTTTTATTGATCAGGTACGTCTTGATACCCTTGCTGGTAAGAAGTACTTTTATTTTTTAGATGGATTTAGTGGTTATAACCAGATATATATTACACCCGAGGATCAAGATAAAACCACTTTTACATGTCCATGGGTCACATTCACCTATCGAGTACTCCCCTTTGGGCTATGTAATTCCCCAACTACCTTTCAAAGGGCATTATTGTCTATTTTTTTTTACCTTGAGTGTGTTTAAATATATATGGATTACTTTTCTGTGTTTGGTGATTCATTTCAAGGAGCCCTCGAGAATATAGAAAAAGAGCTTCTTCATTTCCAAGAAGCCCATCTTGCCTTGAGGACAAAAAGTGTAGATTAATGTGCAAGTCAGGATTGGTTCTTGGCCATCTTATTTCAGATAAAGGTATCCAGGTTGACCCTATAAAAATTGAAATTATTTTGAGTCTTCCTGTACCCAAAACTAAAAGGGAAGTGAGAGGTTTTGTAGGACATGTGGGCTACTATAGGAGATTCATTGAGAACTTCTCAAGGATAGATACCAACCTTTTTCGAATTTTTTCTAAGGACAGTGAGTTTTCTTGGTCCACATCTTGCCAACAGTCCTTTGAGACATTGAAGGAAAAACTAGTTCAAGCACCAGTTTTGAGAGGACCAAACTGGTCCCTGTCATTTCCTATTTCCTGTGATGCCTCAGATACTACTATTGGTGCAAATTTAGGACAAGAAGAAGATAATCAATCCTATGCCATTTACTTCATCAGTAAAAACTTTTCACCTGCTTAATTAAATTACACAGTTACTGAGAAAGAGTTTTTAGCTGTAATATTTTCCATTAATAAATTCAGACACTACATCACAAGATATGAATTATTTGTACATACTGGTCATTCCACGATAAAATATTTAATGAATAAACCATTAACTAGTGGTAGAGTGACTAGGTGGTTATTATAGTTGCAAGAATTTAACATTACTATTTTTTATAGACCAGGAAAATCTAATGTGGTAGCAGATTTTATTTCAAGACTAAATAATCCTGGTGAAGCAAATCCTGTTGATGATGATTTTCCTGACGAACATATGTTGATGGGATATGTCAAGCGATGTGATAGTTGTCAGCGATTTCACCAACCTAATCAAATCAATGAAATTACCTTATGTCCTCAGGTTATGATTAAGCCGTTTGAGAAATGGGTTATTTATTTTGTAGGACCAATAAATCCAACGTCATTAAATAAAAATCATATTTTGGTTTGTCCAGGTTTTGTTACAAAATGGGTATAAGCTAAAGTTGTTTCTTTTGCTACTGAAAAAATTGTTATCGATTTTATTTTTATTGAGATATTTACTAGATTTGGTGTCCCTAGAGAGATTATTTCTGATAATGGTCTGCAGTTTATTTCTAATCTGGTACTGGGTGTGATGGAGCAATACAAAATTCGGCACAGGAAATCTACACCGTACCACCCGCAAGAAAATGGTCAGGTGGAGTCCACAAATAAAGTAATTGAGTCCATCCTTACAAATACAGTCAATATCCATAGAAAGGATTAGAAAAATAAGTTACCAGAGGCCTTGTGGTCATATCGAACCACTTGGAGAAATAGCACAATACATACACCATATGAGCTGGTATACGGGAAACAAGTCCTTTTGCCGATAGAGTTCCAGATCAAGACTTTCAGAACTACAGTTCAATTAGGGCTAAATATTTCTGAGGCACAACATCAGTGTCTCTTACAGTTGAATGAGTTAGATGAATTTTGAAGGGATGCTATTTAGCAGAACATATTGGTTCAACAACAACACAAGAAGTGGCATGATAAGTCTATCTAGAAAAAGCAGTTCCAACCAGGTGATTGGATACTCCTTTATGATTCTAGATTTAAATATTTAAAAGGGAAATTGCATACACGCTGGATGGGTCCTTTGAGGTAGTTAAGCTGTTTGAGAATGGAGTGGTAGAAATTAAAACCATTGATGGACATAATTTTGTGTTCCTAGTAAATGGGCATAGATTAAAGGTATATTTTCATCCCCTTACTAAAGGAGATTTTATGCAGCAAGTCCAACAAAAATCTAAAAAGGATATGGTAGGTGGCAATGTCGACCTATTGAAGATTTTATTCTTTCTTTTGCTTATATAACAAAATTTAAAAATGAATGAAAAAATGACAAACAAAAAAATTCCTGTAATTATGAAAATTAATTGACTGACATAATCATAGAAGGATCGACCTAAAAACTAGCATGTTGGAAGGAAGATCAAAATTTCAAATGAAATGGAATGTTGTTTGACTTTTAGAAATGTTGACTGTCACCAAGAAGGAGCAGGTTCAAGGAATCAAGCCCTTACCCCCAAGTATTGGATAACTAGCATGGAAATTTTTATCCAAGTAATGCTTAATTCTTGTTGCATGTACATGTTCCAGCACCAGTGCAAGAAGATTTTAAAGGTAAAAATTTTGCCTTTCTTCTATTTCCCATTTCGTAAAATTCCCATTTTCTTTCTTTTCTTAAATCCTGTGATGAATTACCCTCCTCTTTCTTCTAAGGAAATTACCCTTACCCGATTTCATAAAATCCCTCTTTTTCCCTTGAATTTTTTTCCACATCTCGTCTCGCTTATCCCCCTTGGTGATAATATTCTTGGAATCCTTACTGAAATGTTCCTTCCCATTCTGAAAATTACCCCCTTCAAACATATATATTCCCTCATAAATTGATAGCAGGATTTTATGCAGTCAATCTAGAAGGCATGCTCATGAAACACCAAAGGATGGCGAATAATTTTTTTTTTTTGTATATTCAGGAAAAAATTTAAGTCTAGCTGAAGAATTGTGTTCTATCATAATTTTATTTTGGTAAAGTCCCTAGTGAAAAAATGCGCAGTGCAATCAGGATCAGTGCAAGCACGATTAGTGTAACAAGGCGACCAACTGTGAAAGCACTGTGTAAAACAATCTTAACACAGTACAGGAGCGCTTCATGCAAAATGTTTATGGAATTTTATTTCTCTGCACATGAATGATTACTGCACTAATAAATAATAACATTTTATTTTTTAATTAATACTTGTTTTATCATTTACTGACTTAGGAAATTTTTTAAAGTACAAGATATATTGGGTTTTGAAATCTAATATTTTTAATAAGTACAGAAATATGTCTTAGTTAAATTATGAGGTACAATGAGGGATAGTACAGATTGTCTGAAATCCCATACTTACCCCCTTTGAAAGGATCCTCCATCACGTGTTCATCATTATCTTACCTCATAACTCGAGCATCCATGACCGTTACACCGTCATCGTATAAGCCTCTATCACATCCAATTATTATTACTGTCCTATAGCAAAGCGATACGTGTATGCATCTGATATGAGGAGTCATTTTTAATCATTAAATAGGATTGGATAGATGGACCAAAAAGACAATGGATGAATGAACCTTCGACATAAATTCTTGGCGGAATTTGATACTTTTCACTATGGAAACCTTTTGAGGTTGTGACAGGGAAGTGAGATAGGATTCGAATATGGCACCTATAAGGAATGAGCCATTGTCCTTGAGGGAGATAGAACAGACCGTGGAATATCGGAACAGTCTTACACTATTGCAAGAATCTGGGTTCCTTTCATTTTTCAGAATTTTGATGGCTTCAACATGGTCGTGGTTCTAGAGTTTGTGAAGACGTTTAAAGGAGGCCGAGCTAGAATCGGCTCATTAGAATTAGAAGTCCTGGATGTTGAGATTGCAACAAGATGATGAGCTTAGTGAAAAGAGTCGCCTTCACTAAGTGGGCCCACAGGCTATTTTGGTGCAAGTCTATTTTTAGACTATGTCTATTTTTAGACATGTCGATCATATTCTATGAGTTGCAGGATGCTATTTGTGGATGGTTGGTCAAGTTGGAAAAATAGATGGACTTCTATTTTTAGACATATTGGGTGGAATCTATTTTTAGATTGCCAATCTAAAAATAGATATGTTGAATATTATTAGCTCTTAATAATATTTAGACTATAAACATTATCTTATTCTCTTAGAGCACTTCAGTTAAGTGCATAGATGTGGCACAGGAGCTGACAGAATGAATTACGCTATTCCTGAGGGTTAAGTGGAGCTATTGCATGGAGACTTCAATTAGAACTCATGTGACAAAATTTGGTGGAGTTATTGAGGTAGTTGGTGGAGTTGTGTTCAGTTTAACTTAGTTAAACATAGTTGAGCTAGATGTATCTAGTCTAACTGATTGATACACTAGTGAGAGTGGTAGGAATTAACTATTAATTAATTCACTAATTATTAAATCATTAATCAAATGAAGAATACATCAATTAACTATAGTGCATGGACAGTTTCAGTGGAGACCAGTGAAGAAGTAGGTGAAAGAGCAGGTTGACTATCAGTTGTGACTATAGTGTTGCATGATTTGCAACACACAGTGGTTGGAGATGCCAATGAGGATTGCGTGAGAAAGGCTGGACCAATTCCAGTTCATTTAGAGCCATTCTTCAGCAGGGATTGCACAGTAGAGGCAGGCTAGCAAGTGGCAGAGATCGGTGCATGGGATTTGCTAGATCAGACCTGATTAGTGTGTAGCAATTGGAGATTGTACTGAGAGCTTGTGAAGAGATTTGTATGATGATTGTTACATGATCTCTATGACATATATTATATACAGATAGTTGGGGTTTTTAGCTTCAGGCTTTCCCGTTAAAACATTGTGTTCATATTTGTGAATTTTTATGGGTTCAATGTGTGCATGCAATTGATTTAATTTCCGCATATGATGATCAATAGTAGAAGAGATGTTGTATTGTGCATGAAGCCAAATAGTGTGTGATCAGGAGAATATTGGATGTATAACGCATTAGTTATATAATTTCTACATGGTATCAGAGCTATATTGATCATTGGAGCAATTGCAAATCATTGAAGCGGTTGAGTTTTGTGCTGGTGGAATTCAAATTTTCAGTAGTGTTTTCTTGGTGTCGAAGTTGAGATGTCTTTCAATGGATTCTGCGATTGGAGTATGCCCTTGAGGGAAGCCAAATTATATTTCATGGAAGGAAAGGATGGAGCGGTGCTGAAGGAAAATGGGTTGAAGAATTCATAGAATCACGAAATTCCAAAACCTACTTCTAAGCGATCTTGCCTTACTTGACGCATGGCGAAAGAAGACAATAAAATGTCGAAGGATTCTGTTGGAAGGTGTGAAGGATCACATAGTGTACAACCTTCATGGTAAATATTCTCCATTCTTGATGTGGAAAGCTTTGACAGATTTGTTCCAAAGCAAGAGCGACCAGAGGAAGTTGGCGCTCAAGGATAAGCTCAAGAAAATAAAAATGGAGAAGAGCGAGAGTATACCCAAGTACCTCACGAAGTTTGTCTAGTGCAGGGATGAGCTGGGAAGCGTGGGGGTTACTGTAGATGAAGAGGACTTGGTGAGCTTGGCTCTCCTTGGGATTCCGAAGAGTTTGCATTCCTATGAGGACTCTGTCAATGGTCGGGAGAAACTGCCAGGATGGGAGTGACTTTGGTCGGATCTTGTGTAGGAGGAGATAAGGCGAAGTACCAGGGATGGATCTTCATCGAAGAATGTAGACAGAAGAAAATTGCACTTTGAAGGCAAAGCAAGGAAGGGGAAGAGCAGAAGATGGAGAGCAGAAGATGCTTCTCAATCTTGTGAGAAAGGAAGAAGCGGGACATTTCCAGGTGAGTTCTTTCATCAATTGTCACCAACACGGATATTACGCCACTAATTGTCCACGAAGGAAAGAAAAATAAGCAGAACAGGTCTGCTATTAGAGGCCTTAGCCTCACAGTTTGAGCTGGATTTTTCACTGATCGCATGCTTGGTCTCAAGTGTGATGGGTTCAGTGTGGTTTCTTGACAGTGGTGCGTCTTTTCACATGACCGGAGACAAAGATTTGTTTACTGATCTGGATGAGAAAGATCTTGGAGTGCACATCGAGATGGACGATGATGGTAGATACATTGCGACCGATATCGGGACCATTTCCTTTGAGAGGGAGTCTGGTAAACCCTTCGTATTGAAGGAAGTCATGCATGTACCTGGATTGAAGAAGAACCTGATTTCAGTAGCGATGTTGGAGGATAAGGGGTATGATGTGGTCTTCAGCGAAGGAAAAGCCTTCCTGCGCAGTAAGACTACTGGAGAGACCCGGAAGATAGGGGTTCGAATTCAGAACCTTTATCAGTTGCAGGTAGATGACTGCGCAGCTATGGCATGCAAAGCGGGAGAAGTGGTGAGCCGGGATGATGAGGGCGAACTATGGCACGGGAGATTGGGCCATCTTCACCATGGAGCTTTGAAGATTTTATGACATAACTCTCTCAGACTTCCAATTACACTTGTCTTTGTCAGTCAGTCTGTGATCACTTTGGGAAAATTTGTGAAATCCACCTTTCCACGGGAAGGATAATTAGCCATGACGATCCTTGAAATTCACATAAGTGTGTGGACCTTTCTCAGTAGCTTCGACAGCAAAGCATAGGTATTATGTGATATTTTTTGATGAATTTTCTCGTAAGTGCTGGATCTTCTTCATGCAGAGGAAGAGCGAGACATTCTCAAAGTTCTGTGAGTTCAAGTCACTGGTGGAGAAAGAGTCGGGGAAGCAGGTGAAGGCTCTTAGGAGCGATAATGGTGGTGAATTCATCTCTAGCGAATTCAAGGACTTTTGCAACGCAGAAGGAATTCGAAGAGAGCTCATAGTGCCTCATAACCCACAACAGAATGGTGTCGTAGTGGAAAACTTGATACGTGGGTCTTTGCACGAGTGATGTTGCATGATCGGGGCCTTCCCATACACTTGTGGGCTAAGGCATGCAACACTGTGGTTTATGTGCAAAACCGTTGTCCTCATAGAGTACTTGGCATGAGTACAACCGAAGAGGCGTTTTCTGGTAAGAAGCCTGATATTTCTCATTTGAATATTTTTGGCTCACCTGTTTACATTCATGTGACGAAGGATGCCAGGAAGAAGCTGGAGCCGACCGTAGAGGTTGGGATATTTGTGGGGTACACTGATACACCTCACAACTATCGTGTGTATTTTCCAGACAGTCGGAAGACTGTTGTGCGACGGGATATCAAATTTCATGAGGAGAAAGCCATGAAGTGTTCGCTTGAGAGGGAGCCACACTTGCATGCATATGAGGAGCTATTAGTTCCTAAGGATGAGCCTCAGGATGTGGATCAGCCACAAGAGGAGGTTCATGGAGTGGAAGAAACCACTCATGCAGCGCCAACCATCAGAGGGCGAAAGCGCACTACAGAAGCTGAGCGACTAAATCTTGATGCAGAGAAGATTGTAGGAGCACCTACATCACAACGCAGACAAAGACAGACACCTGACCGATATACTGGATACATGGCTCTAATGAGCAAGTGTATCGTGAGAGAGCCATCCTCTTTCGAGGAAGCTGTGGAGGACCCTACATGGGTAGATGCCATGGTGGAAGAGTATGATTTGATTGTTAGAAACTATGCATGGGAGATTGTCCCAAGGCCGGAAGGGAAATCAGTGGTAGGTTCGATATGGATCTACAAAGTGAAGCAAGCTGCTGACGGGAGCATCGAGAAGTATAAGGCAGTCATTTTTGCTCCTGTGGCTTCTCGCATATTGAGGGGATCGACTATGAGGAAACCTTTGCACTCGTCGTAAGGCATTCTTCCTATTAGCGTACGATTCTTGCTCTCTCGGCCGCGTATGCGGCACATTCATCGCATGGATGTGAAGACCGTGTTTCTCAAATGCATTCATTAAGGTTTCGAGATCTTTCGCAGCGAGGTCGCATGTGTGCAGACTCAAAAGAGCATTGTATGGGCTGAAACAAGCACCTCGTGCCTCGGTATACACGGATTGACAGCTATTTCCACCGTGACTTGGATTCTCCAAGAGTGAGGCGGATCCGAACCCATACTAGATTGTGGTGGGAGGGTAAGTTGCCGATCATTGTAATTTATGTAGATGATTTGATTCTAAATATGTGATGAACTGTTGATACACTATGCAAATTGATACTCTCATGCAAGGCTGATCTTGCAAAAAAATTTGAGATGAAGGACTTGGGCCTCCTTCATTATTTCCTGGGATTGGAAATTTGGCAGCGCAGTGATGGACTGTTTGTCTCTCAAGGTAAGTATGCCCGAGATATACTGGAGAAGTTCAACATGCATGGATGCAAGCCTATCGACACTCCTCTTCCTGGTGGATGGAGGAAAGAGGATGCTACATCGGCAGAGGTAGTGGATACCACTATTTACCGACAGTTGGTGGTGTCGCTCATGTATCTAGTCAATACACGACCCGACATATGCTACGTTATTAACCAGTGTTCACAAGCTATGGTTAAGCATACCAAGCTCTTTTGGAAGGCAGGCAAGCATGTATTGAGATATCTCAGAGGCACATTGGGATATGGACTTTGGTACAGACAGTCAGATGAGGTGAAGCTGTGTGGCTTCACGGATGCATTGGGCAAAGTGTGCCTCAATGGACAAAGAGAACATCGCAGGGATTTTCAAGATCGGTCGACAGTTAGCTTGCACCAGCAGAAACAAAGATCCATGGCACTCAGCTCAGCAGAGGCCAAGTACATGGCAGCAAGTTTGGCTGCATGCAAGGCTATATGGATGAGGACGATCTTGGTTGGGTTGTTCGGTTCACACTTAGAGCCTACTGTGATTTATTGTGATAATTAGAGTTGCATCAAACTCTCGGTTAATACAGTATTTCATGATATATCTAAACACATTGACATTCGGTATCATCATTTCATAGATTGTGTGTAGTGGAAGATCATGTTACTTTCATACATTCCCACAGAGGATCAGGATGTTGATATCTTGACGAAGGCGCTCACCAGGAGCAAATTCGAATACCACAGAGGCGGGATAGGGGTGGCAGATAATCCTTATCTTGTTGAGAGGGAGTTTTGAGATTGCAACAAGATGATGAGCTTAGTGGAAAGAAGTCACCTTCACTAAGTTGGCCCGCAGGCTATTTTTGGCGCAAAGTCTATTTTTAGACTATGTCTATTTTTAGCCATATGGATCATGTTCTATGAGTTACAGGATGCTATTTCTGGATGGTTGGTCAAGTCAGAAAAAATAGATGAAATTTTATTTTTAGGCATATTGGGTGGAATCTATTTTTAGATTGCCAGTCTAAAAATAGATAGGTCGAATATTATTAGCTCTTAATAATATTTGGACTATAAACATTATCTTATTCTCTCGGGAGCACTTCGGGGCCATGCAGCGTATGTGGCATGTGAGCTGACAAGGAATGCACATGCTATTCCCGAGGGTTATGGAGCTATTTCATGGAGACTTCAAATAGGAACTCATGTCAAAGAGTTTGGTGGAGTTATTGAGGTAGTTAATGGAGTTGTGTTCAGTTTAACTCAATTAGACACAGTTGAGCTAGTTATATCTAGTCTAACTGATTGATACACTAGTGAGAGTGGTGTGAATTAATTATTAATTAATTCACTAATTATTAACTCATTAATCAACTGAAGAATACATCAGTTATCTACAGTGCATGGACAGTTTCAGTGGAGACCAGTGAAGAAGTAGGTGAAAGAGCAGGTTGACTATCAGTTGTGACTATAGTGTTGCATGATTTGCAATAAACAGTGGTTGGAGATGCCAATGAGGATTGTGTGAGCAAGGCTGGACCAATTCCAGTTCATTCAGATCCATTCTTCAGCAGGGAATGCGCAGTAGAGGCAGGCTAGCAGGTGGCAGAGATCAGGGCATGGGATTTCCTAGATCGGACCTGATTAGTGTGTAGCAATTGGAGATTGTACTGAGAGCTTGTGAGGAGCTTTGTATGATGATTTTTGCATGATCTCTATGACATATAATATACAGATAGTTGGGGGTTTTCATCTTTAAGCTTTCTCATAAATTACTGTGTTCATATGTGTGAATTTTTATGGTTTTAATGTGTGCATGCAATTGATTTTATTTCCGCAAGTAATGATCAATGGTAGAAGAGATTTTGTATTGTACATGAAGTCAAATAGTGTGTGATCAGGAGAATCTTGGATGTATAACACATTAGTTATATAATTTCTACACTGGAGGATTCCATCGCGCGATCTAAAGGCTTGCCAACTATAGGGGAATAGTTGTTTAAAAAGGAGCAGCTTGAAAAGTAACGATGGCGTCAGTTTGTGGTTGACAGAAATCTCAAGGTTGAATGGAAGAAGGGGCTTCCGCACAGCTCCATTATTGAAAAATGGCGAGACCTCCTCTTCATTTTACAAAATTTCCTGACTTGTGAAAGGCGTCACTCCTTAATTTTTGTATATCATCTTCGGTTATTTCTGCACTTTCAGTCGGGGAAACTTATTAATTTTCCCTACTACTTGATCTAAATTCTTGAGAATATGGTGAAAGGTGTGCAGAGTGGGTGTGAAATCCAAGTTTCACATAAGCTATATCATCATGGGCAGTGCTGGAAGAAAATGGAACAAGCTGGAAAGCATTCCTAAAATAGTTACGGGAAAGTAGTGCAGGAAATTCTGCTAGCACGAGTGCAAGCAGGAAAAGGAAGGCAGAGACACCGTCCTCTACCAAGAAAAAGAGTAAAACCAAGTCATTGCAAGAAGAAAAGAAGTCTTTCGAAAAGGCTTCACCCTCGGAAAAGAAAAAAGTGACCAGAACCCTGACCAATAAGAAAATTGTCTCTCCAGGGACAAGTCAACATCAGTTGAACTCTCCGATCATGATCGATGAATCACCCTAGGTTTCACCTGGAGATAATAACCTTTTAGTGCTTGAGGACGCGACATCCCACACTGTGGGGAATGAAGAGAATGCGGAGAGGGAGGATGGCATATCTCTGTTGGCCTTCATCCACAGGTTAGAAAGTCAGAAGATGACACCAAGTGAAAAATAATATCAGGCACAGGGTCAAGAAGATGACGAGGTGGAGTACATAGAGACCCTCGATAATTTTGATGAACAGCGTATTGAAGTCCCTGATGGTTTGAATGAGCAGGGTACTGAAATCCCTGACGAATTGAATGAATAGGGCACTGAAGTAGGTGTGAAAGGTGCTGAAGCCCTTGGCACAAAGGATGTGGAGGGTACTAAAACCCTCGGTGACATGGAAATCCATGGCGCATAAAACCTTGGCGAATTTGATCTTAGCAATGATGGGACTTGCTTTAAGTCTTTTGCAGAGAAATTATTCACATCAGAAGAGTTGGGCATGGCGACCTTTACCCTCTAACTCAATAGCTGGATAGGAGAATTGGAACAACAATTTCATGACCTGGAAGCTTTGAACCACGTCATGAAGGAGAAAAATTTGCAGAAACAAGGCCAAGTAGGGTCCGTTGCAGAGGTCGAAGAATAGAAAAGAAATGTGAGAATATGGAAGTTTCAGACTTCTAAATTCTACAAACACCTCAAGAAGGTGACCAAACAAATTAAGAAAGACTGAGGTAAAAATACAAAGGTATTAAAAGTCGGAATCATCATTGAAGTTTAGGATTGAAAGATGGCCCTCATTTTTGAAGATTTTTTGCGGAAGGTGAAACATTGTGTAAGGACACACAATAGATTAGGAATGGGAGGATATTCGTGTGCCAAAATGCCCTATTTTTACCCTCTTCCTAAAACCATTAACCTCTATTTCATCTTTATAAACATTTTTATTCCTGCACTAGTCCAAGATAATCGTATATTCCTACGTATACTTCATATTTCATAATTAAGAGTTACTAGGTGCTTAATTAATTATTTTATATAGATTTAATGCTTTTAAGTATTTCTTGTGACTTATGATTACCTTCCTAAAATTAATTGAAAAACTAAGTGTTAATTATTATGTAGTGTGATTCAGCGCAGGCACATTTCTGCACCCGCCAACACATGTTGCTTCGTGATCTCCGCAACAATTGATCATCCCATGCGATCGTTTTGTATCCACATCTCTTAGTTTGGTGCGGATTATCTGAAGATGGATATAGGCAGATTATAGTCATGGATCCTTGCTAAATATATGGTCTACGGCTATCAAAGCTTGTGCCCTGTTATAACCATTACCCGGTTTTGTAATATCGTTTGTTAGTCCGTTCAGCCGAAAGGCTTGCATTGGAAATGGATCTGTAATTAGAAGATTATGGCTATAGGCCGAAAGACTGTATATAATGTAGATCTTAGGTAGAGCCAAGTTAGCGATATCTGGAGATTGTAATTGTGCTTATTTTGTAATTTCATATCGCCCTCGTTCTGGGCTGGACTTGCATTATCATGTATGTTTTATGATCGAATTTAATACATGGAACTACGCCATGATTTCTTCATGTTGTGTTTAAATTTTATTTATGTGTTGATTAAGTGTTGAATCATTTCATTTCCTAAATGGAAACGAGCTGGTTGGCTAGGGCCCAGCCAACCCAACTCGTTTACCCTTGCGCTTTCGCCATTTAAAAGGTTCGTGTGTATTTATTTATTTGCAAATGCATGGTTTGATACGTTATTATTTTTGTTTCAGAATTCTGAGTTAAATTCATTCCTATTCAAAGCGTGAAACGGATCCATGTGTGAAGTTTGAATTAAGCTAATTTATTTCCTACAATTCCTTTCTTAGTCTGCTTCCACTCGGATCGTGCAGGAAGTTTCTTCCTGCACCAGTGCATGTCGAAATTTGCACTCTGGTTTACTCATTTATTTCACAACAAGTGTTTTGTTCCTTTTTTTGTTTATGATTTCACTTATTCTTGCAAGTAAGCATTATTAATTCAAAGTAATCATTCTCAATATTAAAATTAAAACTTATGAAGGTTCTAATAATGACTATGTGAATTAAGAAAGGATGATGTTGCAAACATTACACTTTACACTTGTAGCTCATGACTTGAGAGAAAGGATCAGAATTAATTTGTAATGTTATAAGTGAATCACCGAAAGATAGTTTGATTGCATGCAAATTACTTTGGTTGTTTCTTTGATTGTTATGGATTGTCTCTGCCTTGCGAAGTTTATTCTCATTGTTAAGATCAATTAATTAAAGCATTCCTTTTTCTGTGTGTAATTTATCTCATAATTCATCCTGCAATTGCAATTCTTTTCAACGCGTCTTTTAATTCTTTTCGAAAGTAGTTGGAAACTTTGGTGAAGGAAGCTATGTCCCAGTGCAAGATTTTATTTCTTGTCACAGGAATAGAGTGCTCTAAGCCTTACGGCTTAGATCACCTACACAAATACATAATTCTTCAGTAAATACGGTAAACATACTTTTTTCACATAAGTCTGTACCTGCACTAGTGCAAGCAGATTGCAAGAGTACATGAACAGTTACTTAGTGTAGAAGGAAAATCATTTGGAAAGAAGATCTTTGCAAGGGCCCACTTGTTAAGCTGCTAGCCATCTATACTGAAGATAAACATAGAGTTCATTTCAGCATTTAATATTTCTTCAAGTTGTGTGAAAGTTCCTTTACTTGATTTCCTCGCAAATTCATTATTTTACATTCCAGCACTAGAATTTCTTTGGTGTCGATTGCCTTTGAAATTGTCTTCTGTTTGATTCTACAATATTTCAATTAAGAAGTAGGAATAGGAATAGGAAAATTTCATACCACTTCTGGCATTGCCTGTGCTTTGTATCTAAGTTTACGAAACCCCCAGGTTGACAATTAAGAGTTGAGGAGTTTGCGTAAGTGAAATTCCTGCACCCAACACTTGATATGTTCTTCCTCTCTTCTTCACCCTTCCCAATATGAATCTATATATCCATGCAACTACTTCCTCCATTAGAACCATCACTAAAACTACTAGACACTAGAGCAAACCCGTTGTAGCAATATTCCTACTCCCTTTATCTTCTTCCATACTTCTAATTTTAAGAATTAATGTATCAAACCAAAATCCTTCATCTGAAACTCATATGTCAACTCCCTCTAGCACTGAAGCATGGCTTGACTGCTCCCTCTATCATGAAATAAAATCCTCATGTCATTGTTACTCCCCAAGTCACGTGAGTCATTCTACTCCAGCTAGAAATAAATCATATAATAACAATATCAACCACGACTCATTATATATCCATCAAACCAAGAATACCATGCCCGAGGTTCGTACAAGCCTTCTTTAGTATGAAATCATGAGACTTATTCTCATGTACCTCAAAGCCCCAAGGTAGCTCTATGTACACTTCTTCTTCCTCAATTACTCCATTAATCTCCACATCCATTTAGTGCATTTATTAAAGAAATAATAATAGTTCTAACATAAGTGTACCTGACAACTAGAGTAAACATCTTTTCATATTCTTCTCCCTCTTTTTGGGAGTATCCTCAAATCTCGCTTTGTACTTCTCTATTTTTCCATTTACTACATACTTGTAGATCCAATTAGAATTCACCACTAAACTTCCTTATATCTTAACACAGTATTCATTATGGCATCCTTCAAACTTATTGGTATGCCTTCTCCCTTTGAATTAGGAGTTCTTCCGGTTATCAAGCATGGTTCTAGATGTCAGTACAACTTCTCCCTCTTGAACACAAATCATACTGGGAGAATCCTCTTGTCTGGAGATTTTCTTCATTCTTCCCATTGTTTTAATATGTTGTCAAAGCCTTAGAAACCTTTACAATGAACCTGTAACCCTCACTAGGAGGTCATGGACGAAATTATTATAACCTAGCAAAAGGAAATAAATGCAAGAGGATAACAAAAAATAATAATAAAGGAAGAGAGATATAAAGTACTTATCTTTTGAGGATTATAGGGAAATTCCAAGTCCCTCTTAATCTTATCCTTCTTACATCCATCTTGCAAGTTTATCAACCTCGACCTCATTATCAGCATGATGCCATACCTTCCTTGCAAGAGATATATTTTCTTATTTCAACATAAACATATATTTAGGTCTAAATATAGGATTTTATCCACAAACCCTATGTCCTTCTAGACTGCTAGGTTTTACAAACCATGGATTTAAAATTTTCATCTACATCCTTTTGGAAGTTCAATACACTTTGTTACATGCTAATTTTCTTTCCCTATCCAAAACATAGAATCCTTTTTCCCTTTTTTCATATTTGATTAAATCCATCAATGTCATCTATCAATCATATGATTATCCTTGATCCTTTAAGACCAATCACATTTTCTTCCTAAACACCATTGTAGCGGAAATAATAATTTTTCCTTTAGTTATAAAAGATACTTGGTCATCAATGATATTGATCCCACTCCTCATTTCAATGTGCAAAGAATAGACTGCAACATTATGCAGCATTAGGGGCTTGAATCTCAACAATTTTAACACTCTAGCCTTTGAGCACATATTTTAAAGGAACTATCCCTTTAATCCAATATAATTTTTGTATGTCAAACGTTCTTAGTATAGAAAAATGGAACATGCAATCACAACATCTTCCTAATGTGCATGAGATCAAGGTCATGTTTTTTTTTTGTAGTGATTGTATCATTAAAAGTTTCATCTTGAAGAACACCCTTCAGTAGTATAACACTCAGGAACATAAAGGAATTATCATTAATAATATTATCAACAACACAATATTGTCAAACTCCAACATCCCTAAAGTCATACTCATCAACCAACTAGCTTTTCAAAAACATCTTGCAAAAATATCTTCTAACGCGACCAGGATATCAAGAGCAAAAGATTAAATTTGCATATATCTTAACTCATTAATCCTAAAATATCACTCTCAAGGGAAGGATATCAAAAACCCCTAGAGTGTTATCTTCAAGTTGTGATCATGAGAATAATTCTCATACACATCAAGACTTTCAAAAATATAAACAAGGGGTATTGCTTCAACCAAGAGAAGGCAAGAATATCATCTCAGTGAACTCCTTGTCATTAAGAGAATATGACAACCCTTATAGTACCCATCATTATTCCACAAGGTGCAAGCTTGGAATTAGTCACGGATTTCACCACCATATATCCAAGTGCAAATGCATCAATAACTTACCATCATACCAATTATTATATATGTGATCACTCTCTCCACAAATCTATAAGATGTACAATCAATGCTGGAGATTGGATTTAGTTGTAACAATCACTAAAATTTCCATTGTTGTATACCTTTTTGTAAAAAACTTAGTAGACCAAAAACATAGGTGTTTCTTCTATTTATTTTTCTTAGGCTCCTCGATCCTCTTAAGGTCTCTTGGCCTCCTGTCTGATGCCTTATTGGCCTACTATAATAGGCTATGAGGTGTTTTCGACCTACTTTTTATAGGAATAAGGCATTTTCAGCCTCCCATTATAGGATTTTTTCATTCTTCGTTCTTTACTAGTGGACATAAAAAAAAATTGGATGATCTAAGACCTCCCATGTGATTGGTCTCTTGAAGTGTGGAGGGATAATGCAAGCCAATGATTTGAATTTTCCAAGTTTTATCTTCCACCATACCTCTGATACCATGTTGATTGTTCAAGGTATTCGAGTTTATTACTTCTAATTTTTTTTGCCTTTAAATCCACTTGTATTTCACATTCATCATTACGAAATTATGTAGAATATCTTCAGCATTAGAACAAAAATGACAGTACGATCATAACGAAACAACCAATCAAGAGACACAAGAATTTCACCTTGGGAAAACCTAGCAACCTTTTACTTAGAGAAACCATTCAATTCAATAACACATACAATATTAGTCAAAAAAGAGGTCAAATTGATCATAAACAGATCTAGGTCAAACCTGGTCAAGATAAGAAGCTTTAGAAATTTGGATTGTCCATAATCTTGATCTATTGTTCCTAAGAGATTATGTTTTCTCAAATATTAGATTTTTCCCAAATTTTGTTATGCTTCTCATGATGAATCTACCCACAATTTGACCTTTTTCCCTAATTCAATCTGCTACCCAATATGACCTAATTTGATCTATTGAAATGAAACTTTGAAATCCATGTAATATTGGTAAAATCCTCCCAGAAGAAATTTTGTATGAACAGAAGAGAAGGTGACCTAAATTGATTTCTTGGAAGAGGAGGATGAAATGCCTTTATATAGTCATCCAAAGAGCCTGAATTGGTGTCACTAAAGGGGAAGGCCAAATTCATTCTTTTGGAGGACCTACTTAACATTTTAGATCCAGAAATCCAATTCTGGAAATTCAAAATTATTCTTTTGAAAAATGACATGAAGAACATGTCTTACATTTTTCATTATATAATTTTCAAGGGCTAAAGTATGAATTATGAAGACCAATCGTAGCTACCAAAATTCAACATCATATACATCAAGGATATATAACATTCAAGCCATGTTTTTTTATAAAATTAAATATGTCTATGTGAGTGTCACTTATTGTTTGTTTGTTGTGATCTATGCCCGTTTTTATTCCTACTTATTGTTTGGGTTCGCCAGAACCCTCCTGAAGCCCATCAATCAATCCAAATTGGAAATATACTTGGCAGATTGAATTGACTATCATGGTGATGGGATATCTCAATAAAATATCATCGTAAAGAATCCTTTGCAACTGAGACACTTTATTGCCCCATTGATTCACCCAGAATGTGTGGTTAAATAAGGCTCGATAGTTGTTCTTGGGTTAAGGAATGATCTTCTATTTGGATTTTTGATGTATTTTGTGAAAATACGTCTCTTTTTCGTTCATGATTTTCCACTTTGAGACTCTTACAACATCCATAATGACCCAATGAAGTGTCTAGAACTAATATACTACTCTCTCTTCATTAACATTGACCCTGAGTGTTATAACTAGATAATTAAAGGTGAGTCATCTAATTCTAGTGCATTTGATATCTTCAAAATAAATTGGTTGATGTTGCGGGAAAATATACCCTAAGTCTGGGTTGAGGGACCTAACTGAGTGGAAGGCATACAATCACAAGAACCATTCAAATTATAAGTCCTAATGCTTAAACTAGAAAACTAGGAATAGGTGACCTTACCCATATGCACTACGTTTGAGGTCGATCTCGCAGGGCGCAAACCCTCTACTACTCTCCGTGCTTCAAAACCTGGAACTCACTCAAGAAAAAGCACATAGACTAATTTTACAACATATATATCCTAAATTTCAGTATGTTAGATCATATAAACTCATAAAATATTCATTAAATAACGATTACAAGATCATTAACATGTATATGAAACATATAAGAACATGACATCATGAACGGGACAACGATTCCTTTATTGATGTATGTAAAAATAAAGTGGATATATCACCTGAAATCAACCACAGCTCCAAGAGAACCGTCCTCCAGATCTATCCATCCCAAGCCTCAACAATCTTCTTCCATAAGAGGTGCACAAAGGATGTCACATAAGGAGGGTGATCATCACAAGGAAACAATGGTTTCCTGAACCTGGGAAGTGCAAGAGGCATAGCGATAATTAGAATTTATCTGGGCTATAACAGACTATAGTATCAATAGCATTTTCTCTCCTCCATTAGGCCTTACCAATGAGGTGTATTGATACTTCCTCAATTCAATTTTTCAGTTGGGAAACAGTTTGGCCACGGGTTGTTGTAGGTGGTTCTCAGGTAAAACCCATAAACCTGGCCCAATTAATAGGGATTTTATTATTTTTTAATATTTTAAATTGTATACGCGGGTCATATATGCACGAACCCGCAACTGAATGCATAAAATTATGCGCAGAGTCGCGTATGGAATTCAAAATAATGTTTTTTAATAAGTTGACCAAGTCTGAAAGTAAAAGGTTGCCCAAGGCCAATACATAAGTCATCAAATATATAAAGGTGATAAATGATGTTATAACAGATGCCCCCTAATATATGAGGTCAGAAGGTGTACATGATGGCCGAAATATATTATGTGCGTATGAAAGAATCTTGCGAGGACTTGAGAGGACTTCACCAGATTTCAGCCTGCCAAAAACCAATGAAAGAAATCAGAAAGAAATCTCATGTCTAAGGTGGGCATATCCATGCTTAGTGAAAGAAAAGGATGTCCGCATAATAAGTATGGAGTGGATCCAATATGTATATAAGTATAACAAGAACTGTAAATTACATAGTGAATCATCTTATCACTTCTTGGAAAGTACATATCAAAATCATGTCCAAGTATCACATTTAGAAGATTGATCAATGATGTTGCAAAGATATCTGATCACTGAAGTCACAATTGAATCTCCAAGTACCAAATCATAAGTGGTGGAAAAAATAGTATTGTACGCAACTCGGGTGCCAACATATAGAATTTTGTTGTGATTAACTACAACATATAAGGGTGGATGGTGTCACTAGCAGAAAATTGAAGGAGTTGTCAAAGTGAACCAAAACGTGTTGATGCAAACTGGAGGTCTTCATCGATCACTATGGTACAATTCTACACAATGGGAATAAATGAGCTAAAGTCGACCATGTGAGAAATCTTTTGATTATATGTCATTGATGTATACCATTAACAACGTGAGACAACTCACCGATAATGATGATGAGAGCCAAGGTACCCTGGTACAATCTAAAAAGTGCAAATGAATGAATCAAATTCTAACACTTGAGATAATATACCAATTAGGAGATATTGATGTATTCTCACTGTCGATAGCGAAGGAATATTCCACTAATGACTGAAAACCCTAATGTACTGACAAAAGGACTCTAGACCTTATTCCCATAGCAATGTGTCAGAGTCGATGGGAAAAAATTTGCTGGAAGGAAGGAATTGAGGCATCCCACATCAATCTAGCACAAGTGTAACACACAAGCCAAGAGTTGGAAGGAATCAGACGAAGAAAAGTGAAGTAACCAACATGAAGCACATTTTAGGCATGCACAAAATGTAGCTAACGCACGACAGAAACCCTTTGAACCAACCAGTAATGAAAGCTGACAAAGAGGCAAGGAGTCCACCGATAAGGTCAAATGGAAACCAAGGCACTACATGAATCCCAGGTGTGACAATGAAATCTGAAGTCGAACACAAAGGAAACCACTGAGTCAAAGACCCATAGTGTTGATCAAATGTTGAGCACAAGGTCACCTATCAATGATGTAAATAGGGCTAGGGTGCAGCTCTAGGTTTACTCTCAGAGAAATTTGTCGAAGTCGATAAGAGACAAACCCATCAGCAACAAGTCAATGGAGACCTCCTCAAACCAGCACAATTAAAGAACCAAATAGTTGATGTGATATAACAAGACTCTAACAGACCGAGGATGGCCAACTAAAAAATGAGTCAAGAGACACCGCAAAAAGGGTGACTCAGGTTTACTTCCCTTGAACAAAATCACAACTCATTTTGACTATGGCATCATATGATAACTTTGTATAAGTTTGTCATGCAGGAGGTATGAACAAAGCCTCCATATGATTGGAAGAGATAACCAACCGGGGGAGTACTGACTCGATAATAAGGTTATGGCTTCTCTTAAGTCAAACTAAACCCATCCCAAAAATGGAGAAAATACTTACATTTTTTTGCTTTGCTCAAGGGCGACACAACTGACTCTTTAGCTGCCATCAAATGTGGAAGTAATTTCTCGATCCCGCTCTTTTTGGGATATTTAATTTTTTTTTATTTTTCATATTAAAAGCTTGAAAAAGAACAAAATAATTCTTATAGTACAATGGATAGAACGAGTGTCTATAAATAGATCCACTAGCTCCTGGGAAAAGAACAATCCTATGCTCAATGCATAGTGGAAAAAATGGTAAGTGACACCCAGAGGAATGTTCCATCCATGGGAAAAGGTGTTGAGTCGTAAAATCTAAGTGATTGAATGGTTGAATTTACAGAAGGACAGGGTCAAAAGATGGCTTATACAGGAGTCCAAGTGAAGTCATATTAAGGCCAAGATACACAAATGGTTAATATGCAATGCAGCAAAACAACTCAACAACAAAATGGGAGCCTCTAGGGTATAAATCTAGAAAATATAGTGAAGAAGAAGAAGGATGAAGCTTCAACGCATAATTCATGGCGGGACTGAAGAGGACTCACGAGCCTACAAAATTTGCAGCATGGGCGACATATGCTAGAGAGGATCTAACTAAGAATCCCATGTAAAGGATGGCTTTACCATCATATCATGATTTATAAGTCGACGAGCAAGAATGGTTTAATAATCATAATATGATGGGGTCGACCCTATGGAAAATTTCAGTATGGAGGCTAGTACGCATAAGTGCAATGGAAAGTGAATTCCCTAACCTATATGCCAGTTCTGAACAAAATATCTACCATGACAGGTTAGCGGCCATGGAACTGAAACAGTAGTGGAAACATCTCGAAATCATCAAAATGGACCTGAAAACAACCTATCCCAGCACTTACAAGCAAAAAGGTTATAAATTCGTGAACAAATTCAAAAAATAAACACAAAAGTAATTTGATTTTTTTTTGGAATTTAGGCATAAATAGGCCTTTTGGACTCACATTTGGTCATTTGTGCCTTGAAGAAGTTGTGAAAGAGCTCCCGAGTGAAAAATCCCCCACTTGGAACCAGAGAAATTATCAATCGATTCAACCCAAATATTCCAGGTAAGCTACTCAATCAACTTAGTCATTAATTTCATTGTCAATTCAAGTTATTTTTTAGGAATTTTACCATATAATTTATGTTTTTTTTCCTGAAACCCTCTGCGTATATGCGGGTTCATAATTTTGAACTCATGTATAGACATGATTGTATAGGAAGCAACTCGCGTATGCGCAAAGAGAAATTATAAAATTAAATTCTCATGGTTTTTAAATGAATTCATGCAGGATGACCATTAGCTGGAGGGAGAGGGAGCATAGCACCATTGATAATTAAGTCATGGAAGACCAATTATCCTTGGATATACTCCGAGTATGCAGATTTCTTAAGTTTTTTAAAATTCCAAATATGAAAACGAACACTAGATTACTCAAAATGCTTGTAAGTTATTGGGACCCAGAGGAGGATTGTTTCATGATCGATCAAATGCTACTAAGGATCGAAATTGAGGACATTTATTTCATAACTAGAAGATATAGAAGAGGGGAACCAGTAAATTTGCAAGGCAAGCCCACAAGAGGGCTAAATTTCGAAGATTATATTCGAGTATACTATGCTAAGGGTACTCAGAAGGTTGGGACATAGATCCCAATCAGAGATGCGCAAGGGTTGCACATGAAAATACTTATTTTCACCATTTTCAGAGTGGCTGAATCGACTTCCTTGCACCAAGATTCACAAGGAAACATGAGTTTGGCAGTGGATTTCCTGAACACACTATATGATTGATGCACAGCCTTATTGAACATCTTGAAGAAACAGTTGAACTCAATCCAGAAGAATAAAACAAAAAATTTGGTTATGGGACCATTATATGCACATTCTTCTTCGAGAGGATTCCAGGGCTTCAACCCAAGATTATTTCTACCATCAGTAGCACTCGATATCCATGGATATCTAGATGGATTGATCCGATCAAGAGGCTGGGGGGTGGCGAGGTCCCTAGGACTGTCTGGGATGATGAGTTATTCCTATGGTGGGGAGAACAAGTCATCATGGTAGAAGACTATCCCTATGATAGCATGGATTTCAGGGGAGATCCAGATATACCCCTACCACCTGGTGCTGCATGGAGGGCGATTGGTAAGATCACATAATGATTTTTTATTATATGATTTTTTTTTCAATATATGAAAATGAATAAAATATTTTTTTTAGGACAATTTGACTTGCAAATTTATGGATCATGTTACAGATATTGGACCAGTGAGACCTGAGGGCTTCTTGAGGCACAAGCATCGCAGAAGAGAATCTGAGGATGTGGTAGAATACCCAGAGAGAGTACTCCATGCTATACAGATAAACTTGGATAGATTGACTCGCCAAGTCCCTATGGCCATAGTGGAGGACTTTCCCGAGGCTATAGAGAGATGTGTAGTTAGAGTACCACGCGATTGGGTGTAGCTTTTTTGTCGTGTGGAGACATCTATAGTGTTCTTCTGTAACACCTACCTAGGGTAGGGCCCACATGGATAGATTTTTATTATGATCAGATGACTATAATATTTTTTTATGATGAACATGATCGGGCATAAGCCCTAATTTTGTAGGACATGATTGTCAGATTTTTGTATATTTTGAACATAACTATGATATATATATATATATATATATATATATATATATAATGATTTATATGATGTGATTGTCTCATATGTATAATGATGATTGATGTTTTTTATATTTAATATATTGAATGATTAATATATCAATCAATTGCTTGATTAGCTAATGAATCTGCAAACGAATTTTCTGAACGTGGAATGTGAATGAAAGTAACATAATGAAATTAATGTTGCAAAAAATGCACTATTAGAAACAATCGATGTAAAAATGGATTTCTGACATATAGGTGTTGTTTAATTGTGAAACCACCAGTTGTGAATCCAAGTACACTACTAATGAATTAATACCAAGAGGCATTGCCTCCAAAAGTAGATTAAACACAGCTGTATACTATGCTACATTATTCGAAGCAGGACCAATGCATACACCCCTTGAGACTAGCAACTGACCGGATGGATAGTAAATTACCCAAGCCGCGGAAGCAATATTTCGGGTATGTCAACTAGCACCATTTCTAAATCCAAAAATGACTGGTCTCATCCATAAACACCTGCCAAAGCAGATGAAAATCATCAAAGTCACACAAAAAATCGATAGATAGATATGCACAAAAAATACAATATATATAGACAAAGAAAATTCCTGAGGCAATAGTCTAGGCATAATACTTCTTTAAATAGAACCCATTTCTGGGATCCGCTAGCTCGTTTCCGTCGAAATCAACCAAGGCATAAGCTCCCTTCTTCAGGACCTTTTTAACAATGAAAGGGTCGTACCATATGGATTTGAATTTTCCCACCCCCAAGGCATCCTTGTCCTAAGCATAAACCAAAACAAGGTCACCTTCAGAGAAAACCCTAGTTTTGAAATCCTTATCATACTGAAATTTTACTCATTTCTTATGAGCCTCCTTCATCGTAGCTGCATCTCGACACTGCTCATTGAGATGTTCTAGATAAGCAAGGTGTTATTCGAGACTTGAAGTGTCATGAAGAAGCTCGAGAACCAACTTAGGTGAAGGAATCTCACACTCAAAAAGAAAGATCGATTCCAGACCATAAAACAGTTGGAAAGGAGTGAACCCGCTTGCAGTCTTAACAAACATTCGCTATGCCCAAAGTGGAAGATACAACATTACATGCTGATTGGACCTTGCTTTATTGATTTTCCGTTGAAGGATGAAATTTTAAGGACTTGTTTACATATTCAACCTACCCATTGGCCTGAGGATAATATGGAGATGAATGCTCCTACCGAAAACCCAACTTAAGAGCCAATTCATCCATCATGGTGTTCTGAAAATGACTGCCATAGTCAATGACAATCTCCTTGCAAATACCAAAGCGATAAATGACATGGTTGAATAGAAACAGGGTTGGTGTTTCACCATCATTCACAAAAGTAGGCATAGCCTCATCCTACTTCGTAAAGTAGTCTACTGCTACGATAATGTACTTGTGACCCTTCACCGAAGGTGGGTTACATGTAGTAAAATTAATACCCCACTTAGTGAACAGACCGAGGGTGACAACAAGAAAGAGCAGAGCTGGATGAGTGCGCATCTTCCGAGTATAAACCTGACAAGGACGAAATTTTTTGATCGCCTCAACATAATATTTTAAAATCAAGGGCCAAAAATATCCTACATGCAAAATATTTTGGGTTTTAGCAAGCCTAGATAAATGACCACCACAAGATCCATTGTGGCAATCATTCAGCACAACCTCAGCTTCTTCAAGAGTTAAGCAACTTCTAAGGATCGAATCGACCCTGCGATGATATAGAGTGTCACTGATAATAAGATAACTTTTTGCTAAGTGACGCAACTTTCGACGCTCATATTTCGAAAAATCTAAGGGGAACTTCAAAGTCTGGAGATAAACTATGAGATCTCCATAACAAGGATCTTGTGAAGAAATGAAGAAAGATGTTCATCAGGGAACGACTCTTCATAAATAATCTCATATCCACAAGGCAACTCAGAGATCAACACCGCAAATACCAAAGATTTCTTGGATTTGGAAGACATAAATTCGAGATAAAACTCTTGCAAAATGACAATCCATCGATTGTATTTTCCCCCAATCACTCGCCTACTGAGAACAAATTTAAATGGATTAACTTCCGCCAAAACATAATTTTTGCAAAGAAGAATGTAATGCCTGAGTCGCTGGACAGCATGGACAACTTCCAAAGCTAATTTCTCAATGGGAGAATATCACAATTCATGACCTACCAAGCCTTGACTTATGTAATAAATGACATGCTCACAAAGAGCATCATTCTCCTGAACCAGAACCATACCTATATAAGATTCTGTTGCTGCGAGATACAAAAGGAATTCTCTGCTATAATCAGGTGGACTCAATAATGGAGCAAAGGTTAATGCCTTTTTCAAAGCATCAGACGAACGTTGACAAAATTCATCCCAGAAGAATGGAATTCCTTTCTTCAATAATCTCATAAATCATTTCATCACCTCAGTATAATTAACGATAAATCTCCTTAAGAAATTTTCTTTTCCTTGTAGACTTTGAAGTTGATGAATAGAAGACAGGGGAGGCAACTAAAGTATTGCATCAACCTTGAAGTGATCTATCCTAATCCCTTCAGTAGACATGATGAATCCCAACAACCAACTAGATGTGATGGTGAAAATGCACTTATTAGGATTCAACCAAATTTTATAATGACGACATCATTCAAAAACCTGTCGAAGATTAGAGGGATGATCAATTCTCTTTCGAGAACGAGCATATAAATCAACCAAATAAGCTTCGATGATATTATTGATGTCATTGAAATCATAAGACATTGCCCACTGGAAAGTAGCCCCAACATTTTTAAGGCCAAAAGGCATCTTCTTGTATGCAAATTTACCCCAGGGGAAAATAAAAGTAGACTTGTGTTGATCTTCAAGATGGATGGTAATCTGATTGTATTCCGAGAAACCGTCCATGAAGGAGAAAATCTCATTCCCTGCACACTCATCAATAATCTGATCAATAAATGGTATGGGGTAATTATCCTTTGGACATGCCTTATTCAAATCCATGAAACCAATGCAAAAACGGATTGTTATGTGTTTCTTGTCCATGGGCACTGGATTCGAAGCCCACTCAGTTAACAAAATAGGGTATATGAAACCTGCCTTAAGCAGCTTCTCAACCTCCGTCTTGAGAGCTCCTTCTTTCCTAGGGTTAAATGGATGAAGCTTCTGCCTTATAGGATTAGAAGTTTTGTAAGTATTGATCTCATGTTGGACAATAAATGGATCAATTCCATGCACTTCCTCATAAGACCAAGCGAACACATCTTGAAACTCTCTAAAGAGATTGGTATAATCCTAAATCTCTTTATGGGAACATTAAGCTCCGATGAAGAAATCTAAATAATGTTGGGATCTCTAGAAATGTTCACCTGAATAGTCTCATAAATGACAACTATGTTCCCTTCAACATAAACCTGTCTTGGAGCTAAAGGGTTCAAGACCGAGTGAACGCGACCAGAAGAAATGGGGCTATATAATCTCGATTCAACTTCTTGCAAGTCTGGTAGAAAATAGGACCGATGATGCAAATCACCCCATGGTATTTCCATGCCAGACATTTCTTCAAGGATAGCCTCTTCAGATGGAAGATTAATATCAAGGTAATCTTGAGCAGAAGATGAACTAAGTGTCCAAGCTAGAGCCACATCTTCGTCCAACTCTTCCGGTGAAAGAGAAACTGGAACGGAATCTGAAAAGTGAACAATATATTGATAGTAAATCCCTGTTGCAAACATAGGGAATGCCAGTCCACCCACTTTCCCTTCCTCTAATGTGGAAGTAGGATAAGGTAAGGTCCAAGGATCCGAAAAATAATGAGTTCGAAAGAAATCTCTTCGAGTAGGAACCTTAGAGGATGAGATAGCATTTATATGAATGGAAGGAGGTGGAAGATCAAAGGTACCCATCAAAGAGGTATACATTCTGTTAGAGTCGGTCTTTACATCCCTCCGTCAGAGAACATTTCTCTTATTGCATTTAATTTTTTAGGTGTCTCATTCCGCTCATTCATCTGCATTTCGTTAGGGGCATGCCATTATCTGACGGAAGGGCTTGGTTTTCTCTTTTCCCTCATGCTTGTACCAGCTGGGTTGGTCAAAATTTCTCAAAGTTCATCAAAGTTCCGTTCATGTCATTTATATTCATAGATGGTTATTTTGGTCAAAAGAGTCATTTCACCTTTCTAGGTCTAGGGTTTGGTCTTTCAGTAATGTTAAATAATGCCCGCAGGCCATGAGGATGTTTTTAACAAGTTTTCATTTCAAGATTTTCATCCTCAAATATGCTCGAGGATGTTTCTTCTTCAAAAATCTGTTTTGAAGAATAAATTGTCAAAATTGTTTTTGTAATAAATATGTATCTTTCCGCCATGTTGTACTTCACCATGCAAACTCTGGTCATCCTTTGCCAAGGTTCAATGCCAACATCCCTGAAAAATCAACCAATTTCATCATTTCGAGCTTAGAAAGTCAGTAAGGAAACAAAAGACAGAGTTGTATTAAATGCAAAAAGTGCCAAAGTCAAAAACATTACAAATTGGGTTTTGAGAAGCAAAAATTAAAACCATGTCTATATAAGATATTTCTCCAAGTTATTAATCCATTTGCATCAAGATATATTCATAAAATCCAAGAGAAAAGTCAATGTTGAATTTTGGAGGGACGAAGTCTGAGTTTAAAGGGTCGACTGTGTGTTTGAAAACAGCGCGGCGCATTAGGACAGGGCGCGGCGCACCCACGGAGCGCGGCGCATAGAGCCGAAAAACACTTTGTAATTTCCAACGGGCGAGGCGCACTCAAAGAGCGTGGTGCATCGGGCTTGTGCGCGGCGCACAGAGCCTCCAAGGCCAAATTCATTTCTACTCCACAAAAACTCAATTTGTTTCAGCTCAATTTTTCTCCAAGTAAGTTGACAAAGCCTGTTCAGTGATTTTATTCATGAGTGGTGTGGTGTAGTGGCGAAGACATTGGAGTTTGGTTAATGAAAAATTAAACCCTATATCCACATCAAAATCTGCTTCCTAGGGTTTAAAAAAGGTGTTGAAAGTTGTTTGGTGCTATACTATTGCTATTGACTACCATATTCTCCCTTTCCTCATTGTCACACTATCATGCCACAGTCCCTCTCCTATTTCCACTGTCCCATATTCCTTATACCCTTTGTTCCCATGTTTTCGAATCCTCAAACCCTACCATTTTCCATCATCTCCCTCCCTTCCTATCATTGGTGAAATCCTAATTTCCGAAGCATTCAAGGGTTGTCTCTATTACCTAATCATACCCCCATCACTATCACTTATTCCTATATCACTTATAAAAGCTCCAAATTCCGAAATTTCTCAAACAGTGAGTGACTATCCTTTCACTCCAAATTCCCTTGACAGTCTATGGTATTCATTGTGATATTTCCTTGCAACCTCTCATTACATATGTGGCACATGTGGCATTAAAGCATACACCAAACTATTGTTTTCACCATACATATATCAGCACATATTTGTCAAACACCTTGTTTTCAGTATCATGTCAGAGACAAATTCATCATATGAGCAGGGATATGAGCAGGGCAGTGATTCAACCACAGAGCTAAATGTACCGAGGAGGTCTCATAAAAGTGGCAGACACGTCAGAGAGGAGCCCACTTCTTTGGCTCAATTGCTGGCCTGCCCGCTTGCAATGACATGCTTTCAGCAACACTCATGTTTTCGGTTTTGTGAGCTGATATCTCAAATTCAACACCATCAGGAGTTGGTTCGCTTATTTTTCCTACATTTGCGTGATGGTCATGTAAACCTTGTTGGAGTGAACTTCACCTTGACACCAGAGACCATTTCTGAGGCAACCGGGATACCGAACATTGGAGAGGAGTGGAATAAGAGACAGCAGCTGGATAGAGCATATTATGAACCTTACATCAGGCCTGGGTATTTGAGGCAATTGAGAAGAGTATTCCCGTTCCGGTTTCTGAAGGAGTCCTATGCGCCATTAATGAAGCTCATCATTAGATATTTCAGCTGTGAGGGTAGATTCTCACGTCCTTATGCATACCATATCAGACTTTTGATGCATTTTACGAGAGTGAGGCTAATGAGTATCCCATACTTCATGTGCCGAAACATAGAGCGGATGACTACCCTTGTGCAGAAGAAGACTCCATAGCAGCAACATAACAACATTTATCACTATGCGCTCATTAAAATCATTGTAGTACATCAGCTTGGATTGCAGGGCATCACTTGGGATGAGTTCATTTCTCGTGACTTCTTTACAACCCCTCAGCCTCCTCCAGAGATTGTTCATGATACAGGTGATCCTTCACATCAATTTGAGGTTCCTAAGACAGAGCATATCAGTGTTCCAGTGTGTGTTACCTATCAGAGAGGTACCAGAGCCTTATTTGCAACAGCACGACGAGTACTATCTCCATCAGGGGTGGAAGGGGTCTCGTTACCTTCGACAACAGCGCGAGTACTATCTCCACATGTTGTGGAAAGGGTCTCGCCTTCTACATCAGCACAGGTACAGGACAAAGTCAAGAGGCCTATGCACGATGAGGGCCCTTCAGGAGGCCAAGACACTGAGTTTACACTCATTTATGTTGATTTGAGCTCTCCTAGCTCAAGGATGAGAGAGACCATCCAGGAACAAAAAGCTGAGATTGACACTTTGATCATGAAGTTTCAGAGAGCTCAGTGGGTTATAGATTACTTGGAGCAGCAGAATAAACAACTGTAGGATCAGCAGACACTCATAGAGTTGCAGAAAATCCATGAAGACCGTGAATTGGCCCGGAAGAGACCAAGTGACATGACACCATTTGAGCGAGAGACTTGCCTTACGAGAGTCAATATTCATCTGGAGAAGCTGTTGGCGAAGGAAAATAGGGACAAATACATGCTCAGACACATGAAGAATCACTATTGGGCCCGCACACACGTTTGCAGAGCAAAAATGAAGATCCTGAAGGCGAGGTTGAGAAAAGCACTGAAACGCCGGAAAAGGCCAGATCCACTCCGAATCTTGGCCGAAGCTTCCTTGGCTGAGCATGAGACATGATGGGAGACCTTCACTCCAAATTTCAGCAAATTTGGAGAATATTTTGTCATTTTTGAAAATTTTGGTTGCAAAACAGGTTTTCGGCCCGACGCGTCGCGCCACCCGACGTGCGCTTATGATTGGGACATATTATGGAGGAAAACTTGATATTTTTAGGTTTTTTATGGTAAATTATGCATGCTTAGGAATGGCTGAGAAATTTCATGAAGTTCAGGGTGGTCTTAAAGGTCAAAAACACTCCAAAAATGGCCTTTCTGCCACTTTTTGCACTAGCAGGAACCAGTCTTGGGAGATTGCAGTTGTGGAGGGGAAAATGACATCCAAATTAAAAAATTCCTCTTGGGTTGGATAGCAGACATCCAAGGCTTTCCAACGAGCTATCATGAGCTCAATTTTTACTTTAGGAAGTTCCCCAAAATCAGGCTCAAAGTGGCGTGGCGCATTGAGTTTTTGGGTGCGGCGCATAGAGAAATTTTGCCCAATTTTCACTTTTCAGCTCAGAAATTCGGCCAGTTTGACTAGTTTCACTTTTGGATGTAATTTTTTATCTATATTGATGTAATTTTTTAGTTGTGATTTAAATTTGGCATGTTTTTACTTGTTCTAGAGGATTCATTCACTAAAAAGTGAAAATTAAGTGAATGGATCAGTTTCCTAGCATATAGAGGCAAGTTGTTTGGCTGCCTAGATTTTAGCTCCATGTTTAGAATTGGTTGAAACAACTCCTATAAGGATGAGCTCGACCCCTAGAGGCATGGGAAGGGGTTAGGATGGTCTATATATTGTATTTTCTGAGACATTTTCATGGTTGGATACTTGGGAAAAGTTTGGCACCTCATTGTATATTCTTTTCAGATTTTTGGCAAAGGAAAGACCAGAGTTTTGCAGCACTTGTTGGGATCCTTGTGGCTTCTGAGTTTTGATGATGCTTCTCTCCATGTTATTGTAAGTTTCATTAATGTTATATGTATGCCATTTCCCTTCTCTTTGCTTCTGAATTAAATAAATGAGTAACTAAGGTAGAGTTCATTAGTTTGCTGGTGCTCTACCTTAAGCTTTTGTTTAGTTTTATATGTTTTTGTCAGTTTGAAGAGGATTCTTGCACCTTATTTCCCTCTTCATTCCCTCAACAGTATTTTCTATCCATTCATTGAATCTAAGACATCAAATTCATTGCCTACCCTGCCCCAACTTGAACTCTGCAAGAATTTGGCCTCATCCCCAAGCCCAAAATTGTTTTTCCCTTTTTCCAACAAAAACCCCTAAAAATCAAAATCAAACCCTCCTATTTGTTTATCTAGCCTAATATCAGTTGTTTTTTTAGTCATCTCAAGCCCCTTTGAATATTTTCATTGAGATTGGCCCAGAGAGAGCCTGAGCGTGGTTTGGTGTTGTCCTTTCTCTGCCTTATTTCACCCTAAGGTGGATTTGGGAACTAACATAGTGGCGACCATACTGGGGAAGAAAATGGTTTTATTTTTGGTGTTATTTGTTTCATAAGTTACAGACGGAGCCTGAAGTTACGCCAGGTAGCTTTCGAAACGCTTTTGCTTTGCATTAGCGGAAGTAGATAAACGCTGCTTCAGTCAATCTCCGGTTTAGCTTGTGGACGTGAAATTTGACTTGTGAATTACCCCAGTATATTACATCGTTCTGGACTTTTGGGTGATTGAGTCTAGAATTTGATAGGATGAATAGATCTGTTTTGTCCTTTGATTTTTGAATAGATCAACACACTGGCTTCCAGAAGACATACTAGATCAAATCCCGATCTTGATCCTCCTCCAGTGTATGAGAATCCCAATCTGATTTCAAGAATCCTCCGTCGAGAAAGTCCCGTGATCCCTTTGTTTAAATCTCATTCATGCCCGATTGTTTTTGAATTCCTTGAAGATATTGAGTTTGATGATCAGTTCGAGTTGTCATTGTTTGAAACTAAATCTGAAAGCGCTACTCGTTCTACTGTCATAAATCCCGAGTTTATCAAGTATCTTGAGGTTGAACAAGCTAATAGATCTATTGATAGTTACATCCTGAACATTCAAAACTCTATTGTGGCAACGAATATTCCTGAGTTTATTGAATCCGCTTCTGAAACTCTTGGTCCATTAGCAGTTACTTCTGATTCACAAGTTCACGTTGAGCCTTCTTTTATTCCTACCATTCCCGTACAACCATCTATATCTGATCAGAAATCAGCATTAGTTTCTCCTCCATCTCCACCACATACACCTCGTACACCTACTGCTCCTACTCCACCCGTTTCTCCAAGACAGATTATAAATCCACCAAGAGCAATGGCTGCTAGATTCTCACCTCTCGTTTTTCCCTAGAATTTGGATCCCATGCCTGCTGATTATCATAGTAAAATTCCTTTGTTTGATGGTACTCCTCAAAGTGTGCCCGCTCAGCAACATATTGATAGAATGACAGACTTTTTTGACCTCCATGAAATTGATGAAGAGAATGTCTCCATGAGATTGTTTGTGCAAACTTTTGGAGGTGAGGTATGCAAGTGGTCCAGAGCTTTGCAGCCCAGAAGTATTAATACATTAGAAGAGCTTCAGAGACAGTTTCTAGATCGGTGGGAAATGAAGAAAGATCCACTTCAAATCACTTCTGAGTATACTAAGATCAAGCGCAATCCTGGTGAGTCCGTCCAAGATTATATTATCAGATTTAATGCGGTTTATAATGCTATTCCTGATGACTTGAGGCCTTCTAATAAATCATCTTTGCTAAAATTCCCAGATGGTTTTGATCCAGAGATGGCTTATTCATTACGAGATAGAGATCTGCCCACTTTAGAGGACATGCAGAAGATTTCCGTGAGTGTTGAGGCAAATTTGAATGACAAGAGAGCTAGATTGAAAGCAGAGAAGAAAGTTGTGATAAAGGAAGAAGCCTCTACATCTACAGATCAGATACTTCGCAAGGTGGAAAAAATGTTCGAAAGGTTCACTCTTGATAATCCCGAACCGCAGATTCGAAATCCCAACTTCCGTGGTCAGCAGCAACCCCAATTTAGGATTAAGCAACGAGAACAGCGAGCACAAGAACCAGCAGTCCAGCAGCAAGTAAAGACACCTCTTCAGCAGAATTTTGTTGGTCAGGATTCAGATGATGAAGATGATGTAGTAGGGGAGGAAAATCATTTCTTTACTCCTGATGATTTGCCCATTTATATCACTGAAGATGATGAATATTCAGAAAGTTCAGCGGTACACAGAGATGAGGATTTTATCTTGGCTAATGATGCAGCCCTTGAGGAAGAGTCGGATGAGTATCAGAGAGGTTATATGAATGCATTTTCAGCCCAGCAGAAGCAATATTCTCTCAGAAACAGAGATATGCCTGTTAATCCAATTCAAAAGAGAAAGGAAGTTTCAGCACCTAAAAACGATTCACTTGTTGCACAAAAGAAAGCAAAAGAGATAGTTGATCCCGCTGCCACCAAGTTATCATCAGCAGAAAAATCAAATCAGCCAATCACATCGAGGGAGAAGGCTGAAAAGAAATATGTTCCAGCCAAAGAGATCGAAAATAATTCAGCCTTTAGTTTGGAGAATGAGATTTCTAAATTAAAGGTATCCATTCCTTTGACTGAATTAATGAGGAACAGCAGTTATAAAGGTCAAGTTTCCAAAATTTTGAATTTCGATCCCATGTCTGATATGGTGAATATTGAAGATGATCAACCGGAACTGATATTTGGACCAGCTTTAGATGGTGAGTCTCCGGACAGCGAAGTGCCTCCTTTTTATATTAGTCTTCAACTGCATGAGTTTGTATTGCATAATGCCATGTTCGATTCCGGTGCTTCCCATAATCTTATGCCGAAAGCAATCATGGAGAAGTTGGGTTTAGACATTACCAAGAAGTACCATGATCTTTATTCATTTGATTCTAGCAGAGTGAGATGTATTGGGCTCATTAAAGACTTGGTTGTAAGTTTGGATCAGATTCCTACAAAGAATGTTTTGATGGACGTTGTTGTAGCAGACATTCCTCCGAGATTTGGTATGTTGCTTTCCAGATCTTGGGGAGAAAAATTGAAAGGGACATTACAATTAGATTTCTCCTACGCGACGATTCCCGTGTTTGGTCAAATGAGAAAGTTGTACCGGGAACAAAAAATGAAGTATATGATTACAACTAAGGAGAAACCGGTTAATCATCCGATTAATTATGTACATACAGATCTAGAGTCTTTTGTTTTGTTTGCCGATAGTTTCAATGATGTAGATAGTCAGTTAGTTCAAGCAGAAGATATTCCAAAGATTACCGAGAATTTCAGAGAAGTTTTGTAGAAAGAAAGGCAAAAACCGGAAAGCACAGTTGAGCAATCAGCTAAAGATAGTGGACAGCAAGCAGAAAAAACAGAGCTAGCACAATTTCAGCACTTAGAGGATGATGAAGAGGGTCTATGGACCATGGATTTCGATGGTGCAGTGGGAAATGATGGTGCTGGAATTGGTATTTGGGTACGCAGTCCTTTTTCCGCTCCAAACAAGGTACCAAGCAATGTACAGGTATGTTCTTACAAGTTAGCATTTGATTGTTCAAACAATGAGGCTAAGTATGAAGCTCTGATTGCTGGCCTAAAGATTCTTAGAAAGCTAAAGGCTAAGAGAATTGCAGTCTATGGTGACTCTGAATTGGTGATTAAGCAGGTAAAGGGTGAATATCAAACGAAACATCCCCGGATGCGGGCTTACCGGAACGCTGTCCTTGATATTTTGAAGCAGTTTTCAGATTATACCTTGACTTGTATTCCTCGCATTCAAAATGGAATTGCAGATGCACTTGCTAAGGCAACAAGTAACTTGAAGATCCCAATGAATTCAAGTAATAAGTTTGAAATCCATGTGAAGCACCGTCCTACCGTCCCGGATAATCAAAGATGTTGGCAAGTTTTCCAAGATGATGATGAGATTAATGATTTTCTGCAAAGTAAAGGTAAGTTCAAAGATACCTCAATCGATGTAGAATATGATAATGGTGATGATGTTCAAGTAAATCAAATGGAAGTGTTGCAGCTGAAAGACAACGTTATTCCTAAAGGTTTGATACCTTTAGAAGAACTCTTTGATCAGGATGATGTGGCCAAGAAACCAACCTTACGGCCGACTGAAAAAGGAGTGGAAGATGTAAATATTGGAACAGTTGAAGACCCAAAAATGGTGAAGTTATCCAAATCATTGCCACCGGAGGTAAAAGCCAAATATGTGAGTTTTTTGTCTTCATTTTCTTATGCTTTTGCTTGGGATTACTCAGATTTAAAGACGTATGACACCAATATAATCCAGCACACTATCCCAATCAAGCCTAATCAGAAGCCTTTCAGAAAAAAGCTAAGAAGAATCAATCCGAAGTTGCTGCCATCGATTGAGAAGGAGGTAAACAGGTTGTACAAAGCAGGAATAATTATTCCCATCAGATTTTCTGATTGGATTTCCAATTTAGTGCCAGTGCGGAAAAAGACAGGTGAGATTCGGTTGTGTATTGATTTCCGAAATTTGAAAAAGGTGTCATTGAAAGACAATTATCCATTGCCTAAGATGGATCATATATTGCAGCGAGTAGTGGGTGCATCTCGCATGTCACTACTCGACGGTTATTCTGGATATAACCAAATTTTGGTCCATGAGGATGACCATGACAAAACAACATTCACCGCTCCGTGGGGGACGTTCCACTATGCCAAGATGCCATTCGGTTTGAAGAATGCTGGTGCGACTTTCCAGCGGGCGATGGACATGGCTTTTGTGAATGAAAAAGATGTTTTCCTTGTTATATACCTTGATGATTTGACGGTTTTTTCCAATTTGGATGAAGAGCATATGTATCACTTGAAAGTTGTTTTTCAAAAGTGCAGAAAATATGGTGTCTCGCTTAATCCTAAAAAGAGCTTATTTGCCATGGATGAAGGCAAATTACTTGGTCACATTATTTCCAAAGATGGCATTCGTATTGATCCAGCACGTGTTGAACAATTCAGCAAATTGACCCTCCCAGGAACAGGAAGGAGATTTAGTCTTTTAATGGTAAGATGAACTTTTTACGCCATTTTGTCCCTAACCTTGCTGAACATTTAAGAGAAATAACAAATATGCTGAAAAAGGACAGCCAAGTGAAGTGGACTGAAGAGTCGGTAAAGTCCTTTAATTTGGTGAAGTTGGCACTATCTTCAGCTCCGGTGTTAATCAGCCCAGATTACACCCAAGATTTTATTTTGTTTTCCTTCGCTTTGGAGCATACCATGGCAGCTGTGTTAATGCAGAAAAGGGATGGACATGAGAAGCCCATAGCGTTTTTCAGTCGAACTATTAGAGACGCAGCCTTGAAATACAACATCATAGAGAAACAAGCTCTGGCACTGGTAAAATCATTGAAGGATTTCCGGGTATACATTTTGCATTCCCATATTTTTGCTTATGTTCCTAACGCTGCCGTGAAAGATGTTTTAGTACAGACTAATCCGGAAGGAAGACATGGCAAGTGGATCGCAGCTTTGCTGGAATATGATGTGGAAATAAGGCCCACTAAGCTTATCAAGGGACAGGGGCTGGCGAAGCTTATGGCTGAATCGAATTTACATGCGCTAGACATAAATCTAATTGCTGCTATGTCTGATGAGGATGAGGGGAATTCGCCACTTCAGGTATCGGAAATGTTTTTTGCTTCCCCATGGTATTCAGATATCGTGTATGTTCTTCAAAATTTGTCATCACCACCCGGCATGACTAGAAACAAAGGTAGAACTTTGAAACTGAAGGCTGCAAAATTTTTTATTTTGAATTCTACACTTTATTGGAAAGATCCGGGTGGTGTTTTGTTGAATTGTTTGGTGGAGGAAGAAGCGAAGAAGGTAATGGAGGAATTCCACAAAGGAGACTGCGGGGGTCTTCATTTTTGGAAAACAACTACCAATAAGATTTTGAGAGCAGGGTACTATTGGCCGACATTGTTTGCTGATGTATATAAAACATTCAAAGGCTGTCATGAGTGCCAGATTTTCGAAGGAAGACAGAAATTACAGCCATTTCCACTCAAGCCTATTAAGGTAAGCGCCCCTTTTCAACAGTGGGGTTTGGATTTCATTGGGGAGATCCATCCTCCTTCCTCAGGACAGCATAGATGGATTCTAATAGCCACCGATTACTTTACGAAATGGATCGAAGCAGTTCCCATAAGACAAGCCACCGTTTCGGTAATCATTTCTTTCCTTGAAAACAACATTTTGTCTCGTTTTGGTTGCCCAAGTAAATTGATCACTGATAATGCAGCGGCTTTTAAATCAAAAAAGATGATTGAGTTTTGTGCTAAGTATAAAATTATTTTGGGACATTCAACCGCCTATCATCCACAAGGCAATGGTTTGGCGGAATCTTCCAATAAGTCTCTAGTCAATATCATTAAAAAAAATTTGGACATAAATAAGAAGAGTTGGCATAAGAAGCTGGTAAATGTGCTATGGGCTGATCGGGTAAGTCAAAAGAAGTCCATTGGTATGTCCCCTTTCGAGTTAGTTTATGGAGTGGATAAAGTATTTCCTACCTCACTTGCTGTTCCGGTGGTCAAGCTTCTTCAAGAAGCTGTAGTGAAGAAAGCCATATGCAAAGAAGGATAAATCAGATGATTCATTTGCAGCAAACGAGAGAAGAGGTCTTCCAGAACACATTCAAGTTGCAGGAGAGAATCAAAAAGATCTATGACAGGAAATCGAAGGCGGATAAATTCCAGTTGGAGGAAGTGGTACTGAAGTGGGATGCTAGGAATGAGGACAAAGGTAAACACGGTAAGTTTGAAAATATCTGGAAAGGTCCATTCAAGATTGCAGCATATCGAGGTCAGAACGCCTTTCTTTTGAAGGAGATGAACGGTGAAGATTGTCCAGGAGGGCTGATCAATGGTTGGCTGCTCAAGCGGTACCATTTCTAAGATGTTTTCTGCTGATCACATTGTCATTGTACATATCATGTATTTCAAATTTCATTGTAAGTGTGCACTGTAGTCTTTTCTTCAGTCTGGGGCCCGAAGTGAAGGCTATAATTCTGAAGAAGGATTTCAGTTTTGGTTTGAGTCTATTTAGTCGGTCTGGTTCAGTCATTTCTGTTTTAAAATTTGAGTCAGTTTGAATCAAAGTTTCATTCAAATAAATTCAGTCAACAGTCTTGAGTTGTTTTGTCAAAATAATTGACTCCATAGCCCAATGGACGAAGGCACTGGTCTTCTCTCCCAAAGATCTGCCATTCTTGGCACCTCCAAGGAGCCACCATCCCCATTGGAGCCAATGTTAGAGTCGGTCTTTACATCCCTCCGTCAGAGATCATTTCTCTTATTGCATTTCATTATTTAGGTGTCTCATTCCGCTCATTCATCTGCATTCCATTAGGGGCATGCCATTGTCTGACGGAAGGGCTTGGTTTTCTCTTTTCCCTCATGCTTGTACCTGCTAGGTTGGTCAAAATTTCTCAAAGTTCATCAAAGTTCTGTTCATGTCATTTATAGTCATAGATGGTTATTTTGGTCAAAAGAGTCATTTCACCTTTCTAGGTCTAGGGTTTGGTCTTCAGTAATGTTAAATAATGCCCGCAAGCCATGAGGATGTTTTTAACAAGTTTTCATTTCAAGATTTTCATCGTCAAATATGCTCGAGGATGTTTCTTCTTTAAAACTCTGTTTTGAAGAAGAAATTGTCAAAATTGTTTTTGTAATAAATATGTATCTTTCCGCCATGTTGTACTTCACCATGCAAACTCTGTTCATCCTTTGCCAAGATTCAATTCCAACATCCCTGCAAAAATCAACCAATTTCATCATTTCGAGCTTAGAAAGTCAGTAAGGAAACAAAAGACAGAGTTGTATTAAATGCAAAAAGCGCCAAAGTCAAAAACATTACAAAATGGGTTTTGACAAGCAAAAATTAAAACCATGTCTATATAAGATATTTCTCCAAGTTATTAATCCATTTGCATCAAGAGATATTCAGAAAATCCAAGAGAAAAGTCAATGTTGAAGTTTGGAGGGACAAAGTTTGAGTTTAAAGGGCCGACTGTGTGTTTGAAAACAGCGCGGCGCATTGGGACAGGGCGCGGAGCGTGGCGCATAGAGCCGAAAAACACTTTGTAATTTCCAACGGGTGCGGCGCACTCAAAGAGTGCGGCGCATTGGGCTTGTGCGCGGCGCACAGAGCCTCCAAGGCCAAATTCATTTCCGCTCCACAAAAACTCAATTTGTTTCAGCTCAATTTTTCTCCAAGTAAGTTGACAAAGCCTGTTCAGTGATTTTATTCGTGAGTGGTGTGGTGTAGTGGCGAAGACATTTGATTTTGGTTAATGAAAAATTAAACCCTATATCCACATCAAAATCTGCTTCCTAGGGTTTAAAAAAGGTGTTGAAATTTGTTTGGTGCTATACTATTGCTATTGACTACCATATCCTCCCTTTCCTCACTGTCACACTATCATGCCACAGTCCCTCTCCTATTTCCACTGTCCCATATTCCTTATACCCTTTGTTCCCATGTTTTTGAATCCTCAAACCCTACCATTTGCCATCATCTCCCTCCCTTCCTATCATTGGTGAAATCCTAATTTCTGAAGCATTCGAGGGTTGTCTCTATTACCTAATCATACCCCCATCACTATCACTTATTCCTATATCACTTATAAAAGCTCCAAATTCCGAAATTTCTCAAACAGTGAGTGACTGTCCTTTCACTCCAAATTCCCTTGACAATCTATGGTATTCATTTTGATATTTCCTTGCAGCCTCTCATTACATATGTGGCACATGTGGCATTAAAGCATACACCAAACTATTGTTTTCACCATACATATAACAGCACATATTTGTCAAACACCTTGTTTTCAGTATCATGTCAGAGACAATTTCATCATATGAGCAGGGATATGAGCAGGACAGTGATTCAACCGCAGAGCTAAATGTACCGAGGAGGTCTCATAAAAGTGGCAGACACGTCAGAGAGGAGCCCACTTCTTTGGCTCAATTGCAGGCCTGCTCGCTTGCAATGACATGCTTTCAGCAACACTCATGTTTTCGGTTTTGTGAGCTGATATCTCAGATTCAACACCATCAGGAGTTGGTTCGCTTATTTGTCCTACATTTGCGTGATGGTCATGTAAACCTTGCTGGAGTGAACTTCAACTTGACACCAGAGACCATTTCTGAGGCAACCGAGATACCGAAAATTGGTGAGGAGTGGAATAAGAGACAGCAGCTGGATAGAGCATATTATGAACCTTACATCAGGCCTAGGTATTTGAGGAAATTGAGCATAGTATTCCTGTTCTGGTTTCTGAAGGAGTCCTATGCGCCATTAATGAAGCTCATCATTAGATATTTCAGCTGTGAGGGTAGATTCTCACGTCTTTATGCATACCATATCAGACTTTTGATGCATTTTATGAGAGTGAGGCTGATGAGTATCCCATACTTCATGTGCTGAAACATAGAGCGGATGACTACCCTTGTGCAGAAGAAGAATCCAGAGCAGCAACATAACAGCATTTATCACTATGCGCTCATTAAAATCATTGTAGTACATCAGCTTGGATTGCAGGGCATCGCTTGGGATGAGTTCATTTCTCGTGACTTCTTTACAGCCCCTCAACCTCCTCCAGAGATTTTTCATGATACAGGTGAGCCTTCGCATCAGTTTGAGGTTCCTGAGATAGAGCATATCAGTGTTCCAGTTTGTGTTACCTATCAGAGAGGTACCAGAGCCTTATTTGCAGCAGCACGACGAGTACTATCTCCACCAGGGGTGGAAGGGGTCTCGTTACCTTCGACAACAGCGCAAGTACTATCTCCACATGTCGTGGAAGGGGTCTCACCTTCTACATCAGCACATGTACAAGACAGAGGCAAGAGGCCTATGCACGATGAGGGCCCTTCAGGAGGCCAAGACACTGAGTTTACACTCATCGATGTTGATTTGAGCTCTCCTAGCTCAAGGATGAGAGAGACCATCCAGGAACAAAAAGTTGAGATTGACACTTTGACCGTGAAGTTGCAGAGAGCTCAGTGGGTTATATATTACTTGGATCAGCAGAATAAACAACTGGAGGATCAGCAGACACTCATAGAGTTGTGGCAAATCCGTGAAGACCGTGAATTGGCCCAGAAGAGACCAGGTGACATGACACCATTTGAGCGAGAGAATTGCCTTACGAGAGTCAATATTCATCTGGGGAAGTTTTTGGCGAAGGCCAATAGGGACAAAGACATGCTCAGACACATGAAGAATCACTATTGGGCCCGCACACACGTTTGCAGAGCAAAAATGAAGATCCTGAAGGCGAGGTTGAGAAAAGCACTGAAACGCCGGAAAAGGCCAGATCCACTCTGAATCTTGGTCGAAGCTTCCTTGGCTAAGCATGAGACATGATGGGAGACCTTCACTCCAAATTTCAGCAAATTTGGAGAAGATTTTTTCATTTTTGAAAATTTTGGTTGCAAAACAGGTTTTTCCGCCCGAGGCGCGCTTATGATTGGGCATCTTTTGGAGGAAAACTTGATATTTTTGGGTTTGTTATGGTAAATTATGCATGCTCAGGAATGGCTGAGAAATTTCATGAAGTTATGGGTGGTCTTAAAGGTCAAAAACACTCCAAAAATGGCCTTTCTGCCACTTTTTGCACCAGCAGGAACCAGTCTTGGGAGATTGCAGTTTTGGAGGGGAAAATGACATCCAAATTGAAAAATTCCACTTGGTTTGGATAGAAAACATCCAGGGCTTTCCAACGAGCTATCATGAGCTCAGTTTTGACTTCAGAAAGTGCCCCAAAATCAGGCTCAAATTGGCACTGCGCATTGAGTTTTTGGGCATGGCGCATAGAGAAATTTTGCCCAATTTTCACTTTTCAGCTCAGAAATTCGGCCAGTTTGACTAGTTTCACTTTTGGATGTAATTTTTGATCTATATTGATGTAATTTTGTAGTTATGATGTAAATTTGCCATGTTTTTACTTGTTCTAGAGGATTCATTCACTAAAAAGTGAAAATTAAGTGAATGGATCAGTTTCCTAGCATATAGAGGCAAGTTGTTTGGCTGCCTAGATTTCAGCTCCATGTTTAGAATTGGTTGAAACAGCTCCTAGAAGGATGAGCTCGAACCCTAGAGGCATGGGATGGGGTTAAGATGGTCTATATATTGTATTTTCTGAGACATTTTCAGGGTTGGATACTTGGGAAAATTTTGGCACCTCATTGTATATTATTTTCAGATTTTTGGCAAAGGAAAGACCAGAGTTTTGCGGCACTTGTTGGGATCCTTGTGGCTTCTGATTTTTTATGATGTTTCTCTCCATTTTATTGTAAGTTTCATTAATGTTATATGTATGCCATTTCCCTTCTCTTTGCTTTTGAATTAAACAAATGAGTAACTAAGGTAGAATTCATTAGTTTGTTGGTGCTCTGCCTTAAGCTTTTGTTTAGTTTTATATGTTTTCGTCAGTTTGAAGAGGATCCTTGCACCTTCTTGCCCTCTTCAGCTCCTCAACAGTCTTTTCTATCCATTCATTGAATCTAAGACATAAAATTCATTGCCTACCCTGCCCCAACTTGAACTCTGCAAGAATTTGGCCTCATCCCCAAGCCCAAAATTGTTTTTCCCTTTTTCCAACAAAAACCCCTAAAAATAAAAATCAAACCCTCCTATTTGTTTATCTAGCCTAAGATCAGTTGTTGTTTTAGTCATCGCAAGCCCCTTCAAATATTTTCGTTGAGATTTACCGGGAGAGAGCCCTCTCCTGTCCTTGTAGGGCTAGCTACGAGGCTGAGCATGGTTTGGTGTTGTCCTTTTTTTTCCTTATTTCAGCCTGAGGTGGATTTGGGAACTAACACATTCCAATCCCAAAATTCTCCACAGGTTACTTGGCATCATTCACCAAGGGAACAGCCAAGTCAGAGGATGCATTTGGATCTATCAGAAAATAGTGTATATGATCGACAGTGACAATCCTCCCTTCATGGGGAAAACACATGTGAAATAAAGATGAAGAAACAGCATCCATTTAATACATCCAATTCCACCCCAATAGAATATTATAGTCCAAATTGGCATCGACTATCTCGACTTCAATATTGACAACTTTCCCCCAACACATATGGGAAAAGCTAGAACAATTCCATGTGGCTTGTGAGAAGGACCATCAAATGAAGTAAGAAGAGTAGGTGAAGTCATAGCTGAAGGGGATCCAATGGCTTTCCAACATGAGATAGACATAACACATGTGGAAGCACCCTCATCGACTATTATTCGAAAAATATCGATCTTCCGAGATGTAGACTTAATCTGAAAAGCCATGTGATGAGAAAGTATCTTCTTAATATTTGACATATCAAATGTGATCATAAGAGATTTCTTTGGATCAACTACCCCGATCGCAGTGAGAAATGCATTTCTTTGTGCTGGGCAGGACTGGAGAACCTCTAACGCAGACATAGCATAAGGAATCTGAGCCAGATCTTCTACAATGGAGTAGTTCTGGGTATCCTTGGCATTAGGGTTGATTTTCGTAGGCTTAGTAGAATCTTTCAATATTTGAGGTATAGACTCAACTGCAGGCCTCTCTATATGGAGTGGCTCAGAATTACTAGGAGCACCCTTAGCTTTTGAAGACTCAGCTTCACCATAATCAAGAGATCTCGTAGCGATATCAACGTGAGCACTCATATTATATACATTTGAGGAATTTCCCCTTCCTAGTTTCCCCAAGTGGGAGGTCCAATATTAGCATTCGCGCCAACAAGAAGCTACTTCCCTTGGGGAAAAAGGTTTGTCAGGATAGCCTGGGAACTAGAAGAACCCTGCTGAGCTAACAAGCATTGAGCATCCTAAATTTTAGGGCAAAGATGATTAAGATGGTCTCTGATGCATAACTTGCATGCAAACTTAAATTTCTTCTTTGCCTCTCTCTTACCCTCTCCAACATTATTTTTGGATCTGTTCGCATTACCCTTCCCATCCAGGGAAAATTTTAAGGATGAAAATTTATCTTAAGGTTTATAAACCTTGGCGAATCCCACTAGTCCATAATGTGCAATTTGTAAAATGTTTAGAGATATTTTTGTAAAAAGATTCAAATTTCTAATAATTTTATATAGTCTATATATAATGTTTTGGCGATTTTTACTGTAAAATAATTTTATACTATAAAATTTGGGTGAATCATTTTTAGAAAAAAATGGAAATTAGCAAATAATTTTTTAGAAAAAGTATATAAAATTAGCCCACTTGCAAATATTAGCCCTTAAAATTTTCCTTGTTCCCATCCTTATCTTTCTTCTTATTATTCTGCCCCTTCTTCTTCCCATCGGATTATTGATTTCCTTTGGGGTTAGATACTTGAACAACATTAATATTTAAGGGTTGAGAAGGAGCAGACACCGACAGTGTATTCTGAATAGAGGGAGTAGATTGTAAAGACAACTATTTCAGTTGATTCAAAAGGTTAGCCATGCCACCATAACTCGAACCAACAAGCCCGTCAACATGAGGACCTAGCTTTGATTTGGCGAAATCTACTTTGGAATGAGGAGCATCTGTAAAAATATTATTAAGGACCCCAAACTGAGAATAGATCAGTTCTAACTGACGAGCCCTAAATATATCCTATTCCTCAAAGAATACCCCTGAAAGGGATACATCCTTCGAGACTTCTAGCTGTAAGGATTTAAGAAACCATTCGAGAAGGAATTCATTAGGAATTTGGGCTTTGATGAGCCTCTTCCTTCTCCGCCATTCCTGAATATGATCATCAATGTTTGTTTCCTTATCCTGCTGAAAATTGTCTAGGAGATCAGTCCCAACATCATATCAAATAGGTAGTTGGAAATGGTTCAGAAACATGGTAACCAACTCGCCAAATGAAGCAAAACTACCTCCACTAAGTTCAATGTACCATTTGGCAGTGTTTCCAATTAGGATATGTTGAAATAGTCTCAACCTAATCGAATCATCGATGAGGAAGTTTGAGGAGCACCATAAATGGAAAGTGGTAACATGGTCAGTCGGATCCTCGCCAGTCTTCCCTTAAAATTTCAAAATATATCAGGGAATTTTAGTAGGGATCGGAGTCCAACCCTGGCTATATCGAATCACATCGTTCATCAATTTTGATAAATCTTGCAAATTTAAATTTGTGAGGAATGGTAAGGGCGAAGGATCTTGAGAATTACATCCATCAACGGAAGGATTCCCAACATTCTAAAAATAATACCTTGGATTTAAAGAGGCACCAAGTTTCCATGGATTGTTCGTAGAAAAATTTGAGCCATAAGAGAAACCTTTTAGCCCATAATCATTGGGATTAGGACCCCCTCCCATCGTAGGATTACCATAAACAAGGATATTTCCCCCAATCGAAGTGTTGAACGAATATGAAACCCCTTGGTAAGGGTTCCAAGCATTGGCGAATGGAGAAAAAACCTAAGAAGCAACTACGGAGGAGAAAGGTACATTCCCTTACTGACCACAAAAAAATTGATTCCTCATTCCCAACCCTATAAAAGCAGGGTTCCATCCTTGAAAAGCATTATAGATTTGGCCTCCGAGAAAAGGATTGAAACCTTGGCCCTAAGCAAAGAAAGAAAAATATCCTAAGGAAGGGTTTGAATGAGGAATATAACCACTTCCGAAGGGGAAACCCTGAAATGAAGCTGACCCACTAGCCATAGAAGACATGGGTGTGGAGACAGTAGAAGCAACAGTGAAGTAAATTCTTGGGTGACCCCACTCTTAGACGGAATGGAGGTAGAGCCAAATTTTTTTGCACTGGGAGTGATAGTAAAAATAGCAATAGTACCTCCTCCTTCAACTGAAAGAGGAGTATGCACACTCGAAGTGCTCATAGCTGAAGTCATGTTCCTAGTCATGGCCATCGAAAGAAAATGAAAGATATGGGGGATAGCCAGTCTTGGAGACAGAGGCCCAACGTACAAAAGAATATCCATAAAAATAGCAATATGAGGAGAGGAAGGGCTACCTGGAGGTTCAGAAATCCCTTCTACCTCAACTTCTTCTGCTAGAAAAAGAACTCAAGAGATGAGTGGAGTGCTCCTCTCTATATCACCACTAGTACTAGGACCACCCACATAAACAATAGCCCCAAGTGGAGGATCACTCTCTGATGTGTTTGTAACTACTGGATGAAAATCACCAGCAAAATGTCTCCTACGCCTTCTTGAATAAGGATGGGCACTCGCAAGAGAAAGCCCACAGAGCCTCCTCGATTGACGAACTAATCAGTCAACCACTTTTAATAATTATGATATTTTAAGCTAGACTCAAAAAATTTATGAAGCTATGGCAATCTAGGATAAAAGAGCACTCTCTAAAAAATTTCCCTAAGATACAGAAATGAAGCAACCTTCAGGTATTTCTGCTTCGAGTTATTAGGACCGGAAACCAAAATACAAGAAATCGAATAAGACGACCTTCTGAGAATAGTCTGGGGTAATTACGCCTCAGGCATACTAGCGAAGGTAACAAAACCAATTATGCTGACCTCTTAACAAAAGCCTTTGCCAGTGCAAGTACCTGAGCTTCACAAGGGCACCCTCCAGAAGTACTAATGAGAGCGATGCAACATCTGCCTCAGGTAGCATGGGTATTCGCCCCCGCAGTCAACTATATGATACCTAGGAATAGAAACTATTTATACCAGTTTGTATCGGTAGCCGGGCGAAACAGTCTTGGGTCAGAATCCATAAAATGGGAGATGAGGTATCTCTCTTCTTTTCCTTCACTAGCCCTCATGCTTAACTCTCTGGAGGTAGAGCTTGCCTGGTCCACTTAACAAGGCTGGATTTCACTCATTAATCAACTTCTATGTTTGAAATTTTGAGTGGCCTTGGAGATTTAACTCTCCACTCACCTATTCCAAGGCCCTATGACCTAGACTAGTTGGTGTATGTTAATGAAAATTCAAAAAATTCTAGTTCCTTTTAGATTAATCCCTTGATTTTAATGGCTTTTATTTTTAAGTCAAGTGTAGATGGAGAATGCAACTTATGATTTTTTGATGCAAAAAGATAAATCAATAGAAACCTGCTACATGATATGCAACTTTTTCTTCGATGAAAGAGATTTCTACTTGGGTTCTACGAAACAACTATAAAGCAATAAATTTTTCCTTTCTTTTCAATATCACACTCACACACTCAAAAGCTATCAAAAATACTACTATGCTTAACGGTGAAACTAATGCAAAAACTACCAATGCAAATGCAATTTCTAGGACTACTCACAAAGGGAAGAAAAAAAAAATTCAATAAGTTGATCTAATAACTTTGACACAAAACAAAGATAAGCCCAAACAAAAACTTCTTTGCACAAAAGATGCCAAAATAACTTGATACGAAAGAGACAAGCCCACTACCGAGCTTCTCTCAAAACCAAGCAACCGGACCAAAATGAGAAACTAGCAAATTTCTCCAAAAGAGATGAAAAATGATGAAATGAAAACCAAAACCAAAAGCAACGGAAAACAGAAAAAATTTAAAAAATTAAAAATAATAAATAAATAAATAATAATTAAAAATAATAATAATAAATTAAAAAACAATAATAATAATAAATAAATAAACAAAATTGAGCCTTTAATTTTTTAAGGAGAAAACAAAAACTCTGAGAAAAGGAAAAAACTACCAAAGGCCTCAAATCAAGAAAATGAGCCAACAAGCAACTTGAAATTCCATAAGCCAACTATGTCATTTTCATGACAGGACTTAATAAGTAGAATAAAGTAGTTAACTCAATAAAAAGACTTGAAACATCAATATAAAACTTCCAACAAACAAAAACTTACAGAAATCAAGAAAGATAACTTCAAGATTCACCGGAAAAGTTGATCTCAAGAAACAAGAAAACCAAGAAAGCCAACAAGTCAAAGACCAAAAAGTGAAGCAATGAACAAGGCAAGCATGAAAAAGCTGACATAGGTTCACTGTTTTGAAATGTTATAACAACCAAGAACTTCAGAATTAAGTCCTGGTGCAACCACCACAACTGAAACTTCATCGGAAAGGAAAAACCATAGGTTGGCTAGGTTTTCAAGCAAGAAAGAGAGAAACTGATACTCAACAAGAAGAAACACTATCTAGACATACAGAAGGTTCTACCGAAGTTACCAAAAGTAGGCAAGAAAGAGTTACATGACCTCAAAAATGTATTTTTCAAATTTAATTGGCCATACATGGATCCACTATGTGAAACACGCATGTATATGCGACTGCGTCTGAAACAACTCATGTATATGCGGGTTCCTTTGGACAGAAACAAATGTATATGCAACTGTGTACACAAAATTAGCGTATAGAAATGGTAGTAAAGAAAAAAATAATCCAAGCTTGATCCAAAATATGTGGACTTCTTCCTGGATGGAAAAAGAACCAACAAGATTTGGAAAGTGATAAGATCAGTCAGGGAACCCAAAATCCAGAGAAAAAAACCTGAACTAGGAATTACATGGATGTAATCCTCATTAGAGTCGCAAAAACATAAATTATCAAGTATATAAAGGTGATAAATGATGCTATAACAGTTTACCCATTGATTCTTGGCCCGTTCTCTTGCACCATAGCATTACCCAAAGTAAATTTTTTATTTTCATAATAATTCATGTCTCCCAAATATTCAATGTGATTCTTCCTTACTAATTCCACTTTTGAGGTAGTGGTTTTACTATCACTTTCTAATATATGTATAATATCTTTTAGAAGGGAATCTCTTCCCTTTATTCCATTTATTTTTGGAATTATAATATGCACTTTCCACCATTTAATGGCTTGGTGAAATTGGTTAAAATCCCCTATTTGCTAATATCGTACTGTTGTAGTCATAATCCATTTTCATTTTATACCAATTGGTATCAGAGAAGGAATCACTATATAAGAGAACAACTAGAGTTTTTTTTTAACAAGTGAATCGAGTTTGCAGATTTCTTCTTCAAGACCAGCTGCAGATCAGGATGTATTTCTATGGATTGAGACTCGAATATTCCCTTGAGGGTAGATCAAATTACATAGCATGGAAGGTGTTATCACAAAAATCGTACTTGATTGGTTGCTGATCAGACAACTTTAGTGTAACTATTTCAAACCAATCTTGTGACTGAGGCTTAGCCTCCTCAATCTGAGAGGGCTCTCTCAAGGGTTAATGATATTGAATAAAGATGCAGAAAGATGGCTAAGTCTAGGTTTTATGTATTGGTTTTATATGTTTGTAGGTTGAAAATATCAAAGTTTACTACCATTGGGCTATGGAGTCAGTGAATAGGGTTCTCAATAATAAAAGCTTTCCTTGTAGAAGCTGAGGCTTGTATATACTTCAATGAAAGAGTAACACATTAAGGAAAATCCCAACAACTTGAGTTTCAGAAGAAATCAGAGCACGTAATACATGAGTTCTAAGTTATGAGACATCAAGGTATTGAAAAGGAAATATTAAAATAAAATCACCATAACTCAATACTTAAAGGAAGTTAGAGCATAAATAACCATGAATTCTGAGTAATAAGCATTAATATATTGAAGAAAACCTTTCAAAGATAGGACCTAAAACTCATTTGACCATAGTTTAATAATTAAAGGAAGTCAAAGCATGAACATCCATGAATTCTGAGTAATAAGCATTAAGACTATGGAAGGAAAACATTTCAAAGATAGGACATAAAACTCATTGAAATACACTAAGAATCTCAGGTCTGTCAAGATGAAAACCTCTCTACATTACTGATCACAGTCCATTACATAAAGCAGCAGTTTTGCTAAAAAGTCTCCAACCCTTTTCTAATTAGGCCCAATGACCTTTAATATACCATTTACAACATGAGATGATCTCATCTTAGGCTAAATACATCAAATTTATAACTCTTGACACCTTGCATAACCATAAAACATCAAATTTATGACAAACAGACACCTATCCTACTTGACAATCCTATTTCAACCAGGACTCAAACTCTTCATTACTATCTTTAACAACCTTATCCTAACAACCTTATCTATTTGAAATTACATCATTTTCCAAGTGTATCATCACATGGTCGAATTTGGATGATGGGCTTCAGTTCTTCATGACCACTTTGATGACCTCCACAAAAGCAAGAAACCAAACCCTGTTTTTTTGGGCATAAGATTCTTTTCCTTATTTGAACATTTTGACCATCATTTAAACTTTATTTCGTGGTCATTGGCTGTTGGAGATTATCTAAACATGTCTCATCACTCATCCCTAGCCCCCAGTTTTCCAAAACTGCTTCTGAACTTGTTCAAAAAGGCTGTAATATCTTGTGCTACGAAAACACAGTAGTTTCGTAGCACCCTTTGTAATGCTGCCATTTCAACCTTTATTCTTCAAGAACTTAAATCTTTCCACTTGTATCATTTCAATCACCTTTTATCACATCTTGCACAACAATTTCGTCTCCTAACTCATTCTTCAACCCCTTGAAAACTGATCAAAATGAGCAGAAAAGGCAGCTACAACAGTTTCATAGCGCTTTTCTGCTTTTTTACACTAGATGCGCTACGAAACTGCTAAGTATGCAGTTTTGCCAAAAAAAAATCCAAGTGAAAAGTATTATTTCCCCAAAACTCAAAATATTACTTATCTCATAATTTAAAAACCACATCAACCATATACTAACTTCATTTTAGCTTTTTTGAGGCATTTCTTCTCCATTTGCAATAGGTTGGCCTATTGGTTTTCTTGTTTTTTCCTGAAAAATAGGTCTTCGGGCAAAGCCTATATCTCCTACTCCATGATGTATTTTTAGAAACTGAAGGAGGTTTTTGTAGGCCATCATGTCTTGAATAAACACCTCTCTTGGTTCTTTGAAACATATCTCCTGCTGTCCAGAAACTTCCTTTGCAAAACATGTGTAAAATAGGAAAACTCTGTTTTTTAAAAATAGGGCTTCAAAGAAAGACTTGTATCTCCCAACTGATAACACTTGTGAGAAAAGTGAGAGAGGTTTTTTTAGCTGGGGCTATGATGAAGACAAACTGCTTTCAAAATTCCAAAGAAATTTTTCATTTGGCCAGAAACTGAACTTGAAGTTCACTGCTAAACAGTCATGTACATGACAGTTTCGTAACAGTAGTTTTCGTAGCGCATTTTAATATATCTATTTCTGCCACCTCCTAATGAATTTGAAGAAACGTAGAGAGGATTTTGTAGTTAGGTCCGTTATGAAGAAAAACCTCTTTCATATTTCTAAAATTCGTTTTCAGTTGCTCAGAAACTGCCTTTGAAGTTGACTACTCAAAGTCAGAAAAAACAGAGTTTTGTTGTTTCCGCTACGAAACTATCAGCGCTTTCGTAGCGCAAATCAACTTTTTTGAACTAGTGGTGCTACGAAAACGAGGTTTCTTGGCTAATTGACCAATTTTGACATGAAACTTTAGGAAATGACCCACAAATGGAAATTATTGATATTTGACAATGAATAGACCTTAAAAAAGACTTTATTTGAACTTAAGGATGGGCTTTAAAATATAAAAATCTAAAACCTACCCTTGATCAAATCCTAAATTGACTTCTAAACCCAATTTCGAACCATGTCCAAAAACAAACTTGACACAATGATGTTTTGAAATTTTTTGGGTGATAACAGAAGAACAGGATGGAGGCATTTTTGGATGACAACATACTAAAGGAATTCATATAAAGTGATATTCCCAAGCCCGCGATACGAAATTCTAAAAATCTGTATGCATGGAAAAAGAATGTAGCAAAGGCAAGAATTATTTTGTTAGAAGGACTTTGAGATCATATTGTCTCGAACCTACATGAAAAGGAAACTCCATAGGCTATGTGGAAGGCCTTAACAAATCTGTTTCAAAATAGCAGTGACCATAGGACATTGGTGTTGAAGGAAAAGATCAGAAAGATCAAGATGGAGGAGGGTGAGATGATACAAAAATAATTGACGAAGTTCACTTAATCTCGATATGAGCTTGCGAGTGTTGGTGTGATATTTTCCCAGGATGATTTTGTGAGCCTAGCACTTCTAGGCCTTCCCAAGCACTGACAGATCTACTAGGATTCGGTGAATGGGAGGGAGAAGTTACCAGAGTGGGAGCGATTGTGGTTCATCTCGATACAAGAAGAAATAAGGCTAAACACTAGAGATGGGACCTCTTCTAAAGACTAAGAAGAATATTTTTCATTAGTCAAAAAAGGAAAAAAATCCAAGGGAAATAAGTCCCAATGAGCAGAGGGAAAGAATAAATACTTTTCCAACATCAAGTGTTTTCATTTTCACGAGTACGAGTACTATGTTATGAAATGTCTGCATAGGGAAACCAAGAAGGAACCTACAGTAGCACCAGCAGGTGAAGCTCTAGCTTCAAAGTTAAATCTTGATTTTACTCTCATTGCATGCATGGCTAGCACTATAATGGGATGAATGGGTATCTCGACAATGGTGCCTTATACCATATGACGGGGAATAGAAATCTCTTCAATGACTTGGAGGAGAAGCACCTCAAACATAACATATATTTTGGAGATTATGAGAGGTATAGTGCAATTGGCATAGGTATAGTTACCTTTCAGAGGGATTTCATATCCCCTCTTAGACTTAATCATGTTTTTTTTGTTCCGAGACTAAAGAAGAATCGTGTTTCCATAGCAGTATTTGAAGACTGTGGCTATGATGTCATATTTAGAAAAGGAAAGGTTTTTCCTCAGATACATCACCACAAGACAAATGAAACAGATTGGTGTGTGATTCAAGAACCTATATGAACTTGAGGTACCAGATGCATGCAAATATTTGTGGAGCAAGGCAATGGTTAGAGACTTGGTGGTTGAGAGGGAGCATGAATTACCTCTCAACATCCAGCCTCAGAAGAAGCCTAAAAAAGTTGTGGAGAAGCCAAAATTAGGGAATCAGTGAGGAGACCAAGTGGAGGCATCCACTCAAGCAAATACCTCTAGTGGGGGGGAATTTCAAGTCAAGTGGGAAGAGGGATCACATGCAACCATACCTCCAGGTGAGAGGTGGGGCGATCTGAAGTCATAGTCCCAAGGGTGCAAAAATTTGGGCAGGGTCCATTGAGATGTTTTGTCTCATGGATCATTACCTTTCTATGGGGGACCAGAATAAACAGTAGTAGGATGTATCAGTGGCGGTGATGCAGACATATGTCAGACTGATAGATGCAGAGATTAGTAGCAGTGAGATATTGGAGCTTGGAGCAGATTTGGAAACAATACAGATGGCACAGTGCAGAGTCAGTAGCAGTGCGAAGTTTTTCATTTGATAGTGTAGTAGCTAGTAGAAGTTAGAGACTCTGGTGACAGATGCATCATACTGATTCAAGTTGGATTCTTTTCAGTTTAGAAGTTGTAGTAGCAACAACACTAGAGAGAAGTGTTGCATGTAGAACATTCCAAAGGTACTAGATTAGGATAGAGTTGAATTCATTTCTTGGTTAGAGGGACTGTTAAAATTGGCAACAAGTAATATTTAAAATGGCATCAAAAGGGATTCCAGTTGATCTCTCTTTTCTTCTATTTTTGGAGTTGGTTTCATAACACAATGTGGATTTTCTATACGTTTTGAGCTCACCGAATGTGATATGTTTACACATGATGATTTGATCAAATAATTGGTTTGGCTTGTTGTGATAGGAAGTTCAAAAAATTGCATGTGTACCTTATTGATAGGCCACCAATGAGGTATGATTTGAAGTTATTTAAATTTATTTTGAATCTAATGGAAATTATGTGCTTGGTATAGGAAAGCATGCAATGCCCGGTTTCGGATGGTTGAAACCGACTACAAGAATTTGCAGTGTCGGTGAAAATAATTGGAACAAGCAGTAGTATCTTGGTAAAGCACTTCAGGAGTAGGGCCATTGTGTGACATTGTAACATCCCTAGGTTAAAACTTCATGTGATCCGGATCTTAGGGGGAGGCCCCCAAGACCTAAAAATTTGAAATATATCTGGCAAGATTTGCAAAATTAGAATGCGAGAAAAAATAGAGAACACACAATAAATAAAACAACAAAGAATTTTTTAATTAAAATAGAGAATAACTATAGAAGATACATTGTGGTGGACAATATGTCCTTTTACAAGATGTGACTTGTTACTTATAACATTTTTTAGTTATAATACTACAGGTAAATTCCATGAGTGGGTAAATACCATGGGTGAATGAATACTATGAGTGAATGAATACCATGGGAATATGTCACTTAAAATACCATGGGTGGATAAATACCATGGGTGATGAATACCATGGGTGGATGACATTTACAATACCATAGGTAAATTTCATGTGTGGATGAATACCATGGCTGGCTACATACCATGGGTGAATTAATACCATGGATAGATGTCACTTACAATACCACAAGCGGATAAATATTATGGGTGGAAGAATACCATGGGTATAGGCCACTTTCCATACAGATGATTCCTCCCTCCTTAAGAAGCAATGGTCCCCATTTCGTGAATTTCCCTCCTGATAAGCCTTTGTTCAATACGAAGATCCAATTAAGAGAATGGCTTTATGTGGTTAACCCATAACCGTGATGAATGAAGATACGAGGATAGAGATACCCTATAATGCTTGTGACCAACTATGATACTGAAAATGTGCGGCCTATAAAATGGACTTCGATGAAGTGTGGATTTGTGGATGACCCATAACCATGACAAACAAATATTCGAGGATAAAGATACCATGTAATGCTTGTGACCAACTGTGATGCCAACAGTGTGCAACCTACCAAAAGGACTTCGATGAAGTGTGGGTTTATGAATGACCCAAAACCATGAAAAAATAAGATATAGGGATAGAGATACCATGTAATATTGCTTGTGACCAACTATGTTATTAACACTTTGTGGCTTAGAAAGTGGACTTCAATGAGAAGGACTTTGTGTGGTTGACCCATAATCGTAATGATGAATGTTGATGAAGTAGTAGGTGCCTAAATAGCCTATGGTGAGATGGAACATCTCCAAATAACCCAAGCCAAACATGACTATGTTGAAACTGATGAATGTGGAGCAGGTGCCTACTAAAGCGGGGTGGGAGGGCAGGTCTCCAAAGGGAACCCACTCTGAATTCTGCTCCAGATTTAAAATGGGAATAACTTGGTCAATATGACACAAAATATTTATTATAACCTATTTTTGGAAATAGAATCATCATTCTGCATCTTTCCATGTGTTTGAAATCGTTGTCTAGATACTTTGGAAACTAAAATTCATGTTACATTTGTCTTGTTGTCACAAAATTCCTGAAAACATCGCTAATTTTAAATCAGTGATAACTCCGTTGTCCAAACTCTTATTCGATCGATTGTTTTTTGAAATTGGGTAATTTTTAAAGGGAATCTTAGATGTATAACCATTTCTCTAAAATTGTGCACTAAAAACTGAAAAAAAATGACAGGAGAGCCACCATCCATGAATTGTCGTTAGAAAAATGTCTGCAACATTGTTGATTTTGAATCAGCGATATCTCCCTCATCTGGACTCCGATTCGACTGATTTGTTTTTTGAAATTGGATATTTTTTCTCAAGGAATCCATATATGCTATTTTTTATGAAACTTTTGCACCAATATTTTCATATATGCTCTACAAATTCGTCGCCCAAAAAATTCCTACAAAAAAAAAAACAAAAATTCTTCCCGCTTTGTCCAAGAAAGTGCTTCGTGGAGATCATGAAACTTGCAAGGATTTTGCTTAATATGGCTGCCAAATGTTGAAACTAAAATATGATTCAAACTCTTATTCTCATGGATTCATAACCTGAATCTGATACCATTGATCCGGATCTTGGGGGGAGGCCCCCAAGATCTAAAAAAAGGAAATGGATCTGGCAAGATCTGCAAAATTAGAATGCGAGAAAAAGGAGAGAACACATAGTAAATAAAACCACAATCTTTATTTTTTTATTAAAACAAAGAATAATTGTAGAAGCTACATTGTGGTGGATAATCTGTCCTTTTACAATATGCAACTTGTTACTTATAGCATTTTTTAGTTACAGTACCACATGTAAATTCCATGGGTGCGTAAATGCCATGGGTGAATGGATATTATGGGTGAAGGAATACCATGGGCATATGTCACTTACAATACCATGGGTGGATAAATACCATGGGTGGATTCCATTTAAAATACCATGGGTAAATTCCATGTGTGGATGAATACCATGGGTGGCTACATACCATGGGTGAATTAATACCATGGATAGATGCCACTTACAATACAATGGGCGGATAAATACTATGGATGGATGAATACCATGGGTGTAGGACACTTTCCATTCATATCATCATGTAATAAAGTTAATAAAAGAACAATAATAACCATGGTCACGGACACATATTCCAAGTTGAATTTTGGGAAAAAAATCTTAGTGTGGGTGTTCATTTGGTTTATTATGGCTATGGAAATTGGCAAAGGAAATGCCTAAGGCTTTGGAAAGGAAAAGTGGCATTTATTTATAAAAATAATAGAAAATAGGAGAAAATGAAGGCGAAAGGTCACAGGTTGCATGTGAGGAGTAAATTGAAGGAAAATAATGGAAAATGAAGAAATTAGAGGCCTCATTGATAAAAAGGCTTATGAGAATTAGTTGGTACCTTTTTTTAGTTTAGCTTCTGGAAGTTCGGTTTTAGAGATCTCATTCTCACTCTCATACTCTTGGACACTTAGAGTTTTCTTGGAGCACTCTTGGAGTAGTGTGGCATACTTAGGATTTGGAGCAAGAAGTCAAAAGAAAAGTAAGAAAGTGCAAGAGGACATCGGGATCAATAGCTACAATGGATTTTGCTTGCAGGTACCTAGTTGCATGTATGATTTCCTTACTAGTTTTGGCATGCATGACACATGCATGTGGTGTTTTGGTTATGATCTTCATTGGCATGGAGGATTTCCTAGATTGACAGTGGTTTTTCCTAGCCTTGTCATTTCCTGGATATACATGGTATTGTGGGAGTCTTTCCCTTTTTTTCCAGTTGGTTCTCATTTTCCTTTGGTTGTGGGTTGAGTTATTAGTTCCTGAAGCCTTGGTTGGAAAAATGCTCTGGAGCCCTCAGTGGGTTGAGTTACTAGTCTTGGAGCCTTGGTTGGACAAATTCTCTAGAGCCCGGCAACAGTTGTGGGTTGAGTTACTAGTCCTAGAGCCTTAGCAATATTGGGTTGAGACCAATCAGGTGATGGTTAGTGATATCCACTCGTGAGGTGGAATCACTGGTTGAGGGCTGACGTGGTTTATCCTCTGGAATCCATGGTTTGATTTTGTTGGATTTGTTTCATGAGATCATGTATTCATGCATGGAATATGACTCAGGGGCGACTGGCTGAAGAAATAATTGGTTAAGCCAATCTATCATTGGGTGGAACATGAAAGTCTCGAACTTGGTTGGCCTTTACATTCATTATTAAGAGCTTCTTCTGCTTGGTATTTCATGTGTAAATATATCGGTTCATATGTGGTATTTATGGTTTTCATATCCATGTTATTTATGTTGTTTATATGTTGGTTAAAATTATGTTTTATGATAGTGATGATGTATGGCTCTCATCATGTTTTGATTTCTAAATGTATGAACAATGAATATATGACCTAATAGATGATATTGTAGATAATGTGATAAGGCATCAATGCTTCTTAGCAATTTTCAGATAAGTATGAGAACCTTCTACTCAGATCTGTTGCTTTAACCTGTAGAATGCATATTTGTGACATGTTTGACGAAATGTATGTCATGGTTAGTGGGGTCAAGTCAAGTCCTTGTTAAATTATTTGAATTTATATCGTTTTTTCGATGTTACTTTTCATTTTTTAAAGTTTCATGGAGTTTTGAGCAGTGACAAGGTCCTAGCCCTGGAAATTCGCCTTAAATATCACATTCATTGGAATATAATTGGCACAAAAAGGCTATATTCGCACTAAGGCAGGATCGTGGGAGCGACTAGGGCTCTTAGTCGCATGGAGGCCTTAGCAAGGGAGCAATGGGGGTATTAATTCATTAATATGTTGAGTTCCCTCAGGGGTTGGTCACCTGGAAGGGTGGGTTAGATCCTGGAGGTTCTTTAGGATGTGTAGAAGGTAACATTGGTTGTGTTTTGTTGGTTCCACTTCCTTAATTGTACATATGGAGTTGAATCATATCATGGTATCCTCTTGTCACATGTTTACCCTAGTTTGTTGGTTACTTAGGTAGTTGTGGGAGGAGGGTGTTATAGATACTGGTACCCAATAGTGTCCATTGGTTTCCATGATCATGATTTAATCAGTATGATGGTTATGATGCAGGGATATGCCTTGGTTTTTGGACCTTCTAATGTGAGGAAGCCTTGCCAAAGGAGGGGTCACCCGAGGGACTGTGTGGCAGAGAAGGGGATGCCCGTAGAACATGGAAGGTGTGTGACCACATGGGAGGGGGTGACCGAATTTCCTGAGGGACTGTGTAGCAGAGAATGGAATGTCACGGATGGATTTGGTTTTGTCATTGTCATTTCCAGTTGGAATCAGATGCACATTAGGAGTGTGTGTTGGAACAATGAGTCGGTAATTGTGCAATGAGAGGACAAGTAGTGCAGGATTGTAGTGTTGGAAATTGGATGCAACTTTGACTTTGGAAATGGATTATGGACTTCTTGGGAAGGAGGTGGATCCTAGTATTACTTTGAGGGTGAAGGTGTGAGACTTTTGATTTCCTTGTTTTTTATAAGAGCATCGTATCCTTCTATTTGTTGGTTGAGAAAATGTGCATATGTATATATGTGTATATTATTGTAAATATTGTGTCGAGATGGATTTATAAAGCTCCCTAGATGGTATGATTATTTTTTGGTTGAAGAAAATGTGTATGTGTATATGTGTTTCTATTGTAAATATTGTAATGAGTTTTTTTATAAATATCGATTAAATGGTATGATGTCATGTTTTCATCATGATGTCATTGTAAATACTGCAATGAGCTATCTTATAAAGCTCCATGGGCAGTATGTTTTGGTTTTCAATGATTCTTTGGATTGTAGGTGTCATTGAACACTGAGGATGGTGTTCCCCCAAGGGGGAGGGTTCTGTAACAGCCTTGGTTAAAAATCCATATAAAAAAAATATAAGACCAAGGTCATGGGACACGTATTCCAAGTTGAATGGTGGTAAAAACATCCTAGTGGGTATTCATTTGGTTTATTATGGCGAAGGGAAATTGGCAAAGGATTTGGAAAGGAAAAGAGGCATTATTGGAATTTTATTTATGAAATTAAAGGAAAATAGGAGAAAATGGAGGTGAAAGGTCACAGGTTGCATGTAAGGAGGAAATTGAAGGAAAATATTGGAAAATGAAGAAAATAGAGGCCTCATTGATAAAGAGGCTTCTGGGGATCACTTGGTAACCTTTTGTCAATTCTAGTATGAAGCTCTTTCTTTTATTCTCTCTCTCATACTCTTGGACACTTAGAGTTTTCTTGGAGCACCCTTGGAGGAGTGTGGCATAGTTGGGATTTGGAGCAAGAAGGAAAAGGAAAAGCAAGAAAGTGCAACATGACATCGGGATCAACAACAACAATGGGTTTTTTTCGCATGTATCGAGTTGCATGTATGACTCCCTTGCTAGTTTTGGCATGCATGGCACATGCATGTGGTTTCTTGGTTATGATATTTCATTGGCATGGGGGATTTCCTAGATTGACAGTGGTTCTTCCTAGTCTTTCCATTTCCTAGATAGCCATGGTGTTATGGATTTTACTTTTTTTTTTTCTGGTTGGTGGTCATGTTCCTTTGGTTGTTGGTTGAGTTATTAGTTCCTGGAGTCTTGGTTGGAAAAACGCTCTGGAATCCCTATAAAATCTTGGGTTGAGTTACTAGTCCTGGAAGCCTTGGTTGGAAAAATGCTTTAGAAGCCCGACAACATCTATGGGTTGAGCTACTAGTCCCTAAAGTATTAGTTGGAAAAATGCTCAAGAAGCCCGGTGGCAGGTGTGGGTTGAGTTACTAGCCCTAGAAGGTGGGTTGGAACAAAAAATCTGGAGCCCTAGACAACTTTAGTAGAGACCAATCTACTGATGGTTAGTGATGTCTGACCGTGAGGTAGAATCACTGGTTGAGGGTTGGGGTGATTTTTCATTTTGAAGCCTTCGTTTGGTTTTATTTTGATTGTTCCATGAGATCACATATTCATGCTTGGAATATGGAACGAGGGTGACTAGCTGAAAGAAATATTTGGTTCAACCTAGTCTATGTTCAAGTGGTATGTGGAAGTCCCTGACTTGGTTGGATTTACATAATTTAATAAGAGTTATTTTTCCATTGGCATTTTCATGAGTAAAGGTGATTTATGTTATGTTCCTTCAATATTTATTTCCTCATTGATATATCTATGGTTATTTTATTGGTTATATGCGTTTTTTATGACAGTTATGAGGTATGGATCTCATCATCTTTTGATTAGTATGTGAAACAATAATGAATTAATGACCTAATATATGATAATGAAACTAATGTGAGAAGGCATCAATCCTTCTTGACTATTCTTGGATAAGTATGAGAACCCTATGCTCAGATATGTTGTTGAAACCTATAGATTTCATATTTGTGATATGTTTGATGAAATGACTGTCATGGTTGGGCTTGGTTATGTCAATTCCTTGATCAAATTTTGTCTTAGAGTCTTTTTCTTGGTGTCGTTTACTATCTTGGAAAGTCTCATCAAGTTCTGGGAAGCGGCTTGGATACTAGCCCTAAATAAGTGGCTTAAATATCACAGTCTCTGACATAGAATTGGCTGAAAAAACTGCAAGCTCTCCCTTGCAGACTTTGTGGGAGAGACTATAGGGTTCCATTCACATGCATGCCTTTTATTGGGTGTGGTTGGGGGTATAATTCATTGAAAGGCTAGGTTAACTCATGGGTTGGGCACCTGGAGTGGTAGATTGGCTCATGGGGGTCCTATAGCACTTGAGGGAGGTATGTAAAGTGTTGGTTCGTTCGTTCCACTTCCTTAACTATACTTGGGGAGTTGAATCATATCATAGTAACTCTTCGTCACATATTTACCCCAATGGACCGGTAAGCTTGGGTAAGTGAAGGAAGACAGTGTTACAAGGATGATGGGTTTAGAGGCACTGATGATGCAGGTCCATAAATGCGGTCCCAAATCATCGAGCCAAAGGAAGGGGAGAACCAAACCCAAATTCATGATCAGACCCCCATCCTATCATACTTGCATTTAGACTCAACTGAGGTTAGTAGATTCATGTATATATGTAATTAAAAAAGTGGTTCAATATAATTTATTTCCATATTGTTTATTTTGTATAAATAATGATCTAATTAGTTTGAATTTCAATGTGTTATATTGCAATACCAACTTATTGACACTTACCTTACACGTCATAACTCACATAGGAGTTTTGGTGGTACTTAGATGTCATAGTTTATATATTTTCGGGTTCATTTCATAAGGCATATTCACATGTGTGATACAGACTTTGTATATTTTCATACATGGACAATTTATGAATGTATATCAGGGACATTATTTTATTTTATGTATGTTTATGTGATATTTGTAATTTGTATATATTTTCATATGGATAGTTTATTGATACATGTATTCACTATTTTAGTTTATGCATTTGTATTAGTCTTGTTTATGGATGCTCATGAATTTTTGAAGTTTAAATGTATCTGTTAAAATTATTTCGCTAATTTAAGAATTTTTCTATATACTATAACTTTTATTAGTAAAATATATGTTCAATTTTGGTTTCCAGATTCATAGACACAATCACTTTGATACTAAAAATTAGCTAAAAGATATCATGTATCAATTTAATATTGAACATGGAAATAATTCCAATCATGTTTCATATTGTCTTGTAGAAAGTGTCTTTTAGTGCAATCAACATGTATGCTATTACAATTCAATTTTAAAAATAAATTAGTTGAATTATAAAGTCATGTGTGTGTGTGTTTATGTGTGTGTGTGTGTGTGTGTGTGTGTGTGTGTGTTTATGTGTGTGTGTTTATGTGTGTGTGTGTGTGTGTGTGTGTGATTTTTTTTTGTGACCCACCCATATACCATCAATTCATGGACAACTTTTTTAAGTATTTCAATCAATTTCTTATCTCAAGGTTCATTTACAAAACACAAATATGATTGAAATGAGTTTTATTCAATTTTAATATTAAAAGATATCATGTAAACAAAAAATAGGTTTTATTCAACATTAATTATTTTGAGATTATCTACAAGAGCTTAGTCATAACATGATATAAGTCAATAGTATTGAAATTTTATATAAAGTTCAAACAACAATGATATGGCAACATTTCTATAATTTTATATAATGTTATCAACTTTCCTAAATTTACAAGTATTTATCCAAGCATTTCAATCAATTCCTTATGATAGAAATTTATCTTCTTCCCTCTCTCCCCCTTCCATCTATATCTCTATCTTTGTTGGGTATGTGTTATATTCTTTCCACGACTAGCCCCACGCACTGTACGTTGCGTCGGGCACAGCAGGGGGTCACAAGGGGGGAGACAGCCCCCACTGTTGGATTCCGGGGCTGCGCCTCAGCGAAATTTTTTTTGGTGTGCGGACCTACTCATAGGTGGACCCACCCATGTTTTGTGCATGATTTTGCACATGGTTTTGGAGTACAATGGTTTTTGGCCCCAGGTATTTTGTAGATCCGGTCAAGGGAACTACGGTTATGTTCTAATCCAGGGTTAATCGATTGGGGTTTATGTATGCTTCGGCATATATGTGTGTGTGTGTGTGTGTGTGTGTGTGTGTGTGTGTGTGTGTGTGTTGTAAAACTAAAAGGAATATAATGAAAAATCAAGCTAGTCGTCCCGATTTGGGATCCAGGGGAAAATCTCTGTGTTTATCTGTTTTATGTTTTATGCTCTCGCTATTGTTTATTTTCTTTTATAAGATTCATGTGTAGATAATTTTTGTTCAGGGTTAAAACCTAAATTTGGTATCGGAGTTGTTTTGGCTTCAAGGGGACACCTTTGTTGCTGAGGGTTTTTTTCTCGGGCCTGAGGTAGACCCTGTTCAGTGGGAGATCTATGGGATCGATTCTTGCGATGAAAGAAGATGGCGAGCGACGGAAAGATAGAGATCAAGAAATTTAATGGTCAGAGTTTTGAGTTGTGGAAGCTCAAGATGGAGGATCTGCTAGTGGATAAATATTAGTGGATCGTGGTAGATCCAGGTACTAAACCAACAGCAATGTCAGATGAAGACTGGAAGAAACTGGATCGGAAGGCTAAGAGCACAATACGGCTATGTGTCTTAGATTCAGTATTGTTGAATGTATCTGGGGAAGCTACGGCGAAGAATTTGTGGGAAAAACTTGGGACTTTGTACCAATCTAAGTCTCTGGTGAATAAGTTGTTCCTACGGAAAAAGCTGTATAACCTGAGGATGAAGGATGGAGACCCAGGTGACGAACGCTCTGAATGCCTTCAATGCTTTGTGGTAAGTCAAATTTGTCATGCGGTGATATTAAATCTCGGATGAAGATAAGTGCATCAGTTTGTTGTTTCTCTACCGGACTCGTAGGATAGTCTGGTTATTGCAATAGGTAGCAATACAACTACCTTGAATTTTGATGACATTGTCTTAGCCTTGCTGTCGGAGGAAATGAGACAGAGAAATATGGAGGGCCAGAATGGAGATGCCTTATCTGTACGAGGAAGGTCCCAAAACAGAAACAAGAATAAGGTTTTGAGTGGGAGAGCCAAATCTAGAGGGAGATCTAAATCTCCCGGAAAGTTTGTAAAGGTATGCTTGAAATGCGGAAAGGAAGGGCACTACAAAAAGGAGTGTAGATCTAAAGCTCCTGAGAAAGGAAAGGGATCTGATGATGCTCCTTCTGCAGAGGAAACAACCACCTCGGATGAAGGTGGGGATGTGTATTTAGCTTCTTCTTCAAATACACATGTAGATCATGAGTCATGGTTGATTGACTCAGGTGAATCTTTTCACTTCACTCCCCATAGGGAGTGGTTCTGCGAGTATGAAAAATATGGTGGTGATGTCTTCCTAGGGGATGATAGGAAGGCCAGAATCATCGGACGTGGAAAGGTCAAGATGAAGCTGCAAGGTGGAAGGATTAGAACACTTTCTGGTGTTCTGCATATTCCTGCATTGGCCAGAAATCTGATTTCTATAAGAAAGATGGATGATGCAGGTGTAAAAACAGTGTTCGAGAAAGATGCCTACAAGATGGTTCGGGGAGCACTGGTATTAATGCGGGGAGTTCGAACTGGAACTCTGTACAAGCTACAAGGTAGCAGTGTTATTGATGGGTATAACAGTTCTATGGTTCCTGAAAGTGGAGCAAAAAGACTAGCTGTCTCTGGAGAAAAGACCATGCTATGGCATCAAAGGCTTGGACATATTGGAGAGAAGGGCCTTCAGATACTGCATAGAAATGGTGTGGTAGAAGGTATGTATAATTGCTCTACGGATTTTGCAGTTTACGTGAACAACGTATATGGGAAGCGAAGTGCCCAACACCCTTACAGTGCTAAGAGGGTGAACAAGATATTAGAACTTGTGCACAGTGATGTATTTGGACCTGTGTCAGTTCCATCACTGGGAAAGTCTATGTACTATGTTTCATTCATATATGACTTCTCAGGGAATACATGGATATATTTCTTGAGGAAGAAATCTAAAGTCTTTAACAAATTTAAAGAGTTTAAGGCTCTAGTGGAAAACCGAATAGAGAAGAAGATAAAGGCGATGAGGACAGATAATGGTGGGGAGTTCTGCAAGAAGGAATTTGAAGAGTTCTGTAAGAAGTGTGGCATAACACGATAGAAGACTACTCCATACACACCTCAGCAGAGTGAATTTCCAGAAAGAATGAACATAACATTGATGGAAAAGGCAAGAAGCATGCTCAGTGGTACTGGGTTAGGACAAGAATTCTAGGCAGAGGCAGTGGAGACTGCATGTTACTTGGTTAACAGATCACCTTCATCAGCGTTGGAGGATAAGACTCCACATGAGGTATGGACTGGTAAGAAACCCTCTCTTTCACATCTGAGGGTATTTGGATGTGATGCATATGTATGTTCCAAAGGAGAAAAGGACCAAGTTGGATAATAAATCTGAAAGGTGCATCTTTATTGGGTATAAGGATGGTTTGAAGGGTTACAAGCTTTGGAACCCAGAAATAAGGAAGGTTGGGTACAACTGAGATGTGGTGTTTAGAGAGGTGAAAGATGTTGTTACACATGAAGTCCTACCAAAGGAACTTGAGAAGATAGAGTTTGAGCTAAAGGAGAATGAATCAAACTCTACAACAGAATAAGACTCAGAACAGGAAGAGCCACAAACTCCAACTGTGAGAAGATCGGCTCGGGAAAGAAGGCAACGAGAAAGGTATATTCCATCTGCTTTCTATTTAGGTTTTTCATTAACTATAATTGATGATGATCCCAGAACTGTCAAGGAGGCAGTGGATTCAGAGGATGGAAAACTCTGGAAGGAGGCCATGATTGATGAAATGGCATCCTTGCACAAAAATGAGGCATGGGATTTGGTGGAGTTGTCGATTTCGGAAGAAGCCCATCGAAGAGAAAATGGGTGTTAAAGATGTTTAGGAATTTACACCTTGAAAATAAAACAATTTTGCGAGAGAATAAATAAACATAACCATGAAAGAATCCAGCAACAAATCATGAACATAAACACAATGTTTATCCGGGAAAACCCCAAATCCGGGGAAAAACCCAACCAATGAAATTTCATTAACCATTGGCCAAAACCCTGGCCAATCCGGCCAAGTGAGCCTTCATCGCTCACCTCCAGGCCCTATATTACAATGAAGTCTTTCCAGCCTTTTATAGGCTTCATTACATGCAATACCATGGGTCAAAACCATGGGTGCACAAAACCACTACTATTTGCAATTCGACTTTGACTCTATCCGCAGTCAAGTTTACCTAACAATTCCCCCCTTAAACTTGACTTGGGGATTATTGACTAAATCTAGCCAAACCTGCTAAATGAGACAACCCCGCTCACTCTAGCTCCTCCCCCCTCAAACTTTTTACCCAGGGTAATTGTTAATTTGACATCCCCCCCTATCACCTAGGGCTAACCCAGACTTTACCAGTGATTACCCAGGGGTATGCATGCCATACCAGGTCTTACAGCAGTATGCCCATTTACATGTAAAACATTAACTCCATTATAATAAATTTTTTTTTTGTTTCATTGTTGTTGTTCTTTGTGTGACCATTCTCTACATTCATACATGATGTCCTCCTCCAAAGAGGACATCATAGTTAACTACATCAATTTGCTGAATAACCTTGATATCCATATAAAAAGAATCCATCTACCGGATTACATGGGTCACCAGCTTCTGTAACCTCCAGTTCTCTAGGAATTCTCTTCAGATACATGGTTCATCAATTTAATTAATTCACCTGCAAATATCCTCTCTCATTTGACGTTCTTCAAAGCATTTGATTGACACATTCTGTCAAACACTTTCCTAGCACAATGGATTTCCATGGTTGCATGAAACCATCATTTCATTGAATAATTCATTAAAAAAAATTCCAACCAATGCCCATAGTTGGCTTGCTATATCTTTAGATCCAAATCAGTGTAATTGTCAACAAACCACCCTTCCTTAAAAAGCTTAACACACTGATCACTCAACTAAAAGGCCTCGAAATGGACATTAGCACCAACTTCACTAAAGCAGTAACCCATTCTTCAATTTGCTCTCGGCATGGAGTTCCGCGGCATGCCAAATATCCGCAGTGGAGAGCGTATAATCCTTCTTTCCCTGAGTGATGGTCTGCGTAAAAAAAATGAACCCAACTCTCCTCATCCTTGTCATTCTCTTCCTGCAATGAAGATTGATCGCTGCTTTCTCTACGCTGCTCTAAAAAAGGCGCAAGCCTCAGATCGTTGCCCCTTACATCCACGTCTTGCCCGCCTTCTGACACCACAAACCTCTCCGGACAGAACTCATGAGGCGATTCCCAAATGTTGGGGTCGTGCGTAATCGACCACATATTCACCATAATAGTTGTGCCTGCTGGAACACACATTCCGCCGGCCATGTTGACGTTGTGCTCTTACCGTGGAGAGAGCAGGCCATAACCGGGGAGTGGTCCGGAGACGGATGCATTGTAACGCCTCCTTCCCACCACGACACAACGGTAGGGCGGCTGAGATATCCCGTCATTGCGTGGGTCTTGCCCAACTACTGACATCCGTCTTCTGGGCTTCTTCGAGCTTCGGGAGTTGACTGTACGTACGACCGTTGTCTGACCAAAAATGAGTGCGACCATGGAGATGCACTGAGCTTTCTGTACCCAAACCCTACTATTTACCCTGGTCGACTAATCAACTATGGCCCTTTCCGAAAGTCAAGTTTACCTAACATAAGGAGAAGATGAATGTAGAAGGCAAGGTGGACAAATACAAAGCTCGGTTGGTAGAAAAAGGTTATTCCCAAGTGCTGGGAATTTATTTTGGTGATATTTTTTCTCATGTTGTGAAGGTGACTTCTATTAGATTAATTTTATATGTTTCTGTTGCATTTGATTTTGAGGTAGAATATATGGATATGAAGACAGTATTTCTTCATGGGGATCTAGAAGAGGAGATCTACATGAAGCAAACTGAAGGCTTTATGGTGAAGGGTAAGAAAGCATTGGTATGCAGGTTAAAAAAGTCTTTGTATGGGTTAAAACATTCACCAAGGATTTGGTATCAGAAATTTGATACCTATATATGGGGACTTGGCTTCACCAGAAGCAAGGAGGATCATTGTGTTTATTTTAAATTAATTGGTGATCGTGTTATTTATTTGGTATTGTATGTGGATGATATGTTGTTGATTGGAAATGACGAAGAAATTATCCAAGATTTGAAGACCCAACTATTCTCCAAATTCGACATGAAGGATCTTGGTGTTGCAAACTATATTTTGGGCATGGAAATTAAGAGAGATCGGGCAAAGAGGAAGCTCTGGTTAAACTAGAGGAAGTATGTAGAGACTATATTGTAGAGGTTCAATATGAAAGATAGTAAACCGGTGAGTGTTCCTATTCTTGTAGGTGCAAAGTTGTCTGCTAAATAGTGTCCCAAGACATAAGAAGAAGATGAGGATATGTCATGTGTTCCATATGCAAGTGCGATGAGTAGCACGATGTATACAATAGTGCACATCTTAGACCATACATTGCACATGCGATGGGAGTATTGAAGAGCGAGGGTTTATGTCAAACCCAGGGAAGGAGCATTGGACAGCAGTGAAGCGGGTTTTCAGATATTTACGTGGCACTAGTGATTATGGCTTGTGCTACCAAGGAAGACCAGGATTAGAAATAATGTTGGACATTCGTGATTTTGTTGATGCAGACTGGGCTGGAGATCTGGACCAAAGAAGATATACAAGTGGGTATGTGTTTAGCCTATTTGGAGGTGCAGTCAGTTGGATGAGTAAAAGACAGTCTGTAGTGGCTCTTTTAACTATAGAGGAAGAATACATAGCAGCCACTCATGCAAGCAAGGAAGCAGTTTGGTTGCATAGATTGTGTTCAAGTATGCAGTTGGTGCAGCAAGCTATAAGGATAGACTGTGATAGCCAAAGTGCAATTTTCTTGGCTAAGAACCCTGCTTACCATTCAAAGACAAGGCACATTGATGTTCAATATCACTTTGTTAGAGATATGGTTGAGGCTAAACGAGTGTTGCTGGTAAAGGTGGACACTTTGAAGAATGTTGCAGATGCATTGACGAAGTCTGTGAGCACTCAGAAGTTCTCTTGGTGTAGAGAAACAATGGGTGTTGAAGAATTGGCCCATTGACTAAGCTCTCCTATGGCCCCCTATGGAAAGAAAACAACAAGTGGGAGAATGTTGGGTATGTGTTGTACTCTTTCCACGACTAGCCCCACGCATTGTATGTTGTGTCGGGCATAGCAGGGGGGTCACAAGGGGGGAGGCAGCCCCCACTGTTGGGGTCCAGGGCAGCGCCCCGGCAAAAAAAAATTTGGTGTGCAGACCCACTCATAGGCGGACCCACCCATGTTTTGTGCATGATTTTGCACATGGTTTAGGGTACGATGGTTTTCGGCCCCTGGTATTTTGTAGATCCGGTCAAGGGAACTACAGTTATGTTCTAATCCAAGGTTAATGGATTGGGGTTTATGTATGCTTCGGCATATATATATATGTGTGTGTGTGTGTGTGTGTGTGTGTGTGTGTGTGTGTGTGTGTGTTGTAACACTAAAAGGAATATAATGAAAAATCAAGTTGGTCGTCCCAATTTTGGATCCAGGGGAAAATCTCTGTGTTTATCAGTTTTATGTTTTATTTTCTGTTATAAGATTCGTGTGTAGATAATTTCTGTTCAGGGTTAAAACCTACAATCTCCCTTTGTCTCTCCTTCTTCATCTCTCTATATTACCCCACAAGCATACACATTGTCTCCCCATACCTATCTACATCTCCCTCCCTCTCCCTCTCCCTCTCCCTCTCCCTCTCTCTCTCTTCCCATTATCTCCCTCTATCTCCCCTTCTGCCTCTCTTCCCCTTCTCTCCCTATTTCTCCCCTTCTGTCTATATTTCCTCCTACTATCCTCTCTCCCTCTCTCTCCATATTCGTTGTCACTCCCTCTCTCATTCTCTCTCCCCCTTCACTCCATATATATTCATTCTTTGTCTTTCTATCTCACCCCAAAACTTGCACACTCTCTCTCCTTTCCTCCTCTCTCTCTCTCTCTCTCTCTCTCTCTCTCTCTCTCTCTTTATATGTCTTGAACTTATTCCTTCCCTATATTTTCCTCCATCTCCAACTCTCAAGCTCCTCTCTTTCTCAAATACTCTCTCCTCCTCTCCCTCTCTCCATCTTTGTGTCCCCCCTCTCTCTTACCCGTCTCTCCCAATCTCTCTTTATATATATATTTCAAAAAACTATAAATACTTTGAATATATATATATATATTACTTTGATGTTGTACAAAAATTTAATTTTTTATATAATACATATTTAAAATGAAATACCTCAAATGTGTGTTGTACATTCACCTGGACGGAAGAAAGATAATTATGCATGGAAATATTATCTAAAATTTTCCAAAATATTAGTGTTCCAGGTGCCTCCATCAAAGATACATAGAGCACTTCATGTCTTCTAATTGAAACTGCTGAGGTTTTATTTCTTTAAAGGTAGCTTTAGGTTATGATTATTTCAAGATTTTAAAAATAGTATATATTTTATTATGTTATATTTATAAAAAAATAAGTTAAATAAAATTAACATATATATGGAGTCAGCTTGTATGGCTCTTTTTGTGTTGATGACTCTTTTGTTGATGCATGTGGTGTATATCAACCACATTTATTAATGTGGTTGTGCTAGTATATATTAAAATATAAGAAATTTTATATTATATTAAAGTTAATAATATTATATTAATCCAAAATTAATAAATTTAATATTAACATTAAAATCTATTAATATTAATTTTTGTTATTAATATCATTTCATCATTTAATTTAATAATAAGAATAATATTATTTTAATATTAATATTAAATTTAATAAGGTTTTTACATGACATTATAACAAAAATTCTAATAATATTTGGAATTTTAAAATGAGGTAAAAGTTTAATTTTAGATTTTTCACATAGCTCAACCAAGCCATAGCGCTCGATTGAGATCCTGTTAACCATGTAAATGACTTGACCGAGGGTTTACGAAACCCTCGATTGAGCTATTTAAATTTGAAATTTAGGCACTCGATTGAGGCTCTTAAGTCCTAAAATCAACAATTCCAGCACCCCTTCTACAAAATTTCCCACAACTCCATTTTGTACCCTAGCGTACTTAGGGTTAATTTATCCTTAGGTGGTGGAGTTTATCACGTTGGATTCATGAAGGAATCCTCTATCCAATGGAATATGAGTTTGAAATTTTCAAATTCATATGATAGTTTTCATCTAATTTCCTTTAAACATAATGCTTAAAAAAATTTTGAATTGTTTTAAATAGGTTGAATAAAAAATCAATATCGTAAAATATACACAACGAAAAAAATTCAAAAAATACCACTATCTTCGTTTACGAGTCGTATTCAAAAGGGAGTTTTCTGTTTTTAAATTTATTTAAATAATTGAAAAAAAAACTTACGTGAACATGTGTATTCAAAATGCAATTGAAATATTACTTCGCCAAATTCGAATAATAATAAAAAATATATTTTTTCATAAAAAAAATAAATTGTTAATATGAAAAACTTAGGTCTCTCTGTGTAGATCATGCTCATATATATATATATATTAAAAATTACACACTTTAGACTAAGTTATGTTATGTGAACACACACATACCTCTTAAGATGAGTGAAAATTTGTAAGGACAAGAATTTCATTTAATGGAAAATTGACATATTATAATGACACTAGGTTTTTTTGCAAAAAATATCATTAGGACAACAACAAAATTATCCACATTTTTTTTTTTTACGCCGAATCAAAATTCACAATGCTTATATGAATTTTGACGGCTTCAATTTGATAAAAGAGGAAAAACTTGAAATTTCTTCGCCACATTTGGCCCAAAAGTGTAACCCATCTTCATGTTTTTACCCTCTTCATGGAAGAATAATTTGCAACTAGAAACCAAGATCAATAACCATTTGTTTATCTCATTGTTATAACATAAACAACAGACCAACAAAATCATTTTCAAGGAATAATAAATAGAATTATCATCTCATACACCACATATCAGATTTTCACAACTTATATTAGTCCATTATTACTAGTACGTACAACAACTAGCATATCAACATTCATAAGCCTTAAACAAAAGTGTCATCCCATTTATCAAAGGTAAATACACATATATAGCACACTTGAGTTGTTGGAAACTAAAGGAAGGTGAGACACTTTCCACCCAACCTTAGGTTCAACTACACTATAGTCTTTCTTGCATTTGACCACCCCGAGCTAGATATGATACCTTAGGAAAAGCTTCACTTAGGGTCACTCAATATCATAGTCAAGTATTAAATCTGAAGGCTACTCTCCTTCACTTACAATATTCAAGAATGTCACTCATTACCTACACAACTCAAAATAGAGGCATTCATTGATCTAGAAGTCCTTTGTGGCATCCCTTCTCCAGTGCCCTACTTTCTTTCGTTAGGAAAAACTATTCAAGACTCTCCAAGGCCTCGAAACTCAGGTGAAGGCTTCTCACTAGTTCCTTTTCCAATTCACCTCAAAACTCACCTCCACACTGATGGTTGTGAATTATATGCTTCAAATCACCTCCTCTTCAGAGTTATGTCTCGCACACATACCTGTGGGTTGAGTCTATTCACACAATTCATAGTTTGCAGACTCTCTTCGGCAAGCACTCTCTCATGTTCTATTCTTGATACTATATTCTCTATTATATACTTAACCCCCTCACCCCCCCCCCCCCCCTCCCGCGGACCCTGTCCTTCCACAAGCATTGTTTCGAGTATGAGACATTAGTTTTCTCTTTAGGATGCATGTTCAAGTCTTGGTAGGATCCAAATAGGATGTTTCCCATATCTCTGGGTTGCCCAGTACTAATATTCCACTTTTCGTAACTAATGGAAGTTGACATCCCAAATAAAAAATCAAGAAAATAATATACAATTGTATTCTTTAAGAGTAGGAAATTTCCATGTCCCCTCACAACTTTCACTCAATGAATTTTGTCTCCCAGACATTGGGATTCATATAATTTTTCCTTTCCTTTGGTTTCAAAAATACATATATAATTAAAATAATATTTGCATCATGATAAAGTCTAGTATAACATCCATACTAATTATCTAACATTACAGTCTTAGTTACATGATGTTACATTGTGTTGGTAGTATTGCTCAATACTGTTAGTGCATAGCAAGAAGTATAATTAATCTACATTTTCTTCTATTTTTTCTATTGGATCCATACTTCTTTATAAAATAATGTCTACCCTCATAGTTTCCTTAGTCTTACCTATGAGATTTAGAGCATCCTTGTTAATTTGAAGAGGTAAAGTTGTTAAGAAGACGATATCCAAGGAAGTTTATCTTGCACATTTTGAATGAGTAAACACAAGTGAAAAATAACTAAAATGCCAACTTTTTTCCAATACAAATTCCTTGTAACGTATAAATTATTTTAATATTAATATTTATTAGTAATAATTGAAGGGATTAGTACTCCTACACTTAAAATTGAGTAGCCCTAATTTTGTGGCCTTACCTCTAATGGTTTCGACTTTTTGTACCAGTTGCTTCACTTTTCCGCAAAGTGTTTCTAATACTTTTCTCTTCGATAAGATGTGTTGGAATTATGGCTAATTTTTTCCTTGATGTAAACCTTTATGGGTAATGCGTTGTACTTGGTGTTAACCTGGATGTCAACTTGTCACCGTATCATGTTCTTGTTGGAACAGGGTCTCCTACAAAGCTACGAATCTGGTCCATTTTGTATATTTTTTATTATATTTAGTCTAACGCAAAGGTTTTGGGGTGGGTCAAAGCCCCTAATGCATTGTAAGCAGGTCAAGGGTAGACCAAGAGTTCGCAAACCACAGTTTGCAGACCATTGGATGTATAGGCTAAAATAGTATAAATAGTTGAACCTTTTTGAGTCGATAGGCAAAAGATGAATAGAGATTGATGCGAAGTACGAATTGCTAGATCTTGGGTTGGGTTGTTTGGGTTAGGACTCCTGCTGGCTACGTGTGCGGAGATCCTCTGTCCTGCTGTGTGCGAACCCTTCTGGCTATGTGCGCGGGTGGTATTTGGAGAATGTAAGAGGATTTTTTATAAGTAATATATGTGAAGTATTGCTGAACATATGATGTTGTCTAGATCTGTTCTATTATGATTGATGTGAACTTGTATGTTTAAACTACAAACTCATATGTTTTATCTCTGTGATATGAAAGTATCTGCACCTAGTATATTACTATGATAATACTATTGTTGCACTTAATGACTGCATCTCTTTTAATAACGCGAACTATCTGTGTTGATAATATTGGCTATGATTATGTTGTTTTATGGTTGTAATTGATGATACGCACATGGATGCGAACCTGCTAGAGAAGATCTGATAAGAACTATAGTCTGGTTACGTTCTAGAACCCTACGAATCAACCTTTGGTGTAGATCTAATAATTTTGGACCTACGTTATTACCTACTCTCTCTCAGGGTGCGGAAACCTGGTTCCAGCACCCTCCCATACTGCTTCGGGTGAGACTTTGACTTGCGCAAGTGGGTCACCGCCGAAAAGGCCAGTAGTATAGGGGTTTGTTGGCAAACCTTCACCTCTGAACCTGGGTCAGGACCCCTCGAGCCAACAAATAGTTCTGTTGCCGAGACTGGGAGCATTTTGAGGGAGAGATTTGGTAATGCCAAGGCCATGTTGGAAGCTTGAAAAGAAATAAATTGACGAGTGGTTTGAAAATCAAGTTCAGGAACTCGCTGTAAAAGAAAATCTTAGTGCAAACTTAACGGTGAAGGAGTGGAAAAATAAGTATATTTTCTTGGAAATCTATGAGATTTTCTTCGTAACTTTTGAAATCGAGCTACAGGAGTGGCTCGCAAGGCTGTTCAATTTTCAGAAGTGTTGGAAAGAAGAATGGGTCATGCAGTGGACCCCAGAACTAATCCGGCAGTTGGAAAATACTGATAATACCATTACTCGCACAATAGATCATTGGGTGGACAGTGTGATAGGAGGATTTGTGACTGAATTTGCAATCAATAAATTTGTGTCCTACTCAGAAGCGGAGCAGAGGTTCTTCAAGGGTTTCCAGGGTAAGTTTCTAAAAATTGTGTTGTTATTAATTAAGATCTTATTGTGCGAGAAAAGTATCCTGTGTAGCCATACCAAGTGAATGAGCTTCGATCAAAGTGATGGTACAATGCGTAGTGGTAAGTACTACAGAACTAATCAAGAGGGAGATCGATCTGTCTACAGTCCAGTGACTAATTTTGCTACGCATAGCCCCCCCTCAACACCATCTTTGAATCCTCGTAGGGGAAAGAACTCACCTTCGCCACCACCAGAAGACGATATGGCTTCACAGATGAATTTACCCACCTTCAAGGGTGTGGGGGACGAAGATATGGATCGATTCTAGTTTGTCGCAGGGTCTGTATGGACTGCGCAGAATGTAGCGAGCGATGCTGTGAAAAGAGCGTAGCTGTCTCTTGCTTTTGAAGGAAGGGCCCTGGATTGGTACATGGGATACCTCGACTAGCATGCGAACGCGAGCATTGAGGACATTAAGAACACCTTGAAGTAACTGTTCAAGAAGCCTAAGGCCTACTCCCAGATAGTGAACGACCTGAAAGATTTCAAACAAGGCCCATCTGTGTTTGTATGGGAAGTTAATCAGCGATTGAAAAAAGTAATCAGAGAAGGAGGATTTCAGTATGATGACAGGCAGCACAGGAATGGTTCATCTCTATGTTGCTGCCTGACCTGCGCATATCTATGGGTCACCAAACTTTCGAATCGTAGGAAAAGGCCTTGGAGGGCGCTATGAAGTTAGAAGCTGCGCCCAAAGATGATACCCAGCTGGGCGTCCAACAAATCCAAGGACAATTGGATGCGATGCACATGGAGATCCAGAACCTGCGAAAGGAGCGAGGAGCAGAGGCTAGCCCTAAAAGATGGTTCATACGATGCAAGACGAATGGGCACACCAAGGATAATTTTCCTTTGTCAACAGACTATATGCAAGCCGGGGGACCTAGCCCGTTGCACCCTAGGGAAATTTCAGGGACAAGTGGGCCGGCACTATGGTGCGATGATTGTCGCTTGCGGGGCTACACGACACAAACCATTGCCCCCGCTTTGCTGTGTATGTCCCAGAGGTAAAGCAGAAATGGTGTAGGTTCTGCAGGTCTATAGGACATGATGAACAAAACTGTCAGACGTATGATTTGATGATCGATTGAGGGAATCTATATAGGGTACATTCGGATCCATCCTCACCAAGTTCCCTCTCAGGCATAGGTGGCTCCCCATCTAGTGGCAGGGGAGGAGGCAGAGGTGCCAGCGCAGGTCGGGGATGAGGGCAACTAATCTGTTATAACTGTGGAGAAGTAGGACACTTTGCAAGGGATTGTCTAAACCCTACAAGGCAGTCCTGTCAGTATTAAAGACAGCTGGACCTTGCGATTGAAGATTTTCCAACCTTGATAGCAAAGGTGCAGGAGAAACAATAGACACCTACGCAGAATGTGCAAAGGGTTACGATGGAGCCTCAGAACAAGGGACCAAGTATTAATATCATAACCCGTAGCGGCCTACCCACCGAGGGGGCTGAAGAAAAAGCTGCGGATCAGCCTCTGATCGGAAAAGTGGTCATCAAATCAGAGGGCCTAGACCTACAAAAGGAAAGGGAAGCCTTTATCGCAGCTCAGCAGGACTTCGCAGGTCCCTGCAGCCACCAAATAAGGGGATGGGGTCCGACCGTTTTTACAAGCATGCATGAAACTGCTGCACAACCAGCAGGCCGTTGAGAACCTCCAGGAACTATTAAACAACTGCACCGAGAAAACCAACCCGCCCCTGGAAGTTAAGGATGTAAACACACTGTACATGTACAAGAAACACACTGGTAGTGAAATTTGGCTAACGGCAAAAATCGGGGATTACGAAATGAAGCACGTTATTTTGGATCTAGGGTCGGACGTGAACATACTACCCAAGAAAACTTGGCAGCACATGGGAGAACCCAAGTTGGAATGGTCCACTATCCAGCTGCTCATGGCCAATCAGCAGAAGGTCATACCGTTAGGAAGGTTATCACATATTGTAGTGGATATTGCAGGAGTTAAGGTCCAGGCTGACTTCGAGGTCATTCAAATTGTGGAATATGCGGACCCTTACCCTGCACTCCTAGGGTTATATTGGGCCATCGACATGGGCGGTATTATCAACTTGAAGAAGAGAAGCATGGTATTTGAGAACGGAGGGATATGGGTGATAGTCCCTTTAGACCCCACAGAAGGAGAAAGGTATACAAAAATAGTGTGTATCAATGAGGACATAGATCACATATACAAGTTAACTACGTAGGATGAAGATTGGATAAACCCTACAGCTGATAGTATGCTCTGCTGGGAAAAGGATAGTGATTGTTTTTCTGAATCTGACGAAAAACTGGAAAATTGGCAAAACCGCTTGCATGATGTATCCGTGCTGTGATGTCTCAGAATTTCAAGGGATTTCTAATGTATATCTTTGGAGGTAAGAGCTCTGCCCTACTTTTCTGGTTTTGGTAGTATTAAGGAACTTTTGCAAGCATTCGAAGCTGAAGTTCCAAATAAACGAAGGTTATGGGCCCTCAATATCGCCCTACGTGTAGCACCTGCGAAGTGGTGGGATGAGCGTAAGGTTTTATTCCAGGAATGGGGGCATGTCAGACTATGTTACTCCTACGCTTCGACCCTCTGGTTCACTTACGCAGGGAACAACTCGAACTGGTAATCTGAGGCTGCACAGACTTGCACAAAATAACTACCAATTACGGGAAAGGGTGCGTGAATGCTAGATGCATCTCCTATAGAAACTCTCTCAAGATGGTGGATACTATGGAAGCTGCGGATCTGGAAGCACCTACAGCTATGAAACAACTGCGCTCGCTCCTCCACTTCGCAGGCTACTACAGAAAAACCAGGCAGGAGTATGCATTGATCATAGCGCCTCTCAATGAGCTGCTTCACAAGGCTATTTCAATTCACAGGGACACTAAATGTCAAGGGAGCTTCAAACTAGTAAAGAAAACAATAGGCCCACTCAAAATGTAGATGGAACGTTGGCTGGACCACTGTGCGCACGAGAGGCTCGTTGAACACACACAAGCGCACTAGAAGCACAGGTGTGTGTTGAGCGCACCAGAGCTGTGAAAACTAGCCGTTGGGACAATCAAATCGAATAAATGAAAAATCTATCGTTGAATGAAGCGGGCAGCTGGAATTTAATGAGGCAATTGCAGGATATTTTTTATCGTTTATATGATGGTAAGTTCCAAGTGCAGCTTGCCCAACCACTGATTGCTCGCATTAGCTATAAAACGGGTCAGACAGACCAGACAAGGGTTCTGTATTAGTTGTATAGCTTGTACTTGGCATATCTTACCATGACGATTTCATGCTACAATATGCTCTGTGTTTACAATATCTCCTTCATGTCCGAGCAACCTACCCCCTCGGACAGTAGCAACCCGAAGTTTTTTTTTTTGCGCCAGGATGACGGCTAGGAACCCTGTTGAGCCTTCTGAACCAATGACTTTGGTAGAACAGGGGACTGAGGAAGTGGTGGAAATCGAGTCGAAGGCGGAAGAGATTCTCTCCACGCTGAGCTCAACCACGAGGAAAGGAAAATCAAAGGCATAGAGCTTCGAAAATTCCCCAAAGGCCACAAAATGGGCTACAGGAAAGCTGCGAACTTCCCCACAGGCAACTGAGGAGGAAGCACAACCCGTCGAGCCAATTCACTGGTTACCTCCCTTCGTTCGACCACGCAGGACATCAACGCACACACCAAAGAATATTTATGGCCTGGTCACTTACCTGCAAATGCCACTAACCCCAAGCGAGGTCCCCATCATTGGCAAACTCTTTGGTAAGCTTCATGAGGTCAAGTTTGACAATCACGACCTAGACAACTTCGAATAATTCCTTGAACTAGCTCCTGCATTATACCTCGACTCGATTCATGACGACAAAGGAGTTACAGTCATTCCCCAGTGCTAGGTGCGTGAGTTGGTCGGGTCCGAGCTCCTGAAATTGCTTAGGATGCCCCATTTTGGTCATTACAATATTATGGACTGACTCGCATGGAAGCTGCTCGCCCTAATTCATGAAGGCTACCTATGGATCGAAGACATGATTCCTATTGATGTTGCACTGATTCATAGGATTATTGGCCTCCCGATGAACGGACCAAGCCCTCTAGAGCGAGTGGGTAAGAAATACGAAGGTGAGACTGTTGAATTTGTGCACCAAAAATACAAGGTGGAGCGGAATACCTGAGGCTTTATCATCAAATCCATCAATGATCCCGCTACACAGTTGAACACGATGTTGCTGGCATGAAAGTTGATGCACAAATTCCAAGTCCCCACCATCCCCGCCTATGTGATCCAGCTCGCAGGCCAATGTGGGAAGGGGGTCTTTTTTAATTGGGCTCAGTACTTATGTGACGAATTTTTGGCCAACGTCCGAGAATCCCAGGACTTAGGGCGCGCCTTTTTCTACTCATGGTTGTTGTTCCTCATAGTGTTGGTCACCTGGGAAGCTCCTGTGGATTCATTCCTCCCTGAGCTTAACCTGGATATGTGTGAAAGAGCCTGTTATGCGCACTTGTGGGACTCCAAGGATGCACAGCGTATAGAGGACAATCAAGTCTTCTAGGTCCTCTTCCAGAGCAGCGTGGCAGCTGCCATAAACTCTTGACCATTCTTATCACCCACAATCTATGACATGTACAAGCGCATCGTGAACTTTTAGGTGACCAGGCACAACATACAGATTCGGAGCCGAAAGGAGAAAGCTTAGACTTCGCTCCCCTATATGGTCGCAGATGAAGAAATTGACAATGTTATTGCACTCTGGCCCTCATATTGGAAGATTGGCTTCAAGACCGGGGCGCAGGGCCCTAAAGATGCCAACACAACACAAGTAATTCCCCCTGTCACTATTAAGGATATTGGAGGCTCCAACAAAAGTATCGGGAAGGACATAGAACCGGCTGCGAATCAAGATGTGCAGCAGAAGCGGACGGATGAGAAGGATGTCGTAGTAGCAACACAGAAATATTCGCAACCCAACTTAGGGACAGAAGGAGGTAATGCAGGAGGAACTGCATCCCCTCATGGGACGAAGCGCACAGGCGAGCCTGTCGGAGGACCCCGGAAGAAGCAGCGCGCTCAGCGGACAGCACACGATGAAACTGTCACATTGACCGACGGTGACCTTGAACAGATTACTGATGTAGTCTCTCTAGCCATGCAGGATCGATGGGACGCCCTCGAAGAACAGCAGAAGGCTGCGCTCGCTACATTACAGGCCGAGCTCCGCGAGCTGCAACTAATGAGAGACACACTGCACACCAGTGTGACTTTGGTATGGACACCTCAAACCAACAGCAATGCTACGCTCACAACGAGAGAAAGCCGCCTCTTCCTTTTTCTTGGCGCTACCCTTATGATTAGTCCACCCGACCTGAGCACACAGGTTCATAGTTGCCGGGAGGTGCAGCTGGACTTAGCCAAACTACCCCAGGATGCTTTGCAGGGACTCCACATGGGTATATTTCAAGAGATTCAGCACCGAGACCTACAGATTCACCAATAGCTAGGCTTAGCTGAGAAAAAAATCATCAAAAGAAACGCTGCACTCGCCCTGGCCACCACGCAGTAGAAGGAGCTCAAGAGCTTCATTCACCATCTTTACGTAGAAGTTCCAGCAAAGATTCCAGCTACCGCTACACCCCATGCAAAGGTTGATGGGTTGGTCGCCGCATTGAAGGCATCCCAAACAGAGGTTGCGGAGGTTAAGTCATGGATGGAGCTGCAGATTGTCGATCTGCAAGCTAAATTGCAGCCCGAAACACCTCCGGAGGTGCAGGCCCAGCAATCTGCGCTGGTCACTGCAGCTACGAACATTGTCACAGGGTAGATCGCGCAAGGTGCTCAATTACTAGAAACGGCCATGCAGATATGGACCAAGGTCCAACGCGATCCGCTCCTGCATGAAATAACCCAGGCCCTACGGCAGAAAGAGGAGACGTTTGAAACATTGGAAGCCACCCTACCCACGTTGGTTCCTGCTCAGCGCTTGGCACAACTGTGAACTAGCCAAGACCTCCAAGCTTAGATCGAAGAGCTTCAACAGAAGAAGAAGTCCCTCAATGACCGCTTGAATCCTTGGGCTGCTTACGCCCTTAAGCTGTCGCAAGATGCTGATGTAGGCGTAAAAGAGCTCAACCAGGCCCTGGAAAGTGTCACCATTGCGACGAAAGGCCCGATTTCACAGAAATTGGTTGACATCGCCCAGAATGTTGGTGCCCAAAGTGAATCCGTGCTGCCCCCATTGGCTGAAGAAATCAAACTACTGTAGGTGCAGATGGAAACCCCACCATCTCAGTGACTCGAGACGAGTCACAAGATTGTGTTGGGGGGCTGTTGGAATAGGGTCTCCTACAAAGATACGAATCTGGTCCATTTTGTATATTTTTTTATTATATTTAGTCTAATGCAGGGGTTTTGGGGTGGGTCAAAGCCCCTAATGAATTGTAAGCGGGTCAAGGGTAGACCAAGAGTTCGCAAACCACAATTTGCGAACCATTGGATGCGTAGGCTAAAATAGTATAAATAGTTGAACCTTTTTGAGTCGATTGGCAGAAGATGAATAGAGATTGATGCGAAGTACAAATTGCTAGATCTTGGGTTGGGTTTTTTGGGTTAGGACTCCTGCTAGCTGTGTGTGCAGAGATCCTTTGTCCTGCTGTGTGCGGACCATGCTGGCTGTGTGCACAAGTGGTATTTAGGGAATGTAAGAGGATTTTTTATAAGTAATATATGTGAAGTATTGCAGAACATATGATGTTGTTTGGATATGTTTTATTATTATTGATGCGAAATAAGATTGTTTGTTTAAGCTGCGAACTCATTTGTTTTATCTCTATGATATGAAAGTATCTGCACTTAGTATATTATTGTGATAAGATTGTTGTTGCACTTACTGACTGCATCTTTGTTAATAATGCGAACTATCTGTGTTGATAATATTGGTTGTGATTATGTTGTTTTATGGTTGTAATTGATGATACGCACGTGGATGCGAACTTGCTAGAGAAGATCTGATAAGAACTATAGTCTCGTTACGTTCTGGAACCCTGCAAATCAACCTTCTGTGTAGATCTGATAATTGCGGACCTGCGTTATTACCTACTCTCTCTCAGGGTGCGGAAACCTAGTTCCAGCAACCTCCCATACTCCTTCGAGTGAGACTTTGACCTACGCAAGCGAGTCACTGCCGAAAGGGTCAGTAATAAATGGGTTTGTTGGCAAACCTTCACCTCTAAACCTGGGTCAGGACCCCTCAAACCAACAATCGCAGCAGTGACACTTTCCAAGGTCTCGACAACGGAACCATTTGTTGGCTCGAGGGGTCCTGACCTGGGTTCAGAGGTTAAGGTTTGCCAACAAACCCCTATACTACTGGCCCTTTCGATAGTGACCTGCTTTCGCAGGCCAAAGTCTCACCCAAAGCAGTATGGGAGGGTGCTGGAACCAGGTTTCTACACCCTGAGAGAGAGTAGGTAAGTCAAGTTCGTAGCCCCAGACGTTTGTACCAGACAAAAATATTCACGGAAGGGTTCGCAGCAAAAGCAACAAACCGTTATCAAGTACATATCTATTCAAGGGCTTCGCATCCACATGTGTCCTGCCAATTATCAGAACAGAGCAATAGATTCACAGCTAATCATAAATATAGACATTTCATAGCTTAAGCAGATAACACAGTCACTTTCATAGCTTAAATCAGTAACAAAGAAGAATATATATCATAAGCAGATATCACAGATTCACATCAACAGTAATTTCCAACAAATTCAGATCTTCCAACAATACTTCCACATTCATTAGTCTTTCAGATCTACTTACAATACCCAAAACCAGCCCGCGCACACAGCCTAGCGGGGTCCGCACACAGCAGGACTGAGGATCTTCGTGCACACAGTAGTAGGAGTCCTACCCAAACCAACCCTAGACAAATCTAATATTTCGCACGTAGCATCAATTCCAGTCCATTCTCTGCCTTAAGACTCAAAATGTTTATCTATTTATAACGATTTAGCCTAAGCTTTCCTCTGGTCCAAAAATCGTGCTTTGTGGACTCTAAGTCTACCCTTTGACTCGTTACAATGCTTTCGAGGCTTTGACCCACCCCAAAACACCTGTGTTAGAATAAAATATGCCAAAAATATACAAAAATACTCAAAACTATCCTAATTCGCATATTCGCATCCTTTGGAGGACCCTATTCCAACAGTCCCCCAACACAATCTTGTGACTCATCCCGAGTCATTGTTATGCCTGCACAGATATTTTGGCCATATAGTAATTTGATTCGATACGGTTTGAGCCGACTACCATTGATGTAGCTTAGTAGCATATCACTGCGAAGGGTGGCTAGCCTAACAGCTTCACCATTCGTGATCTCCTTAACTGTGTAGGGACCAAGCCAGTGCTGTCGGAATTTTCCTGGATGCTTTGCAAACTGGCTATCATATAAGAGGACTAATTCGCCCTTCGCAAATGTATTTTGGCGAATATGTCGATCATGCCAGGCTTTATCGCGAGATTTTTGAACCAGCTGATGGAAATTAGTAAGAAACTGATCTTCCTCCAATGCCATAAGCTGCGCTAATCGCTCCTCCATGATATCAGGTTCTGCCATGTTCGTAAATGTTGCGATACGTAGACTAGGAACAATATACTCCATTGGCATAACAACCTCTTTACCATAAACCATCCTGAATGGGGTTTTTCTCGTTAGCTTCTTGCAGGTTGTTCGATAGGCCCAAAGAACCGATGGGATGTGCACGTCCCAATCGTTGTGATCAGCGTTGCATACCTTTGTCAGCGCTTGCTCCAAGATTTTGTTAAAAGCTTCAACCGTGTCATTTGTCTGTGGGTGATATGGGGTGCTCTTCATATGATGGATCTGGAACTCCTCAGTCAAAGCTTGGATTGTTTCATTAACAAAGTGCGTACCTCTGTCGCTCATGAGGATCTTCGGGCATCCAAATCTGGTCAAGATTTGTTCAAAGATGTAATGCGCAATGGTCTCCGCAGTACAACCCTTCACTGCTTATTCTTCGACCCACCTGGTTACATAATCAGTGGAAGTAATAATGTAGCACGCACCAATCTTCTTCCCTGGTGGGTTGATAGGCCCTATGAAATCGATGGCCCATTTATCAAATGCTTGTAGAGCCATTTGTGGTTGAAGGGAAATTTCATCTCTGCGGGACGGCCTCCCTATTCGTTGGCATGTATCGTAGGCTTTACAATAATCGCGAGCTTCACTATGCAGGGTTGGCCACCATAACCCAACTCTCAAGATCTTTTGCGTCGTTGCTTTCCCTGCATAGTGACCTCTTGCTACCCCATCATGAGCCTCTACCAAGATAGTGGGCCTTTCATGTTCCAAAACATATCTCCGCAATACTTCATCAACTCCCACCTTATATAAATGACCTGCGATGATGGTAAAATCTACGAGCCGGGTGACTAATTCTTTCTTCTTTTGTACCGAGTATTTTGGAGGTTCCCTCCCAGTAGTCAAGAACTGAATGATATCAGGGAAGTGCGCATCCACTACCTTAATAGCAAATAGTTGCGCATCAAGAAATATGTCCTTCAAGTTGGTTGGCTCCTCACCATTCTCAATTCGAGACAAGTGATCCGGCCCATCATTCAACTTTCCCAGCTTGAAGATGATTTCAAAGTCATACTCCTCAAATAGCAGTAGCCATTGGAAAATTTTCCCTCCCAACATAGGCTTATTTACCAGGTACTTCAAGACCAGAGACATGTTTGCCTGACATGCATCATCCCAACAAAACCAGACATCCTTCATAAGCAAGTTCTTTAGAGGTGTTGTGATCAGTGCATATTTTCGAATGAACTTCCTGTAATAACATGTGTGGCCGAGGACTGACCGTAGCTGTTTCCTTGTTGTAGGAGTCATGATAACTTCGCCCACTGTATCTGCATCCCCAATCTTGGCCAACGTAGGGTGCATCTCAATGCTACCCATTCGCAGCCTGAGCGGTCTAGTAACTGGGCACGTCCCCTCCGATTCCGAGACAGAGACAGCACGTGGACCATCCTCACACTCCTTTAGGGCTAGGTTATGGTATTTGGTCATATCCGGTATCTGCATCTCCCATGTTAACACCTCAGGGCCAACATATGGGTGCGACTTACCCCATACTATCGTGTTAATTTCCTGCAGAGCTGCATCAAGCACCTCCGTTCCACCTACTAACCCAAATGTCCCCAGAAATTCATCCTTCAATGTCTCCCAGTGTCAGGTGCACTAATGTAGCTCCGCATCCAAATACCATGCAGTGTGAATTGGTCCCAATGCATGAATAAACAGATGAATCCACTCTTTGGTAGTTCTGTTGCACCACTTTTCCATCCAAGCGAACAGATACTTGCGCGGGTCTCCTGGCCTGAGGAATTTTTTGATTCGTATGTCGGTCGAGGGCTCAAACCGCAGGATCATCATATCCTGAAATTCCCCCACACTTCCTTGTGGGTGTTCTCCCAGCGCGCAGGTGTTCCCCGCATGGCTATATTAAGGGCCCATAGCCTTTGTTCCCTCAGAACCTTAGCTTCAAATGCTCGCAAAAATTCATTAATCTTACCAGAAACATCAAAATAGGGTAGGTCTCTCACCTCTGAGGAAACACAGCGAAATTATTTTGTGACCCGAAGACATCGCAACGCAGAAACATCATGTAACCGATTTTCCCAATTCTCTATCTCCCCATCGGAATCGGAGAAACATTCACTGTCCTTTTCCCAACAGAGTACTTCATCCACCATGGGGTTGATCCAATCTTCATCCCACACAGTTAACTTATAAATGTGATCTACATCTTCTTTGTCACGCACCGGCTCTGTATATCACTCGCCTTCTACAGGATCTAATGGTACTATCACCCTTGTCCCTTCGTTCTCAAATACCATGCTTCTCTTCTTCAAGTTGATAATACCGCCCATGTCGATGGCCTAATATAACCCTAGGAGCGCAGGGTAAGGGTCCGCATATTCCACAATCTGAATGACCTCGAAGTCGGCCCGAACCTTAACTCCTACAATATCCACTACAATCTGTGGTAACCTTCCTAACGATATGACCTTTTGTTGATTGGTCATGCGCAGCTGGATAGTGGACCATTCCAACTATCCAGATGGTGTCAACTTGTCACAGTATCATGTTCTTAATGATTTTATGTAATAAGGAAGTATATTGGCAGCTTAGTCAAAAGATACAATTGAAGAATATTGAAAAATGTGAAGTTTACAAAACCATATGCAACTCATGTTGATTTCATGAACAATAGTCGTGTATGCGACCCTGTGCATGGAAAAAAAACATTTGATTCTGTCAACAATTACCATCAACAAATGTGAGGGAATTTTTAGTAGTATTGGCAAGGAAAAAGGCTATAAAATGTGAAGGAGATTAAGCAGTTGTGGTGTGCATTTTTTATGAGATATTCAATGTGATTTGGTTGGGAACAAGTGTGCACTAGAGCACAAGGATTGAAGGTCATATGCAGATCAAGAAGATAATATGAGATAGAGATAGTTTTGTTGTTTGCAGTTGATACATGAGTTGTAGGTCTAATGGAATTTCTTCTAGTATTCTAATGTGCTTTGTTGTAGGAAGTTTTAAGGACTGTTCGAAGATATAATAAGATATTTTTCATAAGGGTTTCAGTGATTCAATGAATGGATAAACTCATATGGTTATTGAAGTTATAAATCTATGTTGTTGATTGTCATCAATAAACATAAATATATTGTTGAGTTCATAATGATATTGTTATGTCTTGAGTTTGATGTTATTGGTATTGAGAATAGTATCATAATTATTGGATTTATGAGGGATCTAATTGTTTGTAATATTTTGAGATCTTTAAATAGGTTTTGTTACTAAATAACACGTACATACACATATATGTGTTATAATAGTCATGTATACATTCTAAGTTAATAAGTGTTTTATCGTTGCTTGATTAGGTTTGATGATAGTTGTTGTTGCTATTTAGTAATTTATATGATGATGGTAGATTAGCTTCGAACATACACTAAGGCTTGGTTTTGGTATTCAATGATTAGAGATCTATACGCAATTTATATGCACAAGAAACTTGTATATATGTGGGAGCTCTCAATGATAGTCATGTATATATTTTTATTTGAGTATGGGAAAGGTTCCTATTGTTGTAGGGATTAGGTGTAGGATAGAGGACATAGGTTTACATGTCTGAAGGGAATGATGTTTTTTTTTGTTAGTTTTTCATGGTTGCCAATTGATGCTAACAATGAAATTTCATTAAGTTAATGGCTTTATGATGATAAATTGGTTTGGAAAATAGTTTTACTTGATAAGTATGATGTATGATTATTGGCTTATTATTTTTTAGTGTTGCTTTGGAAAGAGTTTGACTTGATAAGTACATTGGAGGAGTATTGGCTTGGTATTTGTTAGTGTTGATCAACAAAGAGTTTGACGTGGTTAGCGTTGATGAGATTTGGCTTGGTAAATTAGTGGTTTGGTTGCAAAGGGGATATTGGTATCTTGGTATTCAATTATACATTTTTAGCATACTTTTTTTATCAGTGTTTGGTTTCAGAGAAATAATTGGTATTCATGTGTTTGAGATTAATGGTTGGTGTCAGTCTAGTTTGAAAATTGGATGAAATGTGGCTTGCAGGTTTTAGTCAGGTGGATCCAATGTGAAATATTTTAAAACATTATCCACATAGGTGTTGAGGGTTGGAGCCTTCAGTAAGGGAGTAAGAGCTTCCTTCTGGTAAGAGCTGGTAAACTTGATCAAGGAGTAATAGCTTCCTTCCAATCAGAGCTAGAAAAAATGGTGGTGGTAGCCTTCCACAAATAGGATCCTATGTACTTGTAAGAGTCTACGTCAGTACAAGATGTAAATATTTTCTTTATAATAAGGAAGAAGATAGAGGCGAAAGAAATGGTGGTTTTCTCCTGAATTGGGTATCCACCTAACATCCTTGTGTCCCTATGTTGTGATGTGTTACTTATGTTATGTTTTATCTGCTTTTGTGTTGAATGATGCTCATGGTTAATGCATAATGAATAGCTAATGAAATAATGATTCAGATAAATGTGAAAAATCAAGTAATCTGCATATACGCTACTTTTGTTAATTAAATTCATGTGCACACACAAGTTTCCTGAAGAAGAGTCGCATGTAATTTTTCGAATATGCAATTGAATATGAAATGAAATGAAATATCAATTCAACCTCCCCCACCCCCTTGCTCCTATCTATACGTCTAGCAATTGGTATTAGATCGGGTCCTTTAGAAGTAGCTTGATCACTAGAAGGTAGATACAACAAGATGAGTAGTCAAGATGGAGTATTTTCTACCAAGCCACCTTTGTTTAATGGAACAAACTTTGTATTTTATAATATTAGAACAAAATCTTATTTTTAGTCTCTTGGATCAGATGTGTGGGCAACAGTCGAAATGGGATATCGATATTCACACTCCATTCCTACTAATAATGTAAGTAAGAAATAGTACGAGAGAAATGCCAAAGCAGTGAATGCCATACTAGGACTTGCAAAATCTGAGTTCGTAAAAGTGATGTAGAACAACACTGTGAGGGCAATATGGGACAAGCTAGTCAACATTAACTATGAAGGAGATACAAAGGTAAAAAGTGTTAAGTTATAGTCTTACAGAATGCAATATGAATATCTCAAAATGCATGAAGGTTAAAGCATTGCAAACCTTTTACTCAGAGTATATGAAGTTGTAAACATAATGAAGCATCTTGGTGATAAGATTGAATATGTTACAATTGTTGAAAAGATATTAAGATCAGTAACTCCTAAGTTCAATGTAAAAGTTTTAGTTATTGAGGAAATGCAGGATTTGAAACAACTATCTTTAGAAAATATCCTTGGAATTATGACAACATACAAAATGAGAACAAAAGGAGATACATAAAAAATGAGAGAATTTTCCTTTAAAGCTACATGAAAAGGAAAACAAAAGGAAGAGCCTAAAGATGCTAGTTACATCTCAGATAAAGAAGAGGAAAATTGGTAAGGAAGTTGCAAGTGGGAACTGGTAAATTCAAAGGTAAACTCCCCTTTAAGTGTTTTTCTTGTAAAGGAATAGGTCACTATGCTACTAAATGTCCGTATAAAGAAAATCACAGCAAGAAAGAAAAAGGAAAGGATGTATCCAAGAAAAATGCCAAAAAAAAATATCTACAAAGAAAATATTTTATTCTAATAAAGACAATGAAGACACATCGGATGATCAGGTAGATTCAAACTCAGATTCTAACACTAGTTACAAAATTTTTATGGCCCTTGAAGATTAGTTGACTAGTAAATCAAATAATTGTGAAACAAATGGTTTAATTAATGCATTGAGAGAAATTTATTGACTCGGGAATGCAAACAAAGATCTAGAAACTAAAGAGAGTAGTATTGTTAAATAAATAAACTTGTTAAAGGATGGTTTAGAAGAAACTAATAGAAGAGAGGAAGTCTTAATGAAACAACTTCAATAAAAGGAAAAACATTGTGAAAAGTTAGAAACAAAAATTGTGACTCTAAGGGAAGATTATGAGAAAACAAAATCACAAGCAGATTGGAATCTCAAATGGGTAAAGGCATATGAATCATTAGAGAAGATTATTAATAAACAACGTTATCCTATAATTAATATAGGCCTTGGATATAATCACAAGGGTTCATATTTACAAGGAGATAATGAGGACCTTAATAAGAATCACCAAAAGCAAAATGAATCAAGTCCCCCACCAGAAAGAAAGAAATAAAGATCAGAGATAGGATCAATCCTCAAGTATAAGAGATGGTTTAATGGATATATTTCTTATTGGCATCTTCATTGATGAAGAGGATATTTATGCTACTAATGGTGCATTTGGAAAGCTAATGAAATCAGGATTTATAATGAAAAGTTAACATAGGTTCAGGGGGAGCATCTTCTATGCTTCAAATGGTTGATTGTTGGCCTTATGGTTTATGATGAGTTCATGGTTATTACTATTGTGATCAATCTTCTTACATTTTTTCTTCAATGCATTACTTACTATTGGAAGATATATATGTTGTTGCCACTATGTCATGGTTGATATTCAAAATGTTGTTGATCAGTTATATTCTTGATCTTCTTTGACTTCACATATGTTGTTGATGAGTCTCTTGGAAAGTAATCAACGTGATATAATATGCTATTTTTCATGGATGTCTTGTCATGGTCATGAAGAGACCCATGTTATAAACATTGTGAAATTATGCCATGTATGGAGTATTGGATGTTAAAGCTATGCATATCATTGATATAGCCATGTTACTTTGGGTGACTGATGTCAAATTGGGATCATAGAGTCATTGGTTGTGATAATTATATGGGAATATAAAACCATTTAATTTCTTCATAAAGCCTTGTACTTACATTGCATATCTCTAGAAGGTCTAGTATATGTTCAAGAGGAGCATGGTCAAGTTATGGTGTTCATTAGAGTCATAACAACATATCAGAATTGTAGTGTTGAACATATCAAGGGGAGTACTTCACCCGACTTGGTTCTACCCTTTGCCCTTGATGTCAAATGGGGAGATAAGAACTTGGTGCTTTGCAGGAGGTTGACATCGAGTACAAAGGGGGAGATTGTTGGAATTATGGCTAATGTGTTGTCCTTGATGTCAACTTGGATGGATAATGTGTTTTCCTTGATGTCAACCTGGATGTCAACTTGTCACAATATGATGTTCTTAATGATTTTAGAAGCATATTGGCATCTTAGTCACATGATACAATTGAAGAAGATTGAAAAATGTGAAGTTTGAAAAACCATACGCAACTCCTATGAAGGAAAGTCACCTACATACGCATGTTTCATGAACATGAGTCGTGTAATTGACCCCGCGCATGGAAAAGAAAAAATCATGAGAATTCCCCATGGTAATATCCCATGGTTTTATGTCACCAACATCTATTTGATCCCGCTAACAATTACCATCAACAAATCCAAGGTAATTGCCAGTAGTATTAGCAAGGAAAAAGGCTATAAAATGTGAAGGAAATTGAGCAGTTATGGTGTGAATTTTTTATGAGATATTCAATGTGATTTGGTTTGGAATAGGTGTGCACTACAGTGCAAGGATTGAAGATCATATGCAGATCAAGGAGACAATATGAGGTAGAGCTAGTTTTTTTGTTTGTAATTGATACATGAGTTGCAGGTCTAATGGAAGTTCTAGTAATATTCTAATGTGCTTTGTTGTAGGAAGGTTGAAGGAGTGTTTGAAAATATAATAAGAGCTTATTTGTAGGGGTATAAGTGATTTAGTGAATGGAGAAACTCATATGGCTATTGAAGTTATAAATCTATGTTGTTGATTGCCATTAATAAACATGAATTTATTGTTGAGTTCATATTTATATTGTTGTCTTGAGTTTGTTGCTATTGGTATTAAGAACAATATCGTAGGGGTTTGATTTATGAGGGATCTAGTTTTTTGTAATCTCCTGAGATCTGTATGTAGCTTTTGCTCTTGAATAACACATACATATGCATATCTGTGCTGTAACAGTCATGTATACATTTTGTGTTAATATGTGTTTTATTACTACTTGATTTGGGTTGATGACAATCGTTGTTGTTACTAAGTAATGTATATGATGCTGGTAGATTTTATTTGAAAAAACAATAAGGCTTGGCTTTGGTATTCAATGATCTAAGATCTGTACACAATTTGTATGCATAAGATACGCGTACATACATGGGTACTCTTAATGATAGTTGCATATATATTCTGATTTGAGTATGGACAGTTCTGATTGTTGTGGGGATTGAATACATTTCAGAGAACAAAGGTTTACAAATCTGATGGGACTAATGTTCTTATTTGTATGTTAGTTTTTCATGGTTTCCTATTGATGCTAATAGTGATATTGTGTTAAGTTAATGGATTGATGATGATGATAGATTGGTTTGGAAAAGAGTTCGACTTGATAAGTATTATGGATGAGTATTGGTGATCTGAAAATGGAAGGTACTTGAAAAGGGTGCAAGGTATCCATTTTCATTTATGTAAATGAGTGCAAATACTTCAAATTTTAAATCTGAAAATGTGAGAACTTCGTATTTCTAATACAGAGATAGACTGTAGGGGCATTTACTGGATATGTCACCTTTCAAAGAAAGGGTGAATCCAGAGGATACCTGGCCCTCTTACAGACTCTGCCTAAAGAAATAATAGAAGTAAACACTCAGACTTAATTAAATGACCTTACTCAAACTTGACATTATGCAGAATTTTTGCTTGGAGGAGGTGTATGTATTTTCTTCTGTTTATGTGTGTTAAGTTTATTTGTTTTTGCTGAAACTTAACATGAATATCAGCAACATAATTCATCCATAGAATAACAAAACACAACAGCAATATAATATAGGAGTTCACCCCAACTCTTGGGCTACATCTCCTTTGAGCTTCGTCAACATGACTAGACTCTTTGGGATTAAGGTAATCAAATTCTTTTACAAGCTCCAAACTTAACCACAATGAATACAAGAATGATTCAAAGGTCTGATAATACCATTTTAAATCCCTTTAATGGCAGTCCAATTCCTGCAAACAGCTTTAGGCTTCCATGGACACACATCCTTCTGTCGGTGCACTAAGCTTCTCTGAGCTTCTAAATGGCACAAACTCCCTCAGATTTCTGTTTCTGCTCCTGAAACCACTATTTATGCATCCAATAATGACCAGACATCAAATACCAACTGATAAATTGCTTACATTAAGCACAGCATCCCCAAAAATGGCTCTCCTCCACGGTTTGCCCAGGGCTGCCCACGATTTCATATCAACTACTCAAGCTGTAGAAGTACTCAAAATGATCTGAAACCACTTCCATTGGTTCCAGAATGACTGAAATAGTCAATATAGAGTTTTGTTTCATCAAAAACGGCCTCCGGCTGCTCCGGTTTCGCCTACACACTCTGTTTGGAAAATGGCCTCTAGAACTTAAATGAAGCTTTTCGGCTTTCTAAAGTTCTTAACAGGCTCTGAAAACCATCTAAACAGATTCAAAAGGCATGAAATAGCTAATAATTCCTATTCATTTACCTTAAACAGAGAAACACAGTCCAAAACACAGCCTTCTCCTTCCAGGCCCTATTGGCTCCTTCATCTTCTTCGATGCTTAAACCTGTGAAGATGACCTCTGTTAGATTTCAAAGCTGCTCCATTGAGTCCAGAAGGTCGAAGAGACCCAGAATCAAAAAAAAAATCACTCCAAAAGGATCTCCCATGTGAAAGATATGCCATATTTACTAACTGTCAGTCTCCCCCTTAAAAAACTCAAATTAAGTTTAGTTAACTGGAACTAAAAGTGGAATTCCGCCTTAATTGGTGGGATGGCGCTAAAATTGGCAGAGCATTTTCTGTTGGCAATAAATGTAAAGGTTCATGTGACCGCAAATCCCGCTGGCGTTATATGTTGGGAGACAACCGTTGTAACCATAACATGAAACTTCATTTAAACTCCGCCATAAAACATGTGAACACCATTGCAACTTAACCGTAACCTGTTTTAAACGCCATGTCCGCCAGTTTGGATGCTGCTGGTCTTGTGATGTGGTCACGAGAATAGGGGGAGGGGGCTAGCCCTAACCCCTTTTACAACTCCGCTTCCACCATAACAAACGTGCCACGTGAACATTTGACTTGCCATGTATTATTTGATTTAAACGTTGACATGAACCATATGATGTAACATTTAAACCACATACCATTTGCCCACGTTTTCAAAACTTTAACATTTCGAATTTAAACTTAGGACTTTGGGTTTTAACATAGTTTGGTTTTAAAATAAATAAATGTGTAATATTAAAAATTTTTAATAATAAGGTTTTTTTTAAATATAAATAAAATAAAATATATATAATAATATAATATATGATTAATTAAAATCATATAAAACATTATTAAATATATACTTTAATTTATTAATTAAACCTTAGAAATAAAAAAAAATTTCAACACATAAATTTATCAATACCCATTCAACATTAGAGGTTATTAGGTGATTTCCAAATGCAATAACTTCTTCATACGGAAACGGATTTCAGTGTCGTTTGCAGCGTTGGAATCGCATCGCCGAGGCCTATCCGGTCGCTCAGGTTCCAAATCAATTTGAGAACTTTCATTTTTGAGTTTTTTCCCAAGCTCAGATTTGAGCTCCTGATCAATTGGCTTGGTATTTGTTAGTGTTTTTTGGCAAAGAATTTGACTTGATAAGTATGATGGATGAGGATTGGCTAGGTATTTGTTAGTGCTAATCAACAAAGAGTTTGACTTGGTGAGTGTTGATGAAGTTTGGCTTGGTAAATCAATTGTTTGGTTGCAGAGGGGTTATTGATATATTGGTATTCAATTATATAGTTTGAGCATACTTGTTTGATCAGTTTTTGGTTTCAGAGAATTAATTGGTATTCAGGTGTTTGATCTTAATGGTTGGTGTGGGTCTAGTTTGAAAATTGGATGAAACGTGGCATGCGGGTTTTAGTCAGTTGGATCTAGAGTGAAATATTCTAAAACGTGATCCATAGAGGTGTTGAGGGTTGGAGCATTTAGTAAGGGAGTAGGAGCTTCCTTCTAGTAGGAGTCGGTAAAATTGATCAGGGAGTAGTAGCTTCCTTCTAGTCAAAGTTGGAGAAATCGAAGGTGGTAGCCTCTTGCAGGTAGGAGCATGTGTACTGGTAAGAGTCTTTTCCAATACAAGATGTAAAAGATTTTCTTTATAATAAGAAAAAAGATAGAAACAACATCAATGGTGGTTTTCTCCCAAATTAAGTTTCCACCTAAAATCTTGGTGTACCTATGTGTTGATGTATTGCTTGTGTGTTATGGTTTATCTACTTTTGTGTTGAATATTGCTCATAATTAATGCATAACGAATAGCTAATAAAATAATGATTCAAATGAATGTAAAAGATCAAGTAATCTACGTATACACTACTTGCGTTAATTAAAAGCACATGAACACCCAAGTTGCCTGAAGAAGAGTTACCCATCATTTATACAGTGAAATATTGTCAAATTGAGATTAAAAGAGAACGAGGTTTCTAGAAACATTGTTTTTGGCCATGTTTGTATTGAATATTAAAATCGAATACATAATATATGATACATTTTCATATTCAGAGGGTTATCTATACAATCTCAATTTTATTTATATTTATTCACAATGGTCACTTTAAAGTAGCCGTTGTATAGGGTTGTTAAACGGTAGAAATATTTATTTATATTTATTCATAATGGACACTTTAAAGTAGCCGTTGTAAACCGTAGAAATATTCTTTTTTTTGGTGAATTTAATATCTCGAATTTAATATTTAGATGCAGCTTTCCCCTTTAGTGTTTTTTTCTCATTTGCAGTTAACTTTCAACTTAAAAATGTAAGCATTGAGCTTAAGTCAACGATGGCAGTGGTATTACTCGGTGATCACTTTCCGTTGAAATGGTAAACCTTGTCAAGGATGGCGATGTATTTAATGGGTAATCGCTTTCCATGATCGGGTAATGAAGCAAAAGTGTAAATAGCGGTGTTAATTAAATTGCAGTGTGTTTTATGTGTCAGTGATGATATAATGTTAATGTTTAATAAATAGGTAATTTTTCATTATTTAAATTTAATAATTTTAATTGATTAAAATTTTAATAATTTAGAGTTTATAATTAATTAAATTTAAAATAAAATTAATAAAAAAAATTAAAATATATATATATATTACTATCTAATTATATAATATATATCAATATATTAATAATAAGAAGTTAAAATTATTATAAAATCAAATAAATAATAAATAATAAATATAATTAAACAAACATTTCATCTTTTTAATTTTTTTATTTTTATTAAATTTTTATCCAAAAATATTATGATGATGATCATGGTGGTGGTGGTGGTTAATGTCCACTGAGACCAATCTTTAGTCTATCGGACCTAAAGAAAAGAGTTATTTAGTTTGATTTAAGATTTTATTCCTATGCTCAAAAAGCTTGGAGAGAAGCCTCCCGAGCTCACTATAATTTTGACATCTTAAAAGGCTAGGAAGGTCAGTATTGCAACAAAGATTATGAAATTGAGCTCTAATGTGGTTGTATGCGGGGCACCCTGAGAGGAAGTGATTTTCATCCTCGATGTTCATATTCTCACAGAGATGGCAGATCATTTCCATCCATGGTGTTTTAGGAGCTGTCCAACGACCTGTTTCACTGTGGAGCTCATGAGAGTTTGTTCTAATCTTGGCTATACTAATTTTCTTCTTTGAGCTAGTTAAAACAGATAGATACTTTTGATCTTCTAGGGTGGGGTTGATGACCTCCTTATAATATCTTAATTTTCTTTTAGCTGCTAGATCTTTCTCACACCACATTTTTTCTTTGAACTTAGAAGTAACAATTTTTTTAATGTTATTAATGTTTTGCAATGCAACATTCTCGTCGATCTCCTAATGGTTTAACCAGGCCCTGGTGTCTTTATACCAACCTCGTTTAAGCCTTAGGTGGTTTTGGCTGGAATTTAAAGCTAGCTTAGGAAGTCTATGGTCTCCTATGCTATTGAGCTTGTGCTTGTACAACAAAAGCCTAGTCATAGCTAGGCTCTCGATAGGGGAAAGACCCACTTCTATAAGGAGAATAGGATAGGGTGTATTGCTTTTAATTTTAAGGTTATACGTTATAAAACGCTTCTGGATTTTCTCAATCTTTCTCCAGGATTCTCTAGAGATGTTGCAACCCCAAACCTCACATCCATATAAGATAACAAGAGTGACTAAAGTTTCAAAGAGGAACTTCTTTCTATCCCACATTACGAGGTTTGTCGTTTTACAATTATTTTCAAGACCAAAATAAGCTTTCCACCCCCATTAATCCTTTTTTGAATGCTATAGTTCCAGTTGAGTTTGTGATGAATATCAATTCTTAGGTACTTGTAAGAAGACACTTCCTCCAAGTTACTATTGTCATACATAAAATTAGCGTAAGTGTCCTTCTTGGATTTGATAATCATAACTTTTGTTTTGTCAGTGTTAACAGACATACCCATGGTAGAGCAGAAATCCTTAAGAAGTCTAAGTTGCTTATCAAGATCATATGGGCACCTTGCGAGAAGAACAATATCGTTAGCATAGAGAAGAAGGATGATGACTATCCCAGCTAAGATCGTGCCAACACATCATGCTTCCTCTAAACAACCTTCTAGCTTCTCAATGTAAATTCCAAATAGGGTAGGGGAGAGGGGGCAACCTTGTTTAACTCCGATATTACACTTAATATCTTTCGACTACCCCTCATTGCTCTTTAACTTGGCAATTACATTCTCGTATAACCTTATAGTGGCCGCTCTTAGTTCGAAAGGAACATTTAACTGTTCTAATCTATTGCATAGAAATATCATATATTTCAATCCCAACCCATTTCGCAATTTATATATTTTTCACCGTTTCTTGGATTTAGCACTCCACATTCATATAAAGATTGAATTTCATTTAACAACACATGCAAGTGTTTACCTGAAGAGTTAGTTTTTCACCACTTTTTGGAGCCATAAGTACTAATCCACAAGTATTCATGTGAATGTTTTCGTTTAACAATAAATGCCACTGTTTATTGAAGTTTTCAATTTTTATACAAGGTTTATTGAAGTTTTCAATTTTTATACAAGGTTTAATGTTTCCTCATATTCATATTTTTTTATGAGTTTCTTAAAACCACAAAAAAAAAAAAATCCTAGAGCATGAGAGATGAAAACAAAGAGACTATATTCATTTCAAAAATTTTATTATTATTTTTTTTAATTAGAGTAAATTGATAATAGATTTAAAGAAAATATTTTGAAAAAAAATTATATTTAAAAATATCGATTTATATTTTTAGAATTACTAATTATGGTTTATCATTATATTAATAAATTAAATTAAAATCAAATATTTTAACTATTACTATAATATTAAGATATATCAATAACTTATTACTTGAGTTAAGACTAGAAAAGAACATAAGGAACTTACTCTTTGACCTTTTTTTTTTAATAAAGAGCTATTGGAATTAAATCCATGACCAAAAAAATTTCAATTATTAAAAAAGACAGTGTTCCAAAAGAAATTTAGAATGAAATTGACACTTTTTTTTTCAACTAGGTTGAGTCTTAATTAATTAATGCCAATATTAAATGGAACAGCTACTGCCCACATGCAAGATGCTATTACCAAAATTTTGCAAGTTTGAATTAAGTCTAAACACCTTGAAGTTTTGTGAGCGGTTTTTATCCCACCCACCCTTAACTCTTAATATTTGAATCAATGACTCAATAAAGACTAAACCCCAAGTCAACTATTTAACAGGTCATAGGGAATGATGTTTCACCTTACTAGTGAACATCATGCTTATCAATACAATATAAGAGAATCAGTGGACAAGGAAGAATGGTTAATAATAGTTGTAATTATAGCTTCATTAATGCATTAGGGCAGTATGCCCATTAGATTTAACCAAGTACAAAATCTAATGAGTAAACCCCAATACATTAAGAATACATGAATAACGAACACTTTGGAACTGCCGCCTAATTATACATTTACGATTTGAGATGATACACATTAATGAAGTTAGATGCGGTGTTTAATCTGGGTTTTTAAAGAACCTCACTTCCAGCCTTTTGAAAGGGCATTCTCTACAAATGTCACAAATTCTCCTTGATAGCAATTTTTTTTGCTAAAATCTAGTAAAAATAATTTCAAAAAATTAAAATGTTGGATTGTTTGAAAAGATTTTAATGGTGGAAATTGATTCAGCACCATCCAGAGCTTCTGAGTCACCAACAAAATCTTGAAATTTAACAGTTATAAACCAAAATTGATAAAATTTGATAAAAAATTATCATAATCTTACCAAAATTTCCATTTTTTTAAGCTAATTTATAAAAAATTTAAGTAGTCCACAAAATTGAAAGTAACAGTTTGATGCGCTGTTCAATCTCTCAGCTTTTAAATAACCTCTGCATGCCCAAAATTAAAGGAGATTACAGCAGATATGGAAGGAGAGGAGGACTAACTGCATTAGCGGAAGTAGTATAAGCACTTGCTATGAATCTAGACCCCTATTTTTTTGGGCATTTATGGCCTTCTTTTAGGGTAAGCAATGAAATTTCGAGGTATTAACGGTAATTCGAATTTTCTTTTGGCGTTAGTCGTGAGATTTTGAAGGAACAACTGGAGAGAGATTTTTTCGAGGCTACCTTGGTTGTCATTTTTAAAGAACCTCATCATCCCCAAAATTAAAGGAGATGATAGCGATTAGAGAGTGTTCAAAGTTCAAAGGAGCCTTTGGATGAGGTGTCTAATTTCTATTTCACATCTTATTGTATATATAAATTTAGCATCTTAAGAGCATTTTGATTGCTAAGTTAATTATTTAATTTGTGATTTTAATAAATTTTTGCAAAATTTTAGAAAAATTAAATAGCAAAAATCTAAAATCTAAAAAAAAAAATTTATAATTTCTAGCTTAAAAACAACTCAAAAAATAAATAAAAATATTAACATTTTGAAATAGAGTTGTCTACCTAGGAATAGAATAGTCTGCACTGCAGTTTTTTTTGCAGGAATCCCGTTAACTAAAATTCAAAAAATCAGGTATTTGGAGTGTTTGGAATCTATTTTTTATAATGGAAATAGATTCAGCGCTATCAAAAACCCTAAGGGCACTCAAAACACTGAAGTTTAACAACTGTAAACAAGATTCTGATAAAATCTTTGCTAGATTTTTTCAAAATCTTTGCCGAATTCTGAGCCATTCCATCGCCTAAAGTTTAAAGAAGCATTTCAATGCGATGTCTAATCTATCAGCTTTTAAAGAACCTCTGAATGCTCAAAATTACAGCATCTTGAAAGTAGTAAAGTTCAAAGAAGCCGTTCGATGCGGTGTTTAATCTCTCAGCTTTTAAAGAACCCCAAACGTGCCCAAAATTAAAGTGGAATACAGCAGAAACGGAAGGAGAGGAGTACTAACGGCATTAATTGAAAAAGTAGCAGAAGCATTTTATATGAGGGTTGAAGCCCTACTTTTGGGGCAATTAATGGCATTTATTGCCTTTTAAGTTAAGCAGTGAAATTTCGTGGTATTGGCAATTAGAAATTTCTTTCGGCGCGGAAGTTGTGAGATTTTGCGGGAGCAACTGGAGACGGAATGACTCGAGGTTAGTTTCCTTTTTTCACTAAGAAAATAACAACTTCTTTCATTAATAGAAAAGAGTTGCATATTCAAAGGACTGATATCCACAAGAGCAAAGAAGAAAGGCCAAAGACCATGAATACCGAGACAGACCAAGCCAGAAAGCGACTAAGCAGAGTCCTCTGTATTACAAAATTATCTGTCTGAGACTTCAAATAAAAACTGATTTACCGAACAATCAAAGGGCACAGGAAGCACAATGATGCCCCGTTCAAAATCAGAAGAGAGATGAAGGACTGACCGCCTGGCTGAGAGAAAAGACGCCAAAATCTGATATAGTGGAACGCGAAAGCATCTCTCAAAGCAGAAAGAAACCTGAAATTAATGACCGCCGAGGGCTAAAACAAGGAACTGAAACAGATAAAGAGGAGAGAAAAGATTAGTTCAAAAATGAAGACAAAGAAGGAAAGCGAACCGGCATGTCCTGCTAGGGGAAGAAAGAAACTTCCACTAAGCGCCTGTAGCAGATCTGACCCGGCTGAGAGGACACACATCGTTTGGAGAGGAAGTCTGCCGTTGAGTTCTGCTCATGATAGATGTGGAAGAAAGTGAGACTGGTGAGAGATTCCTTCAGGGCAATAATCTGTTGCAGCCAATGGAAAAGAGAAGGAACATTAAAAGAAGAAAGGCTCTTGGCCCAGTCCACAACAGGTTTAGAATCGCCAGTTATCTACAAAACCTCTGGTGTCCCTCTGCTGCCTATCGTGCATCTCTAAACAGAGAAGAGGTGGTCAGAATCAGATCAGAGCACATGGTCACGGAAAGGACAAAGCCAGCACACAATTTGGGCACTCCATAAAACCAACCAAAGAGCCCTAGTGTAATTATTACAATTTTTTTCTTTTTAATAAATTTAGTTGGAAATTTAAGAACTTCTTTTTAAAAAAAAAAAAATTAAAGATGTAAATGATCGTATTAGAGTAACGATTTTAAAAAATAAAATAAAAAAATCACTTATTTATTTATTTTAAATAATTAAATTATGTTTTCTTAAAAATATATAATATTAAAATATATATATAATGGTTCAACACAAATAATTATAATGATGATGATGGTAGTGGTGGTTAACCTCCACTGAGACCAAGTCTATCGGACCTAAAGAAAAGGGTTATTTAGTTTGATTTAATATTTTATTTCTATGTTCAAAACGCTGGGAGAGAAGCCTCCCGAGCTCACTATAATTCTGACATCTTAAAAGGCTAGGAAGGTCAGTATTGCAACAAAGATTATGAAATTGAACTCTAATGTGGTTGTACCCAAGGCATTCTAAGAGGAAGTGATTTTCATCCTCGATGTCCATATTCTCATAGAGATGACAGATCCTTTCCATCCATGGTGTTTTAGGAATTGTCCAACGACCTGTTTCACTATGGAGCTCATGAAAGTTCGTTCACTATGAAGCTCATGAAAGTTCGTTCTAATCTTGGCTATATTAATTTTCTTCTTTAAGCTAGTTAAAACAAAGAGATACTTTTGATCTTCTAGGGTGGGGTTGATGACCTCCTTATAATATCTTAATTTGCTTTTAGCTGCTAGATCTTTCTCACACAACATTTTTTCTTTGAACTTAGAAGTAACAATTTTTTTAATGTTATTAATGTTTTGCAATGCAACATCCTCGTCAATCTCTCAATAGTTTAACCAGGCACTGGTGTCTTTATACCAACCTCGTTTAAGCCTTAGGTGGTTTTGGCTGGAATTTAAAGCTAGCTTAGGAAGTCTATGGTCTCCTATGCTATTGAGCTTGTGTTTGTACAATAGAAGCCTAGTCATAGCTAGGCTCTCAACAGGGGAAAAACCCACTTCTATAAGGAGAATAGAATAGGGTGTGTTGCTTTTAATTTTAAGGTTATACATTATAAAACGCTTATGGATTTGCTCAATCTTTCTCCAAGGTTCTCTAGAGACGCTGCAACCCCAAACCTCACATCCATATAAGATAACAGGAGTGACTAAAGTTTCAAAGAGGGACTTCTTTCTATCCCACATTACGAGATTTGTCGTTTTACAATTATTTTCAAGACCAAAATAAGCTTTCCACCCCCCATTAATCCTTTTCTGAATGCTATAGTTCTGGTTGAGCTTGTGATGAATATCAATTCCTAGGTACTTGTAAGAAGACACTTCCTCCAAGTTACTATTGTCATACATAAAATTAGTGTAAGTGTTCTTCTTGGATTTGATAATCATAACTTTTGTTTTGTCAGTGTTAACAAACATACCCATGGTAGAGCAGAAATCCTTAAGAAGTGTAAGTTGTTTATCAAGATCAGTGGGCACCTTGCTAGAAGAACAATATCGTCAACATAGAGAAGAAGAATGATGACTATCCCAGCTAAGATCGTGCCAGCACATCCTGCTTCATCTAAACAACCTTCTAGCTTGTAGATGTAAATGCCAAATAAAGTAGGAGAAAGAAAGCAACCTTGTTTAAATTTTAAATGATTGAAATTCTTTTTTTAGAATATCGAATTTAAAAAATAAAAATAAAATCACTTATTTATATATTTCAAATAATTAAAATTACAATTTCTAAAATTATATAATAAAATTAAAAATAATTATAGTTGCAGAACAAATATATTATTTCTCTACAAAATTGTTTAACTATGATAAAATTAATAATATATATAAAATAAATAAATGAATTGTTCACCGTTTATTGTTTTCCCTAGTAAATAATCACTTCTATCAAGCTATTGGACCCTGATATCAAATGTTCGAGATGCTCACATGGTAGGTGTTGATGTGGCAAAACCGGTGCCATCACACACTAACATGATTCTGATGTGGCTAGATGATTTCTGGCATGTTCACGTGGCAAGATGACCTTCCATGATGGCGTGCATCAGTATTTTTAAGATATTCGAGACGCATGGTACTATAGGTCAATTTGAGATTAAAAGAAGCCAAGGTGTCTAGGAACATTGTTTTTGGCCATATTAGTATTGAATATTAAAATCGAATACATAATATTGGAATATAAACTGCAGTTTTATGTTGTGATTGATGATATAATGTTTAATACATTGGTGATTTTTCATTATTTAAATTATTTTTTTAAATATATAAATAAATTTAATAATTTTTATATATATTATGATTTAAATATATAAATATCATTGGTAAGAAGGTTGAAATTATTACTAAATTAAATAAATAATAAATAAAATTAAAATTAAATAAATATTTCATTTTTTAATTTTTTAATTTTAATTATTTTTTATTCAAAAATATTATTGAGCACAAGTTTATTGAGTTGAATATGAAAAGATATATAAGTTTGTCTATTAGTTTTTTTTTTCTTTTCAAATAAAAGTTATGTTTTAAATAGAAAATAATTACTTTTCCTTTAAAATAAAATTATGTTTTAAATAAAAAATAATATTGGTTATAATTAAAAGAATGAATATGTTGTAAAGTAATTAAAAGTAAAAAAATGTGTGAATAAGATGTTTAAATCTTTTATTTTTCAAAAATATTTTAACAAAAAATTTAAATAAACTAGAAACTATTTGAAGATATATGTTAACTAATTTATATCAATATCAATAAATAAATAATAATAATAATAATAATTTTTTATAGCTACAATTTTTATTTAGTTTTATGTGCAGTGTATTTAGCATTCAAAAATACACATTAAAAAATAAAAAATAAGACAATGTATTTTAAAACTTACATAAAAAAATTTTAATACTTCTCAACTTATATTAAATCTTAAATATATACTCAAAATAAATCAGTCATATTTTTTAATCCAATCCCATTTCCCAATTTATATATTTTTCACCGCTTCTTGGATTTAACACAATTGAATTTCGTTTAACTCCACATGCAAACGTTTTCGTAAAAGAGTTTTTCACGACTTCATGGACTCATAAGCACTAATCCCCTAGTATTCATGTGAAGGTAATCATTTAACAACAAATGCAAGTGTTTATTTTGAAGCTTTCGTTTTTTTTTAAGAGAAGGTTTAATGCTTCTTCAAATTCAATTTTTTTTTATCAATTTCCTAAAAACACCAAAAGATCATGGGGAATAAGAGAGATGAAGGCAAAGGAGCTTATATTCATTTTCCATAAGAGAGATGAAGACAAAGGAGTTTATATTTTAAATTATAGTAAATTAATAATATGTTTAAACAAAAGTTTTTGGAAAAGATTATATTCAAAGATATTGACTTGACATGTTTTCATTATAGTTGTTGATTAAAATTATAATGATAAATTAATTTGGATAAGGGTTAAAATTAAATATTTTTGCTATTATTATAATATTAAGAGTATATTTAATAGTATATAAACTAGATATATCAATGATTTATTATTTGAGTTAAGATTAAGGTGGAGTGTGGGGAGCTTACTCTTTGAGCCTTATTATAAAGGACAAAACATATTTCTTGGAATTAAATCCAAGAGGATGAGAGAACAAATCTTTCTCCCAACCACTGGAGTTACAAACTTGGGACAAAAAAAAATCAATTATTGAAAAGACAGTGTGCAAAAAGGAATTTAGAGGAAAATTGACATGTATTTTTTTCAAATAGGTTGAGCCTTGGTTAAGTTCAATGCCAATATTAAAAGGAACAATTAGTGCCCACATGCAAGATGCTATCACCAAAAATTTTCAAGTTTGAGTCAAGCCTAAACACCTTGAAATTGTGAAACATTTTTATCCCACCCACCCTTAACTCTTAATATTTGAATAAATGACTCAATAAAGACTAAACCCCAAATCAACTATTTTACACGTCATAGGCAATGATGCTTATCAATACGAGAGGACAAGTGGACAAGGGAGAATGACTATCAATATTTGTGGAGCTATAGCTCCATTAATGCATTGGGGCAGTATATGCCAGCCATTAGATTTAACCAAGTACAAAATCCAAGGGTGACATATACTGCCCTAGTGCATTAATGGAACTATAGCTCCAAAAATATTGGTTGCTAGGGAGAATAGATGCATAAGGGACACTTTGGAACAACCACCTAATTGTACATTTATGATTTGTGATGATAAGCATGAATGTATTTTTTTCCATAGTTGACGAGCATGTTGATTTTTAAAGTGCGCAAAGTTCAAAGGAGAGGCTAGATGAAGTGTTAATCTCGGCTTTTAAAGAACCTCACTTGCAACATTTTGAAAGGGCATTGTCTACCAACATTACAAATTAGCTCGGACGACAATTTTATTGCCAAAATTTAGTAAAAAAACTTCAAAAATTCAAAATGTTGGAGTGTTTGAATAGTTTTTTTTTTATGGTGGAAATAGATTCAACACCATTAAGAACCTATGGGGGCAACCCAAAATCTTGAAGTTTGACAGATATAACCTAGATTTTCAAAAAATTCTACCAGATTTTATCATAATTTTACCATAATTTCCATTATTTCTGGGATAATTTGTGGTTTTTTAAGGTTCCCTTTCCACAAAGTTGGAAGGAGCAATGTTCAATCTCTTAGGTTTTAAAGAACCTGTGCATGCGCAAAATTAAAGGAGATTACAACATATACAGAAGGAGAGGAGTACTAACTGCATTAGCAGAAGTAGTAGAAGCTCTTACTATCAGGGATGGAATTTGATAGGCATTTTGATCGTCATGGGGCATTTTGCACGTATTTGACGGCTAAAAATTTTTAATGCCCATTTTTCCAGATGTGCTTGAAATTAGGGAAAATGTTTTTTTTTACGGGCAACAATTTTTTGAAAACATTATTAATTATTATTTCTTTCAACTTTATTTTCTACCTACCATTGAACATTACCCCATGAAGCTAGGCACTAGCCACTGTCCAACTCAGCTCGACTTACAAGAAAAAAAAAGAAGTAATGGAGGCTCGACTAGTTGAGTTGAAGGGGCACATATAGAACTACAAAGAGGATGATTGAGCTTTGGACTCCCACTACAAGTTGTGAATCTTCCATGAATATGGGGTTTTAGGCCCCTTTGGATAGGAGAGACTCAAAGAGTCAAGGCTTATCCGACCATCAAGGGGTTTTAGGGCCCTCTGGATAGTAGAGACTCAGAGAGTCAAGACTGATCCGACCATCAAGGGGTTTTAGGGCCCTCTGGATAGTAGAGACTCAGAGAGTCAAGACTAATCCGACCATCAATTTATTGTTCACTAACAAACCACTAGTTTGTCAATTTGCATGCACAACACTACTAAACGTTTACTAGCACCCCAGGTTAGCTTTCCCCTTCAACTTCATTAATTGAATTTGAATATTTGTTTTTCAAAATGAGACCCTGAAACTCATTAATAAAACACATATTATAATATATGTCGATGGTGAGTTTTATATATATATATATAATAAGAGACTTGAACAATCAAATGGAGAGACATTTTTGTTTTTATTGAGTTAGTTTGAATGGTTACATGTTCTCTGCTTTTAACCCTTTTAAGAGACCCACAATCTTAGCATTGCATTCACTGAGCTTCTTCTTTTTTTCAATGGTTGCACTTAGGGAGAAGTTGCTGATTAGAATCATATCCGTGTAGCCATTTTAATGGTTATGAAGTTGGCGTTGTTGTAGTGATGAGCTTTATTTTACCGTGTTGAGGTTTGGTGGAGTAAGTTTTCCCTTTTATTAAGAGGCCATTTTGTTTTAATTTGGTGTTTGTTGTCATTTTACTTTTTTACAAATTCCATTTGAAATTTAATAAAAATTAATCATTAGAAGGCAAGAAAAACACAATGCATTGTATGTAAGACAATTTAAAACATAGAGAGGTTTACAGACCAACTAGAAGTGTGCATACTCAGAGAGTGCAAACAACTTCCCTAAGGTAAATCAAAGTTGCATGAAACAACATCCTTAAGGTAAATCAAAGATCAAAGTTGCATGAAACAGGGATGTAAAGGATTTTTCAAACCAACACAATTTCTAAGCATGGAGTCTCAAAATCTTAAGATAACAAGAAAGTTACTTTGGTGTGTATGCGTGTGAGGGTGGCTTTGCACAAGCTGAGAAAGAAGATTTAAAAATAACACATGTTTTAAAATAAAAATAAAAAGAGACAATCATTCCCTGATCTAAGGAGGTAAACATCTGGAAAATTATGTAACATGTAAAATATTTCCAAGGCATTATTTCACTATAAAGTATGAACACTAAATAGAAAGGGTCACATACTAGTTAACAAGAAGAAAACTAACCAGATTAAATAAGAGTGTATGTTATCATTTTATTGTTTACAATTTCCATTTGAAATTTAATAATATAATTTTTAAATACTAAGATTTTTTATTTTTTAATATGTTTTGAATTATTTTTGGAGTATTTGAATTTTATAAAATTTTCAATTATTTTTATAATTGTTCGAATTTAATAATTTTATTAATAATTTTTGTAATTGTAGTAAATTTTTATTATATTTTAGAAAATTTTAATTAGAAAATATACCTAGAAAAAATGTCATAACATTTATATTATGTTTATTAAATCTAATTTATTATGGCATATTTAATTTTACAAAGTAGTATTTTGTTTCAAGTAAAAAACAATGTGGTTGATCAATACTAAGTACTTATAATGATGCCACACAGAGAAAAAACATTGATCATTTTGGTTTTTTCTTTATTTTTTTCTTTATTTGTAATTTTTTAATGAAATATTTATCGATGAAGGGTTCTACTCTTTACTCGAGACTACGTTGGTTGTTACTTTTAAATGAACCTCTTCATCCCCAACATTAAAGGAGATTGCAGCGATTAGAGAGTGCGCAAAGTTCAAAGGAGCCGTTCGATGCGGTGTCTAATATTCACCTCACATTTCAAAATTAAAAGAGATATTAGTCTTTGGAAAACTTTAGTGTTTTAAGTGTTTTAAAGGTTTTTGATAGTGCTGAATGTATTTCTATTATCAAAAATGGATTCCAAACACTCCAACTTTTTGATTTTTTGAATTTTAGTTGACTGGATTCTTGCAAAAAACTGCCTTTCGGGTTATTCCACTACCTGGGTAGACAACTTTAAATGTGATATTAGCATTTTGAAAGTGTACAAAATTTTGAAAGAGAGTTGTTTTTAGTGAGATTTTTTGAAGGTTTTTCTGATGGATTTTTCTGGTCTAATTTTTTTAAAATCCAGCAAGAATTCATTGAAAACAGATGTTTGATGGTAATCTTCTATGTTGCATGAGTTTCTAGAACGTGGAAACGTTGGGAACTTGGATACGGGTGTCTGGAACGGCTAGAGGTTTCCCTAAAAATTCCCTAAAAATTACAAGAAACGACTAATTGGGAGCGGTAATATTATATAATAATAATAATAAATGTTTTTTTGATTACATAATTTATCTGTGGAATGCTGTAATGTGGCATATGGGTCTGATACTTTGTACTTCTCAAAGGCGCGTCAATGTTACTAATTCTAGAAATGTCATAGACATCATTGATGCATTTACTAATTTAATATAATTTTTTATTATGAAAAAATATAATATCTTTACAAGAACTAGTCCAGAGAGTCTCTTTGACACTGAAAGGAAACGAAACTAACATACTAAAGGCAAGAGGAATTTCACATAAGGGAAGCAAGAAACCAGAGTTTAGACATCACATAAAACAAGACTCAAAAATGAAATAGCCCCACAGAAGAGCTTGCAAACAGAAAGGACAGAAAAGAAGAAATCCTTGAAAAGTTAAAGCCCTCACTATTGGAGTTTAAATGTCTAGAAAAAACTAAGTATTTGGACACTCACTGAGGGTACTGGCCGCAGAGAACCGCTGCTTCAGGTACTGTTTGTAAATAAATACAAGGTTGCGGTCTTAAACAAGTTAACAATTACACTGATGGAGTGAATGGAGGACAAACTTTATGCAAGATTGTGAGTGAGTTTGGCGAGAAAAAGATTGTTTTTGTGTGTACTTTGAGAAGGGAAATTTTTTTTGGCGGATTTTGAGGCAAATTTATAGAAATGAAGTTTCTTTTTTGATAAAACTTACTAAAAACGCCGAAACCTCAATCATCATAGTGGTCAAAGATTCCGGAACGTGCCTCGGCTCTGGTTGCAGCTCCTACCGAAAATGCTAAGTTTCCACACAGTTCTAAAGCTCCCGGGAATGGAGGAACCTCTGGAACGAGTTTCCCATTTCTCGGGAGCGGTTCCCGTGCAACAGAGGTAATCTTGCACAATAGAAGTGCCCTAAGGGTTTTTTAGGGTGCTGAATTCATAAATACAGTACCAATTTATATAAACTCCAAAGAGTCAACTCCTTTTGAAAGTGCATAAAGTTTAGGGTGATTTTTTAGATTTTTGGTGTTTAATTTTGTTGAAAATTATGTGGTGAAATTTTGATTTGTGTTATTTAAATTGGTTTTTTTTTATTATATATAGATTTAGAACTGAAATATCTCTAAAATATTTCGATTATATTGATACTTATCAAATTTGTGATTTCAATAAATTTTTAACAAATTTAAAAAAAATTAAACCAGAAAAATCCAGAAAAAAACTTTCAAAAAATCTTAATAAAAACCACTCAATTTAAAAAAAATTCAATGCGATGTCTAATCTCTCAGCGTTTAAAGAACCTCTGCATGCCCAAAATTAAAGGAGATTAGTGGCTACAGGATCTTGAAAGTGCTAAAGTTTAAAGAAGCCGTTCGATGCGGTGCTTAATCTCTCAGCTTTTAAAGAACCACAGCCGTGCCCAATTAAAGCGGAATACAGCAGAAACGGAAGGAGAGGAGTCATAACGGCATTAATGGAAGTAGCATAAGGAAGCACTTTATATGAACCAGAGGGTTGAAGCCCTACCTTTTGGGCAATTAATGGCATTTATGGCCTTCTTTAAGGGTAAGCTGTATTACCGGCAATTATAAATTTATTTTGACGCGGAAGTCGTGAGATTTTGCGGGAGCAACTGGAGAAAGAATGACTCGAGATTAATTACCTTTTTTCACAAAGAAAATAACAACTTCTTTCATTAATAGAAAGGAGTTACATATTCAAAGTACTAATATCTACAAGAGCAAAGTATTTCCGAGAACAGTATAATGATGATGTATTTTTAACGTTTATTAAGACTAATTTTTGGTTTATTGGACCTAAAAAAACGAATTATTTAGTTTAATTTAAGATTTTATTCTTATGCTCAAAAAAATTTAAATGATAGAAAGACTTTTTTAGAATATCTAATTTTAAAAATAAAAATAAAAATCACTTATTTATATATTTCAAATAATTAAAATTACAATTTCTAAAATTAATAATAATAATTATAATGTTACATAAGAAATAATTATAATGTTTCTACACAAAATTGTTTAAATGTGATAAAATCAATAATATATAAAAACCAGAAATCAAAATTATGTGTAAATAAATAAAATTAATAGTTTTCATATTGAAATAGGTTTCTCCAATTTTAATTTAATCATCAATTATTATTAAGTAGAGAGTAAATATTTTTAGATAATAATTGTAAATTAAATATTGATTTTTTTTCCTTTTTAATTAAATTGATTAATTAAAAAAATATATAAATTAGTGTCATATAAAATGAGTTTTGATTTTTTGAACATGTAGTATTCATAGATTAATGTATTGGTTCATGGTATTATAACAAAATCTATTTACAAGGCCAGAATTTCTATAATAAAATAGATTTGAATCTTTTGGTTAAACATAAAGTTATATGTTTTTTAAATGTGTATATATCTAATTTATATATTAATTTTTTATAGAATTAATAATAATAATTTAAAATAAAATTATAATTTAATTAATTTTTATAATTTTTTAATATTAATAATATAAGATGTATCATGGAAAAATATTGATATTTATCATAAATTAATGTCTACTATTATTTATCAATCATTTAATTTATATGATTACATTAATTAATTATTATACTAATTATACTAAAATTATAATATCACAAACTTGTAAAAATAAAAATGACATATTAGACCATTAAAAAAGAAAAGCTATTATGAAATCACAAAATACAAAAACAAACGGAGAGGCGATGGAAGACGGAAAAAGGACACCCTAAGAGACGGAAAAAGGAAAGCTAATAAGAATTAATTTAAATTTAAACTTTGGTTGGGGATTCTATTTAACTATAAACTAAACAATAATCTAAATTCTGGAGCATGCAATATAATTTTTAAAAAATTCTTTAAAGTTTTATATAATATAAAATTAGAAATATAATATGTATAATACAAAATTAGAAATACATAATATAAACAAAAGATACATATTATAATTAATTTTATTTTTTGAAAATAATATTTTCAAATTAAATTAAATTTAGTTTTGTTTAATAACAATAGATTATCAAGATTATTAAATTATTTATTATGTTGATAGACATGTTTATTTTAGAATAGTGTTTTCAGCATTTTAATTTAATTATCATTTGGTGAATAGTAGGGACTTGTTTATTTTGGAATAATGTTTTTAGCATTTTAATTTAATTATCAATTATTTGCTGGATAGTAACAGTTATAGAGGTTTACATTTGTCTCAAAAATAGTTATGCTCTTATTACCTTTTTAATTTTTTTTCACAGGAAAAAAACATGTTGGTTTATATATTGTACCAGTACAATGTTCATATCAATATAACAGAAATGCAAGTGCATGGACCAACAACACATGCATCAAGTATGTGATCATATGACTAAAATAAACATATAGCGGTCACTCGACATTTGCATCAAACATCTAATAGAGGATGTCCCCCACATATAGTACCAACCAAGAGAGTCAAAAGTTATGGGCTCAAAATAAAGGAGAGTTGTGCATAAAAAACCAAAGTGATAACAAGTCATCCAAAAATAGAAATGAAAATTGTCCCCTGTACCAAGTATCGTTAGATACGTCAAGTCCCGCTAGCACAACCGATTGAGGATGAGCCTCGTCAACAAGGTAGCCCAGGATCAAACCTCACGGGGGGTGGTTATGACCTGTGCTAGGGGGAGGAGACATGGTATAAACTCCAGTCAGTAAAAGGGCTAGTGTGGCCCATGCCGGGTACAATCCCTAGGTGACTTTGACGGCTTATATGTCCCTGAGTCGCGACTTCTTAGGCCACATGTCAAACCTGGAGGATCACAGACAACTTCACTGACAAAAAAAAAGTATTGTTAGATACATCAAAATTATGGAAATAAAAAAATCAAAATGGATCCCAAAAACCCCAGAGGAGATCGTGCATACTAAGGAAGTGTGATAGTGCCCTATGCACTGACACTTTCAGCCTCAAATAAGGTGTAATGAAGGCATCCAAAAGATGCAGTGAGTCCCAATTTTGATAATCGATCAGCCTTAGAATTTTTCTCCTGGTAAATATGCTGGAAGGTGATGAAGTTGAATGATTCTTGCAACAAGGAGATTTGTTCCATCCAATGAGTAAGGTGTTAAGGAGATAATCCATTTTTAGAGTTCATGCAATTTATCAAGACCTGAGAGTCCACAAATGTAGACATGCTGTCAACATATAGCTGTCGTGAAAACCATAATAATCCCCATAGAGCTATCACCTATGCACGTTTGTTAGTGTCATTCCCACCATTCTACTAGAGTTTGTAATGGCATCTCTGATCCAATTTAAGCCACGATCCACATCCACATTGATTATGTTGTGCCACTTTATAGAAGAATCCATCCGGATAGGAAATAGGGCGTGGAAGATGTCTGAGAAATGGTCCCGAGGAGGAGGAAGTGAAAATATGCTCGTCTCTCAGCACCGAATGATCTTTTGTGTGATTAGAGCAGTAGAAACAATTATATATTCAAATATCACCTTGTTCTGAGTCCACCAAACAAACCAAGTGAAAATGAGTGGGATAGAACCAAGATTCCATCCACGCGACATCCACCAGAGAGTATACTCCTCCAAGTGATCAAATGACCTGTATGGTTCCAAAGTGCAAGGAAAATGCAATGCCAAATTTCCATAGCAACATGAAATTGGAAAAACAAATGAACATTGCATTATGATGCCCCATGACAAAGTGTACATCTCCCCGGACTGGAGTGTCTGTGCATACATAAATTATCCCAAGTCAAATTTTTATTTTCCAGAGCAACTAGTTAAATATAATGAATTTTACAGGAACGTGCAGTTTCCATACCTTGGAGAACCAACTGTGAGTCTAAGGTGCGCGAATAATAAGAAAGATACACTTATAGGTCTTTGTCGTTGGCACCATGTTGTTGTGTAGTGTGCCACCCCAAGTAATGTAATCACCACCCACAGTCATATGTAATCCCCCTCACTGCATCTTGAACCTGAATTCTTCCCACTCAAATGCATTCTCCCCTTGTAGTCCTAGTTCCTCGCGTCCATCTAGACTAGAGAGTCACCAAACCAGGATTTAATAGCTTACGCCAATAGGAAGATTCCTCAGGAGTGTAGTCTATATAAAAGAGGCCTACTGAAAATATGTTCTCCCTCCACACCCCGAATGTTATCGGTTCCAATGTAGATCTTGTGCTCGCCACCAAATGACCAATTGAGTCTACTGAGAAAGTATACCTAGACCCTTTTGAAAATGTGCCAAATATATGAACCCTCAGAAATACCAAAAGTTCCCTTCCTGACCTAGTCCTCAATCTGTTCACCTTTTATATATTTACATGCAATAATGTCCTTCCAAATACCTTGTATGAACAAGCAGCACCAAAGTGATTTCATGAGTAACGCCTAACCAAATATTTTGATATCCAACAAACCCCAACCCCCCATATTCTTTTGGAAGATTAATACTCTCCCAGCTAGATATGTGGTATTTGTGCTTATTCTCCCCTCCCGCCCATGTGAAGTGTGTGATGATAGCTTGCAGTTTGTGTATAATGGCAGCCAATAGTATGTAGAGATGGGCCCAATATATGGCCATTTGTCGTAAAACAACCTGTTCCAATATGTATCGACCCCTAATTAAAATCCAGCGGAGAGTCCAAACATTAATTTTGTGATGATATTTGTCAACCAACCAATGCTAATCCACAGTCTTGTAGTTATTGGGTTTAAGGTGAAAACCTAGATATGTGAACCCTTCAAACAAGGAGCCAAATTGGAACTTGAAGACCTCACAATCCTGTGTAGAAATTTGAATAATTGTTAAATTATTCACCGAGATTATCCTGATCACACACTATTTGAGCTTCATGCATAATACATAACCTCTTCTACTATTGATCATCAATTTGCGGAATTAAAACAATCGCATGCGCACATTAAAACTATAAACAATCACACATATAAACACAGTATTTATGGGAAAGCTTAAAGCTGAAAACCCCCAACTATCTGTATATTATAATGATAGAGATCATGTAACAATCATTGTACAAACTCTTCACAAGCTCTCAGTACAATCTCCAATTGTTACACACTACACAAGCTCAGATCATACAAAACACATGCTCCAATCTGCTCCACCTGTTAGCCTGCCTCTACTGCGCAATCCAAGATGAATAATTGCACATCCTAAGTTCAAATCCCTCTGGTATGTAATGCACAATTCTCATTGGCATCTCCATCAATGTGTGGTGCAAAATCATGCACCAGTATAGTCACAACTGATAGTCACACTACTCTTTCACCTACCTCTTCACTGGTCTCCACTGAAACTGTCCATGCACTGAGGTTAACTGATGTATTCTTTAGTTGATTAATGAGTTTATAATTAGTGAATTAATTAATAATTAATTCACACCACTCTCACTAGTGTATCAATCAGTTAGACTAGATACAACTAGCTCAATTATGTTTAGCTTAGTTAAACTGAACACAACTCCATTAACTTCCTCAATCAACTCCACCAAACTCTCTCACATGAGTTCTAACTGAAGTATCCATGCAATAGCTCCACTTAACCCTTATGAATAGCGTAATTCCTTCTGTCAGCTCCTGTGCCACATCTGTGCACTTAACTAAAGTGCTCCAAGAGAATAAGATAATGTTTATAGTCCAAACATTATTAAGAGCTAATAATATTCGACATATCTATTTTTAGACTGGCAATCTAAAAATAGATTTCTCCCAATATGTATAAAAATAGAAGTCCATCTATTTTTCCAACTTGACCAACCCTCCACAAATAGCATCCCGCAACTCATAGAACATGATCCATATGTCTAAAAATAGACATAGTCTAAAAATAGACTTTGCGCCAAAAATAGCCTACGGGCCCACTTAGTGAAGGCGACTTCTTTCCACTAAGCTCATCATCTTGTTGCAATCTCAACATCCTGTAGAATATGCTCCATGTCGCCCAATGAATATAGAATTTGTGATTTTTCTCATTTGCCATCATACCATAAGCGTTGCTAAATCTGACAAAAATATCGTGCAAGAGTATCCATTGTGGGAAGTTCAACATGCCATACATATCATCAACAAAGAAACTGTGTGACACCTCATCTTCCTTGTTTACCTTTATGCCCCTGATGTGTCTGCCCTGTACTACTCTATTGATCTTGTTGCTGAGACAAACCATGACTAGTATAAATAACAAGGGAGATAGTGAACATCCATGTCGCAGACCACACCCAACTTTGAATAAATTAGACGGAAGTCCATTCACCAAAATAGTGAAATGTGCATTATTAACACAACCACCAGTCCATTCCGTAGTTTGATTATTTAAACCATTTTTTTTAAATACAAGATGTAGGAAATCCTAGTCTACACATTCATAAGCCTTTTGTAGGTCGATCTTCATCACTGATGTCGCCAACTTCTTTGGATGTATAGTGTGGATAATCTCCTGTGTTGTAGCCACAACTTTGTGAATCAGCCGGTTGTGAAGAATACCATATTTCTCTTGGGAGATGTAGGTTGAGACTACAGTCTTGATTCATTCAACAATGATCTTTGATATGAGCATATAAGTGATATTGCATATTGGAAATAGCGCGAAAATCCTGGAAGGTGGAATCTTTGATGATTTGAGAATCAGAGCAATGAACGTGGAGTTTATGGCACCAGGTATTTGTCCCCAATTGTGTGACTCCTCCGCCATAAGCAAGAGGTCTTGTAAAAGAAACTCATGGAAATGAGTGAAGAACTCCACTTTTCACCCGTTTGACCCTGAGATTTTGACTCGTAAGAAATATTTAAGAACCTTTAATACCTTTGGCGACGTCACCAGGCTGGTGATGTATTCATTTGCAACATCAGTGAACATACAGGGAAAATCTAAGATGCCCCATAATTGGTCCTCGATAATAATAAAAAAACCCTGTCGTTTCTTGAAAAGGGACTCAAAATGGCCGATGACCTCAACCTGAATCTCATCAGCGGAATATACCAATTGTCCCTGTACAATTTTTATCTCCCATATAGCGTTGGTCCTTCTCCGCTGGTTTGCATATTTATGAAAGTATTTGGTATTTCGGTATTTCGGCTACCATCCTGGAACCAGAGAGCGCAACTCTTTAACCTCCACGTCTTCTCTTATTGCAGTAGAATTTGCCTCTTTCTACTCTCAAGACCTTTTATTTGGTCTAAGTGATGTGACAAATTCCCCCCACAATCAAGCTCCATATAAGCATCCTTGATTTCTTGTATAATAGTGTTTAGTTCATGTAGCATCTTCTTTTTTTCTCTTGCTCCCAAATCTAAACCCAGGACTTGAGTTTTTGGAGAAGTGTTGAGATGTATAGCATCAGATAAGATTCCTCCCCCCGAGGATGTGCCTTCCAAAAATCATTTACAAGAGTTTTTAATTCAGGATCTTCAAGTCAAGTTCGATTGAATTTGAAGGGCATTCCATGTTGGGGTCGGTCGAATCTCCATTATACACTAGTAAAAAATGATGAAATTAGTGACTAGGTGACTAAAAATGTTAGTCACCACAATTATTTCAAGTGAAATACTACTAAATTTGAGCAATTTTAAGTGTTGGAACTAAAAATGACTAACTTAAATGACTAATTTAGTCTAGGAATAAAATATACAACTAGATAATAAGTGATTAAATTAAAAATGACTAACTTAAATGACTAATTTAGTCTATGAATAAAATATACGAGTAGATAATAAGTGACTAAACTAAAAACGACTAACTTAAATGACTAATTTATTCTAGGATTAAAATATATGACTAGATAATAAATAAATAAATTAATAATGATTAACGTAAATGACTATTATAGTCCAAGAATAAAAATATGACTAAATACCAAGTACAACAAGTATATGAATTAGTCATTTATGTTAGTAATTTTTAATTGTGGACACACTATTTGTTATGAGTTTTTGTGGCATTGTTACATACCGTGGTTGATTATTGCACTAGATTCATAGAGAATGATTTCATTAATTTGAATTCAAAGTATGTTGATTTATACACGGTCAATTGATATAAATATTGACTCCAAATTGGTGTATGAGACCCCTTGTTTGTGGAACAAGGGACCCCCCCTTGGGCAACGATTTGACTACTAAGTCTACAAAGACATACATACTTTACCCCCTCTGGTTTTAAAGACATGACCTCTTGAAAGGAAACACACACTCTTAACCATTAGACCACCTCAAACTATATAATAATTTATAAAATATAATAATTTTATACTAATCCTTCTTCTCATACCATTATATTATTGGCTTATTACACAGTATATAATTTATACTTTTATACTAATCCTTCTTCTCGTACCATTGTACCATTGATTTATTACACTGTATATAATAGTTTATAATATATAATTAGTTTATTACACTATATATAATAGTTGATAATATATAGTATATATAATAGTTTATAATATATAATAGTTTCATGCATGGGCAATGTAAAGATTTGGATATATGACATTCGCGCGCATTTGTACTAACTTTAGAATTTTGGTTTGGCCATACGCGGGAATATCCAATTTGGTTGTTTGGTAGGAGATTAGGAGATTTGGGAGGGCCATTTCTTTCTATTAATTGGAAATTATCAATTACTTGGTTGGGGGAGCCTTGTGGACTGGAGGAGTAGTTTTTATTTAGTATGCAGTATTCTAAATACAGCTCTCAGAAAGGGAGGGAAACTTGTTGTCGGCTAATGTAAGCGAGTAGTTCTGATCCTATATTCCATCCTGATTTGAAAAAGAGTATTCTTAAAGAGTTGATGCATCCCTTCCAGTTACAGATTGATTTATTTACCTTTAATATGTTTACTCATAACCGACCTGATTGCCCGAGCAAAAGCTACAGGTTTAGACATTGAACCAGTTGAATTCGAAGCTCATTCAGTACCGATCATCAATCTGTGTAATCTACGCAAAGAAAAATCAAGAAGCAAGGAGATATTTGTTCTTATCTGGAGAAGAGAGAGAAACGCAAGCAGGAGAGCCCAAGCAGTAGAGCCGCTAGATGAGAGCTGCTACATCTGGTGCCTGGTGCTTAATGTTACAGGTATGTATCTGTCTGGATGCTAACTTAGTTCTTTAAGCACTGGTGTTGAAGGATCTGCTCTCACAGGGATTGATGATTGAATTCGAAATATTTATGAAAAAAAACTATTACAAAGGAAGTCAAATGTATGGTAAAAGATACAGCGTTAAGGATAGAAGTTATTAAAGTGAAATTAAATCCCATTGCATGGGTTCTTTAGAATATCACCATCAGGACCAACCAGTAGAAATGCCTCCTCTTAATAATGGATTGGCAATAATGGGAATACAGAGTAGGGTTGGTGGATTAGCAATACTGGAAATACAGAGCAGGGTCGGTGCTGATTAGCATTGTGGTTTTCATATGGGTTACCTTTGCCGAAGTTACTCAGGTATGTACTACTCGAACCTAGACCACCAGAGAAGGATTGTGTGTGTAATTTTCTTCATTACAAAATATCAGATCTGGTAGGTTGTATAAAGAGTTATGAATTTTATATGAAGAATCAATCGAATGAAAAGGCAGATTATCTACCTTCCCTGCCCTTCCTTGCCGTGAATGTGCATCCTATGACGGGGACTCACCCCACAACCATTAGATGTGCACTCTGTTCTACGCTCATTTGTTTTTATTCCTTAAAAATCCCCAACAAGAAGATGATATAATGAGCTATTGCTACTCTCATTGTTAACAAAAATGCATGCTCTTAATGTAGCCTGATGGAGCCTGCAGTGGAAACTAGTTCTAATTGATGTAGTTGCCACATGTTGTTGCGGGTCAATCTGATTAAACAAGAGATTTTACAAGTGTATTCATTTTTTCGGCATGTGATTCATATTGGAATTTTCATGAGACGAAATAATAAGTTCGATTCTGAAGTGGTTGTGGAGATCTGAGAAACCAAGGGATAGGCCCAATGTCAATTGGTATGCATGCGACCAAATTCTATTACAACAGTATACAGAGCCCGGTGTAGTCATTTTTGTCTACATCGTAGACATGTGAGCTCTCACAAAACTCTGTAAAAACTGCCATGCATTCTTTTGAGTTTGGTTCTTTGACAATATGATCTGGATCAAATGTTCTTGCACAAACAAAATTAAATGGAGGTTTATTTTCAGTTATCAATGGTCATAAGTACTTTGAGCTTTTCCAACATAGAAGACTGAGGAGTTTTTTTTTTTTTTTTGAGTTGACAAGGTTCATGGTTCAAGTACATGTTACCTACTTGCAATTCAATATGTGATTTTTGATTTGATTGGGATCTTGGTTGAAGGTTCAAACCCTTTGTGTGCCTTTATAGATGGGAGTATAGATGGGAGGATGTCTCATTTTATTGAGCCATCCACAACTAGCATTAGATAGTCATTGCCCCTACAAGTTGTCAACAAACCTAAAGGAAATCCATTGAAATTGACTCTCATGGTCCACTTAGGATCGGAAGTAGAGTATACTTTCCCAATATCTGTTTTGTTGGCTTTGAAATTATATGAAGGGAACAACTTCTTATGAATTTATTATCAACACTATCAATCCGATTGCTAGTGGTCATGGAAGGTAATGTGCTAGTTTACTTGTTCTTCCTTTTCAACACTTAATTGAAATGAAAATAACTGGACCACTTAATGTGGTGTGCATTCTTGATCTTTCTCAATGTTCAAAGGATTGGTGAGACTTGTGATTACTATGAATGGCGATCTCTTTTCCACTCAAACAATGTCTACAATGATGTGTTGTTTGAACCAATGTGTACATCTCTTGGTCATATATTATGTAATTAGGAATGATTGAAAAAGTATTGGAGTGGTGTGCGACTGGTCTTCATGTTGCATCAATGACGTACCCATGGAATTTTTCCAAGAATCCATGTTTATATCGAGGGCTTGTTGAATGTGAGCAAAGGAAAGAATAGTAGCAATCACAATTTGAAACTTGATCTCTTTGAACAATCTTTGCTATGAATTGCCCTAACTAAAATTGAATTGGTCATTTTAGTGCATTAAGAGGGTGCGTGACATCGGAAAACTACACAAGAAATATCTTTAAATAATTTTCCATTTCCATGAAGCTTTGTAGGTTGTGAATGTTCTTTAGTAGTGGTCAGTTGGAAATAGCTGAAATATTTTTTAGAGCAATGTTGAATAAATCTTGGTTCTTGCAAAATCTAATATGCACTAGTTTTGTATGCTTGAATGTATGTTTCTTTTTATTGATTAATTCCTTTTCTATTCATAATACTGATAATATTTGATCCAAGTGTTTCAAATGGTACTCCCAAGTTTTACTAAAAACTAGTATGTTATTCAAGTACACAATCACAAAATAGTTAAGATACAATGTGAGCACTTTGTTCAATATCCTTGTGAATGTCATAGGGGCACAAATTATATTGAACGACTTCACCAACCATTGAAAAAATCCTTGTCGTGGCTCAAAAGTTTTCTTTCATATATCTTCAAGCTTGATATAGATTTAGTTGTACTCAAACTTTAGGTTAATCTTACTAATACAATCACCTTCATGAATGTAATCAATTAGGTTCTTGGTGCATGACAATGAATACCATTTCTTGATGGTGTTTCTATTCAACAGAGAATAATACATTCTACATGTGTCATCCTTCTTTGGAAACAAAAAATAATAGATCCACAAAGCAATTAGTTGGTTCATATTTGGCCATTATTTATTAAGTCTCGTATCTACCTCTTGATCTCCTAGTTTTCCAACAACAAATCCCTGCACAGTGACTCATTCAATAGCACAAAAACTTGTTGCAACTCATTGATGTGTTGGACTGCATGGTTTGGAGGCATCCTATGTAGTTACCATAACAACTTGAAATATTTATACAATAAATTGTCCAACTTATTTTGTTCTTCTAACCTCTCATACGTGCTAGATATGCATGCAACAAGGCCTTGGGCTATTTTTGTTGGTTGACCACTGGAGAGTGGCACTATCCTATGCTCACAAGGCTATTAAAGAAAATTTTATTGAATCTTTTTATTAGCCTCTAGCCATTAATGGTTGAATTAACACCAAGGAAGTTGGATTTTTTTTGTGTGGTCATTGAGTATTTTTGGCCTTTTTTGACTAGGCTTTGTTTAGGCATTGCCGATACACTATCTCAATCCCAAAGATATGAATAGTTGAATATAATATCACAGACATTGAATGAAACAAGATTAAACTCCACTTCATCTACATTATCTATCGATATGGAGAACTTCATCCACTTTTACATGCACATTGAGCAAGTACTTTTTCTTGCTAAGCAAAAGCAAGGGATAGGGTTAAGTATGCATGATTAGACGTAAATTATGCTTCTTTATCACTGCTTTTGAGATGACTTCTCATTGGTTTCCAGTGTCAAACACTAAAGTCACAAGATCCTTCCCGAGTTGGATATTAATGGAGAATAGTTTCCAACTCTTTGTGTAACTAGGATGTACAATTGCCATCAAAGAGTTGCAATCCATCACACTGTTAGATATCGATATCTATTTCACTCGTTACTCTATCATGATTGACATTTGATGCTTCTCTATAATGTAGTGTCCAATATCCATCTTTGGAATGTCCATTGCACTTATCGATAGTGATAAAAGGGGAAATTTGTCTTCCTTAATGTGGTGTTGGTCTTCTGCTACAAAATTTTGTTGAATGGCTTGATGGTCATACCATCTTTTGCAATGGTCATCTTTCCTTAATTGGAATTAGTGGCAACAACATTATTAATCTTCCTCCAATTGTTTGTAGCCTCTGCTAACCTAGCTTTTTGACAAGCATATGCAAGAGTGCAAATGTCGAGCATCTTAAACTCTGTCTAAATAAAATGGTATTGATTACAGGGCAATTACCTAGAACACTGTGTAACCTGGTTTGGTCAAAATTCCCTTCTCTCAGGCTGCCAGTAACGACATCTGCATGTGAAAAGAGTTTAGTTGAGGGTGGAAAAGGAGATTTTTGAGCTTAAATGCCTCGTTATAAACACCAATGATGTAATCAAGGGTTGTATGCATCATTATTGTGTCTTTTTTCTACCATATTCTAGATAAGCTATGTTGTAGAATTTGGTGTAATAATATTGTGTATTACTAGTTAATGAATTTAAGGTTCAACTAGGATTAGATTTCCCTTACACATAAGAAGGCCATCAAGTATATTGAGATGATTAGCTTTGATATAATTCATTTGTATATTAATTGTGAGAACTATTACTAAAATAGGGAATTCTCCTGTCTTGAGGAGGACCGAGTTTCCTATATCCCAATGTCGATATTTGCAACACCATAGGGACATGCTATCTTCCCTCTTAGACTAATGAGAACCCCATCGACTCCGGCCATTTCAGGGTTTCGTTTCAAGGCACAATCAAAACAAAAAATGAAGCCTTTTTGAGTCTGACTCCACTGATGAAATTCTTATGGAGTTATATGAAGCTGCCAACATGGTTATGGAAATACTTACCTGGGTCCCTGGGTCGGGAAGAAGAACAAGAATATTTAAAATTAAATTGATCTAGCAATTGAAGTTCTTACTTGTCTAGATCTTGATCTGAAATGAATTTAATCCCTTTTTAATTAAGATGTTTAGATAGCAGTGCTTTAGCTTTAATTGCCACCATCTCCATTTCACTCATCATCTATTTGGAAGATGGCACGATTTTTTTCTAGCTAGATTTCCAACATATGAATTTAGACAATGAAAACTAGACCCTTTCAAAAGAGCCTTGCAATGAAAGGACCTTATGTAATGACTACGACACATCCAAAATAGTTGCTTCAATGAATTGACTACTTGAAACGACTCTCAAGGCCATTTACCACCACTAACCAAGCCGCCATAGTGAAATGGAAATCCAAAAGCAGGCAATGAGAAGATTCCAAACTGAAGGCAAAGAGCACACTAGGAGGGACCCTGGATGCCTCTCCTTTTCATATTTTCTGAGGTTAATATGTTGTCATAAGATATGGTCCAATAGAAAATATTAATCTTTAGCAAGGCATTTGAATGCCATATTTTTCTCTATATTGAGGCTTTGTGGGGAAGTGAACAGCAAGAAAGTTGTTGGGCATAGCTCTGCTTAACTAGATACTCAGCTAAACCCCACCCGCTACAGTTTGATTCCTTTAGGTTCTTAAGGGCACAACCATGCATTTTTTTTTCTATTGAGGCCACCAAATGGAACAAGTGTGAAGGTGGAGCCCCAAAATCCGACCCTCTCAATAATCCTAAAGCTCTGTCCCATGAAGAAATGTCAAAGAGGGAATTTTCTCCTTGTTGTCCAATCATATCTTTAAAGGAGTGATATCCTTGAGAGTCAAGCAGCTGGTGACCCATGATGTTATTCTTCCAAATATTAATATTTTACCATTTCCTAAAATCCTAGTAAATTGATCCATTATTATTTGAATGTCAGATTTCATAAGTCAAACATTTCTTGATCAGTCAATAAATTTAGCATATGCTAGGAAAGATGGAATTGCCTTGTATCTTTATAAGAAGAATTGGGTGATTACAAGAACCGAGTAATGGTGTGGTTGGTCTTAAAAGTAAAAATTCATTTTCTTTCAAGAGTCTATTTGGGTCTTCAATTGAGCAAGCAAGACATGGCCTCCAAAGATCCACTCCTCCTCGATAATATATTCCTAAAGTTCCATGTGAGGAATATCCAAGGTCTGTTGAAACTTGAAGCAATACCCTATGACCATTTATCTTTGTTGGAAATTTATCAAAGTATCCTTAATAGACATTTTTCAATTTTAGTTCCTTAATCTCTGTATGACAATTCCCTTGCCGAGTGTTACAACAGTGGCAACATTCTCTACAATTAATATTTGTTGTTGGAAGAATGAACCGAAATGACTGAGATCCACATTCTCTTGTTCGCTTCTTTAAATTTATTGACTCCGGAAAAGACTCTTAAGAGACAACTACCATTGTTGATTAAAGAGTCCAAAATAATAGATATTTGTGTGACAAGATTGAGGGACTTGTCTAGAAGTCAATTAGTGTCAATATTGCAAATGGAAGACTCAAGCTTTCTAGGTTCTGCCTGTTCTTGAGCTGTAAGTTGATTTTCTTTCTGGGTTGCATTTACCATGTATATTCCACCTTCTACATTCATGTGTTTTTGTTGAAGCACATATTCTCTATCTAGATTGGTTGATGGGTTCAATGTATATGACCTAGGAACAATTTGACTTGACTACATTATAATGGCATGGTTTGGGAAACTAATTGCGTGAGTTGACCAAGGGTTGGGAATAGTCTTTGACATTATTGACTTGGAATGTTGGAACTACTGCCAAAGATTCTGTGACTTTCCAACATTGGACTTGACAAAAGGTAAAATGCATACCTTGTTAGTCCCAGGGGCAAGGGCTACAACATGAGTCACTTCATCATCAATTTGTGTTGTGCATACTGCACCAAATTGCTCAGCCATCTACCACAAAGGGTGAATATGCGGCTGTGCTTCTCTAACTGCAAAAACCCTACTGAAAACCACTTTACAATCTTTTAAAATATTTTGTTGTTCAGCTGTAAGAAATTCTCAGACATCCACTTCATGCAACTGTTTGTTTGAGAAAAAATTATGGTGAATTTTCTCAATCACCTGTGTTTGAATTGCAGGGTATATGTGTTAGAAATGCGACCATATGATGAACTCAGAAAATATCTCTAAATTGTGAGAAGTCATAAAAACAATGTTTGTTATAGATTAATTTTAGCATCTCACCGCTAAAGAAGATGCCAGTGTTCCATCTTCTAGCCTCTCATCAACGTCTGCTTCTAACAGTGATGGCCCCGATAATCCAAATTAGCGCCTACTACAGGGAAAATACATGTATTTGTACATGGCAGTCTCCAAGTTCTTAGGAGCAGTCACATATATCTTTAACTACCAATTTTTAAAGACAAAAATTAACAGTTGTAAGGTCTTGATTGGACACTGGAAAATAATTGAAATGAAATTACCTTTCCACCACAATTAAATTATGTCTATTATGATTCCAAACCCTTGCAGAATCATCGATAATTACTACTGCAGATTCCATTCCCAAAACACTATCTAGATCTTTACTTTTAGGTAGCCTATCATCTCCATCTAGGTCGGCCTCATCACCCTTTGAAATAACACGTCGTGCAAATAAATTTCCTGTGGGATCACGTACTTTGGCCATCTTTGTGGCATAAAATTTGTTGCCCATTGTATAAGCATGTAGTTTGTACAACTTGATTTCCTGCAGCATAAACCATCATAGAATGAATTAGATGAAAATAAGAACATATCCATCTATTGGCATACAAGGAAGTTGTCAATTCCACATTGTAAATCAAATGTTCCCTGTAAGAAACTACAGTTTGCAAAGATAATAATATTTCAATCCAAATTTTACTAACCCTGTCCAAAAAATTCCAGATGCCAGGCCATAATTTAGTCCACATTCCCATATGAGGAAAGCGAAAAAGCTGACGCTAAGGTTTCCCTCGGTCTTGCTCCTCCTTCTTCCTTAGCATTTCCTCGTGCACATGATATATTTCAGTAAACTGTTGGACAAACAACATCGTGAATTAGCAACATTTATATAATCAATTATCATCAGTTCATTTACTTCACATCCCTCTTTGCCTAGGAATCACCAAAAGTAGAACAAGACAATTTTTATTTTTATGACACCTTAGCTGCATTTAGAAGTGTGTGATCAAGGTCCAAAACAAGGCAAAGTTTCTTGGCACTAAACATATTATTTTGTTCATCAATTCTCCGTGCTTGTTCTTGTTGGATTGGAATTTGTTGTTCTTCACTTAGCTCTTCCAAGAGATGATTCACATCATCACAAGGATTCATATGATCTTGCATGATTGTGGAATTTTCATTTGGAAAACTCTTTGAGAGGGGCATAACCATGCTTAAATCCTTTGGAAGTGATATGTCTTGTTTAATATCTTCTTCTAGAGATTTAGAAGATTTAGTGAATTCGTGCTCCAAGTCAACGGGGTCAGTTTCTATAATTGATTGGCCAACATGCATCTGTGATGATAGAACTCGTAATGTTTTCATGTCAGAATTTTTTAGCATTTCAGCAATTTTTGCAAGATTTTTCGTGAAATTCTGCTCAATATTAGGCAAACAAGGAGCCTGTTGCAAATTTGGACCCGACTCTGTAGTTGCTGGTCCTGAAGCTATACGTATCTGCCTGCTCATTGGGACAAAATTTTTATTTTTCCATCTCAAGTTCACGTTATCATTACCCAAATTCATGTGAAGAATACGGCGAGGATCACGAGGTTTCATTCGAGGCTTCCCAGACTCTCCATCCTACCCAACCAACAGATAACATGAATAATTCATCCAAAGGAACATTGGAAAACAATAGAAGAAACAGTTAAACAGAGAAACAAGTTACATTTGAAATGCTTAGAATTAACGGCACAGGTGTCTCTTCCAACATAGAAACAATGATCCAAAGTCATATTTTCAAAGACCACCAGTTAATCCAAGACAAATCACTAAAGCCAGATTCCTTAGGACAATTGCCTCAACCAACATATAGGGAATGAAATGAACAAAAAATGAAAGAAAAATATATTTTCAACTATTACATCTCTCAAACACTCATTACCCGCAGGATACAACTCAAAATCTATTGAATCAGTAGCATGACTTACCATGGAAGTTCCTTGAGTGGCAGGTTTGGAAGTAGTTGCTAGTGCTTGTAATGCCGTTTTTTGTTGTACATTAGAATTCTTTAGTGTGCTTGGGTCAGCTGTGATTACTTTCCCAGATGTGGTAACAAATGCTTTACTAGGACCTGAAGGAGGATTTGTTTGTTGACATTGATCGGGCTTTTGTGCAACATGTGCTGATAATCTCTATTTTTCTTGCTTAATCAGGTGCATTAGCATAGTTGGGTTTACCGCTATATCTTTCAATACAAAAGGTATTATATTTGAGTTATGACAATATTATTGATCTTCAATAAGGATTCCTTCACAAATGGAATGGACCTTTTTGCCTTTGTCTCATATGGTTCAAAAAACAACTTGATGATATGATCAACCTTCTTTTATTCCTCATCAGAGTCCATGTCATATGTAGGATGACTGTCAAAGGAAAAATATCATATCTTGCACTGTTCTATTCAAATTTAATAGGCAATGTTGATTGGAGATGCACATAATTATCTGTGTCAAAGTTTCTACCGTATTCAAAATCACAGATAGGAGTGTTGGTATCTTGAACCTTAAGGGATCTTCAGGATTTCCCTTCATTTATGAGTGTCTTATTGCTTTCATTCTCAGGAAAACTAGAACTATAGTCTGGTCCATTATCTCCATCTGCGCTTAGGATTTTGTCATATGTTGGTTGAATTTCCATTTTCCAGTGTAGAAAAAAGGCATGGCATGATACCCATGTCATCATGTACTAAGTCTTCTAGGGTGATTGCAAGAATGGTAGAAATTTTTTTCCTACCCTCCTGTTGATATTTCTCCTCTTCATTTAGGACCTTTTCTCACACTATCAATCATCCAAATCATTCAATAAATTTAGCATATGCTAGGAAAGATGGAATTTCCTTGTATCTTTACCTCTTTCTTCTAGGTTTTGATTATGAGTAGGCTTAATTGATCGACATTCTCCACCCAAAATGAAGTCAAGGTGTGGTTGGGTTCACTAGGGGAGTATAGTTTCTATGAAAACAACATCAATGTTTCTTCAATAGATGGTTAGATCACCATCTTTGATACCATTATGAATTCATTGTACTTGGATGCTAAAAGAGTTTTGACACAATCCTTTCCCTTATATTTAGTTTCTACAACCCCTAAAGGGAATTTTTGGAGGTGACCGTGGTCTAGCTATTCAAAACTTAAAAATGTGAAGAATAAACAATCTGAATCAACAAGCGATAATGCTAGACAAAGCTGCAGCAATAATTTTGTTAATTCTGTAATTGGAGAGAAGCAAGATCTTGGAAATGTTCTCCATCCTGAGCATGGGACTATTACTCCATGAGGGATTTAGAAATACAACCGGTCTCCAAGAATGCCTCCAAAATTTTCTGCTTCAAGTCTTCAATAGATCTTCAACAGTACCACAAGGATGTCTGCCTTAGTAAGTGACCTATATAAACATAGAAAATCTTCAATAAGCCTCCTTCAATAAGGGTCAATGATTATTCTCCAATCTCAAAGACTGCTTCACAAAAGCTCCCAAAAATATGTAACTGTGTGTGCTTAAGGACTGCTCCCAAAAATGTTGCAACCTGCTCCAAAAAACTTAGACATGAAATGTGCTCAAATATACCATAACAAGTCTATCATAACAGATTATATTATTTTCCACAGGACTCAGTTTTGAAGCTCTCCTACAGATCTGAATTTTTTTGTTCCTAAATAAGGCTCAAAACAGTCCTTTAAACACTGTCTCAAACATGCATGAACATGCCTTTAACTGCAACCTTACACAAGCTTATATTGCATACCTTCCTGCAGCCTACACAGGCCTAGTGTGGCTCTTCTTGTGGCTTACACAGATTTGACAATCACAATGTTGTAAGAATTTCAGAGATATGCCCAAAACTAGCGATCTGAAGTGTGTCTTTTTTTTTTCTCCATAGTTTGTTGTAGCATAGATAATCCGAGTTCTAGTTGAGTATTGTCCTCAATTTTTTGAGCTTTCACATACATTATTGCAATTCTAGATCAGCAAGTCCAATTTTGAAAAACGTATAAATATATTTGCCCAAATATATCCTTAACTGTCCTCCTTGGCCTTAGTTCACCTTCTATGATTCTTCTATGAAATCTTGACCGAAAATAATGGATAAAATGAAGAGTACGGATTTCTATTTATACTAGTTTGACATTTGACGAAGAGACACGTCTCTTGGATGACATTTCAAGCCTATACAAGTCGGCTTAGGTCGGCTCAATGTCAGAGTTAATTTCCATAACTTAAAAAATCAATATCTCCAAAACTATTTGGTGTTTTGGGGAAAGTAAGGGCTCGTTAAAAAGGGAAAAAAATACTCTACAAGATGGTATAGGATCCATTTTGAAAGGTTTCCTCTAAGGTGGTGAAAAACAAAATTCTTTGTGACTTCCCTTGAATTATTTAGTGTAGAAAATGATTAGGACAGTATGGCTTCTTTGTTTGGCTTCTCCATTGTTTATCATCTCCATTATTTGGCTTTTTTATCATCATAGGAACATGTATGACATCCATGTCATCATGATAATGTCCATCAATGAGTGCATCACCCATGTCATCACATAATGGCGCAGTGATATGTTATAGTGCAACATTATTAGGATAAATCCAAAATAGTTTTCCAACCCTCAAATGATCTCCAACCATGATCATCACATGTCATCATCAAGTATCAAAGTGTATAACATCATCACATAACTTCAAGGGTTAATATCTAGATCATCAAGTGCATGCAACATTAGACCAAGGACTTCTTAGGGCTTCTTTCATTAGTGGTTTGACTTCTTCGTGATTTGACATCTTCATTGATGGCATGACATCATCATCTTGAACCAAACATCTCAAGAATATTGACATCTCGGTTAATGTCATATTGACATGAATGACAACCTTGAGCAACAAAAGGAAGATGTGAACCTTCCAGAGCCATCAAAAATAATAACCGGTGTTGTCAAGAGTAAGACTTCTTCAAATGAGCCTGAGAAGCAAGTCTTGAAAGAAGTGGATGACTGGGAAGATGCAACCGAGCTTTCAACTCCTATGAATCAAGTAGCTATTTTAGTTACTAAATGTTCAGGAGACAGAAAGTACTCCAGTGATTTTTTTTTGACAATCAAGGATCAGTGCAAAGATCTACCAAATCATTTTGAAATTTGTCGAGACATTATTGGATTACTTTGAAATTCCCAAGCACTTGCAAGTAATATAGGAGAGGTTGATGCATTAGCAAGCACTGCAAGAGGACTTGATAGGCAACTAAGTGGGAATTATCTACTTGAACGTCGTGGGAGAAATATGGCCAGTTTGGATGATGATAGATGGGCCAAGCCGATGGATGCTCTTACTAATGGTTGTGATATGTGGATGGATGCGGATCTTAGTGGTTCCTCTGTTGTGTTTCAAATTGGCCAAGGTTATAATAATGGATTTGCAAGAAATACCTATGCAACACAAATGAGTATGAATGTCATCCTTCCTAGAGGGCCTTATGTACAAGCACCACTTCCACAAGTTGGACTAGTGGATTCCTTTACAAAGCTTCCATGCATTGTCATTATGTCTTTTAGAGAAGTCAACATTTTTCCCTAACTTTTTCTTAATTTTGCATGCCATACCATCTAGTGTGAGAGATTTGAAGGAGGAAACTTATTGTGTAGATGACCTTAAAGCACCATTGTTCCATTCAACTATGGTTTCACTTTGGATATTAGATTATTTTTTCAGGAAAGATGTTGAAATTGATCTTATAGGGAATCTACTACATTTATGAAAGTTTGAGCCTTTCTTTCTAAATCAAGGACATCTTACTGAAGGGTAATGTGAAATTTTATGTTTTTTCTTATTCAAGTTTGAATTTATTTAAGGACTGCTACAGTCTATGGTCATTTGCGATTATGAATTATAACTATATATAATTTTGATGTTTCTAGGTTGGATATTGTACTATTTTCATTGGAGGATGCTACCATTGATGCGCCCAAGGCTTCTGAGTTCCTTGATCATGTAGGGTCAAAATCCACTAAGCTGATTCCATGTCATTAGAACAATTTTGCATCCTTCCTGGGAAGCAAATCCATTATAGAATAGGAGTTGCCCAAGAAGGAATTTATAACATGAAACAAAAAAATTACAAGCAATGTTAGTTTGTCTTTCCAACACATATGATAGAGAAAACTGGCTTTATTTAGGCTACTCATCCATATAGGGTTCAATGTGCGATTGATTAACTAGATAATGAATTGTCTTTCCTCAATATATGTGCAATTCTAATTAATGGCTCAACCTATTCTTCTATCATGTCTACAAGAGACCATGGGTAGGTATGACTAGTGGCTCCTCTACTATTTTTTACTGTAGAGTAGGTGGTCTCAATAGAGTTATAACAGAGTAAAAAATAACTATAAGCTTGGAAACTATACAAATAGGAATTTCCCTAAACTTGACATATTTACTCTTTGTTGATTATGTTTTTATTTTGGGTGATATGACCAAGGTAGATGCAATTATGTTGAACGGCCCCACCCTTGAAGAACTAAAGTTCCTACCTTAAAAACTACCAACAACTGAGGAGCTACAAGATTCAACACCATCTTTGATTTGAACCTAAATAGTCTTATTATCTCTGAGTATTTCACTAATCACAATGACCAATATATTCTCCTCATGGATTATTTCTATCATTCTATTTATTAGTAAAATCCACAAAATGTATCCCTACATTTGAATCTTGGGAAAAAAACATATAATTGTTATTATTTAAATTATCCATATCTCTTGGAGCCCAAAAATCCATTTGATTTGGATAAGCTTTATTTGTAACCTCAAAATAAACCCTATTATAATCTGAAGGACCATTATGTCCTCTTGAGTCCTGACAAAGTATGATGGAATGAAATTGGGTGAAGACCAGATCCAGGTTTACCATGTCAGAATCTAGGTTTATTGAGATGGCGACCTTGGTTTGAAGATATCCACCATACAAACTAGGACCACCTAGATACTTATCGTTGCCATCTCTCTTTCATTGTCAAGATTAACATACTAAGGACCTATAACTTGTGGAGGCCCATGGTAGTTATTGCAATGTAATTTATTAGAATACATGCCATTTCTTATTATGAGATTTACCACATCCGAAAATGGCATCATTCACATCATTTTGAAGAAGTATACAAATTAGGTCAACGTAATTTTTTTCACATTTACGACTTCCCTCACATTTGTTGGTTCTTGAAGCTCGAGCACTTTCATAACAAAAATATGCAAAGTCAAACAACAAAAATGGTCCACTCTCTTTTCATTTTCTAATATTATAATGAAGTTTTATTAGAGACACTATTTGTTTGTTTGTTTTGGTTAGAAAAGGGTTTTCTCTTGGTTTTATGCGACTTTCAATTTATCATATGTAGCGTGTTGAGAAATGAGAAAGGATAGTGTGTGACATTTATCTTGCAGAAATTGATGCTAAATGAAAGGATACATAGTTTAACCAAACTACAATTCACTTTGGTAAAGGTAGAGGAACATCTTAAAAACTGCTTAAGAATACACCATATATAAATTTTGAACGTAAGTAATATATGCATTTTTCTATTGTAGAATGTAATTTTTTCTACCCAAGTTATCACAACAAGAAAAATATTGATATTGTAGAAATTGTTTGAGGACCTCATTGAGGTCGATTTTTCTGATGTCCTATTTGATTGATACTTTCTCATATGTCAGGAAGGCTTTAAATATGAATTAATATGCTCATGAAACAAATCAGATTCAAATTTTATAGATATAAAAGATAAAAACAAATGTCAATGTCTTTGTTTGATTGTTACTTGACTCTGTTGTGGGCAAGTTACAGGAAATGTGATTGGAAAAATGATGGGGAGACGATGCAGATCACGTCTTGGATATGGTTCATTCGCTATTAGAGATCACTTAGACACCTAAGCCACCGACTTTGTAAATTTTTCTAGTGGGAATTCCTATGGTTTTTAATGTTCTAATTATTTCACCTCATGGTTATTTTGGGCAAGAAAATATCTTATGAATGCTACACACGACATCGATGGACAGGTAAACAATTTTTTTATAATTGCAATTTCCATTCCATGACATTCTCTCTTTATTGTTTGATTGTATTTTGGACGTTTCTTTTGATTTTGTTTTGTCTTTTAACTATGAAATTGAAAATACTTCGTACCATGTCCATTTAAACAACAACCAAAGCTTGAAGATGAAATTAGTATTACACGATATTGATTGGAGTCCTTATAGCTATTTTGTGTTAAAATAATTTCATGACTATCAGAAAAAGTTACTTTCATGTTGTTTATATACTTGAATAAGTTCATGCGTTAGAAAATGAAATGTTGTTGTGAATAAAATGACAAGGATTAAACATAACCCCTCAGATTATTTGTTTTCACAATTTATCTACAACTCGAGCTTTTTAGTGTATAACTTAGTTGACATGATTGTTCTTAAGCTTTCCTTGAAAGTTGAATACTAAGTTACTAAGGTGTTCTTTTCTATATATCGTGATATTTTATTTGCTTTGTTTATATAGGTTATCTAGCCACATTATAGTGACAGTTATGGCCCCAATGAAGAAAATTTGTTCGAGTTTCTTACTTCTATGGGGAAAAATGGCTTTGACATTGTTGATGTTGAGGTATATGTCATATAAACTATTTATAGTCTAATTTAGTTTATATTCTAGTGTTCATTTTTTTTCATGTTTTAAATTCATTGTATCTTCTTTTGTTTTCAGAAAATGAACTCAATATTGATGGTAAAAAGCATGAATTGAAAAAAGAGGGGAGCAAAAACATTGGAGCGACAAATGAAAAAAGAGAGAGAGGAGAATTCGTCTGGTGATACTCTTAGAGCCAATATCCCGCATAAGACACACATATAAAGACAGATGGTCAAGTCTTCAGAGTTGGTGAATTCGCCTACAATGCCTTGAAAACACAACGATAATGTTTTGAAGTGATAAGTGATGAAACACCATTTCATGTGTAAATTGTAGTCCAACCAATATTAAGTTGGAAAATCATATTGTAATACTTTAACATTTCATATAATATAATTTATGTGGTTGAAATTATTTATAGTTGCACTTGATATTGTTTAGTATTGTAATTAAAATATGTGACTTTGTGTTTTCCTATTAGATGAACATGCACATTGTATGACATTTTTCAAAACATACAAATTAATTTATGATGATTAATAATTAACACAAAATCAATTTAAAACTATTAAATTAGTAGTTTATATTGATTAACGATGAACAGAAATAAAATGAATACATGACTAAATTAGTTATTTATAATGATAATTAATGAAAGTAAATGAAATGAATATAATTACTAAATTAGTCGTTTCTATAATGAATAAATGGCTACTGAAAATGTTAAATTTCTGACTACAAATGACGACTAAATTTTGCATATATACGACTACTAGTAGCTAATTTACAGTATCTTATAACACGACTAAAATTTAGTCATATTTCTCTGGTCATTAATTGGTTTCAAACGATGACTAAAAATTGCATATATATGACTATTAGTAGCTAATTTACAGTATCTTATAACACAACCAATATTTTGGTCATATTCTTTAGTCATTAATTGGTTTTATCGGGTGATCATATAGTAATATACTTTGTTGTATATTTGGTCATTAATTTTGACAATTAATGACCAAATCAAAGATTAAATCAATGATTAAATCAATGACCAAATCAATGACTAAATTAATGATCAAATCAATGACTAAATTAGTGGCTAAATCAGTGACTAAATTAATGACCAAATATACAACTAGACAACAAAATTGAGATAACCAATTAATGACTAAGCTAGAAACGACCAAAAGTTGGTCGCGTTATAAGATACTGTAAATTAGCTATTATTGGTCACCGATCGAAAAATAGTCGTTTATATGCAAATTTTAGTCCTTTTTTTAGTAACTAATTAGCCATTTTGTACTAGTGGTATAACAATAGGATGATGATATGAGATCATTACTTTTTCCATCCATGATTTGATTGATACCAACAAGAGGTTTTCCTGCTCCATAAATCTATCCATCCACTTAGTAATGTAGCCTCCCACCCCCCTTGTCTGCCATTATACCAAGTAGGGCAATTAGTATATGGAAAAATATCCTGTAGGTGTTGTGTGGCAAAGATATATGATATATACCCCCTTAAGAAACCACTGTGACAGTTCGAGCTCCAACATTCATCCCGAGAGAATGTGCGGTTATAATATCCAACAACAAATAGTGATCCAATTTTGAGGATGTCACAGTTGTCTATACGCTTCCAGAAAGGACCTCGATTTGAATGTGGTGCATAAATGTTAAGAAAATGTACCTTGTGGGGAGCCCTGGTATTGCATCAAGAATGTTGCAACTCCCAGGGGTTTCCCTAATTTAATTTATCAACCCAAAGTTCATATAAAATTTGAGGTGATAGTGCTATATACACAGCAGATGCATTCTGTTCATGTCATCCTCTTCTGCTTCACAAAAGGGTGCTATCTCTTAAACTATGAGAACAACTCGTAAGTAAATTGCTGGAAGGAAATGACGTAAAGGAAATTGAACTAGATTGCTAGAAAGGAATGCCAAGAATGAAACTAATTTAATTTGCAAAAAACATATAGTAGAAAGGAAATTAATTATAAACCACACTATCTTGGCGAAACGGCTAAATGCACTCTACCTATCCTATGATCTATCTACCATAATCATATCCATGCAACGAAACTACCCATGCCTTAATTTTAATTAAAAAGAATTAATTTGCAGACTAGAGGGAAGAAAAAGGGCTACGAGGGCTAATGGGGGGTTTAACACATGAAATGAGGTTTGGAAGTGGAAAGAGGGGGGTTAAACCCTTAGAAAAACTTTATGATAGTGTGAGAAATGGCTTTGGAGCAAACAGAGGGGGTTAAACCCTTAGGAAAACTTATTATAACACAATAAATGACTTTAGAGTAGGAAGAACTCAACAATATGATGGTGGAATGCGATGGCCGACAAAATTTGCGATGTGCGATGTCGTTGTTAGGTTCATATAATTTACAGTATCACAAGGTGACTGTGTACTTTCTCTTTGCAATTTTTTCATATTTTACATAAATGTCAATATTCAAAATCTTTCCAAAGCAAGAATCAAAGGAAACAAAGGCAACAAAGAGGCAAGGAGTAGCATTAGACCATTAGTGGAGACAAAGGCAACAGAGAAATTAGTTAAGGTGGAAAAACAGCAAGAGAAGACTCTAGAATGAGATCGGGTCAAGTCGTGAACGCAGGGCAAGTATTCTAGGAACAAATAAAAAACCAACGAGTGCAACCAAAAGCAGAAAAACACAGCAAGGGAGTAGTGAGGACCGTTGATCTGAGCATCGATCAATGACGGAGATTAAAATCTCAAACGTAGAGTGCAAGTGTTGAGAGATTGGCGCAAAAGGTAAAAGGTTAAACTGTCGAAGTGCGATGTGCGACGACGGTGGGACCTGATCGCAATGCGCACATCGAAAATGTTAAAGGATAAGTGCTAAGGAAAATGGTAAGAACAACGAAATGCGAAGTGCGATATCACAACAGATGCGAGGTATTCCAGAACCAAGATTTAAGTATTTTCAGGTACAGGTGAACGATTTTTCACGTTGTTTTGTGTGTCAAAAAAGGTCAAGTCAGGCATACAAGGTTTGAAGATCATTTCACAAAGAAATAAGGCTAAACATAGAGCAAAGGTTGAACATCAGCACAACAAGGAAAAAGACATAAAAGGTCGAGTCCGACATTGATGCAATGATAATAACAACAGAGACTGAAGGGACATCAAAGCACATCAGCGCCAACATCAATAAATGAAAGTAGTCAGTGCTGCACCAGAATTAATTACCCAATTCTGATCTTTTGAAAAGTAGGACCATATGTCAGAGCCATCAAAACATTTAGATCCATAAAGAGCTACTCAAAATTAATTTTACAGGCAATATGTTGTCAGAGATCTTTTGCGCAAGCCTTGTGTGGCCATGCCTATTTAATTTCAATTTTTTTGTAATAAATGAAGTTTGACCCAAGTAGATTAGGGAAACCAACTCAAGTTTTAGTTAAATACTGCTCGAAATTTCATTATCAAAGGTTGGAAGTTGGAACCTTGTTAGATTATGTGTTGTAAAAGATATTGTATTGGAGCACTGCAACTATTTTGAGTTTGGCATCAATAATAAAGAGACCGTTCACAGGATTCATGAGCTATGTTAATGTTGATGTTCTTTCCTCTGTGTTAATGTTTTCCTCTATCTTTTCACGTTGTGCATCAGTTTCTATGATTACAAAACAAAATTTTTAGACTAAAATTTGCTAAGAGAGCACCTTAATTCTATTTATTTTTTTTATCTTAATGTTTTCCTTTGAAGTATATTTAAAGAATTATTAACTTCTCTTTAGCTATTACTGAACTTATTGCTTTCTTTCATCTCATATTCACACTAGCAGTAAGATCCAGACTGCATGGTTAGCTTGCCCTATGAATGCCCCTTCAAAAATTTGATGCACAATTCACCCTTTTATGACTCCATAGCCCAATGGATTAAGCTTCACAACTATGTCTGTCCAACCACCCAATCAATAAAAAAAAACAACCCTCATAATTTCTAAACCTAGCCTAACATCAGCATTCATAATTATCAAGCTAAATCATAAAAATAGAGAGAGCCCTCTATGAGTCTAGGAAGGCTAGGTCCTAGACTCCAAAGTGGTTTGATGTTATCCTCTGTCATTTGTTCCTGCAGATATTACAAATTACAGAGAGCTAACAATCACAATCGAAACTTCACAAGTTTAAATGGATAACAGTAAGGATTTAAAGAAATGAACTAAATGGTGCGCAGTGTGAAGTGCGAAGAGTGACGTGGCAGGTCGCGAATTGCAATATCACAAGTTTACAAGGATAGCGGTAAGGATTAACGAGAATAAACTAAAATGTGAGAACTGCGATTTGCGTTGCGGTAAAGGTTTCGAGCTGCAATTTTTGATGTGGTAAGTTCCATGGGATGCCATGTGCGATGGGGATGATGTGGCAGTGAAAGGAAAAATGGAAAAAGTTTCGGGTTGTGATGTGCGATAGGATAAGAACTATGGGATGCGATGTGCGATGGGGATGACATGGTGGTGAAAGGACAAAGGGAAAATTTTTTGATCTGTGATATGGGATGTCACAATATCAAAATCTTAAGAACAAGTAGTAAGAGTTAAAGGTAAAAGCTAAGAGTTGCAAAGTGCGCTTTGCTATTTCGCAATATCGCAGCAACGAACAAGCATTATGTGTTAAAGTAAACATTAAATGTTGTGATTTGCGAAGTGCGACGTATTGTAGCGAGAGTCTCGAGGAGGAAGACAGAGGTCGGGTTTTCGAAGGTTTTCAAGCGTTTTTGCTTTAAAGCGCGTCTGGTGATGGTGACCGATAGAACGAAGGAATAAGGCATGCAATCAGTGAAGGAGAGTGGTAAGTCTTCAAGGCGAAAGGTAACTGGTGCGAAGTGCGATTTACGATTTCGCAATATCGAAATCGCAAGGAACGAGAAATAAGTGTTAAAGGTAAACGTTAAATGTTGTGATTGCGAAGTGCGACGTACGGTGGTGGGAGTCTCGAGGAGCAAAGGCGGAGGTTTGGTTTGTGGTGGTTATGTATGGTTTTTTCACGTGTTTTCCTCTGAAGTATAGTTAAATAATTCTTAATTTCTCTTTAGCTATTATTGAACTCATTGTTTTCTTTCATCTCATATTCACACTACCAATAAGATCCAATTTGCATGGTTAGCTTGCCCTTTGAATGCCCCTTCAAAAATTTGATGCAAAATTCAGCCTTTTATGACTCCATAGCCCAATGGATTAAGTTTCACAGCTCTGTCTGTCCAACCACCCAATAAATCAAAACAAAGAACCCTCATAATTTCTATAACTAGCCTAATATAAGCATTCATAATTATCAAGCTAAATCATAAAAACACAGAGAGCCCTCTCTGAGTCTAGGAAGGCTAGGTCCTAGACTCCAAAGTGGTTTGATTTTATCCTCTGCCATTTTTTCTTGCCAATCTTACAAATTACGGAGAGCTAACAATCACAATCGCAACTTCACAAGTTTAAATGGATAGCAGTAAGGATTTAATGAAATGAACTAAATGGTGTGCACTACGAAGTGCGAAGAGTGACGTGGCACGTCGCGAATCACAATATCGCAAGTTTACAAGGATATTGATAAGGATTAACAGGAATAAACTAAAATGTGCGAAGTGCAACTTGCGCTGCAGTAAAGGTTTCGAGCTGCGATTTGCGATGTGGTAAGTTTCGCGGGATGAAATGTGCGATGGGGATGATGTGGCGGTGAAAGTAAAAAGGGAAAAATTTGTGGGTTGTGATGTGTGATAGGATAAGAACTACAGGATGTGATGTGTGATGGAGATGACGTGGCGGTGAAAGGAAAAAGGGAAAAATTTGTGATTTGCGATATGTGAAGTCGCAATATCACAATCTCAAGAACAAGTGCTAAGAGTTAAAGGTAAAAGCTAAGAGTTGCAAAGTGTTAACGAACAAGCGCTATGTGTTAAAGTAAACGATAAAAGTTGCAATTTGCGAAGTGCGACGTACTATGGCAGGAGTCTCGAGGAGGAAGGCAGAGGTTGGGTTTTCGAAGGTTTTCAAGCGTTTTTGCGTTTAAACGAGTCTGCCAACAGTGACCGATAAAACGAAGGAATAAGGCAAGCAATCAGCGAAGGAGAGCGGTAAGTCTTCAAAGCAAAAGGTAACCAGTGTGAAGTGCGATTTTCGATTTCGCAATATCACAATCGCAAGGAACGAGCGATAAGTGTTAAAGGTAAACGTTAAATGTTGTGATTTTGAAGTGCGACGTACGGTGGCGGGAGTCTCGAGGAGCAAAGGTGGAGGTTGGGTTTCCGGTGGTTTTGTATGGTTTTTTCACATGTTTTTCGTAACAAGGGTAAGGCGGCCGTGAACAGAGAAAAATAGAGAAGTAAGGCTGAAAAGCTTAAGGGTGTTTGAAAGAAGGTAAGTGCAGTGCTAAGGTGAGAAGTAAAGGGGGGAAATGGAAGTGTAAGAGCAGTGCTCAGAAGTGAAGCACACCTGCGGATTCATGTACGGGAAACAAACATAAATGCGAGATGAAATAGTGAAGGAAAGGCTTGGACTTGGTAATACAAATTTTCCCGAACTTGAATAGAAAGAAATTTTGGCATGTGGGAAATTTTTCCCCTACTCAAACTCTATTAACAGAGATGAGAGGGGGGAGACTTAACCACAATTTTGGATTTTTTCCTCTATTTCACCATGCATAAGCAATTAAAACTACAACAACACAAAAACTAAATGGAAATGAAACTTATCAGAAGAAAATCTACTTAAATGACAAAAGCAAAACTAGCTAAATGACAGAAAGGAAAAGATAATAACAACAAAGAAGTTGAGGCACATGGATTGGGCCCTAACGCATGAGCCTAGCCCTCTGAACTTAAATCAATAAAATGAAATCAATCTGCTCATGTCATAAAATAATAACTTCATACATCTTTGAAAGTTTCGATCCCTGAATAAAACAAAAAGCTTCAATAGTTCACAACAACAATTCTGAATGGAATCGAGACTAGGATAGACTAACTCTTCCTAGCTCTAGCTTTGCTCTATTTATTCTATAGGGTAGTTACCAACGAGTCCCTAGAAAATGGTAATTGAGTCCACTGGACTCCAAGTAAACCAAGATCGAGTGCTCTCCTCTTTGAGTGGCTCGGTTGCCTCTAGAATTCGAATTGCTGGCGAGAATCTTTGGGGATCCTTCAGCTACTTGTGGAACTCGAATTACTGGAGAGAATCTTTGGGATCCTTCGACTGCCTTTGAGGGTGGAAAATCCTCCTATAATTTCTCCTTGTTGCCTCCTCCAAGTCTTTGTGATAAAATATTTATAAAAATTCTTAATAAATCATGATTTTTTGCACTCAACCTTATGTTAGGAACCCAAAGTATGTTAGCCTTAATCACCACCTATACTAGCATCATAAACCCAAATAATAACAAAAATGCAAGAAAAAGAGATCTAAGAAGGAAAAAAGGTGACTATTAACCCCTCCAAATATGTCTAATGATGGAGCTCATCATCACCCCCCTATTGAATGGTTTCTCCTCCTCTGAGCAACTGATCCTCCTCTTCGATTTCCTTCAAAGCTTTGACAGCCCCCCGGATTTCCTGACGAAGAAGTGCGAGAGTTTCCCCAAGGGGGTAAAATCCATCATTCTTTTATGCATTCTCCCATTCTCTATCTTGTGCATCTGTGTCATCTTCATCAGTCAGCCTTGACAGCAAAGGTGGGCTGAGCTTTAATCCCAACCATCTGATCTCTTTTGCCTGCATGGCCCTCTTGTACAATGGTGCCCTTTCCAATGCACCCCTCAGGCTTTCTGGAGTATGATACTCCCTATTCTGGAGGCTATGTGGGAGGTTGTTCCATCTCCTCTAGCTAGCCATAATGTACTCCTCTTCTATCTACCTAGAAACATCATCAAAGTGGTGTATCACCTAGTTTTGAGTCTGAAGGTAGCTTTCAACCAGTGCAGGGTCCTTTTCAATCTCTCGATGGTTAAGGATGCCTCCTCTTGGGCTGAACACTTATGGTCTGAGATATAAGGGTTCTCTATTTCTTCTTCCCATTACCTGCCATATCCCTTTGGCCCTATTGTCCTCATTCACCATCCAAGATGCTAGAACCATTAACTACATATCCCCCATTTTAGGATTAGGGTCCCAAATCTCCCGATTTTTCAGCACAAAGTTATGCATGTAAAAATCTGACATATTTTCCTGATAAGCTATGCTGGCTTGCTTGTAGAACTTCATGAATTACCTACAATCTTGGAAAGGGAGTGATCCATGGGAGGCTAGAGTATTGATTTGAAATAGAAGCCGTTGTTCTTTGAGGTACACAGCATATGAGTCAGAGGGGAATCTGTGCTAAAGGGCTTCTATGCATAAGTCCGCCATGGTGGCTACTTGCTCCTCTTTTTGCTGCAAATTGCTCCTTTAGCGCTACATTCTCTACCTATGCCTTATACAGCTGCTCCTTCATAAATATTTCTTCGATTCTTTCCTCCCCCCTTGGTGATTCTTCAATGATGATCGGGCTTATGGGAGAAGTTTTTGGCTTTCTCTGATTCTTGTCAGCTCCAGAATACCTAGAGGTTTTCCTTTTTCTTTCTGTGCTCAGAGGAGCCATGGTGGCAGTTATATTTTTGTAGTAAGCAGGTGTGACATTGGGTTGTGAGTCTCTGTCTTACCTAATTTCTGTTGTCTCTAGGACTTCTATGGCCATCTCTTCTATTTTTCATTGGCACTTTGTCTCTCTCTCTTATTCTTCTAGTTACCCTGGGTTTCTTCTTTCGTTTTTTTTTTTTTTTTGGTTCTTATTCTTCTTATTCAAGAACTGCATGCTTCCGTCAGGCCTCTCCCTCTAAAAATTTTCAGTGCACTGGTTTGGATGAGACGACATCTCCTTTTATTAGATGACACAACTAAATTTGGAGTGCCAATATAAATCTGCTCAACTCCAATTCTGTCGTAGACAATTGGCTCCTCCTCCCTGTTAATCCAGGATTGACTGCGCATTTTCCTCTCCTCGTTCTCCTCTATGCCACTAATTTAAAATTTTTATTTTGCATGCCTAGGTGGGTACTCCCAAAGGATTCCCTAGTTGATGAGGTAGGGTTCTTAAAGTAAAAAGGAAGGATGTATCACTCATTCAAATTAATTATTTCAGGCTATTATGAATGCGTAGCAAGGGGTGAGAGCTTATACCTGAGTTTACCTATTGTTTCCAAGGCGGTTGCAGGAGTTGGAGGTTTGAGACAAGCCTTTTTAGATGTTGCGTTCTTCACCATATTCCTGTTCTCTGAGTGAGAAGCTTGCTGAAGGAGGAGCTTCCTGAATGAGCTGCTAATCTTTATCTGTTGTTTCTCTCTACTGTGGATGTCGAGTGGGGTGCTTGAGATGCCATGGGTGGAATTCTCGTTCTCCTATAGTCTATTATGTAGCTTCCCTTGTTGTTCTTCTCGGTAGTCCATGAACAACTTCGTTTTTGAAGGAACTTCCTGCTGTTTGTGTGCTGCTCCTCTTGCCACATTTGTGCTCAGGAATGGAGGAGTGTGGTGTATGGAGGTGATGGAGGAAGTTATGAAGATGAATGGAGTGAATTATGGGATGGACGACAAGATAGAAGAAGGGAAAATAAGATGAATGCTTCCCTGTGTTTTCCAAAAACCATTAACAACCTGCAAAACAACAAACACAAAAAAACACAGTGATGCAGATGCATTTTTTTTGGTTTTGTTCTTTTTCTATTTTTTTCGAAAGAAAGTGGGTTGCCTCCATGGAGGTTTCCAACTCACAGACTTTCCTTGGGCGCCTCAGAGAGGTTTTCGCCCATGGATCTTTATTCTTTTTTTCTTTTTTTTGAGCAAGTGAGCTGCCTCCATCGAGGTTTTCAACCGACAAGCTTATTATTTTTTCCTTTTTTATTTTTCTTTCAAGAGGTGTGGGAAACTATGGAGTTTCCCATCACATACACCTCTATTCTTATTGAATTGATGAATTCTGCCCTTGACAAAGGCTTCCTGTAAATTTTAAGACTGTGACCATTGACAAGTAAGGGGATCCCAGCTTCCTCATCTATGGTCCTGACTTGAATTGCGCCATTATAAAAGAATTTCTCCATTGTGTAAGGGCCCAAACATATTTTCATCAGCTTGCCTTTGAATTCTTTAAACCTTGAATCATACAACAATGCCCAATCTCCTTCTTGGAAGGTCTTTTCTTCGATGTTCTAGTCATGCCATACCTTCCTTTGCAGCTGAACTACCTCTGTGTGAAGAAGTGCTTGCATTCTAAACTCATCCAACATATTTAGTTTTAGTAACCTCTTTTGGGGCATTTGTTAGATCTAGATTTAATTCAGTTTCCATTCTTAAAGTATTGAATTCAAGCTCAACTGAAAGTAGAGCTTTCTTACCATAGACTAATTCATAAGGAGTGAATCCTATTGTTGTCTTCCAAGTGGTGTTGTAGGCCCAAGTAGCTTCTACCAATATATCTGCCCAATATTTTCTGTATTTGCTCACAACCTTGATGAGGATGCTCTCTAAAGCTCTGTTAGTTACTTCTACTTGTCCATTCGCCTAAGGGTGATAGGTAGTAGAAGTTCTATGCTTAATCTTGTGCTTCCTCAAAATATTCTCAATGAGGTGAGAGGTGAATTGTGCTCCCTGATTAGTGACTATTTCTCTAGGATATCCAAATTTGTAAAACACATTCTCCCTCATAAATTCTGCTAATTTATCTTCGGTGCTACCTTCACTGCTTTTGCTTCAGCCCACTTTGTCAGGTAATCAGTGCAGACTATGATATACTTCTTTTGTCCGGATGGTGGATCGATAGGTCCAAAAAAGTCCATGCCCCACTTGTTAAATGGTTCCAGAGCCACTTGAGGGTGTAAAGGAATTTCATCCCTTCGTGTGGGTTTCCCCATCCTTTGGCATAAGTCACACCTACTGGTGTATCTTCTGGAATCTTGATGAAGGGTACGCCAATAGTAACCCGCCTGCAAAACTTTGTAAGCAGTTATATTTGTAGCAAAGTGGCCTCCACATGGGCTGTCATGACATTCAGAGAGGATATCAAAAACTTATTCCTCCCTCACACATCTTCTTATGATTTTATTAGGGCCTAGCTTGAAGAGATTCCCCCCAATCCATGTGAAAGGGGTGCTTTTTCTAATGATTCTGCTCCCCTCCCTGAATGAAAGATTAGGAGGGAGTCTTTGATCCGTATTTATACAGGAATGCAATAAAATACAGAAATAGAAATAAACACAGAGATGCAGCGGAAACAATAATTCATTTTATTTAAATCAAGTGATTGAAATATGCTTACAGACATCATGGAAATAAAAATAGCTAGGGTGCTGGTAGCATATCTCTGAGAAGAGATGTGGCGGCTATAGACCTCTAAAATGTGTTACAATGAGGCTCGAAGGCCTATTTATTATTTAGAAACAATGGATAACTCTAAATGTCCAAAAACCTAATCCTAGGAGATGAAGCGCCAAAACTATGGGTCTTGTTTGGCTAAATTGGTGTTTCAACTTCCCGAGGACGTAACTTCGGCATACGATCTTCATTTGATGCGTATCATACCTCGTTAGAAAGACCTATCCGAGGATTACAAATTTTGGTGTGAACAATATTGGTCCATGGACCGATGAATATTGGTCCATGGACCGATGAATATCGGCCCATGGATTGATGTTGCTCTCGGTTTTCCAAAAAAACATCGTTTAGGGCCTCAAAACGGCTCCGGAAGTTCAGAACTCGAAAAACTGCTAAAAATAGTAAGTTGTGCTGCAACTTAAAAATTGAAAGAACTAATGGTGGGGGTTCAAATGGAATAGGTGGGTAGCATCCAATATCCACTTGGATCATCAAGGCCCCAAAACAGCTGTAGAAGTACAAGACCCGAAAACCTGCTAAAAATAGTAAGTTGTGCTGAATGTGAAAAGCTGCAATAATTGATGGTGCGGGTCAAAATGGAATAGGTGGGTGGCCACTGATACTGGATCATTCCTCCCTCCTTAGGAAGCAATGGTCCCTATTGCGTTGAGATCCTCCATGAGATGAGGCAAATTCTGTTGAACTGGGTAGTAGATTTTTTGAAGATGTCATGGACCTGCGGGCAGACATGCTAGATGCATTTAGTAAAATTGGTTTCTTGATCAGCCTCAGGCAGTATATTTGTGGATTATGTATGTGTAGTTGCAAGATGTATGGAAACATCAGGCGGTGGTGCATTGGGGGTCAAATCAATGGAGTGCTTGTCCTAATAGTGTAGAGGAACGTCTGTGAGTGAAGAGAAAATGTCCTCATATTCCTCCATGACTTTGTCCATCTGCTGCAGCCATGCAGGGGAGCCTTGTTTCGAGGTTGTGGCCACAATATTCTTATTTCCCTGTGAGCGGGTTATAAGGAAAATAAATTTCCTAGTTTGGGAAATAATCTTACTGCATTGTTTTGCAATAGTCAAAGACATGACAAGAGGCGGTACTACCTCCGGTATCCTGTACAAGTTATTTCCCAAAGTAATAATAACAGCAAGAGGCCTAGAATAATACACAACAAGCTGCCTCCACAAGTATGGTTGGCCCAATAATACATCAACTACATCAAGAGGAGCAACATAACATAATACCTCATCCGTGATTGGCTTGATCCTATATGGAAGGCGACACTGTTGGCAGATGTGGATATCTCTCCCTCGGTGAAGCCACCCGATGGTATATGGCTACGAGTGTGCTATGTTCGGTAGGCCAAGCCACTTCACGACCTCTGCTGAAATGAGGTTCTTTTGGCTTCTGCTATCGACAAGGAATTCCAGTGGATAACCCTTCACTCAAATCTGCGAAAGGAAGAGGCGCTCCCCCTCCTCTGGATCCTCGGGATCCTGCCTCTGGATCTTGGTGGTGGCAACAATGGCACTGGGATCCACATCAATGATTTGCTTTCCTTTGTCATTGCCTTTGTCTAGTTCTGACTCGGGATCAGAAAATGCATCTGATTCGGGTGCCTTTAGTTCGGCCACCAATGACTGTTTGGCCTGACACTCGTTTGTGCTATGAGTGGGGTTGTTATGAAATTCACACCACTTCCCTGTGTCCTTATTTGGATTTGTGGTGTTTTTCTGAGTCACCCCTCTTTAGCCTTTCCCTTTGTTCTGCGGTTCGAGGGAACCTTTCCCTGGCTTCGGATTCGCAGATCCAAAGTCTCGCTTCTTCTGCTTAAATTTCTGCTCGATCTTGGCAGCATAGCGATATGCCGTGCTAAGCGATGTAATGTTGAGTAACTCCATTTCCTCCTGAATGTGTTTGTGAAGATAGCTACGGTACTTAAGCACCAAATGTCTCTCTGAATCTTTAATACCCAACTTTTGTGCACATCTTGATCCCTTTGCCGTCGCAGTGTGCTCCATTGGATGTATTTGTCCTCATAGCTCCCCACGGGGTAATATTGTTCCTTGATGTCGTCTCGGAATGAATTCCAAGTGGGTGTGGCCGAGAATAGAGAGGGCTCCCCTTCCTCTTCTTGCTCATAGTAGGTTTCCCACCAGTCTTTGACATGGGGAGTGGCTTTGAGGAGTCCAAAAATAATATTTTCTCGGTCGAAGAAATCATGGACTGAGAAACACCCTTCCAGAAAATTTAACCATCTATCTATGACATCTGCTTCTATCTGGCCTTCAAATACAGGAATGCCAAATTTTACTTGTACCTTGAAGGGAGTGGTGCCTCCAAAGTAGCTGTTGGATGCAGGTGTGCATAGGTGGGCAGTCGTTGAAGGATCTGAGTAAAGTTATCCATCATCGCCTTCCTTTGTTTCTCGAGGGCCTCCTCGAGCAATATTTTGATAGGATATACTACTCCCTCATCTTTCTTTTCTTCCGCCATGGGAGGTCATCAAGGTTTGTGAGGCTCATCTTGCAAGGGTTCAACTAGATCGAGCCCTAACTCCTTATACCCTAACTGCGTTAGGGACATGCAAAGAAAAATAGAGAAAGAGAAGACCCCTCAAATACCACTGATCTGGATTTATGCAGGAACGCAATAAAATACAGAAATAGACATAAACACAGAGATGCAACGGAAACAATACTTCATTTTATTTAAATCAAATGACTGAAATATGCTGACAGATATAATGGAAATAAAAATAGCTAGGGTGTTGGTAGTGAATCTCTGAGAAGAGATGTGGTGGCGACATTCCTCTGAATTGTGTTACAATGAGGCTCGAGGGCCTATTTATTATTGAGAAATAATGGAGAACTCTAAATGTCCAAAAACATAACCCTAGGAGATGAAGTGCTAAAACTATGGGCCCTGTTTGGGTAAATTGGTGTTTCAACTTCACGAGGACGTAACTTCAGCATATGATCTCCAATTGACGCGTATCATACCTCGTTAGAAAGATCTATTTGAGGAGTACAAAAAACATCGTTTAGGGCCTTAAAACGGCTCTAGAAGTTCAGGACTTGAAAAACTGCTAAAAATAGTAAGTTTTGTTGCAACTTAAAAACTGAAAGAACTGATGACACAGGTCCAAATGGAATAGGTGGGTGGCCACCGATATCCACCTAGATCAGTCTTCCAGCAACCAAGTAGTTGGCTATATCAGCAAACCATGGTGAGAGTGCTGATATGGCAAAGAGGTGTTCATCTGGAAGCTGGTCATCTACCATTCCTTCTTCACCTGCAGGGAGAACTAACCTGGACAAAAAATCTGCAACAACATTTTCCTTTCCAGGTTTATCAACAATAGTCAAATAAAATTTCTGCAAAAATAACAACCATATAATTATTCTAGCATTAACATCTGGTGTGTTCATTAAATACTTGATGGTTGCATTGTTGAGATTCAACAAGATGATGAGCTTAGTGAAAATTAAGCACCTTCACTAAGTGGGGCCCGTAGGCTATTTTTAGGTGTATGTCTATTTTGAGACATGGTGAGCATATTCTATAAGTTGCAGGGTGATATTTGTAGATGGTTGGTCAAATGTGAAAAATAGATGAGATTCAGTTTTTAGAATATTGGGCAAAGTCTATTTCTAGATCGTCAATCTAAAAATAGATGCATGTCGATTATTATTAGCCCTTAATAATAATCTGACAATAAATATCAACTTATTCTCTTGGAGCACTTTATTTCAGTGAACAGATTTGGAAAATTAGTGGGCTGAAGGAGTTACACAATTCCTAGGGTGGTTGGTGACTCATGCATGGAGGACTCAGTTAGAATTTAAGTGGAAAAGTTGTGACAGAGTTGGAAGAGTAGTTATAGGAGTTGTTATTCAGTTTAGCTCAGTTAAGTGAGTTAAACTCAGTTGTGCTAGTTGTATCTAGGCCTAACTGAAGATACACTAGTGAGAGTTTAGTGAATTAATTACTTAATTAATTCATAACTAGAGACTCACTTGCAACTGAACAAATACAACAGTTAACTACTTGCATGTCAGCTCCAGTGGAGACCCAATGGAGAGATAGGTGAAAGGGTGAGATGGACTATCTGTTGTGACTATAGTGATGAATTCAATGCATCCGACACACATTGGAGATTCCAATGAGGATTGCGCAGTCAAGGCAAGGCCAATTCGAATTCATTCAGTGGTCTTCTTCAGCAGGGATTGTGCAGTGGAGGCAGGCTGTCAGGAGGCAAGAAATTGGTGCATAGATATGCAAATTTCTGCATGAAAGTGTGTAATGATTGTTGATTGTACTGAGAGCTTGATGTAATAAGATTTTTATGAGATTATTATATGATTCCATTGATATACATAATATATGATAGTTGGTGTTTTTAGCTTTAATCTTTCCCGTTAAACAACTATGTTTATGTGCGATTGATTTTCTTCATATGTGTTTTGCAATTGGCGACTTAATTTGCGCAAAGAATTAAGTGGAAGGATTTTGTATTTAAAATAAGATTAATTTGTTAGATCGGGAGAATCCGGAAATACTATCAGTATTAATAAATTTCTACATGGTATCGAAGCAGTTTCAATCACTGGAGATTGCAATAGTGAAGCGGTGCAACATTTTGTGCTGGTGGACAATTCGAATTTGCTGCAGAAATTTCTTGGTGCGAAAGTTGAGTATTCATTCAAATGGTTTTCAATGGGTTGCGGTTGGAGTATGACCTTGAGGGTATCTCGAACTACATAGTCTGTATGACCTTGAGGGTATCTCGAACTACATAGTCTGGAAGGATAGGATGGAGGCAGTGCCTAAAGATAATGGACTGAAGGAGTTCATCGATAGCGATGTTCCTAAGCCTACTTCTAGTGATGCTGCATTACTTGACGCATGGAAAAAGAAGGTACCAAAGACAAGAAGAATTCTGTTGGAAGGTGTGAAAGACCATATTGTGTCAAGCCTTCACGGGAAATCCACTCCATTTGCAATGTGGAAGGCTTTGACAGATCTTTTCCAAAGAAGCAACGACCATAGGAAGTTGGCGCTGAAAGATAAGCTCAGAAAAATCAAAATGGAGAAGGGTGACAGTATTCCAAAATATCTCACGAAGTTTTTCCAATGTAGGGATGAGATGGAGAGTGTAGGAATTACAGTTGCAGATGATGACTTGGTGAGTTTGGCTCTCCTTCGGATTCTGAAGAGTTGGCACAACTACAAAGAATCTGTCAATGGACAGGAGAAACTGCCAGATTGGGAGCGACTTTGGTCGGATCTTTTGCAGGAGGAGATAAGGCGAAATACCAGGGATGGCTCTTCATCAAAGAATGATGATGAAGAGAATTGCGCTTTGGCTTCCAAATCAAGGAAAGGGAAGGGGAATAAATCCCATCGAAAATCTGAGGCTAAAGGCAATAAGCTGGATTTGTCCTAATTGAAGTGTTTTCACTGTCACGAACATGGGCATCTCGCCACTAACTGCCCACAGAAAAAGAAGAAAAAGAAGGTTGCTTGAGCTGTAGCGAGTGAGGCCTTAGCCTCGCAATTTGAACTTGATTTCTCCTTGATCACATGCTTGGTTTCAAGTGCAATGGGATCGATGTGGTATCTTGATAGTGGTGCTTCCTTCCATATAACGGGAGACAAGGAGTTGTTTAGTGACTTGGAGGAGAAGGATCTCCAAATGCAGATAGAGATGGGTGACAATGGTAGATACAGTGCGACCAACATTGGAACCATTACCATTGAGAGGGAGTCAGGTAAACCATTTCTGTTGAAAGATGTTATGCATGTTCCAGGTCTGAAGAAAAACTTGGTCTCAGTTGCTATGTTGGAGGACAGAGGTTATGACATTTTTTTCAGCGAGGGAAAAGATTTCCTGCAACATAAAACAATAGTTAAAACCAAGAGGATAGGGATTCGAGTTAAGAATCTTTACAAGCTGGAGGTAGACGGTTGCGATGCAATGATGGGCAAAGAAGAAGAAGTGGTGAGCCGGGATGAGGGAAAATTATGGCACAGGATATTAGGCCATATTCACCATGGCGCCTAAAAGTTTTTGCAGCAGATTTCTACTGGAATTCCCAAGGGTACTCCTGCATAGTCAGGTCAGTGCAAGGAATGTATTATGGGTAAGTTTGTGAAGACCACCTTTCATGAGAAGGAGAACCTTGCTTCAGTGATCCTGGAGAGAATTCACACAGACGTGTGTGGACCTTCCTCGGTTGCTTCAACAACAAAACACAGGTATTATGTTATATTTTTTTATGACTATTCTCGTAGATGTTGGATCTTCTTCATGCAGAAGAAGAGTGAAACATTCTCAAAGTTCTGTGAGTTTAAAGCATTCGTGGAGAAGGAGTCGGGGGAGCAAGTGAAGGCTCTTCAGAGCGATAATGGTGGTGAATATATCTCGAACGAATTCAAATACTTCTGTAGAAGAGAAGGAATTCGAAGAGAACTCATAGAGCCTCATAGCCCACAGCAGAATGGGGTCGTGGAGAGGAAGAACATAACAATCGTGGGTGCTGCACAAGCTATGTTGCATGACCAGGGCCTACCGATGCACTTGTGGGCGGAAGCATGCAACACTGTGGCTTATGTGAAAAATTGTTGTCCTCATAGAGTACTTGGCATGAGTACACCTAAAGAAGCTTTTACTGGTAAGAAGCCTGATATTTCTCATTTGAAGAATTTTGGCTCATCTGTTTACATTCATGTGACAAAGGATGCCAGGAAGAAGCTGGAGCTGATTGCATAAGTTGGGATATTTTTGGGGTACACAGAGACACCCCATAGTTATTGTGTGTATTTTCCAAATAGTTGAATGACTGTGGTGCAACGGGATATACAATTCAGTGAGGTGAAAGCCATGAAGTTGTCACTTGAGAGGGAGCTACACTTGCATGCAGAGGAGGAGCTACTTGCTCCTAAAGATGAGCCTCAAGATGTGGATCAGCCACATGAGAAGGATCATGGAGTGGAGGAGTCCACTCATGCAGAGCCAAACATCAGAACAGGAATAAAGTGTACCACAGAAGCTGAGAGACTGAAGCTTGATGCGGCACAGAATGTAGGGGTCCCTACATCATAGCGCAGACAGAGACAGTCCCCTGACTGATTTACTGGATACATGGCTCTTATGAGCAAGTGTATCATGACAGAGCCATCTTCTTTTGAAGAAGCAGCATAGGAGCCCCCATGGGTAGATGCCATGGTGGAGGAGTATGACTCCATTGTCAGAAACAATGCTTGGGAGATTTTTCCAAGGCCGATTGGTAAATCAGTGGTAGGTTCAAGATGGATCTACAAGGTAAAGCAAGTTGTTGATGGGAGTGTCGAGAAGTATAAGGCAAGGTTTGTTGCCTGGGGCTTCTCACAGATTGAGGGGATTGATTATGAAGAAACCTTTGCACCTGTCACACGGTATTCTTCCATAAGGACCATCCTTGCTCTCTCAGCGCAGATGGGTTGGCACATTCATCATATGGATGTGAAGACTGCATTCCTTAATGGGATCATTTAGGAATAAGTTTACATTGAGCAGCCTGAAGGATTTTAGATATTTAGCAGCGAGTCACATGTGTGCAGACTCAAAAGAGCACAGTATGGGCTAAAGCAATCACCTTGTGCTTGGTACACAATAGACAACTATTTAACTAGACTTGGCTTCACCAAGAGTGAGACGGATGCAAACATGTACAAAATTGTGGTGGAGGGTAAGCTTTTAATCATTTTTCTTTATGTTGATGACTTAATACTAATGGGTGATGAGTATTTGATACACTCATGCAAGGAAGATCTTGCAAAGGAGTTTGAGATGAAGGATTTGGGCCTCCTTCATTATTTCCTTGGATTGGAAATATGGCAGCGAGAAGGTGAACTGTTTGTGTCTCAAGGCAAGTATGCTCAGGAGATATTTGGTAAGTTTCACATGGAGTAATGCAAGCCCATGGATACTCTTCTTCCAGGAAATTGGAGGAAAGAGGATGCTACAACGGCAAAGGTAGTGGATGCCATTGTTTATTGATAGTTGGTGGGTTCACTCATGTATTTAGTTAATACAAGACCGGACATATGCTATGTGGTGAACCACCTTAGTCAAGTGATGGTTAAGCCTACCAAGCTCTTTTGGAAGGCAGGCAAGCATGTCTTGAGGTATCTTAGGGGCACATCTGAGTATGGATTATGGTACAGATAGACGGATGAGGTGAAGTTGCATGGCTTCATAGATGTAGATTGGGCAGGTAGCCCAACAGATAGAAAGAGCACATCAGGAGGGGTTTCCAGTATTGGATCTACAACAGTTTCTTGGTACAACAGGAAACAAAGATCTGTGGCACTCAGTTCACATAGCAGAATACATGGCAGCAAGTCAAGTTGCATGTGAGGCTATCTGGATGAGGAAGATCCTGGTCGGTTTGTTCAGTTCTCATTTAGATCCTACAGTGATATATTGTGATAATCAGAGTTGCATTAAACTCTCGATTAATCCTATGTTTCATGATAGATCTAAAAATATAGATATCCAGTATCATCATATCAGAGATTGTGTGCAGCGGAAGATCATGTTGCTTCAGTACATTCCTACGGAAGATCATGATGCAGATATTCTGACGAAGGCGCTCAACAGGAGAAAATTTGAATACCATAGAGGCAGGATCGCGGTGAAGGATAATCCCCATTTTTTTAAGAGGGAGTGTTGAGATTCAACAATATGATGAGCTTAGTGAGAATTAAGCACCTTCACTAAGTGGGGCCCGCAGGCTATTTTTAGGTGTATGCCTATTTTTAGACATGGTGAGCATATTATATAAGTTGCAGGATGCTATTTGTAGATGGTTGGTCAAATGTGAAAAATATACGAGATTCTGTTTTTAGCATATTGGGCGAAGTCTATTTATAGATCATCAATCTAAAAATAGATGCATGTCGATTATTATTAGCCCTTAATAATAATCCGACAATAAATATCAACTTATTCTCATGGAGAACTTTATTTCAGTGAACAGATTTGGAAAATCAGTGGGCTAAATGAATTATGCAATTCCTAGGGTGGTTTTTGACTCATGCAAGGAGGACTCAGTTAGAAATGAAGTGGAAAAGTTGTGACAGAGTTGGAAGAGTAGTTATAGGAGTTGTTATTCAGTTTAACTTAGTTAAGTGAGTTAAACTCAGTTGTGCTAGTTGTATCTAGTTCTAACTGAAGATACAATAGTGAGATTTTAGTTAATTAATTATTTAATTAATTCATAACTAGAGACTCACTTGCAACTGAACAAATACAACAGTTAACTACTTGCATGTCAGTTCCAGTGGAGACCCAATGGAGAGATAGGTGAAAGGGTGAGATGGACTATCTGTTGTGACTATAGTGATGCATTCAATGCATCTGACACACATTGGAGATGCCAATGAGGATTGCGCAGTCAAGGCAAGGGCAATTCAAATTCATTCAGTGGTCTTCTTCAACAGGGATTGCGCAGTGGAGGCAAACTATTAGGAGGCAAGAAATTGGTGCATAGATATACAAATTTTTGCATGATAGTGTGTAATGATTTCTGATTGTACTGAGAGCTTGATGTACTAATCTTTGTATGAGATTATTATATGATTCCATTGATATACATAATATATGATAGTTGGGGCTTTTAGCTTTAATCTTTTTCGTTAAACAATTGTGTTTATGTGCGATTGATTTTCTTCATATGTGTTTTGCAATTGGCAATTTAATTTCCGCAAAGAAAAGATGCTCCATGTAAATTTCAACAAAGTCATGGACTAACTCAGAAAATATGCTCAGGAAAACTCTCTGGAAGGTGGCTGGGGCATTGCATAACCCAAAGGGTAGGGCACTATAAGCAAAGGTACCCCAAGGGCAGGTGAAAGTAGTCTTATCCTGGTCTTCAGAGCTAATTTGAATCTGATTGTACCCACTGAACCCATCTAAGAAGGAAAAGAACTTCTTCCCTGCAAGGCCATCCAGGACTTGGTCTATAAATGGCAAAGGGAAATGGTATTTCTTGGTTGCTTTTTTAAGTTCTCGATAATCACACAAATTCGCCACTTCCCATTCTTCTTTGGAACTAGGACAAGAGGAGATACCCACTCACTGTCGGATATAGGATATATGAACCTCGCATCCAATAGTTTCTGCAGCTCTTCTTTGATTATGTCCTTTAGATCCGGGTTCATTATTATTTGGGGTTATCTCATAGGCTTACATCCTTCTTTGATGTAAATGTGATATCTGAATACTGAAGGATGCACTCGTTTCATGTCCTTGTAATCCCAAGCAAATGCTTGAAGATTTTCTTTCAAAAGCTAGCATAGCTGCTTCTCTTCTTCATTTGAGAGGTTTGGGTTCATTTTCAGAGATCTGGATGGGCCAAACTCAACAACCTTGGTGGTTTTATAGGTTTTTTCAACTGATTGCACTTCCATCCAAGGTTGGCTTTCAGACTCTTTGACTAGGGTTTCGAGAGGAGTGTTAGTGGAGGACTGGTTTTGAATGCCATGGTCGATGAGTTCATCTTCATCAAGCTGCCCCCTCTAACGATAACATCTATGGTACACATAGGGGAAGTGTTAAATAACTCATCTTTTTCATCCTCCAACCATATAGGGATATCATGATCAATGGAAGGCTGGGTTGGAGGATATAACACTAACTGTTTAGACAAAGGCCCACTTTTGATAGTCATGTTTCTGGCCTGATAACTAATATAAGTGTCTGCGTTGGCTAACCAAGATCTCCCTAAGATGAGAGGATAACCATTAAACTTTATTTTTGGCTGCATGGCCAAGAAATATATAGGATACTCCCAAGAGTCAATGGTAACCATAACATCCTCAAAAATTCCTTCCGGAGTTACTATGGACCGATCTGCAAGTTGCAGAACTATTGTGGTTTTCCTCAAAGTCCCTTGGAGATTAAGTTTCAACATAGTTTCCTTGGTCATGATATTAATGGAAGCCCCTAAATCAATCAAAGCGTTGGGGACTATGACACCATCTATATGTACATCAAAAACTAGACTACTAGGGTCCAGGTATTTTGGAAATATCACCTTCCCCAGCATCAGGTCAGACAATTGTCCTACCACATTAATGGTGGGGGTATCTCTCTTCCTCCTTCCAGGTTTCTTGAAGCGCCTTTCTTTGATGCACCTATTGTAGATAGGGACATCCTTAATGGTCTGGAGAAGTGGTATCTTTACACACAAATTTTTCAATTCTCCCAGGAGTTCAGTCTCCTCTGGGGTGTGTTGACTAGGGTGGACCAAGCGCTCGGGAAAAGGAGGTTGTTGGATCTGAGTGTTATCTTCTTCCTTTTACTTCCTCAACCTCTATAGGTGGAGATGGAAGATGTTTGTCTGGGATTTCTCTTCCCAACCTCAGATTAACCTCATTTATCTCCACAACATAAGATGGATGGGATGTTTCTCCACTGGGAGCCTGTTGTGCTTGTTTGTTGTTCGGGTTCAGAATGGGCTGTGCAGGTATAGGTAGCCTAGGTGGAGCAACATGAGTAAGATGAGGTTGAGGTTGGGGTGGAGGCATTAGAGTAGGTAGTTGATTTTGTTGAGACCTCTGCCCTTGGGATGGATTGTTCCACTTAGGTTGTTATGGAAAATATTGCTGAAATGGTTGGTTTACTGGCCGATGATGATATGAAGGGTTGGGAGGCCAAGTAGGAGGTGTAGACCAAGATGGAGGAGTGGGGGTGTACCAAGGTTGCATGGGTACACTCTGATTATTGTAATAATAAGAGTGAGGTGCACCTTACATACCCTGTTGATATGGCTGAGGGCCCTGAGGCCTTCTCTCGTTGATGAAACTGAGTTTCTCTGGCATTGTTTCCCCACCTTGATATACAACTTTAAGTCTAGGTAAGGAGGGACACTTGTCAGTGGCATGATTCTCTTCACAGAATAAGAAAACCTCTATGTCATTTAGTGGACATTCATTTCTTGGGTGTTTCCTAGTACATCTAGGACAAAATATGGCCAGGGCTCTCTTTACCTCCTCTTGCTTCCTTTTGACCTGCATTATGTCCATTTTCAAAGAAAAGGTGTGCAACATGTCACCCTTGAAGTCCTCTAGCATGTTTCCAATCTCATATTTTATGAAGGTGGAAGAGGAAGTGGTATTGGATGTACTTTGGCTAGCTCTGCCCTTCTTCCTAAGTGCCCTAGAATGGTTTCAGAAGATATTTTTGATTGTTTCATAGGGTTGTTGGTAGATATATCCTTTTGATAACATATTTAAGGTTTCTATCATCTCTTCACTGATCCCTCGAAGAAGTACAAGTTTAAGTGAGTCAGGATCAAGAGTACAGTTGGCCCTCTTATAGTTCAATTGAAACCTCTCTTCATAATCCTCTAGGGATTCATCAGGCCCTAGAGTCATCCTAAATATCTCATCCTTAGTTTCCTTGGACCTACAGTAGTCTTTGTATTTGCTGTTGAAGGTCTCTTCCATCTATTCCCAGGTAGTGATGCTATACCCAGGCAGACCATGAACCAGCGCAAGGCTGCATCCTTAAGGGTGGATGGGAATAACTTCAACTTCTGATCATCAAAGGTGTAGTCATAAGTCCTACAGAAAATGGCATACTCAAAAATGAATGTGTCGGGGTCCTCAGAGGTGAGTCCATGGAAGTGTGGAAGAGCTAAGGAGCTAATGTTTTTCATCTTAGTGTCCCCATCTGCCTCTCTTATGGGAAAGGCTCTCTAGGTCTGAGCCATGGTTAAGATAGGTGAAGTAGGTCCCTCAGTTGAAACAAGGTCTTCTTCTTCTTCCCCAAAAGGATCCTCAAAATATTTAGAAGGTTCTCCTAGAGGGGGTTCGATCTCACTGCCACTGGAGAAGAGTGAAGGGTGGCCAGGAGGTGATGTGGGGGTTTTAGGTAAGGTTTGTCTTTAAGTATTCCTAGTCCTACGAGGCATGAAAATCGAATCGTTTTGTATTTTTTCAATATTTTTGAAATGACATGAAAAGAAAGGAAATCAGAAAAGAATGCTAAAGAAAAATCAAAATATCTACTTGACACCTCCCCGGCAAAGACGCCAAAAAGTGGTGAGCCCTGGTATTGCACCAAGAATGCTGCAACTCCCAGGGGTTGCCCTATTTTACTTTATCAACTTTGGGTTTGTACAAACTTTGAGGTGACAATGCTATATACACAACAGATGCATTATGTTCATGTCATCATCTTCTGCTTCACGAAAGGGTGTTATTCCTTAAACTATGAGAACAACTCGTAAGTAAATTGCTGGAAGGAAATGACAGAAAGGAAACTAAACTAGATTGTTGCAAAGGAATGCAAAGAATGAAACTAATTTAATTTATAGAAAATAGATAGCAGAAAGGAAATTAATTCTAAACCATGCTATCTTGGCCAAACAACTAAATGCACTCTACCTATCCTATGATCTATCTACCATACTCCTATACATGCAACGAAACTATCCATGCCTTAATTTTAATTAAAAAGAATTAATTTGCAACTTAGAGGGAAGAAAAAGGGATACGAGGGCTAATGGGGGTTTTAACACATGAAATGAGGTTTGGAAGCAGAAAGAGGGGGGTTAAACCCTTACAAAAAATTTATGATAGTGCGAGAAATGGCTTTGGAGTGGACAAAGGGGGTTAAACCCTTAGGAAACCTTATTATAATGCAATAAATGACATTGGAGTAGGAAGAACTGAACAATGTGATGGCGTAATACGATGGCTAGAAAAAGTTGTGATGTGCAATGTCGCAATTGTAACTTCGCAAGTTTAAATGGATAGCAGTAAGGATTTAATGGAATGAACTAAATGGTGCGTAGTGCAAAGTGCGAAGAGTGATGTTGCAGGTCGTGAATCGCAATATCGCAAGTTTACAAGGATAGCGGTAAGGATTAATCAGAATAAGCTAAAATGTGTGAAGTGCGATTTGCACTGCAGTAAAGGTTTCGGGCTGCAATTTGCGATGTGGTAAGTTTCGCGAGATGCGATGTGCGATGGGGATGACATGGCGGTGAAAGGAAAAAGGGAAAACTTTGTGGGCTATGATGTGCGATAGGATAAGAACTGCGGGATGCGATGTGTGATGGGGATGATCTGGCGGTGAAAGGAAAAAGGGAAAAAGTTGCGATTTTCAATATGCGGGTTGCAATATTGCAATCGCAAGAATAATTGATAAGAGTTAAAGGTAAAAGCTAAGAGTTGCAAAGTGCACTTTGTGATTTCGCAATATGGCAATCACAACGAAAAAGCGCTAAGTGTTAAAGTAAACATTAAATGTTGTGATTTGCGAAGTGCGACGTACGGTGGCAGGAGTCTCGAGGAGGAAGGCGAAGGTTGGGTTTTCGATGGTTTTCAAGCATTTTTGCGTTAAAACGAGTCCGGTGATGGTGACCAATAGAACAAAGGAATAACGGAGGTAGTTAGCAAAAGGAGAGCGGTAAGTCTTCAAGGAAAAAGGTAAGTGGTGCGAAGTGTGATTTTCGATTTCGCAATATCTCAATTGCAAGGAATGAGCGGTAAGTGTTAAAGGTAAAAATTAAATGTTGCAATTGAGAAGTGCGACATATGGTGGTGGGAGTCTCGAGGAGAAAAGGTGGAGGTTGGGTTTGTGGTGGTTCTGTATGGTTTTTTCACATGTTTTTCATAACAAGGGTAAGGCATCCGTGAACGGAGAAAAATAGAGAAGTAAGGCTGAAGAGCTTAAGGGTGTTCGAAAGAAGGTAAGTGCAGTGCCAAGGTGATAAGTAAGGGGGGAAATGGAAGCGTAAGAGCAGTGCTCAGAAGTGAAGCACACCTGCGGATTCATGTACGGGAAATAGACAAAAATGCGTGATAAAATAGTGAAGGAAAGGCTTGGACTTGGTAATACAAATTCTTCCCTGAACTCGAACAGAAAGCAATTTTGGCCTATGGGAAGGTCTGCCCCTACTCGAACTCTATTGACAGAGATGAGAGGGGGGAGACTTGAGCACAGTTTTGGAGTTTTTCCTCTATTTCACTATGCATAAGAAATTAAAACTACAATAGCACAAAAACTAAATAGCAATGAAACTTATCAGAAGCAGATCTACTTAAATGATAGAAGCAAAGCTAGCTAAATGACAGAAAGGAAAAGATAATAACAGCAGAGAAGCCGAGGCACATGGATTAGGCCCTAACCCATGAACCTAGTCCTTTAAACTTAAATCAATCAAATGAAATCAATCTGCTCATTTCATAAAAGAATAACTGCATACATCTCTGAAAGATTCGATCCCTAAATAAATAAATAAAAGCTTCAATAATTCACAACAACAATTTTGAATGGAATCGAGACTAGGATAGACTAACTCTTCCTATCTCTAGCTCTGCTCTATTTATTCTATAGGGAAGCTACCAACAGCTCCCTAGAATATGGTAAGTTGAGTCCACTAGACTCCAAGTAAACGAAGATTGAGTGCTCTCCTCTTTGAGTGGCTCGGCTGCCTCTGGAATTCGAACTGATGGAGAGAATTCTTGAGGATCCTTCGGTTGCTTATGGAATTCAAATTGTTGGAGAAAATATTTGGGATCCTTCGGCTGCCCTTGAGGGTAGACAATCCTCCTATAATTTCGCCTTGCTGTCTCCTCCAAGTCTTTGTGATATATTTATAAAAATTCTTAATAAATCATGATTTTCTGTACTCAACCTTATATTAGGCACCCAAAGTATGGTATCCTTAATCACCACCTATACTAGCATCATAAACCCAAATAATAATAAAAATTCAAGAAAAAGAGATCTAAGAAGGCAAAAAGGTGACTATTAACCCCTCAAAATATGTCTAATGATGGAGCTCATCACCTTGGATGAAAATCCGTGAATGAAGCCAGAGAGTAGGATACCAGCGAAAAATTTGTATGCCGAGAACTTAGCATAGTGGGGATCCCAAATAACAGTGAATCCACCCGATAATCCCCTTGAATCAACCACAACAATGTGCCATTCTGGGATTTTTTTTTAGAAATATGAGAACACTATGTTTGAAGTAGTCATAGTCTCCAAAAAGGGACAACATGAATGCAAATAAATCTTGAGGGATAAAAGTTCAGAATGGTCCCCGAGGCCATGAATATTCAGAGAGACGCATGTCATCATGAAATATTACGGTTGGGAGACAATGCTCTAAGTACCCGATTAAAAATAGTAGAAATAGGGATGTCGCAGAGATTTCTCAAGTCTAGTTTAGGGAACGGTTTGTTAGGTGGTGATTTATGCAAGGGACGTCGTTGACGATCATCCTTTTTCGAGACAATGACGCTATGAATAATGAATAACATGTATTATTGATAAACCATGATATTACACCAAAACCTCTTTATAGATTACAAGTCTCCTTAATAATATGAGAATATATATATATATATATATATATATATATATATATATATATATATTGCTACGAAATACAAAGCTATTGAACATTTTAATGTCATTTAATTTTATTATATTTGATATTATAATTGATTACACTTGTATAGTTTTAAATGTCAATTTCGAAATGTGGAAAAATACTTTTGAACGAACGTCCGCCAATATTCATTTTACTAATTATTTTGTTTGAACTTCGAGTAAACATTTTGATTTTAGTATATCCGTTTACGATGCTTGTGAAATAGGATGCAATGAAATAGGGTCAATATGACATAATGGTGGTCTGAGTGTGAGAGAGTATATCGTAATCCATTTTTTTAAGGATGTTTAATCTCACAATTTAAAGAAACTATGTATACTTAAAATTAATAGAGATTAAGAAGAAGAATTGGTTATTTTTGTAGCCATCTTTATGATTAATATTAATTGGGGTGTTTTTATTTTAATAGCATCTCTAATGCATCTATAGGAAGACAAGCCACATAAATAAATACTTTGATGTTTAATATCATTACTAACTTTCTCAAAAAACCATTTTCATAAACATCATAGTCAATGGAACCCTCTGTATCCTTTATAAATTGATTTGGATTAGATTGAGATTGAAATGAAATAACATGCAATGTGGAGGGGGTAATTTTGTAGGTGAAGAGAAGATATTTGTGTATTCTTTCACACTCTGATAGAGGGACCCCTTGTAGAGGCCTTAGTAGTTGCAATGATTTTATTTTCTCCTTCCAACCAAAGCATGAAGAGGACTAACCTTCTAATTTAAGAGATTATCTTCTTGCACTACCTAGTAGTGATTAGACAGGTTAGAGTAGTCAAGGTTATTACTTGTGGTATGATATATTATTAATCTCATAGGGTGACATTGATACTAAAGAGCCTAGATTGGTAAACACCATGACACTTCCACATATATGGTTGCCCAGATATAATGTCACAAGATTAGAGGGGGGGGGAATCACATGGTACCCATATTTGAAGTGGTTGATGGCATTGTTGACTGGTGAAGGTGTCTTGTCCCTAGCTCAACCAACCAATGGTGTGTGGCTGAGGGTGTGACATCATTAGGAGCTACATCTTATTGAGGATGTTTGTTGATATCAACTTCTTGCAGTAACCACTTTTACAATTATGTGTAGTTGTGTCCCCTTCACCCACATCTATGAGTGGAAGAGGCACTTATCTTTCTTAGGCTCCTTATGTTCCAATATTTGGCCCTCTGTGATGGAAATAATAACATTGTGTTTTACATTGATGATGTGGTTTGTCCTATCCATGGAGTCTTATGGTGTTAAGGTTGAATAAGAGTCCTAGGCTTTTAACTTAGCCAATATCAATTGTCTAGTGTGACATTTGTCATTATTATGTCAATGAATTTTGTGGTACTCACACCATTTTCACATGTCCTTCAACTTCTTATTCTTCTTCCTAGGATATGTGGCTTTTATTGGTTATATTTGAGTTGGTTATATTTTATCTAAAATTTGTTCCTAGAGTCAATGACACATTTTCCCTTCTAGTGTTGTGATTGATTTTCAACCCCTTCTTACCCTACCACCAAAAATTATTCTCAATCTTGACGATGTAATGGCAAGTGCCTCCTAGTGAAGATATGTCAAGAAACTCAATTTTCTGCGTGGATGCCTATGTAAGCCATTGTTATAGGATTTTTGAACCAATTGGTCCTAAGAGTCTCGAATACCAAGTTTTGTACACAGGTTATGACATGTGTTGGTGTATTACAACACAATTTGGTCTTTACCATGGTGTAAAATTTTCCATCTTGTCTATAGATATTCATAATTTTAAACATGCAAATGTTGTTCCTTGTTGGTATTGACTAAATCCTCTCATGTAGGTTCAATAGAATACAATTCAAAATTATATCCCATATTTTGCACATAAAAAGTATCCCACTAATATTTTATCATCTCTATCCTATGTCACTCTAGGGATCCCTGAAGCAACAACTTGATAGAATCTCTTGCTCCATCACTTTCATTTTTTCCTTCCATGGGAGACTAGTTCGATTGTCAAATAAAGCCTTTACCATGCTTGGCTAGTTTGAGACCCAATTCCTTGTACCATAAGCTTGTAGGGACATGGATAGGAAAATAGAGAGTATATTCCTCTTACAATGATAATCCATATGATATTAAGAATGAAATGTACTGAGCATCTAATATTAGAAAGAAAAAAATATATATGGTTTTGAAAGAACATTATTATCGTGAACACCAACTCTTATTAATTAATCAAATGGTGAAACATTGTAATCGATATAGTAATACAAAATGGTTAAACTAGTGATAGCTTATCTTTGAGAAGAGATGTGATGACTACACCATAACCATTAAAAAAGGTTGAACTTACATTTTATAATAATTTCAAACGAATGTTAGTAGAAAATACCCTAAAATGCAAGACCCTAACCTTAGTAAGATTAAGGTTGGGCTAGAATGTTGACCTAGATAGATGAGATGCTCTAGAAAAAAGGAAATCCTTGGCTAGGTCATAATTTTAAATCAATGCTTTGTTTTGAGCCTTCTTTACTACATTAGAAAGAACATTAACAAAATGAGTCAACTCATCAAGTATTGAGCTTTAATTGTGCCCAAAAAAGCATGGGAAATCCCTAAAAAATATAGTTGGAAAAACAACTCAAGAAGTGCTATTTTTTTTATCAGCCTTGGATGACCACCTAGATCATAAACACCACTCGTTTTAGGGGAAAACCCATCTCAACTAGGCCCTTCAAAAAAATGGCTACTCCAACAACCAAATAACCAAATACTCTCACAAACATGACCACTCTAAACCCCAACACTTCTAAAATTCCATAACATGAATGCTCAAACATATCTTCCCTACATACAAGTCATCATTGATAATATCTAAAAAATCCTCATAAAAAATACATCAAAACCATCTTCAAGCTCACAAAAATTTTAAGAGCATATTTAAGAATATGGAGGACAAAATTGACCCTCTCTTGCACCAAGGTGTCTATGACATTCCTTGTTACTTATGAAGTGTTATACCTAGGCCAAACATATTGATCTATAAAAACTAAAAGAATATATTTTTAATACCAACCACAATTACAATGCAAAATTTTACATTTTTACATCCACATAAATCCATGAAGGAAGAAAAACAACACTGCCACATATTGTTAGAAAAAATTTGAAAATCATGCATAAATGCCAATCTATCCATGAGTGAGAAGAAAATATGAAGGGGGATGGTAGAGAATAACCATCCCATACTAGCATAATCATATATTGTAGAGAGAAAGTGATAAAAAAAAATATCAAACAAAAGACATAGACGACCGTATGCTTACAAAAATAACAGGATTATCCATGAAAGTACAACAAAAAAATAATAACAGATTAAATAAGAGTTAAAATTAAATGTATGAGGATCCATATGCAAACAGTCTCATGTTACATCTGGCGCCTAGGCTGGATTCCTAAAAGGATGATGAAAGTATTCATATTACTGTTCATTAACATGTTCATTTATAGCCCAAAGATTCTTTTACAAAACGAGACCATATTTTGTCAACAAGTATTTTGCAACATGATTCCTTTACTTGTAAATATGAGAGCATGAAAACAATATGAAGTTATCAATAATACACTTCATCTCCTCTAGAATAGGTAATAGATAGATGTTCCTCCAAACATTAGTGTTATTAAGCCAGTTGATAAATATCCTTGAGTCCCCGAAAATGTGTAATTGAGTGCAACCCTTCCCTTTGGAAAACATAAGCAATTTTTTACAGGCCAAAAGTTCCAATTGATTATTTTTCCCTGATCCCAAACCCATTTTGACTTTGAAACAATGATCCAGTGAAAGGAATAAAATAAATCCTACTCCATTTTTCTAACCATTTTTGAAAGAGCCACCATTAAAAAAATTCTCATGGCTAAGAAGTATCAATGCTTTCAGGAATGGTCACTTTAGGGGTTGCAATACCTTTTTCCTATGGGAAGTGACTTAAAATGGACAAAACCCCATCTGTAGTGTGTGCAAGAACCAAATTATTGTCCTAGAAGACCGCCCTACTCCTGTCTAACCATACCCCCAAACAATCAATGAGGAGTAGAGCTTTGAACAGACAACAAATGGGATTTGCATACCAAGAAATCCAAGCATCCTCCAGATCCACCCCTTCCCAAGGAATAGAGTGACTCAAGGAAGTGATATAGAACTTCCAAACTTGTTGAAAGAAAGGGAAAGCCATAAAAAGATGAAAAACACTTTCCCGATTGTTTTGACATAACGAGCACAAACCAAGTCCACACGTGAACTTTCTCTGGAGGATGTCCCAGGTGGGAACCTTCTTCATCATAAGACACCACATGAATAATTTTTATTTTGAGGGACACTTTTCTTTCCATACCACCTTCAACCACCATTCTTCCTCCTCTTCCACTCTAGTTGTCATAAGGAAAATGAATCCCAACTTTGGAGTGTAGGTTCTAGTTTGGGAAATACACCAAATAAGTTCATCGGGTTTGTCAATCAATCTAATGTGACCATTAGATAAAACTTGCAAATACTCTTACCATGAAACCCAATACTCCCCTTATAAGCCAAGTTCCTCAACTGATAATCATCCATGGCGCGAAATATATGTGAGAGAAATTATAGGCATGATGTGGCAATTAGTGAATTCACATGGATATTATGGAAAATCATATCAAATCTATGAAATACATCACTCATTTAAAACAAATTTATTTTTATTACAAACTCATTAATTCATAAATTAAGTGATGGACACGTGGACACCTTGACGAAATTTTTTATTTTTATTTTTACATGATAAATGTATCGATGTCTAAAGTAGTTGTTGTTGTTGTTGTTTCTCAGTGACAATTTGAATCTATGGGGAGTTTTAGAAATTGGGGGAAGGGCTCAAGTCCTCGGATGATTGGATGTATAGGTGTCAAGGATTGGGTTGTCTACTCAATGTCGAACGAAAACTAGTGTGGGATCTCAACGTTAATATGTCCATTTAATGAAGAACAACTTTCCCATCATGTACTTGCAATTATAGAGAGATTGGGAGGTCAAGCATACAGAGATTGGGACATTGAAATGTTCACAATTTATTGTTTTCCCAAATAAATAATCGTCCATATCGAGTTATCAAACCCTAATGACAAATATTGAGCTTGCTGCCACATGGTAGGTGCTAACATGGCATGTCTCCCGATACAATACATTGATAGGATTATGATTTGGCTAGATGGCATCTGGATGTTGACATGGCATGATGGTGTTCCAAGATCACATGTATTAGTATTGGGACAAAACCTCGATAATAGGTCTCTTGACTTCTCGATACCCAGAGATCTCGATCATTGATACTTGATAAGTCAATACCTAATAGCATGTGACCCAATGGCATGATTATGAATATCCCATCACTTGATAGGTCCCTCACTATGTATCCTTATTAGCCAACAGATGTATCGGCCTTTGTCTAGTGTTGGTCATTGTCTGGAGTACTCCCTAATGCCCACTGCTCGATATTGAATTGGTCTATATACTAGGGCATGAGTTTATCTGTCTATTAGAACAACTTATGCCAATAATTTTTTAATGCTCTATCGATGTGGTAAAATTAGGAAATCTTGAAAATTTGAAACTTGATAGTCTACTACCATTAGTTAACTGAAAAGTAAAACCTTCCATTTAATATTCTATTCCATATTCTATCTATACTAGGATACAAATGCACTAAAAATGCACTTGGGAATGTTGTGAGTTGCATTTATTCTTGAAATACAAATGGACCAACACTATAATATATTTGTTAACAAAGTTTGTAGGTGATTACAAATGAAAAGAAGAATTATTATGGGTTGATAGAAAGTTTTCAAACACCATGAATGCATTTTAAGGATTACGAACCACATAGAGTCATCCTCGCATCTCTAGAACTTTAAAAGCCTTCAATACCTGAACATAACGAATCAATTAAAAAAAAATGCATTGATTCATTGGTGGAGTTCAATGCATCTTAAATTTTATTACCCCATATACATACAGATATTTTAATAATGTTATGGTATAAATTAAATAAGTTATTTAAAATATAAGTACATAGTATAAGTGAGTTAGAGTTACACCATATTTATTAGATTTTATGTTTTTTAATTAATTTTATTTATCTAACAAATGTATATAAAGAAAATAAATTAGTCATTTTAACATTTTTATTTAATCAAAATACAATTTTTAGAAAATATTTTTATAATAATTATATATTCAATTTAATATTTATATATTTCAAAACTATTATAAAATTATAGAGAAAAATAAATAATTTAAATCAAATCATTAGATTATAAACTAATCATAATATACTTTGTTATAGCATATCTTTATATAAAAATATAATTATATGCTAGTTAAATTTAATAAATATTTAATTTTATTGCCACGAGAGGTCCTCTCTAGCCCAATATGGAAGAGATGTTGTAATGTCTTATCTTATCCTGTTCGGTAAACATTTTGACTAGATCAAATTACATAAAAAATAAAAAATAAAAAATTATAAAAATAAATAAATAACTAAAGTTAATAATTAAAATAAAATTGAGGAAACCCTTAAGTTGTAGACCAATTGGTTTGAAAACCAGGTGATGGAAGAAGGCCTCTGGCAATGAGGGTTTTTAATTACCAATTTGTAATTTTAATTTACCACCATCATCCTCAAAAGATTATCTATGGAAATTTACCATCATCCTCCTTAAAAGAAAACCTGGTGATAGAAGGAGGCCTATGACATTGAGGGTTTTGAATTACCAATTTGTAATTTTAATTTAACATCATCATCCTCAAAATATTATCTGTGGAAATTTACCATTGTCATCCTCAAAATATTATCTACATGAATTTAATTTACCATCATCATCCTTAAAAGATTATGTGTAGAAATCTACATCCTCAAAAGATTATCTGCAATAACTTGTTAGTAATGGACATCTTGTAAACTCGTGAATATCTTGTAAACTCTTCCCACCCATGTTTTCCACTCTGAATGATATATCCACCTTTGTTATCATCCTCATAAAATTATGTGCAAGAAGCTCTTATTAATGAACTCATCCTCAGAAAATTAACCTCAGGAAGCTCTTAGTAATGAACTTCTTGTAAACGCTTCCCACCCATGTTTTCCACTGTGAATGATATCCACCTTCGACCTTCATCATCATCCTCAAAAAATTATCTGCAAGAAGCTCTTAGTAACCAACATCTCGTAAAATCTTCCCACCCATGTTTTCCATTGTGAATGATATCCACCCACAAGCTCTTAGTAATCAACATCTCGTAAACTCTTCCCACCCATGTTTTCCATTGTGAATGATATCCACCCACAAGCTCTTAGACATCAACATCTCGTAAACTCTTCCCACCCTTGTTCTCCATTATGAATGATATCCACCCACCTTCATCATTAGAAGCTCTTAGTAATCAACATCTAGTAAACTCTTCCCACCCATGTTTTCCACTATGAATGATATCCACCTTAAGATGATGCAAAGCTTCTCCAAGTAAGCGTTGTTCACCTTTAGATGATGTGGAGCTTCTCCAAGTAAGAATTCTTCACGTGAAACCTAAGGGAGCCTAACTCCCCAAGGACGCCAAGGAGAATTGACTTTATGACCTCCTAATCACAAGGTAATTGGCAATGAGAACTCAACCAATTAAATTAACCTTTGAACCCATCATTTTAGTGCTATTATTATATTCAAATTATTAAATTTAATAAACATTTCAAATTTAATATATTATTTTAAGATGTTGGAGACACACACGATACCATAGCTTAAGTCACATCCATGTTAAAATAATTATGATTAGAGTGTGAGATAATTGGTCAATATTGATAGATTGGCTATTACAATGTGAGATATTGACATATCGGCGATTAATTGCGAGATAATGAGCAACCGAGGTTTCTACAAACATTGTTTTTAGCCCCTATTAATATTGAATATAGAATCTAATACAGATCGTATGATACATTTTTATATTCACATGGCTACCTATACAATGTCAAATTAATTTTTATTTATTAGATGTTTCAATCAAAATGATCCCTTCAGCACACCTTGTATGGGGTTGTTAGCTCTGAATATTTTTTTTTTTTGGGGGGGTCAATTTAATGTTTGGAAATTTACATTTAGATGCCACTTTTCCCCTAATTTTTCCCATTTCTGGTAAACTTTAAGCCTTCAGTCAACTATGGCGGTGGTATTACTGGACGATCACTTTCCACTTTCCATTGAAATTGTAATGGTTGACCTAAAGTCAAGGATGGCGATGGTTTCAACGTGTGATCATGGACTTTCCATGATTGAGTCATGAAGCACAATTGTCTAAATTTTTTTCAGTCCAAAAAAAACCTGGCTTATATTATGTGCCAGTGCATATATCTAAACATATTCTTCATATCATGTCTTCGTATCATTCATCCCAAATACAGAAAATACCTGAGAGGGCATACATATCCAACATACTTATCAGGTATCATGATCCGGATTTATGCAGGAACGCAACAGAATAAACACATAACCATAAAGATAGAGATGCAGCGGAAATAACACTTCATTTCATTAATATCAAAGAACTGAAATTTGCTTACAGACAGAATGGAAATAAAACTAGCTAGGGCACTGGTAGCTATCTCGGAGAAGAGATGTGGCGGCTACAGGCCTCTGAACTGTGTTACAATGAGGCTCGAGGGCCTATTTATTATTGAGAAACAATGGAGAACCCTAAACATCCCAAAACCTAACCCTAGGAGATGAAGCGCCAAAACTATGGGCCCCGTTTGGGTAAATTGGTGTTTCAACTTCCCAGGGACGTAACTTTGGCATACTATCTCCGTTTGACGCATATGATACATCATTAGAAAGCTTTATTCGAGGACTACAGCTGTCGGGACGAATTTTATCAGAAAATTCGCTGGCGCTTTCGTACCCAAAAAACGTCGTTTAGGGCCTCAAAACGGCTCCGGAAGTTCAGGACCCAAAAACTGCTAAAAATAGTAAGTTATGCCAAAACGGAAAAACTGAAAAAGACAATGGTGGGGGCCCAAGTGGAATAGGCGGGTGGCCACCAATATCCACCTGGATCATTCCTCCCCCCTTAGGAAGCAATGGTCCCCATTGCGTTAAGTTCCTCCATGAGATGAGGAAATTTCCGCTGAACTTGGTCCCCGGTGAACCACTTTCCTTGGTGCAGGAGTTGGCCAGCTTTGACAACCCGATACAGTTGGAACCTCTTTTGGCGAGTGTTCTTAATTTGCATGTCCATGATACAATCTGTGGTGGCCTGTTCCATGCATTCTGGGTTTAACTCTGTTGGTGTGAGTTGTTCTGCAATGTTCGAAGTGTCCAGTAGAGGTGGGAAGTAAGGACGAAGGCGATCCACATTGAAGACTGGGTGCAGACCAAGGAATGGTGGAATACTAAGCTCGAAAGCATTGTTCCCTATAGCCTTGGTGATGGTGTACGGCCCGTATCGGAGCGGGCGAAGCTTGCGGTGAGGTCCAGTGAGGCGTTCCTTCTGCAAATGCAGCCATACTTTGTCGCCCACCTGGAAGTTGTGTGGCACCCGGTGTTGATCATGGCGCTGCTTGTACTTCGCATTGGCTCTGTCTAATATATCATGAACCTGTTGGCGGATGTGTTGAATGCGCTCGATGAAGCTACTTGCTTTGTCAACTTCAGACTGGACATGAGCTGAATCGGCCTGAGCAGCTGCAAACGGCATGGCTATGTCAATGGGACATAGTGGTTGGAATCCCAAGCCCACCCGAAAGGGGCTATGGCCAATTGAACTGTGGAGAGCCCGGTTATAACTGTGTTGTACATAGGGGAGGCTCTCGTCCCATGTGCGTGGATGCTTTGAGTTGTACATGCGCATAATGTGTACAATCATTCTGTTGACGACCTCTGTCTGGCCATTTGTTTGGGGATGGAAAGCTGTGGACTTGGTGAGCTTTGTGTCCAACATTGACCAGAGGCTGGACCAAAATGTGCTGAGGAACCTGCTATCTCGATCTGATATGATAGACTGTGGGATCCCAAAGTGCACCCATACTCGTTCAAAGAAGAGTTTAGTAGTAGCTTCTGCTGTGATATTCTTCTTACAGGCCGCCATAATGGCCATCTTCGAGAATCTATCAACGACCACGAAAACACAGTCATTGCCATTCTTAGTAGAGGGCAGTCCCGACATGTAATCCATGGAGATGGATTCCCATGGTCGACTAGGGGTAGGTAGTGGAGTATATAGACCTTGCTTCTTGATGGTCGGCTTAGCAATGGCACAAGCAGTGCAGGATCTGATGTGCTTCTCGACATCCTTTCGAAGGTTCGGCCAATAGAAATACTTCTGTAGTATTGCTACTGTTTTCTCGACCCCGAAATGCCCAACAACTCGACTGTAGTGTGATTCCCATATCATCTTGGCACGCTCGCTTGAAGGAACACACAGGTGTCCCAGGTGACATAAAAGTGCATCTTGGAGGTGAAATTTTGGAACTTGCGTGCCCCCCAAGAGTGCCTTGTAAGTGTGGCCGAATTCTGGGTCACTCTCATAGAGAAGCGGCCAATCAGAAGTCTCGTGCCCACAAGAGTTGAGCACAGTGGTGAGCGCCACGATCGGTGGTCGGCTGAGGCAGTCTACAACATTATTGGTGCTACCCTTCTTGTACTTGATGTTCAAATGAAACCGTTGCAGATATGTGGACCACTTCTGATGGCGATCATTCTGCAACTTCCCTTGTGTCTGTATGAACTGCAGGGGCCGGTGGTCTGTGTGGATGATTGTTTCCTTCCCCAAAATGTAATGCTTCCATTGTCGACAGGCTTGCACAATGGAATACATTTCTTTGTCATAGGTGGGATACTTGCGAACCGTCTCAGACAATGTCTCACTGTGATATGCCACTGGATGTCCCTGTTGAGTAAGAACTGCCCCAATAGCATAGTCAGAGGCATCTGTCTCGATCTCAAATGGCTGCTGCAAGTCTGGTAAGGTGAGCACTGGGGCAGAACAGAGGCGATTTTTCAATTCTTTGAACGCCTTCTGTTGAGGTTTTGACCAAAAGAATTTTGCTCTCGCTCCTCCTTTGGTGACTTGACTCAAGGGCCAAGTGATATGAGAGAATCCCAACACGAATCTACGGTAGAAATTAGCAAGACCCAGAAAGCTGCGAAGCTCTGTTATAGTAGTCGGGGCTGGCCAATCCCGAATGACTTGGATCTTGGCTGGATCCACATGCACCCCGTTTTCATCAATAATGTATCCCAGATATTGAACCTGGGTCATGCCAAACGTGCACTTCTCCAAATTGGCACACAACTTGTGTTGCCGCAGTGTTTGGAGGACTTGTCGGATGTGATGAAGGTGCTCTTCCCAAGTCTTGCTGAAGATCAGAATGTCATCCAAGTACACCACTACGAATGAGCTGGTGAATGGCCGCAAGATGTCGTCCATCATCCTCATGAAGGTTGCGGGAGCATTCGTTAACCCGAAAGGCATGACCAGCCATTCAAAAAGGCCTTCCTTAGCTTTGAAGGCAGTCTTCCACACATCAGAGGGTTCAATTGGTACCTGGTGATACCCAGACTTCAGGTCGATCTTACTGAAATATTTTTCACCTTGGAGTTGGTCCAAAAGGTCATCAATCCGTGGGATTGGGTACCTATTCCGGACAGTGATCTTGTTCAGCGCTCGATAGTCAATACAGAGTCTCCACGCCCCATCCTTCTTCTGTACCAACACGATCGGGCTCCCACAGGGCGATGAACTTGGTCTGATGTGACCTTTCTGCAACAGCTCCTGAATCTGCCTCTTGATTTCATCATTTTCCAGAACAGAGCGTCGATAGATCGGTCCATTGGGTAGTGGCACACCTGGGATCAGATCAATCGGGTGCTTGACCTGGCAGTGCAGAGGAACCCCTGTGGGTGAGGTGAAGATGTCCTCGTACTCCTCCATGACCTTATCCATTTGTTGTTGTCGTGCAGAGGGGCCCTGTCTGGAGGTCGTGGCCACAGTCTTCTTCTTGCCCTGGGGGCGGATCATCAGAAAAACGAATTTCCTGGTTTGGGAAATGAGCTTACTACATTGTTTTGCAGTAACCAAAGAGATAGTCGTAGGAGGTGGTACCTCCGGTATCCTGTACAACTTATTTCCCAAAGTAATAATAACAGCACGAGGTCGAGACTCATACACAGCATGACGCTTCCACAAGTATGGTTGTCCTAATAATACATCAGAAACATCAATAGGAGCAACGTCACATAATACCTCATCCGTGAAGGGCTTGATGCTATAGGGAAGGCGACACTGCCGGCTGACGCGGAGATCTCGTCCTTGGTGAAGCCACCCGATGGTGTGTGGATGTGGGTGAGCTGTGGTCGGCAAGCCCAACCGCTTCACGGCGTCTGCTGAAATGAGGTTCTTTTGGCTCCCATTGTCGACAATGAACTGTACAGGGGAGCCCTTTACCCACATCTGGGAGTGGAAGAGACGTTCCTCCTCCTCTGGATCTTCCGGTTCCTCCTTCTGGACCTTTGTAGTGGCAACGGTGGCGTTGGGCTCCGCATCAATAATCTGTTTCCCTTTTTCATTCCCCTTTTCAGGTTCTGATTCGGAGTCGGATTATGCATCTGACTCAGAAGCCCTCATCTCGGCCACTAGCGACTGCTTGGCCCGACACTCACTTGTGTTGTGAGTGGAGCTCTTATGGAACTCACACCACTTTCCCGTGTCCTTCTTTGGCTTTACGGTGTGGTTCTTTTCTTGTGGCTTTGACGAGTTGTCTTTAGCCGCCATGCTCTGTCCTTTGTTCTGTGGTTTGGAAGCACCTTTTCCTTGCTTTTGATTCGCAGATCCAAAGTCTCGCTTCTTCTGTTTGAATTTCTGCTCAATCTTGGCAGCATACCGGTATGCCGTACCAAGTGAAGAGATGTCGAGGAACTCCATTTCCTCCTGAATGTATCTGTGCAGACAACTGCGATACTTTAGCACCAGATGTTTCTCTGAATCTTTGATACCCAACTTTGTGCGCAGGGTATGGAACAGATTCGTCAGCTCATGCACATCTTGATCCCTTTGTTGTCGCAGCGTGGTCCATTGTATGTACTTGTCCTCATAGCTCCCCACAGGATAGTACTGTTCCTTGACGGCGTCTCAGAAAGAATTCCAAGTTGGTACGGCTGAGAACAGAGAGGGTTCTGTCTGGTCCTTGTTCTCACAGTAGGTTTCCCACCAGTCCTTAACATGGGGGGTAGCTTTGAGGAGTGCAAAAATAATCTTCTCCGGGTCTGAAAAGTCATGAACAGAGAAATATCCTTCTAATAGATTCAACCATCTATCTACGGCATCTGCGTCTATTTGACCCTCAAATATGGGAATGTCAAAATTTACTTGTACCTTAAAGGGAGTCGCAACTCGAGAGTGGCTACTGGATGCAGATGCGCCGCCGGTGGGCAGCCGTTGAAGGATCTGAGCAAAGCTATCCATCATCGCGTTCCTTTGTTTTTCGAGGGCCTCCTCGCGCAATATTTTGATAGGATCTCCTGCTCCCTCATCTTTCTTTTCGTCCCCCATGGGCGTCCGTCGAGGTTTGCGAGGCTGATCTTGCAAAGGTTCCACCAGATCAAGCCCTAGCTCCTTATACCCCGACCTCGTTGGGGACATACAAAGAAGGATCGAGAAAAAGCAGACCGCTCTGATACCACTGATCCGGATTTATGCAGGAACGCAACAGAATAAACACATAACCATAAAGATAGAGATGCAGTGGAAATAACACTTCATTTCATTAATATCAAAGAACTGAAATTTGCTTACAGACAGAATGGAAATAAAACTAGCTAGGGCACTGGTAGCTATCTCTGAGAAGAGATGTGGCAGCTACAGGCCTCTGAACTGCTTTACAATGAGGCTCGAGGGCCTATTTATTATTGAGAAACAATGGAGAACCCTAAACATCCCAAAACCTAACCCTAGGAGATGAAGCGCCAAAACTATGGGCCCCGTTTGGGTAAATTGGTGTTTCAACTTCCCAGGGACGTAACTTTGGCATACTATCTCCGTTTGACGCATATGATACATCATTAGAAAGCTCTGTCCGAGGACTACGATTTATCGGGACAAATTTTGTTGGAAAATTCGTGAGCGCTCTGTACCAAAAACGTCGTTTAGGGCCTCAAAACGGCTCCCGAAGTTCAGGACCCGAAAAACTGCTAAAAATAGTAAGTTATGCCGAAACTGAAAAACTGAAAGAGACAATGGTGGGGGGCCAAGTGGAATAGGTGGGTGGCCACCAATATCCACCTGGATCATATCACCCCCCATATAGCATCCTTGTTCAATCCATAGAGCATGGCCCAAACAAATACAAATCAAAACAGTGTGTGATGCCGAAACAATGCAACCAAAAGAAAAATTAGTAGCAATAAGACCAAATATAGGAAATAACCAAAATTAGTGTAATATGTACGTTAAAGGGCCTATGTATGGCCAATTGTGGGTCAAAACATGATTTTCAGTGTAAAATGCAAAAATTTAGTGCAAAACTATAGATTATGAGTATATAGTACAAAAAAAAGTGCCTCCTACAGTAACATCGACAAATGGAGATGTTAAGATAATGAGATGGTGCCCTAAGCAGAGATAGTATCGGCATCCATCAAAGTGTAATGCATATGTCCATATACGCTGCTCGATCCCTGTTTTGATAGTCTGTCTGCCATCCTGTTCTTCTCCCTACATACATGTGTGAAAATAATACTCTGAAAGGAGGCCCTCTGTATTTTGATGTGATCTAGCCAATGTGCCCGAGGCAGGTTGAAACTGTTCCTATAAATCATGTGGTCTGTTAGTATGAAACTTTCGTCGGAAAATATCACTTTAGCTACGCATAACAAATAGCCCTAACATCAAGTATGGCTGCCAATATCTTTAAGTCTGCAGTTAGTTGATCCAAATAATGCTGCACAAATCCAGATCTAAGCATAAAATACATTAAGCAGTAAAAATAAAATATGGCTCCATGCATCCAATAGACAAGACAAGAACAATGTTTTTGAAAGAATTTTTTATATTAAAAGGGGGCACCTAAGAGGAAAACAAGAAAGGTGTTTTCCAATTCTCCTCAATGGGATGGGTTCTTGAAAGTCCTCAGTGTTTCAGATCTAAAATTTCTCTCTCTTGTTGGTGTAGAAAACCCAGACAAACATAGAACTCAATGGGAGCTCACAAGGAAAAAATGGAGAAAATGTGACCAAGTGTATAGATCCAGAGTGATCTAATAGGAAACAAAAGGTGACTAATGAATGGGGAAAACCCTTCCATTTATAACAAAATATTAGGGTGATCTAGAACTTGGTGCATGAATAAAATATTATTAATCAAATTCTAGAACCACCCTTTAGGAATATTTTATTATATTTGTTGGAGGGAAAAGGAATTTTGACTTGGGTCAATTCCTTTATTTATAAATAATAAATAAATAAATGATTTATTTATTATTTTAAGGAAATGGTGGGAATATAATTAAATAAATAATTATTTATTTAATTATTTATAAATGATTTAGTCAAATTTAACTAGGAATATTATTTAAATAAGGATTTAAATAACTTATTCCTAGGAAATAATCAAATAAATAAGGATTTATTTAATTGATTTCCTTGTTTTGGGTTAAAAATGACTAGGAAATATAAACAAACATAGATTTGTTTATTATTTCCTTTTGGGGTTTCCTGTTTAGATCATATACAACTTAATAAAGGTGTTTTACTAAGTTATTTCACATAGTGAAAGAAATTTTACTTAGGGTAAAATTGGTCTTACATGGTGTACTTGGGTTCATCTAATGATACTAGGTTAGATGACCAAAAAATGGTGTAACATGGTCTATGATGAATTTAGAGTCCCAATATATCACAATATTGTCAATAGAAAATTGCCTGGAGATCAACATTAGTCCCCAAAATGCCACCGTTTTTGCCTTATCGTTTGTGTCATTTCTATAATTCCAAAATATTATGTACTGTGTCCTTTGGTCTACCCGTATCCAAACTCCACATCCACAATTGTGTTGTTGTGCGGCTCCATCGAAATATCCCATAGGAAGTGTAATCGAATGGGGTATAAGTCTATGGAAAAAGTCTTGAGGAGCTTTTGTAGTCAGATGTGATCTCGTCGATGATATGATGATGCGTTGTGTGGTCAAAAAAGGACATGGCCTTACGCCATAAAAAATCACATGTTCCTATTATTCCAAATATGTCATAGTAACCATATAGGAATGAGAAATCCCGCCTTATATTGTTGTTTCCACCATCCCAAGAACTCCTGTATGTTATCCTGTGAGTGTTATATGACCTGTAGGTGTGCACAAATCTGCTGCCAAACCCCCTTCGTGTATGCACATAGGAAAAATAGGTGTGTATTTTTCTTCAAGATTTTAAGCCCAACAGGCATACTCCCGGTCCAATCCAACCACGCTTTCTAATATTATCCCATATCAAGTTATGATTTTTCTAGATCAACCATATATGTATGATGACCTTGTATGGGATGTCACCTTCCATACTGTCAGAAACCAACTATTTTATTGTATGGTCCTAGTCCTTTTAATAATATACCTGTAAGTATCCCATAATTATATCCCCTCCCAATGGTAGATCTCCGCCCACATGATCTTGTCACCTCCATTTTTGCAGTGTAACCCTGCATTTTGCAGCAGTGCCCGGTATGAATCCCATGTCTCTGCCTCTTGTCCCAATAAACCTAGTTCATATGCATGCTTCCATTACGATATTTCATCCCTTCGATATTTTATAGCCTGTGATAAAAAGATGATACCCCAGGCGTGTAGTTTCTGAAGAATCCCCTTAGTGAGGTGTGGTCCCTCCGATAGTCCACCGATATTGTCAATGCCCATATGGATTTGTCCCCTGTCACCAAAAAACCAACACATTCCATGTCAGAATGTATTCAATATTTCCTGAATCCCAACCAGATCCCGGATCCCTGTGCACTGCCCAGTTGCGCCTCCCTATGCCAATAAGTAATCTCATGACCCCTAAGGTATTTCTATTTGATGATTCGCTGTCAATCCCCAGGAATAAAAAATACTCGCCACATAGACTTGATTAATAAGGAAAATCCAAAGGGTTTTATGTCTAGTATGCCCCAGCCCCCCATATCCTTTGGCATTGTAATTTTATCCAAACTCGCCAAATGATACTTATGGCCATCCCTACCCCCAGTCCAAATGTAATGAGCCATGATTTTCTTTACGCCTTGAATAATGGCCGTCGGTAGTACATATAAATGCGCCCAATAAACTACCAATTGTTGTAGAACTGCAGTGGCGAGTATGTATCCTCCCACAGTAGATAGCCATCTACATGACCGGTGCCTAATTTTATTATGAAATCTCTCAAACAACCACTTCCAATCAGCCACCCAATAACCCATCGGTTTCAATCAGAAGCCAATATAGGTGAAGCCCTCTTTTAATGGTCTCATGCTAAATTGGAACAACGTAGAAATTTGTGTGACATTCTCCCCAGCATCCTCCGTGTGAATTATCAGTGACTTATGTTTATTTTCTAATAACCCTAATGCATTTCCAAAGCGTAGAAATATGTCCAGTAATGATTCCCATTGTGCCAATATCACACGCCTAAAAACCAGAATGTCGTCAACGAACAGGTTGTGGGTAGTCGACACTGAACCACAGACCCAGACGCCTTCAAAACACCCTCCCTAGCCGCCTTTCTGATCTTGAGACTAAGTCCATCCATAACGAAAATAAACAATAGAGGGGACAAAGAACATCCCTTTCTAAGACCTCGACCCACCCTAAAAAACGCAGATGGGAGACCATTAATAATACAAGAAAAAAGAGAGAATTAACACATCACATGATCCATTATGTGTTCTAGGTAGATAACCTAATTTTAACCAGAATGACCTTGAGGTGCTCCTAGTCCACGTAGTCATACGCTTTGTATAGATCAATCTTCATAGCAATAGCCTCCATATTCCATTTGTGAATGGAATGGATAGTCTCATGTGAGATGGAAATCGCATAGTGAATTAATTTGTTTGCAGAAATCCAAACTACTCCTTTGAAATGAAATTTGAGAGTGTCTTCTTAATCCTTTCAATGATGACCTTTGAGATGAGTTTGTAAGTAATGTTGCACAATGATATAGATCGAAATTCATTGAAATTCGACGGTGCATGTCCCTTTGGAATTAATACAATGAAATTAGAATTTATCGCGCCCATAATGTGCCCTTTCTGTCGAGACTCCTCCACCATCCAGGTAAGGTCATCACCCAACAACGGAAAAAATTCTAGATAGAATTTGACAGTCCATCCATCAGGTCCAAGAATTTTTTCATGGGAAAACGTCTTTAGGAAACGTAAGATATCATTAGCGGTAACCTCCTGATAAAATGCCGCATTATGGGCCTCATCAAACATAGTGGGGTAATCCCGTGACATCCACAATTGATCATCCACATTGTTGCCAGTCCTCGCACTAAAAAGATGTTGAAAATTCCACACTACCGCTGTCTGAATGTCCGTCATGGAATACACTTCCTCCCCCACCTTGTTAGAATGAATTCTTAATGAAAGTGTACGAAAAGAGATCACTTTAGTTGCACATGACAAACAAACCCAAAAACAAATATGGATGTCTAACTTATTTAGATATGCAATAGATTTTCAAAACAAATGCAAAACAAAACCCATATCTATGCAAATAAAGCAACTAAATAGTAAAATGAAATAAGAGTTTCTCCAAATATCCAATGGAAAAGACAAGATTTATAAAGAATTTTAATATTATATTAACACCTGGGAAAAGAAAAAAGAATGATGTTACCAGTCCCCCTCAATGGGATGGGTTCTTAGCTATCCTCAACGCTTTAACTTCAGAGTTTCTCTCTCTCAATGGTATAGAAAACCCAAGACGTGTAGAAGTCAAAGGGAGCTCAATAAGAAAAAGGAAAATAAAAGTAATCAAAGTATGAAAATGATAAGAGGATCAAAGTCCGACCATGATAAAATGATCAAAGGTAAGAAATGAATGGAAAACCCTTCTATTTATAACAAAATATTGAGTTATCCTTGATAATGGTGCATAATAAAATATTATTAACCAAGATCTAGATCTAACAGCTTGAAATATTTTATTATATTTTGTTGGAGGGAAAAGGAATTTAAATTGGTTAAATCCATTTATTTAGAAATAATAAATAAATAAATGATTTATTTATTATTTCAAGGATGGGGTTAAGGAATAATTTAACAAATAATGATTTATTTTATTATTCCTAAATGATTTAGTCAAATTTAACAAGGAATATTAATTAAATAGTGATTTAATTAGTTATTCCTAGAGAATAATAAGATAAATAATTATTTATCTAATTATTTCTCATTAATTGGGTTAAATATGACCAGGAATATTATTTAAAAAGTGGTTTAATTAATTATTCCTAGAGGAAATCAAATAAATAAGGATTTATTTAATTATTCCTCACGGGGTTTCCTATTTGGACCAAAAATAACTTAATAAACTATGGTTTATTAAATTATTTCTTGTAGTGAAAGAAATTTTACTATGGTAAAATTGGTCTTACATGGTGTATTTCGATCCATCTAATTGTAAATGATTAGATGACCAAAAAAATGTGTAACTAATTGCCCCCCACCGTGCGAGCGTTAGGAGTTAATCATATGGCTGAAGTATGTTGTAAGAACACATTCACTAGACACCGAAGGGGAATCATAGAGAGAGAGATACGTAGGCAAACTGAAGTGAGAGAGGACAATAACCCTGAGGGGGCGAGACCTAAAATTGAGATAAGTCTCCTTTAATGTTTGGGTACCTGTTCTTAGTGAGGCAGGAAAGGCATACCTATGCCCATCGAGATGATAAAGTACAAAGAATATTGGTTCGCCCAGTATAATGAGACTAAACTATAAATTACATGATATGCTCGCGTAAACATGGGCCAGACAAAAATATAATGGATCCCACATACATACTGTGCCTGGGACAACAACTAGGACTGAATACAATAATATCTGAGTACATGAGATATAATAACAACCAGAGAAGCCTTGATAAACAAGAAAGGGCTCTAAAAATATGAATGGTTCATCTAAGTCATACATGCATGCTATAGGTGCTGCAAGCGGTTGGGCCCGAACCCATCAAATCTTCGGAGCTGCATCTGAGGCTGTAGCATAGAATGAAGTCATCTGGGCATGTGGGGGGCTACCTCAAGGGCCACCCCCTCATGATGTCTGAACATCTCACACACACCCGGGAATCACTGGAGCAATCTACTGGATCACCAAACTATCGAGTATACCAATCTCGATCATGCTGAAGTGGAGCGGATGAGAAAAAATCAAGTCAAAGGGAAATAAGGAGTCCCTTTGCCTGATTTGAGGCACCGAACAATAATGGAAGCCGGAACCAAGATATACCATCCTCTAGACCTGTCTTTTGGAATGAATGTGCTGATGTCGACAAAAGGAGGTCCGCCATACGTGAGGTAATGAGGATACTCAACTAAGGAACGAGAGATAATAGTAGAGCGACTGAAATACTGACACCAGTGATGATGATGGAATGGGGCGGACTGAGTAGCAAAACAAATGAATTCCCTTGGTAGAGCATAAAAATCATGGATGACTTGGCAACGACTGACTCAACTCCAGAGGGGATGGGGGACAGTGAGACTAGAGGCAAAAATGGGATACATGAGAGAGGGACAAGGCGTGAATGGATGGAATACTATAACAGGAGGTGAAAGGGACTCGGGACAGAATCCATGAATGCGATGATGACTCAACTCATATGCTCTGACCAATGGCGAATTTATGATGCTAACACACAGAATAGGCCCTATGGGGACCATAAAATCATGAGCAAAAGATGGTTACTCACGTCGAAAATCGATACACGCATCGACAAGTATGAAGGCTAAGTGGTGCCCCAAGTAAAAGTGGCGCAAGTGTATTAATTCGATTTTGAGAGGCGGCGAAGTGACCCTTCTTGGAAAAAAGGATTCCTAATGAAGTATCAAATCACAAAAAACAAAGGAATAGCTATTTTAGAGCTCAGTGAGAGCTTTCCAACGGTGTTGATGGTTCGTCAAACAGAGCTACGGTTTGGTTTCAATTGGAAAAAGTAAAATTATGGTTTCTCTTTTAATAGGGTGATTTCCCTCCAATTTGATTCATTTGCAAGTGTAGTTGTGGTGAATGTGTAGAGGAGGAAAAGGCCCTAAATCTTGCGTCATTCGTAGTGGAAAAATCGACCCTCGATATCAAGATTCGTTAGTTGCAGGTAGGTGGCCTAACCATACTCTTCAATTTCAATGGTTTACAATTTCAGATTAGGTGTCTAGAGCCTAGGAACAACACTCTAATCCTCCTCATGGCCAGCTCGCACTTTCTGGGGCCTGTTCTGCGACCTGGGAGAAGGTTTCAGAGGAAAATTTGCGACCTCGCAGGTACGGGGCTGAAAAAAGTGCGAGCTGAAAAAAGTTGGGTTTTGTCCTATTTTTGGCTGGGAATTGGGTCTTGATGTTTTTTATGCAGTTTTTCCTTCCTCTGACTCACAAATTGCTGGTTTTGTGCAGGTATGGCAGAGTTAAATATGAAATGGAGAGAGAGAGACTTTGTGGCACTTTGATCTGAGATCCAAGGGGATTAGGTTGTTCGAGGCACACTAGCGAGATATGGGATTCTCAAGTTGGTTGAGAACCCATTGATGAGGGTAGGAGAGCCCTTGCTAGCCATGATAGTCAGCTATTGGGACCCGAACCTGGAGATATTTATAGTGCAGGGGCACCAGATCAAGCTGACTGTTCATGACATCTATTTCTTGACTGGTCCCCCGCCATTAGGGATGGTGGGAAACATCCAGCCAGTATTACCGCGGGGGCAACATATTTATGAGTTTGTGGAATGCCATTGTCGACCAGATGTTCGTGTCAAGGGCACGACTATACCGATCGAAGATCTAGAGATACTAGAGACTCAGGTTGTCGTCGCAATAGTGTTGCGAATCTTCGGCAACCAGGCCTTCCACCACATCACCGGAGGGAAGATGATGCTTGTTGAGAGTGTCTTGAGTGGGACCTACTATGGGTGGGCCTAGATAATGTTGTTGTAATTGAAAAGACAGTTGTCACTATGCAAGAGACAAGTGAACCATGACTGTGCTTTTGGTACAATGCTATTCTCGTTGTTCTTCGAGAAGATCCCTACACTTTGACCTCATGTGCATATCCAGGATGGGAGCCCGGGAGAGTCCAGGATGTGTCGTTGGGGGAAGCTACTGCAGAGAGGAGGTGGGGGATTCAGACCAGTGTTCTGATCCTATTTCCTCACACATTAGGACCAAATATCATTATATATAGATGACTATCCATATAGTGGGATGAACTATCAGGGGGACCCAGACTTTCCACTTCCGCCAAGTGGAGCATGGGGACAAGATGGTAAGTGAGAATTTGTTATATTTCATGATGCATTTAAAGTTTTAGAATGATGTATATGGTACTGATTCGATACTTTTGGTATGCATATATAGCATCGGTGAAACTGGTCGAGTATATGGGACGACTTGCAGTGCCAAGGGCTGTAGATTTTAGTACAACTAGAGGAGATGACAGAGCGAATTTAGAGGCACTATTGGAGGATGTCTGCTGCAGATGCAAGCTGTTGATTATCGGGCTATCAGAGCACAACTAGCATGATCTAGATGACTGCTACATTGAGGCATGTGTCGGCCTGCCCTCGGAGTGGCGAGGGGTCTTGCGGCGCATGGCGATGGCCAGGCATGGTATGCGAGATCTGCGGGCTGCAAGAGCTGAGCCATTGGCTCGAGACTCTCTAGATAGGGATTAGATGTAGGGGCATGAGGTGCCCCCAATTTTTATTTCTGTAACATTCTATGGGCATGTTAGATGTATTAGAGTAGAGGACTTGAAAACATTTATGACTTTATGGACACATATTATGGATATGCATCTTTTTATATATGACGAGTATATGGCTCACCATTTGTTTATGGTTATTGTCTTGTGTTAAATGCATGTGATAAGAGCCAATCTAGAATATTGTTTGCAATTTTATCTACATAGTGATTTTGGGCTCTAGGTACATGACTGAATGTAATGGCTTCAAATTCACGCATTAAGATTTTCACTCGTAAATATCTTCTAAAAAGGATATGGTTATGCACACGATATACATCGTTCAATTGTCTAACAAGCAGTAGGGAATCTAAATGAACATGAAGATGAAGGATGTGATGGTCAAGGGCATTGACTAACAAACCTATCATTGCATCATATTCAGCCTGATTATTGGTGGAAAATCCAATACATACGTCATTGGAAAGGACTAACGAATGCATGGGTGTAAAAATGGCCCAGGCTGTCGAAGCTAGATTCTGTGAGTAGCGACTTGCACCATCGGCATAACCGATGTACAGTGTGGATGAAGGATCCATCTGAAAGACATCACAATACAATGAAGGAGAAGATGCTGGACAATCCAAGAAAATTGAATGCATGGCAGAAATAAAACACACATGGGGGATGATATGGGTAGAATTTCTATGCCCCTTACACTTGTTAAAGATATGGTCAATACATGGTGTAGGGAATTTTTCTTGGGGAAAAACTATTTTTAGGTCACAAAAATCTATATAGACACGAATGGTGACTATTTTCTTGACAATGGGATAGGAACATCCATCCTGCTTGAGCTTATCGACTGCGGTTTGGAGAGCCTTTCGTTGAGAAGGAATAATATGTCTCAACTTTTGACGGACAGGGTAGGCATCAGCCATGTGTCGATATGGTGTTTGATAGTGGCTAGATCAAGTCCAGGCATCTTTGAATGGCACCCGATGGAAAAATTACAAAATTCTTTGAGTAGCTTGTTGTAATCCTCAATTTCTTCTAGGGTGCAATGTGCCCCCAAGGCAATGTTTTATTCTTCGAAAGTATCGGGCGCAGGAATGGGATTTCTAAATCGATCGACCTCATCTGAGATGAAGTATTTAGACTCCACAACATACTGGTCATGAGACTTCTGCGGAAGGAAGTACGCACGGTGGTGCATATCATCCCAAGGAAAGTCATCAGAATGAAAGATGGGGGGATTGGCAAAAGAAATACCACATGACGTGGTGGGGCTACCTTACGCATCATCATGAGAGATATAGTTCACATACACATCGCTACGGAGGGTATATGAAGAGCTAGTAGATGAAACATCTACCGATGTTGAGCCCAAGGTGATCGCCGAAGGAGGTTTAGTTGAAACATAAGGGAATGTCCTGGATCGGTTTTTCGCCAAGGATCTCATGGATGATGACAGATAGAGGATAGTGGCCAAAGGCTCCGTCATCTCAACATCGGGTGGAGAAATGTCCTCCAGTTCGAGCTGAGCCAACTGTATGAGTAGAGGATTACATGATCCACTAGGTTCGCCCTCAATTCTGTGGACAACCTCAAGGGTGTCGCAGAAATTGTCGAAATGGGGACAAAGGTGAGAATAGTGGCCATAACGATTACACAAAGCACAGGGTTGGTTCATGCACAACATTTTTAATTTCTTAGCTGAATCAGGTAAGGTAACATGGAAGTCCAGGATATCAGATTCAGGAAACGTTTCGTTGACCACAGGTTTGAGAAGAGGAAGCTCGGGACAATTTTGGGTAGCATGCCAAACAACATCACGCAAAGTGCATAGAGGTGACTTATTTGGAGGCTTAGGAGGAGCAAGATTTTTTTGGGCAGCCTTATCCTTAGGTTCCTTCTTTCTAGCTTTTCCCCCCTCACCGGATGCTTTCGCAATAGGATTATATTCATGTTTAGGTGGCTGAGGCACTGAGGCAAAGGTAGTCATGGAGACCGGTTGGACCGGGGTCAAAGCAGTATAATGTTTGAGATGACCAGGCAGGGTTTCAACTGGGGGATTGATGTACCAGACTGGGATCCCTAGGGTCAAATTGGGAAGGCTCAACTTAGCCATAACAGGCACCAAAAATACTCCAAAGGGGGGAGCTAGAAATGGTATCTGACGGGAGGGGTAATGGCCTAGCGAAATGGCTCCCAACTGGTTAAGGCGGGGTGGAACCATTCCTGGTTGAAAAGGAGTGGAAGAGACACCAACAGAGGTAGAAGTTCCTTGAACAGAAGGCCCTGCATGTTCCATCGAGTGACCACCAGCAGGTTACAGAGGCGTAGGCTGCTAGGTGGTTGAACTGGACCACTTATGGCTAGTCTGAGACGATTGCTTCATGCAAACATTCGACGAGATGGGATCTACAAAAAGAGGGGGGGACAAGGGAATGCACCAAGTAAGGTAGAATATTTATAGAATACAGGTGAAACACTGATAAGATGTGTGACTAATTTCTTATCGGCCACTGAAGATATCATAGACTTAGGGGAGATCTAAGACTTCGGTTCGTAATATGTCAACTGATCAATGGTAATGATATTTCCATTTTGAGGAAAGCACATATTATAGGTGAACAGAATATGCGACAACAAACATCTCATAGGTATAGCTATGACCCAAAATGATGTTGTAATCCAAGGGAGAATCAATGACTTCAATGTCAATAAAAATAGTCTTTCCCACAAGAGTGACAAGAAAATTGTGGTACATGCCAAGGGGATGAGAAGAGTGACAATCCAAAGCACGCAAAGTGATGGTGGATGGGGCTAACTCAAGTGGTCTTATTTTATTCCAAATAGATGTGGACATCACACAGGTGGATGCGCCCTCGTCAATGATACATCGCGAGACATGGGCATTACGAATCTTGACTGGTATTTGGAAGGTGATGGATGAAGGTAAGTGGGGATGTTATGACTTGTTAACGTCAAAGACGATCAAACGATCATCTGAAGGATCCACAATGCCTAGAGTAGATAATAGAGCTTTACGTTGTGAAGGGCACGACTGGAGGACTTCCAGCGTTGACATGGCAGCAGGAGATTGTGCCAAGTCATCTATTATGCTGAATTATGGGCAGCTTTGGCAGAAGCAGCAGTTCGGCGTAATGGCCCTTTGGGGATCTTGGGAATGACCTCTGCCTGTGGCTGAGGGATCTGTAAAGGGGAATTTGGTGTTGAACTAGACTCTGTGGAAATGTTGGTTTGATACTTGGTTATAGACGAAGCATGTGGCTTGCCATATTGGCACGACCGAGTTTGAAGGTTGACATTATTAACCACTTCAGAATTCATCATGATAATATGGTAATTAGAGGTACTAGACTGTGAGGGTTGAGGGGCGGCCTGACCTTGAGGGGGTTGGGTAGCCACATATCCTTGCTGAGGGAAAGGATCAATAAAAACAGCTAGTTGAACAGGCACATTATTTGGAGGAGCCGAAACCATGGCTTGTTGTCCTCTAGATGTTTCTTGTGCTTTCCACAGCTGAAACATTTGGGGTAAAAGGGGATAATCATGAGTATAATGGCCATGGAAACCAGAACAAGAATAAGGCTTGGGATGATTTCCCTGTTGTTGGTTTTTAGTGTTTGGTTCGTTCCCTTAGCGCCCTCGATAACCTTGTGCGAGTTGATTTTGGTTGTCTTTCCTCTTTTTCTTGGAACTTAGAGGATTGGTGGCACTCTACTACGCATACACCTGAATCAAAGGAGGAGGTGGTTGCTGCGGCAGAGGTTAAGAAGGCACAGGAGGTTGTGGTGCTAATGCCGGAGGGGATGGAGCACCAGGTTGTTGATAAGGATAAAAAGGAGGTTGAACAACATTGGGGTAAATAGGTTGAGCGACCGCAGGCCCTGCCATCGGTTGATGCAATGGGGAAAATGTGATTTGTCCTGGATACATGTTGCCGGGAGGGGGATAAGTGCTAGAAGAGCTAGCCCCTCCCTGAGGGAAACCATAACCCATGGGAGGATGAGTATACAGATGTGAAAGAGATCCAACGATATCTTCGGTGGCGTGAGATGCCCCCGGTGCATCGGCACCACTAGGTCTAGGAAGATCTGGTAAGATGGTATAAACATAACCAGATTGGGCGTAGATCAAGTTATATTTCAACATGATTTGGAGATCTTATTCCTTTTTCCAAGGAAAGTGGGATGTGACATCTTTACCAATAGAAGGAAAAAGTGTTTTGAGAATCCAATCCATATAGACATGGTCATCGAATGTGGGATCTCGACATAAGCTCTTTCTTCTACGCCATTCTTGGACACGGTCAGAAAGGTAGGAGGCAGAAGTTTGACGGAATGCGGTCAAGAACTCAGTACCGGTATCATATCAGAGAGATAGCTGGAAGTAGGATAGAAACGTTTTAGCAAGAGTTGAAAAAGTGGAATGTGAGGCAGAGGCCTAGTCCACATACCACTTTGCAGTGTCTCCAGTGAGCGTGCGTTGGAATAACCGAAGACAGATGGAATAATCAGTGATATAATTGGACGAACAACACATGTGAAAGGAGTGGACGTGATTAGTAGGGTCCTCTCCAGCGTTTCCTTTGAACTTAGGGATATCAAAAGGAAGCTTAGTTGGCATAACAGGCCACCTTGGATCATGGTGTATAGGGTCATTAATTAACTGGTTGAAATCGGGGAGGGTCAAACCTGCCATAAAAGGTAGAAATGGAGTAGTTGGGATGGTTCTGGTATTGGTTCCACTACTAGCAGCTCTAGAGTTAGGGTCGGGGCTACCAGCAGCTTAAGGACTAGTACCTGCATTGGCACCTGACATGGTGGGAGAATGAGGTGGAGGGGAACTGGGTTCGAAATCAGAGTGAGGGCCCGATGGACTAGAATCAGAGTCGGTATAGGGACTCGACGGAGGACTAACTCGACGTCTATGAGGTGGAGTAAGTATTCCTAACAAAAACTAAGGATGAAGGCCAAGGTGTCTCTAGGATAAATGCCTTGGGGGCGCAATGATCGCAAGACACAAGTAACCCAATAGTGAAGAGAGATAAACAAAGGCGCAGAGGGGAAGATAAATTAATTATGATGTTTATGTCTTGGCTTGGAGGTGTAAAATAAGTGTTCTTCGCTTTAGGTGTGCGTGTGTACAATCTATGTGTTAATTTTAATTAAGCCTAGATGGTTGTGTATAAAGAAAAAATAAAAAATGATGTATAATTGTAAATAAAACTGAAACGACAGTAAAATAAACAGCTAAAGATGCATAAATTTAAACCAAAAATAAGGGATCCCAAACAAATGTTCTAATAGGTAGGCAAAATTGACTCAAAACACACAAGGTGGCCAAAAGATCTAAGGTATAAGTGGCAAGGATCTAATGACTCTGCTGAAAAGAGGTGCAGAAAACAACAAGAAACTAGAGAGAAAACTGCTGCAAAATAGGAGGCGACAAGTTAAAAAACTAAGGGAAACAAGAGGGACCCTAAGGGAGAGGTCAAACAAGACTCAAGAGGAAGTTTTGGATGAGATAATAATCGATCTAAATGGATCTGAAGGAAAGATATATGAAACCCTAAACAATGGCTGAAAGCGCTACAAAATCTCAGACTACCTACTTAGCTAAACCCCTCCTAAAAAGGGGGAAGCATATTGAAACCCTAAGGGGCTTTTTCCTACTTCAAAGAGAAAAATGAGCATATCCAGGCCTAAGGCGAGCATAGACATAGGTTAGACAATGCTGAAAATTTCTTGCGGCAAACCCTGAAAATTACAGAAAAATCTAGAAAAAAGTTGCAGCTCGCAGGTATTGACCTGTAAGCTGCTGAAATCGCAGATCTGGGCCAAGCAAGTGTGACCTGAGCTTGAAATCATAGGTTCTGAGCTAAAAGTGTGAGATGCAGTTCTGGGAGTCTTGGGCGGCAGGTTGCAAAAAAATTTATCGTCTGTGGCGCGACTGATACCTATTACCTACGGAAAACACCCAGAAACACTTAGAAGTTAGATTTTTTATTGTTTTAGGGCATCAAAGGTAAAAAACAACATTTATAGGTTAAAAAATAGTTGAATAAAACCCCTAGGTACTGAAGCAGATGGTCACACAAGAATCTAAATAAAACCCTATGGAATCGCCAATTGTTAGAATGAATTCTTAACGCAAGTGTATGAAAAGAGATCACTTTAGCTGCACATGAAAAACAACCTGATGTCTAATTTCTTTATATTTTCAATATATGGTCGAAACAAATGCAAAATAAACCCAGATCTATGCAAATAAAGCAGCTAAATAGTAAAATGAAATAAGAGTTTCTCCAAATATCAAATGGACAAGACAAGATTTATAAAGAATTTTTATATTATATTAACACCTGGGAAGGGAACAAAGAATGATGTTACTAGTCCCCCTCAATGGGATGGGTTCTTGGTTGTCCTCAATGCTTCAACTTCAGAGTTTCTCTCTCTCAATGGTGTAGAAAACCCAAGACGTGTAGAAGTCAAAGAGAGCTCAATAAGTGAAAAGAAAATAAAAGTAATCAAAGTATGACAATGATAAGGGGATCAAATTTCAACCATGATAAAAGGATCAAAAGTAAGAAATGAATAGAAATCCCTTCTATTTATAGCAAAATATTGAGTTATCCTTGATAATGGTGCATAATAAAATATTATTAACCAAAATTTAGATCTAATAGCTTGGAATATTTTATTATATTTGTTGGAGGGAAAAGAAATTTAAATTGGTTAAATCCATTTATTTAGAAATAATAAGAAAATAAATGATTTATTTATTATTTCAAGGATGAGGTTAAGGAATAATTTAACAAATAATGATTTATTTTATTATTCCTAAATGATTTAGTCAAATTTAACAAGGAATATTAATTAAATAATGATTTAATTAATTATTCCTAGAGAATAATAAGATAAATAATAATAATGATTTATCTAATTATTTCTCATTAATTGGGTTAAATATGACCAGGAATATTATTTAAACAATGGTTTAATTAATTATTTGTAGAGGAAGTCAAATAAATAAGGATTTATTTAATTATTCCTCATGGGGTTTCCTATTTGGATAAGAAATAATTTAATAAACTATGGTTTATTAAATTATTTCTTATAGTGAAAGCAATTTTACTATGGTAAAATTGGTCTTACATGGTGTATTTCGATCATCTAATTGTAAATAATTAGATGACCAAAAATTGGTGTAACACACCTCATTAGAGATCTTCCATATGTTATTACGCGACCTGCACATGTTAGCATAGTTGTGAAAATATTTTGTATTCTTATCCCCTGCCAGTAGCCATACCGCCCGACTTTTAAGTCGCCATGTCTCTTCCTATATGGCCATAATCTTCTATAAGCTCCCTTCAAGTTCCTTGATACGCCCCCAGAGTAGCGTATAGTCACCCCTATGAATCCAAGGTCTGGATCATATCTCGAATCTCTAATTAATGCTAGTGAGTTCAGAGACAAGGTGTTGTTTCTTCACTCGCTCCCACTGTTTGACCTTTAATTTCAGAGTTTTGAGTATATGCCCAATCCGAGCCATAGGGGATATGTGAGCCCCATATTCGATGGAGTGCTAGTGTTCAATAACCAACCGGTGAAACTCTGGTTCCTCAAGCCATACTTGGTTAAACTTGAAGGGATTCCCCTATGATGTCCGAGTAGCACACCAACCAAGTATGATAGGTCTATGGTATGATATAAGAACATTCATTACCCTCGTTTGAATAGACCCTAGTCATTCCAATAATTTCTCATGCATAATGAATCTATCAAGCGTCTTCCCAATAAATTTGCCACCCAACCTCCCATTATACTAGGTAGGACATAGTTTGTACATAGTTTGTGTGGGGGAATGTCCCAGAGATGATTCTCCATAAATAGATTATTAAGAAAAGAGATAGTGAATCCATTCTACTCCATTGACCCAAGTGTTCCTATGAAGATAGTGGAATCCCCTACAATGAAAAGCGATCCAATTTTAAGTAAGTCACAATCATCCATCCGCTTCCATAAGATCAAACAATCACTGTATGTAGCATATAGATTAAGAAAGTGGATGCGATCGTTGGACACGCAAATATAACCAGTCGGGAGGATGCCAACAAAAAAACTTAATGCACAAAAGTTCTCCAGAAGAGGGTTCCATAGTTCCACCAGTCCACTCGATAAACCACGTGAGTCCACAACCACCATGTCCCAGTTAGGAAACATATCACCGAAGTATGCATAAACCCTATCTAATGTATTTATGGTCTCCTGACACATGATTAAGAATTGACTGAAGGAGTTCAAGAAGTTGCGAATAAAGAGAAATTTATTGTGGTCTCCCATCCCACGAATATTAAAAGATATGAAATTCATCATGAGCCACCCTTCCCGGGTGACAGTGCTCTAAGAACCCTTTGGAAGACCGTGGAAATAGGAACCTCATGCAGGCCTGAGTTGACGAATGACAATGTAGCCCGAGCTATACCACTCCCAGATGAGCACCTTTCTAGCGCGTCATGACATTCTTCCTAGAGCCAACGCTGATATGAAATGGAGGTGTAACGACATCACAATGGTGGACATGTATATTAAATAGGCCCATCGAAGGGTTTTGGAAAATAATTCCAAAATCGCTACCCATAGAGTTATGAGGAGAGGATACAAGAGTTTTACCCGAAGGTTCCGAGGTGATGGGTAGCGCATGTGTAGGTGGGGAGGTAGAAGAGGGACTAGTACAATGTTGACAGTCCGAGTTACCACCACACCCATATGAGTTAAATAAACAAGGGAGAGCACCAGTGGATAGGGAGTCTGCCAGTGTCGGTGAATCCTGATGTGTGATAGGAGGGGTAGTGACCCGAGTGACATGTCAATTAGAAGGTGGTCATAGGACTGAGATCGCCATAAAATGGGGGCTCACAAGGAATGTTTCACCAGAAGAGTCGGATTAAAAACAGGTGGCGAAGGTACAGGATCTGATGTAGAAACATAATGAGAAGAAGGAAGGGGGGGGGGGGGGGTTGAATCATTATCTCGCGCTTCGCCCCTTCCCTGAATCTGCATCCAATCTCACACTCCCCATTATGGAAAAAAACTCCACCAGGCACCTGCTTACTATGAGCACCCCAGATATGTGTCAATGGCCAAATGTGAGAAAATACAGCGATTTGTCAGTAACCCAAAATAAATTTATCATCACCCCTATCTCTATTGGCAGCAGCGGCAACATTAGCATCCAAAAACTTGCCACCATATGTTACACAAACGAAATCCATAGCTCTTGTAGCTCTTGCAGGATTGGGATATTACAAAAGCTTCCTTCTATGGCTGCCAAAAAAATTGCAAATCCCTATGCTTCGGATATATCTCGGTCTTTGCATCACCCCCTAGAAAATATCCAAGAAAGCTTTTAAAACATCCCCACATCATGTAACCCAATGGTTATGAAGGGATAACCAATAGGAAAGGCTGTAATTCCCAGTGTGCAGAGGGGTATGGACATGGCCCCCCCAATGGGCACCATCCAATTTCGTGTATAGAAACAATCGTAAAAAAAAGAGGAAAAAAACAGGGTCTACCGAGCCAGTAATCTTGTCATGGCCGCACAACTACCAACTGCAACACCGAGAATAAATAGAACCAATCAAAGAACTAAAATTTCATGGAGATCCACAATAGTTGTAAAACAACATCAAAATAATTACTCAAACTCCAATGAATCCGCAATGGGATATGGCTTCGAAGGATACAAAACTTGAACAAGCATTCAAATCACAATTGTCTAAATTACATTGTCTAAATGTTGAATGATATTACTTTTTAATGAGATGGTAATTTTTCATTATTTCAATTATTTTTTTAAACATATAATAAATTTAATAATTCAAATTATTAATAATAATATATTTTCATAAATAAATTTAATAATTTAATTTATCATTTTTACCAATTTTAAAATAAAATTAATAAAAATATATAATTATTCATTTTATCATTCCTATATATTTTTAAATATACTATATGCATCAACAAAGCCTGTGAAACTATTTCAAACCATTAAAATCAAACAATCAATCCCAAAAAACGAATAAACATTTCTTCTTATTATTTTTATTTTATTTTTATTTTCTAAATTTTTTCTAAATTTTTATTAAAAATGTTATTATATAATTCAATCCTATCAAATTTCATACTATATATTTATATATTTTTCACCACTTCATTGGACTCATAACTACTCATCCACTAGTATTCATGTAACGGTTAACTTTGATTTAACAACCAATGCAGGGGTTGACTCCAGCTTTAATTTTTGAGAAAAATTTTAATGTTTTGTCATGTTAAAATCTTTTTTAGCCGTTTCTTAAAACGACAGCTTCCATTTTCGACCGAAGGTTTAATGCTTCGTCATATTCAAATGTTTTTGAGCAGTTTCCTAAAGGCTAAAACGACCAAAAGATGGTGGACCATAGGAGAGATGAAGAAAAGTGGCCTACTTCTATTTTCTTTATTATTTTTTCAATTAGAGTTAAGCGGGTGGTCGGGTACTTTGTGTAGAGGTTATTCTCATGTTTTTATTGTAGTGATTATTTCATTTTATTTGATTCTGAATAACATGAGTGTGACAATTATTTCAATACTTTTTTGAAAGATAATTTAGGGAATTAAATTTGGAGAAGGCTCTAGTATTATGTTAAGGTTTTTTATTATCAAAATCCACATATATTAGTAAATTTCCAAAAACTTATTATTATTTTGAGTGGGCAATTAGTCTCATGTTTTGAGAGTGGTGGTTAGTCCATGTAATTGATTTCAATAAGGTGAGTGAAAATTATTCCAGTAATGTGGATAAGGTTTAAGATCGAAATTTCTTGCTCCTACTGTAACACCAAAAATATATTTAACAATGTACAAACTTGATATATTAGTACTTATGACTCAGTAGGAGTTAAGACTAAGGTGGAGGCAGTGGATCCCCTGCCAATCCTTATCATAATCTTGCCAAAATTTCTATGATTTTCCAAACTAATTTATAAATTTTTTACACTTAACTCTTTTTTATCCGCAAAGATGAAAGGAGCGGTTTGATGCGATGTTCAATCCCAGTTTTTAAAGAACCTCTACATGCGCAAAATTTGAAGGACATTACAGCAGATACGGAGGGAGAGGAGTACTAACTAAATTAGCGGAAGTAGTAGAAGCACTTGCTATGAACCTGAGAGTTAAAGCCCTATTTTTTTGGGGCATTTATGGCCTTCTTTTAGATTAGCAGTGACATTTCGAGGTATTAACCGTACTTAGAATTTCTTTTTGGCGGAAGTCGTGAGATTTTGCAGAGCAACTGGACAGAGATTTACTCGACGCTGCCTTGGTTGTTTCTTTTAAAGAACCTCTTCATCCCCAGAATTAAAGGAGATGACAGCGATTAGAGAGTGCGCAAAGTTCAAAGGAGTTCAAAGTTAGATTTTTTTTTTTTTTTTTTAAATCAATTTAGTTGAAATTTAAGAATCTAAATGCTCGAACAGAATATCGATTTAAAAAAAAATTGTTTATTTAAGAATATATTTTATATAATAAAATTTATAATTTTTAAAATTATATAATAAAACATTGGCAGAAAATTTAATAACTATAATGATAAAGAGAAAATTGTTTAAATATGATAAAAATATAAAAGAAAAAATAAATATAATTATTTTGTAAATAAATAAAAATAATATAATATTTTATTTTAAAAATATAATTATGTTGATAGGTGTTTTTTTTTCGGAATAAGTTTTTGTAATTTTATTCTAATTATAAATACTTATTAAGTATATTATAAAATTTAAATTATATAAAAAAATTTAGTTGTATTTGAAGAAGAAATGTTGAAATTTGTTTCAAAAGTAATTATATTCTTTTTGTCCATTTAATTAAATTGATTAATTAAAAATATTTTGTATAAATTAGTGTAATATAAAATGAGTTTTGAGTTTTTGAACATGTGGTATTGATAGAGTATTGGTTCATGATATTGTAACAATATCTATTTACAAGTTAAGAATCTCTATCTTAAAGTGAGAATGAAGCTTCCAATTCAATATTACATATTTTTTAAATGTGCATATATCTAACTTATATATAATTTTTTATATAATTAATAATAATAATTTAAAATAAAATTATATTTTAATTTATTTTTATGATTTTTTAAATTTCTAATGTAAAATATATCAGAAAATAAATATTTATCATAAATTAATATCTATTAACATTTATCAACTATTTATAATTATACTAATTTTATTAAAATTATAAAATACAAAACATAATAATAATAATAATAAAATACTAAAACTTACCTACATAAATCACAAAATACAAAAACAAACTGCCACTGTTATGAATCACGAAATACAAAAACAAACTAAACAGTAATCGGTAAAGCCAGGGTTTAAAATGTGAGTAGTGGAGGATAGTTAAAAAAATAGAAGAAAAAAAAAACATAGATAAAAATAAAATAAATATAAATAGAAAAAAGATCAAAATTTAAATTAAAAAAAAATATATAGTTTAAAAATATATATTCAAAATTTAAAGAAATTTTTTAAAAGGGCGAAAACTCATGAGAATTAATTAAAATTTTAGTTGGTGATTCTATTTAACAATAATCTAAACTCTCCATCGATACCAATATAATTTAAAAATACAAATATTTGTAAAGTTTTGTATAATACAAAACTAGAAATACAATTTTGTATGATATAAAAATAGAAATGCATATTATAATAAAAAATAAAAATATATAATATAAATTTAAAATAATGTTTGGATTTACTAACAACTTTTTAGATTAAGGTGGGAATGTTGACACTTAATTCTAAGGGATTGGGTGAGATTTTAAATTATTGTAAATTAGAAATAAATAAGGCTAAGAGACATTGGGAAATGAATCCCAAGAGTCTCACTTTTTCATGTATAAATTCATGCACACTATCCATCTAATAGATATTCTAATTTGCGAAGTTACCTCCTAACCTAACACCAACAACGTAAAAAATTCTAGATAGAATTCAACGGTCCATCCATTAGGTGCAGGGCTTTTCTCGTGGGAAAATTTATTTAGGACGTGTAAGACCTCATCACCGGTAACCTCCTAATACATTGTCGTATTCTGGGCCTCATCAAACATAGTCGGGTAATCTCACGACATCCACATGGTCACCATTCCTCGCACTAAAAAAATGTTGAAAATGTCACACAACCCCTATCTGAATGTCTGTCGTGGAATACACTTCCTCCCTCACCTCATTAGAAATCTTCCAAATGTTATTACCCAACCTGCGCATGTTATCATAAACTGTGGAAATATTTGGTATTCTTATCCCCCACCAGTAGCCACATCGCCCGACTTTTAAGTCGCCATGTCTATTCCTGTATGGCCATAATCTTCCATTGGTGCCCTTCAAGTTCCTTGATATGCCACCAAAGTAGCGTATAGTCGCCCTGTGAATCGACAGTTCGGATCATATCCCGAATCTCCACATTAATGCTAGTGAGTTTAGAGACAAGCCACTATTTCTTCACTTGCTCCCACTGTTTGACCTTTAACTTTAGACTTCTGAGTATATGCCCAATCTGATCCAGTGTTCAATAACCAACTGGTGAAAGTTCGGTTCCTCAAGCCATACTCGATTAAACTTGAAGGGATTCCCCCATGATATCCGAGTAGCGCACCAACTAAGTATGATAGGTCTATAGTCCGATATAAGAACATCTGCCACCCTCGATTGAACAGACCCTAGTCATTCCAATAAGTTCTTATGCATAATGAATCTATCAAGCCTCTTCCTGATAAATTCACCAGCCGACCTCCCATTATACTAGGTAGGACATAGTGTGTGTGGCCTTTGAGGGGCTTGATGGAGAAGTTTACAGGTGTGTTACTGTATTAATTGATTTACATTTATGAATTAAGCTCAGTGGGAACTTTTGTTGACTTTTGAGGCTTTGTGTTATGTAGGAGCAACTCTGCAGATATTTTGTCATTAAGTTTATGTGCAGAATTAACTTCTCCGGCTGCGCTGAGGCGAATATCTGATTTCGAACAATCATTAGGGGAATTTTGAGGTCTAAAATAGGCCTCATAAGAAAAATGTACAACAAAAATAAACTTTATAACAACTAATAGGATTCAAGATGATGATGTCATCCATAATGGATTATTCACCATTTTTGGAATAAAAAAGTAAAAATATTAAAAAATAATAAAATAATAAAACTACTTTTTCAACTCGTATTTTAAACTTATCTCCCAAAATTTTTACTTAAATTTCGAGCGGGAGTACTCGTTGGATGCAGAATTTAATTCCTCATCCAAGGAGTACCCATGTTGCATACTTTCGATGAACTCTTCTACACGAAAAATGAGAAATACATAAAACATGTGATTGTAATCATGTTTTTTTATGTATTTGTCATTTTTCGTGTAGTAGGACCCATCGAAAGTATGCAACATGGGTACTCCTTGGATGGGGAATTAAATTCCGCATCCAACGAGTACTCCCGCTCGAAATTTAATTAAAAAACTTTGGGAGATAAGTTGAAAATATGAATTGAAAAAGTAGTTTTTTCATTTTTCCCTCTAAAATTTGATGATGTCATCAAATCTTATTAGATTTTTTCCACTATTATTTTATAATTTCCTTAGGAGGCCCATTCTAGACCTCAAAATTCCCCTAATGAACTTCGGCCTATGTTTGAATGCTTTGAGGCACAGGTGGCTTCGTGGTAGCTGGGAGGAATCAATTCACCTCAGATGTGGTAGTGGAGGCCTTTCTGTCCGTTGAACACTTATGATTTTCTTTTAACTGTGTTTTAATTTGGGGGATTAGACTTTTGATAATCAATCTTAGCCGTAATCCCCACAAATCTGTCTTCAAACTTCTGTTCTACTGTGTTCCGTCTTCGACACTGATACTCTTTTAATTGTGATTTAATAACACAGTGTCTTGTTGATGTGCAGGCCGCGTAGGGCTCATATGGCAACAATGTCTATGAAGCATCGATGAGATGTGGAATAGACCCCTCGTAGTTCTTTCCCTTTAATAACGAAAGGCCAGAGGATCATCACCCTTGGCTTTTATTTTTCTTTGTTTATAATGGGAAAACATTAAAAACCTGCAAAATATAAACAATGTTTAAGAAATCCTGCGTTTTTGTGTTTTACTGCTGCAGAGGGTGAGGGGAGGAGCATAGCCATTGGATGACAGCATCCAACAGTGGAGATCTGCGTAGAAGAGGTTAAAAAAGGAGAGCAGAGGGAGATATAAGTCGGATCCGTCGATCTATAGAGATCGACGGTTGGGAGCGATCCGGGACGTTTAATGGAGAAATAGCGAAAATACAAAGAAAACAGGTTAAAAAACCTTAGGCAAAGGGAAAATCAATTAAAAACCGAAATGGGTTTCGGGAAGAGTACGAGCCATCGGATGAGATTGAACGGACGGTCCAGATGCAATCGGAGGAGCCATCGGATGAGATTGAACGGACGGTCCAGATGCAATCGGAGGCATTCCATCGGCAGGGAAAGAATTTTCACAGCGCTGAAAACTTGCGATGCGAATAAGCGTTGACCATCGATCTGCAGATTAGATCGACGGCGGAAAGTGAATCAGGGATCAGCAATCGGGGCTTAATAATCGGCGGGGAGATAGGAAGGGTGTAACAAAAACTGTCGATGTGATGTTGAGCGGGCCGTTGATCTAAGGATCATATCGACGGTAGGGAAAGAATCGGGAGATGTCAATCGGAGGTGGAGGAAAGTTTAACGCGCTTGGTGAAAATGTTGCGATGCGATTAGCGCCTGGGATCTTTAACACTTAGTCTCGGGTGAAAGTTATATGGATGAAGTGGAGGGGGCGGAGTTTTATATATGTATGACCCAATCGCATCAGAAAGTTTGATGCGGGTCTATCAATCAACCCTTTGTGAATTTCTCCGATGCGATTGCGCAATCGGGTCTTTTTAATCTAACCATTTTTTATTTGAAAATCATTGTATGGGCGCGTTAGACCAAAACTTTGGAAAAAGGGTTTTTTGTATTTATAAAGGAAAAAATGGATCGGGAATAGATTTTTTCAATGTTTTAAGCACCGAAGGCGGGCCCACGGGTTATATGGAAAAATAATATGATTGGGGTTTATAAACACGGGGCTTAATTGCATCGGAGTTTTTGTAATGGAAAAAAGACTTGCGCACTTGGATTTTTGCGATGCGATAAGCGCTGAAAAGGGTTAGCACTTGGTTCCAGCCCCAAAGTGTATGGTGGGGAAGTGGTTAGGACTTAGCCCAAGGGGGCTTAAGTCCATAGTAATAAAAACTTGTTTTTTATGAATTTTTTCAGAGTTTTCAATGGATTTGGGGGTTTGGGTATAGTTTACAAATGAGTTTTAAACTATGTAAGAGGATTTTCACGAATGGGAGAAGGGAAACCATGGAAAGTAGAGGAATTTTATGGAGAAAAAAGGGGAGCAAATGAAGGTTAGTTTTGAGTGGAGGAGGGGGAAAATGATGATTTTGCAGCAGTCTTTTCTCATGAAATCAACAGAATTTCTGAGTATAAAAAGGGAACAGTAGTGAAGATTTTGACAGAGGCATGAGGCCTTCAAGAGTCTTCAAGAGCCAACACTTTTTAGAAATAAAATTTGTTCCTTGAAGGCTCCAAAAAATTTTAGCCACCTTTTGCTATAACAAATTTTATAGGTGGCTAACAGTGGCTCCACTTGGGGATGGTGCCTTCTTGAAGGCATCAAGAACTTCAGACTTGCATTCTCTGGGAGGCTGACCTGTGCCACATCCATTGTGTTCTCTGGGAGGCTGACCTGTGCCTCATCCATTGGGCTACCCTTCCTTTGTTGGGATGATCTTGCTTTGAAAACATATTAGTAGCCATAAAAACAATGGTCCTTTCATCAACAAGCTTTCTACCTACCCAATCCTACTGATCTAACATTTTTTCTTCATTAGAGTGCACTTGGATTGGCAAACTCTTTTACAACATTTTATTCTTTTGAAAGCAGTAAAACTAATCTATTTCTACCTCTTATTTCGAGTCCATGGACTCAGATTAAACAGTGGAGTCCATATGATTCTCTACCTAATCTACTGTCTGTTGGGATTAAACTGTCCAACAAAGTTTATTCTCTAAATTATACAACAGAAATTCAAAAGCATTCAAGTCAGGATTGAATAGTCTGACTTGATGTTGGTCTATGGCATAAAAACAAGCTGCACATAGACATTATTTTGTAGAAAATTTAAAACAAAAATTGGAAGGCATGAGATATGAAATTTGAAAGCACTTCCTTCATCCTTTATAGCTCTGTTTTTACTTTTGTTTGAGTTGTTGCTTCTTTGTTCTCTGGTTCAGATTTTGAGCTAATTAGAACCAGATTTACATCTTTTTTGACTCAGAAAATAAAACATATTTGAGTCATCTCTCTTGCTTGGAAATTTAGGTTCAGATTTTGAGCATGTTTGAACCTTTAATTTCTATCCTAAACTATCTACTGATAAGCCAAGATTAAACAGTTTGGCAAATCGAATTCACTATCCTATCAGCAGAAAATTTAAAGCTAATTAGTCAGGATTAAGCTGTTTGACTAACTAGAAGTGTGTTCTTCAGGAGTGGCATTTGAGCTTGCACACTTTCAGATTTGTTTCTCTTTTTTGGTATGGGGCTATACCTTTCTTGTTTTCACAATTCGCCCTCTTTTCTTTCTTTTACTGTTTTTGTATTTTTTATTTTCTAAAAAGAAGAAAATAACACATAACTAAATGCTCAAAGGTTGAGCTTTATTGACATTCCTATCTAACCTATTCTAACTTGGAGTATTTACATTATCATATGATACAAAAATGCCAATGCAGCCAGTTGAGTAATGTCATAAAGAAGAAGAAACTCTGGCTGCTTGTCAGGGGTATCCATAGTATATTTTGAAGATTAATCTTCAAAATAAAAACTATCACAGAAGGTGACAGCTTTTCATGTCTCTGGGTCTTGCAAAGGATCAATGCTTGATAATTTGAGCCAGTCGGGACCTCCACACACTCTTCTAAAGGATCAATAAAGAAAAGATGAAGGTTGAGCCAGTCGGGATCTCCACACACTCTTCCAAAGGATCAACAAAGAAAAGATGAAGGTTCTCTTCTTTTTGGTCCCCCATGTCTGGTAGATTGTCTGCTTCCAAGAATTCGGCTTTGAGGAGCATATCTTCAGAAAGTTGCTTGGAAGCTTCATTATTCTTAACAGAAAAGGAAGAAGATTCTTCTTGAGAAGATGGTATATCCTTAGTAAGACAATCTTCTATTTGTTTCTCTCCCTCTTCTTCATCATCATCTGAATTGGAGGACTCATCATATTTGGCAGTGTTGTCCTCTTGTAGCCTTGGTAAGGTCTGATTTAGTGGACTGTACTCTATGAGGAGGTTATTATATTCTTGAGCAGGGGTATGTTTAATTTCTTCCTCTTTTTCAAGAGAAGGCTCCTTGATTTCAACCTGCTCAAAAATTTCTTTGTTTCTTTCCTCCTCATCCTTTGAGCCGAAAGTCTGCTGAGTCCCAATCACATGGAAATTATTACTGATGATCTGAAATGAAGCAGAGCAAAGATCGAATGAATCTTGACTCTCTTCTAGGCTTTGAAAACTTTCGTCATCAGTATCATAAATAGTCTGCACTGGCTCATTACTTCTTTGAAGGAACTGATCTTCCTCCCATAAATCTGCTAATGATGGTCCTGCAAAATTAATCTTTGTTTGGGAAGCATCATCACTAGATAGATCAAATTTAGGAGAATCATGAATATAAGCAATGCTACCAATCAAACATACTGGGTTATCAGCAGGTCCTTCTTCATTCTGATCTACAAAAGAACTTTATAAATTTGTACAACAAAATTCTCTATGTGAATGGGCAAGAGTGTTTGTTTTGCAGAAAGTTTCAGAGACTGGTTGTTTATTAATAGTCTGATCTATCTCTCTTTCTGTCAAAGGTGAAGATGTTTCTATGTTCCTTCGAACAGGAGTACCGCAGTTCTCTGTCTCTTGCGAAGACTGATTTTGAGGCTAGATGTCTTCTTGAGCCTCAGCTATAAGGGATGATGAATCAATATTTGAGTTTTCAGGGATATCTTGAGGAATGTTCTTTACTGCTTGGATCATCTCTTCCTCAACTGATTCATCTATGTTCTTAAAAATTTTCAATAGGATATTAAAATCATGAATGGTTGTTAAAAGATCTTTAGGATGCATCTCTTCCAAAGCTTCCTCATTATCTATAATGTGTTGGGTGATGTTTTCTGATGGATCATAATACATTGCACCCAATGATAATGATGTAGTGTTTTCTTTATAGTTCTCATAGAACACATATTCAAGGTCTCTTAAAGAAAACAAACTACTAGATCTTAAGCATTCATACCAATCCCTAGCTTTTCCTTCTAATGTTAACATGAACATTTTCATTAGGCAGTCTTCATGCCATTCAAATTTCAACCTCCATACATGTATATGAAATTTGATGAGATGTAATAAAGGGTCATCAAACTTTCACCTTGAAAAATAGGCAGGTTGTCATCCCAATTCACCTGGGGCATCTTATGTGGAAACCCAGGGATATGATCTCTACTCATTGGGGCATATCTTCGTTGTATTCTTGGAATCATGTTTGTAAATCAAGAAAAAGGTCACTGTGTCTGGTGAACCAGTTCAAAGTCTTCTACCAGTGGAGTCATTTGGTCTTTTCGGAATTTTAGAGTGTGGAGTCGCCAGATGGAAAAATTTTAGCTCGTAAGGAGGTAAAATGTTTTATGGTTCCACCACCATGTGTTTCTTGTAGAGCTGCAAGGTTTTCAGGAACTGAATTAGCTCTCAAGGGTGATCTGAAAAAAGTTGAAGATTTTATATTAGGAGATTTCCCAAGGATACTTTCTGGGTTATCAACTATTTCAGGTGGGTTAGGGTCAGGATGGGCTCTAGTATGAATCTTTCTAGAAGCCACTATGATGTGTTTTTTAGACCCAACTTAAAAAAAATAGTTTAACCAAGTATGACAGTCTTTAAGAGGTTAACTAGTCTGTTTTACAAATTTAAATACTACAGTCCTCTAACTGAGTTTGAATGATATTATAATGATAAGGGTTCTTCCCAGTGGAGTCTTAAGGTCTGCTAAGGATTGTGGAGTCACCAAGTGGAAGTTTTTAGCTCTTTTGGAGGTAAAAGGTTTTATGGTCCACCACCATGTTTATTGAATTCCAATCTGAAATATTTTTGGGTTTTTCTGAGTTTCTGTGGTTGTATGGAAAACTAAAGAGTCTATAAAAGCTGGCCAAGCAACTATGAACTCAAAAATTTCCCCAGTGGAGTCGCCAGAAATGTTAGGAATCTGTAATCAGTAAGATTGGCAAAGTCTTATCACAGAAACAACATCGTTTCAACCACTTTGGGATTCTAAGATCTAGCCCTCCTGAATCCGGAGAGGGATCTCTCCAATAGGTGCAAAGATGGATTTGTCTTTGAAGTTTGGGGTAATGATATTAGGCTAGTTATGAAAGCCAAGGGTTTGATTTGTTTTTTGGATGGTTGAGCATGACTATTATTTGAGGAGAAAGTTCTAAGTGAAAAAAGTTTCAAAGGTGAGAAGTTGCAAGAGAATAGAACAACTTTGGCTAAAAAGATAGATATAACGCTGGTTTTTAGTCCATTGGGCTATGGAGTCATATCAGGGTTTTAATTGAACAAAAACATCAAGAGTGATCCAAGGGGCAAGTCATCTGTATCACAAGATCATTGAGATTAAAAATGATGGAATGGAAACAATAAAGTGTTGGAGGGGTGGAAACTGATAATAATTTTACAAGGGATTTATAGTCAGTCCAAACAAGAAAATCCTCTTAAGTAATTGTTTAAAACCAACCAAGAACAGGGCTAACCATAGACTTCTTGGGCAAGTTTGTATTAAATCAGCTTAATTGACAAACAATCCAATAATCTGCATAATTACCTTCAGAAAGTATGAAAACACATAAGAGAAACAAAGTGTAACCTAAGATGAGATAAGGTACTTTTAAACCTAATCTACTTTCGGCCAACACCAAGGGAAATCTTCAGAATCTGCCTTTAGAGAATAGGAACTAGAAACAGGGCAAACCATCACTTTTCTAGTCTAACTTTAATAAGCAAATGATGAAAATAACTTTCAAGAATAATGTTTAAAGCAAACAGTAGGACGAGGGAACGCCAACATTCCTAATTGCTTAAACTATATTGAATCATTCCTAAATAAAAAAATTGGAGGAAACATTGAGATAAAGCTTATCAGTGAGAGAAGGGTACTGGTAAACAGTAAATCCTAACTCTATAAATGATGTTCTTTATCAGAGAATAGTGAACAATATGACATACATAGAAGGAAAAACAATAACAAAGAAAGGGGCACTTCACCAGTGATATAGACCAGGATCCCAAGAAATAGCTTGTTATTGATGTCAAACCAGTTACAGTCTTCAGGTCCAATGTTTCAGTTCAGCAATCATCTTCACTATTCAGCCTAACTAATCTAAACACAAACAGAGCTCCAAGGGCCAGTGAACACTATTTACAATTAGAAGTTTCGAGCTCAAGTATATTTCAAAGTTCTGCAACCAACAATTGCTCATCTTCTATAGAGGTATTTATAGAAGAATGAGGAGGTGAGATCTGATAAAAGATCTCTTAGGATAATTAATACAGAGTAATGACTTCTCGGCCTTTGAGGGGCTTGATGGAGAAGTTTATAGGTGTGTTACTGTATTAATTGATTTACATTTATGAATTAAGCTCGGTGGAAGATTTTGTTGACTTTTGAGGCTTTGTGTTATGTAGGAGCAACTCTGCAGATATTTTTTCATTAAGTTTATGTGTAGAATTAACTTCTCCGGCTGCGTTGAGGCGAATATCTGATTTCGAACAATAACTTCGGCCTCTGTTTGAATGCTTTGAGGCACAGGTGGCTTTGTGGTAGCCGAGAGGAATCAATTCGCCCTAGATGTGGTGGTGGAGGCCTTTCTATCCGTTGAACACTTATGATTTTCTTTTAACTGTGTTTTAATTTAGGGGGTTAGGCTTTTGATAATCAATCTTAGCTGTAATCCCCGAAAATCTGTCTTCAAACTTATGTTCTGTTGTGTTCCGTCTTCGACATTGATACTCTTTTAATTGTGATTTAATAACACAATGTCTTGTTGATGTGTAGGCCGCGCAGGGCTCATATGGCATCAATGCCTATGAAGCATCGATGAGACGTGGAATAGAGCCCTCGTAGTTCTTTCACTTTAATAATGAAAGGCCAGAGGATTGTCACCCTCGGCTTTTATTTTTCTTTTTTTATAATGGGAAAACATTTGAAACCTGCAAAATACAAACAATGTTTAAGAAATCTTGTGTTTTCGGGTTTTACTGCTGCAGAGGGTGAGGGGAGGACCGTAGCCGTTGGATGAAAGCATCCAACAGTGGAGATCTGCGTAGAAGAAGTTAAAAAAGGAAAGTGGAGGGATATATAAGTCGGATCCATCGATCTGCAAAGATCGACGGTTGGGAGCGATCCGGGATGTATAATGGAGAAATAGCGAAAATATAAAGAAAACAGGTTAAAAAACCTTAGGCAGAGGGGAAATCAATTAAAAACCGAAATGGGTTTCGAGAAGAGTACGAGCCGCCGGATGAGATCGAACGGACGGTCCAGATGCAATTGAAGGCATTCCATCGGCGGGGAAAGAATTTGCACAGCGCTAAAAACTTGCAATGCGAATAAGCGCTGACCGTCGATCTGTAGATTAGATTGACGACGGAAAGTGAATCAGGGATCGACGATCGGGGCTTAATAATTGGCGGGGAGAGAGGAAGGGTGTAACAAAAATTGCCGATGCAATGTTGCGCGGGCCGTTGATCTGAGGATCAGATTGACGGCAGGGAAAGAATCGGGAGATGTCAATCGGAGGTGGAGGAAAGTTTAACGCGCTTGGTGAAAATGTTATGATGCGATTAGCGCCTGGGATCTTTAACACTTGGTCCCGGGTGAAAGTTATATGGATGAAGTGGAGGGGGTGGAGTTTTATATATATATGACCCAATCGCATCGGAAAGTTTGATGCAGGTCTATCAATCAACCCTTTTTGAATTTCTCCGATGCGATTGCGCGATCAGGTCTTTTTAATCTAACCATTTTTTATTTGAAAATCATTGTATGGGCGCATTAGACCAAAACTTTGGAAATAGGTTTTTTTGTATTTATAAAGGAAAAGATGGATCGGGAATGGATTTTTTCAATGTTTTAAGCGCCGAAGGCGGGCCCACAGGTTATATGGAAAAATAATATGATCGGGGTTTATAAACACGGGGCTTAATTGCATCGGAGTTTTTGTAATGGCAAAAAGACTTGCGCACTTGGATTTTTGTGATGCGATAAGTGTTGAAAAGGGTTAGCGCTTGGTTCTAGCCCCAAAGCGTATGGTGGGGAAGTGGTTAGGACTTAGCCCAAGCGAGCTTAAGTCCATAGTAGTAAAAACTTGTTTGTTATGAAAATTTTCAAAGTTTTCAATGGATTTGGGGGTTTCGGTATAGTTTAAAAATGAGTTTTAAACTATGTAAGATGATTTTCACGAATGGGAGAAGGGAAACCATGGAAAGTAGAGGAATTTTATGGAGAAAAAAGGGGAGCAAATGAAGGTTATTTTTGAGTGGAGGAGGGGGAAAATGATGATTTTGTAGTAGACTTTTATCATGAAATCAGCAGAATTTTTGAGTATAAAAAGGGAACAGCAGTGAAGATTTGGACAGAGGCATGAGGCCTTTAAGAGTCTTCAAGAGCCAACACTTTTTAGCACTAAAATTTGTTCCTTGAAGGCTCCAAAAAAATTTAGCCACCTTTTGCTATAACAAATTTTATAGGTGGCTAACAGATTGCATCATTCCTTGCCAACCAAATTTCCCAATAGACAAATTTGGGGATGGCATGCCAGATGTTGAACCAAAGGGATTTTCGACTTAGTACATGAGGAGAGCATCTGGACCAAGTGGAGAAGAGAATTGTGATCGAGATCTGCAAAGGGGATTGTACATCTAGTCCATGCAGCGCCATCACCCACATTTCTTGGGCATACACATAGTCAAGAAACAAATGGTCCATAGTCTCAACCACTGCGCAGCAAAGCGAGCATCTATGAGGCCTAGAAAATCCTCTTTTTGCCAGATTTTCACCTGTTAACACTCAATTATGAATGAGGAGCCAAGCAAAAAAATTAACCTTGGGGAGACCAGCTGGGTCCCAAATCTGTTTCCAAATCGAATGATTGAGAAAAGGTGTGTTGCGCTGGAGGGCATAAAATCCTTGGGCAGCTGTGTAAACTCCTATTTTCCCCCAGCCTCATTTGTCTTTCGAGCTGTGCTGGATTGGAGCTAGCCCAACCAATTTTGAAAGGAGAAGGGGAACTTGATGCCGCATCGGTTGAGGAGGACATGAAATGTTCCAATCCAACCAATTATCCTCGTCATCCCAATAGCATATGTCTTCCAGATTTTTGATGCCAAGATTGACAAGCCAAACACACATCTCAGCAAAGTCCTGGACATTGTTTAGAGATTGTAATCCCATAATTTTTTCTTCCCAAAGGTTGATGGTTTTCCCATTTTCAGGGATTATGTATAACTGTTCCTTGTAAAACTCCCAACTGTGTGAGCAGAGTTTCCATAGAGTTGTTCCTTTGTTTGTTGTTCTTTTCTCCATATCTTGCAGAGTGAGGCCATGCTTATACTTTTTTATGAATACTTGCCTGATCGGGTGTCTGTGATTCAAGAAGATTTTCCATAACAACTTGCCCCCCAAGGCCAAGTTTTCCAAACCAGGGTCTCTTACTTGCAGGCCTCCATCTAATAAAGGTTTTTTCACAATGTCCCAATTTACCAAATGAAATTTCTTTTGATTCCCTTACCTCCTTGCCACAAGAAGTTTCTTTACATCTTGGAAAGTTGTTCTGTAATCGATTTTGGAGCCAATAAGAAGGTTACTTGATATAGAGGTAGGGAGGAAAGAACATAATTGATTAGTATGAGCTTCTCAGCTGTGGTGAGCCAATGTCCACCCCAAACTTTTATTTTTGCTTTAATTTTGCTAAGAATCTCAACCCAATGGAGAGCCTTGTTGATGCCCAAGGACAGGGGCAGACCAAGGTAATTGATTTTATCCCACCTTGCATAGCCCACACTTCCTAGAACTTGTGCAATTCGGTTCATGGCTTGCTGATCGATCTCCTAACCATACACTGCACTTTTCCTTCTATTGACCAAAGCTCCAAAGACTCTGCAAAAGCTTTGAATTATTTTCTTAAAAGCCCTTGAAATTTTTAAGGAGGCTCCGCCTAGAAGGATTGAATCATCAGCAAACAAGGCATGGTATTGGATCAGTACCTCTCATCGCCCTAATGCCAGGAAGAGTCCCATTAATATTTTATGCATTCAACTTCCTACTGAGCGAGTCTGCCATCAAAATGTACAAAAAGGGAGAAAGAGGATAGCCCTGTCTAATGCCCCTTGATGCTTTGAAATAATTGACAGGTCTATCGTTGACTAAGGGAGTAATCCACGGCTCATCAATACAAGCTTTAATTAGCTTAATAAACTCAGAGTTGAAGCCAAAAGCACCAAGGACTTGGAGAAGGAAAGGATGTCTTACCTGATCGAAAGCGTTTGTCGTGTCTAGCTTGATTATCATTCATTTCTATTGACGATGGAGGCTTGAGTGTATTGTTTCTTGTACCAGGGCCACATTGTCTAGAGTGTGCCTTCCTTTGACAAATCCACTTTGACTGCTAGAGATGAGTTTACCCAGAAGAGGCTTGAAGCTATTCGCCAGAAGCTTAGAAAGGATCTTATATGCAGCATTACAAAGCAATATAGGCCTGAAACAGTCGAACGTGGCAGGGTTCACCTCTTTTGAGATAAGAGCAAGGAAAGTGGAGTTGGTGTTGCCACCAACTTTGGCTTTTTGCTGAAAACCCTTTATCATCCGGATCAGATCAATCTTGGTGATGTTCCAGCACATTTTGTAGAATTGGATGGTGAATCCATCAGGCCCAAGAGCTTTGTCTGGTTCCATCATCCATATGACATTGCTTATTTCCTCTTCTAAGAAGGGCTTCAGAAGGCTGGTGTTGTCCTCCTCCTTTATCAGACTTGGAATGTAAGAAAGGAAATCTGCACTTTCTCCTTCAGAGTCTTCTCCATTTTCCATGTATAACTGTTGGAAGTGTGCAGTAGTTGCCTCAAAAATCTCTATTTTTCCTTTATGCATTGTCCTCTTTGAAGTAGTTATTTCTGTTATGTGATTTCTCAAGAGTCGTGTTTTGATTTTCTTGTGGAAATATGCATAATTTCTGTCTCCCGATTTTAGCCAGAGATTTCGAGATTTTAGTCTTAAGGTCTCCTCCTCCAATATGAAGGCTTGAAGAGTGATTTGTTGGCAGATTACTAGCGCTATAGATCTGAGTAGGTGATTTCCTGTCATTCCATATCCATTTGCGTATCTAATAGATTTTCGAGGGCCTTCTTTCAAAGGCTAGTTGGAGTGCATGTGGGTTTTTTTAACCATTCCTTCAAAGCTATTTTGGGAACCTTGAGTTTTTGTTCCCAAACATAGCTAGTCGACCCAATGATTGGCTTGGACCAAGATTTTTTTATTGTCTCCATAAACCCTTCTCTTTCAATCCATAGAGGGTTAAATATGAAAGGGACGGTTCCAAGATTTTCTACTTCTTCAATCTGCAGCAAGATGGGTTTGTGGTCTGATGTCATTTTGGGGAGGATTTTGGAGATGATTATCTTCTGCTCAGAGAGGAGGTTGCATTTGTTGGTTAAGGTTGTCATTGATGTCAATATGGCATTAACCGAGATGTCAATATTCTTGAGATGTCTGGTTCCAGATGATGATGTCATGACTCTTGTTTAACAAGGATGCCATCAATGATGATGTCAACCCACGAAGTTGTCAAGACAAAGAGGTCTTGCCCTAAGAAGCACTTGAACTAAATAAAATATTGCCAAGTGCCAATCATGTGCCTTGATTGGTGATATAGACCCTAAGTGCCAATATACAAGCCCTTGATGTGAAGGATTATACTTGATGAAGCCATACTCGTGATGATGTCATACTCTTGAATGACCACTCTTAATGATGGTACTTAATGAAGGTTGGAAGACTAGATGATGAAATGGAATATCTTATTTTATGGTTGGAAAACATGCATGATACACTTATCAATGATGTCCTACATGATGACATTATGATCCTACAGTCAAAACAATGGAGAAGCCCAACAATAGAAAAGCCAAACAAAGAAGACATGTTGTCGCAATTGCCTTCTGCACATAAAAATTCCAGGACAGTTACAAAGAAAAATGAATTTTGGAATCTCGGAGGCAACCAATCACAATGAGCCCTAGACCATATTGAAGAGGATTTTTTCCTCTTTCTAACGAGCCCTTACTTTCCCTCAAACTACCAATAGTTTGTGAGAAATTGAATTTTTAAGTTGAAAAATATATATTTTCTGCCTAGCCAACTTGAGCCGACTTTTGTATGCTCATACTCCTTCACCCAACCGACGTGTCTATTCATATAAATAAAAAACCAGTATATATAGACGTCTAAAACACTTCATTTGATCAACAATTTTCGGTGAAAAACATAATTAGGAGGCACAAAAATTACAGGAGGTCGAGAGGACATAAAAGTTTAATGTTTGGGCTAATTTTTTTTTTGGGTTGTCACTCAAAGCTAAATATACATAAGTCAGATCTGCTTTATTTGCCTCAAGCTTAGATCTTGGTCAATCTTCATTGCAGCAAAACCTATGACAAAGTCTTGTGAGAGGCAGAGACTTGCGGAGAGGCTCTAGCAACTGTGACAACCACCTCGGATCTACAAACTAGGAACAACTACCTGTGAAAGACCTCATCTTGGAACTGTAACAACTCAGACAACCACTTGTAGAAGCTCATTTAGAGCTTGGATCACTAGTTGGAGAGGCTGAGTTATACTGCAAATTTGTTAGTTTAGATTCATGGAACTTGGATTGCAGTCCTAATACGGTATACCTTAGACAGTGGTTTGTGGAGCTCTCTTCTTTGGAACTGTTTGGAGGACAGAATTATATCAGTGGTGTTGGGCATCATATTTCAGTAGTGATCATCATTTTTGTGAGCCTTCCTGAAACTACAGCAGAGTTTGGTTTTTTGTTTTTGAGCTAAAGTTGAGAAACTATTTGGAGCGTTGTTTTTGAAGACTTTCCTGTGCTTCTTGTAATGACAATTTGAAGAAGACTTTGATGATAGTCTAAGCAAATCTTGAAGGTTTTCCAGATCAGATCTTGGAGCTTGTGTGAAGCAAACTTAAGGTGGATTTTGAAGTAGTCTTGGAGAGTAGCTTGGAGATGACATTAAAAATCCATTGAAGGGAATTGGAAGAATAATAAAAGCTCATCTTGGAAACTTGTAGATCTTGAAGAGTAGTTGGAGCTGATATTGAGAATACCTTGGAGATTCATTTAGAAGCCTATTAGAGACCATGATGTCATCATGAGGTAACTTGGAGAAATTGTTTGGGTACGATGATGAGTAGTGGTGACACCTTCTAAGAAGAAAAGGTTGTCATTGATGACGTAATGTGGAGACTACAATGAAGACTAAGTGAAGATTGACAGGGCTCGTTGAAGAAGACATTGGGAGCCATGAAGTATAACCAAATATATCTTGATGAATTGAAGCAGGAGGTTGGAGCCTCATAGAGACAAGGTTGGTGCCTTGGAAGATAGGGTTGGAGCCCTTGTGGTTGGTGCCTTGGAAGATAGGGTTGGAGCCCTAGAGGATAGGTGTCCTCAAGAGACTAGGTTGGAGCCTGTACCAGATATAGGGTTGGATCCCTTGAGATTGGTGCCTTAGAATTGACAAGGTTGGAGCCTTGGAAGTCCAAATCGGTGCTTAGAAAATACAGGTTGGAGCCTGGGATATTGAATATTGGTGTCTTCATCTAGGGTTGGAGCCCTACATAAATTGTACTTGATTTATTGTAAAGAAGAAATTAATAAAATCATTTATTCTTATTGTTCATTTTGTGTTCTAAATATAGGTGATATAACTGGTAAATTAAAAATTGAAAAGAGACACTGATTCACCCCCCTCTCAGTATTTCCAACAGCATTGTATCAAAAATCTGTCAAGCTTAGCTGAAATATGCTCCTTTCCAGCTCTATTATTTGACCATGTATAGAGTCCAAATTTGGGTTTGATATCCAATAAATCCCAATCAAGGATCAGATCTTCTACAAGAGGAAGGATATGATACTTGCTACTGTTTCCTCCTTTTTTCTCCTTTTGATCGAGGACAAGATTGAAATCTCCAGCAAGGATTAAATTCTTAGGTGAGTAGGCTTCTAAAAAATCTAAAACAGTAAAGCCAACATTCCTTTTTTTCCTCATATACTACTGGCACATAAAGATTGAAAATCGTAAGGAAGGTATTACTTGCAAGGTGATGGAGTTCGGTGTAGATCCATTGTTGTGCTTCAAAGGAGCTAACTAGAAGAAATTTTTCGTCCTCCCAAAGAGTGGCAAGGCCTCCACAAGTTCCCCTAGCACTTACTGTTTTCCCAACTCTTTTTTTCCATTTGTCTTTACTTAGTTCCAGAAGGGCAGATCCTTCTATTTTGGTCTCTTGGAGCAAGAGGATCTCTCGGGATTCAGATTTTATGAGATTCTTCATTGCTTCCTCTTTTGAGGGATTCCCCAGACCTCTGTCATTCCAAGAGATTATACACATTATTTACTTGCAGAGGGTTGGCCTTTGTGACACCCGGGTCTCGTGTTTCTGCTTATAGACATTTCAATCTTGGATTGATTGCCCTGCATTTTTTGCTTCTCGGCCTCTTCTTCTCTTGCCTCTCTATGAGACTTTCTCCCAACTATTTTGGTAGGCCTCTCAAAATTTTCTTCTTCCGAGGATCCAAAGGATTCTGGGGGCTTCTTTCTTATCATTTCTGCATAGGATGGAGAAGTGGTCACTTTGGTTTTCGGGGATCATCACATCCAACTCCTTTCAGCAACCAACTTTTACACCACATAAACTGGAAAGGGTATTTCTACATGGGACAAATCATAAGGGAAGTGAATCATGGGATTCCTAGATGGGCGTCATCCGATTTTCTGGAATTGTCGAAATATTTGAAGGCTGAGTGGGATATATATATTGAAGATATGAGATTTCAAGGGTTACACTTAAGCGTTGGGGGAGAACAGGTGATTTGGGGTGGGTTTACCAAGGAGAGACTGATGGTGGCGAGAGATACATATAAAATACTGATAAATCAAATACATCAGACTTCCAATAAAATATGGTTCGAAGAGATTTGGAAAACAAATGTGTTGGGCCCCCATGTTTTGACAGTTTGGAAAATCAAAAGACAAGGCAACATCAGAACCAATCTTTAGAGTTCCAGGATCTAGTCCTCCTGTTCTCAGAGAGGGATCTCTCAAATATTTGTTTGCAAAGGTTTATCTTGTTTGCTTTGGTTATGGGTTTTAGACTAGTTATTACGTGCGAATGTTTGTTTGGTTGGGTTGAGTTGATACAACAGAATATGAAAGGTCTAGGAAAGATAGACAGAAAGAGGAAATATCCGGTTCATTGGGCAATGGAGTCAAAATAAGATCATGACAAACTCTTCAAGGGATATGGGATATCAAAGGGCAAATCTAACTTGGCCACAGAATCCTTTGTTTTGGAATGAGATGAACATTAATGATTTGGAAAAAGAAATTTAATTCTCAACAAAGGGAACTTGAGAAACATAACTTAACAATAAAGAGATATTTGATAGACAGGGCTAACCATAAATTCTACAAACATTCTTTAAGCAAATAATGACTTCAAGACAACTTTTAAAATGAAATCTAAGATTCGGGGAACTCCCTATTTCCTCAAAGATTTATTTTAAAGGACTTAGAAAATGTAAAAGATTCACTGATAGCTGCATTCATAGAAGAGGGAACACCTAAATAACATCTATGCTTGCAACTATAAAGACCTTCAAAACAACTTTTCAAGCAGGGGCAAAGGGTAAGATCAAAACCGACCTCTTTGATTAACTTAAGACAATGGTACTTCAAAGGGAGACTTCAATAACAACTTTCAAGTGATGGCAGACAAGCAGGGAGAACCATAAATCATGTTGAAACCAACTATTTGAGCTATCAAGGAAATAAACAAGCATGAAGACTAAAGAGAAGGTTTAAAGCCTCTAAAATACTTCAGCAGAAGAAAACATAAAACAGTGAAGGATGAACAGGTCTAAGGTGCTTCTAGGAGTCATTTCTTAGCCTAAATTTTCAACCTACTGTAGTAAGAGATTATGAAACATAATGAAAAAAGGAGAAAACATTAAACAATTAGAATACTTCACCAACAACCAAGCTCATGAATCCAATGATAGAGCCTTCTCAGGAACGGGCATGCAACAGCATCATCAAGACATCCAAGACTTCAATTTGTTTTCAACTTCAACAGACTTGTATATTTATTTCAGAGAGTTTCAATGTTACAACTTGTGATCAAACAACAACCAACAACCCACAATTTCTCATTTTCTTCTGAGGTATTTATAGAAGAATGAGAAGGTGATATGAGAAAAGATCTCTCAGGATAATTAATACAGGTTCGAGACTTTTTGGCCTTTTGAGGGGCTCGAGGGAGAAATTTACAGGTGGATCTACTGTATTAATGTTTACAATTATGAATTCAAGCTTGGTGGGAGCTTTATTTTGACTTTGAGGCTCTGTGTGCTGAGCGAAGTAACCCCATAGATACTTTCTGCATTGATTACCTTGCAGAAGTAAATCCCTGGCTGTTCCGAGGCAAAATCTGATCTTTTTCAATAACTTCGGCCTCTTTTTGAAAGGTTTGAGGCAACAGGTGGCTTTGTGGTAGCTGAGGAATCAATTTTCCTCAAGATGTGGCGGTGGAGGCTTTCTGTCTAATAAAACACTTATGATTTTATGTTGACTGTGTTTTAAACCAGGGAATTAGGCTTTTGATAATCAATCTTAGCCGTAATTCCCTAGACCCATCTTTAATCTTCATCTGCTGTGCTTTGTCTTCAAACTTATACTCTTTGACTGTCCCTTTGAATTAAAACAGTGTCTTGTTGATGTGCAGGCCGCGCAGGGCTTTTATAGGCATCAATGCTCATAAAGCACCGATGAGACATGGAATGGAGCCCCGCAGATGGCTTCCTTTTAACGAAATGAAGGCATGAGAATCGTCATTCCCAGCCCTCGGCATCTCTTTGTAATACAACGGAAAACCATTTAAAACACCTACATAAAACATAAAACAATTAAGAAATCCTGCGAAATGGATTAGACTGCTTCAGAAGGCGGGAGAGGAGCGTGGCCGTTGGATGAAGGCGACCAACGGTGGAGATCTGCATAGAAAGGCAAAAAGGAGAGCGAGAAAAGAATAAGGTGGAGCAGTTTTGGACCGTTCGATCTGGACACGTGGACGGTCCAGATCTAATCGGAGGATCTCAATTGGGGGTAGAAGAAAAAGGGCGTGATCGAAAAACTGCGATGCGATTGCGCGATCGAGAGGGTCAAGCGATTGAGCGATGTCCGTCGATAAAAAAACGAGATCAATGGTGGGCAATGAATCGGCGGGTAAAACAAAACGTATGCGATGAAAAAGTTTCGATGTAGCACGGACCGTTGGATCGAAGGATTAGATCAACGGTCGGGATTGAATCGGGGATCGGCAATCGGGGGGGGCAAAAAAAACACATGCAATTGAAAAATTGCGATGCGATTGAAATTGCCGATGCGACAGAGCGATGGCCGTTTGATCAGCGTTAGATCAACGGCGGGGATTAGCTCTGGGGTGAACTGGCGGAAATAACTTTATAACATATGAAACCCAAAGTTTTTAACAAAAACAAAGGTTTTTTGATGGATCGGGATATACATATAATACGAAATGGCTGGCGCCCGTTTGCGGGGCCGTCGGATATATGGAAAACAATGGGCCCGGGGCTTTATTTAATAAAGGCTAATCGCAATCGGAGTTTTGTAATGGTTCAAAGACATGCACCCTTGGATATTTGCAATGCGATTAGCGCCGAAAAGCTTTGGCGTTTGATTTTGATGCATGGGCATGTGGGGGGGAAGTGATTTAGGACTTAGCCCAAGGGGCTTAGGTCCATAGCAATAAAACCTGTTTTTATGAAAAATTTCCAAGGTTTTAAATGGATTTGGGGGGTTCGGCACAGCTCAAAAAGAAGTTTTAAACCATGTCAGGAGGATTTTCATGAATGGAAGGAGAAATTTATGAAAAGTGGAGGAATAATATGGAGAAAAGGGGGAGTAAATGAAGGTTAGTTATGAGTGGGAGAAAGGGGAAAAAATGATGGTTTCTTCAGCAGTTTCTTACATGAAATCAGCAGAATTAATAGGAACAGCAATGAGGATTTTGGACAGAGGCATGAGGCCTACAAGGAGTCTTCAAGAGCCAACAATTTTTAGTGATAAAATTTGTTCCTTGGAGGCTCAAAAAGTCTTAGCCACCTTTTGGTATAACAAAATTTTATAGGTGGCTAACAGTGGCTCCACTTGGGGATGGTGCCTTCTTGAAGGCATCAAGAATTCAGACTTGCATTCTCTAGGAGGCTACCTCATGCCTGATCCATTGGGCTGCCCTTCCTTTGCTGGATGATCTGCTTTGAAAACATATTTAGCAGATATGAAAACAATGGACTTTCATCAATACAAGCATTTCTACCTACCCAATCCTACTGATCTAACATTTTCTCTTCATAGAGTGCACTTGGATTGGCAAACTCTTTTACAACATTTTATTCTTTTGAAAGCATAACAACTAATCTAATTCTACTCCTTATTTCTCCTTGAACTCAGATTAAACAGTTGAGCTCAGATATTTCTCTACCTAATCTACTATCTGTTGGGATTAAACTGTCCAACAGACTTTCATTCTCTAAATTCTACAACAGAAATTTAAAAACAGTCAAGTCAAGGTTAAGTTGTTTTTGACTTGCCGTGATCTATGGCATAAAAACAAGCTGCACATAGATTTTTATTTGCAGAAAATTAAAATCAAAATGGAAGGCTTAAGATCTGAAAGTTTCCCATTATGGCCTTCTCTTTTCTTCACAGCTCTGATTTTGCTTTGTTTTTGAGCTGACCCTTCTTTGTTTCTCTGGTTCAGATTTTGAGCTGATTAGAACCAGATTTTACATCTTTTGACTCAGAATTTGAAACAGATTTGAGTCATTCTTCTTTTGGAAACTTAGGTTCAGATTCTGAGCATGTTTGAACCTTTAATTTCTATCCTAATCTATCTACTGATAAGCCAATATTAAACAGTTTGGCAAATCAAATTCACTATCCTATCAGCAGAAAATTCAAAGCTAGTTAGTCAAGATCAAATAGTTTGACTAACTAGAAGTGTGTTTTGAGCAGTTGCATTTGAGCTTGCACACTTTCAGATTTATTTCTCTTTTTTGGCAAGGGGGCTGTGCCTTTCTTGTTTTCATTTCTGCCCTCTTTTCATTCTTTCTTTGTTTTTGTATTTTTGAATCCTTGATTTCTTCTCCAAAGCAGAAAACAACAACTAACTACATGCTCGGAACTGAGCTTTATTGACATTCCTATCTAACCTATTCTAAACATGGAGTATTTACATATTCATATGATACAAAAGTGCCAATGCAGCCAGCTGAGTAATGTCAAGAAGAAGAAGAAACTCTGGCTGCTTGTTAGAGGTATCCATAGTATATTTTGAAGACTAATCTTCAAAACCGAGACTATCACAGAAGGTGACAACTTTTCATGTCTCTGGCTCTTGCAAAGGATCAATGCTTGATAATTTGAGCCAGTTTGGATTTCCACACACTCTTCCATGGGATCAACAAAGAAAAGGTGAAGGTTCTCTTCTTTTTGGTCCTCCACAATTGGTAGATCATCTACTTCCAAGACATCAGCTTTGAGGACTATCTCTTCAGTATGTAGCTTGGAAGTATCATCATTCTTAACCTGCAAAATAGCAAACAGTGAAATATCTTCTTTCTTTGAATCTATGCTTGCTTCTGATATAAATTCAGACTCTTTAAATGACAGACTAATATCAGTGAAGGGAGAAGTTTCTTCTCGAGAAGATGATATATCCACAGCAGGATAGTCTTCTATTTGTTTTTCTCCTTCATCTTCATCATCTTCTGAACTGGAGGACTCATCATATTTGACAGTGTTGTCCTTTTGTGGCCCTTGTATGCTCGTATTCAGTGGACTAAATTCTGTGAAGAGGTTATTATATTCTTGAGCAGGGGAGTACTTAAAGGTTTCCTCTTTTTCAAGAGGAAGATCCTTTTGCTCAAAAATTTCTTTATTGCTCTTCTCTTCACCTTCTGAGTTGAAAGGCTGCTGATTTTCAATTATGTGAAAGCCATTAGTGATGGATCGAAAAGGATGTTTGCGACTTTCAAGCTGATGATGGCGACACTCATAACACCAATCAAATGCTGGTTGCCCTGCATGATTGGTTTCTTCTTGGAAATCATCATCATCATAAGACTGATTGAAGTTTGAAAATTTATTAGAATAAATATTTTCATCAGTTAGACATATTGAGATATCATTAGGTCCCTTTTTATTTTGATCCACAAAAGAACTTTCTAAGTCCGTACAACAAAGTCCTCTATGTGAATGGGCAAGAGTGTTTGTTTCGCAAAAAATTTCAGAGAGCGGCTGTTTATTTGTAATCTGATCTATCTCTTTTTCTGTCAAAGAGGAAGACATTTCTAGGTTCCTTTGAACAGGAGTACAACAGTTCTCTGTCTCTTGTGAAGATTGATTTTGAGGCTGGATGTCTTCTTGAGCCTCGGCTATAAGGGATGATGAATCAATATTGGATTTTTCAAGGATATCTTGAGGAAGGTTCTTTATTTCTTGGATCATCTATGTTCTTAAAATTTTTCAATAGGAGATTAAACTCATGAATGGCTATTAAAAGATCTCCAAGATGCATTTCTTCCAAAGCTCCCTCATTATCTATAATGTGTTGGGTGATGTTTTGTGATGGATCATAATATATTGCACCCAATGATAATGATGTAGTGTTTTCTTTATAGTTCTCATAGAACACATATTCGAGGTCTCTTAAAGAAAACACACTACTAGATATTAAGCATTCATACTAATCCCTAGCTTTTTCTTCTAATGTTAACATGAACACTTTCATTAGGCAGTCCTCATGCCATTCAACTTTCCACCTCCATACATGTATGTGAAATTTGATAAGATGTAATAAAGGGTCATCAAACATTTCACCTTGAAAACAAAAAGTTGTCATCCCAATTCTCCTCGGGGCTTATGTGGAAACCTGGGCAGACATCTCACTATCAGTATCTTCGTTGTATTATTGAATCCTTGTTTGTAAATCCAGAAGAGGTCACCGTGTCTCAGTCAATTCAGCTTTGTGTCTCTACTGTTGGATTCATTTCTGGTCTTCTCGGGGAGTTTCAGAGTGTGGAGTCATGTCGAAAAATTTTAGCTCCTAAGGAGGTAAAATGTTTTGTGGTCCACTACCATGTTTATTATGAAGCCAAACTTGAAATATTTTGGGTTTTTCTGAGTTTATTTTGGTTTTATAGGTTAAGAGAGTGTTCTAAGTCTGATTTTTCACTTAGCTAAGGTGTTCAAACAAACATAGTTGCTCTTATGGCTTGGTAACTGGTTCCTTCAAGGTTTGATAAGGATAAAAAGGAATCCTAAGGGTTACTTAGTTTGTCACTGATTCAATCAAGTCCTATCAGGATTGCCATTATGTTAGGCAGTGCTTGAAGAAAGTTACTTATGTTATACTGGACCTAAAAGTTCAAAGAAAGGTTTTGAAACTTCTAATTCTCAGCAGGTCCCACCTTGATCGTCATTATGTTGGTGGCGATGAGGTGGCTAATAATCACTGGATATTCTTGAAAATAAGGGATTTCTGAAGTCCTAAGGGGTATTAGGATTGTTGCTGACTCAGAGGTCCCACCGTGATCGCAATTATGTTGGGCCCCTGTGTTTTGACAGTTTGGAAAATCAAAAGACAAGGCAACATCAGAACCAATCTTCAGAGTTCCAGGATCTATTCCTCCTGTTCTCAGAGAGGGATCTCTCAAATATTTTTTTGCAAAGGTTTATCTTGTTTGCTTTGATTGTGGATTTTAGACTAGTTATTAAGTGCAGATGTTTGTTTGGTTGGGTTGAGTTGATACAACAGAATATGAAAGGTCTAGGAAAGATAGACAGAAAGAGGAAATATCTGATTCATTGGGCAATGGAGTCAAAACAAGGTCATGAAAAACTCTTCAAGGGATATGGGATATCAAAGGGCAAATCTAACTTGGCCACAGGATCCTTTGTTTCGGAATGAGATGGACATCAAAGTTTTTGGAAAGAGAAGTTTAATTCTCAACAAAGGGAACTTGAAAACATAACTTAACAATAAAGAGATATTTGATAGACAGGGCTAACCATAAATTCCACAAACATTCTTTAAGAAAATAATGACTTCAAGACAACTTTTAAAATGAAATCTAAGATTCGGGGAACTCCCTATTTCCTCAAAGATTTTATTTTAAAGGACTTAGAAAACATAAAAGATTCACTGATAGCTGCATTCATAGAAGAGGGAACACATAAATAACATCCATGCTTGCAACTATAAAGACCTTCAAAACAACTGCTCAAGCAGGGGCAAAGGGTAAGATCAAAACTGACCTCTTTGATTAACTTAAGACAATGGTACTTCAAAGGGAGACTTCAATAACAGCTTTCAAGTGATGGCAGACAAGCAGGGAGAACCATAAATCATGCTGAAACCAACTATTTGAGCTATTAAGGAAATAAACGAGCATGAAGACTAAAGAGAAGGTTTAAAGCCCCTAAAATAATTCAGCAGTAGAAAACATAAAACAGTGAAGGGTGGACAGGTCTAAGGTGCTTCCAGGAGTCATTTCTTAGCCTAAAACTTTCAGCCTACTGTAGTAAGAGATTATGAAACATAATGAAAACAGGAGAAAACATTAAACAGTTAGAATACTTCACCAACACCCAAGCTCATGGATCCAATGATAGAGCCTTCTCAAGAACAAGCATGCAACAAGATCATCAAGACATCCAAGACTTCAATTTGTTCTTCAACTTCAACAAACTTGTATATTTATTCAGAGAGTTTCAATGTTACAACTTGGGACTCAAAACAAAGAACCAACAACCGACACTTTCCTCACGTCGTGGGCATTACTTATAGAAGAATGAGTAGTGTGATCTCGAGAAAAGATCTCTCAAGATAATTAATACAAGTTCGAGACTTTCGCCTGAGGGGTCGAGGGAGAACGCCTACAGTGGATCTAATCGTATTAATGTCGTTAATTATGAATTCAAGTCGTGGTTTTGTTTGACTCCCGAGGCTCTGGGTATACCACTGGCAAGAGCAGAGATACCTCTCCATTGAAATTGATTACCTTGTAGAAGTAAATCCCTGGTTGTTCCGAAACAAAATCTGATCTTTTTCAATAACTTCGGCCTCTTTTTGAAAGGTTTGAGGCAACAGGTGGCTTTGTGGTAGCTGAGGAATCAATTTTCCTCAAGATGTGGCGGTGGAGGCTTTCTGTCTAATAAAACACTTATGATTTTATGTTGACTGTGTTTTAAACCAGGGAATTAGGTTTTTGATAATCATTCTTAGCCGTAATTCCCCAGACCCATATTTAATCTTCATCTGTTGTGCTTTGTCTTCAAACTTATACTCTTTGACTGTTCCTTTGAATTAAAACATTGTCTTGTTGATGTGCAGGCCGCGCAGAGCTTTTATAGGCATCAATGCTCATAGAGCACCGATGAGACATGGAATGGAGCCCCGTGGATGGCTTCCTTTTAATGAAACGAAGGCATGAGAATCGTCATTCCCAGCCCTCGGCATCTCTTTGTAATACAACGGAAAACCATTTAAAACACCTGCATAAAACATAAAACAATTAAGAAATCCTGCGAAATGGATTAGACTGCTTCAAAAGGCGGGACAGGAGCATGGTCGTTGGATGAAGGCGACCAACGGTGGAGATCTGCATAGAAAGGCAAAAAGGAGAGCGAGAAAAGAATAAGGGGGAGCAGTTTTGGACCGTCCGATCTGGACACGTGGACGTTCCAGATCTAATCGGAGGATCTCAATCGGGGGTAGAAGAAAAAGGGCGCGATCAAAAAACTGCGATGCGATTGCGTGATCCGGAGGGTCAAGCTATTGAGCGATGTCCATCGATCAAAAAACGAGATCAACGGTGGGCAATGAATCGGCGGGTAAAACAAAACGTATGCGATGAAAAAGTTGCGATGTAGCACGGACCGTTGGATCGAAGGATTAGATCAACGGTCGGGATTGAATCGGGGATCGGCAATCGGGGGGGGGCAAACAAAATGCATGCGATTGAAAAATTGCGATGCGATTGAAATTGCCGATGTGACAGAGCGATGGCCGTTTGATCAGCGTTAGATCAACGGTGGGGATTAGCTCTGGGGTGAACTGGCGGAAATAACTTTATAACATATCAAACCCAAAGTTTTTAACAAAAACAAAGGTTTTTTGATGGATCGGGATATACATATAATACGAAATGGCTGGCGCCCGTTTGTGGGGCCATCGGATATATGGAAAACAATGGGCCCGGGGCTTTATTTAATAAAGGCTAATTGCAATCGGAGTTTTGTAATGGTTCAAATACATGCACCCTTGGATATTTGCGATGCGATTAGCGCCGAAAAGCTTTGGCATTTGATTTTGACGCATGGGCATGTGGGGGGGAAGTGGTTTAGGACTTAGCCCAAGGGGCTTAGGTCCATAGCAATAAAACCTGTTTTTTATGAAAAATTTCAAGGTTTTAAATGGATTTGGGGGGTTCGGCACAGCTCAAAAAGAAGTTTCAAACCATGTCAGGAGGATTTTCATGAATGGAAGGAGAAAATTATGAAAAGTAGAGGAATAATATGGATAAAAGGGGAAGTTAATGAAGGTTAGGTATGAGTGGGAGAAAGGGGAAAAAAATGATGGTTTCTTCAGCAGTTTCTTACATGAAATCAGCAGAATCAATAGGAACAGTAATGAGGATTTTGGATAGAGGCATGAGGCCTTCAAGGAATCTTCAAGAGCCAACAATTTTTAGTGATAAAATTTGTTCCTTGGAGGCTCAAAAATATTTAGCCACCTTTTGGTATAACAAAATATTACAGGTATACAATAATGGCTCCACTTGTATTTAGTGCCTTTCTTGCCATCAAGAATTCGTAATTGCATTCTGGGGAGGCTAAAGGCATAGCTTTATCCATCTAAGCCTGCTCTCTTCCTTTGCTGGGAGGATCTTCTTTGAAAACATATTTAGCAACTATGAAAAAATGGACCTTTATCAATACAAACTTCTACCTACCCAATCCTACTGATCTAACATTTTTTCTTCATCAGAGTGCACTTGGATTGGCAAACTCTTTTCACAACATTTTATTCTTTTGAAAGCATAAAAACTAATCTAATTCTACTGCTTATTTCTCCTTGAACTCAGATTAAACAGTTGAGCTCAAATATTTCTCTACCTAATCTACTGTCTATTGGGATTAAACTGTCCAACAAACTTTCATTCTCTAAATTCTACAACAGAAATTTAAAAATAGCCAAGTCAAGATTAAGCTATTTGACTTGCTGTGATCTATGGCATAAAAACAAGCTGCACATAGATTTTTATTTGCAGAAAATTAAAATCAAAATGGAAGGCTTAAGATCTAAAAGTTTCTCATTATGGCCTTCTCTTTTCTTCACAGCTCTGATTTTTCTTTGTTTTTGAGCTGACCCTTCTTTGTTTCTCTGGTTCAAATTTTGAGCTGATTAGAACCAGATTTTACATCTTTTGACTCAGAATTTGAAACAGATTTGAGTCATTCTTCTTTTGGAAACTTAGGTTTAGATTCTGAGCATGTTTGAACCTTTAATTTCTATCCTAATCTATCTACTAATAAGCCAAGATTAAACAGTTTGGCAAATCAAATTCACTATCCTATCAGCAGAAAATTCAAAGCTAATTAGTCAAGATTAGGCAGTTTGACTAACTAGAAGTGTGTTTTGAGGAGTGGCATTTGAGCTTGCACACTTTCAGATTTATTTCTCTTTTTGGCATGGGGCTGTGCCTTTCTTGTTTTCCTTCTGCCCTCTTTTCATTTTCTTTGTTTTTGTATTTTTGAATCCTTGATTTTTTCTCCAAAGCAGAAAACAACAACTAACTACATGCTCGGAACTGAGCTTTATTGACATTCCTATCTAACCTATTCTAAACATGGAGTATTTACATATTCATATGATACAAAAGTGCCAATGCAGCCAGCTGAGTAATGTCAAGAAAAAGAAGAAACTCTGGCTGCTTGTCAGAGGTATCCATAGTATATTTTGAAGATTAATCTTCAAAACCGAGGCTATCAAAGAAGGTGATAGCTTTTCATGTCTCTGGATTTTGCAAAGGGTCAATGCTTGATAATTTGAGCCAGTCGGGATTTCCACACACTCTTCCATAGGATCAACAAAGAAAAGATGAAGATTCTCTTCCTTTTGGTCCTCCACAATTGGTAGATCATCTACTTCCAAGACATCAGCTTTGAGGACTATCTCTTCAGTATGTATCTTGGAAGTATCATCATTCTTAACCTGCAAAATAGCAAACAGTGAAATATCTTCTTTCTTTGAATCTACGCTTGCTTCTGATATAAATTCAGGCTCTTTAAATGACAGACTAATATCAGTGAAGGGAGAAGTTTATTCTTGAGAAGATGATATATCCACAGCAGGATAGTCTTCTATTTGTTTTCCTCCTTCATCTTCATCGTCCTCTGAACTGGAGGACTCATCATACTTGACAGTGTTGTCCTGTTGTGGCCCTTGTATGCTCATATTGAGTGGACTAAACTCTGTGAAGAGGTTATTATATTCGTGAGCAGGGGAGAATTTAAAGGTTTCCTCTTTTTCAAGAGAAAACTCCTTTTGCTCAAAAATTTCTTTATTGCTCTTCTCTTCACCTTCTGAGTTGAAAGGCTGCTGATTCCCATTTATGTGAAAACCATTAGTGATGGATCAAAATGGATGTTTTTGGCTTTCAAGCCGATGATGGTGAAATTGATAACACCAATCAAACGATGGTTGCCCTGCATGATTAGTTTTTTCTTGGAACTCATCATCATCATCAGACTGATCAAAATTTGGAGATTTATCAGAATAAACAATTTCATCAGCCAAACATATTGGGTTATCAGTAGGTCCCTTTTTATTTTGATCTTCAAAATAACTTTCTAAGTCTGTACAACAAAGTCCTCTATGTGAATGGGCAAGAGTGTTTGTTTCGAAAAAAATTTCAGAGAGAGGCTATTTATTTATAATCTGATCTATCTCTTTTTTTGTCAAAGGGTTAGACGTTTCTAGGTTCCTTTGAACAGGAGTACAGCAGTTTTCTATCTCTTGTGAAGACTGATTTTGAGGCTGGATGTCTTCTTGAGCCTCAACTATAAGGGATGATGAATCAATATTTGAGTTTTCAGGGATATCTTGAGGAATGTCCAATATTTCTTGGTTGTTTTCTTCCTCAAGTGATTCATCTATATTCTTATAATTTTTCAATAAGATATTAAACTCATGAATGTCTGTTAAAAGATCTTCAGGATGCATTTCTTCCAAATCTTCATCATTATCTATAATGTGTTTGGTGATGTTTTGTGATGGATCATAATATATTGCACCCCATGATAATGATGTAGTGTTTTCTTTATAGTTCTCATAAAACACATATTCAAGGTCCTTTAAAGAAAACAAACTACTAGATCTCAAGCATTCATACCAATCCCTAGCTTTTCCTTCTAATTTTAACATGAAAATTTTCATTAGGCAGTCTTCATGCCATTCAACTTTCAACCTCCATGCACGTATGTGAAATTTGATAAGATGTAATAAAGGGTCATCAAACTTTTCACCTTGAAAAATAGGCAGGTTGTCATCCCAATTCACCTGGGGCATCTTATGTGGAAACCCAGGGATATGATCTCTACTCATTGGGGCATATCTTCGTTGTATACTTGGAATCATGTTTGTAAATCCAGAAAGAGGTCACTGTGTCTGGTCAATCAGTTCAGGGTCTTCTACCAGTGGAGTCATTTGGTCTTCTGGGAGTTTCAGAGTGTGGAGTCGCCAGGTGGAAAATTTTTAGCCCCAAAGGAGGTAAAATGTTTTATGGTCCACTACCATGTTTATTATGGAGCCAAACTTGAAATGTTTTTTTTTTTTTTTTTGGGTTTTTCTGAGTTATTTGGTTTTATAGGTTGAGAGAGTGTTCTAAGTCTGATTTTGCACTTAGCTAAGGTGTTCAAACAAACATAGTTGCTCTTATGGCTTGGTAACTGGTTCCTTCAAGGTTTGATAAGGATAAAAAGGAATCCTAAGGGTTAGTTAGTTTTTCACTGATTCAATCAAGTCCTATCAGTATTTCCATTATGTTAGGCAGTGCTTGAAGAAAGTTACTTATGTTATACTGGACCTAAAAGTTCAAAGAAAGGTTTTGAAACCTCTAATTCTCAGCAGGTCCCACCGTGATCGCCATTATGTTGGTGGCGATGAGGTGGCTAATAATCACTGGATATTCTTGAAAATAAGGGATTTCTAAAGTCCTAAGGGGTATTAGGATTGTTACTGACTCAGAGGTCCCACCGTGATCGCCATTATGTTGGGCCCTCGTGTCTTGAAAGTTTAGAAAATCAAAAGACAAGGCAACATCAGAACCAATCTTTAGAGTTCCAGGATCTAGTCCCCCTGTTCTCAGAGAGGGATCTCTCAAATATTTGTTTGCAAAGGCTTATCTTGTTTGCTTTGATTATGGATTTTAGACTAGTTATTAAGTGCAGATGTTTGTTTGGTTGGGTTGAGTTGATACAGCAGAATATGAAAGGTCTAGGAAATATCTGATTCATTAGGCAATGGAGTCAAAACAAGGTCATGACAAACTCTTCAAGGGATATGGGATATCAAAGGGAAAATCTAACTTGGCCACAGGATCCTTTGTTTCAGAATGACATGGACATCAAATATTTTGGAAAGAGAAGTTTAATTCTCAACAAAGGGAACTTGAAAACATAACTTAATAATAAATAGATATTTGATAGACAGGGCTAACCATAAATTCCACAAACATTCTTTAAGCAAATAATGACTTCAAGACAACTTTTAAAATGAAACCTAAGATTCGGGGAACTCCCTATTTCCTCAAAGATTTTATTTTAAAGGACTTAGAAAACATAAAAGATTCACTGATAATTGTAGTCATAGAAGAGGGAACACCTAAATAACATATATGCTTACAACTATAAAGACCTTCAAAACAACTGTTCAAGCAATGGCAAAGGGCAAGATCAAAATCAACCTCTTTGATTAACTTAAAACAATGGTACTTCAAAGGGAGACTTCAATAACAACTTTCAAGTGATAACAGACAAGCAGGGAGAACCATAAATCATGCTGAAACCAACTATTTGAGCTATTAAGGAAATAAACGAGCATGAAGACTAAAGAGAAAGTTTAAAGCCTCTAAAATACTTCAGCAGAAGAAAACATAAAACAGTGAAGGGTGAACAGGTCTAAGGTGCTTCCAGGAGTCATTTCTTAGCCTAAAAATTTCAGCCTACTGTAGTAAGAAATTATGGAACATAATGAAAACAGGAGAAAACATTAAACAGTTAGAATACTTCACCAACAACCAAGCTCATGAATCCACTGATAGAGCCTTCAGAACGGCACGTAACAAGATCATCAAGATAATTCAAGACCTTTAAATTTGTTTTCAACTCTGAACAATGGTATATTTATTGCAAGAGTTTCAAATGCTGCAGATTCGTGATCAAACAACAACCGAACAACCAACAATTTCTCATATTCTTCCGAGGTATTTATAGAAGAATGAGGAGGTGATCTGAGAAAAGATCTCTCAGGATAATTAATACAGGTTCAAGACTTCTCGGCCTTTTGAGGGGCTCGAGGGAGAAATTTACAGGTGGATCACTGTATTAACTTTTTACAATAAATATCAAAGCTCGGTGGGAGCTTTATTTTGACTTTGGGGCTCTGTGTAATGTGGGGAGTAACTTCTGCAGATATTTCTACATTGATTACCTCATAGAAGTAACTCCCTGGCTGCTCTGAGGTGAAATCTGATCTTCTTCAATAACTACGGCCTTTTTTTGAAAGGTTTGAGGCAACAGGTGGCTTGGTGGTAGCTGAGGAAACCACCTATTCCAAAGATGTGGTTGCGGGAGGCTTTCTCTGCCTAATAAACACTTATGAATTTATGTTGGATCAGAGCTGAAACCAGTGAAATAAAGCTTTATAACTCCACTCTTTGGTCAGAATTCCCCAGACCCATCTTTAATCTTCATCTGTTGTGCTTTGTCTTCAAACTTATACTCTTTGACTGTTCCTTTGAATTAAAACAGTGTCTTGTTAATGTGCAGGCCGCACAGGGCTTTTATAGGCATCAATGCTCATAGAGCACCGATGAGACATGGAATGGAGCCCCGCGGATGGCTTCCTTTTAATGAAATGAAGGCATGAGAATCGTCATTCCCAGCACTCGGCATCTCTTTGTAATACAACGGAAAACCATTTAAAACACCTGCATAAAACATAAAACAATTAAGAAATCCTGCGAAATGGATTAGACTGGTTCAGAAGGCGGGAGAGGAGCGTGGCCATTGGATGAAGGCGACCAACGGTGGAGATCTACATAGAAAGGCAAAAAGGAGAGCGAGAAAAGAATAAGGCGGAGCAGTTTTGGACCGTCCGATCTGGACACGTGGACGGTCCAGATCTAATCGGAGGATCTCAATCAGGGGTAGAAGAAAAAGGGCGCGATCGAAAAACTGTGATGCGATTGCGCGATCGGGAGGGTCAAGCGATTGAGCGATGTCCGTCGATCAAAAAACGAGATCAACGGTGGGCAATGAATCGGCGGGTAAAACAAAACGTATGCGATGAAAAAGTTGCGATGTAGCGCGGACCGTTGGATCAAAGGATTAGATCAACGGTCGGGATTGAATCGGGGATCGGCAATCGGGGGGGGCAAACAAAACGCATGCGATTGAAAAATTGCGATGCAATTGAAATTGCCGATGCGACGGAGCGATGGCCGTTTGATCAGCGTTACATCAATGGTGGGGATTAGCTCTGGGATGAACTGGCTGAAATAACTTTATAACATATGAAACCCAAAGTTTTTAACAAAAACAAAGGTTTTTTGATGGATCAGGATATACATATAATACGAAATGGCTGGCGCCCGTTTGCAGGGTCGTCGGATATATGGAAAACAATGGGCCCGGGGCTTTATTTAATAAAGGCTAATCGCAATCGGAGTTTTGTAATGGTTCAAAGACATGCACCCTTGGATATTTGCGATGCGATTAGCGCCGAAAAGCTTTGGCGTTTGATTTTGACACATGGGCATGTGGGGCGGAAGTGGTTTAGGACTTAGCCCAAGGGGCTTAGGTCCATAGCAATAAAACCTGTTTTTTATGAAAAATTTCAAGGTTTTAAATGGATTTGGGGGGTTCGGCACAGCTCAAAAAGAAGTTTTAAACCATGTCAGGAGGATTTTCATGAATGGAAGGAGAAATTTATGAAAAGTGGAGGAATAATATGGAGAAAAGGGGGAGTAAATGAAGGTTAGTTATGAGTGGGAGAAAGGGGAAAAATTGATGGTTTCTTCAGCAGTTTCTTACATGAAATCAGCAGAATTAATAGGAACAGCAATGTGGATTTTGGACAGAGGCATGAGGCCTACAAGGAGTCTTCAAGAGCCAACAATTTTTAGTGATAAAATTTGTTCCTTGGAGGCTCAAAAAGTCTTAGCCACCTTTTGGTATAACAAAATTTTATAGGTGGCTAACAGTGGCTCCACTTGGGGATGGTGCCTTCTTGAAGGCATCAAGAATTCAGACTTGCATTCTCTAGGAGGCTAACTCGTGCCTGATCCATTGGGCTGCCCTTCCTTTGCTGGATGATCTGCTTTGAAAACATATTTAGCAGCTATGAAAACAATGGACTTTCATCAATACAAGCATTTCTACCTACCCAATCCTACTGATCTAACATTTTCTCTTCATAGAGTGCACTTGGATTGGCAAACTCTTTTACAACATTTTATTCTTTTGAAAGCATAAAAACTAATCTAATTCTACTCCTTATTTCTTCCTGAACTCAGATTAAACAGTTGAGCTCAGATATTTCTCTACCTAATATACTGTCTGTTGGAATTAAACTATCCAACAGACTTTCATTCTCTAAATTCTACAACAGAAATTTAAAAACAGTCAAGTCAAGGTTAAGCTGTTTTTGACTTGCTGTCATCTATGGCATAAAAACAAGCTGCACATAGATTTTTATTTGCAGAAAATTAAAATCAAAATGGAAGGCTTAAGATCTGAAAGTTTCTCATTATGGCCTTCTCTTTTCTTCACAGCTCTGATTTTGCTTTGTTTTTGAGCTGACCCTTCTTTGTTTCTCTGGTTCAGATTTTGAGCTGATTAGAACCAGATTTTACAACTTTTGACTCAGAATTTGAAACAAATTTGAGTCATTCTTCTTTTGGAAACTTAGGTTCAGATTCTGAGTATGTTTGAACCTTTAATTTCTATCCTAATCTATCTACTGATGAGCCAACATTAAACAGTTTGGCAAATCAAATTCACTATCCTATCAGCAGAAAATTCAAAGCTAGTTAGTCAAGATTAAACAGTTTGACTAACTAGAAGTGTGTTTTGAGGAGTGGCATTTGAGCTTGCACACTTTCATATTTATTTCTCTTTTTGGCATGGGACTGTGCCTTTCTTGTTTTCATTTCTGCCCTCTTTTCATTCTTTCTTTGTTTTTGTATTTTTGAATCCTTGGATTTTTCTCCAAAGCATAAAACAACAACTAACTACATGCTCGAAACTGAGCTTTATTGACATTCCTATCTAACCTATTCTAAACATGGAGTATTTACATATTCATATGATACAAAAATTCCAATGAAGCCAGCTGAGTAATGTCAAGGAGAAGAAGAAACTCTGGCTGCTTGTCAGAGGTATCCATAGTATATTTTGAAGATTAATCTTCAAAACCGAGGCTATCACAGAAGGTGACAGCTTTTCATGTCTCTGGCTTTTGCAAAGGATCAATGCTTGATAATTTGAGCCAGTCGGGATTTCCACACACTCTTCCATAGGATCAAGAAAGAAAATATGAAGATTCTCTTCCTTTTGGTCCTCCACAATTGGTGGATCATCTACTTCCAAGACATTAGCTTTGAGGACTATCTCTTAAGTATGTAGCTTGCAAGTATCATCATTCTTAACCTGCAAAATAGCAAACAATGAAATATCTTCTTTCTTTGAATCTATGCTTGCTTCTGATATAAATTCAGGCTCTTTAAATGACTGACTAATATCATTGAAGGGAGAAGTTTCTTCTTGAGAAGATGATATATCCACAGCAGGATAGTCTTCTATTTGTTTTTCTCCTTCATCTTCATCATATTTTGAACTTGAGGACTCATCATATTTGACAGTGTTGTCCTCTTGTGGCCCTTGTATGCTCGTATTCAGTGGACTAAATTCTGTGAAGAGGTTATTATATTCTTGAGTAGGGGAGTACTTAAAGGTTTCCTCTTTTTCAAGAGGAAGATCCTTTTGCTCAAAAAATTCTTTATTGCTATTCTCTTCACCTTCTGAGTTGAAAGGCTGCTGATTTTCAATTATGTGAAAGCCATTAGTGATGGATCGAAAAGGATGTTTGCGGCTTTCAAGCTAATGATCGCGAAACTCATAACACCAATCAAATGCTGGTTGCCCTGCATGATTGGTTTCTGCTTGGAAATCATCATCATCATAAGACTGATTGAAGTTTGAAAATTTATTAGAATAAATATTTTCAACAGTTAGACATATTGAGATATCAGTAGGTCCCTTTTTATTTTGATCTACAAAAGAACTTTCTAAGTATGTACAACAAAGTCCTCTATGTGAATGGGCAAGAGTGTTTGTTTCGCAAAAAATTTCAGAGAGTGGCTGTTTATTTGTAATCTGATCTATCTCTTTTTCTGTCAAAGGGGAAGACGTTTCTAGGTTCCTTTGAACAGGAGTACAGCAGTTCTCTGTCTCTTGGGAAGACCGATTTTGAGGCTGGATGTCTTCTTGAGCCTCGGCTATAAGGGATGATGAATCAATATTGGAGTTTTCAAGGATATCTTGAGGAAGGTTCTTTATTTCTTGGATCATCTCTTCCTCAACTGATTCATCTATGTTCTTAAAATTTTTCAATAGGAGATTAAACTCATGAATGGCTATTAAAAGATCTCCAGGATGCATTTCTTCCAAAGCTTCCTCATTATCTATAATGTGTTGGGTGATGTTTTGTGATGGATCATAATATATTGCAACCAATGATAATGATGTAGTGTTTTCTTTATAGTTCTCATAGAACACATATTCGAGGTCTCTTAAAGAAAACACACTACTAGATCTTAAGCATTCATACCAATCCCTAGCTTTTCCTTCTAATGTTAACATGAAAATTTTCATTAGGAAGTCTTCATGCCACTCAACTTTCAACCTCCATACATGTGTGTGAAACTTGATAAGATGTAATAAAGGGTTATCAAACTTTTCACCTTGAAAAACAGGCAGGTTGTCATCCCAATTCTCCTGGGGCATCTTATGTGGAAACCCAGGGATATGATCTCTACTCATTGGGGCATATCTTCGATGTATTATTGGAATCATGTTTGTAAATCCAGAAAGAGGTCACTGTGTCTGGTCAATCAGTTCAGGGTCTTCTACCAGTGGAGTCATTTGGTCTTCTGGGAGTTTCAGAGTGTGGAGTCGCCAGGTGGAAAATTTGTAGCCCCAAAGGAGGTAAAATGTTTTATGGTCCACTACCATGTTTATTATGAAGCCAAACTTGAAATTTTTTTATTTTTTTTTTTGGGTTTTTCTGAGTTATTTTGGTTTTATAGGTTAAGAGAGTGTTCTAAGTCTGATTTTGCACTTAGCTAAGGTGTTCAAACAAACATAGTTGCTCTTATGGCTTGGTAACTGGTTCCTTCAAGGTTTGATAAGGATAAAAAGGAATCCTAAGGGTTACTTAGTTTGTCACTTATTCAATCAAGTCCTATCAGGATTGCCATTATGTTAGGCAGTGCTTGAAGAAAGTTACTTATGTTATACTGGACCTAAAAGTTCAAAGAAAGGTTTTGAAACCTCTAATTCTCAGCAGGTCCCACTGTGATCGCCATTATGTTGGTGGCGATGAGGTGGCTAATAATCACTGGATATTCTTGAAAATAAGGGATTTCTGAAGTCCTAAGGGGTATTAGGATTGTTACTAACTCAGAGGTCCCACCGTGATCGCCATTATGTTGGGCCCCCGTGTTTTGACAGTTTGGCAAATCAAAAGACAAGGCAACATCAGAACCAATCTTTAGAGTTCCAGGATCTAGTCCTCCTATTCTCAGAGAGGGATCTCTCAAATATTTTTTTGCAAAGGTTTATCTTGTTTGCTTTGATTATGGATTTTAGACTAGTTATTAGGTGCAGATGTTTGTTTGGTTGGGTTGACTTGATACAGCAGAATATGAAAGGTCTAGGAAAGATAGACAGAAAGAGGAAATATTTGATTCATTGGGCAATGGAGTCAAAACAAGGTCATGACAAACTCTTCAAGGGATATGGGATATCAAAGGGCAAATCTAACTTGGCCACAGGATCCTTTGTTTCGGAATGAGATGGACATCAAATTTTTTGGAAAGAGAAGTTTAATTCTCAACAAAGGGAACTTGAAAACATAACTTAACAATAAAGAGATATTTGATAGACAGTGCTAACCATAAATTCCACAAACATTCTTTAAGCAAATAATGACTTCAAGACAACTTTTAAAATGAAACCTAAGATTCGGGGAACTCCCTATTTCCTCAAAGATTTTATTTTAAAGGACTTAGAAAACATAAAAGATTCACTGATAGCTACATTCATAGAAGAGGGAACACCTAAATAACATCTATGCTTGCAACTATAAATACCTTCAAAACAACTGTTCAAGCAGGGGCAAAGGGTAAGATCAAAACCGACCTCTTTGATTAACTTAAGACAATGGTACTTCAAAGGGAGACTTCAATAACAGCTTTCAAGTGATGGCAGACAAGCAGGGAGAACCATAAATCATGCTAAAACCAACTATTTGAGCTATTAAGGAAATAAACGAGCGTGAAGACTAAAGAGAAGGTTTAAAGCCTCTAAAATACTTCAGCAGTAGAAAACATAAAACAGTGAAGGGTGAACAGGTCTAAGGTGCTTCCAGGAGTCATTTCTTAGCCTAAAACTTTCAGCCTACTGTAGTAAGAGATTATGAAACATAATGAAAACAGGAGAAAACATTAAATAGTTAGAATACTTCACCAACAACCAAGCTCATGAATCCAATGATAGAGCCTTCTCAGGAACGGGCATGCAACAGCATCATCAAGACATCCAAGACTTCAATTTTTTTTCAACTTCAACAGACTTGTATATTTATTTCAGAGAGTTTCAATGTTACAACTTGTGATCAAACAGCAACCAACAACCCACAATTTCTCATTTTCTTCTGAGGTATTTATAGAAGAATGAGGAGGTGATCTGAGAAAATATCTCTCAGGATAATTAATACAGGTTCGAGACTTTTCGGCCTTTTGAGGGGCTCGAGGGAGAAATTTACAGGTGGATCTACTGTATTAATGTTTACAATTATGAATTCAAGCTCGGTGGGAGCTTTATTTTGACTTTGAGGCTCTATGCGCTGAGCGAAGTAACCCCGTAGATACTTTCTGCATTGATTACCTTGTAGAAGTAAATCCCTCGCTGTTCCGAGGCAAAATCTGATCTTTGTCAATAACTTCGGCCTCTTTTTGAAAGGTTTGAGGCAACAGGTGGCTTTGTGGTAGCTGAGGAATCAATTTTCCTCAAGATGTGGCGGTGGAGGCTTTCTGTCTAATAAAACACTTATGATTTTATGTTGACTGTGTTTTAAACCAGGGAATTAGGCTTTTGATAATCATTCTTAGCTGTAATTCCCCAGACCCATCTTTAATCTTCATCTGTTGTGCTTTGTCTTCAAACTTATACTCTTTGACTATTCCTTTGAATTAAAACAGTGTCTTGTTGATGTGCAGGCCGCGCAGGGCTTTTATAGGCATCAATGCTCATAGAGCACCGATGAGACATGGAATGGAGCCCTGCGGATGGCTTCCTTTTAATGAAACGAAGGCATGAGAATCGTCATTCCCAGCCCTTGGCATCTCTTTGTAATACAACGGAAAACCATTTAAAACACCTGCATAAAACATAAAACAATTAAGAAATCCTGTGAAATGGATTAGACTGTTTCAGAAGGCGGGACAGGAGCGTGGCCATTGGATGAAGGCGACCAACGGTGGAGATCTGCATAGAAAGCCAAAAAGGAGAGCGAGAAAAGAATAAGGCGGAGCAGTTTTGGACCGTCCGATCTGGACACGTGGATGGTCCAGATCTAATCGGAGGATCTCAATCGGGGGTAGAAGAAAAAGGGCCTGATCGACAAACTGCGATGCGATTGCACGATCGGGAGGGTCAAGCGATTGAGCGATGTCCGTCGATAAAAAAACGAGATCAATGGTGGGCAATGAATCGGCGGGTAAAAGAAAACGTATGCAATGAAAAATTTGCGATGTAGCGCGGACCGTTGGATCGAAGGATTAGATCAACGGTCTGGATTGAATCGGGGATCGGTAATCGGGGGGGGGGGCAAACAAAACGCATGCGATTGAAAAATTGCGATGCGATTGAAATTGCCGATGTGACGGAGCGATGGCTGTTTGATCAGTGTTAGATCAACGGCGGGGATTAGCTCTGGGGTGAACTGGCGGAAATAACTTTATAACATATGAAACCCAAAGTTTTTAACAAAAACGAAGGTTTTTTAATGGATCGGGATATACATATAATACGAAATGGCTGGCGCCCGTTTGCGGGGCCGTCGGATATATGGAAAACAATGGGCCCGGGGCTTTATTTAATAAAGGATAATCGCAATCGGAGTTTTGTAATGGTTCAAAGACATGCACCCTTGGATATTTGCGATGCGATTAGCGCCGAAAAGCTTTGGCGTTTGATTTTGACGCATGGGCATGTGGGGGGGAAGTGGTTTAGGACTTAGCCCAAGGGGCTTAGGTCCATAGCAATAAAACCTGTTTTTTATGAAAAATTTCAAGGTTTTAAATGGATTTGGGGGGTTCGGCACAGCTCAAAAAGAAGTTTTAAACCATGTCAGGAGGATTTTCATGAATGGAAGGAGAAACTTATGAAAAGTGGATGAATAATATGGAGAAAAGGGGGAGTAAATGAAGGCTAGTTATGAGTGGGAGAAAGGGGAAAAAATGATGGTTTCTTCAGCAGTTTCTTACAGGAAATCAACAGAATTAATAGGGAAAGTGATGAATATTTTGGACAGAGGCATGAGGCCTACAAGGAGTCTTCGAGAGCCAACAAATTTTAGTAATGAAAAATTGTTCCTTGAAGGCTCAAAACAGATTTAGCCACCTTTTGGTATAGCAAAATATTATAGGTGGCTAACAGTGGCTCCACTTTGGGATGGTGCTCTCTCTTGAAGGCATCAAGAATTTAGAATCTGCATTCTCTAGAGGCTAACTCGTGCCCGATCCATTGGGTCGCCCTTCCTTTGTCGGATGATCTACTTTAAAATATATTTGGCAGCCATGAAAACAATGGAATTTTATCAACAAGCTTGTTACCTACCCAATCCTACCGATCTAACATTTTTTCTTCTTAGAGTGCACTTGGATTGGAAAACTCTCTTACAACATTTTATTCTTTTGAAAGCATAAAAACTAATCTAGTTCTACTCCTTATTTCTCCCTGAACCCAGATTAAACAGTTGAGCGCAGATATTTCTCTATCTAATCTACTGTCTTGTTGGGATTAAGCTATCCAACAGACTTTCATTCTATAATTTCTAAGACAGAAATTTAAAAATAGTCAAGTTAAGATTAAGATGTTTAACTTGCTGTGATCTATGGCATAAAAACAAGCTGCACATAGATTATTATTTGCAGAAAATTAAAAATCAAAATGGAAGGCTTAAGATCTGAAATTCAAAGCTAGTTAGTCAAGATTCTCAACACTAACTAGAAGTGTGTTTTCAGGAGTGGCATTTAGGCTTGCACACTTTCAGATTTATTTCTCTTTTTTGGTATGGGGTTGTACCTTTCTTGTTTTTTACAATCTGCCTTCTTTTCTCTTTCTATTGCTTTTGTATTTTTAGCCTTGATTTTTTTTTCAAAGAAGAAAACAAAAACTAACTACATGATCGGAACTGAGCTTTATTGACATACCTATCTAACCTATTCTAAACATGGAGTATTTACATATTCATATGATACAAAAGTGCCAATGCAGCCAGCTGAGTAATTTCAAGAAGAAGAAGAAACTCTGGCTACTTGTCAAAGGTATCCATAGTATATTGTGAAGATTAATCTTCAAAACCGAGGCTATCACAGAAGGTGACAGCTTTTCATGTCTCTGGCTTTTGCAAAGGATCAATGCTTGAAAATTTGAGCCAGTCGGGATTTCCACACACTCTTCCATAGGATCAACAAAGAAAAGATGAAGATTCTCTTCCTTTTGGTCCTCCACAATTGGTAGATCATCTACTTCCAAGACATCACCTTTGAGGACTATCTCTTCAGTATGTAGCTTGGAAGTATCATCATTCTTAACCTACAAAATAGAAAACAGTGAAATATCTTCTTTCTTTGAATCTATGCTTGCTTCTGATATAAATTCAGGCTCTTTAAATGACAGAATAATATCAGTGAAGGGAGAAGTTTGTTCTCGAGAAGATGATATATCCACAGCAGGATAGTCTTCTATTTGTTTTTCTCATTCATATTCATCATCTTCTGAACTGGAGGACTCATCATATTTGATAGTGTTGTCCTCTCGTGGCCCTTGTATGCTCGTATTCAGTGGACTAAATTCTATGAAGAGGTTATTATATTCTTGAGCAGGGGAGTACTTAAAGTTTTCCTCTTTTTCAAGAGGAAGATCCTTTTGCTCAAAAATTTCTTTATTGCTCTTCTCTTCACCTTCTGAGTTGAAAGGCTGCTGATTTTCAATTATGTGAAAGCCATTAGTGATGGATCAAAAAGGATGATTGTGGCTTTCAAGATGATGATGGTGAAACTCATAACACCAATCAAATGCTGGTTGCCCTGCATGATTGGTTTCTGCTTGGAAATCATCATCATCATAAGACTGATTAAAGTTTGAAAATTTATTATAATAAATATTTTCATCAGTTAAACATATTGAGATATCAGTAGGTCCCTTTTTATTTTGATCTACAAAAGAAATTTCTAAGTCTGTACAAAAATGTTCTCTATGTGAATGGGCAAGAGTGTTTGTTTCGCAAAAAATTTCAGAGAGCGACTGTTTATTTATAATCTGATCTATCTCTTTTTCTGTCAAAGGGGAAGATGTTTCTAGGTTCCTTTGAACAGGAGTACAACAGTTCTCTGTCTCTTGTGAAGACTGGTTTTGAGGCTAGATGTCTTCTTGAGCCTCGGCTATAAGGGACGATGTGTCAATATTGGAGTTTTCAAGGATATCTTGAGGAAGGTTCTTTATTTCTTGGATCATCTCTTCCTCAACTGATTCATCTATGTTCTTAAAATTTTTCAATAGGAGATTAAACTCACGACTGGGTATTAAAAGATCTCCAGGATGCATTTCTTCCAAAGCTTCCTCATTATCTATAATGTGTTGGGTGATGTTTTGTGATGGATCATAATATATTGCACCCAATGATAATGATGTAGTGTTTTCTTTATAGTTCTCATAGAACACATATTCGAGGTCTCTTAAAGAAAACACACTACTAGATCTTAAGCATTCATACCAATCCCTAGCTTTTCCTTCTAATGTTAACATGAACATTTTCATTAGGTAGTCTTCATGCCACTCAACTTTCAACCTCTATACATGTGTGTTAAACTTGATAAGATGTAATAAAGGGTAAGATATTCAACAGAAAGGTAAGATAGGAATGGGTATTTGTAGGCTATGCATGAAGGAGGACGAAAACAATAAGCATCTATTCTACATCTGCACTTTTTCTAGAAAGGTAATGGACGGTCTATGTGTGTATTTTAAACTTCAGAATCCACTACTTGACAACACGACTGATTTCATCAAATGGTGGCAAAAGAGAAACATTTCACTCAGGAACATCCCAGTATTTTATCACTGGTATATTTGGCGTTGCCGTAATAAGTGGCTATTTGAGGAGGTGGAAGGTAGTCCAGAGTGGATTGGAAAACAAATAATACAGTTATGGGAAAGACTGAAAATTGAGTGGAGGCCACCAACATATCGGTCAAAGCACATGAGGCCATTTGAAATACATTACCCGACGAGATTCTTTGATGGTGCATCACAACAACCTAGATGCGGTTGCGGGGTCTGGCTTATGATCTCTCTGACATGTCATTTCAAGATCTTTTGGTACGGAGGATTAAGGACTAACATGAGAGATGAATTATTGGCATTGTGAAGATCATTATGGTTCACTAAAAAATTATATATTGATAATTTATGGGTTTTTAGTGACTCCAAGGTACTACTGGATCGTCTAACAAAGGGAAGCATTTTGCATCCTAGGTATCTACTGGAATTGATGGAGCGAATAAGAGAGTTAAGACTATCTTTCTCTACTATACATTTCAATCACATATATAGAGAGAAAACCTCCCAGGTGGACAGACTATCTAAAAAGGGATTACAAGGATTTTTTGGAGAAATGCATTACGAACTGTCTAATGCAATAGGAGATGGAGAGACTGACATGGTTAAATTTTTCTGAGCAGGTAATCTTCAGGATGTGATACGACCACAGTTTTTTTGGGGCTAATATTTTTTGATATCGCACAACTGTTCTTTTCCTTTAGATGATAACATAAAAAAAAAGTACTGAAGGCGAGAGGATAAGGAGTCCAGAAAATTTAAAAGGAAGGAACCGGTCAGGATTTATGGCATTTTGGGGTGGATGGAGCTACAGGACCGATGGCTTCTTTGTTTTATTCTCCTTAAGATAACGCTGTAAAGGTTTATATATTCTTCAATTTTTTTTTTACCTGTAAGTAAGCACATACACTCTTCCTTGAAGATGTATCTAAGAAATATTATGGCTCTATAATAATGATGTCCTATAGGTTTCTGAGATGTAATATCACTAAAAATTTTACAAAAGTTTTTATCTGATCTGGTGCACAATATAAACCAGGGTTTTTTTCTACTGAATATATATATATATATATATATAATTTAATTAATTTTTATTGTAAATAAAATAAATAAATTTTACACTTATCATATATACTCTACTGTATCATCTACTTTTTATAATAGATTACAGTTGTTAGTTTAAAACATCAATTTAAAAATGAGGAAAGAGACTTCTGAACTGAAGACAACCAATATTCATTTTACTAATTACTTTGTTTGAAGTGTGAGTAAACATTTTAATTTTAGTATATCCGTTTAGGATGCTTGTGATAAACGCTGCAATGAAATAAGGTCAATATGACAAAATCGTCTCAAAGTGAGAGAGTTAAAAGACTGTATTTTTTAAAATAATGTTTAATCTCACAGTTTAAGGAAATCATGCCTAAATTAATATAGAAGAAGAATATTTTTTGTAGTCATCTTTATAATTAATGTTTTTGATCATAATAGCATTTCTAATGCATCTATATGAATTCACTTAAATAAATACTTTGATGTTTAATATCACCACCAACTTTCTCAAAAAACCATTGTGATAAACATAATAGCTAATGGAAACCTCCAGATTCCCCATAAAATGATTTGGATTAGATTAAAATTGAAATTGAAATGAAAGAACATGCAACGTGGAGGGGTACTTTTGTAGGTGAAGAGAAGATATTTGTGTATTATTTCACAAATTGATCTATTTTTTGTTATTGGATAGAGGGACTCTTTGTAAAGGCCTTGGTGGTTACAATGATTTTATTTTCTCCCTTCAACCAAAACAAGAAGAGGACTATTGGACAGGGTACCCCTCAGTTAAAGATGTTGATAAAGACTCTGCATTTTGAGGAGTGGAGCACACAACGGGCAGATGTAATAGAGTCTTATATGCTTTGGGGTGGGTCAAAGTCCCTTATTTTTTTAAGGGATGAGAATATTTTGTAAATGTTGAGCTCTACCCATGGTTTTCAGACCATGGTATTGTAAAGAGATGGCTATATAAGGAATCTAGAAGTAAGAGGTCGATAGCTCATGAATGAATCATAGAATGCATTTGGATGTAAGGTTGTGTTGAGTCTATATTTTGTGTTTTGTGTGAAAGGGAAATATATTGCAGTTGAGTGCGAGAAGACCTTAGAAAGTTTGCAGCTGAGTGCGCAAGACTGAAAATGTTAGATCTGAAGTAATAAAAGAAGATTTTGATGAAGTATCTGTGTTGTTTACTTATGTGTTTGCTTTATCTCTTCTTTTGCTATTATCTATGTTGAGTTAGGGTTTTTACATATATTTACATCACGAAATATGAATTATATTTTCCTATGTTGATTAATGCATGTTCAAGCAAAATCGCGCAGTCTGAAAGCTAGTTAACAAGAAGTATTGAACAACGACTGCTTAGTGAGCGTATTTGTTCCGCGAAGCTATGATAAGTGCTAAATATAATATAAGCCCTAAAGCCACACTCTATAGTCCCTCTGGATACAGAAACCTAGTTCTAGCATCCCCTAATGTTGTCTCGGGTGAGACTTCAATCTGCGTAGTAGATCGTTACCGAAAGGGCTGGTAATAGTGGGTTTTGTTGGTTCGCGCAACCATATATGAACTTGGGTCTAGGCCCCATTAAGCCAAATAATGGTTTTGTTTTCGGGACCAGGATCTCACTGAGGGATATGTGGATGTGGCATCCGTCAAGAAAATAGATTCAAGATTGGGTAGATCTGAAAGAGCGTGAATTTGCAATGAAAGAAAACATAAATCCGCGTCTATCACCTGAAAAGTGGTTACAAAAGTATATCTTCACATATCAACACAAGATCTTTTTCTCATGATTCACTAAAGAGTTGCATGAGTGGTTGTCCCGATTGGTTTAGAATACGATCGATTTCAACAACAAGCCTACTTTTTGGAACCCAAAGTCGATTAAGCGACTCAAGGAGACAAATAACAATATCTTAGTTGTTGTCGACTATTGTATCGATAGTATGCTTGGAGGCTTTATTACTGAGTTCGCAATCGACACATTTGTGTCATACAATGAAGCCAAACGCAAATTTTTCAAAGGCCCATGAGGTAAGTACTTAAACTCTTTGAAGCTCTGGATTAAGATGCTATTGTGTGAAAAGGATGTGCTACAAATGAAATTTGATTGACATTCGAAGGAAGAAATACCGGAACTACATGACGCGGTAAAATATTTTGGGTAGATCACAATAATTATATTGAGTCTTGAGTACAGTCCATTGTTTGGGTCTGAAAGCCAAGAAGGAGAAAGAAACCCTACGACCCCTAGAAGTCCGTCGATAGAATTTGAAGATCATCAAAGTGTAGATACGATTTTCCAACCCTCCACTCCCATCACAACCCATCCCCATATTGTTCCTCCACCTCCGCGTCCACCTCCACCTCCCCCGTTTAACATGGCTCATGCACCGAAGATGCATGTTTTCAAGGGATCAGATGACCCCGAGCAATTTTGGTTTGCTGCTGAAGTAGTGTGGAGATCCCTACACATCACTGATAATAATATGAAGAAAGCACAACTGATCACAGAGTTGCAGGACAAAGCCTTGTTTTGGTATATGAAGTACTCCACGACAAACTAGATTGCCACATTGGCTCAAACAAATATTGCGCTGAAAGCTGAATTAAGGAAGTTGAAATCACAGTCACAATGTATTATGAAGGTCGAAGAGATCAAGAAATTAGTCACTGAAACTGTGTGGGAAGTAGATCAAAGTTTTAAAACATTTATAAGTCATCTTCAAGATCCCTGATGAGCAACACAAGGAATGGTTCATAGTCGCGATGTTACCACACCTCAGATTACCATTGTCACAACATAAGATCACAACCAAAGTGGAAACATTGGAGATTGCAATGAAACTAGAAGCTTCACTGGTAGCGGATACCAATGTAGGGGTTCAACAAATCCAGACCGAGTTGGCGAGCTTACATATGGAACTCCAAGACCTGAAGAAGGGAAAATAGGTTCGGCCTAACATGTGCTCAGAATTCTGGTGCATAAAATGAAAAGTGAAGGACCACCATAAGGATCAATGTCCTATCTATAAAGAGTATGTGGGCGCTGGAATGCCAAGTCCATTGAAGCCTGGACCAAGTGTTGGGCTGAGTGTGGGACTGAATATTTAGTGTTTCCTATGCGAGGTTGCAGGCTAGCACCCCACATACTATTGTCATTTGCTACAAAAATGTATCCAGTCGCTGAAGCAATTATTCTGTAAATTATGTAGCTTGGTGGGACAACACAAAAAGAATTGTCGGAGCAATGATTTAGTTATGTAGCAGAGTCCTAGGGTGTACAGAAAGAAAGTTTAATGACGCGAAGATCTAGGATCACCAACAATGCGCGAAGGTTTCCAAGGCCGAGGGCGTGGCCACGGAGGAGGCGTTGGATGAGGTCATGAACATATCATATGTTATAATTGTGGTCAGCTAGGACATTTTTCCAGGGATTGTTAGAATCCCACTGCAATATCTTGTAAGTATTATCATGCATTTGATCATGAAATCGAATATTATCCTACATTATTGGCTAAAATGTAGGAAAAGTGCAATTAACACCCTGCCTAGAACATACAAATGATGAGAGATGAGCGACATGAAGAATATCTAAGTGTCAACATAGTGACACGAAGTGGTATAAATACTGGAGAAGCCAAAGTGAAAGGAAAGAAGCATATGGAGAATACATGGGTTCGGAAAGCTGGAGAAAAAGAATAATGGGTTCGATGTACAGCGTGAAAGAGAAACCTTCATGGAAGCGAAGAAGAATTTTATGAGCCCTGGAGCTTCGACATCAATAGCGCAGAGACAGTTGATTCCACAGAAGAATAAAACCAAGGAAATTACTGAAACAAAGGAAGTTGATGCATCCATTATGAAGTCATTTTTGTAGACATGTATGAAGTATTTAAGGGATCAAAAAGTTGTGGAAGCATTGCAGGAGCTGATTGACAACTGTGTGGTCAAAGAAGATCCACAACCTCAATAGCACACAGTGAACAAGGCATACAGAAATAAGAAGAGAACTAGCAGAGAAATGTGGTTAACTGCACAAATAAGTGATGATGAGATGGACCAGGTCATTCTTGACCCGAGATCAAATGAAAATGTTTTTCCAAAGAAGACATGGGAACGTATGGGATGACCAAAGTTGCAGTGGTCATCAATTCAGATAAGAATAGCCAATCAACCGAAAATTATTCCTATGGGTCAATTGCATGGCATCGAAGTAGACATTGATGGCGCAAGTGTGTTATCACATGTCAAAGTCGTTGAGATTGTTGATGATAGCAATATGTATCTTGCTTTGTTGGGATTTTATTGGGCTTTTGATATGGAGACCATTATTAATCTGAAGAATATGAAGATAGTGTTTGAAAAGAATGGCACCAGGGTCGTTGTCCCTTTGGACGCCTCTAAAGGCGCGCGATATTCTGAACCAGTTCAAAATGAATATGTTGATATCGACAACATATATAAGATCATTACGTAGGATAAATATTGGATCAACCCAACCACTGATGGAATGATAAGTTGGGAGCGTGATAGCTCTTGGGTTTCAGACTCTAACAAAGAATTGGAGAATTGGTAGAACCGATTGCATGATGTTTATACTGAGAAATGTAATAGAATTACCATATCACTTCATTGCATCACGTCAGAGTTGCGTGACTTTCCCTATTATAATGGCACTAGGGATATTAACTTATTTATTGATGAGTTTGAGAAGAAGGTGCCTAAAGAGCTGCAATATGAGCTTTGCAATTTGCTTTGAAGTCCACCCCAACCACATGGTGGGGCGTGCACAAAGAAAATTTCAGAGGATGGAAGGAATATTGCAAAATGATGAGGCTCAAGTTTGGTCATGCAGACACTAGGATTGCGGAGAAGTACAATGGTAATGATGATCATTGCAAGAATTTGTCCCATTGTACTATGACCTTGGGCAAAGAACCTAAACTTGAATGGGTGCACCTATTCTTCCACACCTTGGATATAATACCTTAGCATTGGTATCTTGAAACAGAGTTGTGCCATGGCACCACAGATTCATACGAGATGACTAAAGGGTTATTATTGACCTATAAATTCACAGAAGGTTGGGATTGTATTAATGACACTCTTCAGGAAGTTAGAACATGAATATTCTAAATAATCACTGAGCCAATGGCTTTGGTACAACCTAACTAGGCTGTGCAGTTGGAACTAGCATGATTATGTTACAAGGTGACTGCGGAGGACGAGGAGGAGGATCCGGGAAACATCAATATTCTTGAATCTGAAGGACAACACAAGGTTGCAGGTCTTGAAGTAGAGATGCTTGACACAGAATAAATTGTAAAGACTCAACAAGTAAACATAGGCTCAGAAGCAAAGCCCAAGTTTGTGAAGATTAGATACTAATGGGATGGTGATATGGTGAATAAGGTCACTGAACTGTTGCATGAGTACCAAGAGTTGTTTCAGAAGAATTTCTCTCAACTAAAACAAATTATAGGAGATTTGGGAGTCATGTACATTACTTTGAAGCCTGATGCGAAGCCGGTCAAACAACGCCCATGTCGGCTGAACCCAAAATATAAAGAGAAAGTAAGGGAGGAACTAGACAAGATGCTTAGTGTTGCCATTATTGAACCAGTCGAAGAATAAGAATGGGTTAGCCTTATGGTGGTCCAGGAGAAAAATACCAAGGGAGAGATAAGGATTTGTGTCGATCTAAGAAAACTGAACGATGATGTGTCCATGATCCATTTTCAACACCTTCACTAATGAATTTTTAAAGAATGTGGGAGGGAAGGAAGCCTACTCCTTTACAGATGGGTTCATAGGATACCATCAGATCAGGATCATACCAGAATATCAGAGCAAGACCACCTCCACGATTGAATGGGGCTCATTTCAGTACACGGTCATGTCATTTGGCTTGAAGAAGGCACTGACAATATTTTAGAGAGTCATTGTCGCGACATTTAAGGAATATATCCACAAAATTTTGAAGGTGTATTTTGATGACTGGAAAGTCTTCAGATTGTTAAAGAAACATGTTTTTAGTATGCACTTAATGCTGGATTCCTATAGGAAGTATGAAATCTCCTTGAATTTGAAGTAATGTATTTCTTGTGTGACATATGGTATATTGTTGGGGCACATTATTTGCAAACAAGGATTGATGGTAGATCCTGCGAAGATCACTTTGTTTATAAATTTGGAGCCACCAATGAATGAAAAGTACCTACGCACGACGCTCGACCATATGTGTAATTAAAGAAAGTTCATAAAGGCCTACACACAGATCACTGCGCCAATGGAAAAACTCTTGAATAAGGATGTCAAGTTCTGTTGGGATGATGACTATCATAAGAGCATCTACGTGCTGAAGGAAAATATGGTCACTACGCCAATTCTAGATTTTTCAGATTGGAAGAAGGAGTTCCCTGTATATTTCAATGTGTTTTGCATAGCTTTGGGAGTTGTCTTAGCCCAGCTAGTAGAAGGCGATCTAGATCACCCTATTGCTTTCACAAGCTAGAAGTTATTTAAAGCAAAATGGAATTACTCCACCACAAAGCACGAAGGGTTAGCGATAGTATGTGCGCTACAAAAAATTTCGACATTATTTATTACGTGTGCACTTCAAAATGTTCACCGATCATTTTCCGTTGAAATACTTAGTGAACAAGCCTGTGTTGGGGGAATATTTGCAGATGGATATTGATATTTTAGCAGTATGCTTTCGAAGTGATAGTCAGGCCAGGACGGTTGAATGTCAAACCTGATCATTTGTCTAGGATCGAGATAGGCGAAGAGCCAAAAAATATTGAAGAAGGATTACCTCATGCACATTTGTAACTTCGTAGTTCGGGTTGCGAATGAGAATCTTGTAGATATCATTCAATTTCTAACTATGGGAGTTGCACTGACGAAGTATAATACACAACAGACGAAAGAGATGGTAGTAAATGTAGCCGAATTTTCTTTAATTGTCGGATATTTATACAAGATGGGGGCTTATGAGATCAATGCCTCTTTAAGTGCTTTGAGATATTTTTTGCCTGAGAGTATAAAGAGGTGTTGATCAAGTAAGGGTCAGGATACACAATGAAAACAAGACAAATAACTGATGTAAAAGGGATGAGGTTGCCCAGGAAATAGACTGGTGCAGGAGAAGTGCCATCTAAAAATTAGAAGAAGTTAGTGCTTCGCACGTCGCCCAGGAAGAAAATCCCAAAATAAAAACAGTCTAAGGCAACGCAAGATAGGCAGAATCTGGTCATCGAGGTAGAGGAGTCGGAAGAGGAAAAAGTCTTGCTCAAAGGATTAGAGGGTATTGATGTAGAAGAGGTGGAACCTATTTCCAAGTTCCCCCTGTTAGACTCCTAGACCAATAGGTGTCATATTTCATGATTCACTTGATGAACTATGCAATATGTTCATACCTTTTCTTGTTGCAAAGGTTTTCCATATTCTAAAAAAAAATCAAAAAATCAAAGAATTTAAAAAATGTAAAGAGGGTATACCCTAAAAGAAAAATCAAAGGGTGAAAAAATAAAAATGGCCAAAAAACTGAAAGAAAATGAACCCCACCAAAAGAAAGGCCAAGGAAAGTGTGCAAATATAAATGCCACTACTTTTTGCTCTGTTGTAATAATCAAATTGTGTGCAACTTGTATCCTATGCCACAATTTATGAATAGTAAAATAGTTTAAGCTTGGCTAGTTCATCTTTCAATTTCATGTTTTAGAGATAGAGAATAAAATCTGACCAAACTGTCTAATCTTGGTAGATAAGTAGATAGGTAGAGTGAATAAAAGGAGCTCAACAGTTTAATCTGAGCCCTTGGATGTAATAAGGTTAGAATTAGGTATATTTTCATATATAAAAGAAAAGTGTGATAAGGATTTGCCAGTCTAATTGCACCCTAATAAAGAAGAAAAAATGGTAGGGTAAAGTAGGTAGGGTAGGTAGATTATGTTGTTGAATTACATGTGATGAATGATGGCTTTAGATGGTTAAAATTTTAACTTTCATCACAAGTGCAAAGGCAGACAATACACTGCAAGAATTTCAAGTAAGGCAAAGTCAAATTATTAACTTCCCTTCTCATTTTTTCCTAAACATTTCACTAATTTCCCCTAAGTACTAAGGTATTTGAAGATTAAAGGGGCTCAAGGCATTTCCTTGACTTTTGGAGGGACCGGACCCTCGGCCCAATAATTGGAAAAACCTAAGTACTTAAAATTATTCATCATGACATTCATTCACCTCTAAAAATATTTTCCTAAAGTAAAGTCCCATTTTACTTAGGAAAATCATGCAATATTCCATAAAAACCCTATTTCATGCAAGCATAAGTTAAATACATTATTCTAATGTTTTATACTTAGCGCTTTAGCTCATTTGTCATATTAATTTCTAATTTATTATTTAAATCCCTATGATAATAATCTTCTCCTATTATATATAACTCCTTCTTTATAAAATACCCAAAAACCCATTTATTATAATTTTAGTCAAAGTATTTAATCCCCATATGTTTAAATAAAACACCCCTATTATACTCCCTTTGACTAAAATATATCTTTAATATTAATCCCGCCCCCTATGGTAATTAGATTAATTTGATTTAATTACCATATAATAAAAAATATATGAAAAAATCTTTTAAACATATTTTATATGTGTTTAAAACAAAAAATAACCCGAAGTTTAGTTTAAACCAAACTTCAAAAACCCATCTCTTTTTTCCCCTTGCCCGACTCCCTACCCTACGGTTAAAACCCTTACCTAAGTTGAAATGACGATATATATCTTACACCCCAATTTTTAACTCTGGTAAAAATCCTTTGGAAATCCTTCCTGATCACTTTTCCGTGTTTTAAAAAGAAATTAATTAATCCTCACTATTAATTAATAGCCTAACTCACCAATCAAATTCCCCTCAATACGATTAATTTATGTTTAACTGCGTCGGACCCGCCATATTAAAACCCCGTCATCTCCCTTTCCTGACGACCGTTCGATCGATCGATCTGAGATCTATGGTTGATATCAATATCGCTAGCCATCCTCGTCCGAACAATAACGCGCGATGAGCCGGCGGTTTTCCAAACAGTGTCGTGCCACGCGTCGTTCATTGTATGGAATTGCTCACCCTCCGCCCAAAACCGCCTTGTGCCAAAAGCGGTGTGATGGAAACCAATTACCACCTGTCTCCCTTGACCAAACCTCCGTACCTGCTGACGTCATCAATCGAAACCCGCCAACCTTTTGACTTTGCGAATAAAACAAAAAAATCCATGTCATTTTCATTATCCTATACATGAACCAGTGTCCCGGGCAACCAAGTTCGAATTTAACTGTCAAAGTGTGCCGACCGTTACCTCGTTGAAGAAAATTGCAGTCAAGTAATCCATAGTTCATTCGCCATAGCCAGCTCCTGTTTAACCACTGTTCTTTTCCCGTAAACAGGTATTTACTCCAATTTCCTGCTGAACTCTGTGAAAAAAATCTGGGTTTTGGTTTTAATTCCACACTAAAGACTGAAAAAAAGTTCAATTTGATCTTTTTCATTCCCTGAATTGCAATTATATTCCCAAAACTGGTAATTGTGCCCATTTTTCACAAAAAAAAAACCCCGAATTCATTTCTGAATCCACAAGAACCAGAAATGGAGGTTCCCGTGGCTCTAAATGTCGCACCCTTGAATGCACTTCACAGAGACTTAGATTATTTGCCATTAGTGGACAGAGATTTTCAAATAAAAGACTTGGTTCTCAGTGAGAGTCCCCTTCGGATATTTTGCTACTGCAGGGACAATTACTTGAAAGGCTCTAACATTTTTGGATTGTGGGAATCTAATATTCCCATGTACCTTCTTCCCTCAGTCCACATTTTCCCTGAGATAATCCATTACTGTCATGCAAATTATGATCCCAATCAACGAGCAGTTCTATCCCCGAGTCAAAATGTTCTTTTTCCCATAACTGCTCAGTCCATTAATGAGATGTTACAATTTCAACCTGGTCAAGCCCTCACTCCCCTGAAGAGTTAACTCACCTCTGCCAGACTTTCATGCTACCAGAACATCAGCCCAAAGGCCCTTCCCCTTATGGGTATAATTTTTTCACTGAAGAAGGTAGACTTATTCTGAACATGATATCTTTCATAATGGGCTTCAATACTAGTGAATATGTTGACCAATTAACCTTAGTATTGTTGTCTATTTTCACTCCTGGATAGCCCCCTGCTGTCAAGTATGAATTTGCATCCTACATTGCAGACAAAATCCATGATCAATTCATGAGATTAGAGAATGAGAGAGTGTTCAAGTATTCTTCTGTTATTTACCATCTCGTGCTCTATTACCAGTCAAAAAGTTTCCCTTTTCATGTCAAAAAGCTTGATGCTAAAGGAAATCCCAGGTCTGTGATCTTTTGGTCTACCATAACTCATAATTCCCATGATTATCCTTATTCCTACAATGAGTTTATTGACCTTTTTGTGCACCCTGCAACTACCTTGTTAACAGGAGTCTCTCCTCCTAGGGTTAACAATGAAATCAAGAAAATTCTTCAACTTTCAAAACAATACCAGATAGGTGACTGGTACCTATACCAGAATCACACAGAGATCAGAGTTTATGGGTGTGAGTTATGCCCATTCAAGTTGCCCAAGTATGTCCCAATGAGACTCTTTGCATTAGAGTATTTCAGGCAGATGATCAACTCAGATATAGTACATTTTTGTAATGCAAAGAAAAAGGCTCAGCTCAGGATTAAAAGCCAGCTAGGTCCCTTTGTCTGTAACTCTAGAGATGCTGGTAAGGAACCTGAAAGGATATTAGAAGATTATCTTAAATTACAAAAAAGTTTCTATTGGGTACCTTATGACCCAAATAGCTTTATTTGTGACAGAAGAATGAAAAATAAACTATCACCATACATGCATCAAAGAATTCCAGAAATTTAACAGTATGCTGATATGGATGAATGGATGGAAAGAACATTGGTAGAACAGGATAGTGAGTAGGTCAATGTTGAAAATTTAATGAAATACCTTGAAAAGATACTTTACCTAGACTCTTTTGGATAGGTACAGATACCAGGTATTGGTCCTTCTTCTACTGGGACTTCTCAACAAAATCTGCAACAAATTAGTGCATTGACTACAGTAGAATCTAAAGGAAAAGAAAAGGAGCTTGACATACAAGTATTTGAAAAATTCACAATGACAAAGCAACCTGAGACTTCTAAAGAACAGGGTGAAGTACAGATTCCTCCTACTCAGGTCAATGAGCCAGAAATTTCAATTTTACAAACTCCTCTGAATGTAGAAAAGGGAAAAAAGAGAGAGGCTGAAGCAGCTACTCCTATTGGTGGCTGAGTCTAAACAGCAAGATGCTAAAAGACAGAAATTGAACCCTCTTCCAGAAATGGAATCTGATCATGAAATCCTTGATAGTCAAGGGGAAGAAAAATTGGGTAGTCTGCAAACAGGTGCAAACAGTGGGACATCAACTACTTTACATAGGAAAGAGCTACAAAGGCAGCAAAGTGCAGAAGTGTCATCTTTAAAACCACCATTGAAAGATGTCTGGGACATTAAAAGAACATTCATCAATATCAAAGCCAGGAATGATCCTCTTAGACTCCAAGTTTACAACCAATGTTTGAAAATGGCTCCTAAGAATCAGCAAATATTGATGTCATCTTATGACATCCAGCAGGGAAAAATGTTAATGAGTCATTTTAAACCTAAAGTGTAGCAACCTCAGACAGCTGCAGACTACATCAAGACCAATATTGAAGTATTAGCAAAGGATATTCATCCTTTAGATCAAATTGAGCTACATAAACAGACAGGTGAGATGATTTATTCTACTCTGATGGATAAATCAATAACGACTCAAAAATTGCAGGATTCTTTGGAGAACACAAATACTCAATTAAGCCTTGAAAAAGCCTCTTCTCAGGCTAAAGACAACAGGATTAAGACTTTGGAGGAAATTATCATTGGATTGGGACATAATCCCAAAGATGTTAAGGGAATAGAAGCATTAATCAAGAAAAAATATGATGATATTGCAGCTCTGAGAAAACAACTAAAGTTACCAGCATCAAGACATCCTCAGACTGCTGAAATTATAAAGCAAAATTCTGAAGAGGAATTAATTGACTTGCTCTTAAAACTGAATGAGCAACTTAATGAAACAGAGAAAGAGCTTGAAAAGGCATTGAAAGATAAGCAGCCTAGTGTTCCAGCATCTACAGCAGAGGTGATTACGGGTACTACAACTACAGGTCAATCAACAGAATTGCCACAGGTGCATACTTCCAATTTGAGTCCAGAAGAATTAACAAAATCAATGGAGGAATTGAAACTCCAAGTGACTGAGCTACAGAAGACAAAGGTGCAACTTACCTCTTTGGAACAAAAGTATGACCTCTCAAAGATGAATGTTGCAGATAAAACAAGAGAGGTCAACAGATTAGAAAATTTGGTCCATAAATTAGAAAAGGATCTCACATTGGAGAAGCCTTTAAAGTAAATAAATGAAATTCTTTGGGACAACATCATCCAATCAATAAAAGATGTCTGGCCCTCAATTCAAATAATGCAGGAACAAAATGATTTAGTCAAATTGACTATAGAAGAAGTCCTAGCAGCAAGGGAAGAATTGGGAAATAGGCCCGATGAAGCCAATGAACTCATTCATTTTCTAAATACTCAGAACAAGCAGCAACTTGAAGAATTTGGCATTCAAGACAGGACAGGCACAATTTTGGAAATAAAGAGAGTTTTTACCAGAAGAACTCTGATGCAGAATTTGGAACGAAGATGCTCTGACATGCAAGAAGAAATCACTGCCTTCAGGAAAAGATTTGATATTTTGTTGAATAAAGGATTGCCTAGTCCTTTAGTTTCAGAGGATAAATTGATGGACCTTGAGAGTTATATTGAGAAATTGGACAAGTATGCTCACACTCAGGCCAGTGCGTCAACTAGTTCATCAACAGCAGCATTGCCTACAGGAAAAAATCTTCATGATAAATTAGAAAATTTGTTTTATCTTGAGCATGAAGTAAAGCATTTGTTCCCTGCTCAACCTACTTTCTTTAGGTATACAGAGACTGATGAAACTCTCAGAAAGCTACAAAGGACCAGGATTCCATAAGACAAATGGTGGGAAGAACTGTTAGAACTTTTGTAAAAATTATTCTTACCTGAATTTTTGATCATATACTACAGTTAGTCACGATAAAGAAGGATAAAAGGATGAATAAAGGTCAAAGTGTATCAGAGCAGTTAAAGAGTATCAGTGAAATGAAACAACCAGCATAGAATTACTGAAGAGAACAGCAGCAAGCCAAAATATAGGGCCTGCCTCCAGCACGTTCTCAAAAGAAGGAAACAACACAACATCAGTTATCATTTTTTCTTATCTACGAGACCATCTATCTCTATTTTGTTGTAAAATACTTATTAGTTATCCTAGATAATATCTCAATTTGTAATGAGATATTTTGTATAATTTTTGGTATAAATACTCCATCAATTGGAGTAGTAAGGGTGGATTCATATACTTTGCTGTAATATTGAATTTTTCGGAATAAAGTGTTGTTGGAGAAATTTCTTTGTGGCTAGCTGGATGATGAATTGATGCTAAAGACTTTTTACAGGATTCATGTGTCAAACTACAGATCAATAAGTCATCTCTATCTTATGTTTTGAAGTTTTATACTTGTTTATTATATCACTGTGTTTCATTTATGAATGATCAATGAAAAGGATTAAATCAGAAAGTGCTTAAGTGTAATCTGATTTTAATCATTGTTATTCTAAATGTTTTCTTCTAAACTGGTTTTAAACAGCGAATTCTTAATTGCTCCTGTTTTACTAGTTTAAGCATTTTGATTATTTAGTAAAGAATACTTAATTGATCTTTATTGATAATCACTCAATTTCCCTCTTTGAATGTGTTGAAAGATTCTTAATTGCCTTTCATCCATTTTTATTCCATTCCGTTCACTTTAGATCTAAAATTGTTCTATGTTTGATTATCTTTCCCTGTAAAACCATCTTTTGTTTAGAAACTTAATCCAGTGAAGCCATCTTTTTGACTCCATAGCCCAATGGCCTGAACTACTCAATCTTTCCCTCAGCTATCGAATTCCACCACCCAAATTCAAACAAAACCCTTGGACTTTATAACTAGCCTAATACTTTAAAAAACAAAGCTAAATTTTATAGAGAGAGCCCTCTCTAGGTACAGATTGGCTAGATTCTGTACCTAAAATATTGGTTTGTGGTTACCTCGAACCCCTTTCCTCTTCCAACAACTTCAAGGAAAATCTGAATGATAACACCCCCCTTATTTCCACCATGGAAACCGACAACTGGGAAGATGACGATGGATCTGGACGTAGTAAAGTATAAGATTTTTACACCTTTGCTACCTGAAGAAGTACTTGTTGAGGGAGATTTAGTGGGAAAAGTGCCACAACTGCGCATGGAGGACTGGGTTTTCAATGACCGCAATAAGTACCCTTAATTTGAGCCGAGAAGGTATTTGCGCTCTGTAGAACAAGGGCATAATTCAATGGTAGAACCAATGAAATGGATAACATGAATTCAGAATGCAATGCTATTGAACTTGCTATATGTTCCGCACTTTGGGTGCAATATTATCAATACAATCTATTTGCTCCAACTACTGGCCCTAGTGCATGATGATTGTCTATGTTTGGTGGAACGAGTCCCCATTGATGCAATTTTGATCAAGAATATCACTGTACTTCCTTATCTACGATTGGACACCGCTGAAGCATTTGTAGGCAAGGACCAAGATAAGAAGTTGGATAATAAGATGAAGTAGGATTATGGAGTGACAAAGGGAAGCAGGGGTTACTATATTAACTCCATCAAAGATAGGTTGGTGCAATTTGCCACACATATTTTGGCAGGCAAGATCATGCAGAGGTGCCACGTCGAAGAAGTTTCAACACCAGTAATCTCTCTAGCTGCACAATACAACAAAGGCGTAGTATACAAATGGGCGAGATATTTGTGCAAGGAGTTCTTAGATGCTGTAGAGAAGTACAGGAGGAGTCCAAACAACTCCACTATGTGCAACTCTTACTCTCAATCGTGTTGATGGCGTGGAAGGAGCCCGACGAATTGCAGTTCCCTGCTCTAGACACAGATATCTGCGAGGTTGTGCAGTATGCCTCGCTGTGGCATTCAAAGGAGCCTACCCGGGTAAAGGTAAATAAATTATTTTGGTTTAGGTTTGAGATGATTCTACGCACGATGATCAGCCTGAAGCCACAACAATCACCAAGTCTGTTTGCTAAATATTGATGGGTCGTTGACTTTAAAGTGGACTTTCACCATGTGCACATCCGAGCAAAGAAGGATCTTGTAGAGGTTTGGTACGAGCTTCCATACCTGGTGACAGAAGATGATGTGGCGAGCATTGTAAGTAAATGGCCAAGTGATTGGCTAACTCTGCCCACTAAAGGATCAAAGACAGAGCGGGAATGCACAAGTGGTGTGAATACCAATGTGAAGAACAAAAAGAAGGACACCAAGAAGCAACCTAATCATGTCAGCTTCATGACTAATAAGGAGGCCAAAAAACAAGTTGAGTGAGAAATAAAGGAAGATGCTCTAGAGACGGGAGGAGGTGGTGATAATGGTGGCGATGACACATTTGTGGATCCATCAGATCCACCATCCCCTTACATTGTAAATAGGAGTCAGTTCTTGGGTGGCGTAGGCACACGAAAGAAGGTGAAGTCAGATAGGTCCGCCCACCCAAAACCGTTGGTTCTTAGTGAGGGGGACTTTGATGATATTGGTGACACTATTTTGCATGTCACCGAAAATTTGTGGGACAACATTGAAAACCAGTATAAGAAGGTATTAGCGGAGGCCCACAAGGGCCTTAAATAATTATAGGTTCAAACGAGCTAGTACAAGCGAGCGGGCTTCAAGTGAGAGCGACTCAAGTGACTGGGTCACCTGCAGGTGAGAGTACAACATAGCAAGAAATGGAAATTATGACTAGTATTTGCGCAGTACCTGTTGGTCTGTTTACTGAGTAAACTAACACAAGTATTTTATTATCAATCTGGGCTTGTAGAACTTAGAAGCATCTCCAAAATATATGGATTTCAACTATAGTAAATTTTAGAAGATGAATTATTCAAATTAAAGGAAATTCATATTACAAATATTAAACTTAACTAAATAATTTCTAATTCAATTATGAAATAAGCAGAATAAGAAGCTCCTAACATAAGAGAACTTGTTTGTCCTTCTCTACAATACTACTTTATGAACAAAAATCAAAAACCACTAATGAACAATAGCTCAAGATGCATAAAAGAATAATAGAAGAGGATCCTAACTAAGGAGGTCCTTGTTTTCCTTCATTACAAATTCATTCATCATTAATGCCATTGTTAGAAAACTGGAAATTCATAAAATCACTTGAAATCAAGAAAGATGAATTCTAGCTTCTAGTCGCTAATGAGATAGCAGGAGAGTTTAACTTAAACATTGGGTTGACCCTTCATATGCAGATTAGAAATTACATTAGGATTCATTAGCAATCATAACATATCATCATACATCTAATTAACTGGTTAAACATGAAACAAAACTAGTTCAGGAAATTGCAACTAAGCTATTAAAACACAATCAAGAATTCACCATATAGAACATCAGAAAAGGAGATAGCACTGGTTATTCAATTAGCTCTCAAAGTTTCAAAATTATCAAAGTGAAATTATACAAATTCTACATATCATGCCTTCAAATGTCTTTGGCTTAAATAGAGAAATATGAAACAAAATTAACTAAAATGTCTCTAACATCCATGTCTATCCTTATCCTATCTATTTTGGTCGATCTCATCCATATAATCTCTCAAAATTTGGAAAATCCCATAAAATGCTAAATTTGGCCTATTTCTTAGGGATTTCCAGAATAGCAAGTCCTATTTGATCGCCTTTAACTAGGCCTATTTAAGCTCGGTTTGAATGAAACAATAGGTGCACGTCCATTCTTAGTTCCCAAGCTTTCTAGAAATGTTCTCAGTTCGAACCCATGTGTCCTACAAGTATGACATCAATGAAGTCATTCGAGAATTTCTGGTCTTGTCCAAAAATGCACTTAAAATTCAATTTTTGTAAAAACTTCTAAAAATTGCAAAACTTAAATTACATACCTGAATATGCATAAATTGGTCAAAATAGAGTGAATATGGATGGTATATGGATGGATAACATGGTAATAAAGTGTATTTACTTTAAAAAAAGAAAACGGATAAAAAACGAGGGCTAACATCTCCCCCTTGCTGATGTACAAACATGTCCTCATGCTTGCTTCCTTTTCTTGGATCTCCTGAGCTATGATGTAGATACTGTACCTGATACATATGCCTCATACTGTGTTTCTTGCAAAAGTAAATCTATCTCTTTATATTGTTCTCCCTTATAGATTGAAGCCATGACTTTTGATCTTCCATACTTATACTTCCATGTGTTTTTCTCATTTAGCCACCTGTAAACTTGTTTAGAAAGAAGGGTATTCTTTGTCTCTAATTTTCCAACTTTCTCATTAAGCTTTTCATTTTCCTTGATCAATTTGGCATTTTTTTTCCTATATGTCTTGTTCTTTTGCTTCAAATGCCTCTCCAGAATTTTTCTTACCTCCAATTGATTTGTCAACTCTTTTATTTTTCCAAGGTGCATCTCTTTCTCTAATTCTCTTGCATCTTTGGAAAATGAAGTGGCTTTTACCTCATTATTATAAATTATGAATCTCTCTCCGATGTATTTTCATAGGCTTCTTTTTTTAATCTCTCAATGATTTCATCCACTTGTTTTGCTATGGGAGGTGTTTTGACAATTTGTACCTCAGGGTCTTTATCTTTACTACTTGTTTCGGCTGGGGTTTTTCTTCTATGTCTCTTGGGAATGGATAGGAAGGATGCTTCTCTCTCAATCACGACAGTGTCTTGTTGCTTTTTGGACCTTGTGCTTGGATAAAGAGGTGAGTTCATTATGCTCTTTGTTTCATGCACTGGTTTAAACTTCTCCTCTATCGTTTGTTCTTCAAACTAATGTTGAGTTAAAAACTCTTTCCACATTACACCCTTGGTTTGCAACTGATACTCTACAAGAATTTTGATGACTCCCTGATGGTATATTTGTGCCTCCTTGGGTTTAGTTTCATTCCTCACATTCTATATCATTTTAATCAAATTTTTAGAGAAGAAGTATGGAAAATTTATTTTCACTTCCCCCTTGATATGCTGGAGCAATTTGATATAATAGAGATGCATTATATTGTGCCTAATGTCACATGTGAAAAATATCTGAATAATTAACACCAGCTCTGCCCATGGCTCATTAAACCATTCCCTCATAATACCCTTGGTTATATCAAATGATCCCTTCCTATTTTTTTCCACAAAGAAAGTCCATCCCTTATATTTAAAGTGCAAACCCTTATGATATTGTTCCCCTGATAGTGGTAGATCTAAGGCTTGAGAAATGGATTTTGGATTTAATGGGATGACTAAGTTTCCCACCATGGTTTTCTCTTGTGTTTAATTGTTTATGAACTCCTTTATGATGCTCTCATTGTGTCCATTAAACTTTTGGAAGAAGCCTATTAGACCAGCTTGATAAAGTTTTTCTATGGTCTATTTTTCCCAATGCTCAATCTGGAAATCTTTTGGTTCTACCTAGGTATCCATATGCTCTGAAAACCAATTTATGTAATCTTGCACTGTCAACACCCTCATTTTGAAAATAAAAACTATGCATACATGATCTTGTTGATTTATTCATGCATTTTGTTCATGGTGATAAGGCTTACCTCTTCTTTGATGCTTTTAACAAAGGAATGAAATCAATCTTCTTCAACCTCTGTTCTTTTACAAAAATGAACCCACTACTTCCACAAATTGATAAAAACACAAAAATTTGATATATAAAGATTATAAAAACATTATAAACATGTTTTTATTATTCTATTTTTCATTTTTCTACTGTTTTATCAAAATTTTGTAAAAAATACCCTCTCTTTTGATGTAGAATTCCCTATCTGTAAATGGAATTTGTAAAAAATAAAAATAAAAATTCATGCCACAGTGTCTTTCTGCTCTTCAAATTCATACATAATTCTTCCTCTCTTGAGACAATTCATTGTGCATTCAACCTGAAATAATATAGGCTCATTGTGTGCAAAAATATTCAACAAAATACTCACTGTGTATATGTCAAATGGCTTATGAAATGGCTCACTGTGTTCTCACTGTGCAATACTCTATTTTTTTAAACAAAATATGACAATTTTGAGGCTGAATGTGGAAGAAATTCAATTTCGTTTACCTACTTTGGATCTATCTCGAGATGTACTCTGAGTTTAGCCTCGTATCCTGCATTTTCACAACACTAATGCTGTTAAGACTCCTCTTCAATCATCTCAGAATCCTCATGTGCTAATAGGTGGCAGATTTACACTAAATGGTGGTAGATACAAGCTAAAGGGTGGCAGAGACACTCATTTATAACTTGTATTTTAACTCGTGGTTAACACATAATCCCGAGATTTATTTATTTTGAATATCCGTTCCACTAATGAGAAAAATATGGGGTTTGTTCTTACCTTCTTACTTCCACAAGATCTCTGCAATTTATGGTGTGTTTAATTAACATGACAGACAGATATCTCGGCTCAAATCTCAGTTAACATGAATGCGCCCACTTCTTATTTCTCTGCTCCTCCTTTGCTATATCTTATGCTTGCTTCTCTCGGCTTGAGTTTCTTTGTTTCATTCATGGCCTTCCTGCATTTTCTCTATCAATTTTGTTCTTCACAAGGTGTTTCAAATGTGTGCCTATGGTTTGCACAAAGTTGACTTCCTCTCTTAGCCTGCAATGGCTATGATGGTGAAGGAAAAACACAATTTACAGAGGTATGTTGGTTTAAAAATGGTAGAGGCTTTACTATTTGCATAGGGTTTGTTTTAATGTTATATCACTGTGTTTTTGAATCTGTGTTGACCGTTTTCTCATGCACTGACCTCTGACTGAGATGCCTCCTTGGCTTAGTCTCTCTGACTTGCTCTACGTACTTGCTCCATGGTGTCTTCATACATTCTGTAATCATAACTCACGTTCTCTGCTTCACTCATTACACTTCCCATCATCTCATTTCTCTTTCATGACTATGTTGCCCACGTTCTCTGTCATTTTGTATTTTATTCATAACCACCTTCATTGTTTTTGCATGCTCATACCTTAATCGAAATGCATCATGATTTCATTCTTTTTATTGCATCATTTCAACTTAGGTTATGTCATATGTTGTGTTCATTGCATTTCCACTTAGGTTTTTTTCATAATTGCATTATCCGCCATATGCATCATTCTATACCTTAGCTTTATCATACATACATATTATTGTGCCATTACATGAAATGAAATATGCATATTTTCATATTGCGCTTTGTAGCTTAGGTTTTCAACTTTGTATTGTTTAATTTTAAAATGACCCTAGAATGGTCATGTTTAAATTAAATTTCTATCATGACACTAACCTTTGTTGTTTTTGTAGGTCAACAAGGATTTGAACATTGGGCCTCTAATTCTTGCTCCATATGCTTAAGAAAATATTTAGGATTAATGTGATGGTTTAAAAAAAAATGATTGAAATGATGGTATATGGAATGATGGTTAAATGTAGGAAAAGGGTAATGAATAGGTGATTATAATGAGTAAAATAATGAGGGTAGGATATAATGGAATGCATATCAAGCACTAAATTAGTCTTAACAACTTCTAGAAAATTTCTAAAAAATTTGAAATTTTAAGAGAAAATTTTTCACTTACTGTACTTGTATTTCCATAAATTGTTTAATGTTAAGGATTTCCTCCGGTCAAATTATGGTCGGCAATGTCCTTATTATCATAACAATGGCTTTTCCAGGATATGTAAAGACTTATTTCTGTTTCATGTTTTCACATCTGATTATTGATTCAGGATCTTTGAATGTTGATGTTGTTCAGGTCCCTTTTGCAGTTTGTAATTGATGTTTCAGGTCCCTTTTGACATGTTCTTCAGGCTTGAATGTTGATGTAGTTCAGGTCCCTTCTGCAGTAATATTACAAATAATGTTTCAGGTCCCTTCTGGCATGTAATTTTCAACAATGTTTCAAGTTGCTTTTGTCATATGATATAGGTCCCTTCTGCATAATATTCTCAATGATATCTCAGGTCCCTTTCTGCACAATATTGTCAATGATGTATCAGGTCCCTTATGCATAATATGTCCAATGACGTATCAGGTCCCTTTGTAGTTGTAATTCAGGTTCCTTCTTCAATTCAACTGCACAAACTATTTACATAGTTTTATTACAAACTTTCCCCTTGCCGATGTTAAGACTTTTCCTCAAGTCTTGCATGTCTTGGAGGATTAACTCTGCAAAATCACACTTAAGTAAAAACAAAACAAAATAAAAAATTCATATTGGCCAAACAAGTTGGTTTTCTGATATTAATTCGAGTTTTTATTGTGTCAGTCTCTTGGATTTTCACAACCAAACTCTTTTATTTTTACTTTTATTCTTCTAGAACTAAGGAAGACATATTATGCTCTTCCATTATTTCCATATCATTTTATGTTCAATTTCTTTTCATAAAATCTTCTTTATCGATAGGCCTATTTTAGACTTTAAGCCTATGTCCATTCACTCCAAATGAAATTGACGCTTCATCTATTGTTTTCATTCTGACTACTCCATTGTCAAAGATCTCTTCTATCTCATATGGCCCAAGCCAATGAGTTGTAAACTTTGCCTTGAAATATTTAAACTTGGAGTCAAACAATAGTGCCCAGTCTCCATTTTGAAAAAAAATATTCTTGATGAATAGATCATGCCATTTTGTTCTTTGCTCTTGCACTAATTATGTATGTTCCACTACGTGTTGTCTTATTTAATCCAATTCATTTAATTGATTCACTCTTTGTGCTTGTGCTTCAGATAATTCCATTCTCAATTTTACTGCAATTTTATATGTATGTATTTGAAATTCTATGGGTAACAAGACTTCCTTACCGTATACCAACTGGTATGGATTGAATCCAGTTTTGTTCTTCCATATGATCCTATAGGCCCATAGGGCATCTCTCAAATTTTTCAACTAGTCTTTTCTATTCATCTGCATAGTTTTTGTCATGATATTCTCCAAAACTTTGTTAGTAGACTCCACTTGTTCATTCACTTGCAGATGGTACAGAGTAGATTTTCTATGTTTGATCTTGTACTTTTCTCTAAGATCCCTTACAAGCTTGGAGGTGAATTGTGCTCCCAGGTCTATAACAATTTGTCACGGAACTCCATAAATTACAAATATTTATTCAAATAGAAAAGAAACCATTGCTTCTTCTATTGCTCGTGCCACTGCTTTTCCTCCGCCCACTTAGTAACATAATATGTACATACCAAGATGTTCTTCTTTCAGTTTGATGGAAAGTTTATTGGTCCCACACCATTTCTCAAATGGTTCTATGATTACTTGTGGCTTTAATGGAATTTCATTTTATGCCACTGATCTTCCAATTCTTTGGCAGATGCCACATCTCTTTACATAGGCCTTCGAGTCCTTAAAGATTACCAGCCAGTAGTAGCCAATTTTGAGCACTTTGTATCCCATCCACTTGTCTGCAAAATGACCATCACATGGCTCATCATGACATGCTTTCAAAATATCTATAATCTCATATTCTCTAACACATTTTCTTATTATTAGATAAGAACTAGTATACCAGTGGTCACCATTTACCCAACTATATCTAGCACTTTCTCTAATTATCTTTATTTTCTATTTATTTGTGTAATGGGATGCTAGGATTCCAGATGATAAATAGTTGGCTACATCTGCAAACCATGGAGTTTTGACAGTTATAGAAAATAGATGTTCATTTGGGAAATGATCTGAAACTGGATTTGGATCACCAGGTGAATGAAGTCTTGATAGAAATTTTGCTACTTGATTATCCTTACCTGGTCGATCTTCTACAACGATGTTAAATTCTTGCATCAATAACAACCATCTAGTAATTTTTCCATTTGTAATTTCTTTGTTCATTAAATATCTTATGGTTAAATGATCAGTGTGAATGAATACTTGATAGCCTGTTATGTAATGCCTAAACTTATTAACTGCATGTACTGCAACTAACATTTCTTTCTCTGTAACAGTATAGTTCAATTCTTTTGGTGTTAATTTTTTGCTTATGAAGTATATGGAATAATTAAACTAATTCTCTTTCTGTCCTAGTGATGTTCCTATAGCAGTGTCAAATGCATCAGCAAATATATGAAATGGAAATGACCAATTGGGTCGTCAAAGAATGGGTGCAACTGAAAATTTTTCTTTTAATATCTCAAATGCATTTTGAAAATTAGTTTTCCATTGGAATTCCATAGGTTTTGCAAGTAACTTGAATAAAGTCAGAGTTATTTTATTGAAATTTTCAATAAATCTCCTATAGTAGCCTGCATAACCCAAGAAACTTCTTACTTCCTTTTGTGTTGTGGGTGGCATTAAATTCACAATGACTTTTATTTTTGTTGGATCCACCTTAATTCCTGAAGAAGAAATATGGTGTCCCAACACTATTCCCTCAGTTAACATCATAAAGCATTTTTCATTATTGAGTGATAGATTTGTCTCTATGCATCTTTTCAAAACATTTTCAAGATTTTTTAAATAATCATCAAATGTTCCGTCATGCATAGTGAAATCATCCATGTATACCTCTACACATTCATGGATCAGATCAAAAAATATTGCAAGGTCTGCTCTCTGAAAAGTAGCAGGTGCATTACATAACCCAAAGGGAAAAACATTATATGCATATGTTCCCCATGGACAAGTAAATGTTGTTTTATCTTGGTCTTCCAACGCTATCTTTATCTGATTGTATCCACTAAATCCATCAATAAAATAAAAGAATTTCTTCCCAACTAATGAATCTATTACTTGATCAATAAATGGTAAAGGGAAATGATCTTTTAATGTGGCTTTATTGAGCTCTATGTAGTATACACAAATTCTCCACTTTCCATTTTTCTTAGGCATTATAACTAAGGGAGAACCCATTGACTATCAGAAATAGGATAGATGAATCCAACTTGTAACAGTTTCTGCAATTCTTCTTTCACTATTTCCTTCATCATAGGAATCATCCTTTTTGGTGGTTGTCTCGCAGGTTTGATTTGATCATCAGTGTAAAGGTGGTGAACTCGTGTCTTTGGGTGAATCCCATGCATATCTGTGTAATACTAGGCAAAAGATTTTTATTATTTCTGTAACAGTGCTATTACCTCTTGTTCTTGTGATGATTGTAAGTTATTACAAATATTCAAATTCCTTCCAGGACTTATTTTGATGATTTTATTCTTTGAATTGGTAATTGAGTTAACAAGAAAATTACTTTCAAATGAGTTTTGCAGTGATTGAATAGTACAGTTTTCCTGGAAACTCTGATTTAAAAGATGACTTGCAACTTCATATTGTGTTATTCTAAGTTGCTTCGAAATATTTGGTTCTGAGATGAAAAGATCTAATAAATCCTCATTTTCTTCCTCTTCTCTAAAATTATAGACTTGATTAATACTAAGAACAGATTGAATTTCATGTTATTCTTCTCCATCAAGCCATGATAATAAAGAAGGATATTGTGTTGGAGGATACAATGTAACATGTTTCGTTTCATCCCCATGTGCAATAATCATACTTCCTGACCTGCATCCAATGAAGGCATCTACAGTGGCTAACCATGGTCCACCTAAAATTAATGGATGGCCTCCTAAAATTGTTTTTGGCTGAAAAATGAGGAAGTCTACGTGATACTCCCATGAATCCAGAGAGACAATGATATCTTCTAATATTCCTTCTGGTACAACTTTAGATCTGTTTGCAAGTTCCAAAACTGTAGTAGTAGGTCTAATGTTGTTCAAGTTCAAATGTTTCATAGTCTCTGTAGTCATAACATTTATAGCTGCTCCCAAATATATTAACGTGTTTGGCACTGAAAAATTATTGATTAAAATGGTAACCATAGGGATCCTAGGATCAACATATTTTTCAATTGTTGTCTTTGTAGACATGAGACTAGCTAATCTTCCAATGACCTGGATTGTGGGTGGATATCTTTTTCTTCTGCTAGATTTCTTGATGCATAACTCCTTTATTGTTTTTGCATATATTGGAATATATTTTATTGCCTACAACAAAGGAATTTTCACATATGTATTCTTAAATTCATCTAAAATATCAAATTCAGGCAGAGACATTGGGATTTTTAGATGTACTAACCTCTCTGGATAAGGTGGTGTTTGAGTCATAATAGATTTTCCCTTCTGAATTTGATTTTCTGGTTGAGATTGTTGAATTTGTTCTCCTTGTTTAGTTTGTTCTTCTATTATTGGAGGAGAATATTTGTGCAACACCTTCCCAAACCTTAAGTGGACATCTTGTATGGGAAGAATGGAATATGTAGGATATTATGTTGCCTATTCCACATTGTATGCTGGTTTATCCACTTTGTTACTTGGATTAGCTACTGGTTGAGCTGGAAATTGTGTTGGTATAGGAGGTGCTTGGTTAGAAGGCAACTAGAGCTACTGAGGTTGAGTTAGCATTGGTGCATGATTTTGAGGTGGAAATGGCATTGGTTGATGTTGCTGGAATCGTTGGTATTGGAATGGTTGTTGAGGGTATGGTTGTTGGTATGCCTGTTGATATTAATATTGTTGAGGGTAAGGTGGCTAGTTTTCATGACTATATCCTCTCCAACCTTGTGTAGGTTTATTTTTATATTCCTGTGGAGGCCAAGCCTGCCATGGCATTGGAGTGTTCCATGAATTCTGAGGAGGATATTGAAAATTTTGGGGATTTTGTTGAGGGAATTTTTGAGGCATCCTTGGTTGCCAAGGCCTCCTTGGTGCCATATAGTAGAGAGAATCTACCCCTTGTACTTCTTCCATTTGCAACTCTTTCAATTTTGGGCAGTTTTCAGTTGCATGATTCTCTATTCAAAGTCCACACACTTGTATACCTTGCAAAGGACATTCCCTAAGTGAATGTTTTTCCCTACACTTCAGACAAAATATTGCTAAGATTTGATTCCAAAAGTGCTTAAGAGATTTGTTTTGAAATTTTCTAGTAAACTTCCTATTTCTGCTCTTGTTACTCCACTTGTTGCAGATTTGGAAGCTCTTGATGTAACATCCCTCTTTCCAATTTTTGATCTTCCCCTAGAATATTTCTGACAAAGTTCAGCAATTTCATCAAATGGTAGATTTGAGATATATCCTTGTCCCATCACATTGAGGATATCTAAGTATTCATCTCTGATACCCTTAAGAAAAATTGTGCAGATGGTATCAATATTCAGAGAATGTTGTTTGGATTTTTGCAAATTGTAAAGAAATCTCCCTAAATACTCCTCCAAACTTTCATCTTCTTGATGTATCATTCTAAAAATGTCTTCTTTTGAGTCTTTATCCCTGTAGTAAGCTTGATACTTTTTAAGAAAAAATTTCTTCACATCGTCCCAAGAAGCAATTGTATGTTTTCCTAAACCCATAAACCATTTTAATGTTGTTGCTTTCAAAGTAGCAGGAAAGAGACAAAGCTTGTGTGTGTCATCTGTGTATCCATAATTTCTACATAAAATATCAAATTCGAACATAAATGAATCAGGATCTTCTGTTGACATTCCATAAACATTAGGAAATATAGAAGGTGGAATTTTTTTCATTTTCACTTCTTCTCCTAGTATTGTTGTTGTGTCTAATATTGGAAAGCCAAAAGAAACTTCCTGATTATTATCATTTTCTTATTCATTATCACGTAGTCTCTTGTTTTCATTTCCACTTTTTGCTTCTTCCTCTATCCTTCTTAGTGCTTCTATTCTTCTGTCTTCCTCTCTCTTTCTTTCTGCTTCCAATTTCCTTTCTTCCTCTCTTTTCCTTTTCCATTCCCTTTGTTGTCTCTCATATTCAATTCTCTGTTCAAGAGTCATAAGTGGCATTAGATCCTTCTCCTTCTTCAGTCATTTCTTGTTCAAATATTTGTAATGTTTCAATATGAGATTGATTTGGTGTTTCCCCAACTATCTTAATTTTTTCAAGGACAGGTTGTTCTAATTGTTCGACAACTGGTTTTCTTGTTTCCTTTTGTTTTCCTAGGAAAGGAGTTTCTCTTGGTGATTGGTTTCTTCTTACCTCCAAAGCCAACAAGGTTTGTCTTTCAATTAGAGTTAATATTTGTCCTGATCTCTATTTTTTCTTTAACTTCTCTAGAGTAGTTCTTCCAGCAACTAGTGTTGTTAGTCTTTTGTATGGTTGAATTGTTGGGGGGTTTTGTTTAATGAATCTACCCTTCTGATCTCTATCTCTAGGCATAAAAAAATATAACTTGAAAGAAAAACTAAGTTTTGGTTGTTTTTGATTTTATAATTTTTTTAGATATTTTTATATTTCCTAATTGACTATGTTGATGTATGCTTCCCCGGCAACGACGCCAAAAATTTTGGTCTGTTTACTGGGTAAACTAACACAAGTATTTTATTATCAATCCGGTCTTGTAGAACTTAGAAGCATCTCCAAAATATATGGATTTCAACTATAGTCAAGTTTAGAAGATGAATTATTGAAATTAAATGAAATGCATATTACAAATATAAAACTTAACTAAATAATTTCTAATTCAATTATGTAATAAGCAGAAGAAGAAGCTCCTAACTTAGGAGAACTTGTTTGTCCTTCTCTATTATACTACTTATGAACAAAAATAAAAAACCACTAATGAACAATAGCTCAAGATTCATAAAAGAATAACAGAAGAGGCTCCTAACTAAGAAGGTCCTTGCTATCCTTCATTACAAATTCATTCATCATTAATGCCATTGTTAGAAAACTAGAAATTCAGAAAATCACTTAAAAGCAAGAAAGACGAATTCTAGCTTCTAGTCCCTCATCAAATAGAAGGAGAGTTTAACTTAAACACTGGGTTGACCCTTCATATGCAGATTAGAAATTAGATTAGGATTCATCAGCAATCATAACATATCATCATACATCTAATTAACTGATTAAACATGAAACAAAACTAGCTCACGAAATTGCAACTAAATTAACCAAAAAGTGCACTTAGCTCGGTGTGGGGGGCCTCCACCCTTGCCTCGCACACTGTGACCACTTTCAGCTACTCAAACTCAATCAAGAATTCACCATATAGAACATCAGAAAAGGAGATAGAATTGGTTCTTCAATTATCTCTCAAAGTTTCAAAAATATCAAAGTGAAATTATACAAATTCTACATATCATGCCTTCAAATGTCTTTGTATTAAATAGAGAAATATAAAACAAACTTAACTAAAATGTCTGTAACAGCCATGTATATCCTTATCCTATGTATTCTGGTCGAGCTCATCCATCTAATCTCTCAAAATATGGAAAATCCCATAAAATGCTAAATTTGGCCTATTTCCTAGGGATTTCCAAAATAATAGGTCATGTTTGACCACCTTTGACCGGGCCTATTTAAGCTTGGTTTGACCGAACCAATAGGTGCACATCCATTCTTATTTCCAAAGCTTTCTAGAAATTTTCTTAGTTCGAGCCCAGGTGATCCAGGTGGATATTGGTGGCCACCCACCTATTCCACTTGGGGCCCCACCAATGTCTCTTTCAGTTTTTCAGTTTCAGCACAACTAACTATTTTTAGCAGTTTTTCGGGTCTGGAACTTCTAGAGTCGTTTTGAGGTCCTAAACGACATTTTTGGGCATCGTTTGTTTGGAGAATATGATTCCGTTTCAGAATCAATATTCACGGCAATAGTTGTATTCCTCAGATAAATATTTATAACAATGTATTATATGCGTCAAATGGAGATCATATGCCGAAGTTACGTCCCCGGGAAGTTGAAACACCAGTTTACCCAAACAGGACCCATAATTTTGGCGCTTCATCTCCTAGGGTTAGGTTGTTGGACGTTTAGAGTTCTCCATTGTTTCTCAATAATAAATAGGCCCTCGAGCCTCATTGTAACATAGTTCAGAGGTCTGTAGCTGCCACATCTCTTCTTAGAGATTTGCTACCAGCACCCTAGCTAGTTTATTTCCATTATGTCTGTAAAAAAATTTCAATTATTTGATATTAATGAAATGAAGTGTTATTTCCGCTGCATCTTTGTATTTATGGTTATATGTGTATTCTGTTGCGTTCCTACATAAATCTGGATCATTTTCCTCCCCACTTAGGAAGCAATGGTCCCCATTGCGTTGACTTCCTCCTTGAGATGAGGAAACTTATGCTGAACTTGGTCCCTGGTGAACCACTTGCCTTGGTGTAGGAGTTGGCCAGCTTTGACAACCCGATACAGTTGGATCTTCCGTTGGCGAGTGTTCTTGATTTGCATGTCCATGATACAATCTGTGGTGGCTTGTTCCATGCATTATGGGTTTAACTCTTTTGGTGTGAGTTCTTCTGCAATGTCAGAGGTGTCCAGTAGAGGTGGGAAGTAGGGATGAAGGCGGTTGACATTGAATACTAGGTGCAGACCAAGGAATGGTGGAATACTGAGCTCAAAGGCATTTTTCCCTATAACCTTAGTGATGGTGTATGACCCATATCAGAGCGGGCGAAGCTTGCGGTGGGGTCTAGTGAGGCACTTCTTCTTCAAATGTAGCCACACTTTTTTGCCCACCTGGAAGTTGTGTGGCACCTGTTGTTGATCATGTCATTGCTTGTACTTAGCATTGGATCTATCCAATATGTCATGAAATTGTTGGCGAATGTGCTGAATGCACTTGATGAAGTTTTTCGCTTTGTCAGCTTTAGACTAGACATGAGCTAAATCGGTCGGAGTAGCTGCAAATGGCATGGCTACGTCAATGGAACATAGTGGCTGGAATCCCAAGCCCACCTGAAAGGGGCTATGGTTGGTTGAGCTATGGAGAGCCTGGTTATAACTGTGTTGTACATAGGGGAGGCTCTCATCCCATGTGTGTGGATGCTTTGAATTGTACATGCGCAGAATGTGTACAATCATCCTGTTGACGACCTCTATCTGGCCATCCGTTTGGGGATGGAAAGCTGTGGACTTGGTGAGCTTGGTGTCCAACATTGACCAGAGGCTGGACCAAAATGTGCTGAGGAACCTACTGTCATGATCTGATATGATAGACTGTGGGATCCCAAAGTGAACCCACACTCGTTCAAAGAATAGTTTAGCAGTGACTTCTGCTGTGATATTCTTCTTGCAAGTCTCCATAATGGCCATCTTCGAGAATCTATCGACGACCACAAAAACACAGTTTTTTCCATGCTTAGTAGAAGGAAGGCATGACATGTAATCCATGGAGATGGATTCCCAAGGTCGACTAGGGGTAGGTAGCGGAGTATAGAGCCCTTGCTTCTTGATGGTCAGTTTGGAAATGGCGCAAGTAGTGCAGGATCTGATGTACTTCCCGACATCCTGTCGATAGTTCGGCCAATAGAAATACTTCTACAGTACTGCCCCTATTTTCTTAACCCCAAAATTCCCAGTGACTCGACTATAGTGCGCTTCCCATATCATCTTGGGACGCTCGATTGAAGGAACACAAATGTGTCCTAGGTGACATAACAGTGCATCTTGGAGGTGAAATTTTGGAACTTGCGTACCCCCCAAGAGTGCCTTGTATGTGTGGCTGAATTCTGGATCGCTTTTGTAGAGAAGTGGCCAATCAGAAGTCTCGTGCCCACAAGAGTTGAGAACTGTGGTTATGTCCACGATCAATGGTCGGCTAAGGCAGTCAGCAACATTATTGGTGCTACCCTTCTTGTACTTGATGTTCAAATGAAATTGTTGTAGATATGTGGACCACTTCTGATGGCGATAATATGAACTGCAGGGGTTGGTGGTTTGTGTGGATGATTGTTTCCTTCCCCAAAATGTAATGCTTCCATTGTCGACAAGCCTGCACAATGGAATACATTTCTTTGTCATAAGTGGGATACTTGAAAACTGTGTCAGACAATGTCTCACTGTGATATGCCACTAGATGCCCTTGTTGAGTAAGAACTACCCCAATAGCATAGTCAAAGGCATCTGTCTCGATCTCAAATGGTTGTTGCAAGTCTAGTAATGTGAGCATTGGGGCAGAATGGAGGTGATGTTTCAATTCTATGAACGCCTTCTGTTGAGATTTCGACCAAAAGAATTTTTCTTTCGCTTCTCCCTTGGTGACTTGACTCAAGGACCAAGTGATATGAGAGAATCCCAACACAAACCTGCGGTAGAAATTAGCAAGACCCAGAAAGCTGCAAAGCTCTGTTAGAGTGGTTGGGGCTGGCCAATCCTGAATGACTTGGATCTTGGCTGGATCCACATGCACCCCCATTTCATCAATAATGTATCCCAGATATTGAACCTGGGTCATGCCAAAAGTGCACTTCTCCAAATTGGCACACAACTTGTGTTGTCATAGTGTTTGGAGGACTTCTCGGATGTGGTGGAGGTGCTCTTCCCAAGTCTGGTTGAAGATCAAAATGTCATCCAAGTAAACCACTACAAATTAGTTGGTGAATGGATGCAATATGTCATGCATCAACCTCATGAATGTTGCAGGAGCATTCGTCAACCCGAAATGCATGAGGATCCATTCAAAAAGGCCCTCCTTGGCTTTGAAGGCAGTCTTCCACACATCAGAGGGTTCGATTGGTACCTGGTGATACCCAGACTTCAAGTCAATCTTGCTGAAATATTTTTCTCCTTTGAGTTGGTCCATAAGGTCATCAATCCATGGGTTTGGGTACCTATTTCGGATAGTGGTCTTGTTCAGTGCCCGATAGTCAATACAGAGTCTCCAAGTCCCATCCTTCTTCTGTACCAACACGATCAGGCTCCCATAGGGCAATGAACTTGGCTGGATGTGACCTTTCTGCAACAGCTCCTGAATCTGCCTCTTGATTTCATCATTCTCCAGAACATAGCGCCTATAGATCGGTCCATTAGGTAGCGGCTCACCTGGGTTCAGGTCAATGGGGTGCTTGACCTGACAGTGTAGAGGTACCCCTGTGAGTGAGATGAAGATGTCCCCATACTCCTCCACAACCTTGTCCATTTGTTTTTGTTGTGCAGAGGTGCCATGTCTGGAGGTCGTGGCCACAATCTTCTTCTTGCCCTATGGGCGGATCATCAGGAAAACAAATTTCCTGGTTTGAGAAATGAGCTTACTACATTTTTTTGCAGTAACCAAAGAGATAGTGGGAGGTAGTGGTACCTCTGGTATCCTGTACAACTTATTTCCCAAAGTAACAATAACAGCGCGAGGTCGGGACTCATACATAGCATGTCGCTTCCACAAGTATGGTTGGCCTAACAATACATCAGAAACATCAATAGGATCAATGTCACACAATACCTCATCCGTGAAGGGCTTGATGTTATAGCGAAGGAGGCACTGCTAGCTGACGTGGAGATCCCGTCCTTGGTGAAGCCACCCAATGGTGTATGGTTATGGGTGCGTTGTGGTTGGCAAGCCCAACCGCTTCACGACATCTACTGAAATGAGGTTCTTTTGGCTCCCATTGTCGACAATGAACTGTAGCGAAGAACCCTTTACCCACATCTGGGAGTGGAAGAGATGCTCTGCCTCCTCTAGATCTTCTGGTTCCTCCTTCTAGATCTTCGTAGTGGCAACAATGGCGTTGGGCTCCGCATCAATAATATAATTCCCTTTGTCATTCCCCTTGTGAGGTTTTGATTTAGAGTCAGAGCATGCATCTAATTTAGAAGCCCTCATCTCAGCCACTAGCGACTACTTGGCCTGACACTCATTTGTGTTGTGAGTGGAGCTCTTATGGAACTCACACCACTTTCCCATGTCCTTCTTTGGCTTCACGGTGTTATTCTTTTCTTGTGGCTTTGGCAGGTTGACTTGGGCCACCATGCCTTAGCTTTTTCCTTTAGTTTGCAGTTTGGGGACACCTTTCCCTTGATTTTAATTCGCAGATCCAAAGTCTCGCTTCTTCTGTTTGAATTTCTGCTCAATCTTGGCAGCATACTGGTATGTCGTACCAAGTGAGGAGATGTCGAGGATGTCCATTTCCTCCTGAATGTATCTATGCAGACAACTACAATACTTCAACACCAAATGTTTCTCTGAATATTTGATACCCAACTTTGTGCGCAGGGTATGGAACAGATTCGTCAGCTCGTGCACATCTTGATCCCTTTGTTGCTGTAATGTGGTCCATTGTATGTACTTGTCCTCATAGCTCCCCACGGGATAGTATTGTTCCTTGATGGCATCTCGGAAATAATTCCAAGTGGGTGCGGTTGAGAACATAGAGGGTTCTGTCTCGTCCTTTTTCTCATAGTAGGTTTCCCACCAGTCCTTGACATGTGGGGTAGCTTTGAGGAGTGAAAAAATAATCTTCTCCCGGTCGGAAAAGTCATGAACTAAGAAATATCCTTCTAATAGATTCAACCATCTATCTATGGCATCTGCGTCTATTTGACCCTCAAATATGGGAATGTCAAAGTTTACTTGTACCTTAAAGGGAGTCGTGCCTCCAGAGTGGCTGTTGGATGCAAATGCGCCGCCAGTGGGCAGTCGTTGAAGGATCTAGGCAAAATTATCCATCATCGAGTTCCTTTGTTTTTCGAGGACCTCCTCAAGAAATATATTGATAGGATATCCTACTCCCTCATCTTTCTTTTCGTCCCCCATGGGCGTCCATCGGGGTTTACGAGGTTGATCTTACAAAGGTTCCACCAAATCGAGCCCTAACTCCTTATACCTCGACCTTATTAGGGACATGCAAAGAAGGATCGAAAAAAAAGAAGACCGCTCTAATACCACTGATCCAGATTTATGCAGGAACACAAAATAATACACTTATAACCATAAATACAAAGATGTAGCGGAAATAACACTTCATTTCATTAATATCAAAGAACTGAAATTTGCTTACAGACAGAATGGATATAAACTAGCTAGGGTGCTGGTAGCGAATCTATGAGAAGAGATGTGGCGGCTATAGACCTTTGAATTGTGTTACAATGAGGCTTGAGGGCCTATTTATTATTTAGAAACAATGGAGAACTCTAAACGTCCAACAACCTAACCCTAGGAGATGAAGCGCCGAAACTATGGGCCCCATTTGGGTAAATTGGTGTTTCAACTTCCCGGGGACGTAACTTCGGCATATGATCTTTGTTTGACGCGTATGATACATCGTTAGAAAGATCTATCTGAGGAATACAACTATTGTCACAAGTATAAATTCCTTAATGAAATCATATCTGCTAGACAAATTATGCCCAAAAAAATTCGTTTAGGGCCTCAAAACAGCTCCGGAAGTTCTGGACCCAAAAAACTGCTAAAAATAGGAAGTTGTGCCGAAACTAAAAAAATGAAAGAGACAATGGTGGGGCCCCAAGTGGAATAGGAGGGTGGCCACCAATATCCACCTGGATCACCAGGTGTCCTGCAAGTATAACATCAATGAAGCCATTACAGGTATTTATGGTCTTGTCCAAAAATGCACTTAAAATTCAATTTTTGTAAAAACTTCTAAAAATTGCAAAAATTAATTTATATACCTGGATATGCATAAATTGGTCAAAATAGAGTGAATATGTATGGTATATGGATGGATAGCATGGTAATAAAGTGTATTTACTTAAATAAAAATGGATAAAAAACGAGGGCCAATAGTATCGATACCTGCAGATACCTTATGCTTTGACACTGCCGAGACTCGGGCTCAAATAGCACATTGGAAGAACACTAGGCTCAACCTTTCTATGCTACCTTTGAAGGCATTGCACGAATTCCACCATGGCGTCACATAAGAGTTGTATATTCACGAGCAGCGTGCCCTATTGAGTATTGAGGATGTTAAGTGAGAGTGAAAGAAAATGGCTAAGGAAAAGCAAAATGCCATATAGAAGTTGCGAAGAAGTAGAAATTGGAGGCACCATCACCAAAGTATGCAACGAATTGCCTGATCAACATATTCAGGCCGAGCAGCACCAGGGGACAAAGTTGAAAAGCTCGCGATGGCAGTAAAAGATTCCAAGGCCAAATTCGATAAGGTGCGACTTGAGTTGCAGATGAAGATCATTGAGTTAAAGTTGCAATTGTGGCCAGATACTCTACCAGAGGTTTGGGAGCAGCACACAACAAAGATTAAGGTTGTTGGCGACAAGATTGAGTCCACAGTGCATGAATGCTTCCAAGTGTTTGAAGACACTATGGACGTCTGGGTTGTCACTGCAGGAGGACCCTCATGTTCAGAAGATTGAAGTGGAAATCCGAGATAAATTGGAACAAATAGACCATATTAAGGTTACCACGAAGACTCTAGCACCAATATTGCGGTATACCCGTACCCAAGAGGGTAAATTTTTGCAGGGATAGATTAATGAGTTGCACAAAAAGGAACAACTTACCACAACCATAACGCAGCCATGGGAATCCGAAGCTAGTCAACTATTGTATATTTTGGAGAAATAGCTGAAAGCGTTGTGCTAGATGTAGAAGGAAATTTCTCAGAAAACGACCAGGCCAGCCATAGAGAAGCTATTGACCAAAGTACGAGAGGTCGAAAATTATTGCACCGAGACAGTTCCACCACTGAAGGATACATTGAGCAACATCAAAGAAAATATTGAGGGCACCAACGTAGTGAAGCAAGATGAGTCACATTTTTTTGTTGGGGGCCTGTTGGACAGGGTACCCCTCGGTTAAATATGTTGATAAAGACTCCACATTTTGAGAAGCGGAGCGCATCACGCAGAAGTAATAAATTCTTAGGGGCTTTGGGGTGGGTCAAAGTCCCTTATTTTGTAAAGGGATGGGAATATTTTGTATACATTGAGATCCACCCATGGTTTTTGGACCGTGGTATTGTAAAAGAGATAGTTATATAAGGAACCTAGAAGTAAGAGGTCGATAGCTCATGAATGAATCATAGAAGAATTTGTATGTGTATTGAGTCTGTATTATGTGTTTTGTGTGAAAGGGAAAGCTCCTGCAGTTGAGTGCACTGAGACCTTAGAAAGTCTGCAGCTGAGTGCGCAAACCCTTACAGCTAAGTGTGCATACCCCTGCAGCTGAGTGCACGGGGCATAAAGTGTTAGATCTAAAGTAATAAAAGAATATTTTGAGGATAGATCTGTGTTGTTTACTTATGTGTTTTCTTTATCTGTTATTTTTTTATTATCTATGCTGAGTTAGGGTTTTTACATATATTTGCATCGTGAAGTCTGGATTATAGTTTCCTATGTTGATAAATGCATGCTCAAGCGGAATCGCGCAATCTGAAAGATATTTAACTATAAGTATTGAACAATGACTACATAGTTAGCATATTTGTTATGTGAAGCTATGATAAGTGCTAAAGAGAATATAAGCCCTAAAGCCACACTCCATAGTCCCTATGGATGCAGAAACCTGGTTTCAACATCCCCTAATATTTCCTTGGGAGAGACTTCGGTGTGCGAAGCGGGTCGTTGCTGAAAGGCCCAGTAATAGTGGGTTTTGTTGGTTCATGCAACCATATCTGAACCTTGGTCTAGACCCCATCAAGCCAACAAGGACTAACTTATTAATACAAGAGATTTTCTTCTTACACTACTTAGTAATGATTATATAGGTTAGAGTATTCATGGTTAGTACTTGTGGTATCTTATATTATTAATCTCATAGGGTCTACAAATCCTACATTGGTAAACACCATAACACTTCCACATATGGTTATCCAAATATAACATCACAAACTTAAAGTGGGGGAAACATCACACAATACCAATCTTTGAAATGGTTGATGTTGTATTGTAAATGGAATTGTTGACTAGTGAATATGTCTTGTCCATAACTCAACCAACCACTGGTGTGTGGCTAAGGGTGTGACATCATTAGGAGCTACATATTCTTAAAAATGCTTATTGATATCAACTTCTCATGAAAACCACTTTAGAAATTAGGTGCAATAATGTCTCCTTCACCCACATCTATGAGAAAAAGAGGCACTTTCCTTTCTTAGGCTCCTTGACTTCCACTATTTGGACCTTTGCAATGGAAATAAATCAATTTATGTTACATTGATGATGTGGTTTGTCCTAGCCATGGAGTCTTATGGTATCATGGTTGAATAAGAGCCCTAGGATTTTAACTTAGCTAATATAAATTGTCTAGCTTAACATTTATAATTATTGTGTTAATGACTTTTGTGGTAGTCACACCATTTTTCCATTGTCCTTCAACTTCTTGATCTTCTTCCTAGCATGTGGATTTTATTGGTTGTATTAGAGTTGGTAACATTTTATCTATCCTTTGTTCCTAGAGTCAATGATGCCTTTAAATATGGTTCGCTCCATGATGTTTTTTAAGAATGTTAAATTGATGTTTTGGGTTGATGCAATTCTATGTGTTGTATACATAAAGAATAAGTGTCCTTCAAATTCAATCAGAAATAAAACTCCTTATGAAATGTGGCATGGCCACATTCCTTCGATAAAGCAATTCAGGGTCTTTGGTTCCACCTGTTATGCTTTGATGCCTAAGGTACAAAGGGATAAACTTGGTGCTAGAAGTCGAAAATGTATTTTCTTGGGGTATTCCAATACCTCCAAAGGTTATCGTCCCTATGATGAAGTCAATAATAAGTTTGTAGTAGCCAAAGATGTCATATTCCTTGAATATTCCAAGACTGAAAATGTTGTTGAGCGGCAACTTGATCGCTTGGATAGATTCACACATGCAAAGTCATTTCAAGAATTTGATAATCAGATATCACATCTTGAAGGGGGGATTCCTATACTGAATCAATTTGTGGAATCATCTTCCGAAGCACTCTCTACCCCACATGAAGACTAACCACGGATGACACCTTGAATGATGTGATTGACAGAATTGGGAGATTGAATCTTGATTCAATTCCAACTCAATAAAATGAGCAGCTTGGGCCATCTCAGAAATTTCCCCCAAAATGGCTAACAAAGACACTAGAAAACGTTCATCCTGATAAGGTTGGAAAGGCAGGAACAAGAAGTTCCACCAGACAAAATAGAGGTGACATAGATAATTATGATTCACCTATTGATATGGATATTGCTTATAACTGTGAACTGAATTTGTCTAGATATATTGAACCAAATTCCTTTAAAAAAGCCTCTTCTCATCTTGAATGGAATGAAGCGATGCAAAATGAGTATGACACCTTGATAAATAATGGCACTTGGAAGTTGGTTGATCCTCCTTTGGGAACCAAACCAATTGGCTGCTCACTTAACAAGCACAAAGCCAGGCTTGTGGCAAAAGGTTTTGCATAGAAATAAGGGGTAGATTATGAGGAAAAATTTCCCCCCACAACAAAATGGGCCACCATCCAAACACTCTTTGCCTTAGCAGCTCAGAAGGGATGGAAAGTCCATCAGATGGATGTAAAAATCACCTTTTTGAATGGAGATCTAAAGGAGAAGGTTTTTATGTCCCAACCAGAAGGATTTGTTGTGAAGGGCCAAGAACGCAAAGTATGCAAACTCATAAAATCCTTGTATGGCCTCAAGCAAGCACCATGAGCTTGGTATGTAAAATTAACTGAGCATCTTCTGAAACTTAACTTCAAACATTTTGATCTTGATGACGCAAATTTTTTTGTTAAGAAAGTTGGGAAAACAATAGTATATCTTTTGATGTATGTAGATGATATTTTGATGACAGGAAACAATGAGAGTTATATTGCATACATAAAGAAAGAATTGAAGAAGGGTTTTGAAATGACTGATTGGGCTATGTTCACTACTATATGGGTATTGAAGTAACTCAACATCCTAAATTTATATTCCTTTCTCAAAAGATGTACATTGGAGATATTTTGAACAAGTTTGACATGGATGAATGAAATCCTTTGACCACTCCAATGGAACAAAACTTGAAGCTCACATCAATTGAAGGGAAGGAATTCAAGGATGCAACGAAGTATAGACATCTTGTAGGAAGTCTTATCTACGTCAATGCTACCAGACTAGACATCTCATTTTCTATTTGAATCCTCTCCAGGTTTATGCAAAAACCTTGTGAAGGAAATTAGTCTATTGCCAAAGGAGTTCTAAAGTACTTGAAGGGGACTCAAGACTTTGGACTCAAATATACACAAGTGGGAGACTTCAACCTGATTGGATACTCTGATTTAGACTTTTATGGGGACAAAGAAACTGAGGTATATACTTCAGGTTATACCATGAGTCTTGGATCGGGAGCTGTCTCATGGAGATCACGCAAAAAGCCAATTCCAACAAATTCCACAACTAAGGTATAATATGTGGCAGTAGCTGAATAAATAAAGGAAATTGTGTGGCTCAGGAAAATCCTAGAATATTTGCAGATGAAACAAATGCATTCAACTCCACTCATGATCGACAATGATTCTGAAATAAAGTTGGCCAAGAACCCAAATTTCCATGATTGAACAAAGCACATCAATACAAAATACCATTTGATTCGACATCATGTTGAGGCAAAAACTATCCATCTACGTCATTGTTCCACAAATGATCAAACTACAAACATCTTTACCAAAGCTCTTGGAAGAGGAAAGTTTGAAAATTCAAAACGATGCTTGGACTCACCAACATCCCTTTAGATTAAGGTGGGAATGTTGACACCTAATCCTAAGGGATTGGGTGAGATTGTAAATTATTTCAAATTAGAAATAAATAAGGCTAAGCGACATTGGGAAATGAATCCCAACAGTCTCACCTCTTAATGTATAAATTCATGCACACCATCCATCCAATAGATATTCCAATTAGCGGAGTTACCTCCTAGCCTAACACCAACAACAACAAAAAATTCCAAATAGAATTCGACGATCCATCTGTCAGGTCCAGGACTTTTGTCATGGGAAAATTTATTTAGGATGCGTAAGACCTCATTAGCGATAACCTCCTGATACATTGTCATATTTTGGGCCTCATCAAACATAGTGGCGTAATCTCGCAATATCCACAATTGATCATCCACATGGTCGCCAATCCTCGCACTAAAAAAATGTTGAAAATGTTGCACAACCGCTTTCTGAATGTCTATTGTGGAATACACTTCCTCCCTCACCTCATCAGAGATCTTCCAGATGCTATTACCTGACCTGCACATGTTTTCATAACTGTGGAAATATTTGGTATTCATATCCCCCACCAATAGCCACACTGCCCGACTTTTAAGTTGCCATGTCTATTCTTGTATGGCCATAATCTTCTATCGGCGCCCTTCAATTTCCTTGATACGCCCCTAAAGTAGTGTATAGTCACCCTGTGAATCGACGGTCCGGATCATATCTTGAATCTCTGCATTAATGCCAGTGAGTTCAGACACAAGGCATTATTTCTTCACTCGCTCCCATTGTTTGACCTTTAATTTTAGACCTCTGAGTATATGCCCAATCTGAGCTAGTGTTCAGTAACCAACCGGTGAAAGTCTAGTTCCCTAAGACATACCTAGTTAAAATTGAATGGATTCCCCCATGATGTCTGAGTAACGCACCAGCTAAGTATCATAAGTCTCTGGTCCAATATAAGAACATATGCCACCCTCGATTGAACAAACCCCAGTCGTTCCAATAAGTTCTTATGCATAATGAATCTATCAAGACTCTTCCTGATAAATTTGCCACCCGACCTCCCACTATACTAGGTAGGACATAGTGTGTGTGGGGGAATGTCCCGCAAATGATTCGACATAAATAGATTATTAAGAAAAATAGATAGTGAATCCATTCTACTCCGCTGACCCCAGTGTTCTTATGAAGATAGTGTAGCATTGAAATCCCCTGCAATGACAAGTGATCCAATTTTAAGTAAGTCTCAATCATCCATCGCTTCCATAAGCTTAAACGATCATTTTATGGAGCATATAGATTAAGAAAGTGGATGTGATCCCTGGACCCGCGAATATAACCAATCACGAGGATGCTAGAAAAAAATTTGAATGCACGGAAGTTTGCCAGAAGAGGGTTCCATAATGCCACCAGTCCACCCGATAAACCATGTGAGTCCACAGCCACCATGTCCCATTTAGGAAACATATCACCGAAGTATGCATAAAATCTATCCGATGTAGTCATGGTCTCCTGACACATGATTAAAAATTGACTACATGAGTTCAAGAAGTTGAGAATAAAGAGAAATTTATTGTGGTCTCCTAACCCATGAATATTATAAGATATGCAATTCATCATGAGCCACCCTTTCCGGGTGATAGTGCTCTAAGAACCTATTGAAAGACCGTGGAAATAAAAACCTCATGCAAGCTTAAGTTAACAGATGACAGTGTAGCCTAAGCTATACCACCCCCGCCCCCCAACAATCCGGCTTGTCGTGACATTCTTCCTAGAGCCTCGGCTGATATGAAATGGGGGAGTGACGACATCACAGTGGTGAACAGGTATTTTCAGACAGGTTCATTGAAGGGTTTTGGAAAAGAATTTCAAAGTCGCTACCCATAGATTTATAAGGAGAGGATACAGGAGTTTTGCCCAGAGGTTATAGGGTGATGGGTAACGCATGTGCAGGCGGGGAGGGAGAAGAGGGGTCAGTAAAATGTTGACAGAATGAGTCACCACCACGCCAATATGAGATTAAAATGGGGAGAGCACCAGTAGATAGTGAGTCCGCTAGTGTCAGTGAATCCTGACGTGTGATAAGAGGGGGTAATGACCCGAGTGACATGTCAGTCGGAAGGTGACCATAGGACCGAGATCGTCGTAAAATGGGGGCTTGCAAGGAATGTTCCACCGGAAGAGTGGGATTCAAAACATTTGATGGAGGTACAGGATCTGATGTACAAACATAATGAGAAGAAGGAAGGGGGGAGGAGGGGGGGCGGGTGAGCCGGTTTATCCATACCTGATAGCTCATTTGAAAAAGGAGGGAACCTCGACTGTTGTGAAGGAGTCGTCGTCGAAGCAATTCACGCATGTCCCCTATTTCCGTTGAGACGACGTGGAAATTTCCGAAGGAGGTGCCCATTGTCGTGACATAATAAACACCTAAATGGTATACACTAGTAATCCACCTGTTGGTGATGTATAGCATATTCCCATGCTAATTCAATCTGAGCAAGTAGTCCCCCAAAGAACCCCAACTCCACCAGGATCCAAGCGAATCTTTTGTCAGGTTGTCCTAGGCACTTAGGGTCCATGTAAATAAACCATCCAATGGAATTTCCAATAGCAGTGAGGATGTGCTTTGTCCAAAACTCCAAGGGTAAACCAGGTAACTTTACGCACACCAAATGATTCCGTGGCACCTCCGATGTAGGATTGAATCCTATGTACCAAGTATGTAATGAGAGAAAACAATGCCCTCGTACCCACGATAGTGCCATAATACGGGCCGCGTCCTCCATGGACATAAAATAGAAACTAAGCCAACCATTCATCAACCTGTAGACCTTTGGTGGGAATCCTAGGAGCCTACACCATTGTGCATTTACCCAATGTTGCATATCCCTATCCATCTCCCAATCAAAATACCATACATCGATCAGTGCCTGGTTCAGTAGGCTCGTCACCCTCTCCCATATAATGTCATAGCCAAAGTTGAGTAGCTTTGTCTCTGGGGACGGTCGATGAGGTTGTTTTCGAGTGCAATGTGTTTTTACAGGAGCATTTGGAATGTCGCCACTAGGGGTCGCCGGGGTATGTATGTCTCACATAGGGTATCCAGTATTTCTGCCACCCTTCCTTTCCGCATGTCCCCCAGGTGGCATCGCGTGTGTTACCCTCTCTACCACGCGGATAACCTCTAGCATGGCCTCTTGTCCCTAGATATCTGCGTCTAGTGTGGCCAGGTAATCCCTGAGGTGTGCCATAAGTGGGCTGGTGATAAGACTGTATAATGTCAATAAGTAATATAAGAAACAACGACAACCACCAATAAATGGATAGTAAGAAAATAGTATTCCCCCCTTCCGATGGTCGCCACAGTTAATGTGCCCTAAAAAACATTAATATAACATAGTACCCGCATATCCAGGTATGTTATAAAATATGAATCATTTATGGAGATTTACCAACCCCAAATAGATATCAGAAAACAAGCACCCATGGAGCAAAGACCGATACAAATTTATAAAAGGGATGATCTCCACCCATCAGTAACATGATCTCAAAGTACACGGTGGCCAAGAAGGAAATAAGTAACAATAAATCATCAACAAATGATAGTTCTAACTATCCACACCGAAGAATTTGAAATATGCCAGAAAATGTAAGCGTCGTAGTCCCATTTTCAAGTAGTAGCCCGCCCAAGAAATGCAAAGTGCCCTGGTGTCCCGCACTTCGACTCTTCCCTGAATCTGCATCCAATCACACACTCCCTAGTATGGAAAAAAACTCCACCAGGCACTTGCGTACTATGAACACCCCAGATATGTGCCAATGGCCAAATGTGAGAAAATACCAGGATTTTTCAGTAACCCAAAATAAAGTTATCATCACCCCTATCTCTATTGGCAACAACAATAAAAGTAGCATCCATAGATCTGCCACCACCTGTTACATAAACGAAATCCACAACTCTTAAAGGGTCGAGATATTACAAATGCTTCCGTCCATCAGTGCCAGAAAAAACTGCAAATCATTTTTTTCCGGATATATCCCACTCTTCGCATTACCCTCTAGAAAATATCCAAGAAAGCTTTTAAAACGTCCCCGCATCATGTAACCCAATGGTTATGAAGGTATAACTAGTATGAAAGGTTGTAATTCCCAGTGTGAAGAGGGGCATGGACGTGGTCCCCCCAACAGTCACCATTCAATTTCGTGTACAAAAACAACTGTAAAAAAAGAGAGGAAAAAAACATGGTCTACTACGCCTATAATCTTGTCATGGCCGCACAACTACCAACTACTACGCCGAGAATAAACATAACCAATCAAGGAACTAAAAGTTCATGGAGATCCACAATAGTTGTAAAGCGACATCAAAATAAGTTACTCAAATTGCAATGAATCCTGCAGTGGGATATGGCTTCGAAGGATACTGAGCTTAAACACACATTCAAATCACAATTGTAGTGATTATTTTATGTAATTAATTCCCAATAAGATGAGTGTGATAATTATTCCTATATCTTTTTTCAAAGATAATTTGGGGAATCAAATTTGGGGGAAGACTCTAGTACCATGTTGAGGTCTTCTATTATACCAAAATCCACGTATATTAGTAAACTTCCAAAACCTTACTATTACCTTGAGTGGGTAATTAGTCCCATGTTCCCGGGGTGGTGGTTAGTCCATGTAATTGATTCTCAATAAGGTGAGTGACAATTATTCCAGTAATTTGGGTAAGGTTTAAGATCAAAATTTCTTGCTACTATTGTGACACCAAGAGTATATTTAAAAATGCACAGACTAGATATGTTAGTACTTATAACTTAGTAAGAGTTAAGATTAGGGTGGAGGCACTGGATCCTACTCGTTGAGCCTTATCATAAGGGGTCAAACATGTCCCTTGGAATTAAACCCAAGTGGAAATCGTGCTCCCAACCATTGGAGCTACCAACTCAAAGCAAAAAAAATTCAAATATTGAAAAGAGATATAGTGTGTATAAATGAATTTAGAATAAAATTGCCATACATTTTTTTTCCAACTAGGTTGAGCCTAGGTTAGGTTCAACCTCATTGAATGGAACAATAACTGCCCACGTGTGAATGTTATCAAAACATTTTGAGACCCTCAGTTGAACCTAAACACCTAATCAGACAATTTTTATCCCACTCAGTTTTAACCCCTTAGATATGAAACAATAAGTCAATAAATATTAAACCCCCTAATCAATTATTCTACAAGTCACATTTATGTTTGATTGTCTTGGCGAATAGCATATTTATTATACATTTAAAAATAAAATAAAAAGAGGAAAAAAAAACATGTATATAAGAGATACTTTGAAAATATTAAACACCATATGATAAATCAACTAAATGAGAAAACAATAAACCAATAATTTATTTACCACATGATATTTACTATTTACTTTAATAAGACATTCATAATTTTTGATAATACACTCTAGTGTTTTTTTTTCCTACCATACCAGATATTTTGAAGTTAAAGTTCAAAGGGGGAGAGAGAAGATCTGGTCACGGAAAGGACAAAGCCAGCAAACAATTTGGGCACTCCATAAAACCAAAGAACCGTACTCTAATTATTAGGCTTTTTTTTGGGTGCACTTCTAAATCAATTTTGTTGGAGTTTTCTTAATCGATTGTGTTGGAGATTTAAAAGGATTCGAAAATTTAACTTTAAATTTTTTAAATATTTTTTCGGGATATTGGATTTTATTTTATCTAAAATTGTATGATAATATTTAAAATTTATTAGAATTAGAATTATAATGTTTCAAAATAAAATTGTTTGAATAAGATAAATTATAAAAGAGAAAAATATAAAAATAATATAATAATTTATTTTAAAAATATAATTAAGTTTATAATATGTTTATATTAAAATAAGATTTTCACAACTTCAATTTAATTATCACTAACTATTATTACTAACTATATCTTTATAAAGTATTTTTAACAATATTAGATAAAATGTCGATATTTATTTCAAAAGTAATTATGAATTTAGGAAGAAAGATTAATATTTATTTTAAAAGTAGTTATGTAGTTTTTGTTTTTTTAATTAAATTAATTAATTAAACAAAATTTCATATGAATAAGTGTTATATAAAATGAGTTATGCTTTTTTGGACATATGGTATTGATAAGTCATGGTATTGTAACAAAATTTATTTAAAAAAAAAAAAACCTCAATTATTGAAAAGAGATATAATGTGCAAAAAGGAATTTAGAATAGAATTGACATGTATTTTTTTTCAACTAAGTTAGATTCAATGCCAATATTAAATAGAACAATTACTAACAACATGCAAGATGCTATCACAAACATTTTGCAAGTTTGAGTTAAGTCTAAACACCTTGAAGTTGCGAGACAGTTTTTATCCCACCCACCCTTAACTCTTAATATTTGAATCAACGAATCAATAAAGACTAAACTACAAATCCGTAGACAACTCCTTTTACAAGGCCGTAGTCTAAGAAACCCACAGAATAACCCAAAAATTCCGGTAAGATTATGAAAAATTCTGGCAAAGTTTTTTGAAAATCTGGTTTACAGCCGTTAAACTTCAGTATTTTGGGTGCCCTAAGAGTTTTTGATGGTGTTGAATCCATTTCCACCATAAAAAAATTGATAAAATTAATGAAAATGGCTCTCCAGGTGAGAACCTGGAGAGTGTACAAACACACTCACACAATCTCTATATATTCTATATTATGAATTAGAAATTACACACATATTTATACAAGCAATAGTCTCAAGATAGGAATTCTATCTTAGACGTATAGTAGTGTGGTTGAGAGATTCTCTCAACCACACACTAAACTAGGAGAAACTATATTCTAGCTAATTCCTATTATGTAGGAACAAACCCCTAAAATGGAGAATTACAACCATAGACAAGTAGGAATTAAATATTTCCAACACCCCCCCTTAATGACTACTTGTCATGATAGTGATTCACAAAGTCTGGTTGTGGTCAAACATAACAAAGAATATGTCGACGTCCATATAAAAGAGCAACCATCCACTGGAATGCATGGGTACCAACCGCTGCAACCGCTAGTCCTGTAGGATGTCCTTCGCATACATGATTCTGTCGACCGTTTTCACTGCGTATATGTACCTACAAATCCACCACCATAAGGCGAATTGCATGTGCAGAACCTCCAAAACACACTCTGCCTCTCTCGGATAGATCCACAACTTCTCCGATCTGCTCCTCTCGCAAACCGTCAAACGAAGTTGAGGCTTCCCGCGGATCTTCCAATCTACCTCTCCCGGATAGGTCCGCAACTTCTCCGACCTGCTTCTCCGCAAATCGTCAAACGAAGTTGAGGCTTCCCACGGACCCCCATGAAGTTGAGTTGGCGTCTTCCTGAATAAAAAATCGTGCGCTTCCGCGCCATTCCCGTGATTTGGTGCATTGGCACGAGTATGTACTGAACAGTCGCGCCAATTGTACTTCTCAGCACAACTGTCAGCTAAGAAAGCACACCAACCCCCTTCTTCTCAGAGATTTATGAATCATCTGAGGCCAGGTGTTACTGCAGTCCACCTGCTAAAATTGAGCACAAAGCTCTGCTGAGCACACAGCTCTCATGCACACGCGGCCACTCGTGTACGTACGGCCACAAAGGCACCTTAAGCCATAAAGGCTCTACAGATGGTTTCTGGATCACCACCAACCATCACTTTACAGTGACAAAAGATGGTTTCAGGCTGACCATAAACCATTACAAAGTGGTTTTAAGATCACCACGAACTTTCAAATACCTTTAAAAGGCTTACATTTCATACTTCAACATTTGGAGTTTCTGGGTACATATAATGACCATTACAACAATTGGACATGCTTATAACATGCTAGGGAGTCTATTCCACAAACCATACTAACTCAAACAAACATCTATTTTGTTGTCCACCATAAACGTTGTCGCTGCTCCTTTACCTCGTCTTTGCATTGTTCACATCTTGGGCATCTTTGTCGTTATCAAGTAAATTCTTGGAACTCCACGTTTCACCTGTCATTTGTTAGAGTAGCTAATTCTAACAAAATAATTTTACCTACATTGAGTTAGCTAGGCTCAATAAGGCTTAATAGTCTTTAAGCATGATTCCAAGAAACCAAATAAAAGCATAAACTCTTCAGATTTTAATTTCTCTATCTCTGCCCAAAGATAACTATTTCTCATGCCATCAAATTCACCAAAAATACAAAGAATATTCCACCTTCTGCAAGCCCACCGTAGGCTGGTCTTCTTCATGTTCTTTAACCCTAAAACTTACCTTGGCATCCTCTGCAGTTCGGTGCACATAATCTCCTGCTCTCTTCATGGAATCTTTAGCATAATCATATGTCTCACCTGTATTTTCAAGGCTTGCTCTCCCGTCTCTTTCATCTTGTCCCTAACATCAGAAATTTTTCCCTTGGCAGAACCATAGACATCGCCTGCCATTTGCTCAGAACTGTCTTTGTAAAGAGCGCCGCTAGACAAGTCGTCCGCGCTCTTCTCTGCTTTTTCTTTGGCATAATCGAAGATCTCTGCCATCTTTATCTTGTATGAATCGACATTCTCGGCATTCTGGCCAGAACGTGGCCCCCAATAAAATTCACCCATATCGAACTCCCATATTAGCTTCGTCTGCCGATTATGGAACTCATTCCGTGTGGCGGGCACGAGTCCTTGAGCAGAAAACTAACGTTCTTCTGCCAGTTATAACTGATGCCGCTTCCACAGGTTCGTAAAAAAAAACGACTTGTCCAACTCCACCTACTCTTCTACTTTGCCATCCTCGGGTTCGAGCTCCTGACCTTCGAATGAAGATCTTTTAATGGGGGTCACTTTGGCGAAGCTGGAGAATAAACCAGAAGCATGAAGAAGATCATAGGTCCGTGGATATGTATCAAATGCCTCGCACCAATCATGAAGAACCCCAATGAGTCCACGGTCGTAAATCACAGGCAACGCGTTTGGTTCACTGACAGGAACTACATTCATTATCCAGCAGTCAATATGCTGATCCAGCAGTGCTGTAGCATACCCGCCAAGGCCGGCCCTCATGTCCATCACATTTCGAAATTTCTGTCTCTTCCAGCCAAGCCCACGTAAGTAGCTTGCCACAACCATATTCCAGTATCCAGTTTCTGCAATAAAATAGCACACACGAACTGTCCACTGCTATTGCCGTGAAGGTCTCGTCTTTACTGAAGCGGTCGGCGTTACATATCCGTTCAAAGAGCTCACCCCCTGCTGCATATTCCATCGCAATTGCTAGATGGGTCGGCGTTAATATGACCTCTCTGAAGCGAACAATGTTTGGATGTTTCAGAGAACGATGCTTGATGATTTCTCTCTGCACATTTTCATCAATCTTCTCCCCCCTCTCGATGTATTTGACAGCTGTATGGTGCATCCCAAGACCTGTCACCAACAGCGCTCCACCCGATTTTGCAAGGGAGCGAACTGTAAATCGTTTCAATATTCTGTCCCGAGTATACAATTAAACAGATCTTTCACAGAGGCTCCTCACTTTCCTTTTAACCATGGGATCAAAGCTCTTCCACGACGCAACAACGCCTCTCGCTTCTACTGCGCTCAGACTCTCCACGCAACAGTGCCCTCCGATCAAGCTGCACCGTTAGGATTTGGCAGCGTCCTCCGATCTGTGCACAAAGCAATCAGCCATATCGGACTTCAAAATAGCACACTGTGCACAAAGCACGTAGCCTCCAAACCACGCAGCCTCACCAAATCGCTACAGCTTCAAAACTGAGCTCGATGGACAAACAAACAAATAAAACAAAACTCTCTTATTCCCTATATCCCTCAGCCCATGAGGGGCCGAGGCCCAAGCTCCGATACCATGATAAAATTAATGAAAATGGCTCTCCAGGTGAGAACCTGGAGAGTGTACAAACACACTCACACAATCTCTATATATTCTATATTATGAATCAGAAATTACACACATATTTATACAAGCAATAGTCTCAAGATAGGAATTCTATCTTAGACGTACAGTAGTGTGGTTGAGAGATTCTCTCAACCACACACTAAACTAGGAGAAACTATATTCTAGCTAATTCCTATTATGTAGGAACAAACCCCTAAAATGGAGAATTACAACCATAGACAAGTAGGAATTAAATATTTCCAACAAAAATGCAATTCAAACACTCCAGCTACCTAATTTTTTGAAAAAAAATTTTACCGGATTCTGACAAAAAACTGTCATCCAGGCTATTCTGATGCATCCGTAGACCACTCCTTTTACAAGGCCATAGTCTAAAAAACCCACAGAATAACCCAGAAATTTCAATAAGATTATGAAAAATTCCGGCAAAGATTTTTGAAAATTTGGATTAGTCGTTAAACTTTAGTATTTTGGGTGCCCTAAGAGTTTTTATGGTGCTGAATCCATTTCCACCATCAAAAATGCAATTCAAACACTCAAACTACCTGATTTTTTGAAAAAACATTTACTGGATTCTAGCAAAAAGTTGCGGTCCGAGCTATTCTGTTGCATCCGTAGACAACTCCTTTTATAGGGTCGTAGTCTAAAAAACCCACAGAATAACCCAGAAATTTCGATAAGATTATGAAAAATTCCGACAAAGATTTTTGAAAATCTAGGTTACAGTTCTTAAACTTCAGTGTTTTGTGTGCCCTAAGTGTTTTTGATGGCGCTGAATCAATTTCCACCATAAAAAATGCAATTCAAACACTCCAACTACTTGATTTAAAAAAAAAATAAAAAATAAAAAATAAATAAATAAAAATAAAAAAATAAAAATGTCGGCAAAAAACTGCCATCCGGACTATTTTGTTGCGTCCATAAATAACTCCTTTTATAAGTCCGTAGTCTAAAAAACCCACAAAATAACCCATAAATTCTAGCAAAGATTCTTGAAAATCTGGGTTACAATTGTGAGACAGTTTTTATCCCACCTACCTTTAACTCTTAGTATTTGAATCAATGAATTAATAAAGACTAAACCGCAAATTAGTAGACAACTCCTTTTACAAGGCCGTAGTCTAAAATACCCACAAAATAACCCAAAAATTCCAATTAAATTATGAAAAATTCTGGCAAAGGTTTTTGAAAATCTGGGTTACACTCGTTAAACTTCAGTATTTTGGGTGCCCTAAGAGTTTTTGATAGTGTTGAATCCATTTCCACCATAAAAAATGCAATTCAAACACTCCAACTACCTGATTTTTTGAAAAAAAAAATTACCAAATTCTGGAAAAAACTGTCGTCCAGGCTATTCTGTTGCATCCGTCGACAACTCCTTTTACAAGGCCATAGTCTAAAAAACCCACAGAATAACCTAGAAATTCTGGTAAGATTATGAAAAATTCTAGCAAAGATTTTTGAAAATCTGGGTTACAGTCATTCAACTTCAGTATTTTGGGTGCCTTAAGAGTTTTTGATATCGTTGAATCCATTTCCACCATAAAAAATGCAATTCAAACACTCCAACTACCTAATATTTTGAAATTTTTTTTACCGAATTCTAGCAAAAAACTGTCGTCCAGGCTATTCTGTTGTGTCCGTAGACAACTCCTTTTATAAGGTCGTAGTCTAAAAAACCCACATAATAACCTAGAAATTCCGGTAAGATTATGAAAAATTCTGGCAAAGATTTTTGAAAATCTGGGTTACAGTAGTTGAACTTCAGTATTTTGGGTGCCCTAAGAGTTTTTTATGGTGTTGAATCCATTTCCACCATAAAAAATGCAATTCAAACACTCCAACTACCTGATTTTTTCGAAAAAAAATTATTGGATTCTGGCAAAAAACTGTGGTCCGAGCTATTCTGTTGCGTCTGTAGACAACTCCATTTTACAAGTCATAGGCAATGATGTTTCACCATACGAGTTAACAACATGACAGTGAACAACATGCTTATCAATACAAAAGGACAAGTCGATAGAGAGAATGGCTATCAATATTTGTAGACAACATGGGTGAACAACAACGAGAGGACAACTGGACAAGGAAGAATGGCTATCAATATTTGTGGAGCTATAGTTCCATTAATACATTGTATATGTTAGTCATTGGATTTAACCAAGTACAAAATCCAATGGGTGAAATATATTGCTGCAGTGCAATAATGGAGTTATAGCTCCACAAATATGGGTTGAGCCACTTTGGAACGACCACCTTATTGTACATTTATGATTTGCTATGATACACATGAATGTGTTTGTACATTTATGATTTACTATGATACACATGAATGTGTTTTTTTTTTCCATAATTGATGACCTTGTTGATTTTTAAAGTGCCCAAAGTTCAGAGGAGAAGTTAGATGAACCTCACTTCCAGTATTTTGAATGGGTGTTGTCTACCAACCCCACAAATGTGCTTGGATTGTAATTTTATTCTTAAAATCTTGTAAAAAAAATTGGAAAAATCAGAATGTCAGAGTGTTTGAACCATTTTTTTTATGTTGAAATAAAATATTAAAGAACCTCACTTCCAGTGTTTTGAAAGGGCATTGTCTACCAACGCCACAAATGTGCTTGGATGGTAATTTTATCGTTAAAATCTTGTAAAAAAAAATTGAAAAAAATCAGAATGTTGTACTGTTTGAATTGTTTTTTATGTTGAAATAGATTTAGCATGATCAAGAAACTTTGGGGCACCCTACAATCCTGAAATTTAACAACTTTTAAAAAAATCTGCTGATTCTTATCATAATTTTGCCAGAATGTATACTATTTTCCAAGCTAGCTTGTGAATTTTTTGCACTGCACTTTTTTGGTCCACAAAGTTGAAAGGAGCGGTTCGATGCGATGTTCAATCTCAGCTTTTAAAGAACCTCTACATGCTCAAAATTTAAAGGAGATAACAGCGGATACGGAGGGAGAGGAGTACTAACTAAATTAGCGGAAGTAGTAGAAGCACTTGCTATGAACCTCACTATTTTTTTGGCCGTAGTCTAACTAGCCAGAGGAATCGCCCTGAAAATCATGAAAATTCCGATAAGATTTTCAGAAAATCCGGCAGGAATTTTTCTAAATCCATGTTATAACTATCAAAGTTTAATATTTTGGGTGTCCTACACGTTTTTGATGGTGCTGAATCCATTTCCAATGTCAAAATCAAGATTCAAACACTGTTTCTGCAAGATTTTTTAAATTTTTTTGGCCCGGATTCCGGCCAATTTTGACCGTCCGGGCAATTCCTCCGGCTCGTTAGACGACTCCATTTTTTTGGGCATTTATGGCCTTCTTTTAGATTAGATGTGAAATTTCTAGGTATTAACCGTACTTAGAATTTCCTTTCGGCGGAAGTCGTGAGATTTTGCAGGAGCAACTGGACAGAGATTTGTTTATTTAAAATATATTTTATATATTTAATTTTTTAATTTTTAAAATTATATAATAAAACATTAGTAGAAAATTTAATAATTATAATGATCAAAGAGAAAATTGTTTAAATATGATAAAAATTTAAAGAAAAAATAAATATAATTATTTTGTAAATAAATAAAAATAATATAATATTTTATTTTAAAAATATAAATATGTTGATAGGTGTGTTTTTTTAGAATAAGTTTTTGTAATTTTATTCTAATTATCAATAATTATTAAGTATATTATAAAATTTAAATTATATGAAATTTTTTAGTTGTATTTGAAGAAGAAATGTTGAAATTTGTTTCAAAAGTAATTATATCTTTTTTGTCCATTTAATTAAATTGATTAATTAAAAATATTTTGTATAAATTAGTGTAATAAAAATGGGTTTTGAATTTTTGGACATGTGGTATTGATAGATCAGAGTATTGGTTCATGATATTGTAACAATATCTATTTACAAGTTAAGAATCTCTATCTTAAAATAGGAATGAATCTTCCAATTCAATATTACATATTTTTTAAATGTGCATATATCTAACTTATATATAATTTTTTATATAATTAATAATAATAATTTAAAATAAAATTATATTTTAATTAATTTTTCTGATTTTTTAAATCTTAATGTAAAATGTATCCTAAAATATATATTTATCATAAATTAATATCTATTAACATTTATTAACTATTTATAATTATACTAATTTTATTAAAATTATAAAATACAAAACATAATAATAATAATAAAATACTAAAACTTACCTATATAAAATCACAAAATATAAAAACGAACTGCCACTGTTATGAATCACGAAATAAAAAACAAACTAAAGAGTAATCGGTAAAGCCAGGGTTTAAAATGTGAGGAGTGGAGGATAGTTAAAAAATAAGAAAAAAAATACATAGATAAAATAAAATAAATAGAAATAGAAAAAAATGAAAATTTTAATAAATAAAAAATATATAGTTTAAAAGAAAAAATTAAAATATAAAATTTAAAGAAATTTTTTAAAAAGCACGAAAACTTATGAGAATTAATTAAAATTTTAGTTGGTGATTCTATTTAACAATAATCTAAACTCTTGATCGATACCAATATAATTTAAAAAACAAATATTTGTAAATATTTGTATAATATAAAAATAGAAATACAATTTTGTATGATATAAAAATAGAAATACATACTATAATTTAAAATAGAAATATATAATATAAATTTAAAACGATTTTTGGATTTATCAACAGTTCTTTAGATTCTGGTAGGAATGTTAACACTTAATCGTAAGGGATTGGGTGTGATTGTAAATTATTGTAAATTAGAAATAAATAAGGTTAAGAGACATTGGGAAATAAATCTCAACAGTCTCACCTCTTCATGTATAAATCCATGCACACCATCCATCTGATAGATATTCCAATTTGCAAAGTTACTTCCTAGCCTATCACCAACAACATAAAAAATTCCAGATAGAATTCGATGGTCCATCTGTCAGGGCCAGGACTTTGTTGTGGGAAAATTTATTTAGGACGCGTAAGACCTCATCACCGGTAACCTCCTGATACATTGTCATATTCAGGGCCTCATCAAACATAGTAGGGTAATCTCGCAACATCCACAATTGATCATCCACATGGTCACCATTCCTCACACTAAAAAAATGTTGAAAATGTCGCACAACCGCTATCTGAATGTTCGTCGTGGAATACACTTCCTCCCTCACCTCATTAGAGATCTTCCAGATGTTATTACCCAACCTGCGCATGTTATCATAAACTGTGGAAATATTTTGTATTCTTATCCCCCACTAGTAGCCACACTGCCCGACTTTTAAGTCGCCATGTCTGTTCATGTATGGCCATAATCTTCCATCGGCGCCCTTCAAGTTCCTTGATACGCCACCAAAGTAGCGTATAGTCGCCCTGTGAATCGACGGTCTGGATCATATCCCGAACTTCGCATTAATGCTAGTGAGTTCAGAGACAAGGCACTATTTCTTCACTCGCTCCCACTGTTTGACCTTTAATTTTAGACTTCTGAGTATATGCCCAATCCGATCCAATGTTCAATAACCAACCGGTGAAACTCTGGTTCCTCAAGCCATACTCGATTAAACTTGAAGGGATTCCCCCATGATGTCTGAGTAGTGCACCAGCTAAGTATGATAGGTCTATGGTCCGAAATAAGAACATTTTCCACCCTCGATTGAGCATACCCTAGTCGTTCCAATAAGTTCTTATGCATAATGAATCTATCAAGACTCTTCCCGATAAATTCACCACCCGACCTCCCATTATACCAAGTAGGACATAGTGTGTGTGGGGAAATGTCCCGCAAACGATTTGCCATAAATAGATTATTAAGAAAAATAGATAGTGAATCCATTTTACTCCGCTAACCCCAGTGTTCTTTTGAAGATAGTACAGCATTGAAATCCCTTGCAATGACTAGTGATCCAATTTTAAGTAAGTCTCAATCATCCATCCACTTCCATAAGCTCACATGATCATTGTATGGAGCATATAGATTAAGAAAGTGGATGCGATCCCTGGACCCACTAATATATCCAGTCACGAGGATGCTAGAAAAAAATTTGAATGAACAAAAGTTTGCCAGAAGAGGGTTCCATAGTGCCTCCAATCCACCCGATAAATCACGTGAGTCCACAACCACCATGTCCCATTTAGGAAACATAACACCAAAGTATGCATAAACTCTATCTGATGTAGTCATGGTCTCCTGACATGTGATTAAGAACTGACTGCATGAGTTCAAGAAGTTAAGAATAAAGAGAAATTTATTGTGGTCTCCTAGCCCACGAATATTAAAAGATATGAAATTCATCATGAGCCACCCTTCCCGGGTGACAGTGCTCTAAGAACCTATTGGAAGACTATGGAAATAAGAACCTCATGCAGGCCTGAGTTAACAGATGACAGTGTAGCCTGAGCTATACCACCCCCGCGCCCCCCCCCCCCCCCCAACAATCCGGCGCGTCGTGACATTCTGCCTAGAGCCCAGGCTAATATGAAATGGGGGAGTGACGACATCACAGTGGTGGACAAAGTATTTTTAGACAGGTGCATTGAAGGGTTTTGGAAAATAATGAGTCGCTACCCACAGATTTATGAGGAGAGGATACAGGAGTTTTTCCCGGAGGTTATGGAGTGATAGGTAACACATGTGCAGGTGGGGAGGTAGAAGAGCACCAGCAAATAGCGAGTCCGCTAGTGTTGGTGAATCTTGACATGTGATAAGAGGTTGTAGTGACCCGATTGACATGTCAGTCGAAAGGTGACCATAGGACCAAGATTGCTGTAAAATGGGGGCTCGGAAGGAATGTTCCATCGGAAGAGTGGGATTCAAAACAGGTGATGGAGGTACAGGATCCGATGTAAAAACATAATGAGAAGAAGGAAGGCAGGGGAGCGGGTGAGCCGGTTTATCCATACTTGATAACTCGTCCGAAAGAGGAGGGGACCCCAATTGTTGTGAAGGAGTCGTCGTCGAAGCAATTCACGCATGTCCCCTATTTCCGTTGAGATGACGTGGAAATTTCCGAAGGAGGTTCCCAGTGTCATGACATAATAAACACCTAAATGGTATACACCAGTAATCCACCTGTTGGTGATGTATAGCATATTCCCATGCTAAGACAATCTGTGCAAGTAGTCCCCCAAAGAACCCCAACTCCACCAAGATCCAAGCGAATATTTTGTCAGGTTGTCCTAGGCACTTAGGGTCCATGTAAATAAACCATCCAATGGAATTGCTAATCGCAGTGAGGACATGTTTTGTCAATAACTCCAGGGGTAAACCGGGTAACTTTATCCACCAAATGATTCTGCGGCACCTCTGATGTAGGATTGAATCCTATGTACCAAGTATCTAACGAGAGAAAACATCGCCCTCGTACCCATGATAGTGCCATAATACGAGCCGCGTCCTCCATGCACATGAAATGGAAACTGAACCAACCATTCATCAACCTGCAGACCTTTGGCGGGTATCCCAGGAGCCTACACCATTGTGAATTTACCCAATGTTGCATATCCCTATCCCTCTCCCGATCAAAATAACATCCATCGATCAGTGCCTGCTTCAGTAGGCTTGCCACCCTCTCCCACATAATGTCATAACCAAAGTTGAGCAGCGTTGTCTCTGGGGATGGTCGATGAGGTTGTTTTCGAGTGCACTATGTTTTTAAAGGAACATTTGGAAGGTCGCCACTAGGGGTTGTTGGGGTATGTATGTCCCGCATATGGTATCCAGTATTTCTGCCACCCTTCCTTGTTGCATTTCCCCCAGGTGGCATCTTGTGCATTTCCCCCTCTACCACCCGAATAACCTCCAGCATGGCCTCTTGTCCCGAGATATCTGTGTCTATTTTTGCCAGGTAATCCCTAAGGTGTGCCATAAGTGGGCCGGTGATAAGACCGTATAATGTCAGTATGCAATAGAAGAAATGATGACATCCACCAACAAATGGATAGAAAGAAAATAGTATTCCCCCCCTTCCGACGGTCACCATAGTTAATGTGCCCTAAAAAACTTCAATATAACATAGTACCCACATATCTAGGTATGTTATAAAATATGAATAATTTATGGATAGTTAGCAACCCTAAATAGACGTCGGGAAACAAGCACCCACGGAGCAAAGACCGATACAAATTTATAAAAGGGATGATCTATGCCTATCAATAACACGATCTCAAAGTACACTGTGGCCAAGAAGGAAATAAGTAACAATAAATCATCAATAAATGATAGTTCTTACTATCCACGTCGGAGAATTTGAAATATGCCAGAAAATGTAACCGCTCGTAGTCCCATTTCCGATTAGTAGCCCGCCCAGGAAATGCAAAGTGCCCTAGTGTCCCGCGCTTCAGCACTTCCCTGAATCTGCATCCAATCTCACACTCCCCAGTATGGAAAAAAACTCTACCAGGCACCTACGTACTATGAACACCCCAGATAGTGCCGATGGCCAAATGTGAGAAAATACCAGGATTTGTCAGTAACACAAAATAAAGTTATCATCACCCCTATCTCTATTGGCAACAATAGCAACAGTAGCATCCATAGATCTGCCACCACCTGTTACATAAACTAAATCCATAGCGCTTAAAGGGTCGAGATATTACAAATGCTTCTGTCCATCGATGCCAGAAAAACTGCAAATCCCTTTGCTCCGTATATATCCCACTCTTCACATTAACCTCTAGAAAATATCCAAGAAAGCTTTTAAAATGTCCCCACATCATGTAACCCAATGGTTATGAAGGTATAACCAGTAGGAAAGGCTATAATTCCTAGTGTGAAGAGGGGCATGGACGTGGTGCCCCCAATGGGCACCATCCAATTTCGTGTAGAGAAACAATTGTAAAAAAAGCAGGAAAAAAACAAGGTCTACCGAGCCTATAATCTTGTCATGGTCACACAACTACCAACTACAACGCCGAGAATAAACAGAACCAATCAAGGAACTATAACTTCATGGAGATCCACAATAGTTGTAAAGCGACATCAAAATAAGCTACTCAAATTGCAATGAATCTGCAGTGAGATATGGCTTCAAAAGATATCAAGCTTAAACATACATTCAAATCACAATTGTCTAAATATGAGATGATATTAATTTTTAATAAAATAATAATTTTTCAGTATTTCAATTGTATTTTTAAATATATGATAAATTTAATAATTCAAATTAATAATAATAATATATTTTCATTAAATAAATTTAATAATTTAATTTATAATTTTTACAAATTTTAAAATAAAATTAATAAAAATATATAATTATTTCATTTTATCATTCCTATATATTTTTAAATATACTATATGCATCGCCAAAGACTTTGAAACTATTTCAAACCATTACAATCAACCAAAAAGCGAATAAACATTTCTTCTCATTAATTTTTTTATTAATTTTTATTTAAAATGTTATTATATAATTCACCACTTCATTGGACTCATAACTACTCATCCACTTGTATTCGTGTGAAGGTTAACTTTGATTTAACAGCCAATGCATGGGTTGACTCCAGCTTTAATTTTTGAGAAAACTTTTAATGTTTTGTCATGTTAAAATCTTTTTGAGCAGTTTCTTAAAACGACAGCTTCCATTTTCGACCGAAGGTTTATGCTTCGTCATATTCAAATGTTTTTGAGTAGTTTCCTAAAGGCTAAAACGACCAAAAGATGGTGGACCATAGGAGAGATGAAGAAAAGAGGCTCATTTTTATTTTCTTTATTATTTTTTTCAATTATAGTTAAGTGATAACTATTCTCATGGTTTTATGGTAATGATTACTTTATGTAATTGATTTCCAATAAGATGAGTATGATAATTATTCCAATATTCTCTTTCAAAGACAATTTGGGAAATTAAATTTGGGGGAAGACTCTAATACCATATTGAGGTTTTCTGTTATACCAAAATCCAGGTATATTAGTAAACTTCCAAAATCTTACTATTACTTTGAGTGGGTAATTAGTCCCATGTTCTCGGGGTGGTGGTAAGTCCATGTAATTGATTCTCAATAAGGTGAATGACAATTATTCCAATGATTTGGGTAAGGTTTAAGATCAAAATTTCTTGCTGCTACTGTGACACCAAGAATATATTTAACAATACACAAACTAGATATTTTAGTACTTATGACTTAGAAAGAGTTAAGACTAGGGTGGAGGCACCAAGAATATATTTAACAATACACAAACTAGATATTTTAGTACTTATGACTTAGTAAGAGTTAAGACTAGGGTGGAGGCACTGGATCCTACTCATTGAGCCTTATCATAAGGGGTCAAACATGTCCCTTGGAATTAAACCCAAGTGGAAACCGTGCTCCCAAACATTGGAGCTACCAACTCAAAGCAAAAAAAATTCAATTATTGAAAAGAGATATAGTGTGTATAAATGAGTTTAGAATAAAATTGCCATGTATTTTTTTTCCAACTAGGTTGAGCCTAGGTTAGGTTCAACCTTATTGAATGGAACAATAACTGGCCACGTGTGAATGTTATCACAACATCTTGAGAGCCTCAGTTGAATCTAAACACCTAGTGAGACAATTTTTATCCCACCCATTTTTAACCCATTAGATCCGAAACAATAAGTCTATGAATATTAAACCCTCTAATCAATTATTCTACAAGTCACATTTATGTAGTTTTTACACTTTAGAGATATCCAAATAAAAGGAAAAGGTAGTAATGTTTCATTGTCTGTACGAATAGCATGCTTATTATACATTAAAAAAAAAAATAAAATATATATATATATATATATATATATATATATATATATATATATATAATACTTTGAAAATATTAAACACCATACAATAAACCAACAAAATGAGAAAACAATAAACCAATAATTAACTTACCACATGATACTTATTATTTACTTTAATAATGCATTTACAATTTTTGATAATACACTTTAATGTTTTTTTTCCCTACCCTACCAGATATTTTGAAGCTAAAGTTCAAAGGGGGAATTAGATGCCGTATAGGAAGGTGCATCTCTAAAGAGAGCATATCTGGTCATGGAAAGGACAAAGCCATCAAACAATTTGGGCACTCCATAAAACCAAAGAACTGTATTCTAATTATTAGGCTTAATAGGAAGAAATATATTTATTTCAAAAGTAGTTATGAGTTTAGGAAGAAAGATTAATATTTATTTTAAAAGTAGTTATGTGGTTTCTAACTTATTAATTAAATTGATTAATTAAACAAAATTTCATATGAATAAGTGTTATATAAAATGAGTTATGTTTTTTTGGGCATGTGGTATTGATAAGTCATGGTATTGTAACAAAATTTATTTACAAAAAAAAATTCAATTATTGAATAGGGATATAATGTGCAAAAAAAAATTTAGAATAAAATTGACATGGAGTGTTGGAGTGTTTCAACTAAGTAATTGAATATTAAATAGAACAATTACTAACAGCATGCAAGATGCTATCACCAAAATTTTGCAAGTTTGAGTTAAGTCTAAACACCATGAAGTTGTGAGACAGTTTTTATCCCACCCACCCTTAACTCTTAATATTTGAATCAATGAATCAATAAAGACTAAACCACAAATCCGTAGACAACTCCTTCTACAAGGTCGTAGTCTAAGAAACCCATAGAATAACCCAGAAATTCCGATAAGATTTTGAAAAATTCTGGCAAAGATTTTTGAAAATCTGGATTATAGTTGTCAAACTTCAGTGTTTTGGGTGCCCTAAGAGTTTTTGATGGTGTTGAATCCATTTCCACCATAAAAAATGCAATTCAAACACTCCAACTACCTGATTTTTTGAAAAAAAAATTACCGGATTCTGGCAAAAAACTGTCGTCCGGGCTATTCTGTTGCGTCCATAGACAACTCCTTTTACAAGGTTATACTCTAAAAACCCACAGAATAACCCGGAAATTCTGGTAAGATTATGAAAAATTCTAGCAAGATTATTGAAAATCTAGGTTACAGTCATTAAACTTCAGTATTTTGGGTGCCCTAAGAGATTTTATGGTGTTGAATCCATTTCAACCATCAAAAATGCAATTCAAACACTCCAACTACCTGATTTTTGAAAACAAAATTACCGGATTCCGGCAAAAAACTGCGGTTCAGGCTATTCTGTTGCGTCCGTAGACAACTCCTTTTACAGGGCCATAGTCTAAAAAACTCACAGAATAACCCAGAAATTCTGGTAAGATTATGAAAAATTTCGGCAAAGATTTTTGAAAATCTGGGTTACAGTCGTTAAACTTCAGTGTTTTGAGTGCCCTAAGTGTTTTTGATGGCGCTGAATCCATTTCCACCATAAAAAAATGCAATTCAAACACTCCAACTACTTGATTTTTTGAAAAAGAAATTAATATATTCCGGCAAAAAGCTGTCGTCCGGCCTATTTTGTTGCATCTGTAGACAACTCCTTTTACAAGGTCGTAGTCTAAAAAACCCACAGAATAACCCAGAAATTTTGGCAAAGATTTTTGAAAATCTGGGTTACAGTTGTGAGACAGTTTATATCCCACCTACCCTTAACTCTTAATATTTGAATCAATGAATCAATAAAGACTAAATTGCAAATCCGTAGACAACTCCTTTATAAGGCCGTAGTCTAAGAAACCCACAAAATAACCCAATAATTTCGGTAAGATTATGAAAAAGTCGGGAAAAGGTTTTTGAAAATCTGGGTTACAGTCGTTAAACTTCAGTGTTTTGGGTGCACTAAGAGTTTTTTATGGTGTTGAATCCATTTCCACCATCAAAAATGCAATTCAAACACTCCAACTACCTGATTTTTTGAAAAAAAAATTACCGGATTCTAGCAAAACACTGTTTTCCGGGCTATTCTGTTGCGTCCATAGACAACTCCTTTTACAAGGCCATAGTCTAAAAATCCCACAGAATAACCTAGAAATTTCGGTAAGATTATGAAAAAATCTGGCAAAGATTTTTGAAAATTTGGGTTACAGTCGTTAAACTTCAGTATTTTGGGTGTCCTAAGAGTTTTTGATGGTGCCGAATCCATTTCTACCATCAAAAATGCAATTCAAACACTCCAACTACCTGATTTTTTGAAAAAAAAATTACTGAATTCCGGCAAAACATTGTCGTCTAGGCTATTATGTTGCGTCCGCAGACAACTCCATTTTACAAGTTATAGGCAATGATGTTTCACCATACGAGTGAACAACATGGCAGTGAACAACATGCATATCAATACAAGAGGACAAGTCGATAGGGAGAATGACTATCAATATTTGTGGACAACATGGGTGAACAACAACGAGAGGACAAGTGAACAAGGAAAAATGGCTATCAATATTTGTGGAGCTATAGTTCCATTAATACATGTATATGTTAGTCATTGGATTTAACCAAGTTCAAAATCCAATGGATGACATATATTGCCGCAGTGCAATAATGGAGTTATAGCTCCACAAATATGGGTTGAGACAGTTTGGAACAACCACTTAATTGTACATTTATGATTTGCTATGATAGGCATGAATGTGTTTTTTTTTCCCATAATTGATGAGCTTGTTGATTTTTAAAGTGCCCAAAGTTCAAAGGAGAAGTTGGATGAACCTCACTTCCAGTGTTTTGAATGGTTGTTGTCTACCAACCCCACAAAAATGCTTGGATGGTAATTTTATTGTTAAAATCTTGTAAAAAAAATGGAAAAATCAAAATGTCGGACTATTTGGATAATTTTTTATGGTGAAATAGATTTTTAAAGAACCTCACTTCCAGTGTTTTATGTTGAAATCGATTTAGCACGATCAAGAAACTCTAGGGCACCCTAAAATCTTGAAATTTAACAACTTTAATCTAGATTTAAAAAAAATTCTGCCCATTCTTATCTTAATCTTGCTAAAATTTCTACTATTTTCCAAACTAATTTGTAATTTTTTTACACTTCACTTTTTTTTGGTGCTCAAAGTTGAAAGGAGCGGTTCGATGCGATGTTCAATCTCAGCTTTTTAAAAAACCTCTACATGCCCAAAATTTAAAGGGGATTACAGCAGATATGGAGGGAGAGGAGTACTAACTAAATTAGCGGAAGTAGTAGAAGCACTTGCTATGAACCTGAGAGTCAAAGCCCTATTTTTTTGGGGCATTTATGGCCTTCTTTTAGATTAGCAGTGAAATTTCGAGCTATTAACCGGACTTGGAATTTCCTTTTGGCGGAAGTGGTGAGATTTTGCGGGAGCAACTGGAGAGATATTTACTCGACGCTACCTTGGTGGTTTCTTTTTAAAGAACCTCTTCATCCCCAGAATTAAAGGAGATGACAGCGATTAGAGAGTGCGCAAAGTTCGAAGGAGCCGTTCGATGCGGTGTCGGATATCCATCTCACATCCCAAAAATAAAGGAGATATTAGCATTTGAAAGTGCACAAAGTTTAAAGGAGCGGTTCGATGCGATGTCTAACCTCTGAGTGTTTAAAGAACCTCACATCCCGAAAATTAAAGGTGAGAGATTCGCATTTTGACAGCCACAAAGTTTAAAGGAGCGGTGGTTCGATGCGATGTCTAATCTCTCAGCTTTTAAAGAACCTCTGCAAGCTCAAAATTAAAGGAGATTACAGCATATGCAAAAGTTCAAAGGAGCCGTTCGATGCGGTGTTTAGTCTCTCGTTTAATCTCTCTGCTTTTAAAGAACCCCGGTCGTGCCCAAAAGTAAAGCGAAATACAGCAGAAAGGTAAGGTAAGGAGAGGAGTAATAACAGCATTAATGGAAGAAGTAGTAGAAGCACTTGATATGAGCCAGAGCGTTGAGGCCCTACTTTTTAGGTGATTAATGGCATTTATGGCATTAAGTAGTGAAATTTCGAGGTATTAGTGGCCATTATAATGATTAATGGCATTTATGGCCCTACTTTTAGGGTAAGCTGTGAAATTTCTAGGTATTAACGGCCATTATAATTATCTTTTTTTGGCGGAAGTGCGGAAGCAACTGGAGAGAATGACTTAAGGTTAATCGATTTTCATTTGGAAAGTTCTTGATTTTTTTTTGGATTTTTCTTAATATTTCTAAAATTTAATAGGAATTCATTGAAAATAGAAATTTGATGGGTAACTTTGCACAATCTAAGTGCTAGGAAGTTTTTTAAGGTGTTGAATCCATATATATAATAAAAAAATGGTTTAAATAACAGAAAACAAGATTCAACCTCAAAGACAACTCCAAAGGACGTTGTTTCTATTATGTATTAAAACTGATATAATATTTAATCAGTTTGTAAATTTGTCTTAAAAATTATGGAAATTTAAGTTGGAATTTTTGTAAATTTAAGTTATAACTGTCAAATTTCAAGATTTTGGTGTCTAAAATGTTTTTGGTTTTTGATGGTGTTGAATGTAATTCCACCATTAAAAACATGATTCAAACAGTGCTACTAAGAGATTTTTGAAAATTTTTGAACCTGATTCAGACCACTTGTAACTATCCAAACAATCCCTGCACCCCAATTCCTCAACCTCTGTAAACTAAACCTAAACCATAAAGATTCCAAAATCCAACTACAAAAACGCCTAAAACATAAAGATTCCAACAAACATAAAGATTCCAACAACAAAAGCAGAAGTAGAAGCAGCCAGAGTAGCAGAAGCAGCCAGAGTCGCAGAAATAGAAGCAACCAGAAGAAGTTAGGTGAGCCGATGGTGATTGTTGCAATTTTATTTTAATTATCAATAATTATTAAGTATATTATAAAATTTAAACTACATGAAATTTTTTAGTTGTATTTGAAGAAGAAATGTTGAAATTTGTTTCAAAAGTAATTCTATCTTTTTTGTCCATTTAATTAAATTGATTAATTAAAAATATTTTGTGTAAACTAGATCAGAAGTCTTGAGTTTGATTACTCGAATGAGATAGTTGAAGAACTTTAGAAGCGAAGAAAGAGGCGGGTACCCCAATAAAAAGAGAAAAAAAACCAAGAAAAAAAAAGAACTAAAAAAAAATATAAAATGAGTTTTGATTTTTTGGACATGTGGTATTGATAGATAGAATATTTGTTCATGATATTGTAACAATGTCTATTTACAAGTTAATAATCTCCATCTTAAAGTGAGAATAAATCTTTAGATTCCATATTACATATTTTTTAAATATGCATATATCTAACTTATATATAATTTTTTTATATAATTAATAATAATAATTTAAAATAAAATTATATTTTAATTAATTTTTATGATTTTTTAAATCTTTAATATAAAATATATCATAAAATAAATGTTTATCATAAATTAATATTTATTAACATTTATTAACTATTTATAATTATACTAATTTAATTAAAATTATAAAATACAAAATATAATAATAATAATAAATTACAAAAAATTATCCATATAAAATCACAAAATACACAAACAAACTGCCACTGTTATGAAATCACGAAATACAAAAACAAACTAAAGAGTAATCGGTAAAGCCAGGGTTTAAAATTTGAGTAGTGGAGGATAGTTATAAAAAATAAAATTAAAATATAAAACATAAATAAAATTAAAATAAATAAATAAAAATTTTAATAAATAAAAATATATAGTTTTTTTTTTAAATTTAAAATATAAAATTTAAAGATTTTTTTTAAAAAGGACGAAAACTAATGAGAATTGATTAAAATTCTAGTTGGCGATTTTATTTAACAATAATGTAAACTCTCGATCGATACCAATATAATTTAAAAAAACAAATATTTTTAAAGTTTTGTATAATAAAAAAATAGAAATACAATTTTGTATGGTACAAAAATAGAAATACATATTATAATTTAAAATAGAAATACATAATATAAATAGAAACAATTAATTTTTTTCTAAAAGATAAGGAGTTAATTAAATTTTGTTTTACTTAATATTAAATATTATTAAATTATTTATTTTATTTATTATGTTGATAGACGTGTTTGTTTTGACATGATGTTTGTGGTTTTTTAATTTAATTATCAAATGGTAGAAACTTTACTTACATATTAAGGACTTTACTGAATATTCTAAAATATTTTTATAATAGTTACATATTAATGATTTATATTTATTTCAAAAACAATTATGCTTTTTACACGGTTAGCTAACTTAATTAAATAACAAAATTAAATTATAATAATATGTAGTATTGATTATCTTATATCAAATCTCTCCATAATAAAATTATATATATATATGTGGATTGGACGATCAACACTAATGAGTTAATTGTAAATAGAAAAAATGACCAGAAGCGATTAGGAATGCAAGGAGAAGGACGAAGGAGGGAGGAATGTTTGGTGCTCTTTAAAGCCCCTCCCACCTACACTGGCCCATCACGCACAGCTTGAACTGGTTGTGACGGTTCTGATCAGGTTCTTAGGTAGCCTGTTCAAGGACAATCTGCAACAAATCATATGAATAAGAGCATGCCGCAGTAGCACTCGCAGGTATCGTAACAACAAATGCAATACTTGGTGGGTGTTGGTCAGTGTGGCGCATCTAAAATACGGCTCAAGATCGATTCAGAAAATATTGCATTTCCATCGTCAGCGTTCTTGCCATTCACAGTGACTGTGCATGACCCAAACTCCTGCATCAGACTTCAATTTTCATAGGCTTTGGTTGGGGGACCACGGTGAAAGCGCAAAAGGTTCTTCTTCATATACAAGATTGATATAGGGAGATGGTTTTTTGAAGGGGAAGGGGGATCACTGGAATATCAACATAAGATCTATGTTTCTCGTGCATTCCAAAGATTGTTGATTTTTTCTCTCGGCCTCCTCTGTCTAGAGAGTCTTCCATCGATCATTTATCGGTTTTTACTAGTTATATGGTGGGGTGGGAGGGCCCCTGTTTCTGGGACCATTTTTTTTTTAAATTATATTTCTGAGGGTGGGATGGCTGACATGGTGATTTGAATGGAATGTATTAGTTTTGCTATGCTAAGTATCCAAACAGTAATTAAAATGTGTGCATAAGGTTCTTTGAAGTTTGTAGGTTAAACAAATGGTTTTAGCATACTTAAAAATATTTATGTGTGAGGTTAAAGCATGTATTTTTGCTTGTATAACAATGTACAATAGTAAATAACAGAGAAATGAACATCACATAGCACAATACTCAGCAAATTTGATGAAGCAGTTCACCCCTCCTGAGCTACATCTGTTGGTCCAGCATCCAATGCCATGTCCCTCATATCTTATTGCTCAAAAATGGTAAGTACATGTGAAATAAAGTCTCAAATGGCTGTGCTCTCTGTAAAAACAGCTTCAGAATGCTTGAATTAGTCAGGAATGGCTATTCATTTGTAGAAAACAGTGAATGGATGCTCAATACACTGAAAACACCCTAGTGGCCCTAGTGGCTCCTTCACCTTTCCTGAAGCTAAACTTGCACAAGATGACCTCTGATGGCTCTGAAACATGTGCCAATGTGTTCAAAATGTCGAGAATACCCAAAATTGACTATCCTTGCATCCAATTTGGTCGAAAAACAAAGGAGTTATGACCAAAACAAGGATTTGCCCAATGTCCCTTAAAAAACTCCACTAAATGCGGAGCAACTCCAGTTAGGCCGACTAAAACTGGACAAGTCCACCGAAAATGGTGAAATGCGCCAATTTGGTCGAAACTGTTAACAGTTGCATTAAATGTTTAAGGGGCAGGTCACATGTGACCTCCGTCGAAACCACCTTTTAAACCACAGGCTTATCCATCCGCTAACCTCCCACATTTAATGTTAAACAAACGCTAGCACATGTTACGGTTTCTTAACCGTTTTATTCTGCGGGTTAAGGCCTTTAAGGCCTTGGTTTTAAGCGTTGGTCACGAACTGTCGGGGCTAGCCCTTAACCTTTTCCATTGTTTTAACATTGGAAATTCAAATACAAACTCATAACTAGTGATGTTAACAACTGAACGTAGGCGGGTTGGTCGGGCGCCTTTGCACGCGGAGTTGGGTCTTAGGTTCGGATCCCATAGATTCAAACAATTTTTTCCATACCAATTTCTTCTCGCCCTGGGGCCACGTGGCAGCCTCTGGGGAGGGCACGTGGCGCTCAATGATTGGCCCATGAAACTATATGAAAAATCAATTTTTAAACATCTATATATATATATCAAAAGTTTCATAAGTCAAACTGAGTCAAAGGTCCATTTTTGGAGTTTACTAATACTACCTCTGTTTTGCAAACCGTTTGCGGCGCCAAAATTGCATCGACGAGACCTTTCCGGTCACTTAGGTTGTAAACATTTTTAGGACTTTCATTTTTGAGTATTTTTGAACTATGGACATGATCTCCTGATCACACCTCCCCACTGGGAAGTTTTTGGATCCCAAAGGCTCTCTAGACTACTGAACCTGAAGATGAGGAGACTGTGTGCCCACTCTTACAATCTTAATCCACTGAAATTTCCCTGATTTCATTAACGGGAGCTTTTCTTGAAACAACAAATTTTTCCTTGATTCCATTGACCAACTATTGCTGACCTTGACATTGTCATGCTGCACATTTTCGAAACTTGCAGAACAACAACTTAACTTTGCAGTAAACATATTGTTTCTACATTGGTCTATAATCAAAGGAAACTGAAAATTACTTTCACCTTGCATCTTGTCCTTATGGCGATTTTTTGCTGAATTAGCCTTGTACTTGTGTCGATTCCTGACCAAGTTTCCTCGCTATAGTACCTTGCCTTTCTGAAACCAGCAATGATCATTGCTGAATTTTGTGCCTTCTTTGTTTAGATGCTTTGCCCTCTCTTGGATCTTTGCACCTTCTTGCACTGACACTTTATTTTTCGCATTGATCGACACCAAAGACGATTGCTGCAACTTCTTGTCATCTTCTTTCAAAGACAACCTGCTTTCAAACTAAAACAACTCATTATTTACATCAATGTTTACATGAAAAGGATTATGTACAACTTCCCTTTGTTTAATCATCATCAATGTTAAGTTTTGACTTGCAATGACGAGCCTTTTCATATGCCTTGCATTCACTAAAGAAGAGTCTAGTTTTTTGCGATGTGCTCTCACAATAAACTCATTTCCATCCTTGAATAAATGATACTTGTTCTCATGGCGATGGAAGATAGCTTTCCTGTCATACAAGTAAGGATTGCCCAACACCATACCTTTAATATCAAGCAGAACAACATCTAATTCAACCGTGTCAATAAAATGTGTTGTTATTGCAAAGTGCAACATGCACTTCTTTGAAACCTGTAAAATTGCATCCTTACAAATCCAACCAAGAGGATATGGTTTAGGATGTGGAATGGTTTCAAGATTCAGTGTCTTGACTAAGTCTTCCGAAATAAGGTTCGCTTGCGACCCACTTTCAAAAAGTGTGTCTATCTTGGTGTGTCTGGAAATGACCCTCACATGAAACAGTTCAATTCTCTTCTCTTCACTTGGAGCTTCTATGTAACAGTTAGAAATACTAGAACTAGGTTTAGTTTCCTTCTCTTTCCCCTTCAAGTTCTTTAGTGCCATAGCTATGATTTTTGTTTCATTTCCTGATTCTGACCCTAGGTCCTGTTCAACTATTTCAACTGTCTTGTGTTTCTCCTTGGCTTTATCTTTGGCTTTAAAACTTTCCAGTTTCAACTCTGGATGAATTTTCCAACAATGGTCCTCATCATGGCTTTTTTTAGAACAATGTTTGCAGAAGAATTTTCCTTTCTCTTTTCTAGAATTTGCATTTCTCTTTTTCTTCCCTTTGCCTTTAATCTCACTTTCCTCATTCCCATCTAATTTTTGTTTTACTCTTGCCTCTAAATGTGTGGCTTGAACACAAACCTCATCTAGGCTTGTAGGGTTAAACATGAGAATGATATGTCTTAGGTAAGTATGCGAACCTCCTATATACTTGAGTAAAGTGTCTTGGCTATGCAAATATATTCCTAGTAAAAGAGCTCTTCTTCTAAATTCTTGAGTATAAACTTGAACAATTTGTCCTTTCAACTGTTTAAAATTTTTCCAAGCCATTATGGCTTTCTGTATGTGAGCTAATGGATAAAATTGTTGTTTAATTGTAGAAATGAAATCATACCATGATAAGATAATCTTATCATATTTTTTGATCTCCTCCTTTGTTTTGGCTTCCCACCAAACAAGAGTTGCACCTTCCATTCTCAATGAAGCTAGCTGGATTTTAGTTTCGTCATCATGAAAATTTTGAATTCTCAAGTAAACCTCTAATTGCCTAATGCAATTATATTTCTTTTTTGCATTTAATTCACCATAAAAATTTGGGAGATAGTTTTTATCCCACCCACCCTTAACTCTTAATATTTGAATCAATGAATCAATAAATACTAAACCACAAATCCGTAGACAACTCCTTTTCAAGGTCGTAGTCTAAGAAACCCACAGAATAACCCAGAAATTTCGGTAAGATTTTGAAAAATTCTCGCAAAGATTTTTGAAAATCTGGGTTACGGTTGTTAAACTTCAGTATTTTGGGTGCCCTAAGAGTTTTTGAAGGTGTCGAATCCATTTCCACCAATGCAATTCAAACACTCCAACTACCTGATTTTTTGAAAAAAAAAATTACCGGGTTCCGGCAAAACATTGTCGTCTGGGCTATTCTGTTGCATCCGTAGACAACTCCTTTTACAAGGCCGTAGTCTAAAAAAACCACAGAATAACCCAGAAATTCTGGTAAGATTATGAAAATTCTAGCAAATATTTTTGAAAATTTGGGTTACAGTCGTTAAAATTCAGTATTTTTGGTGCCCTAAGAGATTTTATGGTGCTGGATCCATTTCTGCCATCAAAAATGAAATTCAAACACTCCAACTACCTAATTTTTTGAAAAAAAAAAATTACCGGATTCTGGCGAAAAACTGCGGTTCAGGCTATTCTGTTGCGTCCGTAGACAACTCCTTTTACAGGGCTATAGACTAAAAAACCCACAGAATAACCCAGAAATTCCGGTAAGATTATGAAAAATTCCGGCAAAGATTTTTGAAAATCTGGGTCACTGTCGTTAAACTTCAGTGTTTTGGGCGCCCTAAGTGTTTTTTATGGTGTTGAATCCATTTCCAACATAAAAAAAATGCAATTCAAACACTCCAACTCCCTGATTTTTTGAAAAAAAAAATACTAGATTCCGGAAAAAAAACTGTCGTCCGGGCTACTCTGTTGCGTCCGTAGACAACTCCTTTTACAAGGTCGTAGTCTAAAAAACCCACAAAATAACCCAAAAATTTTAGCAAAGATTTTTGAAAATCTGGGTTACAGTTGTGAGACAGTTTTTATCCCACCTACCCTTAACTCTTAATATTTGAATCAATGAATCAATAAAGACTAAATTGAAAATCTGTAGACAACTCCTTTTATAAGGCCGTAGTCTAAAAAACCCATAGAATAACCTAAAAATTCAGGCAATATTATGAAAAAGTCTGGCAAATGTTTTTGAAAACCTGGGTTACAGTCATTAAACTTCAGTGTTGTGGGTGCCCTACGAGTTTTTGATGGTGCTGAATCCATTTCCACCATCAAAAATGCAATTCAAACACTCCAACTACCTGATTTTTTGAAATTTTTTTACCGGATTCCGGCAAAAAACTGTCGTCTGGGCTATTCTGTTACGTTTGTAGACAACTCCTTTTATAGGGCTGTAGTCTAAAAATCCCATAGAATAACCCAGAAATTCCGGTAAGATTATGAAAAAATCCGGCAAAGATTTTTGAAAATCTGGGTTACAGTCGTTAAAACTCAGTATTTTGGGTGCCCTAAGAGTTTTTGATGGTCTCGAATCCATTTTCACCATCAAAAATGCAATTCAAACACTCCAACTACCTGATTTTTTGAAAAAAAAAATCATTGAATTCCGGCGAAAAACTGTCGTCCGAGCTATTATGTTGCGTTCGTAGACAACTCCATTTTACAAGTCACAGGCAATGATGTTTCACCATACGGGTGAACAACATGGCGGTGAACAACATGCTTATCAATACAGGAGGACAAGTCGATAAGGAGAATGACTATCAATATTTGTGGATAACATGGGTGAACAACAACGAGAGGACAAGTGAACAAGGAAAAATGGCTATCAATATTTGTGGAGCTATAGTTCTATTAATACATTGTATATGTTAGTCATTGGATTTAACCAAGTACAAAATCCAATGGATGACATATATTGCCGCAGTGCAATAATGGAGTTATAGCTCCACAAATATGGGTTGAGACACTTTGGAACGACCACCTAATTGTACATTTATGAATGATAGGCATGTGTTTTTTTTTCCATAATTGATGAGCTTGTTGATTTTTAAAGTGCCCAAAGTTCAAAGGAGAAGTTAGATGAACCTCACTTCTAGTATTTTGAATTGTTGTTGTCTACCAGCCCCACAAATGTGCTTGGATTGGTAATATATTTTAAAAATTTGGAAAAATCAGATTGTCCTAGTATTTGAATGCATTTTTTTATGTTGAAATAGATTTTTAAAAAACCTCACTTCTAGTATTTTATATTGAAATGGATTAGACACTGGGGCACTCTAAAATCTTGAAATTTGACAACTTTAATCTAGATTTAAAAAAAATTCTACTCATTCTTATGATAATCTTTGCCAAAATTTCTACTATTTTCCAAACTGATTTGTGAAATTTTTACACTTCACTTTTTTTTGGTCCGCAAAGTTGAAAAGAGCGGTTCGATGCGAATGTTCAATCTCAGCTTTTAAAGAACCTCTACATGCCCAAAACTTAAAGGAGATTACAGCATATACGGAGGGAGAGGAGTACAAACTAAATTAGCGGAAGTAGTAGAGGCACTTGCTATGAACCTGAGAGTTAATGCCCTATTTTTTGGGGGCATTTATGGCCGCCTTTTAGATTAGCAGTGAAATTTCGAGGTATTAACGGTACTTGGAATTTCCTTTTGGCGGAAGTGGTGAGATTTTGCAGGAGCAACTGGACAGAGATTTACTCGACGCTACGTTGGTGGTTTCTTTTAAAGAACCTCTTCATCCCCAGAATTGAAGGAGATGACAGCGATTAGAGAGTGCGCAAAGTTCGAAGGAGCCGTTCGATGCGGTGTCTAATCTCCATCTCACTTCCCCAAAAATAAAGGAGCTGTTAGCTTTTGAAAGTGCACAAAGTTTAAAGGAGCGGTTCGATGCGATGTCTAACCTCCGAGTGTTTAAAGAACCTCACTTCCCGAAAATTAAGGGAGAGATATTCGCATTTTGAAAGCCACAAAGTTTAAAGGAGCGGTGGTTCGATGCGATGTCTAATTTCTCAGTTTCTAAATAATCATCTCTCAGTTTTTAAAGAACAACACATCCGCAAAATTAAAGGAGATATTAGCATTTTGAAAGTGCATAAAGTTTAAAGGAGCGGTTCTAATTTCTCAGTTTCTAAAGAACAACACATCACCAAAATTAAAGGAGATAATAGCATTTTGAAAGTGCATAAAGTTTAAAGGAGCGGTGGTTCGATGCGATGTCTAATCTTTCAGCTTTTAAAGAATCTCTGCATGCCCAAAATTAAAGGAGATTACAGCATCTGCGAAAGTTCAAAGGAGCCGTTCGATGCTGTGTTTAATCTCTCTGCTTTTAAAGAACCCCGGCCGTGCCCAAAAGTAAAGCGAAACACAGCAGAAAGGTAACGAGAGGAGTAATAACGGCATTAATGGAAGAAGTAGTAGAAGCACTTGATATGAGCCAGAGCGTTGAGGCCCTACTTTTTAGGTGATTAATGGCATTTATGGGATTAAGCAGTGAAATTTCGAGGTATTAATGGCCATTATAAATTTTTTTTTTTTGGCGGAAGTGCGGAATCAACTGGAGAGAATGACTCAAGGTTAATCGATTTTCATTTTGAAAGTTTATTTATTTATTTATTTATTTTATATTTCTAAAATTTGATAAGAATTCATTGAAAACAGAAATTTGATGGATAACCTTACACAATCTAAATGTTAGGGAGTTTTTCAACTTTAATTTTTTCTCCAGATTCGGACACTCCAAAAAGTTACACTAAAGACAACTCCAAAGTTAATTACTTTATGCACTTTGCTTCAGTGTTATGTATTAAAACTGATATAATATTTAATCAGTTTGTAAATTTGTCTTAAAAATTATGTAAATTTAAGTTGGAATTTTTGTAAATCTAAGTTATAACTGTCAAATTTCAAGATTTTGGTGCCTAAAATGTTTTTGGTTTTTGATAGTGTTAAATGTAATTCCATCATTAAAAACATGATTCAAATAGTGCTATTAAGAGATTTTTGAATTTTTTTGAACCTGATTCAGACCACTTTTAACCATCCAAACAATTCTTGCACCCCAATTCCTCAACCTCTGTAAACTAAACCTAAAACATAAAGATTCCAAAATCCAACGACAAAAACACCTAAAACATAAAGATTCCAATAGCAAAAGCAGAAGCAAAGCAGCTAGAGCAGCAGAAACAGAAGCAGCCAGAAGAAGCTAGGTGAGCCAATGGTGACAGATTGTTGCAATTTTATTTTAATTATCAATAATTATTAAGTATATTATAAAATTTAAACCATATGAAAATTTTTAGTTGTATTTGAAGAAGAAATGTTGAAATTTGTTTCAAAAGTAATTCTATCTTTTTTGTCCATTTAATTAAATTGATTAATTAAAAATATTTTGTGTAAACTAGATCAGAAGTCTTGAGTTTGATTAGTCGCATGAGATAGTTGAAGAACTTTAGAAGCAAAGAAAGAGGGTACTCTACAATACCCCCTGATAAAAAAAGAAAAAAAACCAAGAAAAAAAAAAGAATTAAAAAAAATATAAAATGAGTTTTGAATTTTTGGACATGTGGTATTGATAGATAGAGTATTTGTTCATGATATTGTAACAATGTCTATTTACAAGTTAATAATCTCCATCTTAATGTGAGAGTGAATCTTCAGATTCAATATTGCATATTTTTTAAATATGCATGTATCTAACTTATATATAATTTTTTTATATAATAATAATAATTTAAAATAAAATTATATTTTAATTAATTTTTATGATTTTTAAAATTTTTAATATAAAATGTATCATAAAATAAATGTTTATCATAAATTAATAATTATTAACATTTATAAATATTTATAATTATACTGATTTTATTAAAATTATAAAATACAAAATATAATAATAATAATAAAATACAAAAAAATAATCTATATAAAATCACAAAATACACAAACAAACTGCCACTGTTATGAAATCACGAAATACAAAAACAAACTAAAGAGTAATCGGTAAAGCCAGGGTTTAAAATGTGAGTGGTGGAGGATAGTTAAAAAAAAGAAAATTAAAAAAGAAAATTAAAATAAATAGAAAAAAATGATGAAAATTTTAATAAATAAAAAATATATAGTTTTTAGAAAAAGAATTTTTTTAAAAAGGACGAAAACTAATGAGAATTAATTAAATTCTAGTTTGCGATTTTATTTAATAATAATGTAAACTCTCGATCGATACCAATATAATTTTAAAAAACAAATATTTTTAAATTTTGTACAATACAAAAATAGAAATACAATTTTGTATGATATAAAAATAGAAATACATACTTAATTAAAAATAGAAATACACAATATAGATAGAAACAATTAATGTACAAAAATAGAAATACAATTTTGTATGATATAAAAATAGAAATACATAATTAAAAATAGAAATACATAATATAGATAGAAACAATTAATTTTATTTTTAAAAGATAAGATTTTCAAATATTAAATATTATTAAATTATTTATTTTATTTATTAGGTTGATACATGTGTTTATTAAATTTATTAAATTATTTATTATGTTGATATATGTGTTTGTTTTGACATCATGTTTGTGGTTTTTTAATTTAATTATCATATGTTAGACATTTTACTAAATATTCTAAAATATTTTTATAATAGTTATATATCAATAATTTATATTTATTTCAAAAATAATTATGCTTTTTACCTGGTTAATTAACATAATTAATTAACAAAATTAAATTATAATAATATGTAGTATTGATTATCTTATACAAAATCTCTTCATAGTAAAATTATAATTATAATTATATATATATATATATATATATATATATATATATATATATATATGGATTGGACGATCAACACTATTGAGTCCACTGTAAATAGGCAAAATGACCAGAAGTGATTAGGAATGCAGGGAGAAGGACGAAGGAGGGAGGAATGTTTGGTGCTCTTTAAAGCCCCTCCTACCTACACTGGCTCATCATGCACAACTTGAACTGGTTATGACGGTTCTGATCAGGTTCTTAGGTAGCCTATTCAAGGACAATCTGCAACAAATCATATGAATAAGAGCATGCCGCAACAGCGCTTGCAGGTCTCGTAATAGAAAATGCAATACCTGGTGGGTGTTGGTTAGGGTGGTGCATCTAAAATACGGCTCAAGATCAATTCATAAAATATTGCATTTCCAGCATCAACGTTCTTGCATTCATAGTGATTGTGCATGAACCAAACTCCCGCGTCGAACTTCAATTTTCACAGGCGTTGGTTGGGGGATCACAGTGAAAGCGCAAAAGGTTTTTCTTCATATACAAGATTGATATAGGGAGATGATTTTTTGAAGGGGAAGGGGGATCACTGGAATATCAACATAAGATCTGTGTTTCTTGTGCATTCCAGAGATTGTTGATTTTTGCTCTTGGCCTCCTCTGTCTAGAGAGTCTTCCATCAATTGTTTATCGGTTTTTACTGGTTATACGGTGGGGTGGGAGGGCCCCTGTTTCTGGGACTATTTTTTTTTTTAATTATATTTTCGAGGGTGGGATGGTTGACATGGTGATCTATTTTGCTGTGCTAAGTATCCAAACAATAATTAAAATGTGTGCATAAGGTTCTTTGAAGTTTGTAGGTTAAACAAATGGTTTTAACTTAGTTAAACAGATTTCTGTGTGGGGTTAAAGCATGTATTTTTGCTTGTATAACAATGTATAATAGTAAATAACAGAGAAATGAACATCACATAGCACAATACTCAGCAAATTTGATGAAGCAGTTCACCCCTCCCGGGCTACATCTGCTGGTCCAACTTCTAATGGCATGTCCCTCATATCTTATTGCTAAAAAATGGTAAGTACATGTGAAATAAAGCCTCAAATGGTTGTGCTTTATGTAAAAACAGCTTCAGAATGCTTCAATTAGTCAGGAATGACTATTCATTTGCAGAAAACAGTGAATGGATGCTCAATACACTGAAAACACCCAAGTGGCCCTAGTGGCTCCTTCACCTTTCTTGAAGCTAAGCCTACACAAGATGACATTTGATGGCTTTGAAACCTGTGCCAATGTGTTCAAAATGTCGAGAATACCCAAAATTGACTATCCTTGCATCCAAATTGGTCGAAAAACAAAGGAGTTATGACCAAAACAAGGATTTGCCCAATGTCCCTTAAAAAACTCCACTAAATGTTGAGCAACTCCAGTTAGGCCGATTAAAACTGGCCAAGTCCGCCGAAAATGGTGAAACGCGCCCATTTTGGTTGAAACTGTTAACGGTTGCATTAAATTTTTGAGGGGTGGGTCACATGTGACCTCCGCCGGAACCGCCTTTTAAACTGCAGGCTTATCCGTCCGCTAACCTCCCACATTTAATGTTAAACAAACGCTGGCACATGTTATGGTTTCTTAACCGTTTGCTTCTGCAGGTTAAGGCTTTAAGGCTGTGGTTTTAAGCGCTGGTCACGAACCATCAGGGCTAGCCCTTAACCTTTTCTGCCGTTTGAACATTGGAAATTCAAATACAAAATCATAACCAGTGATGTTAAGAATTGAATGTAGGTGGGTTGGTCGGGCGCCTTTGCACGCGGAGTCGGGTCTCAAGTTCGGATCCCATAGATTCAAACAATTTTTTCCATGCCAATTTCTTCTCAGCCTGGGGCCACGTGGAAGCCTCTGGGCAGGGCACGTGGCGCCCAATGATTGGCCCATGAAACTATATGAAAAATCAATTTTTAAACATATATTTTTTTTATAAAATTTTTCATAAGTCAAACTGAGTCAAAGGTCCATTTTTGGAGTTTACTAGGCATTTTCAAACCTTAATAACTTCTGCATACGATCTCTGTTTTGTGAACCGTTTGCGGCACCAGAATCGAAACGATGAGACCTTTTCGGTCGCTTAGGTTGTAAACATTTTTTAGCACTTTCATTTTTGAGTATTTTTGAACTATGGACATGATCTCCTGATCACACCTCCCCACTGGGAAGCTTTTGGACCCCAAAAGTTCTCTGGACTACTAAACCTGAAGATGAGGAGACTGTGTGCCCACTCTTCCAATCTTAATCCACTGAAATTTCCCTGATTTCATTAACTGGAGATTTTCTTGAAACGACAAATTTTTCCTTAATTCCATTGACCAACTATTGCTGACTTTGACATTGTCATGCTGCACATTTTCGAAATTTTCAGATCAACAACTTAAATTTGCAGTAAACATATTGTTTCTACATTGGTCTATAATCAAAGTAAACTGAAAATTTCTTTCACCTTGAATCCTGTCCTTATGGCGATTTTTTGCTGAATTAGCCTTGTACTTGTGTCGATTCCTGACCAAGTTTCCTCGCCATAGTACACTGCCTTTCTGAAACCAACAATGATCATTGTTGAATTTTGTGCCTTCTTTGTTTAGATGCTTTTCCCTCTCTTGGATCTTTGCACCTTCTTGCACTGACACTTTGTTTTTCACACCGATCGACACGAAAGATGATTGCTGCAACTTCTTGTCATCTTCTTTCAAAGACAACCTGCTTTCAAATTGAAACAAATCATTATTTACATCAGCATTTACATGAAAAGGATTATGTACAACTTCCCTTTGTTTAATCATCATCAATGTCAAGTTTTGACTTGCATTGACGAACCTTTTCATCTGCCCTGCATTCACTAAAGAAGAGTTTAATTTTTTGCGATGTGCTCTCACAATCAACTCATTTCCGTCCTTGAATAAATGATACTTGTTCTCATGGCGATGGAAGATAGTTTTCCTGTCATACAAGTAAGGACTGCCCAACACCATACCTGTAATATCAAGCAGAACAACATCTAATTCAACCGTGTCAATAAAATGTGCTGTTATTGCAAAGCGCAACATGCACTTCTTTGAAACCTATAAATTTTCATCCTTACAAATCCAACCAAGAGGATCTGGTTTAGGATGTGGAATGGTTGTAAGATTCAATTTCTTAACTAAGTATTCTGAAATAAGGTTCGCTTGCAACCCACTGTCAAAAAGTGTGTCTATCTTGGTGTGTTTGGAAATGACCCTCACATGAAACAGTTCAATTCTCTTCTCTTCACTTGGAGCTTCTATGTGACAGTTAGAAATACTAGAACTAGGTTTAGTTTCCTTCTCTTTCGCCTTCAAGTTCTTTAGTGCCATAGCTATGATTTTTGTTTCTTCTCCTGATTCTGACCCTAGATCTTGTTCAGCTATTTCAATTGTCTTGCATTTCTCCTTGGCTTTAGCTTTGGCTTTAAAACTTTCTGGTTTCAACTCTGGATGAAGTTTCCAACAATGGTCCTCATCATGGCTTGTTTTAGAACAGTGTTTGTAGAAGAATTTTCCCTTCTCTTTTCTAGAATTTGCATTTCTCTTTTTCTTCCCTTTGCCTTTAATCTTACTTTCCTCATTCCCATCTAAGTTTTGTTTTCCCCTTGCCTCTAAATGTGTGGCTTGAACACAAACCTCATCTAGGCTTGTAGGGTTAAACATGAGAATGGTATGTCTTAGGTAAGTATGAAAACCTCCTATATACTTGAGTAAAGTGTCTTGGCTATGCAAATATATTCCTAGTAAAAGAGCTTTTCTTTAAATTCTTGAGTATAAACTTGAACATTTTGTCCTTTCAACTGTTTAAAATTTTCCAATCCATTATGGCTTTCTGCATGTGAGCTAATGGATAAAATTGTTGTTTAATTTCAGAAATGAAATCATACCATGATTAGATAATCTTACCATATTTTTTGATCTCCTCCTTTGTTTTGGCTTCCCACCAAACAAGAGCTACACCGTCCATTCTCAATGAAGATAGCTGGGTTTTAGTTTCATCATCATGAAAATTTTGAATTCTCAAGTAGACCTCTAATTGCCTAATCCAATTATCTAGCTTTTCTACATTTTCTTCACCATCAAACTTTGGCAATTCAAACTTAACATCAATTTTAAGAAAAGGACTTTTACCCATGTTCTTGACTTTGTGAGTATGATGTATTTAAGATGATGTAGAGGTTGTCGATGATGAAGATGAAGATGAGGGTGATGATGGTGACTTTCCACTGTCTCCATTTCCTCCATTACCCTTCTTGGGTTTATCCTCATCATTATGGCCTCCTGACGATCCTTCTCCTTCCTTGTGAAGTTTGGATCCTTCTCCTTCAAGTATCTCATTCCTTTCTTGATAAAGGACTCTCACCATTTCTGTCAAATCAAGGAATGCTTTTCTAAACACCCTTTCTTCCTCTTTGGGATCAAATTCTTCATGTATTTCTCCTTCCCTTGAAGACATGCTTATGGCTTCTTCTGCTTCTCTTTGAGGTGAAATTGAAGGTGGAGATAATGGCACTCTTGCCCTCCTTGGCTGAGGATTATTGTAAGTCCTTGCCAATTGACCTTCTCCTCTCTTAAGCTTTAGCATAGTAAGCATGAAAAACCTTGCAAACAGTTAAACAAACTTTGCACAAGAAAAATATAGAGAGAAACACTCTAGCTCTCCTAATGCTCAACCTGAAGCTCTGATACCAAATTGATTTGAATGGAATGTATTAGTTTTGCTGTGCTAAGTATCCAAACAGTAGTTAAAATGTGTGCATAAGGTTCTATAAAGTTTGCAGGTTAAAAAAATGGTTTTAGCTTAGTTAAACAGATTTCTGTGCGAGGTTAAAGCATGTATTTTGTCGTGTATAACAATGTACAGTAGTAAATAATAGAGAAATAAACATCACATAGCACAATACTCAACAAATTTGATGAAGCAGTTCACCCCTCCTAGGCTACATTTGCTGGTCCAGCTCCCAATGGCATGTCCCTAATATCTTATTGCTAAAAAATGGTAAGTGCATGTGAAATAATGTTGGGTATGTGTTATATTCTTTCCACAACTAAGCACGCGTGGGGGGGCGATAGCCCCCCCTGTCGGGGTCCGGGGCAGTGCCCCGACGAAAATTTTTTGGTCCTTAATTTCTGGTGGGTAGTCCGCGTCCATGGTTTTGCACATGGTTTTGGGGTACGATGGTTTTCGGCCCCTGGTATTTTTTGTAGATCCGGTCAAGGGAACTACAGTTATGTTCTAATCCAGGGTTTATGGATTGGGGTTTATGTATGCTTCAACATGTATATATATGTGTTGTAACACTAAAAGGAAAATAATGAAAAATCAGGCAGTGGGTCCCGATTTGGGATCCAGGGGAAAATCTCTGTGTTTATCTGTTTTATGTTTTATGCTCTCGCTATTGTTTATTTTCTGTTATAAGATTCGTGTGTAGATAATTTCTGTTCAGGGTTAAAACCTACATTTGGTATCAGAGCTATTTTAGCTTCAAGGGGATGCCTTTGCTGCTGAGGGTTTTTTGGTTCAGGCTTGAGGTAGACCCTGTTTAGTGGGAGATCTGCGTGATCGATTCTTGTAGTGAAAGAAGATGGCGAGCGGCGGAAAGATAGAGATCGAGAAATTTAATGGTCAGAGTTTTGAGTTGTGGACGCTCAAGATGGAGGATCTGCTGGTGGATAAAGATCAGTGGATCGCGGTAGATCCAGGTACTAAACCAACGGGAATGTCAGATGAAGACTAGAAGAAACTGGATCGGAAGGCTAAGAGCAAAATATGGTTGTGTGTCTCAGATTCAGTATTGTTGAATGTATCTGGGGAAGCTACGACGAAGAATTTGTTGGAAAAATTTGGGACTTTGTACCAATCTAAGTCTCTGGTGAATAAGTTGTTCCTACGGAAAAAGCTGTATAACCTGAGGATGAAGGATGGAGACTCGGTGACAGAGCATCTGAACGCCTTCAATACTGTGGTAAGTCAGCTGTCATCTGTTGATATTAAAATCTCGGATGAAGATAAGTGCATCAGTTTGTTGTGTTCTCTACCAGACTCGTGGGACAGTCTGGTTATTGCAATAGGTAGCAATACAACTACCTTGAATTTTGATGACATTGTCTCGGCCTTGCTGTCGGAGGAAATGAGATGGAGAAATATGGAGGGTCAGAATGGAGATGCCTTATCTGTACGAGGAAGGTCCCAAAACAGAAACAAGAATAAGGTTTCGAGTGGGAGATCCAAATCTAGAGGGAGATCTAAATCTCCTGGAAAGTTTGTAAAGGTATGTTGGAAATGTGGAAAGGAAGGGCACTACAAAAAGGACTGCAGATCTAAAGCTCCTGAGAAAGGAAAGGGATCTGATGATGCTCCTTCTGCAGAGGCAAAAACCACCTCGGATGAAGGTGGGGATGTGTATTTGGCTTCTTCTTCAAATACACATGTAGATCATGAGTCATGGTTAATTGACTCGAGTGCATCCTTTCACTTCACTCCCCATAGGTAGTGGTTCTGCGAGTATGAGAAATATGATGGTGGTGATGTCTTCCTAGGGGATGATAGGAAGGCCAGAATCATCGGACGTGGAAAGGTCAAGCTGAAGCTGCAAGGTGGAAGGATTAGAACACTTCCTGGTGTTCTGCATATTCCTGCATTGGCCAAAAATATGATTTCTGTAAGCAAGATGGATGATGCAGGTGTAAAAACAGTGTTCGAGAAAGATGCTTGCAAGATGGTTCGGGGAGCACTGGTATTAATGTGGGGAGTTCGGACTGGAACTCTGTAAAAGCTACAAGGTAGCACTGTTATTGATGGGTGTAATAGTTCTATGGTTCCTGAAAGTGGAGCAGAAAGCCTAGCTGTCTCTGGAGAAAAGACCATGCTATGGCATCAAAGGCTTGGACATATTGGAGAGAAGGGCCTTCGGATACTACATAGAGATGGTATGGTAGAAGGTATGTCTAATTGTTCTTTGGATTTCGATTTCTGTGAACATTGTGTATATGGGAAGCAGAATCGGGTGAGTTTTCCTTCTAGTGCTAAGAGGGCAAACAAGATATTAGAACTTGTGCACAGTGATGTGTTTGGGCTTGTGTCAGTTCCATCATTGGGAAAGTCTGTGTACTATGTTTCATTCATAGATGACTTCTCAAGGAATACATGGATATATTTCTTGAGGAAGAAATCTGAAGTCTTTGACAGATTTAAAAAATTTAAGGCTCTGGTGGAAAACCAGACAGAGAAGAAGATAAAGGCGCTGAGGACAGATAATGGTGGGGAGTTCTGCAAGAAGGAATTTGAAGAGTTCTGTAAGAAGTGTGGTATATCATGGCAGAAGACTACTCCATACACACCTCAACAAAATGGAGTTGCAGAAAGAATGAACAGAACGTTGATGGAAAAGGCAAGAAGCATGCTTAGTGGTATCGGGTTAGAACAAGAATTCTGGGCAAAGGCAGTGGAGACTGCATGTTACTTAGTTAACAGATCACCTTCATCAGCGTTGGAGGATACGACTCCACATGAGTTATGGACTGGTAAGAAACCCTCTCTTTCACATCTAAGGGTATTTAGATGTGATGCATATGTACATGTTCCAAAGGATAAAAGGACCAAGTTGGATAATAAATCTGAAAGGTGCATCTTTATTGGGTATAAGGATGGTTTAAAGGGTTACAAGCTTTGGAACCCAGAAACAAGGAAGGTTGTTTGTAGTCGAGATGTGTTGTTTAGAGAGGTGAAATATGTTGTTACACATGATTTCCTACCAAAGGAACCTGAGAAGATAGAGTTTGAGCTAAAGGAGGATGAATCAGACTCTACAACAGAAGAAGACTCAGAAGATGAAGAGCCACAAACTCCAGCTTTGAGAAGATCAGTTCGGGAAAGAAGGCAACCAGAAAGGTATAGTCCATCTGCTTTTTGTTCAGGTTTTGCCTTAACTATAACTGATGATGATCCCAGAACTGTCAGGGAGGCAGTAGATTGAGAGGATGGAAAACTCTGGAAGGAGGCCATGGTTGATGAAATGGCATCCTTGCACAAAAATGAGGCATGGGATCTGGTGGAGTTGCCGGCTGGAAGGAAGCCCATCGGGAGAAAATGGGTGTTTAAAAAGAAGATGAATGTAGAAGGCAAGGTGGAGAAATACAAAGCTCGGTTGGTAGCAAAAGGTTATTCCCAGGTGCCGGGAATTGATTTTGTTGATATTTTTTCTCCTGTTGCCAAAGTTACTTCTATTAGATTACTTTTATCTGTTGCTGCTGCATTTGATTTTGAGATAGAACAGATGGATGTGAAGACAACATTTCTTCATGGGGATCTAGAAGAGGAGATCTACATGAAGCAACCTGAAGGCTTTATGGTGAAGGGTAAGAAAGAACTGGTATGCAAGTTGAAGAAGTCTCTGTATGGGTTAAAACAGTCACCAAGGATGTGGTATCAGAAATTTGATACCTATATACGGGGACTTGGCTTCACCAGAAGCAAGGAGGATCATTGTGTTTATTTTAAATTAATTGGTGACCGTGTTATTTATTTGATCTTGTATGTGGATGATATGTTGTTGATTGGAAATGACAAAGAAATTGTCCAAGATTTGAAGACCCAACTGTTCTCCAAATTCGACATGAAGGATCTTGGTGCTGCAAACTATATTTTGGGCATGGAAATTAAGAGAGATCGGACAAAAAGGATGCTCTGGTTAAACCAGAGGAAGTATGTCGAAACTATATTGCAGAGGTTCAATATGCAGGATAGTAAACCAATGAATGTTCCTATTCCTGTAGGTGTAAAGCTGTCTGCTGAACAGTGTCCCAAGACACAAGAAGAAGAGGAGTATATGTCCTGTGTTCCATATGCAAGTGCAGTGGGTAGCCTAATGTATGCAATGGTCTGTACTAGACCAGATATTTGTTGGAAATATGATGCAGAAGTGTTGTCCTTGATGGCAACCCACTGAATGAAGATGAAGACATGCGACTGTTGACATGTGTTGTCCTTGATGGCAATCCACCTGATGAAGTTATTCTTGACTTGATGGACTTGGTAAATGATGTAAATCTGATGTGATATGATGCTAAGAGTTGTCCTTGAAAGGCAACCCACTTGATGAAGATGATGACAACTTACTTGATGAAGTTGTGCTTGCTAGAATATGTTCTTGATGAGCTAAATATGATGTATCTACAGTGTGTATAGAAGGCAGTGAAGAAAAGAAGTCAGCATGTGCTCAATCTTGATGAAAAGAGTATGTCTCTAGGTATACGCGGATCTGTCTAGGGGAAGTCGCGTATGCACGCGGAAAAGAACGTTCCAAGTCGCGTATGGGCAAAAGCGCTCAAAAAGTGCAAAACCAAGGGTAACCACCATGGTATTGACCCATTGTATTGGGTAATGATCCGCCTAATTGACCTCGTCTAGGTAGTTTTTGGGCTTATGGTATTGCTTTGGCCCATGGTATTGAAAAAGGGGGCTCATGGTATTGAAAAGGGTAAACCTATATAAGGAGAAGAAATTCATTGTGCAAATCATGAGTGTGGGAGCAAGATGTCTGAGCTTGAATGAATACTTCTCTCTGAAGTAGATCTGAATGGAAAGGGTTACACTTGAAGATAAATCTGAATGTATGATGCACCAAAGATGAAGAAGGGGATCTATATCTGAAATGCACTTGTATCTACTAGATCTGTTTATGGAAGGCTTAGATCTGAGATGAGGCGAACATCTGTCTGAAGTGAAAGGGTAAATCTGAACTGAATGTCTGATCTGAAGAAATATGCTGCTTTATAATGATTGAAGATCTATACGCTACTTCGCCGCAGAGGAAGCGCGTATATACGCAGCTTCGATGAAGTGAAAGCGCGTATGCGCAATGAAATACATACAGAGATATACGCTGGTTTGTGTGGACGAAAGCGCGTATATACGCGACATCAGTGAAGGGAAAGCGCGTATGCAAACTAGGGTTTGATGAAGACTGTGGTAAGAAATGTCTGATCTATTCTGCTGTATTACTGCTATCTGTATTCTACAGTGCTGAGTTGTCTGTATCAGTTTGGTTATGTGATTGAGCTTAAAAGTATGGAAAGGGTCCAGTCTGAAAATATGATGAAACGTGGCCTGCAAGTGTTGTTCTATTGAAGTTGTTGGATCCAGTGTGAAAATTGATGAAACGTGGTCCAAGGTGGTGCTGAGGGTTGTAGCCTTCACCGTGGGTCGTAGCTCTTCCGTGAGAGTGGGGCCGGCAAACGAGATCGTTGGTCGTAGCCTTTCCGTGGAGAGGCCGGTAAACGAGCGCAGGTGGGTGCCTGCGTGCTGGTCAAGTCTGCGCCAGCACATATGTTGTAAGATGTTTTCTCTATAATAAAATATTGAAGGCTGAGCAACTGCAACGGTGGTTTTCTCCCGACTTGGGTTTCCACCTAAAAATCCCGGTGTTCATGTGTGATGCTTTGTGTGATGGTTTATTCTGTTCTTACTGCACATGTTTACTGTTTATTGAACATCTGATGAATAACTAATGGAATGATATAAGCAAAGAACTAATGACATAATTAGATCTCTGTGTATACGCGAGTTGCATGAAAGATATCCGCGTGTATACACGAGTTTACTAAAGGAAAGTAGCGTATGGGTTTTAAGGAATGAAAAAGTGAAAATTTTTGAGTATGCAGTAAATACTGATTCACCCCCCCCTCTCAGTATTTTTCCCAACAATTGGTATCAGAGCAGGTTCTTCTGCAGAAGCTTGATCGCTTGAAGGAGATCCGTCGTAATGGGAAGTCAAGAAGGAGTGATGTCTATAAAGCCACCTCTATTCAATGGAAGCAATCTGATATTCTGGAAGGTACGAACAAAAGCATATCTGCAAAGTCTTGGTGCAGATGTATGGGCAATCGTGCAAGAAGGTTATCAATACCCGGCAAATATTCCTACCGATGCAGCTGAAAGAAAGAAGTATGAAATTAATGCCAAAGCAGTGAATGTCTTATTGGGAAGCATGTCTGAATCAGAATTTGCTAAAGTGATGCAGCTACATTCAGCAAAAGAAATATGGGACAAAATCATTCTAAGCTATGAAGGAGACACAAAGGTAAAAAGTGCAAAACTCCAAACGCTTAGAATTGAATATGAAAATTTGAAGATGCATAGTGATGAAAGTGTTGCCAGTTTCTTTCTTCGTCTAGATGATGTTGTAAATCGAATGAGAAATTTGGGTGAAACCATAACTGATACTACTCTGGTGGAAAAAGTCTTAAGATCCTTGACTTCAAAATTTGACTCTAAAGTTTCAGCTATTGAAGAAAGGCAAGATCCGCAAACTCTTACTATTGTTCAATTACATGGTATTCTGACTGCTTTTGAAATGAGACAAGGAGGTCCTTCTCAAATCAAAGAAGCTGCTTTTAAGGTATCTGCAAGAGGAAAAGAAAAGGAAGTCGTCAAAGAATCCAGCTACATATCTGATGAAGAAGAAGCGAATTCGTGAGAAAACTCCATCTAGGAACTGGAAGATTCAAAGGTAAGCTTCCTTTCAAATGTTTTGAGTGTGGAAAAGTTGGTCATTATGCTGCAAAATGTCCTTATAAAGGAAAAGAAGTAGTAAGAAGGAATAAGAACCGATCTAGCTCTAAGAAAAGTTACTACACTAATGAAGATAGTGATGGGTCATCTAATAGTGAGGAAGAATGTGAAGAAGATCTTAGACTTCTCATGGCATTTGAACAAAAAGAAGAGAAGGATACTTTTATGGATGCTCTAGAGGAAAATGATTTTCTTGAAGAAAATAATCAACTCAAACTACGCTTAGAAGATTACAAAATTCTCTTAGAAGAATAAAAGATAATCAGAGAGACTATTGAAAAGCAGCTTGAAGAAGCAAAGAAACATATTGAAAAACTAGAATGTGAAGTGGTAAGTCAAAGAAAAGAAGTTGAGAAAGCAAAGACCTTGAATCTTAAATTTGCTAAAGGATCTGAAACCTTAGATGAGATTATCAAGGTACAACGTTCTCCTCTTATAAAGACAGGTCTTGGATATACCGGAGAATCTTCTCAAACTTCAGCACCAAACTATCTAAAAGCAGTTACAAGTGGTTTACTACATTCAGCCACTCAGCAAGGGAATAAAGGATCTCTGCAGGGAAAGTAGGACCATCTCAATTCAAGGAACACTAACAGGGATAGCTTTCAAAGACACTACAACCAACAGGTAAATTCAAATAGAAGATTCCATGATCGCAGAAATGTCTACTTCAATGGGCAATGTTTCACTTGTCACAATTTTGGTCATAAAGCTATTCAATGTGTTGCATATAAAACCATCATGAAAAGAGAAGCAAGAAAGAAAAGGTTGGATACTGAACCAAAGAAGAATACCTATAACAATTTTTCTCCTCTTCAAAGTGAAGTTGAATGTACTTATTGCAATAACTTTGGCCATGAAGAATCTGAATGCAGGAACAAGATCTAGCCAAAAGAACATGTTCCCTCAAGCTCTAAAGTGTGGAAAAAGAAAGAACCAGCGGTTGAAAATTGTGGGATAGAATTATTTGCAGAAGGTGAAGAAAATCAATGGTACATCGATAGTGGGTGCTCAAGACACATGACAGGTGACAAAAGCAAACTTCATACTTATAATGCTCTGGAAAAGGAAAAGAAAGTTACATTTGGGAATGATACTCCTGCTGTAATTAAAGGAAAAGGGTCAGTATTTCTAAAAGAAAAGGTGAAGGCTAAAGATGTCATGTATGTGGATGGATTAAGGCATAACCTGTTAAGTGTTAGTCAAATGTGTGATCAAGGTGCAGAAGTGGTCTTCAGTTCCAAAGAATGTGTGGTTCGTGATCTTGATACAGGTAAAATCATTATAAAAGGAAAAAGAAATCCAAGCAACCTGTATATTCTAAACGGCATAGACCAATGTTACTTGAGCAAATGTTCAGAAAATTGGCTATGGCATAGAAGGTTGGGGCATCTAAGTTTCTCTCAAATCAACAAAGCAAGCAGACTTCAAGCTGTTCGTGATCTTCCCAAGGTCAATCTTCCAGAAAGTACCATATGCAAATCTTGTCAATTTGGTAAGCAGACCAGAATACGATTTAATGCCAAAGAAGGATCATCAAGTAAGCCTCTTGAACTCATCCATACTGATATCTGTGGACCTATGAGGAAAAAGTCATTACGTGGGGATGAATACTATATCTTATTTATTGATGACTACTCTAGAATGTGTTGGATCGCGTTCATTAAACACAAAGATCAAGCACTTGAAAAATTTCCGAGCTTCAAAGCATTGGCAGAAAATGAATTAGATCTAAAAATCAAGTGTCTTAGATCTGATCGAGGAGGAGAATATTCATCAAATGAATTCTTTGAATTTTGTGAACAACATGGGATTAAAAGACAGTTCTCTGTAGCAGGCACTCCACAACAAAATGGTGTAGAAGAAAGAATGAATAGAACAATTGTTCAAATGGCTAGAGTTATGCTTGCTGACTCTAATGTTCCTGACATGTTCTGGAGTGAAGCAGCACATACAGCAGTTAACATTCTCAACAAGGCTCATGTTCGGGTAAATAGTGACAAAACTCCATATGAACTCTGGTATGGTAATTCTCCCACTGTGAAGCATTTTAAAGTTTTTGGAAGTAAATGCTTTATCAAGAATAATGATGAAAAGCTTGGCAAGTTTGAACCTAGATCAGATGAAGGGATATTTCTTGGCTACTCATCTTCAAGCAAAGCATTCACATGTTACAATAAAAGGCTTCGAAAGGTTGTTGAATGTATTGATGTTGTTATTGATGAGTCTCCTGCAGCTCCTAAAGAAGAAAAACAAACAACAAAAGAAGATGATAGCGACATATGGCCTTCTACATCAGATAGCAATGATATGGACAGTGGATCCAGTGAAGAACCTGAAGATGATCTATCTGAAAAAGCTCCATCCAGATATGTTCAAAAGAATCATCCTGAATCTCAAATTTTGGGTGACAAGGAATCTGGTGTACGAACAAGGAGAACTCTTGTAGGATCTTCTAATCATTTGGCACTCATATCCACAATTGAACCACACAATGTCAATGAAGCTAGCAAATATGAATGTTGGAAGCAAGCCATGGATGATGAACTTGTTCAAATTGAAAAGAATGACACTTGGGATTTGGTTCCAAGACCTCATGATAAAAATGTCATTGGAACTAAATGGATTTTCAAGAACAAGTTAAATGAGAATGGGGATGTTGTAAGAAACAAAGCTAGACTGGTTTTCAAAGGGTATACTCAACAAGAAGGTATAGACTTTGAAGAAACTTTTGCTCCTGTAGCTAGACTTGAAGCCATCAGAATGTTTCTTGCCTTTTCAAGTTATCAACAAATCAAAGTTTATCAAATAGATGTTAAATCTGCTTTTCTTAACGGTGATCTAGAAGAAGAAGTATATATAGAACAACCGGAAGGATTCATTTTGGGAATTGATGCAAATCTTGTTTGTAGACTTAAAAAGGCTCTATATGGTCTCAAACAAGCTCCAAGGGCTTGGTATTATCGTCTTGAAAAATATCTTCATCAACAAGGATTTTCAAAGGGGTCTGCTGATAGCAACTTATACACAAAAGTTGAAAATGACAAACTATTGATTGTGGTTTTATATGTTGATGATATCATTTTTGGGAGTAACGAAGAATCTATGAGTCAAAAATTTGCCTCTGTCATGCAGCAAGAATTTGAAATGTCTTTACTTGGGGAACTAACATTCTTTCTTGGCTTGCAAGTGCATCAAACTGCAGATGGTATATTCCTATCACAAGCAAAGTATCTTAAGCAAATTCTGAAGAAGTATGGCATGGAAGAATGCAAACCTGTAAGTACACCAATGATAACCGGATGCAATCTCAGTTCTCATGATGATTCTCCCACGGTGAATCAACCAGAATACAGATCAATGATAGGAAGTCTACTTTATCTCATTGGGACTAGACCAGACATTATGCATGCAGTTGGGATTGTTGGACGATTCCAAGCTAATCCAAAAGAGTCTCACCTTCAGGCTGTTAAAATAATATTCAAATATCTACAAGGAACTCAAGACTTTGGTCTATGGTATCCAAAGAATGCTGATCTTACTCTTCATGCTTACACTGATGCAGATTGGGCTGGAAGTGTTGATGATCGAAAAAGCACTAGTGGTGGTGCATTCTATTTGGGACCCCGATTAGTTTCTTGGTTCAGCAAGAAGCAAAACTCTATTGCCTTATCAACAGCTGAAGCAGAGTATGTAGCTGCCGCATCTTGTTGCACTCAACTCCTATGGATGATGCAAACCTTGCAAGATTTTCAAATCAAATGTGCAACTCCTATCTCCATTAAGTGTGACAATACAAGTGCCATCAGTATTTCAAAGAATCCTGTTATGCATTCAAAGACCAAGCACATTCCCATCAAGTATCACTTCTTACGTGAACAAGTGCTTGAGCAAACAGTGAAGTTGGAATATGTTCCCTCCAAAGAACAAGTTGCTGATATCTTTACCAAACCTCTGCCCAGGGAAGCGCTCGAGTATCTAAGATAGAACCTGGGAGTGTTCTCTGCCAGTCAAAAGAACAAATCTGCATAAATTTAGAATATGGCAGTGGATACGCGGGTTTCCTGAAACACAGTCGCGTATATACGCGAGTTCCTGCACAGAAAACCGCGTATGTATGATTGCTGACAATTTTCTGCTTGGAGTCAGCTCTCTTCAGCACAGCTGCAGTAATGTTTGGTATCTCTGATACTGTTTGGTTTATCTGGTGGTGTTCCAGTTCTCATAACTCTATTTCTAATGTTTTGATAAAGATTCCTTGATGATTTGTTGGTGAAAGTGTTCAGGATGCACAAACTAAGGGGGAGCCTTAGTCATATGGAAAAGATGCTTGGATGCACAAATTCAGGGGGAGCATTAGCTTTGCTAAGTATAATGCATTGTTGGCATTATGATGATTCTGAAATATGTTCTCTTTCTTGAGGACTTTCTGGTGTTGGTCTTAAATGGTCATTTTTGTAATTTGTTGAAAAGGTCTTGTTGAGACCCATGATGTAAAAATTGTAATTTTCAGTCATGTAAGGACTTGTCATTTTTGTAAATCCACTTGGTTGGATCTTTGATGTAAGTATGAGTCCTTTGTGATAGGAAGGTCATAGAGTCATGTACTTCATTGGAAAACATGTTTGAAGATTCAGCATGAACTCAGGGGGAGCTTGGCCACTTCATTATATATCAGATCTGCAGAATGCTTCTTCCACATGCGGAGAAAAGGGGGAGAGTATGTTGGTCTTGGTCCGCCCTTTGCCCTTGATGTCAAAGGGGGAGAGTGACATGGTGTTTGAATGAAGAGAAAGAATGGTGTCAAAGAATTGGGAGAGTGACAAAGAATGGGGAGAGTGACATGGTGTCATTGTATTCTTAATGTACCTATCTGTTGTGATGATCAAACACCATCGTGGTTGCCATCAAGTCCAAAGGGGAAGATTGTTGGCAATATGATGCAAAGTGTTGTCCTTGATGGCAACCCACTGAATGAAGATGAAGACATGAGATTGTTGGCATGTGTTGTCCTTGATGGCAATACACCTGATGAAGTTATTCTTGACTTGATGGACTTGGTAAACGATGTAAATCTGATGTGATATGATGCTAAGAGTTGTCCTTGAAAGGCAACCCACTTGATGAAGATGATGAAAATCCACTTGATGAAGTTGTGCTTGCTAGAATATGTTCTTGATGAGCTAAATATGATGTATCTACAGTGTGTACAGAAGGCAGTGAAGAAAAGAAGTCAGCATGTGCTCAATCTTGATGAAAAGAATATGTCTCTAGGTATACGCGGATCTGTCTAGGGGAAGTCGCGTATGCACGTGGAAAAGAACGTTCCAAGTCGCGTATGGGAAAAAGCGCTCTAAAAGTGCAAAACCAGGGGTAATCACCATGGTATTGACCCATTGTATTGGGTAATGTTCCGCCTAATTGACCCCATCCAAGAATACCATCGGATGTAATGTGGTTTTGGGCTCATGGTATTGAAAAAGGGGGCTCATGGTATTAACAAAGGGAAAACCTATATAAGGAGAAGAAATTCATTGTGCAAATCATGAGTGTGGGTGCAAGAGGTCTGAGCTTGAATGAATACTTCTCTCTGAAGTAGATCTGAATGGAAAGGGTTACACTTGAAGATAAATCTGTATGTATGATGCACCAAAGATAAAAAAGGGGATCTAGATCTGAAATGCACTTATATCTACTAGATCTGTTTACGGAAGGCTTAGATCTGAGATGAGGCTAACATCTGTCTGAAGTGAAAGGGTAAATCTGAACTGAATGTCTGATCTGAAGAAATATGCTGCTTTGTAATGATTGAAGATCTATACGCTACTTCGCCGCAGAGGAAGCGCGTATATACGCAGCTTCGATGAAGTGAAAGCGCGTATGCGCAATGAAATACATACAGAGATATACGCTGGTTTGTGTGGACGAAAGCGCGTATATACGCGACATCAGTGAAGGGAAAGCGCATATGCAAACTAGGGTTTGCTGAAGACTGTGGTAAGAAATGTCTGATCTATTCTGCTGTATTACTGCTATCTGTATTCTACAGTGCTGAGTTGTCTGTATCAGTTTGGTTATGTGATTGAGCTTAAAAGTATGGAAAGGGTCCAGTCTGAAAATATGATGAAACGTGGCCTGCAAGTGTTGTTCTATTGAAGTTGTTGGATCCAGTGTGAAAATTGATGAAACGTGGTCCAAGGTGATGCTGAGGGTTGTAGCCTTCAGTCAGGGGGTCATAGCTCCCTTCCAGGGAGAGGTCGGTAAACGAGCGCAGGTGGGTGCCTGCGTGCTGGTAGGAGTCTGCACCAGCACATATGTTGTAAGATGTTTTCTCTATAATAAAATATTGAAGGCTGAGCAACTGCAGCGGTGGTTTTCTCCCGACTTGGGTTTCCACCTAAAAATCCTGGTGTTCATGTGTGATGGCTTATTCTGTTCTTACTGCACATGTTTACTGTTTATTGGACATCTGATGAATGAATGATGGAATGATATATGCAAAGAACTAATGACATAAATAGATCTCTGTGTATACGCTAGTTGCATGAAAGATATCCGCGTGTATACGCTAGTTTACTAAAGGAAAGTAGCGTATGGGTTTTAAGGAATGAAAAAGTGAAAAGTTTTGAGTAAATATTGATTCACCCCCCCCTCTTATTATTTTTCCCAACAATATTGCACATTCAGTGGGAGTATTGAGCAGGTTTATGTCAAACCCAGGAAAGGAGCATTGGACAACAGTGAAGCGGGTTTTCAGATATTTACGTGGCAATTAAAAGGATTATGGCTTGTGCTACTAGGGAAGACCAGGATTGGAAATAATGTTGGACATTCATGGTTTTGTTGATGCAGATTGGGCTGGAAATCTGGACAAAAGAAGATCTACAAGTGGGTATGTGTTTAGCCTATTTGGAGGCGCAATCAGTTGGATGAGTAAAAAACAGTCTATAGTGGCTCTTTCAACTACAGAGGTAGAATACATAGCAGCCACTCATGCAAGCAAGGAAGCAGTTTGGTTTCAGAGATTGTGTTCAAGTATGGGGTTGGTACAACAAGCTATAAGGATAGACTGTGATAGCCAAAGTGCAATTTTCTTGGCTAAGAACCCTACTTATCGTTCAAAGAAAAAGCACATTGATGTTCAATATCACTTTTTTAGAGATATGGTTGAGGCTAAAAGGGTGTTTCTTGTAAAGGTGGACACTTTGAAGAATTTTTTAGATGCATTGATGAAATCTGTGAGCACTCAGAAGTTCTCTTGGTGTAGAGAAACAATGGGTATTGAATAATTGGGCCAATGACTAAGCTCTCCTGTGGCCCCCTGTGGAAAGAAAACAACAAGTGGGAGAATGTTGGGTATGTGTTATATTCTTTCCACGACTAAGCACGCGCGGGGGGGTAAGAGGAGGTCGATAGCCCCCCCTGTCGGGGTCCGGGGTAGCGCCCCAGCGAAAATTTTTTGGTCCTTAATTTTCGGTGGGTAGTCTGCATCCATGGTTTTGTGCATGGTTTTGCACATGGTTTTGGGGTACGATGGTTTTCGGCCCCTGGTATTTTTTGTTGATCCGGTCAAGGGAACTACGGTTATGTTCTAATCCAAGATTTATGGATTGGGGTTTATGTATGCTTCGGCATGTATATATATGTGTTGTAACACTAAAAGGAAAATAATGAAAAATCAAGTTGGTCGTCCCGATTTGGGATCCAGGGGAAAATCTCTGTGTTTATTTGTTTTATGTTTTATGATCTCGCTATTGTTTATTTTCTGTTATAAGATTCGTGTGTAGATAATTTTTGTTCAGGGTTAAAACCTACAAATAAAGCCTCAAATGGCTGTGATCTCTGTAAAAACAGCTTTAGAATGCTTTGAATTAGTCAAGAATGACTATTTATTTGCAGAAAACAGTGAATGGATGCTCAATACACTGAAAACACCCTAGTGGCCCTAGTGGCTCCTTCACCTTTCCCGAAGCTAAACCTACACAAGTTGACCTCTGCACAACTTTGCACAAGAAAAATATAGAGAGAAACACTCTAGCTCTCCTAATGCTCAACCTGAAGCTCTGATACCAACTTGATTTGAATGGAATGTATTAGTTTTGCTGTGCTAAGTATCCAAACAGTAATTAAAATGTGTGCATAAGGTTCTCTGAAGTTTGCAGGTTAAAAAAATGGTTTTAACTTAGTTAAACAGATTTCTGTGTGAGGTTAAAGCATGTATTTTTTGTGTATAACAATGTACAATAGTAAATAATAGAGAAATAAACATCACATAGCACAATACTCAACAAATTTGATGAAGCAGTTCACCCCTCCTGGGCTACATTTGCTGGTCCAGCTCCCAATGGCATGTCCCTAATATCTTATTGCTCAAAAATGGTAAGTACATGTGAAATAAAGCCTCAAATGGCTGTGATCTTTGTAAAAACAGCTTTAGAATGCTTTCATTAGGGGAAATTTGAGGTCTAAAATGGGCCCCCTAAGGAAAATGTACAATCAAAATTCACTTTATGAGAACCAATCACATTTTAGGGGATGATATCATCCCTAATGGTTGAGGTGGCATTACTTGAGTTAAAGGTACTTACTTGTCACATTCTCAATGGTGGATAAAAACTCATGGTTAACCATAGTAGTGTTCTAAGCACTTTTATATTCAAACTAAAGTACTGAGAATCAATGTCATTTTACACTTTTTGAATAAAAATATATTATTGTCATTTCATATTTCTCGAAAGAAACAATGCACATCCCTATACATTTATTATATTATATTACATTATATTATTTTTATATAGTATATTAATTACATGTTATTATACAATTTAAATAATATGAATTTTAATTAATAACATATAATATAATTAAGAATTTATAAATTTATATTTATATTTTATTTTAAGTTATTTAAGTACAAAGGACAAGTGCATTATTTGTTCAATGATAATGACTTTTTCTTGAAAATCTTATTCTTATTTATAGTCACATCAATACAAATTTTTTATTAATTTTATTTTCGTACAACTTTTGAATTGAATTTAACTATGGTTACATGGATTGTGGTGCAAAAAGTGAATTGAAAATTCATAAATATTATTTTATTTGTTTAGCTATTATTTTATCATTTCCTTAGGAGTCCCATTTTAGACCTCAAAATTCCCCTAATGAATTAGTCAAGAATGACTATTTATTTGCAGAAAACAGTGAATGGATGCTCAATACACTGAAAACACCCTAGTGGCCCTAGTGGCTCCTTCACATTTCCCGAAGCTAAACCTACACAAGTTGACCTCTGATGGCTCTGAAACCTATGCCAATGTGTTCAAAATGTCGAGAATACCCAAAATTGACTATCCTTGCATCCAAATTGGTCGAAAAACAAAGGAGTTATGACCAAAACAAGAATTTTCCCAATGTCCCTTAAAAAACTCCACTAAATGTGGAGCAACTCTAGTTAGGCCGACTAAAAGTGGCCAAGTCTGCCGAAAATGGTGAAATGCGCTAATTTTGGTCGGAACTGTTAACAGTTACATTAAATGTTTGAGGGGCGGGTCACATGTGACCTACGCTGGAACCGCCTTTTAAATCGCGGGCTTATCCATCTACTAACCTCCCACATTTAATGTTAAACAAATGCTGGCACATGTTATGGTTTCTTAACCGTTTGCTTCCGCGGGTTAAGGCCTTTAAGGTCATGGTTTTAAGCATTGGTTACGAACCGTCGGGGCTAGCCCTTAACCTTTTCCGCCATTTGAACATTGGAAATTCAAATACAAACTCATAACCAATGATGTTAAGAATTGAACGTAGGTGGGTTGGTCGGGCGCCTTTGCATGCGGAGTCGGGTCTCGGGTTCAGATCCTGTAGATTCAAATAATTTTTGCCATACCAATTTCTCCTCGGCCTGGGGCCATGTGGCAGCCTCTGGGTAGGCACGTGGTGCCTAATGATTGGCCCAAGAAACTATATGAAAAATCAATTTTTAAACATATATTTTTTTATAAAATTTTTCATAAGTCAAACTGAGTCAAAGGTCCATTTTTGGAGTTTACTGGGCATTTTAAAACCTTAATAACTTCTGCATACGACCTCTTTTTTGCCAACTATTTGCGGTGCCAGAATCATAGTGACAATACCTTTCCAGTCGCTCAGGTTGTAAACATTTTTTATCACTTTCATTTTTGAGTATTTTTGAACTATGGACATGATCTCCTGATCACATAGGTGGCGGGGATGATTTCGGACGGTCCATCATGTAAGAGTTGGTGATATTATTTAATTTATGTTGTCTTTTCCTTTGTCCTTTGTACTAATAGATGGTGTACATGGTGGATTATCGGGCTGGAATTGAGTGGGGACTTAAGACAACTAATTGTTTCCGGAGCTTTCTTATTTCTTGGATACATGCGCCTCGGGACTTATCGCATGTGGTGTCTGGTTAGGTGGGTGACTGAGGCTTGTTCTGTTTCATATTTATTGATCGAGGTAGGTGGTACGTTAGTAGATCCTAAGGCAGACATATACGATGAGGAATTCCTGCATGCCATCACGCTGGCAGAGGCTCGTGTTAATTCTGACTTTCACTCCCATTCCTTCTCACATACTCCTCAATCTCATGTCCCTGTTTCATCGACCACCTTCGTGACCCGAGGTAAATTGACTGATTAAGGGGCTACGGATTGTGAGGTTTCTGGTTTTAATTATAAACATCACAATAGGTCATGGGCGGCGAAGCCATTCAAGACATCGCTCGACTGCAGACTCCTGAGTTTCAGAAACGATGTCATGTCGAGGTGGGCAGATAGTTTTCTCTCGTGTGCGATAGTGGGAAGGTGGAAGTTCACGAAATACAACTCCATAGATCTGTAGAAGTGGCTTATGGAGGCCTGACAGAAGCTTCTTGGGTATGAGCCCAGAATTAGCAAACTACCAAACGGTTGGTACTGTTTTCACCTTCTGAAAAATAAATATGTTCCCGAAATTCTACAACGGACTTGGCTTTATGGGCGCACTTTCTTGACTTTGTATAGATGGACTGTCGATTTTCATCCTGTGGAGAATGACCCGAGGAACCATCTGTTATGGGTTTGACTTCCTGGGTTGCCCATCCAATTCTGGTCCACACTAGTGCTACAAGCGATTGGGAACAATATCAAAACCTGTATGTTTGTTGATCCTAAGTGTGTCGACCTCTTCGATAAGAGGGTGGCATGGATCCTGGTGGAGGTTTCCTTCACAGGGGGACTTCCATAAGACATTGATTTGGCATGGGAAGGGACGACTTACCAACAATGCCTGGATTACTAGTAGACACCCTTCCGATATCATCTCTGCCATGCTACAGGACACTTGATGCGCTCCTACACGCGATGGAGATCAGATCACAACAAAGGAAATTACAGTAAGCCTGGCGACTAGATGGCCTCTAATGCGGGCAAAGTGATGACAAAGCCTTCGTTGAATTTTTTAGGTAAGCTGACCTCTTTTCCCATCCATTATCCTAATTGTGAAAATAATGTGGTGGCGGGAAATGGTGAGCCCTCCTCTGTCAAGGACGGGGTCAGTGAACTGGGTGAGGGAAATCCTATTCCATAGGGTGGTGACCTGACTTTGACATGTTCTAATCACATTCCTGAGTCTGTTGGGGGTTCTGTTAGGACCCCGGTTGTCATCCCTCATCCATATCCTCTTGTATATCGTTGTGCTAATCCATCTGGTGTTCCCTTGTCGAGACTGTGGGTCCCCCAATTATCCACTTCCTTAACCCCCTCTCCTTCTGGATTGGGGCCTTCTCTCTCACCCCAGAACTCAATTGGTAGTGACATTGAACTTTTGCTACTAGACCCAGATGCCAATTTGGTCCCTTTGACAATGGACACTGGGAAGCCCACTTCACCACCTTTGATCCTCAGTCCATCCTCTATTTCGAATTTCACGACCATGAGGGGAAAAGGTCGCCCTCATGTTAAGAAGAAGTCTTTAACCTCGACTGTCTCAGGACCATATTTGGATACTGGAAATATTCGAGACGTTTCGGTCACCTTGGCCTTGGATAGGGTTCTTAGAGTGTGTAATCCCTCAAATGATGTGTCATGATCCGTCTGATTTCACTGAACATTAGGGGGTTGGGGGGGAGGGCTAAATTCTTATCTATGCAGGATTTTCTTAGAAATATTAATCCATCTATTATATTTATACAAGAGTCTATGCAATCGGCTGACCGGGCCATTTCCTGTTTCTGTGCCATGTACCCAACATGGCATCTGGTGGCATGGGATGTGGTGGGTAGATCGGGCGGTGAGATTGTGCTATGGGATCCCTGTTGCGCCAACCTGGAGGCACTTGGGTTCTTTGGAGGAATAATCTTACTGGATATCTTAGAGGTTTCAAGAAGAGGATTCATTTAATCAATTTATATGCACTATATATGGACAGATCCTCTTTCTGGAAGAGGATGGAGAATTGCGACATCATTTTGTTGGATCATCTGATTATTGCGGGTGATTTTAACTCATCGCTGCATGATTGGCAGATATGGGGGGACAAAGGAAGGAGTGATCCACTTGTTGGTTTTCTTACCAAGTTGTTTAAATCTCATCATCTCTGCGACATCAAGTTGGATGTGCTTTGTCCCACATGGTATAATGGTAGAAAGGGGCTGGATTTTATCGGAAAGAGGATTGATCATTTTTTGGTAAAGTCTAACATCCTGGCTCAGATGGGTGATTTGTCTACCCATACAGAATATATTACTATCTCAGATCATAGGCCCATAATAATGGAATGGTTCTTCGAAAATATTCCAGGTGGATGTCCCTTTAAGTTTAACAGAGTTTGGCTACAGGACCCCTCGTTCAATTTACTGGTTGAGAGGTATTTGGTCTCGCATCCTAGGAGGGAGGGTATATCGGCTAAGGAATATCTGGATGGCACCCTCAGGGGACTAAAGAGGAAGGTTAGAAGCTCAGAACGCTTTAAAAAGAAACAACTTAAGGACATATTGAAAGCATTTGAACATGAGACATCTCGATTGCTGAAGGAGTTGGAAAAAGATATACCCCCAGATGGGACATGGAAAAGGCTTAAGGAGGTTGAGAAAGAAAAAAGCCAAATCCTTTAAATAGAGTAACAGTCGTGGAGGCTAAAAAGTAGGGCAATGTGGTTGAATGAAGGGGATAAGAATACTAAATTCTTTCATGCATATGCGATGGGAAGGAAAAACTCAAATGCGATTTGGCAGATAAATGCAAATGGGACATCTCTATTCTCCTCAAAGGACATCCAAGAAGAAGTGGTTAAACATTTTGAAAGTCTATTCAAAGATCGGGGGAGGCCTATTCATGAGGAACAGTTGTGGGCGATGGAGGAATTTCCTACCATGTTCAACGAAAGGGAGATTCAGGACTTCAAGAAACCGGTTTGCAAAGAGGAGATACTTTCCGTCCTTAAATCCTTTTCGGTGGACAAGAGCCCGAGGCCAAATGGCTAGACCTTAGATTTCCTTATACATTTTGCAGGTCTTTTTTTAACCATATTACTGATATGGTTGAGGAAGCAAAAAGTACAGGCAAGATTTTGGGGGCTATAAACTCAACTTTTCTTGTCCTTATTCCCAAGGAAAAGGGAGCTTTGACCTTCGATGATTTTCGACCTATATCATTGTGTAATACACTGTACAAAATAGTTTCAAAGACTATTGAAGAGAGGAAAAAGTTTGTGTTATCTAGATATATCACCCCTGAACAATCAGGCTTCTTCAAGAATAGGAGCATTCATGATGCGGTGGCCTCCACACAAGAATTTATCCACACTATTCATACGAAGAAATTGACTGCTATGGTAATGATGTTCGACATTAGTAAATCATATGATAGGGTCGATTGGGGGTTACTGAGAATGATTTTATACAAGATCAGACTTGACAGGATCTAAGTAAATTGGATCATGGGGTGTGTATGTAAAACTTCAATGGTTGTTATTATAAATGGGGTGGCTACCAGATTATTTAAGTCGGGGTGCGAGCTAAGGCAAGGATGCACACTTTCACCCTTACTTTTCATTTTGGTGATGGATGTATTTAGTGTCAAAATTAAGCGGGCTGTAAATGCGGGAAGTATAAGGGGTATCAGAATTACAAACTACCAGGAGATCAGCCACGATTTATTTTTGGATGATGTCTTAATGCTTGGTATGCTCATCGAGAGTGTTTGGAAGGTTATTCATGAAATTTTCACAAAATTTTACACAGCTTCTGGAATGATGGAAAATGTCGGTAAATCCTGTATTTATCATGATGGAAGGGGGAGGGAAGTGGCTGCCTCCATTGGAGCCATGTTCAATTTCAATAAAGCGCTACTGGAAACAAGATTTAAATATCTGGGCTTCCAAATGAAGCCAAATAATTATGGAACAAAGGATTGGCTATGGATGATTGAGAAAATTAAAAAGAGAATAAGGGGATGGTCTATCAAATGGCTGTCTAAAGGTGGCAGACTTATTCTTGTACAGGCGGTATTACAACAGTTCATGGTGTATTGGGCCCACCTTTATCTCATTCCTAAAAATATTATAAACAACATAAGACGGGTAATCATACATTTCGTCTGGAATGGCGGCAAAGAGAAGGGGAAGTATCATCTGGCAAGGGGGGGACTGATCATGAAACCTAAGGAATATGGGGGATGGGGACTTCTGGATCTTAACATATTTGGACAGGCCCTCCTCATGAAATTTATGTGGCGGGGGCTTACATCTACAGGGATTTGGAGTGACATCATTAAGTACAAGTATCTGGAGGATGGGGGTGTAGAGTAGTTATTCACGATGGGTTGGCGGGATATTAGGGGTGGTTCTACAATTTGGAATGGATTCAAACATATCTGGATCTGGTTCTCGGAAAAATTAAGGTGGCAGTTTGGTAATGGTGCCAAAATCCTCATCGATCACTCTGGTTTTTGGGGATGATCACATCCAACTCCTTTCAACAACGAGCTTTTATGCCACATAAATGAGAAAGGGTATTTATACATGGGACAAATCATAAGGGAAGTGAATCATAGGATTCCTAGATGGGCGTCGTCCGATTTTCTGGAATTGCCATAATTTTTGAAGGCTGAGTGGAATCTATATATTGAAGATCTAAGATGTCAAGGGTTACACTTAAGGGTTGGGGGAGACCGAGTGATTTGGGTTGGGTTGACCAAGGACAAACTAATGGTGGCAGGAGATACATATAAAATGCTGATAAATCAAATACATAAGACTTCCAATAAAAGATGGTTTGGGGAGATTTGGAAAACAAATGTACAACTAAAGATGAAAATTTTCCTGTGGTTGGTTTGGATGGATAAAAACCTCACATGGGAAAATCTTCAATGTAAAGGTAAGATAGGACTGGGTATTTGCAGGCTATGCATGAAGGATGATGAAAACAATGAGCATCTATTCTACATCTGCACTTTTGCCAGAAAGGTAATGGATGGGCTATGTGTGTATTTTAAACTTCAGAATCCACTACTTGACAACACGACTGATTTCATCAAATGGTGGAAAAAGAGAAACATTTCACTCAGGAACATCCCAGTATTTTATCACTGGTAAATCTAGAGCTGCCATAATAAGTGGCTATTTGAGGAGGTGTAAGGTAGTCCGGAGTGGATTGGAAAAAAAATAATACAGTTATGGGAAAGACTGAAAATTGAGTGGAGGCCACCAGTAGATCGGTCAAAGTGCATGAGGCCATTTGAAATACATTACTTGGCGGGATTATTTGATGGTGCATCACAACAATCTATATGTGGTTGCAGGGTCTGGCTTATGATCTCTCCGACATGCCAGTACAAGATCTTTTGGTACGGAGGATTAAGGACTAACATGAGAGCTGAAGTATTGGCATTGTGTGGATTATTATGGTTCTCTAAACAATTATATTGATAAGTTATGGGTTTTTGGTGACTCCAAGGTACTACTGGATCATCTAACAAAGGGAACCATTCTACATCCTGGGTATCTACTGGCATGGCTAGAGTGAATAAGAGAGTTAAGAATATTTTTCTCTACTATACATTTCAATCACATATATAGAGAGAAAAACTCCCAGGCAGACATACTATCTAAAAAATGATTACAAGGAGTTTTTGGAGAAATGCATTACGAACTGTCTGATGCGACAGGAGATGGAGCGATTGACATGGTTAAATTCTTTTGAGCAGGTAATATTTAGGATGTGATATGGCCACAGTTTTTTTGGGGCTAATATTTTTTGATATCCCACAAATGTTCCTTTCATCTAGATGATAACATAAAAAAAAAGTACTGAAGGCGGGAGGATAAGGAGTCCATAAAATTTAAAAGGAAGGAACCGGTCAAGATTTATGCCATTTTGGTGTGGATGGAGCTACAGGACCGATGGCTTCTTTGTTTTATTCTCCTTAAGATAACACTGTAAAGGTTTATATGTTCTTCAGTTTTGTGTTTTACTTGTAAGTAAGCAGATACACTCTTCCTTGAAGATGTATCAAAATATTATGGCTCTATACAGTGATGATGTCCTACAGGTTTCTGAGATGTAATATCGCTGAAAATTTTACAAAAGTTTTTATCTGATCTGGTACACAATATAAACCAGGGTTTTTTTTTCTACTGAATATATATATATATATATAATTTAATTATTTTTTTATTGTAAATAAAATAAATAAATTTTATGCTTATCATATATTCTCTACTATATCATCTACTTTTTATAATAGATTACAGTTGTTAGTTTAAAACATCAATTTAAAAATGAGGAAAGAGACTTCTGAACTGAAGACAACCAATATTCATTTTACTAATTACTTTTTTTGAAGTGTGAGTAAACATTTTAATTTTAGTATATCCGTTTAGGATGCTTGTGATACACACTGCAATGAAATAAGGTCAATATGACAAAATGGCGTCTCAAAGTGAGAGAGTTAAAATACTGTATTTTTTTAATAATGTTTAATCTCACAGTTGAAGTAAATCATGCTTAAATTATGTAATATTCCTAAATTAGCATGTAGCTAATAAGAATATTAATTTTGCGTTTGAAATCCAGTTGAATGAATAAATGGGCAAGGAGGCTCATAAGTTGCTTAAGTAAGAATAAAAATCCATCATAGTGTGAAAAGGGATCATGAAATAACCAGATCAAGCATCCACATGTGTGAACAAGGTATAAAATATGTGGACAAGGTCAAGTTTGACCAAGTCAACATGATTTATTCTCAAAGAGTGGATCCTAAATAAAGCTAGCTCAATGTGAATGAAAATCAAGCTAGCTAGTCAAAATGAAGACACCTTGAGTGTGAAAGGAGACAAGGCATGAAGACTCAGTCAAGGATGACCCTATCAAGATTGATCCAGTCAAGCTTGACTAAATCAAACTGCGATGTAAAAGGATTACCCTCACTAATGGAGACATCATAATTGTGATGGAGGAACCTTTGCATGGAAGCAACCTCATAGTGGGTGGGACCCTTGGTGAGGAAGATCATCAATTATATAATGAAGGAGATGGCAAGAATATGGACATATTGGAGATTATATTTTATTTGGTTTGCTTAAACTTCCTACATACTTGGCTGTTTAGCTAAGTTGCTGCACTGCTTAGTGCAAGGGTTTTCCCGAGTGGGGATTCCCTATTCTTTCTTGGAGATCTTGTTTGAGAAATATAAGAGGAGACTTCTGATCTGAATTTTCCACTACCTGGTGTTGGGCCAAGCACCTACCTTCAGCAAAAACGTAGTCCCTTCAGAAAACTACGTTATTTCTTAAGGTGTGCAGTGGGAGGGGTCAAAACCCCATTTTGAGGAGCTAGTTTCCCAAGAGGAGGATTAGCCTTTATTTGGGGAAGCTAGAGGAAGCATCTACAACCATTTCTTTGCATGTTCAAGCATTTTTATGCAGAGCTTCAGTTACACAGCGTGATTCAGCCACAGATCTGCAACAACTTTTTCATGTATATCATTTCTGTCAAGAAACCATTGCCGGGTCTTCTTGGATCTGTATAAAAGAGATTAGATCTTTGTTTTTATGCCTCATTGAGAAATATAATAAGAATATCTGATTCCTTTCTCTATTTTCTGAGTTTTACCTCCTTTGTATTGCGTAGTATCTTATGCAGCAACTCCGATATGTTGTAGTCTTGGGGTTTTGTCAATTTTAAGCTATTTTGAGCATGGGAGGCCTGTTTAACTAGGCTAAAGGCTTTTTTTCTGGAAATATTTTGCACACATGTCCTATATTGTTCATTCTAAGGGAAAAAAATATTATTTTTCATTGTTATAACTCAATATTCAAAAAATAACGTTTTTAGGGCCAAAACTGCTGCTTTTCCCCACTTGGTGACATTGTATAAAGACATAGTTTGTTGATGTGATTGTTCTATGGAAGCTATATATTTAAATACAATACATGAGTTGATTACTTGCTACTCTCCAACTTTGGAATACCTTCAGGTATTCTTATTGTTGTAGGAAATCCCAATTTTGGGATATTACAGTGGTATCAGAGCTCCAATCTTGGCTAAGCCTGTGTTCTTCATTATGGAGTATTCTCATGGGGAGGAGAAGATCTGCAAGATAGATCAAAACAAATACTTTTTTTCTGGAGAAAAGAGGTTCTCAATACTTCTCTTTCCAAATCTATAGCGTAGCAGCAAGGGCATCAAATAAATGACGAAGGAAAGACATGAAGATCCCTCAACAAGATTTATACAAGAGGAAGGTTCTAAGTCATCATCTTATGGATATGAGCACTTAGCCATATCATCATATCTACCACATTTTATCAACAATTTCTTCATGAAGAGGAAGAAAGGAGATGTGCCAAAGAGAGACACTCTTGGTGATTATTTGCACAAATATGAAGCTCAATCTGAGGAGTTCAAAGATCACTTGAATTGCCAAGGGTTTTTCCAAATGAAGGAGGAAAGGAGCACAAGGAGCAAGAAGCAGGGTGAGAGTAGATTTTTTCTATCTAATTTTGATGGATCACCTCTATGTCTAGCTAGGGCTTGGGTAAAGGAGCTAGACACCTTTGTGCAACAACATCAAGTTTCAGAAATTGAAGCCATCAAAGTAGCAGTGCTGCATTTTGAGGGTAAGGCCTATGCTTGGTGATTGTTTGAATCATTCTCCTTAAAGAATGCAAATACATCTAATTATGCAAGGTTCATTAAAATATTAGTGGAGAGGTTTGATGAAATTTCATGTGAAACATCTTCTATTGAAACTACCAAACCATATCAAACAAAGCTCTTGCATGAGTTGGGAGGGTCTATAAATCCAACTCCGTTTCTGAAAACCACTGAAGAGGAGGTGAGCTTGTTTTTTACTTTGTCAAGGGAAAAATCTCCTTTGGATGAAAGGCTTTCTTCTCAAAAGGAAGACACGAAGATTCCTTCTTTAAAAGAAGACCAAGATCTAAGGTCTCTTATTGAAGATAAGGAAACCTCAACTCTTGAAGAGGAGAAAGGGAAGGCAGGAGAGGATAACGTAGTCATGACAATGGCACCTCAAGCACCTCATGAAGAGGAGGATGGAGCACTTGCTCCAAGAAATAAAATCTTGCACTCTTGCAAGGAGTTCCGAAAGTTCTCACACATAGATCTCTTGGCATAACACAAGAGCAGCATGTACCATCATTGTCAAATGATGAAATATTGAGGATAGAAGAAGGAAAAGAGGAGGAAGGGAATCACAAGATGAAGAGAATGTACCCTTCTCTATTTCAAAGCTTGAAACAACAAAGAAGGCAAGAAGACCTATGCAATAAAGGTAGGGGAAAATATGTCCACCTACATCCACATCCTACTCTATGCCTTGATGCCTCTTTGCAAGGAGGCATTTTACCAGGAAGACCTCCTAATTGGAGGAAAACTAAAGTGTTCTCTCAACTATATGCAGCAGCAACATATTTTTCTAGAGAGGGAACCTTGGGAGGAGCCACTACAATGCTGAGAATCATTGATGGGAGGCTAAGAAAATTTCTAAAATTGACCTTGCTATCTTCCACTCATCTATTTGCGCTGGAAAGGATAGATTCAGAAATCTGTGTTGATATGAGAATGGTATCAAAAGGCCACTCCATAGCTTTGGAGCAGCAAAGGATACTCCAATATATAATGAAAATTTCTGAACATAATAAAGAGGTATTTTCATTTTTGTATGCAGGAGAAAAATTGTGGAAGTTTTGGAGAAAGAGAACCTTTCAAAAGGAGGGTGACTCTCCTAAACTTCAATCTTGTCTTGAGCAAGATCAGCTGTAAGAGAGGCAACAAAAGAAAGTTGGGAATACTGCAACATGTGACTTTGACATCAATCATGTCAAGGAGGAGAGCTATCATATGACAAATGCATCATTTCAGACTTCTACAGTGCTATCAATGTTGGGAATCCTAGACCCTTATTGGGAGTCCCAACTCTTGATGCAATATTCCAAGGACCTATGCACATGTAAGGTTCTTGATGGGTAAGCAATGGATGGGAAGTATAAGGTAGTTGATGGAATCATTTATGTTCATGATCAGATCTACTTAACTAAAGATTCCAAACTCAAGAATAAACTACTTACCACAAACTATGAGGTCTTGCTTTCAAACCCCAGTGGTTTCATTAGAACATATCATACTATCTTAGATGGATTCATGTGGGAAAATTTCAACGAAGAGATGCACTCTCATATAAGTAAGTGCATGAATCATTTGTTGGTTAAGGAGGAACATAACTCTTGGAAAGAGTTACCATTACCCCCTCCTTGTTCATTGAATGTGAGAGGGAGCTCATCTATGAGCTACCTTGCTGATTTGAAATAAGTGTATGATAAACATTGTATTGTTGAACCTCATGATGTATTTACTATATACTTGCATTTTCTTAACACTCATGTGCAAGTCTTGGCTCCAAGAGGGGGCACTTTTTCTGATGGGCCTCATGAGCCACTTTGGACCATGAACTATGGTGATGTTGGCCATTCCTTGGGAGATCTTGGAGAGATGATGTACTCTTCATGGTGTGTTTCCTCAGCACCAACCATCATACACCTTCTCCAAGCATGCAAGAAAGATGGGGCAGCAAACAAGTGTTGGGGAGAACACTTGTCATATCATATTCTATGGCAGTTAGGAGAAAAAATGCGCTGGTTGCACATGAGGGACCATTGTCCTTCTCCCTTATTGCACATGGTAGCTAGCATGATATTACTTATGATTCCACATGCTGAAGATGTTCTTATCTTTGTTGGTGGCATGGTTGGAGGAGAGACACATTTGTTGGATGTGTCCTTGGGGGAAGAGAGTCCCTACATTTCCTGCACTACATGTTCTAAGGGGAGCATGGAAAACTATGTGGCCACTACTATATACCACTTGTTTCTTTATGATGTGGACCATATGTTTGGCTGGAGCCCTTGGTGCATGCCTCTCATGAGCCATTGAGAGGAACTTTTCTATGAATTACCAAGCTGGGAGGTAGTTCATTTCCTTTGGATTATAGCATGGAGGTGGAAGGCCTTCATTGATTATGAAATTCCCCATGATTATCATTACCTCTGTCTTGAGAAGCCCACAATGAGAAGGGGGGAGATTTTGTAGCACCCTTGCAGTTTCTTGAGGAAAACCAACATTTTGGAGGGGCAGACTATAATATTCTTAAATTAGCATGTAGCTAATAGGAATATTAATTTTTCCTTTTAAATCTAGTTGAATGAATAAATGGGCAAGGAGGCTCATAAGTTGCTTAAGTAAGAATGAAAATCCATCATAGTGTGAAAAGGGATCATGAAATAACCAGATCAAGCATCCGCATGTGTGAAAAAGGCCTAAACTATGTGGACAAGGTCAAGTTTGACCAAGTCAACATGATTTATTCTCAAGGAGTGGATCCTAAATAAAGCCAGCTCAATGTGAATGAAAATCAAGCTAGCTAGTCAAAATGAAGACACCTTGAGTGTGAAAGGAGACAAGGCATGAAGACTCAGTCAAGGATGACCCTATCAAGATTGATCCAGTCAAGCTTGAATAAATCAAACTGTGCTGTAAAAGGATTACCCTCACTAATGGAGACAATGTAATTGTGATGGAAGAACCTTTGCATGGAAGAAACCTTATAGTGGGTGGGACCCTTGGTGAGGAAGCTCATCAATTATATAATGGAGGATATGGCAAGCATATGACATATTGGAGATTATATTTTATATGGTCTTCTTAGACTTCCTGCATACTTGGCTGTTTAGCTAAGTTGCTGCACTGCTTAGTGCAAGGGTTTTCCTGGGTGGGGATTCCCTACTCTTTCTTGGAGATCTTGTTTGAGAAATCTGAGAGGAGACTTATGATCTGAATTTTCCACTACCTGGTGTTAGGCCAAACACTTACCTTCAGAAAAAATGTAGTCCCTTCAGAAAACTGCATTATTTCTTAAGGTGTGCAATGGGAGGGGTCAAAACGCCATTTTGAGGAGCTAGTTTCCCAAGAGGAGGATCAACCTTTCTTTGGGGAAGCTAGAGGAAGCATCTACATCAATCAATTTCTTTGCATGTTTAGGAATTTTTATGTAGAGCTTCAGCTACACAGCATGATTCAGCCACAGATCTGCAACATCTCTTTCATGTATATCATTTCTATCAAGAAACCCTTGCCGGGTCTTCTTGGATCTGTATAAAAGAGATTAGATCTCTGTTTTTATGCCTCATTGAGTAATATAATAAGAATATCTGATTCCTTTCTCTATTTTCTGAGTTTGACCTCCTTTAGATTGCGCAGTCTCTTATGCAGCAACTCCGGTATGTTGCAGTCTTGGGGTTTTGTCAATTTTAAGCTGTTTTGAGCATGGGAGGCCTATTTAACTAGGCTAAAGGCATTTGTTTCTGAAAATATTTTGCATGAATGTCCTATATTGTTCATTCTAAGGGACACAACCGTTATTTTTCACTTTTATAACTCAAAATTCAGAAAATAATGTTTTTAGGGCCAAAACTGCTGCTTTTCCCCACTTGGTGACATTGTATAAAGACATAGTTTGTTGCTGTGATTGTTCTATGGAAGCTATGTGTTTAAATAAACTACATGACTTGATTACTTTCTGCTCTCAAAATTTGTAATACCTTAAGGTATCCTTATTGTTGTAGTAAATCCCAATTTTGGGATATTACAAATTAATAGAGAAGAAGAATATTTTTTGTAGTCATCTTTATAATTAATGTTTTCTATCATAATAGAATTTCTAATGCATCTATACGAAGTCACTTAAATAAATAATTTGATGTTTAATATCACCACCAACTTTCTCAAAAAACCATTGTGATAAACATAATAGCTGATGGAACCCTCCATATTCCCCATAAAATGATTTGGATTAGATTAAAATTGAAATTGGAATGAAAGAACATGCAATGTGGAGGGGTAATTTTGTAGGTGAAGAGAATATATTTGTGTATTCTTTCACAAATTGATCTATTTTTTGTTATTGGATAGAGGGAATCTTTGTAGAGGCCTTGGTAGTTACAATGATTTTATTTTCTCGCTTCAACCAAAGCATGAAGAGGACTGTTGGACAGGGTACCCCTCGGTTAAATATGTTGATAAAGACTCTGCATTTTGAGCAGCGGAGCGCGCAACGGGAAAATGTAATAGATTATTTGGGGCTTTGGGGTGGGTCAAAGTCCCTTATTTTGTAAAGGGATGAGAATATTTTGTATACATTAAGCTCTGCCCATGGTTTTCAGACCATGGTATTGTAAAATAGATGGCTATGTAAGGAGTCTAGAAGTAAGAGGTCGATCACTCATGAATGAATCATAGAATGCATTTGGATGTAAGGTTGTGTTGAGTCTATATTATGTGTTTTGTGTGAAAGGGAATGATCTTGTAGCTAAGTGCGCAAAGACCTTAGAAATTTTGCAGCTGAGTGCGCAAGACGGAAAGTGTTAGATCTGAAGTAATAAAACAAGATTTTGAGGAAATATCTGTGTTGTTTACTTATGTGTTTGCTTTATCTCTTCTTTTTCTATTATTTGTGTTGTTTACTTATGTGTTTTCTTTATCTCTTATTTTGCTATTATCTGTGTTGATTTAGGGTTTTTACATATATTTGCATCACGAAGTATGAATTATAGTTTCCTATGTTGATTAATGCATGTTCAAGCGAAATCGCGCAGTCTGAAAGCTAGTTAACAAGAAGCATTAAACAATGACTGCTTAGTTAGCATATTTGTTCCACAAAGCTCTGATAAGTGCTAAATATAATATAAGCCCTAAAGCCACACTTCATAGTCCCTTTGGAGGCAAAAACCTAGTTCTAGCATCCCCTAATGTTGTCTTGGGTGAGACTTCAGTCTGTGCAACAAATCGTTGCTGAAAGGGCCGGTAATAGTGGGTTTTGTTGGTTCGTGCAACCATATTTGAACCTGGGTCTGGGCCCCATCAAGCCAAATAATGGTTCCATTGTCGGGACCAGGATCTTACTGAGGGATATGTGGATGTGGCATCCGTCAAGAAAATAGATTCAAGGCTGGGTAGATTTGAAAGAGCGTGAATTTGCAGTGCAAGAAAACATAAATCTGTGTCTATCACCTGAAAAGTGGTTATAGAAGTATATATTCACATATCAGCACGAGATATTTTTTTCATCGTTCGCTAAAGAGTTGCATGAGTGGTTGTCCCAATTGGTTTAGAATAAGACCCATTTCAACAACAGGCCTACTACGTGGAACCCAAAGCTGATTAAGTGACTCAAGGACACAAACAACAATATCTCAGCTGTTGTCGACTATTGGATCCATAATATGCTTGGAGGCTTTATTACTGAGTTTGCGATCGACACATTTGTGTCGTACAATGAAGCCAAGCGCAGATTTTTCAAAGGCCCGTGAGATAAGTACTTAAACTCATTGAAACTATGGATTAAGATGCTATTGTGTGAAAAGGATGCGCTACAAATGCAATTTGATTTATGTTTGGAGGAAGAAATACTGGAACTATGCAATGCGGTATAATATTTAGGGTAGATCTCAATAATTATATTAAGTCTTGAGTACAGTCCATTGTTTGGTTCTGAATGCGAAGAAGGAGAAAGCAACCCTGCGACCCTTATAATTCTGTCGATAGAATTTGGAGATCATCAGAGCATAGCTAGGATTTTCCAACCCTTCACTCCCATCACAACCCATCCCCATATTGTTCCTCCACATCCACGTCCACGTCCACCTCCCCCGTTTAACATGGCTCATGCAGCGAAGATGCATGTTTTCAAGGAATCAGATGACCCCGAGCAATTTTGGTTTGTTGCAGAAGTAGTATGGAGATCGCTAAACATCACTTATAAGAATATGAAGAAAGCACAACTAGTCATAGCATTGCAGGAAAAAGCCTTGTTTTGGTATATGAAGTACTAAGTGACAAACTAGATTGCCACATTGGCTCAAACAAATCTTGCACTGAAAGCTAAATTTAGGAAGTCAAAATCACAGTCACAATGTATTATGAAGATCGAAGAGATCAAGAAATTAGTCACTGAAACTGTGTGGGAAGTAGATCAAAGTTTTAAAAAGTTTCTAAGTCAAGTCATCTTCTATATCCCTAATGAGAAACACAAGGAATGGTTTATAGTCGTGATGTTACCACACCTCAAATTACCATTGTCGCAATAGAAGATCACAACCAAAGCAGAAGCATTGGAGATTGCGACGAAACTAGAAGCTTTGCTGGTAACAAATACCAACGTAGGGGTTCAAAAAATCTAGACCAAGTTGGCGAGCTTACATATGGAACTCCTGGACTTGAAGAAGGGAAAATAGGTTCAGTCTAACATGTGCTCAGAAGTCTGGTGCATAAAGTGAAAAGTGGAGGGCCACCATAAGGATCAATGTCCTATCTGTAGAGAGTATGTGGGCACTGGAATTCCAAGTCCATTGAAGCCTGGAACAAGTGCTGGGCTAAGTGTGGGACCAAATGTTTGGTGTATCCTATGCGAGGTTGCAGGCCAACACCCCACATACTATTGTCATTTGCTGCAAAATTTTATCTAATCGCTAAAGCAATTGTTCTGTAAATTATCTAGCTTGGTGGGACATGATGAAAAAAATTGTCAGAGCTATGATTTAATGATGTAGCAAAGTCCTAGGGCATACATAATTCATGTTGAAGGATGCGAAGATCCTGGATCTCCAATAGTGCACGAAGGTTTCCAAGGCCGAGGGCGTGGTCACGGAGGAGGCACTGGCCGAGGTCATGAACATATCATATGTTATAATTGTGGTCAACTGGGACATTTTTCCAGGGATTGTCAGAATCCCACTACAATATCTTGTAAGTATTATCGTGCATTTGATCATGAAATAGAAGATTATCCTACATTATTGGCTAAAATGCAGGAAAAGCACAATTAACACCCTGCCTAGAACATACAAATGATGAGAGATGAAACACACGAAGAAGATATAAGTTTCAACATAATGACACAAAGCGGTATAAATACTAGAGAAGCCAAAGTGGAAGGAAAGAAGCATATGGAGGATACATGGGTTCAGAAAGCTGGAGAAAAAGAATAATGGGTTCGATGTACAGCGTGAAAGAGAAACATTCATGGAAGCGAAGAAGAATTTTATGAGCCCTGGAGCTTCGACATCAATAGCGCAGAGATAGTTGATTCCGCAGAATAATAAACCCAAGGAAATTACTGAAACAAAGGAAGTTGATGCAACCATTATGAAGTCATTTTTGCAGACATGTATGTTCAAGTTGTTAAGGGATCAAAAAGTTGTGGAAGCATTGCCGGAGTTGATTGAAAATTGTGCGGTCAAAGAAGATCCACAACCTCAAAAACACGTAGTGAATAAGGCATATAGAAATAAGAAGAGAACCAACAGAGAAATGTGGTTAACTGCTCAAATAAGTGATTATGAAATGGACCACGTCATTCTTGACCTGGGATCAAATGAATTTTTTTTTCCAAAGCAGACATGGGAACGCATGGGACGACCAAAGCTGCAGTGGTCACCAATTCAACTAAGAATGGCCAATCAACCAAAAATTATTCCTATGGGTTGATTGCATGGTGTCGAAGTAGACATTGATGGTGCAAGTGTGTTATCACACATCGAAGTCATTGGGATTGTTGATGATAGAAACATGTGTCTTGCTTTGTTGGGATTTTATTGGGCTTATGATATGGAGGCCATTATTAATCTGAAGAATATGAAGATGGTGTTTGAAAAGAATGGCACGAGGGTCATTGTCCCTTTGGATCCCTCTAAAGGTGCATGATATTCAGAACCAGTTCAAAATGGATATGGTGATATTGACAACATATATAAGATCATTGCATAGGATAAATATTGGATCAACCCAACCACTGATGGAATGATAATTTGGGAGCGTGATAGCTCTTGGGTTTCATAATCTAACGAAGAATTGGAGAATTGGCAGAACCGATTGCACGAAGTTTATGCTAAGAAATGTAATAGAATTACCAGATCACTTCGTTGCGTCACGTCAGACTTGCGTGTCTTTCCCTATTATAATAGAACTAGGGATATTAACTTATTTCTTGATGAGTTTGAGAAGAAGGTGCCTGAAGAGCTGTGATATGAGATTTGGACTTCGCTTTGAGGTCCACCCTAGCCAGGTGGTGGGGCGCGCACAGAGAAAATTTCAGAGGATGGAAGTAATATTACAAAATGATGAGGCTCAAGTTTGGTCATGCAGACACTAGCATTGTGGAGAAGTACAATGGTAACGATGATCCTTGCAAGAATTTGTCCCATTGTACTACAACCTGGGGCAAAGAACCTAAACTTGAATGGGTGAACCTATTCTTCCACACCTTGGATATAATACCTCAGCAGCTGTATCTTGAAACGGAGTTGTTCCATGGCACCACAGATTGGTACGAGATGATTAAAGGATTATTATTGACCTATAACTTTGCATATGGTTGGGATTGTATTAATGACGCACTTCAGGGAGTTAGAACATGAATATTTTGAATAACCACTGAGCCAATGGCTTTGGTACAACCTGAATGGGCCACACAATTGGAACTAGCACAATAATGTTACAAGGTGATCGTGGAGGATGAGGATCCAGGAAACATCAATATTCCTGAATCAGAAGGACAGCATGAGGTTGCAGGTCTTGAGGTAGAGATGCCTGACATATAATAACTTGTAAAGACTCAGCAAGTAAACATAAGCTCAGAAGCAGAGCTCAAGTTCGTGAAAATTGGATACTACTGGGACAGTGATATGGTGAATAAGGTCACTGAATTGTTGCATGAGAACCAAGAGTTGTTTCCAATGAATTTCTCTGAGCTGAAACACATTATAGGAGATTTGGGAGTCATGCACATTACTTTGAAGCCCGATGTGAAGCCGGTCAAACAACGCCCATGTCGGCTGAACCCAAAATATAAAAAGAAAGTAAGGGAGGAACTAGACAAGATGCTTAGTGTTGCCATTATTGAACCAGTTGAAGAATCTGAATGGGTTAGCCTTATGGCGGTCTAGTAGAAAAATACCAAGGGAGAGATAAGGATTTGTGTCATTCTAAGAAAACTGAACTATGATGTGTCCATGATCCATTTCCAACACCTTCATTGATGAAGTTTTAAAGAATGTGGGAGGGTAGGAAGCCTACTCCTTTACAGATGGGTTCATAGGATACAATCAGATCAGGATCATACCAGAATATGGGAGCAAGACCACCTTCATGACTGAATGGGGCTCATTTCAGTACACGTTCATGTCGTTTGGATTGAAGAAGGCGCCAACAATATTTTCTAGAGTCGTTGTCATGATGTTTAAAGAATATATCCACAAAATTTTGAAGGTGCATTTTGATGACCGGATAGTCTTCAGATTTTTAAAGAAACATGTTTCTAGTATGCACTTGATGTTGGATTCCTATAAGAACTATGAAATCTCCTTGAATTTGAAGAAATGTATTTTTTGTGTGCCATATGGTATATTTTTGGGGCACATTATTTGCAAGCAGGGATTGATGGTAGATCCTACGAAGATCGTTTTGATTATAAATTTGGAGCCATTAATGAATGAGAAGTAGCTACGCACGACGCTTGACCATATGAGTTATTATAGAAAGTTCATAAAGGGCTACACATAGATCACTGCGCCAATGGAAAAACTCTTGAATAAGGATGTCAAGTTCTGTTGGGATGATGAATATCATAAGAGCCTCGATGTGCTAAAGGAAAAGATGGTCACTACACCAATTCTAGATTTTTCATATTGGAAGGAGTTCCATGTACATGTCGATGCGTTTTGCATAGCTTTGGGAGTTGTCTTAGCCCAGCCAGTAGAAGGCGATCTAGATCACCCTATTGCTTTCACAAGCCAAAATTTGTCTAAAGAAAAATGGAATTACTCTACCACAAAGCATGAAGGGTTAGAGATGGTATGTGTGCTGCAGAAAATTTCGACATTATTTATTACGCGTGCACTTTAAAATGTTCACCGATCATTCTGTATTGAAATACTTTGTGAAAAAGCCTGTGTTGGGGGGGGGGGGGGATATTTGCAGGTGGCTATTGATATTTTAGTAGTATGATTTTGAAGTAATATTCAGGCTAGGACGTTTGAATTTCAGACCTGATCATTTGTCTAGGATGGAGACAGGCGAAGATCCAACAAATATTGAAGAAGGATTACCTGATGCACATTTGTAACTTCGCAGTTCGGGTTGCAAATAAGCATTTTTTCAGATATCATTCAATTTATAACTATGAGAGTTGCATTGAATAAGTATAATGCACAACAGAAGAAAGATATGGTAGTAAATGTAATCGAATTTTCTTTTATTGTCGGACATTTATACAAGATGGGGGCTGATGAGATCAACACCTCTTTAAGTGCTTTGAGATATTTTTCACCCAAGAGTATAAAAAGGTGTTGATCAAGTAATGGCTGAATTACACAATGAAAACAATATGAAGAACCAATCTAAAAAGGATGAGGTCGCCCAGGAAACAGACTGGTGCAAGAGAAGCGCCATCTAAAAATTAGAAGAAGTTAGTGCTTCACATGTCACCCAGGAAGAAAATCCCAAAAGAACAATGGTCTAAGGCAACACAAGATAGGCATAAGCAGGTCGTCTAGGTAGAGGAGTTGGAAGAGGAAAAAGTCTTGCTCGAAGGATTAGAGGGTATTGATGCAGAAGAAGCGGAACCTGTTTCCAGGTTTCCCCCTTATATTCCACCATGGAAACCGACAACTAGGAATGGATTTGGACGCAGTAAAGTATAAGAATTTACACCTTTGCTATCTGAAGAAGTACCAGTTGAGGGAGAGTTAGTGGGAAAAGTGCCACAACTGCGCATGGAGGACTGGGATTTCAATGACCACAATAAGTACCCTTAATTTGAGCCGAGCAGGTATTTGCGCTCTGTATACTATGAAGCTAATGGAGTGACAAGGGTAGAACCAATGAAGTGGGTAACATGAATTTAGAATGCAGGGTTATTGAACATGCTATATGTTCCGCACTTTGGTCACAATATTATCAATACAATTTATTTTCTCCAACTGCTGGCCCTAGTGCACAATGACTGTCTATGTTTGGGGGAACGAGTCCCCATTGATGCAATGTTGATCAGGAATATCACTGTACTTCCTTATCTAGGATTGGACCCCGCTGAAGCATTTGTAGGCAAGGACCAAGATAAGAAGTTGGCTGATAAGGTGAAGTGGGATTATGGCGTGACGAAGGGAAGCATGGGTTACTCTATTAACTCCATCAAAGGTAGGTCGAATCACTTTTCCACACATATTTTGGCAGGAAAGATAATGCGGAAGTGCCACGTCGAAGAAGTTTCAGCACTAGTAGTCTCTTTGGATGTGCAGTGCAGCAAAGGCGTAGTATACAACTGGGCGAGATATTTGTGCAAGGAGTTCTTAGATGCTGTAGAGAAGTACAGGAGGAGGCCAAACAATTCCACTATGTGTGGCTCTTACTCTTAATCGCATTGATGGCATTGAAGGAGCCTGACGAATTGCAGTTCCCTACTCCGGACACAGATATCTGCGAGGTTGCGCAGTATGCCTCGCTGTGGCATTAAAAGGAGCCTACTCAGGTAAAGGCGAATAAATTATTTTGGTTTAGGTTTGAGATGAGTCTATGCACGGTGATCAGCCCGAAGCCACAACTATCACCAAGTTTGTTTCCTAAATATCAATGGCTCATTGACTTTAAAGTGGACTTTCGCCATGTGCACATCCGAGTGAAGAAGGACCTTGCAGAGGTTTGGTACAAGCTTTTGTACCTGGTGACAAAAGATGATGTGGCGAGCATTGTAAGTAAATGGCCAAGTGATTGGCTAACTCTTCCCACTAAAGGATCAAAGACAGAGTGAGAATGCATGAGTGGTGTGAAGACCAATGCGAAGAATGAAAAGAAGGACGCCAAGAAGAAGCCTAAGCATGTCACCTTCGTGATTGATAAGGAGGCTGAAAAATATGTTGAACGAGAAATAAAGGAAGATGCTCTGGAGACGGGAGGAGGCGATGATAATGGTTGCGATGATACATTTGTGGATCCATAAGACCCCCCATCCCCTTACATTCTAAATAGGCAGCAGTCCTTGGGTGGTGTAGGCACACGAAAGAAGGTGAAGTCAGACAAGTCTGCCCGCGCATAAGTGTTGGTTCTTAGTGACGGGGACTTCGATGAAATTGGTGACATTGTTTGGTACATCATCGAGCATTTGTGAGACAACATCGAGGACCAGTATAAGAAGGTATTAGTGGAGGTCCATGAGGGCCTCAAAGACTTATAGGTTCAAACGAGTGCAGTACAAGTGAGCAGGCTTCAAGTGAGAGCGACTCAAGCTAGTGGGTCACCTGTAGGTGCGAGTACAACAAAGCAAGAAATGGAAATTATGACTGATATTTGCGCTGTACGTGTTGGTCTGTTTACTGGGTAAACTAACATAAGTATTTTATTATCAATCTGGGCTTGTAGAACTTAGAAGCATCTCCAAAATATATGGATTTCAACTATAGTCAAGTTGAGAAGATGAATTATTGAAATTAAAGGAAATGCTTATTACAAATATAAAACTTAACTAAATAATTTCTAATTCAATTATGTAATAAGCAGAAGAAGAAGCTCCTAACTTAGGAGAACTTGTTTGTCCTTCTTTACAATACTACTTTATGAACATAAATAAAAAACCACTAATGAACAATAGCTCAAGATGCATAAAATAATAATAGAAGAGGCTCCTAACTAAGGAGGTCCTTGCTTTCCTTCATTATAAATTCATTCATCATTAATGCCATTGTTAGAAAACTAGAAATTCATAAAATCACTTAAAATCAAGAAAGATGAATTCTAGCTTCTAGTCCCTGATCAGATAGAAGGAGAGTTTAACTTAAACACTAGGTTGAAACTTCATATGCATATTAGAAATTAGATTATGATTCATCAACAATCATAACATATCATCATACATCTAATTAACTGATTAAACATGAAACAAAACTAGTTCAGGAAATTGCAACTAAATTAACCAGACAGTGCACTTAGCTCGATGTGGGGGCCCTCCACCCTTTCCTCGCACACTATGAGTACTTTCAGCTATTGAAACACAATCAAGAATTCATCATATAGAACATCAGAAAAGGAGGTATAAATAGTTCTTCAATTATCTCTCAAAGTTTCAAAAATGTCAAAGTGAAATTATACAAATTCTACATATCATGCCTTCAAATGTCTTTGGCTTAAATAGAGAAATATGAAACAAAATTAACTAAAATGTCTCTAACATCCATTTCTATCCTTATCCTATCTATTTTGGTCGAGCTCATCCATCTAATCTCTCAAAATCTAGAAAATCTCATAAAATGCTAAATTTGGCCTATTTCTTAGGGATTTCCATAATAACAGGTCATGTTTGACCGCCTTTGACCAGACCTGTTTAAGCTCGGTTTGATCAAACCAATAGGAGTAAGTCAATTCTTAGTTCCCAAGATTTATATAAATGTGCTCAGTTCAAACCCAAGTTTCCTACAAGTGTGACATCAATGAAGCCATTACGGGAATTTCTGGTCTTGTCCAAAAATGCACTTAAAATTCAATTTTTGTAAAAACTTCTAAAATTTGCAAAATTTAAATTACATACCTGGATATGCATTAATTGGACAAAATAGAGTGAATATGGATGGTATATGGATGGATATCACGGTAATTTGTGTATTTACTTAAAAAAAAACGGATAAAAAATGAGGGCCAACATCTCCCCCTTGCTGATGTACAAGCATGTCCTCATGCTTGCTTCCTTTTCTTGGATCTCCTGAGCTATGATGTAGATACTGTACCTGGTCCATATGCCTCCTACTGTGCTACTTGCAAAAGAAAATCTATCTCTTTATACTGTTCTCCCTTATATATTGAGGCCATGACTTTTTGTCTTTCATACTTATACTTCCATGTGTTTTTCTCATTCAGCCACCTGTAAGCTTGTTTAGAAAGAAGGGTATTCTTTGTCTCTAATTTTCCAACTTTCTCATTAATATTTTCATTTTCCTTGATCAATTTGGCATTGTTTTTTCTATATGTCTTGTTCTCTTGCTTCAAATGCCTCTCCAGAATTTTGCTTACCTCCAATTTTTTTTTCAACTCTTTTATTTTGCCAAGGTTCAGCTCTTTCTCTAATTCTCTTGTGTCTTTGGAAAATGAATTGGCTTTTACCTCATCATTATCAAAGTATGAATCTCTCTCCATTGTATTTTCATAGGCTTATTTTTGTAATCTCTCAATGATTTCATCCACTTGTTTTGCCATGGGAGGTATTTTGACAATTTGTACCTCAGGGTATTTATCTTTACTACTTGTTTTTGCTGGAATTTTCCTTCTATGTCTCATGGGAATGGACAGGAAGGATGCTTCTCCCTCAATCATAACAGTGTCTTGTTGCTTTTGGACCTTGTGCTTGGATAAAGAGGTGAGTTCATTATGCTCTTTTTTTCATGCACTGGTTTAAACTTCTCCTCTATCATTTGTTCTTCAAAATAATGTTGAGTTAAAAACTCTTTCCACACTACACCCTTGCTTTACAACTGATACTCTACAAGAATTTTGATGAGTCCCTGATGGTAGATTTGGGCCTCCTTGGGTTTAGTTTCATTCCTCACATTCTTTATCATTTTAATCAAATTTTTAGAGAAGATGGAAAATTGACTTTCACTTCCCCCTTGATATGCTGGAACAATTTGATATGATATAAATGCACTATATTGTGCCTAATGTCACATGTGAAAAATATTTGAATAATTAACACCAAATCTGCCCATGGCTCATTAAACGATTCCCTCGGAATACCCTTGGTTATATCAAATGATCCCTTCCTATTTTTCCCCCAAAAGAAAGTCCATCCCTTATCTTTAAAGTGAAAACCCTTATGATATTGTTCCCTTGATAGTGGTAGATCTAAGGCTTGAGAAATGGATTCTGGATTTAATGGGATGACTAAGTTTCCCACCATGGTTTTCTCTTGTGTGTAATTGTTTATGAACTCCTTTGTGATGCTCTCATTGTGTCCATTAAACTTTTTGGAGGAAGCCTATTAGACCAGCTTGATAAAGTTTTTCTATGGTATACTTTTGCCAATGCTAAATCTAGAAATATTTTGGTTCTACCCTGGTAGCCATATGCTCTGAAAACCAATTTATGTAACCTTGCACTGTCAACATCCTCATTTTTAAAATAAAAATTATGCATACATATAGATCTTGTTGATTTATTCATGCATTCTGTTCATGGCGATAAGGCTTACCTCTTCTCTGATGCTTTTGACAAAGGAATGAAATCAATATTCTTCAACCTCTTTTCTTTTACAAAAACGAACCCACTACTTCCACAAACTGATAAAAACACAAAAATTTCATATAGAAATATTATAAAAACATTGTAAACATGTTTTTATTAATCTATTTATCATTTTCTGTTCTCTGTTTTAGAAATTTTTCGTAAAAAATCCCCTCTCTTTTGATGTAGAATTCTCTGTCTGTAAATTGAATGTGTAAAAATAAAAATAAAAAAATTCATGCCATATTGTCTTTCTGCTCTTCAAATTCATACATAATTCTTCCTCTCTTGAGACAATTCATTGTGCATTCAAACTGAAATAATTTAGGCTCATTGTGTGCAAAAATATTCAATGAACAACTCACTGTGTATATGTCAAATGGCTTATGAAATGGCTCACTGTGTTCTCACTGTGTAATACTCTATTTTTTTTAAAACAAAATTTGACAATTTCGTGGCTGAATGTGGAAGAAATTCGATTTTGTTTACCTGATTTGGATCTATCCCGAGATTTACTCTGAGTTTAGCCTCGTATCCTGCATTTTCACAACACTAATGTTTTTAAGACTCGTCTTCAATCATCTCAGAATCCTCATGTGCTAATAGGTGGCAGAGTTACGCTAAATGGTGGCAGAGACAAGCTAAATGCTGGAAGAGACACTCATTTATAACTTGTAGTTTAACTTGTGTTCAACACAAAATCCCGAGTTTTATTTATTTTGAATATTCGTTGCACTAATGAGAAAAATCCGGGGTTTTTTCTTACCTTCTTACTTCCACGAGATCTCTGCAATTTGTGGTGTGTTTAATTAACATGATAGACATATATCTCGGCTCAAATCTCAGTTAACATAAATGTGCCCACTTCTTATTTCTCTACTCCTCCTTTACTATATCTTATGCTTGCTTCTCTCGGCTTGAGTTTCTTTGTTTCATTCACTGCCCTCTTGCGTTTTCTCTATCAATTTTGTTCTTCACAAGGTGTTTTGAAAGTATGCATATGGTTTGCACAACGTTGAATTCCTCTCTAAGCCTGCAATGGCTATGATGGTGAAGGAAAAACACAATTTACAGAGGTCTGTTGGTTTAAAAATGGCAGAGGCTTTGCACATGGTTTGTTTTAATGTTATATCATTGTGTTTTTGAATTTGTGTTGGCCGTTTTCTCATGCGCCGACCTCTGACTGAGATGCCTCTATGGCTTAGTCTCTCTAACTTGCTCTACGTACTTGCTCCATGGTGTCTTCATACATTCCGTCATCATAACTCACGTTCTCTACTTCACTCATTACACTTCCCATCATCTCATTTCTTTTTCATGACTATGCTGCCCACGTTCTCTGTCATTTTGTCTTTTATTCATAACCACCTTCATTGCTTTTGCATGCTCATACCTTAATCGAAATGCATCATGATTTCGTTCTTTTTATTGCATCATTTCAACTTAGGTTATGTCATATGTTGTGTTCATTGTATTTCCACTTAGGCTTTTGTCACAATTGTATTATCCGCCATATGCATCATTCTATACCTTATCTCTATCATATATGCATATTATTGCACCATTCCATCAAATGATATATGTATATTTTCATATTGCACTTTGTAGCTTAGGTTTTCAACTTTGTATTGTTTAATTTTAAAATGACCCTAGAATGGTCATGTTTAAAATTAAATTTCTATCATGACACTAACCTTTGTTGTTTTTGTAGGTCAACAAGGATTTGAACATTGGGCCCCTATTTCTTGGTCCATATGCTTAAGAAAATATTTAGGATTGATATGATGGTTTAAAAAAAAATGATTGAAATGATGGTATATGGAATGATGGTTAAATGTAGGAAAAGGGTAATGAATAGGTGATTATAATGGGTAAAATAATGAGGGTAGGATATAATGGAATGCATATCAAGCACTAAATTAGTCTTAACAACTTCTAGAAAATTTCTAAAAAAATCGAAATTTTAAGAGAAATTTTTTTACTTACTGTACTTGTATTCCCATAAATTTTTTGATGTTAACGATGTTCTCCGGTCAAATGATGGATGACAATGTATTTATTATCATAACGATGGCTCTACCAGGATATGTAGAGACTTATTTCTGTTTCATGTTTTCACATTTGATTATTGATTCAGGATTTTTGAATGTTGATGTTGTTCAGGTCTCTTTTGTAGTTTGTGATTGATGTTTCAGGTCCCTTTTGACATGTTCTTTAGGCTTGAATGTTGATGTATTTCAGGTCCCTTATGCAATGATATTATAAATAATGCTTCAGGTCCCTTTTGACATGTAATTTTCAATAATGTTTCAAGTTTCTTTTGTCATATAATACAGGTCCCTTCTGCATAATATTCTCAATGATATCTTAGGTCCCTTTCTGCACAATATTGTCAATGATGTATCAAGTCCCTTCTTCATAATATGTCCAATGACGTATCAGGTCCCTTTGTACTTGTAATTCAGGTTCCTTCTTTAGTTCAACTGCTCAAACTATTTACATAGTTTTATTACAAACTTCCCCCTTGCCAATGTTAAGACTTGTCCTCAATTTTTGCATTTCTTGGAGGATTAACTCTATAAAATCACACTGAAGTAAAAACAAAACAAAATATAGAATTCATATTGGCCAAACAAGTTGGTTTTATGATATTAATTTGAGTTTGTATTGTGCCAGTCTCCTGGATTTTTACAACCAAACTCTTTTATTTTTATTTTTATTCTTCTAGAACAAAGGAAGACATATTATGCTCTTCCATTATTTCCATATCGGTTTCTGTTCAAATTCTTTTCACAAAATCTTCTTTGTTGATAGGCCTATTGTAGAATTTAAGCCTATGTCCATTCACTACAAATGAAATGGACGCTTCATCTATTTTTTTTATTCTGACTACTCCATTATTGAAGATCTCTTCTATCTCATATGGCCCAAGCCAATGAGTTGTAAGCTTTTCCTTGAAATATTTAAACTTGGAGTCAAACAATATTGCCCAGTCTCCCTTTTGAAAAAAATTATTCTTGATGAATCGATCATGCCATTTTATTCTTTTCTCTTGCACTAATGATGTATGTTCCACTGCTTGCTGTCTTATTTCATCCAGTTCATTTAATTGATTCACTCTTTGTGCTTGTGCTTCAGATAATTCCTTTCCCAACTTTACTGCAATTTTATATGTATGTATTTGAAATTCTATGGGTAACAATACTTCCTTACTGTATACCAACTGGTATGGATTGAATCTAGTTGTGTTCTTCCATGTGATCCTATAGGCCCATAGTGCATCTCTCAGCTTTTCTGACCAGTCTTTTCTATTCATCTGCATAGTTTTGTCATGATATTCTCCAAAACTTTGTTAGTGGAATCCATTTGTCCATTCACTTGCGGATGGTACGGAGTAGATTTTCTATGTTTGATCTTGTACTTTTTTTAGAAATTATAAAATATGCATGTATATCTTGGATTCACTCGATCTAAAAATATGCTAATGTTAAATACTGAATCTCTTCTACCAATATTTTGCGGAATTAAAAACAACACAATTGCCAATCACATGAAGCAAAGAAGAAAAGATCAAAACCACAACACTAGATATTCCCAGGTAAAGTGTACTGCTCAAAACCCCTCTATCATATATTTTATATTCCAAAAGGAATCATGAAACAATTACATACAAAAGCTCAGCTCATAGAGCTCTCAGTACAATATACAATCGTCACACACTCTCATGTAGGAATTTGCATATCTATGCACCAATTTCTTACCTCCTGACATCTTGCCTTCACTGCACAATCCCTGCTCAAGAATAACCCTAAATGAATTCGACCTTACCTTTCCTTGGCTACGCAATACTCATAGGCATCTCCAATGTGTGTGTGGATGCATTGAATGCTCCACTATAGTCACAACAGATAGTCCATCTCACCATTTCACCTATCTCTCCACTGGGTCTCCACTAGAACAGACATGCAAGTAGTTAAATGCTGTATTTCTTCAGTTGCAAGTAAGACACTACTTATGAATTAATTAAATAATTAATTCACTCATCTATCACTAATGTATGTTTAGTTACAACTAGCACAACTGAGTTTAACTCACTGAACTAAGTTAAACTAAATAACAACTCACATAATTACTCTTCCAACTCTGTTACAACTTGCCACTATCAGTTATAACGAAGTCCTCCATGAATGAGTCACCAACCACCCCAGGAATTGCATAATTCCTTCAGCCCATTGATGTGCCACATATTTTCACTAAAATAAAGTGCTCCAAGAGAATAAGTTACTATTTAGAGTCTGATTATTATTAAGGGCTAATAATAATCAACATGCATTCTATTTTTAGATTTGCGATCTATAAATAGACTTTTCCCAATCTTCTAAAAATAGAAACTCATCTAAAGATAGAATTTGGTCAACCATCTAGAATCAACATCCTACTAATTTTAGAATATGCTCACCATTCTAAAAATAGACATACACCTAAAAATAGCCTATGTGGGCCCACCTAGTTTAGGTGATTATTTTTTCACTAGGATCAAGGAATGATGTTTTCGGATGCCACTTTCTCTGTTTCTTGTTGCAAACTTCAACACGCCCTCTCAACAAGAAAGGAATGTCTTTGCATGCGCCCTGCAACTCCATGCATCCGCCCTGCAACTATTGTATGCAACACTTCTGAAACTAAATAGCCTCCAAACAACTGAATAAGTATAATGCATTTATCATCAAAGTCTTCTGACCTCTACTTAGCTACTACACATGTCTCCAGGAACCATTGCGCTGTTGAACTCTGCACCCATGCACTCTGCACTTGCTGTCAACTCTGAACCGCGCTCCAGTATCCAACACTGTCACTTTGATCTGACTGCATCAATCCAACTGATCATGCTATTGTTGCTCTGTGGGCGCCTCATAGCCAGGTTCAATTCATGAGATCAACACAATCTCAATGAATCCTGCCCAAAATTTCTTCCTGGGATTATTCATGCATGTCGCCCCACCTCTCACTTGGTGGTATAGCTGCATGCACTCCCTCTGCCCATCTAGCACGAAATTTATCTGCATGAGTGGTTTCTCCCACTCCATGATCCTCATCTTGTGGATGCTCCACATCCCGAGGTTCACTCTTACTAGCATGCAAATCCTGATCCCTCTCATGCTTCAATTGCATGTCTTTCTCGCACTTCCCAACAGTAGGAAGCTCCATAGAAATCCCATCTACTTCAAGTCTATAGAGATTCTTAACTCGAATCCTAACCTTCTTGGCTTGCCCTGTTACTTTATGTCGCAGGAAAACTTTTCCTTCACTAAACACAACATCATAGCCTCTATCCTCTAACATTGCGACTAAGATTAAATTCTTCTTTAAACCTAGAACATGCACAACATATTTTAAATGAAAGATTTTACCTGATGCTCTCTGAAAGGTAATGGTACCAATGTCGGTCACACTGTATCGTCCATCGTCACCCAACTCAACATGCATCTAGAGATATTTCTCCACCAAGGCACTGAACAATTTTTCATCTCCCGTCATGTGAAAGGAAACACCACTATCAAAGTACCACCCCGATCCCAATGCACTAGACACCATGCATGCGATCAATGAGAAGTCAAGCTCAAATTGTGAGGCAAGAGCCTCACCATCTACAGCTCTAACAGCCATCTTGTTCTTCTTCTTGTGTGGATAATTTGTGGCAATATGTCCAAACTCGTGACAGTGAAAACACTTCACTTTGGACATCTTGTGCTCCTTGCCATCTTCATGGGCCTCAGATCTAGAATGGAATTTCTTCCCCTTCTTCTTCTTGTCCTTGGCAGCCAAAGCACAATCCTCTTCATCATCATGCTTTGATGAAGAGCCATCCCTGGTGGTTTGCCTTATCTCCTCCTGCACTAGATCCGACTACAGTTACTCCCAATCCAACAGTTTCTCCCATCCATTGACAGAGCCTTGAGAACTGTGCCAACTCTTTAGAAGCCCAAGGAGAGCCAATATCACCAAGTCATCATCCACAACACTGAATCCTACACTCCTAAGCTCATCCCTGCATTGTGTTAGCCACCTATAAAATTTGTTATAGAAAAAGGTGGCTAAAACTTTTGGAGCCTTCAAGGAGCAAATTTTATTGCTAAAAAGTGTTGACTCTTGAAGACTTTTGAAGGCCTCATGCCTCTGTCAAAATCTTCACTACTGTTTCCCTTTTTATACTCAGGAATTCTGCTGATTTCATGAGAAAAGACTGCTGTAAAATCATCATTTTTCCCTCCTCCCACTTCAAAAATAACCTTCATTTTTTCTCCCCTTTTTCTCCATAAAAACTCCTCTATTTTTCATGATTCCTCTTCTTCCATTCATGAAAATCACTTTACATAGTTTAAAGCTCATTTTTTAAACTATATCGAAACCCCCAAATCTATTGCAAAACCAGAGAAAATCATAAAAATTCATATTTTTGTGTAAGGGTTTAAGCCCCCTTGGGCCAAAATCATAAACCACTTCCCCCAAATGCCCACACCCTAGAACCAGGTGCTAAACCACTCATAGTGCTTATCGCATCGCAAACATCCAAGTGCGCAAGTCTTTTTGCCATTAGAAAAACTTCAATGTGATTAAGCCCCGTGTTTATAAACCCCGATCATATTATTTTTCCATATAACCCATGGGCCCGCCTTCGGCGCTTAAAACATTGAAAAAATCCACTCCCGATCCATTTTTTCCTTTATAAATACAAAAAACCCTTTTATCCAAAGTTTTGGTCTAACGCGCCCATACAATGATTTTCAAATAAAAAATGGTTAGATTAAAAAGACTTGATCGCGCAATCGAATCGGAGAAATTCACAAAGGGTTGATTGATAGACCCGCATCAAACTTTCTGATGCGATTGGGTCATATATATATAAAACTCCGCCCCCTCCACTTCATCCATATAACTTTCACCTGGGGCCAAGTGTTAAAGATCCTAGGCGCTAATCGCATCGCAACATTTTCACCAAGCACGTTAAACTTTCCTCCACCTCTGATTGACATCTCTCGATTCTTTCCCTGCCGTCGATCTGATCCTCAGATCAAAGGCCCGCGCAACATCACATCGACAATTTTTGTTACACCCTTCCTCTCTCCCCGCAAATTATTAAGCCCCAATCGCCGATCCCCGATTCACTTTCCGCCGTTGATCTAATCTGCAGATCAACGGTCAGTGCTTATTCGCATCGCAAGTTTTCAGCGCTGTGCAAATTCTTTCCCTTCCGATTGAATGCCTCCGATTGCATCTGGACTGTCCATTCGATCTCATCTGACGATTCGTGTTCCTCCCAAAACCCATTTCGATTTTTAATTGATTTTCCCTCTGCCTAAGGTTTTTTAACTTGTTTTCTTTGTATTTTCGCTATTTCTCTATTATACATCCCTGATCGCTCCCAACCGTCGATCTCTGCAGATCGACAGATCTAACTTATTGCTTCCCTCTACTCTCCTTTTTACCTTCTCTTGGCTAATCTCCATCGTTGGATGCTGCCATCCAACGACTACGCTCCTCCCCACGCCCTCTGAAGCAGTTTTTCCCTCAATACGCAGGGTTTTATAATATTTTATGTATTTTGCAGTTGTTTGATGGGTTTTCAATTATATAAAGGCCAAAGGCTAGGAATGACGATTCCCATGCCTTAAATTCATAAAAGAGAACCATTTACGGGGCTATACTCCACGTTTCGTCAATGTTTCATGAGGCATTGATGCCATATGAGCCCTACGCGGTGTGCACATCAACAAGACACTGTGTTATTAAATCACAAATTAAAAGATTATCAGTGTTGAAGACAGAATGCAACAGAACAGAAGATTGAAGACAAATTTGGGGATTATGACTAAGATTGATTATCAAAAGCCTAATCCCCCAAATTAAAACACAGTTAAAAGAAAATCATAAGTGTTCAATAGACAGAAAGGCCTCCACCGCCACATTTAAGGCAAATTGATTCCTCCCAGCTACGACAGTGCCACCTGTACTTCAAACCATTCAAACAGAGGCCGAAGTTATTGAGAAAAATCAGATATTCGCCTCAGCGCATCCATAGAAGTTAATTCTACACATAAACTTAATGACAAAATATCAGCAGAGTTACTCCAACATAACACAGAGCCTCAAAAGTCAACAAAAGCTCCCACCGAGCTTAATCTTAAGTGTAAAACAATTAATACAGACAGAACGTTTGTAAACTTCTTCATCGAGCCCCTCAAAGGCCGAGAAGCCATAAAGACTATATTAATTATCTTGGGAGATATTTTATCAGATCTCACCTCCTCATTCTTCTATAAATACTTCTGTAGAAGATGAGAAATTGTTGGTTGCAGAACTTTGAAATACATTTGAGCTTAAACTTCTGATTGTAAATAGTGTTCACTGGCCCTTGGAGCTCTACATGTGATAGATAAGTTAGGCTGAGATGAGTAGATGATTGCTAAACTAAAGCATTGGACTTAAAGCTGTAACTGGTTTGGAGCATCAATACAAGCTGATTTATGGGATCCTGGTCTATGTTGATGATGATGTTTTTCTCATTATAACTTGTTATTTTGTTTCTGTTTTCACTGTGTTTCATCTTCTCTTATAAATAACATCATGCATAGAGTTAGGACCTACTGTATATCAGTAACCTTCTCTGACTGAAAATCTTTATTTATATGTTTTCTTCCAATCTGTGTTATTTAGGAATGATTTAATTCAGTTTAAGCATATGAATGCTAGCGTTCCCTCGTCTTATTGTCTTAGCTGAATATTGTTCTTGGATGTTATTTTCATTTCATGTTAAGTAGAGATGAACTAAGGAAGATATGGTATGCCCTGGTCCTAGTTTTATCCCCAAAGTCTGTCTGAAAGTTTCCCTTGGAATGTGTCGAAAGCTGGCTAGTTTGAATGTACTTACCAGATCTTAGGCCGTTCTTTGTCATCTTTGTGTTTGTCTTGAAAGTTACCAAGTAAAGCAGAGCTAGGAGAGGATTTGTGGTGAGCCCGACCCGCTAGTTTCTACTCGAACAGTTGCCTTCAAGTTTCCCTTTGTTTTTATATGTTTTCTATTGAAAGTGCATCAAAAGCAGGCTAGTTTAGAAGTACTTGCCTGATCTTAGATTGCTTTTATGTCTTTCTTAAGTGTATGTCAAAGCAAGTTAGTTTAGAAGTACTTGCCTGATCTTGGGCTGCTCTTTGTGTTGGAAATATTGTCATTGATGGCAACGGAAGTGGCAAAGGAATTGGCAAAGACAGGAGTAGTACCTAAACTATCCATAAGGCAAAAGAAACAAAGGAATGAAATCATTGTTGCAGAGTTAGGGATATGTGTATTATATGTGTATTGACTGATGTAATTCTTGTGTGGAATCCCCTGAACCTCTGTGTGAATAATCTCTGTAATGGAGTCGAATGATGTCCTGTGTAATTGGAAAGCTTGAATGATACTCTGTGTCTGATGAAGGAGTTGATGGGAGATGGCACAGATTAATGGAGTAGCGGAACACTTGGTGACGACGGAACCAGGAGTAGAAGGGCGAAACCATGAAGGAGGAATAGTACGGGCGGTTTCCGATTTTTATCGCACTGCTTTTGCGGGTTGAGCAGTATTCAAGAGGTTGGCTCCGATTCCATAGAACAGGTGACACACGTCCCTGTATGATTCCACAAAACCGCTTATCATTACGCACCATCGCGCGTTATTGTTCGACCCAGGATGCCCAGCGATATTATTGTGTGCCATTGATCTGGAGGGAAGCCATCGAACGGTGGTCGTTTGATAAAGATGCGCGAAGGTTAACCAAAGTACGGTGGGCCATCGCACGTTATTGTTTGAGCATCTTCGCCGAGCGATATCCGTCCGATCAAGTGAGGCGGCGCAACACGATTACAACCGTCGATTGGAAATGACCGTTAACGTTGGGGCCCATACGCATATGTTGAGGTTTACGGGTTTTTACCCATAGTATTATGTCGTGTTTTAAGGGTGTGGGACCCGATTTCCCTTCGCATTATTGGTTCAATATATGTTATGCCGAGATCTTAACCCCCAAGTTGAAGATTAAATATTATTGAAGGGCCCGAAAGGATATATTGTTATATATATTACTGCTGAGTCAGTGGCACGATAATGTTTGTTAACCTTGGTTATAGTATTATTTGGCGAAGATAAAGATTACCTTTGGGAGGTTCGTGTATGGAAGAACGAAGATTGGGATTCCAATTTGGATTGGTTCAATACCATCAGCGGTTGGTGGTTTTGACTCATGGTTTTACTAAAGGCAAAACTATATAAGGAGAAGAGAAATAGAGTACGTGGTGTGCATGCATAAGGGTGGTGAGTAAATAAATTCCTCTAAGGAATACCTGCATGGATGAACTCTGTTCTTAATTGATAAATCTGATGCACCTATGGATATGATATAGAAACGATGAAACTCTACAATGATTGTAAAAAGAAATGATGAAGACCTGGCAGAAGTCTGATGAAGAAATTGAAGAAATCTGATGGATCTGAGGGTTGAAGCCTTCAGTATGAAAGTGGAAGTATCCTGTCAGTAGAAGCTAGTATTAAAATCAGGGGGTTGGAGCTCCCTTCCAGTAGTGGCTGGAGAACGAGAGAAGGTTGTAGACTTTCTGCAGGTGGGTGCCTGCGTGCTGGTATAAGTCTGCGCCAGCATAAAATTGTAAGAAGTTTTCTTTATAATAAATATTGAAGACTGAGATAGCAGCAGCGGTGGTTTTCTCCCGAATTGGGTTTCCACCTTAAATACTAGTGTTCATATGTGTGGCTTATCTTTAATGGTTTGTTCTATTGTTTCTGTTCATACTTACTGCTTAATAAACATCTGATGAATGAATGATGTAAATAAAAACATAATAAGATCTCTGACATACAAATTGGATTCAGTAAAGTAGCATATGGTTTTAACAGAAAGAAAAAGTAAAAAGCCCTAAATACTAATTCACCCCCCCCCTCTCAGTATTTTTCCCAACAATTGGTATCAGAGGAGGTCCTTTTGAAAAAGCTTAGCCGCTAGAAGGAAGATCAAGCAAGATGAGCAATCAAGATGGAACAACATCTATCAGGCCTCCGCTCTTTAACGGAAACAATTTAATCTTCTGGAAAACAAGGATGAGATCCTATATTTAGTCTCTGGGAGCAGATGTATGGGAAATTGTTGAACAAGGATATCAATATCCAGCTGCAGTACCAATAGATCCTACGGAAAGAAAGAATTATGAAACAAATGCAAAGGCGGTCAATGCTCTATTAGGAAGTCTAACTGAATCAGAATTTGTCAAAGTCATGCAGTTGAATACAACAAAGGCAATATGGGACAAAATCATTCTGAGCTATGAAGGTGATGCAAAGGTAAGAAGTGCTAAACTCCAAACTCTCAGAATTCAATATGAGAATCCAAAAATGGATAATGAGGAGAGCATTGCCAATTTCTTTTTACGTCTTGATGATATTGTAAATCGTATGAGAAATATGGGAGAAACAATAATTGAATCTACTTTGGTTGAGAAAGTTTTAAGATCACTAACGACAAAATTTGAGTCAAAAGTTTCTGCTCTTGAAAAAAACCAGTTTTTAGAGCTTCTACAAAAGGGAAGGAAGTACAAAAACCAGAAGGATCAGTATATATCTCAGAAGAAGATGAGGTAAATTTTGTAAAGAAACTTCAACTTGGCACAGGACGGTTCAGAGGTAAGCTTCCTTTCAAATGTTTTGATTGTGGAAGAGTTGGTCATTATGCTGCTAAGTGTCCTAATAAAGAAACACATAAAAAAGGGAAGGAAGTAGCTAGAAGGAATAAGAATCAGTTTAGCACTAGAAAAAGCCACTATACTCATGAAGACAGTGATGGGTTATCTGATAGTGAGGAAGAATGTGAACAAGATCTTAGACTTCTCATGGCATTTGGTAAAGAATCTAGAGAAGAAAAGGATACTTTTGTGGATGCTCTAGAGGACAAGGATTTTCTTGATGAAAAAAATCAACTCAAAATATGCTTAGAAGAAAGTAAAAGAACCATAGAGACTCTGAAAAATCAGCTTGAAGAAAAGGAGAAACACAATGAAAAATTAGAGTGTGAAGTAGTAAGCCTAAGAAAATAACTTGAGAAAGTAAAGACTCTGAATGTTAGATTTGCTAAAGGATCTGAAACCCTAGATGAGATTATCAAGGTACAACGTTCTCCTCTTATAAAGATAGGTCTTGGATATATCGGAGAATCTTCTCAGGCTTCAGCACCAAATTATCTAAAAGCAGCTACAACTGGTATACAACATGCTGCCACTCAGCAAGGGAATAAATAATCTTTACAGGTAAAGCATGATCATCTCAATTCAAGGAACACTAACAGAAATATCTTTCAAAGAAACACCAATCAACAGGTAAATTCAAGCAGAAGATTTCATGATCGCAGAAATTTCTTCTTCAATGGTCAATGTTTCTCATGTCACAATTTGGGTCATAAAGCTGTTCAATGTGTTGCATATAAAACCATCATGAAAAGAGAAGCAAGAAAGAAAAGGATTGATATTGAAACAAAGAAGAATACCTATAACAACTTTTCTCCTCTTCAAAATGAAGTTGAATGTGCTTATTGCAATAACTTTGGCCATGAAGAATCTGAATGTAGGAGCAAAGTTCAGCCAAAAGAACATGTTCCTTCAAGATCCAATGTATGGAAAAAGAAGGAATTACAGGTTGAAAATTGTGGCATAACGTTATTTGCAGAAGGTGAAGAAAATCAATGGTACATTGATAGTGGATGCTCAAGACACATGACAAGTGACAAAAACAAACTTCTTGCATATAGTGCTATGGAAAAGGGAAAGAATGTTACATTTGGAAATGATACTCCTGCAGTCATTAAGGGAAAAGGGTCTGTTTTTCTAAAAGAAAAGGTGAAAGCTAATGATGTCATGTATGTGGATGGATTAAAGCATAATCTGTTAAGTGTAAGTCAAATGTGTGATCAAGGAACTGAAGTTGTCTTTAGTTCAAAAGAATGTGTGGTACGTGATCTTGATACAGGTAAAACAATTATAAAAGGAAAAAGAACTCCAAGCAACCTGTATGTAATGAAGAACTGGAAAGAACAATATTACTTGAGTAAATATTCAGAAAGCTGGCTATGGCATAGAAGGTTGGGGCATCTGAGCTTCTCTCAAATCAAAAAATCAAGCAGACTTAAAGCTGTTCGTGATCTTCCCAATATTACTCTACCTGAAAATATCATATGCAAATCTTGCCAATTCGGTAAGAAAACCAGAGTACAATTTAATGCCAAGGAAGGATCATCAAGTAAACCTCTTGAACTCATTCATACTGACATATGTGGACCTGTGAGGAAAAAGTCACCATGTGGTGAACAATACTATATCTTATTTATTGATGATTTCTCTAGAATGTGTTGGATTGGGCTGCTTAAACACAAAGATGAAGCATTTGAGAAATTTCAGATCTTCAAAGCACTAGTTGAGAATGAATTAGATCTAAAAATCAAGTGTCTGAGATCCGATCAAGGAGGAGAATATACATCAAATGAATTCCTTAAATTTTGTGAACAACATGGCATAAAAATATTGTTTTCTGTAGCTGGCACTCCACAACAAAATGGTTTCGCAGAAAGAATGAATAAAACAGTTCAAACAATGGCTAGAGCTATGCTTGATGATTCTGGAACACTTGACACTTTTTGGGGAGAAGCAGCATATACAGCAGTAAACATTCTCAACAAGGCACATGTTCATGTAAATAGTGATAAAACTCCATATGAACTCTGGTATGGTAATCCTCCCACTGTAAAGCATTTTAGAATTTTTGGAAGCAAATGCTTTATCAAAAATAATGATGAAAACCTTGGTAAGTTTGAACCCAGAGCAGATGAAGGAATACTTCTTGGTTACTCCTCTAGGAGTAGAGCATATAAATGTTACAATAAAATACTTTGGAAGATTGTTGAATGTATTGATGTTGTTATTGATGAGTCTCCTGCAGCGCCAAAAGAAGAAAAACAAACAACAGATGAAGATGATGATGACATATATCCCTCTACATCAAATAAGAATGATATAGACAGTGAACCCAATGAAGAACCCAAAGATGATTTATCTAAAAAAACTCCATCTAGATATGTTCAAAAGAATCATCCTGAATCTCAAATTTTGGGAGAAAAGGGATCAGGTGTACAAACAAGGACTTTTGTGGGATCTACTAGCAATCTGGCATTTCTGTCCACTATTGAACCACACAATGTCAGTCAAGCTAGCAAAGATGAATGTTGGATTCAAGCCATGAATGAAGAGCTTGATCAAATTGAAAAGAATCACACTTGGGACTTAGTACCAAGACCTCATGACAAAAATGTCATTGGAACTAAATGGATATTCAAAAACAAGTTAAATGAGAATGGGGATGTTATAAGAAATAAAGCTAGACTTGTTTGCAAAGGGTATGCTCAACAAGAAGGTATAGACTTTGAAGAAAATTTTTCTCCTGTAGCCATACTTGAAGCCATAAGAATGTTCCTTGCCTTTTCAAGCCTCCAACAAATACAAGTTTATCAAATGGATGTTAAATCTGCTTTTCTCAGTGGTGATCTAGAAGAAGAAGTTTATATAGAACAACCAGAAGGATTCATTTTGGGAAATGATGAAAAACTTGTTTGTAGACTTAAAAAGGCTCTATATGGTCTCAAACAAGCTCCAAGGGCATGGTACTATCGTCTTGACAAATATCTTCATCAACAAGGATTTTCAAAGAGGTCAGCTAATAGCAACTTATACTGGCCAGAAAATAACAAACTATTGGTTATGGTTAGCATAATATTTGATGATATCATTTTGGAAGTAATATGAAGAGTCTATGAGTCAGAAATTTGTTTCTGATATGCAGCAAGAATTTGAAATGTCTTTACTTGGGGAACTAACATTCTTTCTTGGCTTGCAAGTGAAACAAGCAATAGATGGCATATTCTTATCACAAGCAAAATATCTTAAGCAAATCTTGAAGAAGTATGGCATGGAAGATTGCAAATTTGTAAGTACACCAATGATAACTGGATGTAATCTCAGTTCTAATGATGATTCCCCCACGGTGAATCAACCAGAATACAGATCTATGATAGGAAGTCTACTTTATCTCACTGGGACAAGGCCAGACATTATGCATGTAGTTGGGATTGTTGGACGATTCCAAGCTAATCCAAAAGAGTCTCACCTTTAGGTTGTGAAAAGAATATTCAAATATCTACAAGGAACTCAAGACTTTGGACTATGGTATCCAAAGAATGCTGATCTTACTCTTCATGCATACACTGATGCAGATTGGGCTGGAAATGTTGATATCGGAAAAGCACTAGTGGTGGTGCATTCTATATGGGGCCTCGGTTAGTATCTTGGTTCAGCAAGAAGAAAAGCTCTATTGCCTTATCTATAGCAGAAGCAGAATATGTGGCTGCCGCATCATGTTGCACTCAACTTCTCTAGATGATGCAAACCTTACAAGACTTTCAAATCAAATGTTCACCTCCTATCTCCATTATGTGTGACAATACAAGTGCCATCAATATCTCAAAGAATCCCGTTGTGCACTCCAAGACCAAGCACATTCCCATCAAATATCACTTCTTACGTGAACAAGTGATTGAAAAAAAGGTGAAATTGGAGTATGTTTGCTCCAAAGAACAAGTTGCTGATATATTTACCAAACCTCTACCCAGGGAAGCATTTGAATATCTCAGACAGAAATTGGGAGTAGTCTCCGCCATGCAGAAGATCAGATCTACTTAAATACAGAAGATTAAATTGGTTGTGAGGTGTAGTTGGGCATCTCTGAATGCATAGGCTAAGGGGGAGCATTGGTCATATGAAGAGGATGCACTGTTGGCATTTATAAGTCATTTTGTTATATTATGCAGCATGATCTCAGGGGGAGCATGGTATTGTCGGTTCAAAGGATCTTGATCAACTCTTTGCCATTGATGTCAAAGGGGGAGGAAAAGCAACAAAGGGCTTCTATAAGCCAATCAGAGGAAGAGTATTGCCGTCAATGCCAAAGGGGGAGATTGTTGGAAATATTGTCATTGATGGCAAAGGAAGTGGGAAAGGAATTGGCAAAGATAGGAGCAGCACCTAAACTATCCATAAGAAAAAAGAAACAAAGGAATGAAATCATTGTTGCAGAGTTAGGGATATGTGTATTATATGTGTATTGACTGATGTAATTCTTGTGTGGAATCCCCTGAACCTCTGTGTGAATAATCTTTGTAATGGAGTCGAATGTTGTCCTATGTAATTGGAAGGCTTGAATGATACTCTGTATCTGATGAAGGAGTTGATGGGAGATGGCACAGATTAATGGAGTAGCGGAACACTTGGTGACGACGGAACCAGGATTAGAAGGGCGGAACCATGAAGGAGGAACAGTACAGGCGGTTTCCAGTTTTTATCGCACCACTTTTGCGAGTTGAGCGGTATTTAAGAGGTTGGCTCCGATTCCATAGAACGGGCGACACACGTCCCTGTACGACTCCACAAAACCACTTATCACTGCTTACCATCGCACGTTATTGTTCGACCCAGGATGCCCAACGATATTATTATGCGTCGTTGATCTAGAGGGAAGCCATCGAACGGTGGTCGTTTGATAAAGATGCGCGAAGGTTAACCAAAGTACGGTGGGCCATCGCACGTTATTGTTCGAGCATCTTCGCCGAGCGATATCTGTCCGATCAAGTGAGGCGGCGCGACATGATTACAACCGTCGATTGGAAATGACCATTAACGTTGGGGCCCATATGCATATGTTGAGGTTTACGGGTTTTTACCCAAAGTATTATGTCGTGTTTTAAGGGTGTGGGACCCGATTTCCCTTCGCATTATTGGTTCAATATATGTTTTTCCGAGATCTTAACCCCCAAGTCGAAGATTAAATATTATTGAAGGGCTCGAAAGGCTATATGGATATATATATATTACTGCTAAGTTAGCGGCACGATAATGTTTATTAACCTTGGTTATAGTATTATTTGGCGAAGATAAAGATTACCTTTGGGACGTTTTGTGTATGGAAGAATGAATATTGGGATTCCAATTTGGATTGGTTCGATACCATCAGCGGTTTGGTGGTTTTGACTCATGGTTTTACTAAAGGCAAAACTATATAAGGAGAAGAGAAATAGAGTACGTGGTGTGCATGCATAAGGGTGGTGAATAAATAAATTCCTCTAAGGAATACCTGCATGGATGAACTCTGTTCTTAATTGATAAATCTGATGCACCTATGGATATGATCTAGAAACGATGAAACTCTACGATGATCGTAAAAAGAAATGGTGAAGACCTGATAGAAGTCTGATGAATAAATTGAAGAAATCTGATGGATCTGAGGGTTAAAGCCTTCAGTATGAAAGTGGAAGTATCCTTTCAGTAGAAGCTGGTGTTAAAATTAGGGGGTTGGAGCTCCTTTCCAGTAGTGGCTGGAGAACGAGAGAAGGTTGTAGAGTTTCTGTAGGTGGGTGCCTGTGTGCTGGTATAAGTCTGCGCCAGCATAAAATTGTAAGAAGTTTTCTTTATAATAAATATTGAATACTGAGATAGTAGCAGCGGTGGTTTTCTCCCGAATTGGGTTTCCACCTTAAATATTGGTGTTCATATGTGTGGCTTATGTTTGATGGTTTGTTATGTTGTTTCTGTTCATACTTACTGCTTACTAAACATCTGATGAATGAATGATGTAAATAAAAACATAATAAGATATCTGACATACAAATTGGATTCAGTAAAGTAGCATATGGTTTTAACAGAAAGAAAAAGTAAAAATCCCTAAATACTGATTCACCCCCCCCCCCCCTCTCAGTATTTTTCCCAACAGTTTGTTCTCCATATGTTTAAATTCTCCTTCTTATTGTACCATTTCATTCCATAAATCAAACTTCAAAGAGATCCTTAGACATAGATGACTTTCCCCATGGACCACTCTTGCCTCTTGCTGTTCCAATTAAACCCTATTATGACTCCATATCCCAGTGGACTAAAACATGTAATTATCTATCTTTTTGGCCGAAGCTTACTCTCATTGCTTACAACTTCACACCTTTGAAACTCTTTGAATTTAGGACTTTCCACCTCAAACAGTAATCATGCTCAACCGTCCAAAAACAAAACAAACCCTCGGCCTTCATAACTAGCCTAATATCATTACCCCAAACTTCAAAGACAAATCTATCTTTGCACCTATTGGAGAGATCTCTCTCCGGATTCAGGAGGGCTAGATCCTAGAATCCCGAAGTGGTTGAAATCTTGCTGATTACAGGGAGCTAACACATTGGACAAACTTTTTCAAGTATATTGGAATAGTGTCGTTCTTCTCCATCTTGATTTTTCTGAGTTTATCCTTCAACGCCAATTTCCTATGGTCATTGCTGCTTTGGAAAAGATCTGTCAAAGCCTTCCACATTGAAAATGGAGTGGCTTTCCCATGAGGCCTTGAAACAATATGGTCTTTCACACCTTCCAACATAATCCTCCTCGCCCTTGCTACTTTATTTTTCCATGCGTTAAGTACTGCAGCATCCGTCGAAGTGGGCTTAGGAACATCTTTCTTGATGAATTCCATCAAGCCATTATCTTCAAACACCGCATCCATCCTGTCCTTCCAGGCTATGTAGTTAGAGCTTCCCTCGAGTGCATACTCCAACTGCAACCCATTGAAAGCCATTTCAATTTTTACTCAACTATCGCACCAAGAAATTCTTGCAGCAAATTTGAATTTTTGACCAGCACAAAACTCAACACCGCTTCAATATTGCAATCTCTAGTGATTAACACTGCTCTGATACCATGTATAAATTTATAAAATATGCATGTATATCTTGGATTCACCCGATCTAACAATATGATAAATTTAAATACTGAATCTCTTCTACAAATATTTTGTGGAATTAAAAACAACACAATTGCCAATCACATGGAGTAAAGAAGAATAGATCAAAACCACAACACCAGATATTACCGGGGAAAGCTTACTGCTCAAAACCCCTCTATCATATATTGTATATTCCACAAGGAATCATGAACCAATTACATACAAAATCTCAGCTCATAGAGTTCTTAGTACAATATACAATCATCACACACTGGCATGCAGGAATTTTCAAATCTATGCACCAATTTCTTGCCTCCTGACAACTTGCCTCCATTGGGAAATCCCTGCTCAAGAGGAACACTGAATGAATTCGACCTTACCTTGCCTTGACTGTGCAATACTCATAGGCATCTCCAATGTGTGTGTGGATGCATTAAGTTCTCCACTATAGTCACAACAGATAGGGCCGTCTCACCCTTTCACCTATCTCTCCACTGGGTCTCCACTAGAACTGACATGAAAGTAGTTAACTGCTATATTCCTTTAGTTGCAAGTAAGACAGTACTTGTGAATTAATTAAATAATTAATTCACTCATCTATCACTAGTGTATGTTCAGTTACAACTAGCACAACTAAGTTTAACTCACTGAACTAAGTTAAACTAAATAACAACTCACATAACTACTCTTCCAACTCTGTTACAACTTGCCACTATCAATTATAACGAATTCCTCCATGCATGAGTCACCAACCACCCTAGGAATTGTGTAATTCCTTCAGCCCATTGATGTGCCACATCTATTCACTGAAATAAAGTGCTCCAACAGAATAAGTTACTATTTAGAGTCTGATTATTATTAAGGGCTAATAATAATCGACATGCATTCTATTTTTAGATTTGCGATCTATAAATAGACTTTGCCCAATCTGTACATACCAAGATTTTATTCTTTCAGTTTGATGGCAGGTTTATTGGTCCCACACCATTTCTCAAATGGTTCTATGAGTACTTGTGGCTTTAATGGAATTTCATCTGATGCCACTGATCTTCCAATTCTTTGGTAGCTGTCACATCTCTTTACATAGGCCTTGGAGTCCTTGAAGATTGCTAGCCAGTTGCAGCCAAGTTTGAGCACTTTGTATCCCGTCCGCTTGTCTGCAAAATTACCACCACATGGCTCATCATGACATGCTTTCAAAATATCTATAATCCCGTCTTCTCTAACACATTTTCTTATTATCAGATTAGAACTAGTATAAAAGAGGTCACCATTGACCCAACTATATCTAGCACTTTCTCTAGTTATCTTTATTTTTTGTTTATTTGTGTAATGGGATGGTAGGATTCCAGATGATAAATAGTTGGCTACATCTGCAAACCATGGAGTTTTGAAAGTTATAGAAAATAGATGTTGATCTAGGAATTGATCTGAAACTGGATTTGGATCACCAGGTGAATGAAGTCTTGATAGAAATTTTGCTACTTGATTATCCTTACCTGGTCGATCTTGTACAATGATGTTAAATTCTTGCATCAATAAGAACCATCTAGTAATTCTGCCATTTGTAATTTCTTTGTTCATTAAATATCTTATGGCTGAATGATCCATGTGAATGAATACTTGATAGCCTGTTATGTAATGCCTAAACTGATTAACTGCATGTACTGCAACTAAAATTTATTTCTCTGTAATAGTATAGTTCAATTCTTCCGGTGTTAAGTTTTTTCTTATGAAGTATATGGAATAATTAAACTGATTCTCTTTCTGTCCTAGTGATGCTCCTATAGTAGTGTCAGATGCATCAACAGATATATGAAATGGAAATGACCAATTGGTTCGTCGAAGAATGGGTGAAACTGACAATTTTTCTTTTAACATCTCAAATGCATTTGACAATTATTTTTCCATTGGAATTCCACATCTTTTTCAAGTAACTCGAATAAATACAGGATTATTTTACTGAAATTTTCAATAAATCTCCTATAGTAGCTTGCATAACCAAAGAAACTTCTTACTTCTTTTTGTGTTGTGGGTGGCATTAAATTCACAATGACTTGTATTTTTGTTGGATCTACCTTAATTCATGAAGAAGAAATATGGTGTCCCAACACTATTCCCTCAGCTAATATCATAAATCATTTTTCAATACTAAGTGATGGATTTGTCTCTATGCATATTTTCAAAACATTTTCAAGATTTTTTTAAACAGTCATCAAATGTTCCGCCATGCATAGTGAAATCATCTATGTATACCTCTACACATTCATGGACCAGATCAATGAAGATTGCAAGGTCTGCTCTCTAAAAATTAGTAGGTGCATTACATAACCCAAAGGGAAAAACATTATATGCATATGTTCCCCATGGACAAGTAAATGTTGTTTTATCTTGGTCTTCCAATGCTATCTTTATCTGATTGTATCCACTAAATCCATTAGAAAATAAAAGAATTTCTTCCTAGCTAATGAATCTAGTACTTGATCAATAAATGGTAAAGGGAAATGATCTTTTAATGTGGCTTTATTGAGCTATTTGTAGTATACAAAAATTATACACTTTCCATTTTTCTTAGGCACTATAACTAAGGGAGAAACCCCTTGACTATCAGAAATAGGATAGATGAATCCAACTTATAAAAGTTTCTGCAATTCTTCTTTTACTATTTCCCTCATCATAGGAATCATCCTTCTTTACGGTTGTCTCACAGGTTTTATTTGATCATCAGTGTAAATGTGGTGAATTCATGTCTTTGGATGAATCCCCTGCATATCTATGTAATCCCAGGCAAATATTTTGAGTATTTCTGTAACAATGCTATTACCTCTTGTTCTTGTGATGATTGTAAGTTATTACAAATATTCAAATTTCTTCTAGGACTGATTTCGATGATTTTAGTCTTTGAATTGGTAATTGAGTTAACATGAAAAATACTTTCAAATGAGTTCTGCAGTGATTGAATAGTACAGTTTTCCTGGATTTAAAATATGACTTGCAGCTTCATATTGTGTTATTCTAAGTTGTTCCAAAATATTTTGTTCTGAGATGAAAATATCTAATAGATCCTCATTTTCTTCCTCTTCTCTAAAATTATAGACTTGATTAATACTAAGAACATATTGAATTTCATGTTATTCTTCTCCATCAAGCCATGATAATAAAGAAGGAGATTGCGCTGGAGGATACAATGTAACATGTTTCGTTTCATCCCCATGTGAAATAATCATACTTCCTGACTTGCATCTAATGAAGGCATTTGCAGTGGCTAACCATGGTTTGCCTAAAATTAACGGATGGCCTCCTAAATTTGTTTTTGGCTGCAAAATGAGGAAGTCTACAACATACTCCCATGAATCCAAAGAGACAATGATATCTTCTAATATTCCTTCTGGTACAACTTTAGATCTGTCTGCAAGTTCCAAAACAGTAATAGTAGGTCTAATGTTGTCCAAGTTCAAATGTTTCATAGTCTCTGTAGTCATAACATTTATAGCTGCTCCCAAATCTATTAAAGTGTTTGGCACTGAAAAAATATTGATTAAGATGGTAACCATAGGGATCCCAGGATCAACATATTTTTTAATTGTTGTCTTTGTAGACATGAGACTAGCTAATCTTCCAATGACCTGGATTGTGGGTGGATCTCTTTTTATTTTGCTAGATTTCTTGATGCATAAATCCTTTATTTTTTTTGCATATATTGGAATATCTTTTATTTCCTGCAACAAAGGAATTTTGACATATTTATTCTTAAATTCATCCAGAATATCGAATTCAAGCAGAGACATTGGGATTTTCAGTTGTACTAACCTCTCTGGATAAGGTGGTGTCTGAGTCATAATAGATTTTCCCTTTTGAATTTGATTTTCTGGTTGATATTGTTGAATTTGTTCTCCTTGTTTAGTTTGTTCTTCTATTATTGGAGGAGAATCTTTATGTAACACCTTCCCAAACCTTAAGTGGACATCTTGTATGGGAATAATGGAATATGTAGGATAGTATGTTGCCTCTTCCACATTTTATGCTAGTTTATCCACTTTGTTACTTGGATTAGCTACTGGTTGAGCTGGAAATTGTGTTGGTCTAGGAGGTGCTTGGTTAGAAGGCAATTGGAGCTTTTGAGGTTGAGTTAGCATTGGTGAATGATTTTGAGGTGGAAATGGCATTGGTTGATGTTGTTGGAATTGTTGGTATTGGAATGGTTGTTGAGGGTATGGTTGTTGATGTTCATATTGTTGAGGGTAAGGTGGCCGGTTTCCATAACTATATCCTCTCCAACCTTGTGTAGGTTGATTTTGATATTGTTGTGGAGGCCAAGCCTACCATGGCATTGGAGTGTTCCATGAATTTTGAGGAGGATATTGAAAATTTTGGGGATTTTGTTGAGGGAATTGTTGAGGGATCCTTGGTTGCTAAGGTCTCCTTGGTGCCATATAGTAGAGAGAATCTACCCCTTGTACTTCTTCCAAATTTTTCAACTCTTTCAATTTTGGGCAGTTTTCAGTTGTATGATTCTTTGTACAAAGTCCACACACTTGTATACCTTGCAAAGGACATTCCATAAGTGGACGTTTTTCCCTACACTGTGGAAAAAATATTGCTAAGATTTGATCTTATTCTTCTTTCTTCATATTGGCTTTTAAAACATCTACTTGTGTTCACAAAGTGCTTAAGAGATTTGTTTTGAAATTTTCTAGTAAACTTCCTATTTCTGCGCTTGTTACTCCGCTTGCTGCAGTTTTGGAAGCTCTTGATGTATCATCCCTCTTTCCACTTTTTGATCTTCCCCTAGAATATTTCTAACAAAGTTCAGCAGTTTCATCAAATGGTAGGTTTGAGATATATCCTTTTCCCATCACATTGAGGATATCTAAGTATTCATCTCTGATACCCTTAAGAAAAATTATGCGGATGGTATCGGGATTTAGATATTGTTGTTTATATTTTTGCAAATTATAAAGAAATCTCTCTAAACAATCCTCCAAACTTTCATCTTCTTATTGTGTCATTCTAAAAATGTCTTCTTTTGAGTCTCTAGCCTTGTAGTAAGCTTGATACTTTTTAAGAAAATTTTCTTCATATCATCTCAAGAAGAAATTGTATGTTCTCCTAAACCCATAAACCATTTTAATGTTGTTACTTTCAAGGTAGTAGGAAAGAGATGAAGCCTGTGTGTGTCATCCGTGTATCCATAATTTCTACATAAAATATCAAATTCGAACATTAATGAATCGGGATCTTCCATTGACATTCCATAAACGTTAGGAAATACAGAAGGTGGAATGTCTTTCATTTTCACTTCTTCTCCTATTATTTCTCTTGTGTCTAATATTTCCAAAGCCAAAAGTAGCTTCCTGATTATTATCATTTTATTATTCATTATCATGTAGTCTTTTCTTTTCATTTACACTTTTTGCTTCTTCCTCTATCCTTCTTAGTGCTTCTATTCTTCTGTCTTCCTCTCTCTTTCTTTTTGCTTCCAATTTCATTTCTTCCTTTCTTTTTCTTTTCCATTCCCTTTGGTGTCTCTCATATTCAATTCTTTGTTGAGGAGTCATAAGTGGCATTAGATCCTTCTCCTTCTTCAGCCATTTCTTGTTCAAATATTTTTAATGTTTCAATATCAGGTTGATTTGGTGTTTCCTCAACTATCTTAATTTGTTCAAGGACATGTTGTTCTAATTGTTTGACAACTGGTTTTCTTGTTTCCTTTTGTTTTCCTAGGAAAGGTGTTTATTTTGGTGATTGCTTTCTTTTTACCTCCAAAGCCAACAAGGTTTTTCTTTCAATTAGAGTTAATCTTTGTCCTGATCTCTATTTTTCCTCTAACTCCTCTAGAGTAGTTCTTCCAACAACTGGTGTTGTTAGTCCCATGGATGGTTGAATTGTTGGGGGGGTTTTGTTTAATGAATCTACCCTTCTGATCTCTATCTCTAGGCATAAAGAAACATAACTTGAAATAAAAACTAAGTTTTTTTTTGTTTTTGATTTTATAATTTTTTAAGGTTTTTTTTTATTTTTAATCTCCTAATTGACTATGTTGATGTATGCTTCTCCGGCAATGATGCCAAAAATTTTGTTTTGTTTATTGGGTAAACTAACACAAGTATTTTATTATCAATACAGTCTTGTAGAACTTAGAAGCATCTCCAAAATATATGGATTTCAACTATAGTCAAGTTTAGAAGATGAATTATTGAAATTAAAGGAAATGCATATTACAAATATAAAACTTAATTAAATAATTTCTAATTCAATTATGTAATAAGTAGAAGAAGAAGATCCTAACTTAGGAGAACTTGTTTGTCCTTCTCTACAATACTACTTATGAACAAAAATAAAAAACCACTGATGAACAATAGCTCAAGATGCATAAAAGAATAACAGAAGAGGCTCCTAACTAAGGAGATCCTTGCTATCATTCATTACAAATACATTCATCATTAATGCCATTGTTAGAAAACTGGAAATTCATAAAATCACTTAAAAGCAAGAAAGCTGAATTCTAGCTTCTAGTCCCTGATTAGATAGAAGAAGAGTTTAACTTAAACACTGGGTTGACCCTTCATACGTAGATTATAAATTATATTAGGATTCATCAGAAATCATAACATATCATCATACATCTAATTAACTGATTAAACATGAAACAAAACTATTTCAGGAAATTGCAACTAAATTAACCAGAAAGTGCACTTAGCTTGGTGTGGGGGGCCTTCACCCTTGCCTTGCACACTGTGAGTACTTTCAGCTAATGAAACTCAATCAAGAATTCACCATATAGAACATCAGAAAAGGAGATAGAACTGGTTCTTCGATTAACTCTCAAAGTTTCAAAAAATCAAAGTGAAATTATACAAACTCTACATATCATGCCTTCAAATGTCTTTGTCTTAAATAGAGAAATATAAAACAAACTTAACTAAAATTTCTCTAACAGCCATGTATATTCTTATCCTATCTATTCTGGTCGAGCTCATCCATCTAATCTCTCAAAATTTGGAAAATCCCATAAAATGCTAAATTTGGCCTATTTCCTAGGGATTTCCAGAATAATAGGTCTTATTTGACCACCTTTCACCAGGCCTTTTAACCTCGGTTTGACCGAACCAATAGGTGCACATCCATTCTTATTTCCAAATTTTTCTAGAAATGTGTTCAGTTTGAGCCCAGGTGTCCTGCAAGTATGGCATCAATGAAGCCATTACGAGAATTTCTGGTCGTGTCCAAAAATGCACTTAAAATTCAATTTTTGTAAAAACTTTTAAAAATTGAAAAACTTAATTTATATACCTAGATATGAATAAATTGGTGAAAATAGAGTGAATATGGATGGTATATGGATGGATAACATTATAATAAAGGGTATTTACTTAAACAAAATTGGATAAAAAATGAGGACCAACAGTACTGATACCTACAGGTACCTTATGCTTTGACACTGCCAAGACTTAGGCTCAGGCAAAACATTCGAAGAACAATATGCTCAACCTTGCTATGCTACCTTTGAAGGCATTGCGCGAATTCCACCATGGCATCATAGAAGAGTTGTATATCCACGAGTAGCGTGCCCTATTGATTATCCAGGATGTTAAGTGAGAGCGAAAGAAAATTGTCGAGGAAAAGAAATAGGCCATCTAGGAGCATGATGAGGAAGCTACGAACAAGCAAAAATTGGAGGCACCATCACCAAAGTATGCAATGAAATTCCTGATCAGCATATTCAGGCCGAGACAGCACCAGGGGACAAAGTTGAAAAGCTTGCGATGGCAGTAAAATATTCCAAGGCCGAATTCGACAAGGTGCGACTTGAGTTGCAAATGAAGATCATTGAGTTACAGTTGTAGTTGTAGCCAGATACTCCACCAGAGGTCCGAGAGTAGCGCACAACAGAGATTAAGGCTGCTAGCGACAAGATTGATTCCATAGTCCAGGATTGCCTCCAAGTCTTTAAAGACACTATGGACGTCTGGATCGTCATTGCAAGAGGACCCTCATGTTCAGAAGATTGAAGTGGAAATCCGAGAGAAATTGGAACAAATGGACCATTTTAAGGTTACAAATAAGACTCTAGCACCAATACTGTGGTATACCCGTATCCAAGAGTGTAAATTTTTGCAAGGACAGATTGATGAGTTGCGCAAAAAGGAAAAACTTACCACAACCAAAATGTAGCCATGGGAATCTGAAGCTAGTCAACTATCGTAGATTGTGGAGAAATAGCTGAAAGCGTTGTGCTAGATGTAGAAGGAAATTTCTCAGAAAACGGCCAGGCCAGCTATAGAGAAGTTATTGACCAAAGTACGAGAGGCTGAAAATCAGTGCACCGAGACAGTCCCACCACTAAAGGATACATTGAGAAACATCAAAGCAAATATTGAGGGTGCACCAACAGAGTGACTTGGGACGAGTCACATTTTTGTGTTGGGGGCCTGTGGATAGGGTACCCCTCGGTTAAATATGTTGATAAAGACTCTGCATTTTGAGGAGCGGAGCGCATCACACAAAAGAAATAAAGTCTTAAGGGCTTTGGGGTGGGTCAAAGTCCCTTATTTTGTAAATGGATGGGAATATTTTGTATACGTTGAGCTTCGCCCATGGTTTTCGAACCATGGTATTGTAAAAGAGATATTTATATAAGGAGCCTAGAAGTAATAGGTTGACAACTCATGAATGAATCATAGAAGAATTTGTATGTGTATTGAGTATGTATTATGTGTTTTCTGTGAAAGGGAAGGCTCTTGCAGTTGAGTGCGCTGAGACCTTAGAAAGTCTGTAACTGAGTGCGCATACCCCTACAGCTGAGTGCGCATACCCCTACATCTGAGTCCACAAGGCATAAAGTGTTAGATCTAAAGTAATACAAGAGGATTTTGAGGACAAATCTGTGTTGTTTACTTATGTGTTATTTTTCTATTATCTGTGTTGAGTTAGGGTTTTTACATATATTTGCATCATGAAGTCTGGATTATAGTTTCCTATGTTGATTAATGCATGTTCAAGTAGAATCGCGTAACCTGAAATATATTTAACTAGAATTGTTGAACAATGACTGCATAGTTAGCATATTTGTTATGTGAAGCTATGATAAGTGCTAAAGAGAATATAAGCCCTAATGCCACACTCCATAGCCCCTATGGATGTAGAAACCTGGTTTCAACATCCCCTAATATTTCCTTGGGAGAGACTTCGGTCTGTGAAGCAGGTCGTTGCCAAAAGGGCCAATAATAGTGGGTTTTGTTGGTTCGTGCAGCCATATCTGAAGCTGGGTCTAGGCCCCATCAAGCCAACAAGTACCAAGATATTTTCTTCTTACACTACTTAGTAGTGATTATATAGGTTAGAGTATTCATGGTTAGTACTTGTGGTATCTTATATTATTAATCTCATAGGGTCTAAAAATCCTATATTGGTAAACACCATGACACTTCCACATATGGTTATCCAAATATAACATCACAAACTTAAAGTGGGGGAAAAATCACATAGTACCAATCTTTGAAATAGTTGATGTTGTATTGTAAATGGAATTGCTGACTAATGAATATGTGTTGTCCATAACTCAACCAACCAATGGTGTGTGGCTGAGGGTGTGGCATCATTAGGAGCTACATATTCTTAACAATGCTTATTGATATCAACTTCTCATGACAACCACTTTAGAAATTAGATGCGATAGTGTCCCCTTCACCCACATCTATGAGTGAAAGAGGCACTTGCCTTTCTTAGGCTCCTTGACTTCTACTATTTGTGTTGTCGCTCCTAGAGACAGCCTAGAGTTGTGATAGACCAGTGCTTAGGACATCTTAGCATAGCAAGGAGCGTATAATATAATGTATGAAGTTGTCAACCTCAGCTCACATGCTATCTCTTGTAAACAGGGAAATATGATTTGGAATGGTACCAAGACCCTCAGAAAGTGTCACAGGGAAAAGAATACTGCAGAGGCAAGATGCAAGATTCCAATATGAAGGCATCATACAGTTAAGAGACAATTTATTGTAAAGAGGGCCGATTCAAGTAATATGTCACAGAAATCAATTATCAGAAGGGGTGAGCTTGTGAAAGAAATATCAAGAAGATACTAGTTATTATCGGGCTGATATCCAGATACACAACATAGCCATGCATGGACTTACCAATCTAAGAATCCATACACAACAATGGCGTTTTAAAAACACCCTCCCAAAGCAACTAATATAGCAGAAATACGATTTAGATGAGTAGTGGAACAGAATATCATGCATGAGCCATATTTAAAGCGCTTGACTGATCCGAGCATGGGCATCAACTAGGATGAATCAATACCGAAAATCGGTGAGCCACTCGCATTCCAAAACATGATACAGGAAACATGAATGAAATGAAATGATATATTAAAATAACACATAAGAGAAAGTTAAAGACTGTGAAATACCAAAGACCATAATCCTCTTTAACAGATGGAACTCCTCCTCACTGAGACCCTATGGGCTCTGAGCCTTCATACAAAGGCTTTACAAAATGTATACCAAAAAGCCTTTCACTGCATCATTTTCTGATAAAATCTGGAACCCCTAATCATCTGTTCTTCGGGGGTTTTATAGAGAAAATAAAACTTGATAAATGAAGTAGGTGATAAACATTTAATTGTATCATAAAAAAAAAATGGAGGAGACGTGCACGCCCATACTGCTTGATGACTTTGCTGTGCAGTTTGTACTCTGTGGCCTGCTTTCTGAAATAAATGCTCTGGGTGAAAGTCTCTTTAGGAACACGGTATAAAGATAAAATCGTATAAACATTCCGTCCTTTCCTGAAAGGAAATTATGCTAAAATAAAACCTGGAGGGTATTGTTTTTTGTGCATTGTACTCTTTGCCTTCCAAACCCTGAATTATGATTTAAAATCTTTAATGCCGAACATTGAATTCCTTGATCTTCCACTAATACTCTTTGCCGCAACATTTATGTCTCCATATATGATATCTGCCTCTTGAATGACACTGGGAAGCTTGTCAAAGTATAACCCTGCTTCTTTAATGGATGTCATGTTGCAACAGCTACCCAGGACTTTCTTCATAAATTTCACCTCTGAAAAACTGGTCCTCTGACGCGTTCTCGGAGTTTGTAATGGATGCTGTAAATTATGATAATTCTTCGTCATTGTAAACCTGTAAAACACACAAAGTCGTGAAGAAACAGAAGCATGGGGGACGACGATGCAATGGAGGCGACTGTGTAGTGACGCAACATGATGAGATGGAAAAAGCATGCAGGGTGGTGACGAAGCAAGTGCAGTGGAATAATTGTAGGCGAAATGGCGAACGTTTAAAAAAAAAAATAATGAAATTTGACTTAGGACTGACATATGTAATGGGCAGAAGAGAAATGCGATGCACACGTGGGATGATGACGTGGTGGGAGACTGGGTCCAAGGCGTGCGTGTGACTAGATGTGGACCGTTCGATCTCAGGGGGAGATCGACGGTTGAAAGAGCATCGGAGGCGATAGACAGTGGGCTAGGGGCGCGATTTTCCTGTAGATAAAACTTATGCTACTTTGGAGCGCGACGATCGTCGGATGAAGACCCTCAGATCGAATGGCTGACAGCGATATCGCTGCGTGACTTTTACCGATCAATAACATGCGATGAACGGTGGTTTTGGAGCCGTACGCGAGGACACGCGGCAAACTGTGTATGGAATCGCTCTGTTTTGAGAAATACCTCCCGCCTTTGAAAGGCGGTGCGATGAATACCGAGCAGTTTTGAACAGTGCTTTTAGGCGTGGGGACCACCACGGTGGGGGGGGGGGGGCTACTGTACGTTGATACATGGTTTGATTGGACGGCTCAGAATGCGCCTAATATACTTTGACAAGCACCTAGTGCTTTTGCGCTCGGTTCCAGCACTGGGTTACACTGAAGAAAAGGAGCAGAGGGGCTAGGCTAAAAGGGACTAAGGCCTGATATATTTTAAAAAGTGGGTTTTTCAGTCTTTTATGCAATTTTGACGTTGAGAGAAGGCAACGATAGGTAGATAATGGATCTTTCAGGCCCAAAAAAAGGGATTGCTTTTCAAAGATTCAATGGGGGCTGAAATGATCAACATCGGCTCCATCTGGGGATGGCACGTTCATCCCTGAACGTGTCGAGAACTTCGCAGAACATCAGATACTCTTCTGTGTGAACTCTGCCTTTCGGTACCTCTGATTTTCACTTCATGATTCATCACGACACCCACATTATTCAAACAAAAAACCAAAAGGAAACTAATATACAGTAGAATACATCAGGCTGCCTTTGCCTGAATCAGAACTGAAAGTAAGGCTTGAGAAATTGACCATTTACAGGGGCATCAAGCAAATCACCCAGCAAATTTTCCAGCTTGAAAGTATTGTTGTTCCCTTTATCCACAATTTTGAAAGGACCGAACCAGAGTGGATCAAATTTACCATGTTTTCCTTTTTCGGCCCTCCGGATATCCCACCTGAGAACTAAATCACCAATCTGCAAATTCTTGTCTTTAGCATGTTGATCAAAAAGGTATTTCACCTTCTCCTAGTGCTCTGTTAGCCTTTGATTCACCTGATTGCGTGTTTCTTCCAATTCCACCAGCTGGTTTACTCTCCTGATCATATCATCAGGGTCTTCTTGAATTTCCTGTATGAATCGGGCTACTGGTAGGGCTAATTGAATAGGAAATACTGCTGCCTTCCCATATACCAATTCATATGGGGATTTCCCAGTTGCTCTCTTGCTGGTAATTCTATTTGCCCAGAGAGAAAACTTCAACTGGGAATCCCAATTTTTATGATTTTCATTTATCGTCTTCTTCAATGCCCTCACCAGGGTTTTATTGGAAAACTCTGCCAAGCCATTTCCCTGTGGATAGTATGCTGTAGAGTGACTTAGTGTGATGTTATATTGGTGGCAGAAACTCACAAACTTTGTGGATTTGAAAGCCTGGGCATTATCAGTCACTATTCTAGCAGGGCAGCCAAACCTGGATATGATGTTTTCTTCCATGAATTTTATTATCACAACATCAGTAGCATTCCTGGCAGGTATAGCTTCTACCCATTTTGTAAAATAATCTATGGCAGTTAAAATCCATTTATGCTCACCACTCGATGGGGGATGTATTTCACCTATAAAATCAATTCCCCATTGTCTGAATGGTTCATCCACGTGCACGGGGACCATGGGCCGAGGTGCTAATTTCTGTCTTTCAGCAAATTTCTGACACTTCTCACAGGCTCTAACCTGGGCAAAAACATCTCCAAAAAGCTTGGGCCAATAAAAACCAGCCTTCAGGATTTTGTGAGCAGTGGCCCTCTAGTTGTAATGTCCCCCACATATCCCTTCATGGAATTCAGCCATAATACTCCCTACCTCATCCTCTGTGAGACACAGGAGTAGGATGCCCGAGGGATCATGCCAATATAATCGGCCATTGGTGACTATGTACTTTTGAGATTTCAATCTCAACGTTCTGTATTTAGCTTTATCACAGCTTGGTGGGCAGCTGAGTGTGAGGAGATATTCTACTATCTCTTTGTATCACTAACTGGAGAGGTACTTCACATGTATTTCTGGAGTAGGTACCCCAATTCCCTGTCGCTCTTCTTTCTCCTCAGGTTCCTCATTTGCTATTATGGACAAATTTATACCCAAAGCATGATAATTTGATTCAGATAACATCTTTGCCAGCCCTTGTCCTTTAATTAGCTTAGTAGGGCGGATGTTTAAGTCATACTCCTGTATCTTGGCAATCCACCTTCCTCTTTTTCCTTCACTATCCCCTTGGATAAGAATATCTTTTACAGCAGCTGCAAGCATGAATGCAGTGATATGGGACTGCAAAATATACATGCGGAATGCCTTGAGGGATTTAACTAGGGCGTATGCTTGCTTTTCCAATATGTTATATTTTAGTTCAACATCATGAAGCACCTGACTGAAAAAGGCAATAGGCTGCTCATACCCATCTTCATTCTTCTGCAATAAAACTCCTGCTACTGTATGGGGTGAAGCGAATGAAAAGATCATAAAAGGTTTGGAATAATCCAGCCCAGCTAGCACAGGGGCTTCAACAAATGCATTTTTAATCCTGACAAAGGCCTCTCGTGATTCCTGTGACCACTTTACCTCATTGTTCTTCTTCAGCATGTCTGTTATATGCCTAACTATCTCAGCATAGTTAGGGATGAACCTCTCAAAAAGTTTATACGGCCAAGGAACACCTGAAATTCCTTTTTATTTCTGGGGAGAGCAATACCATTTATAACCTCTACCCTCTTAGGATCTATCTTCACCACATCTCAAGTCACAATGTGTCCCAAAATTTTTCCCTCTTCTAATGCAAATAAAGGCTTTTGAGGATTTAGAGAGAGACCATACCTTCTGCATTTCTCAAAGGTTCTACGCAGATGTTCAATGTGCTCAGTATCATTCTTTGAAAATACAGTGATATCATCGAGGTAGACCACTAAGAATTTATCTTTCTCCCTAACAAAATCAATGTCCATGGCCCTCTGAAAAGTGGCCCCTGCATTAATCAATCCAAAAGGCATCCTGGCATACATAAATGTACCCCATGGTGTGGTGAAAGCAGTCTCCTTTTGATCCTCTGGAAGTACAGCCACCTGGTTATAACCAGAGAATCCATCCATCATTGACATCCTATAAGATCCAACCACCCTCTGCAAGATGTGATCCATCTTAGGCAGTGGATAATTATCCTTTAAGGATGATCTGTTTAAATTTCTAAAATCCACACACAACCTTATTTCTCCATTCTTCTTTCGTACAAGGACGAGGTTTTCCACCCATTCAGAGTACCTCAGTGGTGCAATTATTTTGGATTTTAACAGCTTCTTGATTTCCTTCTCAATAGAAGGCAGCAGCAGGGGATTGATTTGTCTGAGCTTCTGCTTATGGGGCTTTGCATATCCCTTCAGTGGAATTTTGTGCTGCATAATACTGACATCAAAAGTTTTCAAGTCCTGATAGGACCATGCAAACACATCTTTGTAAGACTAAAATAATTTCTGATATAGCTTTTTATATTCTCCAGGGATCTTCCTGGACAGTTTTACAATTTTAGGGTCAGCCTCAGTACCAAGATTTAGGTCCTCTACCTAATTTTCTTCTACCACTTTGCTTGGTTGCAGTGGGACATCATTTTTGTCAAATAATCTTTCTAGAGGCAACAACCCTCTAGGTATTGTGTTTCATTTTAACTGCAGCACCTTATTACCTGCCAATTTCTCCTCCCAATTTCTTTCTGAAGTATTTTCAGACTCATCCTCTTCTTCATCAGCATCAATCTCCATATTGGAAAATTCTCCCACTGTTTCTAGGAATCTCTTCATCTATTCTTCATCTTCAAATACCTGCCAGTGTTTGATGTTATATGGGATTGACAGTCGATAACGCACCTCAACTTCATATCTTAAAAGAGGGTTCTGAGGTGGTCAAAATGTACTAGCAGCTACAGCAAGGGAATCAACCATCCTATTCTGATATCGGGGCATGAATTGGATATTGAATGCCAAGAAGAAATTTTCTACCGTGTCCCAAACTTCATTCTTATAAGCCTTTAGCCTAGGATGTTTGGTTTGACACTGATTCCTGACCTGTCTGACCACCAATTCTGAATCTCCCAGAACCTTTAGACTTTGTATGTTCATGTTCCTGGCTGTCTGCAATCCTAACAGAAGTGCTTCATATTCAACCACATTGTTAGTGGCTTCATATTCCAGTTTGAAGGACAATGGGACCCATTTCCCTGTAGGAGAAATCAATAATATTCCAGCCCCATTACCTTCTCTTGAATTTTCTCCATCAAAATTGAGTGTCCAGATTCCTGCTTCATGGCTCTCTAAGTGCTGCTCAGTCTTAACCTGACAGAAGGATGGCTCATGAGCATAATCTTGATCTTCTTCCAGCATCAAGCATGAAAAATCTCCTTCCTTACTGTAGACTGGTGAATTAACAGAGCTATCTGCCTTGGTCACCATCTTGACAAATGTAGTCTCCCTGTACAACCTCCACTCTTGGCCACCAAAAATTGGGATTGTGACATATGTTAAATCCATCTTGAGTGATCCACCAATTTTTGTTCCCCAGGACCTTGACAGCAGCATGCCAAAGCGAGCTGGGATGTCGGTCACCACGATGTCCATTACAACACTTTTTGTTGGGATTTGGGCCAAATTGACCACCAAATCCTTGATCATCCCCAAGCATTTAACTCTTTTGGAGTCAAACGAATAGAGGTCCTTGTATGGCTGGGTGATTTGTAATCCTAGTTGTTCCATGACTGATAGAGGTATAAGATTATGGGAAGCTCCAGAATCTAACAGACAATCATGTAATAGCAGGTCATGAATCACTAGAGACACATAAAAGGGAGGAGTAGAAGCATCTAATTCCTCAACATGTGGACCAAAAAAAACCATGGGTCTTTCTTCTTGAAGGTTGAGGCTATCTGGAGTGAGTGTTTCTTCTGGGGGGAGCATGAATGAGGTGACTTGAGCTTGATATACTGGCTGTTTCAATAGTTTAGTCAAGGGGACTGAGATTTTGACCTTTTCAAGTTCCTTTTGCAAACTGAAAACAGGGGGGGAATTATCTATTACAACCTCTTTTGGCTCTTTATTTCCAGCTGGGGGGTTTGACTTCCTTTGACACAGACTTGGTATTTGGAGGAATGACTACTTTTTGAGCGGAAGAAATTTGATCATTAAACTGAAAAGGTTTGTTTAGAGGGTCCTTACCTTTGTCTGTGACTTTCTGCATTGTAGACTCCTTCTGAGCAGGTGCTTCCTTCTGGGATAACTCTTCTTCTTGCTCCTGAGTACGAGTCCTCTTCCTAGAAGATCTGAGATCGTATCTTCTATTGAAATGTGCTTGCATGAAATCATCAAATTGTTTACAATAATGATCAAATGCTACTTCTTCTGTGTCTCTGGTCTTTTCTTCTTCTAGCAATGAGCACCCAGATCCATCATCTTCTTGCAGAGGGAATTCTTCTCCATCACTGTTCAAAAAGGCAAGATTTGCATCCTCCAGTCCATAGGCAGCATCTTCAGTGGAGTCATCTACTGGACCTTCCAAGTACAATGGGTGTGGTACTTGATCTTGTTGTTCTTTTGATTCCCTTGGCAATATTTGCAGGGGTGGTCTTCTGTACTGAGGATTGTAACCTCTGTTTGGAGCATTCTGGAAGTTCTTGAAGGTTGAGTTCTTGGCTTCCAATTCAATCTTGACCATTTTCTTAATTAGTTTGCTCATTTCTTCCATTTTGTCCGAGTCTCTGTCCTGACTAGAAGTGGATACCTCCTCTTTGCCCCTTCTTCTGGTATCTTGTTGAATTTTTCCCTTTGATTTACCAGTGGAGGCAAAATTTTCCTCAATTTATAGAGCATCTGCCTAAGCATCATCCAGAGTAGCAGGCTTTCTTTCTCCGAGAGAGAAACCAAATTTTGAATTGAAGGCTGCTACAAAAACAACTTTAGCAACAGTTTGATGAGGTTTCATATCAGCTGGAAGGCTGAGATAAAATTTATTAAATCTTTTGATAAATTCAGCCACCCCTTCATTATGCCTTTTCTTAAGTGTATTAAACTCAGTAAGACGTTGTCCATGATCTTTTTTCTCCCCCCATTTTCTGTGAAAAGTATCCTCCATATTATCCCAAGTGGTAATAGAACGACCTGCCAAAGTCTTAAACCATTTTCGAGCTTCGCCATCAAGAGATTGCAAAAACAGTCTTAAGAACACATCTAAATGTTCCACATTAAAGTTCTCCGCAAAAGAGCAGAAAGTCTCAAGATTCTTTTGAGCATCAATCTCATTTTCCCCATTGAATCTGGGCAAAATCTTCAGATAATCTTGGGGCATATCATTCAACACTTGAGGTAATGCCAGGGGAGCATATTTATTAATCAAGAAGGCTGGAACATTAGCCATTGGAGGAGGTGGAGGTAGTGCAACAGTCTGATGTGTAAATGGAGGAAGAGGAGGAAGTGGAAGTAGAGTATGGATAACAATAGGAATATACTCAACTGCAGCTTGAGGTGTTGAGGGGAACAATGGTCTGTTAACAGCAGATACTTCAGTGACTTCTTTAACCTCTTCTACCTCAGGAGTAGGATGAAAATTATCTTTAAGTTGGACACCTCCTCGGGGTGGACTATCTGAATAGTAATCGGTATCTCCGACAGTGGAGTCGGGAATTTGCAATTGAGAATCTTGAGAGGAGGAGGACGGAAAGTATTCTTGAGAGAATTTGGGAATCTTGGAATGGACTAATTTTCTTTCCCTCCAATTTCTTCTATGTATGATCTTTTCAAGGTTAGACACGGAAGGTGTCTTTGGCTTAGACGTATCTGACCTCAGGTGTGGCTTACGAGGAGCCAGGACTACAAATAGATTTATCTAATGAACAAATTTGGAGTCGCCAAGGTAAGGGATCTACAACTCTCAACTCTCCATACTCACCTACTTGAAGAGTGAATTAAATTTTGTCGAGGCCCAGGGATTTTAAAATTTCTCAACTTCATCCCCGGCAATGGTGCCAGAAAGATGTTTTCGCTCCTAGAGATAGCCTAGAGTTGTGATAGACCAGTGCCTAGGACATCTTAGCATAGCAAGGAGCGTATAATATAATGTATGAAGTTGTCAAATTCAGCTCACATGCTATCTCCTGTAAGCAGGGAAATATGATTTGGAATGGTACCAAGACTCTCAGAAAGTGTCACAAGGAAAAGAATACTGCAGAGGCAAGATGCAAGATTCCAATATGAAGGCATCAGATAGTTAAGAGACAATTTACTGTAAAGAGGGCCAATTCGAGTAATATTTTATAGAAATCAATTATCAGAAGGGGTGAGCTTGTGAAATAAATATCAAGAAGATACTAGTTATTATCGGGTTGATATCCAGATACACAACATAGCCATGCATGGGCTTACCAATCTAAGAATCCATACATAACAATGGTGTTTTAAAAACACCCTCCCAAAGCAACTAATATAGCAGAAATACGGTTTAGATGAGTAGTGGAACAGAATACCATGCATGAGCCATATTTAAAGCGCTTGACTGATCCGAGCATGGGAATCAACTAGGATGAATCCATACCGAAAATCAGTGAGCCACTCGCATTCCAAAACATGATACAAGAAACATGAATGAAATGAAATGATATATTAAAATAACACATAAGAGAAAGTTACAGACTGTGAAATACCAAAGACCAGAATCCTCTTTAACAGATGGAACTCCTCCTCACTGAGACCCTATGGGCTCTGAGCCTTCATACAAAAGCTTTACAAAATGTATACCAAAAAGCCTTTCACTGCATCATTTTTTGATAAAATATGGAACCCTTAATCATCTGTTCTTTAGGGGTTTTATAGAGAAAAGAAAACTTGATAAATGAAGTAGGTGATAAACATTTAATTGTATCATAAAAAAAAATGGAGGAGACGTGCACACCCATACTGCTCGATGACTTTGTTGTGCAGTTTGTACTCTATGGCCTGCTTTCTGAAATAAATGCTCTGGGTGAAAGTCTCTTTAGGAACACGGTATAAAGATAAAATCGTATAAACATTCCGTCCTTTCCTGAAAGGAAATTATGCTAAAATAAAACCTGGAGGGTATTGTTTTTTGTGCATTGTACTCTCTGCCTTCCAAACCCTGAATTATGATTTAAAATCTTCAATGCCGAACATTGAATTCCTTGATCTTCCACTGATACTCTTTGCCGCAACATTTATGTCTCCATCTATGATATCTGCCTCTTGAATGACACTGGGAAGCTTGTCAAAGTATAACCCTGCTTCTTTAATGGATGTCATGTCGCAGCAGCTACCCAGGACTTTCTTCATAAATTTTTCCTCTGAAAAACTGGTCCTTTGATGCGTTCTCGGCGTTTGTAATGGATGATGTAAATTATGATAATTCTCCGTCACTGTAAACCTGAAAAACACACAAACTCGTGAAGAAACAGAAGCATGGGGGACGGCGATGCAATGGAGGTGACAGTGTAGTGATGCAACATGATGAGATGGCAAAAGCATGCAGCGTGATGACGAAGCAAGTGCAGTGGAATAATGGTAGGCGAACTGGCGAACATTTTAAACAAAAAATAATGAAATTTGACTTAGGACTGACATATGTAATGGGCGGAAGAGAAATGCGACGCACATGTGGGATGATGACGTGGTGGGAGACTGGGTCCAAGGCGTGCGTGTGACTAGATGTGGACCGTCCGATCTCAGGGGGAGATCGACGGTTGAAAGAGCATCGGAGGCGATAGACAGTGGACCAGGGGCATGGTTTTCCTATAGATAAAACTTATGCTACTTCAGAGCGCGACGATCGTTGGATGAAGACCCTCAGATCGGACGACTGACAGCGAAATCGCTGCGTGACTTTTACCGATCAATAACGTGCGATGAACGGTGGTTTTGGAGCTGTACGCGAGGACACGTGGAAAACTGTGTATGGAATCGATTCGTTTTGAGAAATACCTCCTGCCTCTGAAAGGCAGTGCAATGAATACTGGGCAGTTTTGAACAATGTTTTTAGGCATGGGGACCACCACGGCAGGGGGGGCTGTGGTACGTTGATACATGGTTTGATCGGATGGCTTAGAATGCGCCTGATATACTTTGACAAGCGCCTAGTGCTTTTGTGCTCTGTTCCAACACTGGTTTGCGCGGAAGAAAAGGAGCAGAGGGGCTAGGCCGAAAGGGACTAAGGCCTGATATATTTTAAAATGTGGGTTTTTCGATATTTTATGCAATTTTGAGGCTGAGAGAAGGCAACGATAGGCAGATAATGGATCTTTCAGGCCCACAAAAAGGGATTGCTTGTCAAAGATTCAATGGGGGCTGAAATGATCAACAATTTGGACCTTTGCAATGGAAATAAAATCAATTATGTTACATTGATGATGTGGTTTTTCCTAGCCATGGAGTCCTATGGTATCATGATTGAATAAGAGTCCTAGGATTTTAACCTAGCTAATATAAATTTTCTAGTTTAACATTTATCATTATTGTGTTAATGACTTTTGTGGTAGTCACAACTTTTTTCCACTGTCCTTCAACTTCTTGATCTTCTTCCTAGCATGTGGATTTTATTGGTTGTATTAGAGTTGATAACATTTTATCTATCCTTTGTTCCTATATTGAATTATGCCTTTACCCCTCTAGTGTTGTGATTGATTTTCAACTCCAAACTCTTTCTTACTCTTCCACCAATAATTATTCTCAATATTGACAATGTAATGGCAAGTGGTTGTTAATGAAAATATGTCCAAAAACTCAATTTTCTATGTGGGTGTCTATGTATGCCATTGCTATAGGATTTTGGAACCAAGTGGTCCTAAGAGTCTTGAATACCAAGTTTTATACACATGTTATAACATGTGTTGGTGTAATACAACACAATTTGGTCTTTACAATGTTGTAAAATTGTCCATCTTGTGTATTAGTCTTCATAATTTCCAACATGTAAATACTCCTCCTTATGTTATTGACTAAATTATCTCATGTGGATTCAACAGAATATATTTCAAAATTAACGCCCATATGTTTCACTTAAAAATTCTCCCACTAATATTCTATCATCTCTATCCTTTGTCACTATAGGGCTCCTTGAAACAACAACTTGATAGAATATCTTATTTCGTAATTTTCATTTTTCTATAGCATGGGAGGGTGCTTGGATTGTCAAATGAAGTCTTTACCATATTTGGCTAGTTTGAGACCCAACTCTTTGTACCTTGAGATTTTAGGGACATGGATGGGAAAATGATAGAGAGTATATTCCTTTGATAGTAGTAATCCATACAAGATTAAAAATAAAATGAAAGAACACGCAATATTGCAAAGAGAAAGAAAAAACATAGTTTTGAAAGAACATTACTATAGTGAACACCAACTCTTATTAATGAATGAAATGGCTAAAAACATTGTAATCTACATAATATTACAAAATGGATACACTACTGGTAGCCTATCTTTTTGGAGAGACAATGATGGCTACACCATAACCATAACAAAAGGTTGAACCTACATTTTATAATAATGTCAAACAAACCTTAGTAAAAAAATACCCTAAAATGCAAGACCTTAACCTTAGTATGATTAAATAAAGATCGAGATGTTGGACCATTCATAATTTATTGTTTTCCCTGATTGCGCCGAGAGGCACATATACAGCCCAATTTGACCCCGATGTCAGGTATGTCATGTCCTCATACAAAATGTTGGCTTAAGTTTTAAATTAAAATAAAAAATAAAAAATAAAAATTAAGTGTCGGCTTAACAAATAAATTTTAACAATCATATAAATAAACCAAAAAAATTTAAAACAACTCAGCTTTGCAATTATTTGATCGACAGAGAGGTGATTCGCATTTGGTTCACGACTCTAATTCCAAGCTTCAAGCATTTCTGTGGCATGGTTCAAACTGGAAGCTCCCGAGTTGGAGTTCTCTCAGGTAATGTGTAAAAATTGAAATTAAATTCTTAAGAGGCATAGATTTAGGGTGGAAATTGTTAAAAGACAAAGAAATCAAGTGAAAACAGTTCCATGAATGACTCGACTGTAGGTTCGATTCCCATGTTTCCAGCCACACAAAACCTACCATTTTATTATCTTTCATTACAACAAATCAACGTTAATGGTCAATCATTGAATTGTTGTCATCGCTGATTACTTACCCACGCAACGCTTCCCCTCTCACTGGGATGGAATTTTTCTTTATCCCATATGGCCTTCAGATTCCAATTTTGTTTGAGTGTGAGGCAGCAGGGAATGGAGATTCATGCCTCCGATTTCTGCAATGACCTTCACGGCTTTTCTCTTGCTTCTCTTATCTTCCATAGTCAATTTCAACACTATTTTCTACACATCAAAATGATGGTTAATCGTGTATTTGATACAGAATCTTCAATTCCCAACAATAAAACAAGAACACAATAATTGATAGTTGTAAATATACCTTCATTTTGATAGCTCGTGTCGAGAATACACGCCTCTGCAATTATCCTACTACTGAAATTTAAACTTCCGTTCCTTCAATAATCTTTTTCTCTTTTCCAGAAATCTTTTGATGAGGGTCTCATTAATTTCTTCCAAGAGCAATATAAATAAAGGGCACACAGCTTTGTGGTAGTGGTATTTCCTTGAAATTTGTCTGCAACTTCGAAGTTTAATTCCGGAAGGATTAGGGAAGGAGTTACATAAAGTGTTTCTCTGACTGGGTTTCGATTGTCATGGCCATCCACAAAAAAAAAGAGATTCTGATGCTTTGGTTGACCCAAGTGTTTCGATTGTTTTGCTGAGAATAGGGTTTACATACCTCAGCCTAGGTATGCCATGCTGGAATGTGTTACATGGCTTTTCATATCATGGTTTTTTAAAGATTTAAATTTGTTTGTTGAGTGACGTTCAAAATATTTATTTATTTTTGGTTATTAATGAGTGATATAATTTTTTATTGTTTAAGTGTATTTTTATTATATAAATGTATTTATATTTCTTAAGAATTGATTTTTCGAATAATAGTCATTAAATTTAATTCCAAGGAAATAATATCTATCAAAAAAGTACTGACTATCTCAAACAAAAATTCCCATAAAAAATCGGTATTTTAGGTAGTGACAGAGATTTATAACGAAAACAACCTTCTCTCCTTTTCACGTGAATCCTGTGATGTCTGGTAGTGAAATTAAGTAGATTACATGTTTTGTAATATTTTGGAGATGGAAGACTAGCTTCGAAATTAAGCTTGGAGTTGAATAATAATGAAATATATGTAGGGAAGGTTTTAATCACCTCGATATTTACATATCGTAGTGTTTGAATGGTTTATATTTTATAAATATTAATATAAATATTTATTATTCATATTATTATAAATATGTTTGGTGATCATAAAAATGAAATAATTAATATATTAAATAAAAAATATATTAATATTTTATAAATATTAATATATAAATATTTATATTAATATTTAATGTCCAAATTTCATCAAACACAATTTACAATATTGCAGGTGTACATCAATTGCCTTATAGACATAGAAATAGTATTAAATATTTTGTGGTTAAATATTTGATATTTTGTAGCTAGGTATTATATATATATAGTTAATTGATGTGTTTGTTTTTTTTGTACAGGAATATAATATCATGGGTACTAGTAATGGGGAAACTAATAATAACAATATTGAAGAGATGAGAAGTGTAAAGAGAGAAAGAGTTAAAAGACAAGGATAAAATATTATGAAACAAGTAATTGAAATCGAAAGAGAGCAGAAGAGGGTATAAAAAAATGAGCAGCGAAGATTGCGAAGACAAAATATGACTGATGATCAAAGGGAAGAAAAACGAAAGAAGGAACGTGAAAGAAAAAGGCGGCAACGAGAAAGGAAATATGAGGATGAAAGGGAAGTAGAATGAATAAATAATTCTCAAAGAAAAAGAATTAAATTTGAAGAAATGGATGAGGACGAAAAAGAAGGACATAGAAGAAAACAAAGACAACAATATGTAAGATCACATAGAAAACGACAAATCGAAGGTCGTAGTGATCTATGGCCAACAATTGAGGCTCATTCTCCTATAGGTATGAATCTAAAAAATCATCAACCAATGGAGCAATGTGACGATGAATGTGAAATGATTTCTAATGTACCAGTGCAAGATGAAGTTATTGCACATAACAGATTTTGTAGTGCCCCACTCTAGATTTCTGACCTTGATATGACATTAAAAATGATTTAGCCTTAAGGCTCACACATTATTATTTAAGGACCTCAGGTGGAGGATACTGACACTTCACTCTACTATTAGTGGATGTGTTTATTTCCTAGTCGGTGTTAGGAAGATGGTGGCTTTGATGGATATGTATTTTTCTATTGACGTTATGATGATGATAGTTGTGATGGATGTGTCTACTTACATTACTTTTGGTTCACGATAAAAAATGATGTGGATGACTATGTCATGTTGATGATTTGTTATGAAAATGACTAACACTAAGAAACTTGGTTACTGATGATTATTGAGTATTACAAGAAACCACCAGAGGCACTTGCATATGATGATTTGACAACATTTGGTTTGATAGAAATTAATATTTTTGTATTTGAACCTCTAAGTTCAGTTTGAAACTTGTTATATATATACACATACTTTGATGATATGTCATTGGTTACAGGAACATGTTAGTTGCTTGGACGAATGACTCACATATGGGTTATGGGGTTGTACAATTGGATGGAACAACATGGGAGGGGTGGAACAGTGTTCCTGATCTCACCCGCTAGCCTCACGCCGTGACTTAGGCTAGAAAGGTCGAAGTACCTTCGCCTTGAAGATCACGATGTTGTGAGGGCAGGTCCCAAATTTGGTTCGCTCACGAGGATTTTCTGGGGGGCGCGCATCAAGGTGGATTCCTTGATCCCAAACACCATTGGTCTCACTATAACAAACAACATATGAGATGATAGGGGTCTCTAGCGTTGCACATATAATTTCCCCTCGTAACCACTGGATTCTTGAAGGGAAGTGGTGTGGCACCCTTGGAATTTCAAGAGAAATTCTTGAAGGGCACGACCGACTTGGCACCCTTGGCATTAGAAATAAATTCTTAAGCATGGCACACTTGGAACTTCGAATGGAAGTTCTTGAAAGGCATGACCAACTTGACACCCTTGACATCATTAAAGAAACTATTGAATATAATCAATATACGAAAATCCAACTAATTCATATCCAGTGACATATGAGGTTAGAACCAAAGCAATTAAATCAAGAATAAAACTTAGAATAAGGGAGGAATAGGAAAAGATAAAATATTTTACCATGATAACTCTACCCTGTCTTTGTTAAACAAAATATTAAGTGGATAAGGTACATAAGTAACTTAATTGGGAAAAAAGAGGGAAAGAGGGACATAGAGTTAAGTATAAAGATTTATTAAAAACTTCATTAAGAGAAGAGTGTGGTGAATTAAAATAAGATTAATAAATTAAAATTCGAGAAATTAGAGAACTTCCATGTGGCAAGAGCTAACATAAGAATATTCATCATAAAGGAAAATTGAGATAGTTTTGGGGACCAAATCTAAGAATTATCAATGAACTTTAGTAATAAAAACAATTTAAGGAGTAAAAAGGGGGAATCAAGAGACAACTAGGAGAAGAAACAGGAAGCCTGGTTGGGTTGAGGGAAATTCTATTTTTATATGAATAATTAAGTAAATCATTTTGGGAGAGTCTTGATGAGAGGGTGACACATGGGTGGGTGAATAATCATATTTTGGGTAATAAAAATAATAATTATTTATGCATGAACTTCCAAGTGTCACCTATGAAGCCTTCTATAAAAGAAAGGGAAATGGAAGGGAAAAAAGGACCTTTTTGGGTTTACCCTATGGTGGGATGGAGGAGATGATGTCATTTGGAGTGGTTATGAGCTATAGTTGAGTTTGGTGGGATAGTGTGTTATAGAGAGGGGACTCTTGAGCCATGAGTGGCTCACCTCTATCAGCTATCACATTCCTTCGTTGTCCAACCCCATTGCAGCTCGAGGGTCTGCGAGGAAGAAGAGTACCCAAGGAGTAGGCTGGGAGGTAAACCGGTGGGTCATTACATTCGGATTAAGCATGACAACCTTAAGGCTTGGAGGTAGACAACAAAAAGGGAGCTCAAGCAGCGGCAAGTCAGGTTTGGTTCTCGTCCAATGGTGAACGGTACATGTGTTAGTTAGATTGTTTTAATTATGATGATTTCATTGTGCCTATAATCAAGTTAAAAATATATATGTGATAAGAATTTAAACTGATGGAATTGATATTCATGATTTAATTTTGTTGAGTTTCAACTTGTGTGATTATGGTTTCATTTCCTAGTTATTGTGTAATAAAAAATAAAAAAATTTAAAGCCTAGCGCTCATCTAGTAAATTAAAGGGTGGGTCTCTACAGATTTCGTGAAAGAATTGATAAATTAGGTCATCCTAAAATGTGCCATGTGTGTGAGGAGTCGTATCCTGGCATTCAAGTGGTGACTAAAAAGATAGGTCCAATGTGTACAAGATGTAAACAACAGGGTAATAAACATAGATTTTCATCACAAAATCATATGAATCCGAGGTTGCAGCCTTTGATCCTTGGAAGTCTTACGCAAGTTGAGGAAATGTTGATAGCAAGAGCGAGTCCAATTTTGTAGGTAATGCATTCAATAGGTGGCCAATACAAATATAGAGGACACCCAATCAATTTTCCTCAAGATGTTAAAGATGTTGCCAATAAATTTCCTAGACATATTAAAGACTTGGATTTAATGATGGTGGTGCGAAAAAAAGGTCAGTAAGGATCAAGCTATGATTTCACTGTTAGAAGGCAAAAGGTACTAGATGCATTACTTTATAAGATTCAAAATGATCCATATTATAAAGGTGTAGAAATTGATATGCATGCTGTGGACGAGTTACCGGAAAAAACAACAAATGTGCCAACATATGATTAATTCTGTTATACTACTAGATATGGACAATGAAATAGACATTACATTGTTAGAAGGTGCTCCAGGTCATGAAGATGCTTTAGACGATTATGATACAACTTTTTTTGCTGTAAGGCCTCCAAATGCACCTAGGGAAATTGAACTTATTCGTGCATGGGCAGATAATCCTAATAGAGAAGAAAACCAACTAGATGGTGAAACTACAAATGTCATTAATTGGCCTAGAATTGGTTCATCTCCAATAAATGAGTACAATACTGAAGGGTTATTTGATATGGCATTTACAACATTATTCCCTAGAGGAGAAGCTGATTGCTTACAACCACGACTAAGAAACGTGCATCTTCATGAGTATGCAAAACATCTCCTCAGATTTCGTGATAATAGGTTTGGGAGACATCCTCGATTTAGATAATTTTTACTCAATATCATCATGAGACATCGTGCTCAAGCGTCTTCTGCAGTATTTGTAAAAAAAAATATGATAGAACTACCTACAACAGTTGATGAGTTACGAGAGCATTTACAAAATCTTCCTAATTCTAAAATTACAGATAGATTGATGAGATTTGGACATGTTCTAAGAGCTACACGTGCATATTGGAGCAAATGTCATGGTGAATTATGTGACTTAGTACAACAAATTGTATCTTCTACAATATTCTTCACACTAAGTGTAGCAGATATGTAATGGCCTGATTTGCATATATTGATGCTAGGTACCTCTCCTACAGATCCAAAGGAAGCAATAAAACGGAGACGCCAGAATGTCATTGATAATCCTCACATTGTAGCAAGTTATGTGCATTTAAGACATACATTGTTTCGAGATGAGATTTTTTCAAAATTTCATCATGTTACAGATTTTTGGTGTCATTATGAATGGAAACATCGCGGATCTCCACATGTGCATGGTTTTATTTGGCTAAAAGATGCTCCCACTATGGACAAATTGAATTGGAATGACCTGAATCAAGTTAGATTTTCAAAAGAATAATTTGATAGATTTGTCCATGCATTCAATCCATGCAATGAATATCAAATAAATATCCCTATTCAACATAACGATGATGATCATCCTTGCTTAAAGAACACTGAACAAATATTGCAATCTGATCCTATGATGGACTATGAACAACTTCTCAATTGTGTTGAGCCCCACATCACCTGCAATGAGAAGTCATGCCTTAGAAAGAAGGGTGGAAAATTGGTGTGTAGATATAAGGCACCATGGGAGCTATGCAAAATGTCAAGACTTTATGTTGATTAGGGTGGAGAAAAAATATATGAACCTAGACGAAATGATGATCGATTAAATACACATAATCGTGAAACATTGATGATGTGGCGTGAAAATATGGATTGGAAACCTGTTCTTTCTAGGCATGTTGTGATTAACTACATAGAAAAATATGCATCAAAAGTAGAAAAAGGGTCAGAAAGCTTCCATGAAATGTTGATGCATATTTCTTCTATTCAAAATCCAAATGAACCAGTAGCACGTGCATATAGAACATTGTTGTGTGAGACTATCGTTGACAGGGATATAGGAGCACAAGAAACATGTCATATGCTTTTGGAGCTTCCTCTTAATGAATGTAGTTGTACATTCATTTTTTTGAATGTTGGGATAAATGTTTTCAAACAAGTAAAAGTTGATGAAAATAATGACCATAATGATAATTCTCTTATTGATGCATATAGAAAGAGACTTGTGAGTATGGAGCACCTTTTGTTGATAGAAGCTTCTAGATCTTGGTCATATGAAAAACATCGCCATGATGAGAAATGGTTACCACGAGATAATGCAGCCATTGTACGAGTATTTCCTAAGTTTCATTCAGTTCCCCCTCGCGAAAAGAATAGTTTTGTTGGTCTGAATTAGTATTGTACAAGCCGTTTCGTGATTTTCATACAGATATTGGTTCTAGAGATGATGACATCATACGAAATTGGGAAATTTTTCCTATAATCCTTGGCATATTGATCACAATCCAATACCTTCAAAGGATCCAGCTCAATGTCCAGATGAGGATGAAGATGTTTTACATGTACAAAATGATTCTAAGCAACATGAGTGGGAGATTATTTCAAGTTTGTATAAGAATAATTTTATACATGCAAGCGAATTTGACATGATTGGATTTAAGGATCGTGATGTTATGACAAATTGGAGCTCTAGCTTTGTTGATGAAGAGACATCAAGACGTGCAGTGAACTTCATATCTGATAAGAAAAAAGTGAATGCAATTGTTACTACTAAATCATCAAAAAAATATTCATTAGGAGAAAAGCATAAAATAACATTTAATGTAGTTCTTGATCATTACAAAGGAGATGACAAGGAAGTACAATTGCTTATGATTATCGAAGGGACAACAGGTACTAGAAAGTTTTACTTGATTGGTGCAATAAAACAAAGACTTGAAACTAACTCTCTTCTTCATAAGAGCCCATTGCTTCTTTTGGCCCCTACCGGTGTTGCAACATTCAACATATCTGCATCAACAATACACTCTGCTCTTTATATACCAGTAAGGAACTTCATTGTTTTACAAGGGTCACGTTTGCTTACCTTACAAGAGGAGATGAAACATGTTAAGTACATTCTTATTGATGAGATGAGTTTTATAGGGAGAAATTTGTTGACACATATTGATTCTCGACTTCGCCAAGCTTTTCCTCTTAATAAAGAAGTCCCGTTTGGAGGTATATCAATTATATTGGTTGGTGATTTGGGACAACTACCTCTTGTTATGGATATACCTGCATATGCATGTGAAGGTAATGAAAAAGAATTATGGAATTTATTCACAACTGTTGTAACTCTTGATACAGTATACAGGCAAGATGGACAGAGAAATGATCAAAGATTCTTTCGTCATTTATTAATGAACGTCAGAGATGCTATTCAAACAATAGAAGATTGGAAAGTACTAATGACACGTACAGATTCCAATTTGTATGCTTCAACAAAAGAGTCATTTAATAAGGCTACACATTTGTTCGCAACAAATGATGATGTGCACAATCACAATAAGTGTTTCTTGGTATCCCTAAATCACCCTATTGCACGTAGTGTTGCTACAAGATCAAATAACAACAACAACATGGAAGCAGATAAGGAAAAATTGGATAATGATATCCTTCTTGCTGTTGGAGCTAGGGTTATGCTAACTTCAAATTTATGGACTAATGCAGGACTTGTCAATGGTGCTCTTGGAGTAGTTGAAGATATTGTGTATAATCCTAGAACATCACCTTCTAATCCTCCTACATATGTTTTAATAACATTTGATAACTATGTCGGAGTTGCGTGGGATGAATTATTCCCTCATACTGTTCCTATTATACCTATTGAAAGAGGCAATAATAGACAAATTCCATTGTGACTTGCTTGGGGATTAACAATTCATAAGTCCCAGGGATTGACACTAGAAGAGGCAACTATTGATATTGGAAGGACAGAGCGACAAGGTCTCACTTTTACTACAATATCTTGAGTTAAATCTTTGGATGGTCTTCGATTTCAACCACCATTTCCATATGATCGATATGAAAAGATGGCAAAATGTGCTGGTGTTTCTAAGAGAAAAGAAGAAGAAGTCAGGTTAAGGTTAAATACTAAATAAATTATGTATTTTTCAATACATTCTTCATATCACATTTCAATGATATGATAGGTGTATTTGTCATTTAATATATTAATTAGTTCATTTTTATGATCACCAAACATATTTATATTAATAACATTTGTTAGAATTTGTATTTCTAATCTTCAAAATTTCAAAGTATGATGTACATCTAAAAAATATACAAAAATTTTAATAATTTGAAAAATGTGACGTTGATGCCTCCAACTGGAACCAGCCTAGATCCATCTTACTCTGGATCTATCATGCGCCGAGAGGGATCAAATATCTCGAGGTGCAAACCTTTCCTCAAGTTTTGCACTCAAAAAATAGGTTTTCACCTCGAGAGATTTGATCCCTCTCGGCGCATGATAGATCCAGAGTAAGATGGATCTAGGCTGGTAAATAGTCACTTGTATCAAGCTATCAGACCTTGATATCAGAAGTTGGGCATGATCACATGGTAGGTGTCAATGTGGAAAGTCTCATGGCATCACACGCTAACATGATTATGATATGGCTAGATGAAGGTGTCAATGTGGAAAGTCTCATGGCATCACATGCTAACATGATTATGATATGGCTAGATAATGTCTTACATGTTGACATGGCATAATGACATTCGATGATGAGGTGCATTAGTATTTTGACACATCCCAGATATTGGGGATCTAGGCTGGTAAATAGTCACTTGTATCAGGCTATCAGACCTTGATATCAGAAGTTGGGCATGACCACATGGTAGGTGTCAATGTGAAAAAAGTTGGGCATGATCACATGGTAGGTGTCAATGTGAAAAGTCTCATGGCATCACACGCTAACATGATTATGATAGTCAATGTGGAAATTCTCATGGCATCACATGCTAACATGATTATGATATGGCTAGATGATATTGGGTCTCTTAAACTCTCAATACTTGACATCCTGATATCACAATTCCTAATACTTAATAAGCTAGTACCCAATAGCATGATGCCTAACATCTCCTCACTTGATATATCACTCAAATATAAGCTAGTACCCAATAGCATGATGCCTAACATCTCCTCACTTGATATATCACTCAAATTATGTCCATATTAGCTAACATATGTATCAAGAGTTTAGTGTTGGGCATTTTATGGAGTACTCTTTGTTGCCCAATGCCCGATATTGAATTTGGTTATTCATTGGATGTGAATTTTTCTGTCGACTAGGACGAATTATATCGATTTATTTTTCAATGCTTCACCCATGTGGTAAGATTCCAAAATAACGATAAGCCAAAACTTGATAGTCCAATGTCATTAGCTAACAGGAAAGAAAGATTTGTCATTCAAAATTATGTTTTGTTCAGGTTCAATTCCCTTACAGTTCAAGAATTGTTCTACCATTTTAATAGCGCACTAAACTCTCTCAATAAACTAGGCAGTTGCAATAAAGCTGTTTTAGAATCATTTTTCAAAACCTTGACTAGGGGAAAAAATTGGCGAGGCTTGAGAGTAAGAGTATGATTCAGAATGTGAACAAATTTTTACCTATTTAAAATTTTTACAAGTCAAACTCGGTGGGTCTGAAAATATCTTCCCCAAACTTTTGCAGAATTTTGGTTGTTGGCTTGCTACTAACTTTGGACTGGTTTTCAAATCACTGTTAAGATTGATTTTGGTGGTAAATTGTGATTCCAAAAAGTTTTTATTTATTTATTTCATTTTATATTTATTTTGAGGGGTTTGTTTTCACAAAATTCCATGATTCTAGGGGATCCACAGAGATTTGGATTTAATGGAGAAATTTTCCTTAGTCATGAGCTCATTTGGACGAATCACCCAAATTTTTTAAGCAACCTCAAGTGTAATCATGGACAGACTGTTAATCATTCTTTATTTTGTCTAAAATTGTATTTCAATATTGGCTATCAAAAATAAAAATTCAATTTCTTTGTGTACTTGATAAGTAAAAATCTATGTGTACTTGATTTTCCTTCGTAAAAATAAAATAAAATTCACTGCTACTAAGAAATTAAAAAAAAAAATTGGCGGAAAGCCACTTACTTATTGATGTATTATGTCTCATGAAATTCATCACTGTCTTTTTTTTTTTTGCAGCGTAAGTATGCACTTGTAGTCAGCATACAACTACCTGTATATTATTCAGCTATTTATGATGCCATTTTCAACTTATAAGAGCATAGTATGACAATAAATATAGACAAATAATATGGAGATTGAAGGTTAGATTATCCAGAGGACATATACAAGGATGAATGCACAATTATTTATATGTCAATTAAGATAAGAATGTGTTTTTCAATTCATATCTATTGATGGAAAAAAGAGAAATTAGGATCTAATGAGAGTTGGAACTACTCCTGAACTAAATATAGACATGAGTTGAATCTTGTAAAAGGCATGCTTATATCTCTAGGAGCATAACTACAATTTTCCACTATTAACAGAGATTGATTGCAGTGGTAAATAAAAACAGAGATTGATTGCGGTGGTAAAGAAATTCTGCAAGAATCCAGTTAACCATGTGATTGCGTTTCCTTGTAAAGAGAATTTGTTGAGGCAGTAATTTCCAGGAAGGAAACAGAAGCTATAGACCCATGAAAGAGTCCCTGCATTAGTTAAAACTTGAAAGTCCAGTAAGGAGTATTCTACATTACCCTAGTTCTCAGTCAACCTAAAATAAATGCACATATCGTTACTGATCATGTTTGATTCAGATTAGGCAAAACCTCGTCTTACTTCATCTATTGCATTTTAGGTACTAGTAACCTTCAAAAATTGATTATTCACCATTGTGTTTCAATAAGGGGTATCTACTTGTCTTGTTTTCACTCATATTTGGAAAATTCTTAACACCTTTGGTAGTCATCCTTCTCAAATGATTCTTTTCCCCTCTTGTTCCCCTCTTGTTCCTTTTTTAGGAATGGATTTCCATTTGGTTCTTTTCTCCTATTACCTGCAAAAGGCCCTTGTCAGAATGATAACGTTGATTCACATCTCTTCTTTGGTTTAGAGGTGCACAATGACCCTCTTCTCCATCATCTTAACAATATTCTCGATTTTCAATTGATAGAATCAAAGTGTTTAGGGTTCTGTGCATGGCCTACACTAGCCCATTCATGGGATATCTGATAACTTCTTCCATAGATAATGCATTTCTGATTTCCAACTTCTCTAATCATGAATGAAAGAGAATGAAGCTATTGTAGATGTCCTACTACAAGGCTTATAATGTTGTTCGGATACCACTATTTTGAACATAACACGATAACTGCTAATAAAATGACTAAAAAATTGCTCCTATAAACAAAAAAGAAACCTGTAACTGAAATCCGAGCTAAAAAAAATAGGGGAACTTACAGGTGTAAAAAAAAGAAAGATTTTTATGAATTAAAATTGGAAAACTGAATTTCTAATCAGAAATCTGAAAAAGGATTTGTAAAGGGAACAATACTAAAAAACTGTATAAAAGACTCATAGAGTCACTTTTTATTATTCCACAGTTACATAAGATAACGTAGCTTTCCTAAGGAGGTATGGGCACCAACACTGGCCCAAGTCTCCAAGGCAGTAGGGGTGTTGCACTTGGCTAGGGAAGTAGTCTCTCATAGGCTACTTGTAGAATAAATTTTTGAAAAAAATATCTAAACCCTGCTACAGGTGTGTTGAAATAGATTCCTATCCCTTAAGAAAAATAACAATAGGACAAGAAAAGATAGTCCTAGATAAGATGCAATAATTTTATGAATTTATAATGAATGACCTGTTGGCTTGAGGGGTCATGACTCAGGTTGAGAGTTAGCGCGTAACCAACAAAAACCTCTTATTACTGGCCTTTTCAACAATGACCTACTTGTGCAGGCCAAAGTATCACCCAAAGCAGTATGGGGGGGTGCTAGAACCAGGTTTCCACACCCGAGAGAGAATTAAATGAAGTAGGCGCATTCCGATCTGCTTAACACACAAACTAAATTATGCACCAGAAACCCTAACCAGAAACCCTAAGTTAATTATCATTGTTTAATCCCGTGCGCACGCACATATAGAAATTCCGCAATTCCTTAAACATTTCTAATAGTGTGATATTTAGCCCTTACAGAACTAGATCTATGCAATTAACATTCATGTCAACAGTAAAATAGGTAAGAAATCGATCCAATCACAAACAACATAACTCATAAGCATGAACATATAACATATGCAGAAACAAATCACAGAAATGGATTACAACTGCATTTAGTACTTAGAGTTATCCAAACAAATCTTTATTCATCAATAGTTTGCAAAAGCCCTTACAATCCTTCAGATCCACCTGCACACAAAGCCAGTGGGGTTCACACACAATCGGACTAAGGCCTCCGTGCACACAGCCAGTAGGAGCCTTTCAGAAATAGACACTTACACAGATTTGCTTTAGAGCTCAAAGCATACATAAACGTCTGTCGAAAACAGTCTTATCCAACTCAATCTAGACTTCTATTTATATCTTAGCCTGCGCTCATACTAAGGTCCGCAAACTGTGGTTTGAGACTCCTAGATTTACCCTTTAGCCCATTACAACTCATGAAGGGACTTTGACTTGCCCCAAAGCCCCTTGACTGTGCATTTCTTAGCGAGCACGAATCAAGAATAAAAAAATTACTATTAATTACTCCAAAAATGCGGTCCTAAGGGACCCTGCTCCAACTGTCCCCCAACAAAATCTTGTGACTTGTCCCGAATCACAGAGGTACTGGGTCTTCATCTTCGTCTTCAACTTCTTAATGGCGGAAGTGAAGGGTGCAAGAACGCCCGCGCTTTTTTTATCAGCACTATGAGTTGTATCAACCAAATTTTGAGAGGTAAGCCCCTCGGCTGTGAGACTGATACTCTGGTAAGTCTAGCTCAGGTTCTTGACAACAACATATAAGTCTTGGGATAGCTTCATTGCTTCGTTTTCCCACGAATTCATGTGGGTAGTCAAGATGTGTTTCTTCCTCCACAGGTCTTCAACCTTGTCACGCAATACCTGGCTTGTCTGTAGTCATGCCATTCTCTGAGCATGCACAAATGTTGGCAGCGCCTCCTGAAGCTCATTGAACACCTGCTCTTTGGTGCACAGTTCCTACAATATTTTATTCACAAGTGGATTGGTCTATACCGAAGTTTCAAACCCATCGATGCATCCAATAGTTCAATACCCTTGGTGATTGTTGCTGCAATGCCTGCTGAAGCTTCTTTGAATAAGGCAGTGTGCTACGCTCGCACTTCCGGTGGAGTTTCTAGCTGAAGCTTTGCTTGCAACTCCGCGATCTGCTGCTCGAAATTTGCTTTGACTGTGTGTACTTCGAAACAGGAGGCCTTCAGGGCAGCCACTAAACTTTCAATCTTGGATTGGGGCGTAGCAGATGTAGGGATAACAACCTCAGGTAGGTCACCACATAGACAATCAATCAAATTCTCTAACTTTGCGTGTTGTGCCATCGCTGCTTACTGTGCTGTTTGAGCCTGGAAAGGCTCCTGCATTTTTTCTGTGAAATTTTGATCTACCTCGGTGATTTTTAGGTGCACGCACATCTCTCTACATTGCAGCTCATCTATAATGATTGTCTGGATAGCAAGAAAATTTCCACTTGGGAGCATTGATAAGTCGATGCCAATTTCTGAGCAGGTTTTAACCTGTGTGCACAATGTAGGTGGTTTCATTGTACTGGTTTTCAAGCTTTTGTGGTTATCAATTGATGAGGAAGAACCCAGATTTTCCATAGTGTCAGATAATATATGTCGATGTTTCGAATTTCCATGGAGATCCATCTTCAGGACGAATGAATGAAGAAATGAAAGAAGGACTTAGGTCAAATTTATAGAGAGAAGATTAATTTTCTAAAAAGCCGACCAACAATAATATCAAGGAAATAATTAGTTTATTTTTATTTAATGTTTATTTAAAAATAATTAATAAATTAATTAATTCATTATAATGAATAAATTTGATTAATAATGATGAATGTATATAATATATCATAACTAATAATAAATAATACTACTATTTTTATTATTATTATTTATTTTTGAATATAAAATCCAAATCAGACTTTATTCATAGAATTTTAATAAATAATATTAAATAATTTATATTAAATCCTAGAATTTCAATAATTCATCAATACTAATGGTGAATGTATATAATAATATCTAATAACTATATTCAATTCTCAATAAAATCTAAATCTAACTTAATTCCTATAATTTGATAAGTAATATAAAATGATATATATTTTAATTCCTAAAATTTCAATAATTAATAGTTTGTGATTAGAAAATATAACTATCATTATAATTAGCTTATATTGTAAAACCCCAATTTATTTTTAATTTTGTTTCTTAGTTTACTATCCAAAGATACTAATTATAATTTATTAATTAATTTAATTTTAATTGGAAATTAATTAATGAATTATTTGACTTTATAATTTTTAAATTCTATATCAAAGCTAGGTTAGAAAGCCATAAACCCTAAAAAATCGGAAAAGCCAAACCTGAGGAACTATACTTGGGGGGTTGTCGAGCTGGAGGAACAGATTTGACGAATTAGAGGATGCCAACAGTCACTGATCTCACATTTTTCATTTCTATTAAGGTTTTGAGGATGCTTTATAATCTCGATTGCCTCTCTAATTTTCCTTCTTGGATAGTGGTCTTCTCTTGCAATGATTTTGGCATCCTTGAGACGTAAATGATGCTTAGTTTTTGCGGAGTGTTCAGCTAGGGATGAGGTAAGGGATCTTTCATATTTAATATCAACGCTATATTCTTTAAGATTTTTTTGCAACGAATGCCCTGTTTCCCCAATATAACTTTTCCCACATGAACAGTCAATCTTGTAAGCTACTTTGAGTTGTTCATGGCTTATACTATCTTTAACTGACTGCATACTTTATCTTAATGTTCCTGTTGCTGAAAATTGTGCGAATATGTCTTTCTTTCTCATGACTTTGGCAATTTTGTCAGTAACACCCTTGATGTATGGAAGGAAAATCGTTGTTTCATTGTAACCGCTGCTCCAGGGAAGGGGCAGATCCTGCTATCTGTCGTGTTTAGTGATCATATGTGTGCTCTCGCTCGCTTGAACCGGCCTTGATTTAGCCATGCTCACTTGAATGCTATCGATTTTGAGCTGAAGGACCTGCAACTCGGTCCGTAGTGACTCTATTGCAACTCTGTACTACTCCTCGAGCATAGTCCACCGATCCTTGGAGGCAGATGCAACTACATTGGCGATCTTGTCCAAATCATCCTCTGTGAGAGTGACTTCCTCCTTTCCTCTCGTCTTAGATCCTTTTCGCTTCTTGCCCGGGTCCTCGGGGGTTTCAACGCCACGCTTGGTACCTCCGGGGGACTCGGCTTTGTGTCATTTAGGCCATCTGTGCCTTCGAGATCCAGCTCGGGCTCTTGCTTAGGTTTCTTTTTCGCCTCTTTGTCTGCTTCTTTCTCGCTTCCTTTTTTGCTTCTTTGTCCTTGACAATCTCTTTTGTTGTTTCTTTGCTGGACATGGAGGCTATGAGAGGCATGGTAGAGCCTAGCCCGAACTTACATGCTTCAGGCCAAGTCACAATGACCTCGTCGATTTTAGCCTCTGTCACCATATAAGGTAGGTTATACCATACTGGATCTTTGCGCGACTGGATCTACACATTGTGCATTGAAACTTTGAAGTCCGCAATGGCCTTATATTTTTCGTATGTGGGCGGGGACAACCATGGGCGTGAGTGGATTGTTGTGGCTAATTCTCCCTCAAATAAGACCCAAAAGATCTTATTCTCCATCACGCGCTTTAGGTCTATGGAGTCACATAGATTAGCATAGCATGCTCCTTCAAAAACACCACGCTCTATCTCTAGGAGGACTGCGCTCGCTGACATCTCCCATGCAACCAAAGCAATCAACAGGAGCAACCATGAATAAAACAATTTCTTCCCTTCTTCCTACACCTCTCGCACATTCTCCAAAAACTCGGTGCAGAGGAATTGCGACCAGTTGTAGCTTATGCATTTCTCACACTGTCTCGCCAGTGCGATGACACACAGAGGGACCACCTTATGCCTGTGTTTGTACATCATTTGCAGGCTAGCACCATAGTTCTAAGGTACACTACTGGTTCATCGATCTGCTACACCAGGAAGCCCATGGAATCCCGTCCCACCTGTTAGGGTCCTATATTTCATAGGATCTCAAGGTGACTGAGTTTATTCTATCTGTCAAATTTATTTTGTAAAATGATTTCCAATCTGCAAATAATTTTAAAAATGAAGAAAAGGAGATAACATAATAAATCAAAAGAGGGTATATGTTAAATAAAAAAAGAGAATATGAACCCCATCAAAAAAGAAAAACAATAAATTTTGAAAGTGCTGCACCTCCAAATGCCACTACTCTCAGTTTAGCTTATTTATGAAAATGAATTGTGTGCAACTTGTTTAAAATGCCACAATAGTTCAATAAAATTCATTCATATAGTTTAAGCATGATTGAATTAGGTTTAAATTGCTTGTTTATAGGTAGTGAAAAATAATTTATCAAACTGTTAATCTTGACAGATTAATTAGTTAGGTGGAAAATAAAAATTGGTTAAATAATTTAATCTGAACCAAGGGAGGTGTTGTAAAATTATTTGTTTTTTATAAGTTAGCATAAGTAGTTAAATAATTTTCAAAATGATAAGGTAGGATATGGATGCAAAAGAATGAAAAATTTAAAAATGTTGGGAAAATTATTATTTTTGTAGGCATCCATATCAATAAAATGATAGGTGTTAGCTGCCCTAAATAAAGAAGGCAAATGAAACAAAATGTTAGGGAAGAAAAAAGAAAAGGAAAGCTTCATTTATGTTTTAAAAATTTCACTGGCTGCTAGTGTAAATGTGCCTATGGAAAAAGTATTTTGTATGGTTTAAATCCTGATTATTTGATTCATATCCCAAAGTTTTAAGCCATAGCAAATCACCTTGCCATTTATCCCTTTTCATTTTCATTTTCCCTAAGTCATTTCCTTTTTATTTTGTTACTGCACACTCAAATTTATTTTCGCATCGACCAAATCGCAAAATATATTGCATCGCATGTCAGCAAAAATAACTTATTCCATTTCTCCAACCGTTAGAACTTGCAATCACTAATGTGCGATATGTATCGCATCGCACATATCTTAACTTTTTGCTCATCGCATTTCACAAAATTTAAAGATTAACCATATTCCCAAAACCTATCCGGTCCCGATTGCGATTTGCGATGCGGTTGCCCCAGCATAATGCTCCACCCACCCACTAAAAATCATATACTTACCTCTTACCCACACTTCACGCCTAGCAAATTTTAACCTTCTCTTCTTAATTCATCGCCGAAACATAAAACTGTGCCAATGGGATTTGGTGGGACCCATCCAACCTTTATACATTACCAAATCCGAATGAAAGCCATTGTATTTCCCATTTTCCTTGTTGAGATTCAACAAGATGATGAGTTTAGTGAAAAGAGTTGCCTTCACTAAGTGGGCTCGTAGGCTATTTTTGGCGCAAGTCTATTTTTAGACATGATGATCATATTTCAGAAGTTGCAGGATGCTATTTGTGGATGGTTGGTCAAGTTGGAAAAATAGATGAAATTCTATTTTTAGAATATTGGGCGAAGACTATTTATAGATCATCAATCTAAAAATAGGTAAATATCGATTATTATTAAGAGCTAATAATAATCAGACTCTAAACAACAACTTATTCTCTTGGAGAACTTCAGTTCAGTGCACATATGTGGCACAACAACTGACAGAAGGAATTACGCTATTCCTGAGGGTTTACTGGAGCTATTGCATGAAGGACTCATTTAGAACTCAAGTGGCAGAGTTATGACACAGTTGGAAGAAGTAGTTATGGAGTTGTATTCAGTTTAACTTAGTTAGACTTAGTTGAGCTAGTTGTATCTAGTCTAACTAATTGGTACACTAGTGAGAGTGGAGTGAATTAATTAGTTAATTAATTCACAAATAATAACTCATTAATCAACTGAAGAATATATCAGTTAACTATAATGCATGGAAGTTTCAGTGGAGACCAGTGGAGAGATAGGTGAAAGGGCAAGATAGACTATCTGTTGTGACTATAGTGATGCATTGATTGCATCACACACTCAGTGGAGATGCCAATGTAGATTACGCAATCAAGGATGGAGTAATTCAAATTCATTCAGAGCTGTTCTTCAGCAGAGATTGCGTAGTGGAGGCAGACGAGTAGGTGGCAAAGATCAGTGCATGGATTTGCAAGATTAGGCATGATTATTGTATAACGATTGTACTGTACTAAGAGCTTGTGATAAGATTTGTATGCTTGTATGAGATTGTCATATGATCTCCATGTTACATAATATATATTTTGGGTTTTCAGCTTCAGGCTTTCCTGGTTAAAAACTATGTTATGTGCAATTGATAATTTTTGTTTATGCTTCACATGTGTGTGCAATTAATTTTTCTGCAAAAGATTAACAAGTGGAATAGATTCAGCATCTTGCATAAAGTTAAATAGTGTGAGATCAGGTGGATCTTGGACATATGCATGCTTAGTGCATATAATTTCTACATGGTATCGAAGCATTTTTGATTGAATATTGCAATTGTGAAGTGAGTTTGTGCTGGTGGAAAATTCGAATTTGCTACAAAAGATTCTTGGTGCAGAAATCAAGTATACATTGAAATGTCTTTCAACGGGTTGAGATTGGAGTATGCCCTTGATGGGAGCTCAAATTACATAGCCTGGAAGGACAGGATAGAGGCAGTGCTGGAGGATAATGGGCTGAAGGAGTTCATTGATAGCGATGTTCCTAAGCCAGGATCTAGCGATGCTGCATTACTTGATGCATGGAAAAAGAAGACTGCAAAGACGAGGAGGATTCTATTGGAAGGTGTGAAGGACCATATTGTGTCCAACCTTCATGGGAAAGCTACTCCATTCTTAATGTGGAAGGATTTGAAAGACTTCTTCCAAAGTAGAAGTGACCAGAGGAAGTTGGCGCTTAAAGACAAGCTCAGAAAAATAAAAATGGAGAAAGGCGACAGTATTCCAAAATACCTCATGAAGTTTGTCCACTGCAAGGATGAGCTGGGAAGTGTGGGGGTTACTGTTGATGAAGAATACTTGGTGAGCTTGGCTCTCCTTGGGCTTCCGAAGAGTTGGCATAGCTACGAAGACTCTATCAATGGATAGGAGAAACTGCTAGGATGGGAGCGACTTTGGTTGGATCTTGTGCAGGACGAGATAAGGCAGGGTACCAGGGATGGATATTCATCAAAGAATGAAGATGAAGAGAATTGTGCTTTGGTTGCCAAAGAAAGGAAAGGGAAGGGGAAGAAATCTTCTTCAAAATCTGGTGCGAAAGGCAAGAAGCAGGACTTGTCCAAAGTGAAGTGTTTTCACTATCACGAGCATGGAAATTTCGCCACTAATTGTCCACAGAAGAAGTGGTGAGCTGGGATGAGGGCGAGTTATGGCATAGGATATTGGGCCATCTTCACCATGGCGCTTTGAAGATTTTGCAGCAAATTTCTATTGGAATTCCCAAGGGTACTCTTGCGTAGTCAGATCAGTGCAAGGGATGTACAATGGGTAAGTTTGTGAAGAGCACCTTTCATGAGAAGGAGAATTGTGCTTCGATGATCCTGGAGAGAATTCACATAGACGTGTGTGGACCATTCTCGGTTGCTTCAACAGCAAGACACAGGTATTATGTGATATTTGTTGATGATTATTCTCGTAGATGCTGGATCTTCTTCATGCAGAAGAAGAGTGAAACATTCTCAAAGTTCTGTGAGTTCAAGGCATTGGTGGAGGAGTCGGGGAAGCAGGTGAAAGCTCTAAGGAGCGATAGTGGTGGTGAATACATCTCGGTCGAATTCAAAGACTTATGTAGCAAAGAAGGAATTCGAAGAGAACTCATAACGCCTCATAACCCACAATAGAATGGGGTCGCGGAGAGAAAGAAAAGAATGATCGTGGGTGCCGCATGACCAGGGCCTACCGATGCACTTGTGGGTGGAAGCATGCAACACTGCGAATTATGTGCAAAATCGTTGTCCTCATAGATTACTTGGCATGAGTACACCCGAGGAAGCTTTTACTGGTAAGAAGCCTGATATTTCTCATTTGAATATTTTTGGCTCACCTGTTTACATTCATGTGACGAAGGATGCCAGGAAGAAGCTAGAGCTGACTGCAGAAGTTGGGATATTTGTGGGGTACACAGAAACATCCCACAACTATCGTGTGTATTTTCCAAATAGTCGGATGACTGTTATGTGATGGGATATAAAATTCAATGAGTTGAAAGCCATGAAGTTGTCGCTTGAGAGGGAGCTACACTTGCATGTGGAGGAGGAACTACTTGTTCCCAAAGATGAGCCTCTGGATGTGGATCAGCCACAGGAGGAGATTCATGGAGTGAAGGAGTCCACTCATGTAGAACCAAACATCATACAAGGTAGGAAGCATACCACAGAAGCTGAGAGACTAAAGGTGGATGCGGCGCATAATGTAGGAGTCCCTACATCACAGTGTAGACAGAGACAATCACCTGACTGATATACTGGATACATGGCTCTTATGAGCAAGTGTATTGTGACAGAGCCATATTCTTTTGAAGAAGCAGCGCAGGAGCCCACATGGGTAGATGCCATGGTAGAGAAGTATGACTCCATTGTCAGAAACAGTGCTTGGGAGATTGTTCCAAGGCCGGTGGGAAAATCAGTTATAGGATCAAGATGGATCTACAAGGTAAAGCAAGCTGTTGATGGGAGTGTCAAGAAGTATAAGGCAAGATTTTTTGCGTAGGGCTTCTCACAGATTGAGGGGATTGACTATGAAGAAACCTTTGCACCTGTCGCACTTAATCTTCCATACAGACCATCCTTGCTCTCTCAGCATAGATGGGTTGGAACATTCATCAGATGGATGTGAAGACTGCGTTCCTTAATGGGATCATTAAGGAAGAGCTGTACATTGAGCAGCCTGAAGGATTTGAGATCTTCAACAGCGAGTCGCGTGTGTGTAGGCTCAAAAGAGCACTGTATGGGCTGAAATAAGAACCTCGTGATTGGTACACTCGAATCGACAATTATTTCACTGGACTTGGCTGCACCAAGAGTGAGCTGGATGCAAACCTGTACCGGATTGTGGTTGAGGGTAAGCTTTTAATCGTTGTACTTTATGTTGATGATTTAATAATAACAGTTGATGAGCAGTTGATACACTCATGCAAGGTTGATCTTGCAAAGGAGTTTGAGATGAAGGATTTGGGCCTCCTTCATTATATCCTTGGATTGGAAATATGGCAGCGAGAAGGTGAACTGTTTGTGTCTCAAGGCAAGTATGCCCTAGAGATACTAGAGAAGTTTCACATGCAAGGCTGCAAGCATATCGACACTCCTCTTCTAGGAAATTGGAAGAAAGAGGATGCTACATTGGCAGAGGTAGTGGATGCCACTGTTTATTGATAGTTGGTGGGTTCGCTCATGTATTTAGTCAATACAAGACTGTACATATGCTATGCGGTGAGTCGACTTTCACAAGCAACGGTTAAGCCTACCAAGCTCTTTTGGAAGGCGGGCAAGCATGTCTTGAGATATCTCAGGGACACATCTGAGTATGTTTTATGGTACAGACAGACGGATGAGGTGAAGTTGCATGGATTCACGGATGCAGATTGGGCAGGAAGCCCAAAAGACAGAAAAATCACATTAGGAGGGATTTTCAGTATCGGATCTATGACAATTTCTTGGTACAATAGGAAACAAAGATTCGTGGCACTCAGTTCAGCGGAAGAAGAATACATGGTAGCAAGTTTAGCTGCATGTGAGGCTATCTGGATGAGGAAGATTTTGGTTGGTTTGTTCGGTTCACATTTAGATCCCATGGTGATTCATTGTGATAATGAGAGTTGCATTAAACTCTCGGTTAATCCTTTGTTTCATGATAGATCTAAACATATTGATATATGGTATCATCATATCAGAGATTGTGTGCAGTGGAAGATCATGTTGCTTCAATACATTCCCACGGAGGATCATGATGCATATATTCTGACGAAGGCGCTCACTAGGAGCAAATTCGAATACCATAGAGGCAGGATCGGGGTGAAAGATAATCCCTATCTTGTTGAAAGGGAGTGTTGAGATTCAACAAGATGATGAGCTTAGTGAAAAGAGTCACCTTCACTAAGTGGGCCCGCAGGCTATTTTTGGCTCAAGTCTATTTTTATACTATGTCTATTTTTAGACATGATGATCATATTTCAAAAGTTGCAGGATGCTATTTGTGGATAGTTGGTCAAGTTGGAAAAATAGATGAAATTCTATTTTTAGAATATTGGGCGAAGTCTATTTATAGATCATCAATCTAAAAATAGATGCATGTCGATTATTAGCTTTTAATAACAATAAGACTCTAAACAACAACTTATTCTCTTGGAGCACTTCAGTTCAGTGCACAGACATGGCACAATAGCTGACAGAAGGAATTACGCTATTCCTGAGGGTTTACTGGAGCTATTACATGAAGGACTCAGTTAGAACCCAAGTGGCAGAGTTATGACACATTTGGAAGAAGTAGTTATGGAGTTGTATTCAGTTTAACTCAGTTAGACTCAATTGAGCTAGTTGTATCTAGTCTAACTGATTGATACACTAGTGAGAGTGGAGTGAATTAATTAGTTAATTAATTCACAAATAGTAACTCATTAATCAACTGAAGAATACATCAGTTAACTACAGTGCATGGCAGTTTCAGTGGAGACCAGTGGAGAGATAGGTGAAAGAGCAAGATAGACTATCTGTTGTGACTATAGTGATGCATTGATTGCTTCACACACTCAGTGGAGATGCCAATGAGGATTGCATAGCCAAGGATGGAGTAATTCAAATTCATTCAAAGCTATTCTTCAGTAGAGATTGCGCAGTGGAGGCAGGCTAACAAGTGGCAAAGATCAGTGCATGGATTTGCAAGATTAGGCCTGATTAGTGTATGACGATTGTACTATACTGAGAGCTTGTGATAATATTTGTATGCTTGTATGAGATTGTCATATGATCTCCATGTTACATAATATATAGTTAGGGTTTTCAGCTTCAGGCTTTCCCGGTTAAAAAATGTGTTATGTGCAATTGATAATTTTTGTTTATGCTTCACATGTGTGTGCAATTAATTTTTACGCAAAAGATTAACAAGTGGAATAGATTCAGTATCTTGCATAAATTTAAATAGTGTGAGATCAGGTGGATCTTGGACATATGCATGCTTAGTGCATATAATTTCTACATTCCTTACCTTTCGCCTTTTCTCACTTTCTAGCGTTTAGTGCATCGCATTTCGCACTTCACACATTTTATAACTTACCTTTTAAAACGCCCGCAAGTTATTTTGTTTAAGTTGCGATGCGATCACATATCACATGTTGCAAGCTCAGGAGGATAGCGCATATAGCGCCCGCAAGTTAAATGTTTTAACTTGCGATATAACCCGATCGCAATTTCACATCGCAAGTTTCAAAGGATAAGCGCGGGAGGTAAGTGTTAAAATCACTGAAGTGCGATATCCGACGACGATGGGACCCGATCGTAATCACACATCGCAAGTTTTAAAGGTTAATTGCTAAAGAAAAGTTAAAAATGACAAAATGTGAAGTGCGATGTTGGCGCGGATCCAATGCAGCTCTAAGATGAAATCTAAACAATTTCAAGTCTGGGCGTATGAGGTTTGTGCGCCATTTTATGAAGAAAAATGGTTAAGCATGACAGAAAGGACTCAGGTAGAAAATAGACACCATGGGTCAAGAAAGACATAGGGCGTTCATACAACAGATTTCAACAACACAACACTCAGTTTTCCAGCACAATACTAAAAAGGTGGTGACTTAGCAACAGTATTCTAACAGAACAGGGCCAACAACGTAGATGCACTCCTTTTAGATCGATTTCTTTCCTTTTAGTTCATTTTGAGAAATTATAGATTGCCTTATCACACAGGCATTGATTGTAATTTGTTTTTATTTTTATATAAATTCTTTAGTTTTGGAAGTATCAAGGGTCGATTGATTGAGATCAAAACTATTTTTGTCTATTGAAGTACTATAATATTTTTCAAAGCATTGGACCATCAATAATAATCAGACGTTTCACAGGATTCTTGTGGCTTAAAAAATGGTGATGTTTTTCTTCTATTATTATGTTTCATTTTCATGTTTCATTGTAATCATCTAAATTCCCATTGTAAAGCAGAAAGCGTGATGAATATGATTTACTATTGAGTACCTTATTCTTGCTGTGTTTACAATCAAATGTTTTCCACTGAAGGCCAAACTAAAAAATTCTTAATTGCTCTTTAGTTCTGCTGAATACTTTCATATTTCTGTTATAATCCACTTATAAATTCGAAATATCTAGTAAATATTCCTAGCTTGCCCTATGTTTACTCTGTGAAAAGTTGATGCAACTATCCAATTATATTTTGACTCCATTTCCCAATAGACATTAATCAATTGAATACAATCATTTTTCCAAAACCCAAAACAAAACTCAAAACTCCAAGTACAATAATAACTAGCCTAAAACTTATCCAAACAAAGTTAAATCTTAAAGAGAGAGCCCTCTCTAAAACTGGCATGGCTAGATCCCAGTTTCCAAAGTTGGTTTGATGTTGGCCTATGTGATTAGTTCTCATAATCTCTAGTAAATTACATAATGCTAACATAGTGGTGACCATACTGGGGAAGAATTGAAATCAATCATAATTTCTTTCGAATTCAATCACATGTTAAATAATCACTGTATAAAATATTTCATAGAGATTTCTATCTTTTTTATTTTTTGCAAATAAAGTGTGTAATTTCAAGTTCAAAAGGTTGGTGTGAGTTTCATTTTATACTGTGTGTTTTAATTTTCAAAACTGGCTTCCAACGGACCTTATACAAGATCCCATCCTAATCCCAAACCTCCTGAAATAGTGGATGATCCTCAAAGGATTGGAAAAAGAGCTAAGGATACCTCACAGAAATCAGTCAAACAGATCAGTTCATCAAAAAGCCAGGGAAGTAATAATCCTCTCCCAAGAGCACAATCCTTTCCTAATAAGCTTGAAACCTTACAAGATATCAACTTTGAGTTAAAGTTTGAGAAAATCCTGTTTAGAAGAAAATCTCAAAATTGGGCAGATACTTTAGTCATTGAACAATCTATTTTGCATCCAAATTCACTTAAAGATTTGATTTCTTTAACAAAATATGATCAAGAAATTGTCCAAGATTTTGAGATCCATGAAGGTTTGGTATCAAACTTCACTTCAACAGTTACAGATGCCTATCTCCAACAATCAGTAGAATTGTCTGCATTAAATATCGTTGCTTCATCCATTGCATCCCAAACAATTCAACAAAGATATGTGTGTCCAACCTCTTTTGAAAATTCTACTACTTATCCTCTTATAAAACTCAAAGACTTTCATCTCCATTACTTCATCCATCCTCTCCTTCACATATAGTTCATCCTTTTCCACCTCCTCCACCACATATTAATACACCACTAATTATTGTCAACCCTCCACCTCCAATCATGGCTGCTGCACGCTATTCTCCCTTGGTTCTTCCTCAAAATCTAGGGGCCATGCCCTAAGATTATCAATCCAAAATACCCCAGTTTGATAACACATGTATACAAAATTAATAATTTCATTGATCTCCATGAGATCGATGCTAATGATGTTATGATGAGGTTATTCGTTCAAACCCTTGGAGGTGAGGTCACAAAATGGTTTAGAGCTTTACCAACTGCTACCATTAATTCACTAGCAGTCATACAACGCTAGTTTCTAGATAGATGGCAAGTTAAAAATAACCCCCTCCAAATTCTATCAAAATATGAAAATATCAAAAGAGATAATGAGAGAGTGTGCAGGTTTATTGTGTTAGATTCAATTCTATTGATAATGCTATTATTTCTCACATAAAACCACCCTAAGGACTAGTGCTGATTAAGTTTCTGTTGGGAAAAATACTGAGAGGGGGGGGGGGGGGGGTGAATCAGTATTTACTGCATACTCAAAACTTTTCACTTTTTCATTCCTTAAAACCCATACGCTACTTTCCTTTAGTAAACTAGCGTATACACGCGGATATCTTTCATGCAACTAGCGTATACACAAAGATCTAGTTATGTCATTAGTTCTTTGCTTATATCATTCCATCATTCATTCATCAGATGTTCAATAAACAGTAAACATGTGTAGTAAGAACATAATAAGCCATCACACAAAGCATCACACATGAACACCAGGATTTTTAGGTGGAAACCCAAGTCGGGAAAAAACCACCGCTGCAGTTGCTCAGCCTTCAATATTTTATTATAGAGAAAACATCTTACAACATATGCTTAGCTAGACTTGATCAAAGACGCGAAACCCACTGCGCTTTTGTTTTACTAAAATTTCCTTCTGAAGGAGTTACAATCCCTGACCTGCTTTCACTACTCCTTGGAGCTGCACCGATTCGTTTACCTGCCTCTCCCGGAAGGGAGCTACGACCCCCCTGACTGAAGGCTACAACCCTCAGCACCACCTTGGACCACGTTTCATCAATTTTCACACTGGATCCAACAACTTCAATAGAACAACACTTTCAGGCCACGTTTCATCATATTTTCAAACTGGACCCTTTCCATACTTTTAAGCTTAACCATACAAACAAACTGATACAGACAACTCAGTACTGTAGAATACAAATAGCAGTAATACAACAGAATAGATCAGACATTTCTTACCATAGTCTTCAACAAACCCTAGTTTGCATACGCGCTTTACCTTCACTGAAGTCGCGTATATACGCGCTTCCGTCCACACAAACCAGCGTATATCTCTGTATGTATTTCATTGCGCATACGCTCTTTCACTTCATAGAAGCTGCGTATATACGCGCTTCCTCTGCGGCGAAGTAGCGTATAGATATTCAATCATTACAGAGCAGCATATTTCTTCAGATCAGACATTCAGTTCAGATTTACCCTTTCACTTCGGACAGATGTTCGCCTCATCTCAGATCTAAGCCTTCCATAAACAGATCTAGTAGGTACAAGTGCATTTCAGATCTAGATCCCCTTCTTCATCTTTGGTGCATCATACATTCAGATTTATCTTCAAGTGTAACCCTTTCCATTCAGATCTACTTCAGAGAGAAGTATTCATTCAAGCTCAGACATCTTGCTCCCACATTCATGATTTGCACAATGAATTTCTTCTCCTTATATAGGCTTATCCTTTTTCAATACCATGAGCCCCTTTTTCAATACCATGAGCCCAAAACCACATTACATCCGATGGTATTCCCGGACGGGTCAATTAAAGTGAACATTACCCAATACAATGGGTCAATACCATGGTGGTTACCCCGGTTTTGCTCTTTTAGAGCGCTTTTCCATACGCGACTTGCACGTTTTTTCCGTGCATACGCGACTTCCCCTAGACATATCCGTTGCAGATTCATAGAGACATACTCTTTTTATCAAGATTTAGCACATGCCGAATTCCTTTCTTCATCGCTTCCGTACACACCGTAGATACATCGATTTACTTCATCAAGAACATATTCTATTAAGCACAACCTCATTAAGTAAGTTTCCTCATCTTCATCAAGTGGGTTGCCTTTCAGGGACAACACTTAACATCATAATATCAACAAGCCTCATATCACATCAGATTTACATCATTTACCAAGTCCATCACGTCAAGAATAACTTCATCAGGTGTATTTCCATCAAGGACAACACATGCCAACCATCTCATGTCTTCATCTTCATTCAGTGGGTTGCCATCAAGGACAACACTCTGCATCATATTGCCAACAATCTCCCCTTTGGACTTGATGGCAACCACGATGGTGTTTTGGTTACCAATTGCATAAGTACATTGACACCATGTCACATTCCCCATTTTTGACACCGTTCTTTCTCTTCATTCAAACACCATGTCACTCTCCCCCTTTGACATAAAGGGCAAAGGGTGGATCACAAACAACATACTCTCCCCCTTTTCTCCTCATGTGGAAGAAGTGTTTTGCAACATCCGACATATACCATGACCAAACTCCCCCCGAGTTCATGAGTTCATGCTGAATCTTCAACCAAATTTTCAATGAAGTACATGACTCTATGAACTTCCTATCACCAAAGACTCATACTTACATCCAATATCCAACCAAGTGGATTTACATAAGAGACTCAACTACCCAACCAAGTGGGTTTACACATTGCAACTCAGCTACCCAACCAAGTGGGTTTACAAAAAAAAGACAAGTCCTTACATGACTGAATATTACAATTTTACATCATGGGTCTCAACAAGACCTTTTCAACAAATTACAAAAATGACCATTTAAGACCAACACCAGAAAAGTCCTCAAGAAAGAGAACATATTTTAGAACCACCATAATGCCAACAATGCATTGTACTCAGCAATGTCACTCCTCCCCCTGAATCTATGCATCCAAGCATCCTTTTCATATGACTAAGGCACCCCCTTAGTTTGTGCATCCTGAACACTTTCACCAACAAATCATCAAGGAATCTTTATCAAAACATGAGAAATAGAATTATGAGAACTGGAACACCACCAGAGATACCAAACAAAAGACGTATATACTAAACAAAGACTGCAACAGGTTTAAAAGAGTCGACTCCAAGCAAAAAATTGTCAAGAAATTTAAACCGCGCTTTCGTGCATTAACTGTATATACGCGACTGTGTTTCAGGAAACCCGCGTATCCACTATCATCTTCTATATTTTGATCGTATCTCGATCCTCAAAGTGGAGGAAAAGACAAGCAAGGTTCTGGCTTTCTTCTCGAGATATTTGACTGCTCTCCGACCTACAAGAGTAGATAAGTAGGAACAGGGCAGAAGAAACTTCAAACGCACCTTCAATCGGTTGTAAAACAAATGAAAAGACTATCTTCAAACCCTTATGGCAGCATCAATACAATCTTTCCAAGAGAGATTATCATACCAGAGCAACATATTTAAATAAGTGTCAAGCAATCATCCATGTGGTCCAATATCATCAAGATCTTCAAGAGTTAACATGAAGTAACATATGTAGGAAATAGATCTCAACCATAGTAACAAACTATGCATGAACTATTCTTATCTCTGAATCGAATGACTTCCAACTCATCTATGTGTGAGCATCAGGGATCAAAATCTCATCATAATGAACCATATACCAAGTCATCATCATTTAAGCATGAGTATCACAACAGCCAAGAATAATCAGTCATATTGCCAACAATGCAATCATTAGTATTCAACCTGCTACTCCCCCTAAAACAGTGCTCTTCCTTAACTTGTGCAATCTGAAACACCTTCAACAGTAAGTTATTAGCAACAATCTCTGCATGATCTCTCCTCATTTCTGAATTATAAGACTTTCATCTCAACAACGAATGCTCTTCATCATACAGCAACCAGGTTTCATCCATAATCATTATTCAACACCGAGAAATTGCTCGATACTGAGTCAATAATAATAGCTTATCAAAAGTCGATCGATACTCCCCCGATTCTCCCCCGTCTCCAGATCTTCAGCTATCAGATAAATTTTCTCATCATCAATGCATACGCGGCTGTGTTAGCTGGAACTCACGTGTATACGCGACTTTGTTTCATATAAACCGCATATGGAACGTGAAATATAGAAAATTTCACACCTTCATCTCCCCCTGGGAATTTACCTTCTGTTCCTGTCTTTTCTTCACACCAGATGCTCTGTTAGAAATACATATAACCAGAATAATCTATTCAACCATGAGAGACATCATACATTGCTCCCCTTGTGACGATGCATTACTAGATCTCATAATGTATCTCACATCATTCCTGCAGTCAATCAGAGAAGTAAGCTTCAGAAGCAGATGACTGCAGTAGGGTCAGAATTCCCTACGTTTCTGATCGGTCCTCCTTCTTTTTCCAAATTTGCTTGAGTTTTCCAACCTGTGTGCCGAAATTGTCCACTTTCCCGCATCCGTTCATCCCGCATTCTTTTTCTACATGTCCATACTTGTTACAAGCATAACATCTCATGTGTCGCAGAAATAAACATGAATCATAATGATTATTTCTAATCTTCCCCATTCCCCTCCTTTTACAATCACCGCTTTATGTCCATACTTGTTGCATGAAAAACAATATCCCTTAAAACAACCTGAGTACCTTTCTGAATAGGATCTGTTAGTTTGTGGCTGAAATGATTTTATCCTGCAACTTGCTGCAACATGCCCATAATTATGACATTTAAAGCATTCAACGTTCTTGAATGAATTCCTTGAGAATTCAAGCATTGTTGGTTGATCTTTTGTCTCTTTCAACACTTGTGTTTCTCACGACATTCTCCACTTTTGGAACTTCCTTGTGAGCTAGATTCCTTTAACAGTTTCATGGAAACCAAGTCCAAGTTTGATAGCAGGAGACCATTGATTACTCAGAATATTATCCAAAATATTAGTACTATCATGAAACCTCAAAAGTCTAACCTTTTCTTCTAATTTACCTTTGATAATGTTTACCTCAACCTCCAAGGCTTGACATTGCTTTGTCATGCTTTCTTCTCTCCTTCTTCCATCTTCTACTTGATCCTTCAGATTTAGGATCTCTTCTTTCAACCAATTTTCATTTTCTTCACATGTTTGTTCTAGCTCTTCATTCTTCTTATTTAATTTTTCCAGATCTTCTTTGAGAGATATGATTTCTGCTTCAAGGCCTTCCTTTTCAAATGATTGTAGAGGTTCCTCATTTTTCTTACTTAATGCTTCTAGATCTGCCTGCAGAGAGATGATTGCAGCTTCAAGTCCTTCATTCTTCTTGCTTGATTTTTCAATATCAGCTTCTAGTTCTTTAATTCGATTGGATGCATAAGTATGAAACCTTTGATACTTGTCCACCTGTCCATTCAACATTTCAATTTGATCTTTCATTTGAGAGGTCATCTCTTTGTAAATAGAATCTTTCGTATCAATTTCCTTTTGTTGTTCTTCAACTTTGATCTTGATAGCTTCCACAACTTTACTATCTTCACTATTGTTTGCACAAGGAAGAGTATTACAAGTGGCCTTCTTCTTTTCCTTCTTTGCCATGAGTATTTGTAGAGCTTCGTCAGAAACTTCTGGATCCATACTGTCACTTTCACTATCATAATCTTTGCATATGCAGTTAAGTAAGAGACAAGAACAACGATTAATACCTGGTTCATCTTCTTCAATTTTTGCTATACATGATTTCTGAGGTATCTTCTTGTTTCGAGTAGCCTTCTTCTTTTTCTTCTTAGCCATGAGCACTTTCAGATCTTGGTCAGAATCTTCTTCATCTTCACTAGACACTTCATCATCATCTTCTTTTGCATAATAACTCTTTCTCTTTTCAAATTGTTTCCCTTTACCATGTTTTTCTCTATAAGGACATTTAGCAGCATAGTGACCAACCTTTCCACACTCAAAACATTTGAATGGAAGCTTACCTTTGAATCTTCCAGTACCTAGTTGGAGCTTTCTCACGAAATTCGCTTCTTCTTCATCGGATATATAGCTGGATTCTTTGAAAACTTCCTTTTCCTTTCCTTTTGTAGATGCCTTAAAAGCAGTTTCTCTTATTTGAGAAGGACCTCCTTGTCTCATTTCAAAAGCAGTCAGAGTACCATGTAATTGAACAATAGTAAGCGTTTGCAGATCTTGCCTTTCTTCAATAGCTGAAACTTTAGAGTCAATTTTTGAAGTCAAGGATCTTAAGACCTTTTCCACCAGAGTAGTATCAGTTATGGTTTCACCCAAATTTCTCATTTGATTTACAATATCATCCAGACGAAGAAAGAAACTGGCAACACTCTCATCACTATGCATCTTCAAATTTTCATATTCAATTCTAAGAGTTTGAAGTTTTGCACTTTTTACCTTTGTGTCTCCTTCATAGCTCAGAATGATTTTGTCCCATATTTCTTTTGCTAAATGTAGCTGCATCACTTTAGCAAATTCTGATTCAGACATGCTTCCTAGCAAGACATTTACTACTTTGGCATTGGTTTCATACTTCTTCCTTTCTGCTGCATCAGTAGGAATACTTGCCGGGTATTGATAACCTTCTTCCACGATTGCCCATACATATGCACCAAGACTTTGCAGATATGATTTTGTTCGTACCTTCCAGAATATCAGATTGCTTCCATTGAATAGAGGTGGCTTTATAGACATCACTCCTTCTTGACTTCCCATGGCGACGGATCTCCTTCAAGCGATCAAGCTTCTGCAGAAGAACCTGCTCTGATACCAATTGTTGGGAAAAATACTGAGAGGGGGGGGTGAATCAGTATTTACTGCATACTCAAAACTTTTCACTTTTTCATTCCTTAAAACCCATACGCTACTTTCCTTTAGTAAACTAGAGTATACACGCGGATATCTTTCATGCAACTAGCGTATACACAGAGATCTAGTTATGCCATTAGTTCTTTTCTTATATCATTCCATCATTCATTCATCAGATGTCCAATAAATAGTAAACATGTGCAGTAAGAACAGAATAAGCCATCACACAAAGCATCACACATGAACACCAGGATTTTTAGGTGGAAACCCAAGTCGGGAGAAAACCACCGTGAAGCCACCACCGAATATTTTTAATAGAGAAAACACCTTATAAACACACACAGTGTCGGCGCAGATTGACTCCGAAACACGCAGCACCCACCGCCCCCCCCCAGCCTCTCGAAGGGGAGCCCCAACCCCCCGACTCGCTTACCAGCCTCCTCCCCGAAGGGAGCTACGACCCTCGATCTCGTTTACAAACCCTCTCCTCGAAGGGAGCTACGACTTCTCGATCGAAGGCTACAACCCTCAGCACCTCTATTGACCACGTTTCATCAATTTTCACACTGGATCCAACAACTTCAATAGAACACAACTTGCAGGGCACATTTCATCATATTTTCAAACTCGACCCTTTCCATACTTTTAAGCTTAACCATACAACCAAGAACCGATATAGACAACTCAATGTCAGAGAATGCTGCGTATAGCGTAACATGTTATAATAGACTGCCCCATATTTTCATTGCCGCCTGCTTCAGCAAACCCTAGTTTGCATACGCGCTTTACCTTTACTGATGTCGCGTATATACGCGCTTCCGTCCACACAAACCAGCGTATACCTCAGTGTATATTTCATTGCGCATACGCGCTTTCACTTCATCGAAGCTGCGTATATACGCGCTTCCTCTGCGGCGAAGTAGCGTATAGATCTTCAATCATTATAGAGCAGCATACTTCTTCAGATCAGATATTCAGTTCATATTTACCCTTTCACTTCAGACAGATGTTCGCCTAGATGTTCGCCTCATCACAGATCTAAGCCTTCCATAATCAGATCTAGCAAATACAAGTGCAATTCAGATCTAGATCCCCTTCTTCATCATTGGTGCATCATACATTCAGATTTATCTTTCAAGTGTAACCCTTTCCATTCAGATATACTTCAGAGAGAAGTATTCATTCAAGCTCAGACATCTTGCACACACACTCATGATTTGCACAATGAATTTCTTCTCCTTATATAGGTTTACCCTTTTCAATACCATGAGCCCCTTTTTCAATACCATGAGCCCAAAACCACATTACATCCGATGGTATTCCTGGACGGGGTCAATTAGGCGGAACATTACCCAATACAATGGGTCAATACCATGGTGATTACCCCTGGTTTTGCTCTTTTAGAGCGCTTTTTCCCATACGCGACTTGGCACGTTTTTTTTCCGCGTGCATACGCGACTTCCCCTAGACATATCCGCGTATTCATAGAGACATACTCTTTTTATCAAGATTTAGCACATGCTGAATTCCTTTCTTCATTGCCTTCTGTACACACTGTAGATACATCAGATTTACTTCATCAAGAACATATTCTATTAAGCACAACTTCATTAAGTAAGTTGCCATCATCTTCATCAAGTGGGTTGCCTTTCAAGGACAATTCTCAACATCATAATATCAACAAGCATCATATCACATTAGATTTACATCATTTACCAAGCCCATTAAGTCAAGAATAACTTCATCTGGTGGATTGCCATCAAGGACAACATATGTCAACAGTCGCATGTCTTCATCTTCATTCAGTGGGTTGCCATCAAGGACAACACTCTGCATCATATTTCCAACAGTTTCTAGATGGTTTTGAACTAGAAATAGCTTATCAGTTAACAGAGAGGAATCCTGGCACTTTAGAGGAAATGTAGAGCATATTAGTTAGTGTAGGGGCCAATTTGTTGGCCAAAAGAGCTAGAATGAGGGTTGAAAAAAGAGTTATTATAAAAGAAGAAGCATCAAATTCTATCACTGATGCCAAGATAGATTCTTTAGTGAGGGCAATGGAACGAATGGTGATTGATAGAAACATTAGTAGGGAAAATAAAAACCCTCCCCAAAATCGAAATCAAAACAATAGGAGAAATAAACCATAGATTAAACAAAGGGGACCTGACCAACAAATTAGACCCCTTTTTTAGGGCAATTATGTTGATGAAAATGGAGAGATACCTCAAGAGGAAGAATACAACCAAATAAATTTATTGGGTTTACATTATAATGACACTATTTTTCTCACAGAAGAAGAACAAAAACTATTTTCATTAGCCCAAACAAAGCTTGAGTCAAAATTATCTGAAGAATATAAACAGGGATTTGAAAACACTATTATGGAGTTTCATAGACAATACTTAGGAGTGGAAAAAAATTTGACAATACTGCTAAGAAGAACGCTGATCAACTTGCCAAAATTACCTCTGATTCATACCCTAAGAAAACAGTAGAAAAGCCTTGTAAGAAATTTGGTGAAACTTCTGGAAAGAAACCTTCAGAGGTTTTTACTAAAAAAACAAGTGATTTTGTTTCTAAACCAACTCAAACTGATGTTCCAACCCCTAGTCAGTAAACCCCACTTAAAACTAAATAAATTTTCAATGTACCTAACATTCCCAATATTGTAAAGATTCAACAGTCATCATTTAATCTTGAAAAGGAACTAGTCAATTTCAAAATTCCCATCCCTTTGACAAAGCTAATTAAAAAACAAACATACAGAACTCAGGTAATGGAGGTACTAAAGATAGGGGAAACTACTGACACTCTCAACCTTAATGATGATCAACCTGAATTGTTGTTTGGTCCAGAAGTAGATGGTAAGTTACAAGAAGGTGCAGTCCATCTTTTCTATGTCATCTTAAACATACATGTTAACATACTACATAATGCTATGTTGGATTCAGGTGCTTCACACAAATTAATGCCCAAAGCTGTAATGGAAAAGTTAGGTCTTGACATCACTAGGCCCTACAAAGATATATAGTCATTTTATTCAAGTAAAGTAATTAAGTGTTTAGGTCTCATCAATGACCTGTATATAAATTTGACTCAAATCACAACCAAAAGCCTAGTTATGGACATTTTCGTAGCATACCTTCCTCCAAAATATGGCATGCTTCTATCACGTTATTGGGGAGAAAATTTACAAGGAACCCTTCAACTAGATATGAATTATGCAACAATACCTATCTTTGGTCAACAAAGAAGGTTGTATGGGGAAACTCTCATGAATTATATGGTGAGCAGTCAAGAAAAACCTCATAATTACCCTCTATATTCTATTCACACTAATTTGGATTCCTTAATATTATTCAATGATACACACAATTTGGAAATAACGTTGATACATCTAAAAACATAGCTCAAATTGAACAATTAGATCCTCCTCTAGAGCTTTTCTGGAATATGAGCTTTGATGGAGCATGTAGTAAAGAAGGCTTTGGAGAAGGAGTCTGGTTATCTAATCCATCTAATAATAATTGTGAAGGGAATTCCGATAAACTTAATTTTCAGTGCACCAACAATATTGCTGAATATGAAGCTTTGATGTTAGGATTGCAGTTACTTAAAGCTTAGGTGCCAAAAGAATTGATGTGTAGGGAGATTCAAAATTAATCAAGCATATACAAGGAGAATATGCTGCTAAACACCCTATATTAAGAGCCTACAGAAATGCAGTGCACAATTTCTTAGATACTTCTGTGGAATATGATCTAGCAGTAATTCCAAGAAATCAAAATGTCATAGCTGATAGTCTTGTTGTTTCTACAAGCACTTGTAAAATACCTCACCCGAGCAAACCACACACAATTGAAATAAAACATCGACCTGCAATACTGACAGGTTTTCGGAAATGACAAATAGATTGAAAAATTCTTACTGTCAAAAGATAAGTTTGAGGAAACTCAGTTAGATTTGGAAAATCAGGAACAAAATCAAATAAAACCAGAAGATCATGTAGAAAATCAAATAGTTGCATATAATCCTTTGGTAAACCAGTGTGGTAGATTAAATGCCAATAATCCTTTAGATGAAAGTGTGCTAATTAGAAATTCATGAAATAGATCCTGAAAAAGAAGATTTTGAAATTATTCAACTAAAATATAACGTTTTTCCTTGGGGATTAGCTCCATTAGAAGACCTTTTTGACTTCAATGATGTAGCAAAAAAGCCTAAAATTGAGCCCATAGGAGCAGAAGTTGAGGAATGCAACATAGGTACTAAAAAAAACCCAAAGATGATCAAACTACCTAAAACATTACCTATTGTCACCAAACAGAGATATATAGCACTATTCAAAGAATACATTGATTTTTTGTCTTGAAATTATGAGGACCTTAAGGTTTATGATTCCAACATCATACAACATAAAATTCCAATTAAAGAATAACAAAAACCTTTCAAACAAAAACTTTAGAGGATAATTCCAGTTTTTTTACCTTTAGTTGAGAAAGAAGTTAAATGAATGTATGATGCTAAAATAATTGTCCCTATTAGTTATTCCAAATGGGTGTTAAACAGAGTACCAACCAGAAAGAAAATTAGAGAAATCAAGTTGTGCGTAGATTTTAGAAATCTGAATAAGGTTTCTTTGAAAAATAACTATCCCTTACCAAAAATGGACCATATCTTACAAAATGTGATAGGATCAAGTAGGGTATCATTACTAGATTATTTCTTCGGTTATAACCGAGTCTTGGTTGATCCCGAAGATCAAGATAAAACAAATTTTACCACTCCATGGGGCACTTTCATGTATGTGAAAATGCCTTTTGGATTGATGAATGCAGGGGCCATGTTACAAAGAGCAATGGAAATTTATTTTTCAGAAGAGATTGGCCTCTTTATTGTAATCTATCTTGATTATATAACTGTGTATTCAAAATTTGATGAAGAACACTTGAGACATTTGAAACAAGTCTTTGAGAAATGCAGAAAATTTGGCATATCTTTAAATCCTAAGAAAAAATTATTTGGCCTAGAAGAAGGCAAACTATTAGGACATATCATATCAAAATATGGAGTTAGAATTGAACCTAAGAGAATTGAGGCAATCCTAAAGATCATTCCCCCAAGAAACATTAAGGAACTTCAATCCTTCATATGTAAAATAAAATTTCTGAGAAGATTTATTCCTAATCTTGCTGAACTCCTTAGAAACTTAACGAATATGCTCAAGAAAGACTCTAAAATCAAATGGAGCATAGAGGCTAGGAAATATTTTGACATGGTAAACATGCATTAACTAAAGCACCAGTGTTAATCAGTCTAGATTTTACTAAAGATTTATAATATTTTCTTTTGCTTTTAAGCACACTATTGCAGTTGTTTTACTGCAGAAAAACAACGAAGGATTTGAGCATCCAATAGCATTCTTCAACAAATCTTTAAGAGATGCTTCTCTCAAGTACAACATCATGGAAAAACATGCCTTTGCACTAATTAAAGCAATTAAAGACTTTAGAGTTTACATTTTTCATTCAAATGTAACTGCTTAGGTACCTAACTCTGTGGTAAATGATATTTTAACATAGAATGGATTAGATGGTAAAAGAGGAAAATGGATTGCGAATATTTTGGAGTATGATATGGAAATAAAACCTACCAAACTAATTAAAGGTCAAGGACTTGCCCAGCAGGCGACTCCACAAATCAATGAAGAATTTTTAAATTCTCCCTAGTATGCAGACCTGCTTTACGTATTGTTCAATTTAAATGCTCCTCCTGGTCTTACAAAAACTAAATCTAGATTTCTGAAATTAAAGGTAGTAAAATTTTGCATCATTGATAATGTCTTTTATTGGAAATATTATGGTGCCCTATTACTCAAATATTTGGTGAAGAATGATGCAGACAAGATTATGCATGATTTTCATGAAGGAGACTATGGTGGCCACCTGTATTTGAGGACTACTGATAATAAAATTCTCAGGGCTGGTTTTTACTGGACCGCCCTTTTTTTTTAACTGATATCCATAAGAAAGTCACAACCTACCACAATTGTCAATTTTTTTAAGGTAAAAATAAAGTTCTACCATTTCCACTAAAACCCATTTCTATCAAAAGCCCATTCCAACAATGGGGTTTGGGTTTCATAGGTGAAACCCATCCTCCTTCCTCTGCCCAACACAAGTGGATTTTAACACCTAAAGATTACTTCACTAAGTGGATAGAGGCCATCCCTTCCAGAAATGCCACTGATGCTATTATTACAAAGTTCCTTGAGACCAATATCTTATCCAAATTTGGTTGCCCGAGGAAAATCATTACTGACAATGCAAAAGCCTTTAAGTCCAAAAATATTTTTGGATTCTTTGATAAAAATCATATTTCTTTATGAAATTCAAAAACCTATTACCCACAAGGTAATTGGCATGCTAAATCATCCAATAAGAGTCTGGTAAACATCATCAAGAAGTTATTAGAACATAATAAAAAGTCTTGGAATAATAAGTTAATCAGCGCACTTTGGGCTGATAGGCTTACAACCAAGAAGTCCATTGGCATGTCACCATATCAAGTTGTCTATAGAATGGATGTTGTTTTTCCATATTCTCCAGCACAGCCAGTGATGAACATAATGCAAGAGTTACAAGTGGAACCAAATGATTCACTCAGAAAGATCCATCAAACCATTCAGTTGCAGCAAACAATAGAAGAGGTGTATAACATAACACAACTCATCCAGGAAAATATCAAGAAAATATTTGACAAAAGAACCAAGGAAATTGATTTTGCTATTGGTGATAAAGTTTTGAAATGGGATGCAAGGAGAGAAGACAAAGGGAAGCATAACAAGTTTGATAATCTATGGATGGGACCATATATTATAAATTCTTTTAGAGGTGACTATGCATTTTTTCTCACAGACATCAATGGAACATAGTTACCCGGTGGTCCCGTAAATGGCAGGATGTTCAAGAATTATTTCTCCTAGTCTAAAGATTCTTTTACATCATTGTGAATATCATAGTCAACATAGATTAGATTGGATGTTTTGATGATTAAGGTTGAATCCCGCAGAGAAGGCCCTAAGCCATGGTCAACATACCATCATAATATTTGAATCAGAAAAGGAATCAAATTACAGATTGCTCAGATGTGTAGATGGATAAGCCTACTGATCACAGGTTCTTGACACTTCAATGCATGGAAGTGTCATCCCTAGCTGGAGCCACTGTTAGGGTCCTATATTTCATAGGATCTCAAGGTGACTGAGTTTATTCTATCTGTCAAATTTATTTTGTAAAATGATTTCCAATCTGCAAATAATTTTCAAAAAAAAGAAGAAGGAGATAAAATAAAAAATCAAAAGAGGGTATATGTTAAATAAAAAAATAGAATATGAACCCCATTAAAAAAGAAAAACAATAAATTCTGAAAGTGTTGCACCTCCAAATGCCACTACTCTTAGTTTAGCTTATTTCTGAAAATAAATTGTGTGCATCTTGTTTAAAATGACACAATAGTTCAATAAAATTCAATCATATAGTTTAAGCATGATTGAATTAGGTTTAAATTGCTTGTTTATAGACAATGAAAAATAATTTGTCAAACTGCTTGATCTTCACAGATTAATTAGTTAGGTAGAAAATAAAATTTGGTTCAATAATTTAATCTGAACCAAGAGAGGTGTTGTAACATTATTTGTTTTTAATAAGTTAGCATAAGTAGTTAAATAATTTTCAAAATGATAAGGTAGGATATGGATGCAAAAGAATGAAAAATTAAAAAATGTTAGGAAAATTATTATTTTTGTAGGCATCCATATCAATAAAATGATAGGTGTTAGCTACCCTAAATAAAGAAGGCAAGTGAAATAAAACGTTAGGGAAGAAAAAAGAAAAGGAAAGCTTCCTTTATGTTTTAAAAATTTCACTGGTTGCTAGTGTAAATGCACCTATGGAAAAAGTATTTTGTATGGTTTAAATCCTGATTATTTAATTCATATCCCAAAGTTTTAAACCATAACAAATCACCTCGCCCTTTATCCCTTTTCATTTTCATTTTCCCTAAGTCATTAAATTTTTATTTCATTACTACACACTCAAATTAATTTTCGCATTGGCCAAATCACAAAATATACCACATCGCATATCAGCAAAAAAAACTTATTCCATTTCTCCAACCATTAAAACTTGCGATCACCGATGTGTGATATGTATCACATCGCACATATCTTAACTTTTCGCTTATCGTATTTCGAAAAATTTAAATTTTAACCATATTCCCAAAACCTATCAGGTCCCAATTGCAATTTTTGATGCAGTTGGCCCCACCATAAAAATCCACCCACCCACTAAAAACTGTATACTTACCTCTTGCCTGCACTCCACACCCTGCAAGTTTTAACCTTCTCTTATTAATTCATCATCAAAACATAAAACTCCGTCGATGCGATTTGGTGGGACTCATCCAACCTTTATACATTACCAAATCCGCATGTAAACCTTTGTATTTCGCATTTTCCTTACCTTTCTCCTTTTCGCACTTTCCAGTGTTTAGCGTGTCGCATTTCACACATCGCACATTTTATAACTTACCTTTTAAAGCACCAGCAAGTTATTTTGTTTAAGTTGTGATGCGATCACATATCGCACGTCGCAAGCTCAGGTGGATAGGGCACATAGTGCCCGCAAGTTAAATGTTTTAACTTGCGATATAACCCGATTACAATTGCACATCGTAAGTTTGAAAGGATAAGCGCTAGAGGTAAGTGTTAAAATCGTCGAAGTGCGAAATGCGACGATGGTGGGACCCAATCAAAATTGCACATTGCAAGTTTTAAAGGTTAAGTGCTAAAGAAAAGTTAAAAACAAAGAAATGTGAAGTGTGATGTTGGTGTGGATGCGATGCGGCTCCAAGATGAAATCTAAACGATTTCAGTTTCGGTCGTATGAGGTTTGAGCACCATTTTATGAATAAAAAGGGTTAAACATGGCAGAAAGGACCCGGGTAGAAAATAGACACCACGGGTCAAGACAGGAAAATGGAATTCATACAACAGATTTCGCTAGCACAACACTCAGTTTTCCATCAAAGTACTAAAAAGGTGGTGACTCAACAATAGTCTTCTAGCAGAATAGGGCCAGAAACGTAGATGCACTCCTTTTAGATCAATTTCTTTCCTTTTAGTTCATTTTGAGAAATTATAGATTGCCTTGTCACAAATTCATTGATTGTAATTTGTTTTTATTTTTATATAAATACTTTAGTTTTGAAGTATCAAGGGTCAATTGATTGAGATCAAAACTATTTTTTTCTATTGAAGTACTGTAAGATTTCTCAAAGCACTGGAGCATCAATAATAATCAAACGTTTCACAGGATTCTTGTGGCTTAAATACTGGTGATGTTTTTCTTGTATTATTATGTTTCATTGTCATCTTTCATTGTAATCATTTGAATTCCCATTGTAAAGTAGAAAGCGTGATGAATAGGATTTACTGTTGAGTACCTTATTCTGGCTACGTTTACAATCATAATGTTTTCCACTGATGGCCAAACTAAATAATTCTTAATTTCTCTTTAGTTCTGCTAAATACTTTCATATTTATGTCATAATCCACTTATAAATTTGAAAAATCCAGTAAATACTACTATCTTGCCCTGTGTTTACTCTGTGAAAAGTTGATGCAACTATCCAGTTATTTTTTGACTCCATTGCCCAATACACATTAATCAATTGAATACAGTCAATTTTCCAAAACCCAAATCGAAACTCAAAACTTCAAGTACAATCATAACTAGCCTAAAACATATCCAAACAAAGTTAAATCTTAAAGGGAGAGCCCTCTCTGAGACTGGCATGGTTAGATCCCAGTTTCCAAAGTTGGTTTGATGTTGGCCTATGTGATTAGTTCTCACAATCTCTAGTAAATTACATAATGCTAACACCACCTTGTAATCCTTTTTGACCTTGGCAGCTATCTTCAGTTCTTGGATTTTTCCATAACTAGCCAGAGGATTGGGCCCCTTCTTTGGCAGGTCGGTGATTTGATGGATCAACGCGACATCTATAGGAATACGATTCTTGATCCAAAGGCACCCATCATGTACAATGCCAGCAGTTGGCGCACACATATGTCTACGATGTGATACTGACCGAAGTGAGTAATCCTCAACAGATTGAGAATCCCAACATTACTGAGCCTGCGCCCAAGGCATGGGTTATACCCTTACAACTTCAGCATAGACTACTCGCTCCAAGTAGTACTCTGGTGCCAATTCCAGGAATGTTTTCTCATTTTCCATGTCGTAATAATCAAATCCATTAGGGGAATTTTGAGGTCTAAAATGGGCTTGTTAAAGAAAATGTACAATCAAAATTCACTTTATGAGAACCAATCACATTTTAGTCGATGACATCATCCCTAATGGTTGAGGTGGCATTGCTTGTGTTAAAGGTACTTACTTGTCACATTTTTAATGGTGGATAAAAACTCATGGTTAACCATGGTAGTGCTCTAAGTACTTTTAAATACATAAAGTAAAATACTCATAATAAATGTAATTTCACACTTTTTGAATAAAATATTATTATTGTCATTTCATATTTTTTGAAAGAAACAATGCATATCCCTACACAATCTTCATGCATTTACACATTTTTCAATAAGTATTATATTTGTACATTTTCATATATTTATTTTTAAAATTATATATTCATCTCATTTTATTTAATATTACAATTTCAAATTAATTATAAGCTAATATCTATACATATATATTATACCTATGAAATCAAAATGAATAAAAATGTAACCTTGTAATTTTAGGATAAATCAAATCTATAAATAATATTATTATAATATTGATGGCAATACAAACATATTAAAATTAAAGGAAAAAAGGCATTTTAGTTTTGTATGATGAAAAAAGTTATATTAGTTTTGTATGTTGACAAAAAGTATATTAGGTTCAACATAGTTTGGGGCAAAAAAAATCTAAATTTCAATGTATATAAATCTTATATTATACTTATAAATATAAATTAAATTTATTTCAATACTTTTTTTTTTCTTTAATTTTAAAGACTACTCAATTCATTTCATTTTTATTATATTAATATTATATAGTAGTGTATATAATATTATGAAAAATAATTTAAATGTTACAGAATATATAATATATTATTTTTATATAGGATATTAATTGCATGTTATTATATAATTTAAATAATATAAATTTTAATTAATAGTATATTATATAATTAAGAATTTATGAATTTATATTTATTTTTATTTTAAGTTATTTAATTACAAAGGACAAATGCATTAGTTGTTCAATGATAATGACTATTTCTTGAAAAACATATTCTTATTTATAGTCACATCAATACAATTGTTTTATTAATTTAAATTTTGGTACAACTTTTGAATTGAATTTAACTATGGTTACATGGATTTTGGTGCAAAAAGTGAATTGAAAATTCATAAATATTATTTTATTGGTTTAGCTATTATTTTATTATTCCGTAGGAGGCCCATTTTAAACCTTGAAATTCCCCTAATGTGACTACAGGGATCTTCCCAAACATATCCCTCTCCAAAGTGACTGCCTCTAGGATCAAGGGCATTTTCAAATAATCATGCACCATATCCAAATCCTTTGGTGCCTTCAGAGAGGGTCTACGTGGCCTGACATATTTTGGGAGCCACAAGATGGGCTCGACAAAGAGCACGACCTCCTTAGTTTCTCTCACGGGTCTCTTTGTTGGGTCACCTATAGGAGACCTATCATTCATCGCTTAACACAGGGAAGTGATCTGCCTAGGCGACGTCTGTGACTTTGAGGATAATCCCTTGGTCATCTTGCCCTTTCCTTTAGCCAATGTGGACACGACTTCATGCACTTCGGGAAAAAATTCATGTACATCATTGGAGCCTCATTCAGTAGACGTCATAAGCAGCACAAAGTGATCCTCAGACTATGCACTCTCAGTAGCGAGGTTAGTGGCCGTCATTATGGGCTTGAAAATAAATTCAGGGTTACTCATGTTAGATGCAGGGGTCTCACGGCTATACGTACAGTTCACAGAGATAATTACAATGCGCAATTCACTCAAACAATAAAGGAACATAATGCGACTCGCTTCCTCACTTTATAGGCGATCCATGGTAAAAACGGTCAGAACTTCATTAATGGCACCTTACCCCCGTAAAAATGGTCAAAAATACTGTAAGATATCCTCATTAAATGCATAAAACCTGCTCCATCCAACGATAAAATCGACTTTTTACCTAGAGTCACTGTTCCAACGACTAGTTTTTCCTACTGTGCACTACCTCTGCGCTCATGTCGCACTTGCTTGCATATTTCCTCTGCGCAGTGCGTAGACAAGTGGATTCTATTTCTTCGGCCATATAGTCATTTTGTAGGCACAGGGTTATCCATATACGGCTTTAGTTAGCTTCCGTTGATGCACCCGGGAAGACTCTTGCCGCGCAATGTGGTCAGGAGCACCGCACCTCCATTAGTGATCTCCTTCATGATATACGGCCCTAACCAATGCTTTCTAAACTTACCTAGGTGGTACGCAAACTTACTGTCATACAAAAAAACCAAATCTTCTTTGTGGAATGCCTTCTGCCGAATTTGCCTATTATGCCAGGCCTTTTCACGCGCCTTCTGCACTTGTTGATGGAAGTTAGCAAGAAACAGATCCTCCTCTAATGCAACCAATTGTGATAGATATTCCTCCATGATGTCTAGTTCATCCATATTAGTGAATGTCGCGATGCGCAAGCTTGGGACAATATACTCCATTGAAATGATTGCTTCTTGTCCATAAACCATCCTGAAAGGTGTTTTACCAGTTGAACTCTTGCATGTGGTCCTATAAACCCATAAAACATAAGGGATGTGCACGTCCCAATCATTCTGATTTTCATTACATATATTTGTGAGCAAATTCTACAAGATTTTTTTAAAGGCTTCCATTGCACCATTTTCCTGAGGGTGATAGGGAGTACTCTTCTCGTGATGTATCTAAAATTCCTCTATCAGAGATTCAATGGTTTCATTAACAAAGTGCGTACCCTGGTCACTCATCAATATCTTGGGGCAGCCAAACCTAGTTAGGATATTTTCAAAAATAAATTGTGCCACAGTGTCTGCAGTACAATATTTTACTGGCTTAGCTTCTACCCATCTGGTTACATAGTCTGTGGCAGTGATGATGTAGCACACACCAACATTCTTCCCAGGAGGATTGATAGGTACAACAAAGTATATGGCCCATTTATCAAAAGCCTACAGGGCCATCTGTGGCTGCAAAGTAATTTCATCTCTGCATGATGGCTTCCCTGTTCTTTGGCATGCATCACTAGCTCGACAATATGCATGTGCATAGTTGTGCAGTGTGAGCCACCACAACCCAATGCGCAACCCCTTATGTGCAGTAGCTTTCCCTGCATAGTGGCCTCCTGCCACTCCCCTGTGAGCTTCAGCCAAGATGTCTTGTCTTTCATGTTCCAAAACACACCTTCTTAATACTTCGTCCACTCCCAACTTGTACAATTGACTATCAATCAATGTAAAATCAGCTGCGTGCGAAACCAACTCCTTTTATTGCACCAAGTATTTAGCAGGCGCACTACCAGTAGTCAGAAAGTGAATGATATCTACAAAGTGTTCATCAAACACTTTAATAGTGAAGAGTTGTGCATCAAGTAGTCCCTCCTGCAGACTGGTTGGTTCCTCCCCATTCTCAATGCGTGATAAGTGATCAGGTCCATCATTCAATCTACCAAGCTTAACAATGATTTCAAAATCATATTCCCGAAATAACAACAACCATCTACAAATCTTTCCCCCCCAACACAGGCTTGTTGACCAGGTACTTCAAAGAAGAGTGGTCAATGAACATCTTGAAGTGCCCCCCTAGCAGATAGTGCCTATACTTTTGCAGAGCGTAGACCATAGCCAATCCTTCCCTTTTTGTTGTAGAGTAGTTGTGCTTTGCACTGGAGAGATTCATACTTGCAAAGGCAACGGGGTGATCGATATTTCCTTTGCCTGCCTGTGCTAAGACAACTCCAAGTGCAATGCCACATGCATCAATGTGCACATGGAATACCTTGGACCAGTAAGGGAATATTAAAATAGGTGTAGTAACTATCTTTTCCTTCAGCAGATCAAAGCTCTTTTGACATTCCTCATCCCAGAAAAAGGACACATCCTTCTTCAACAATTTTTCCATGGGTGTAGTGATCAGAGCATAGCCCTGAATGAATTTTCTGTAATATCCAGTGTGTCCTAGAATAGAGCGCAACTATTTCTCATTGGTAGGGACCTCCAAGTTGATAATAAATGCAATCTTCGTTGGATCTACCATCAACCCTTGCTGACAAACAATATGCCCCAACAAGATTCCAAAATGAACACAAAATATACACTTCTTCAAGTTAAGAGAGATTTGATTCTTCCTTAAAGTGTTGAGCATCATGCGCAGGTTGGACACATGCTTCTTTACCAGTCCAAACATGGTCCAGTCATCGAAGTATACTTCCAAAAACTTAAGCATGGACTCCTTGAATACAACTATTACTACACGCGAGAATATAGTAGGTGCATTCTTCAATCCAAAAGGCATGACTGTGTATAGGAAGGTTCCCCATTCTGTTGCAAAAGAGGTCTTACTTCAGTCTTCTGGCGCAATCTGATATGATGACACCCTGAAAATCTATTAGTGAAAGAATAGGCCTCTTGTCCTCCCACGTTGTCCAATATCTCATCTAAAAATGGAGTAGGGAAGTGGTCATGTACGCATGCATCATTTAGTTTGCATAGGTCCACACAAATTATTATTTCTCCCTTAGTCTTCTTTTTCGGAACAACCATCAGGCTCACCCAATCACAATGTTCCACAGGCTCAATGATTCATGTAGCAACCATTTTCTCCAATTATTCCTTCACTTTCTGCTTATATTTTTTTATTTAACCGGTATGGTCAATGCTTGACAGGGCGCGCATATGGTTTTAAAGTGATCTTCATAACTCCCAAATCTCCTACAATTCCTTTGAGCTCAGAAAATTTTGTGGGAAGCAGGTCCTGATATTCTGTCAACAGCTCCGCAACCTTACCCACTGTATCATCATCCCAATAGTCTCCTATTTTGGCCAAGTTGGGTTATTCCTCTGTCACAATATTAACTTCCTTTAGTTTTAGAGGCTTAGTTACATCCACCATTCCTAACAAGGGCCCTGCAACTGCGTGCTCCCCCTCAGATTCTGGAATATTGATATTTCTTCCTCATTATCTTCCACTAACAGGTTCCTGCAGTTGACAATATCTTGCATTTTCACTTCCCATGTTGGCACAACACATTCTATCTGAGGCCAAGATTCATAAAAGACAATTTATTCTATATACTTTTCTGCTTCGTCCAATCCCTTTGATCAACTGGCCATATTGAAGGTTAATAAAAAAAATTCATGTATTGTAACCCAATTAAGGGTCCCTCGGCACAACTCCGTCTCCAAATACCATGCAGTAGGGATTGGTCCCAACATATAGACAAACATGTGAACCCATTCGGTCCTGGGCTTCTTATCCCAAACTTCCATCCATGTAGCCAGGTGTTTGCGTGGATCACCTCAACCACCAGAAATCTTAGTTGGCAGGGCAGTGGGTTTCTCAAAGTGTAACCACATCATTCTGATGCATTCTTCCCAATCCTCAAAGTTTCCTTTGTGAGTATCCCACCAATGTGTTGGAGTTGCGTGCATAACAAGATCGAGTACCCAGAACCTTCGCTCTTTCGGGACAAGCCTTTCCAATTTTTCCAAAAATAATACAACACTACTAGAACCATCAAAATAGGGTAATTCCTGTACCTCTGAAGAGATGCATCACAAATTTTTAGTGACTCTGAGGCAGTGTAGTGCAAAAACATCATGTAGACGATTCTGCCAGTTCTCCATTTCTCCATCTGAATATAAGAAACATGAGGTATCCTTTTCCCAATTCAACATCCCATCAGCAGTAGGGTTGATCCAACCCTCATCTCATGTAGTCAACTTGTAGATATGGTTGACATCATCTTCTTCATGTACTGTTTCTATATATCTCTCCCCTTTTGCTGGATCCAAGGGTACTATAACGCGAGTACCATTATTTTCAAAGATCATACATTTGCGCTTCAAGTTAATGATTCCCCCCATGTCGATGGCCCATTCCATCCCTAGCAGCACAGGGTAGAGGTCTGCATCATCCACAAATTGTATTACTTCAAAGTCTGCACGTACCTTTACGCCAGTAATATCTACCAGAACCTATGGAAGTCTCCCTAGTGGAATGATTTTATACTGATTAGCCATGCGTAGTTGAATGGTGGACCATTCCAGCTTTGGTTCACCCATATTCTGCCAGGTCTACTTAGGTAGAACATTTGCATCAGATCCCAAGTCCAAAATGACCTGATCCATCTCGTACTCTCCTATTTTCACGGTCATGCACATCTCTCGACCAGTTCTCTTCTTATTCTTGTAGATCTTGTTTACGACCTTAATATCAATTCGAGGCAACTCTTTATCCATGCTGCTATCTATCAGAGCCTGAAGTTTGTCTACTGCCTTCTGGTTATGCAATGGCTTTATGTAGGCTTGTAGGAAAGGTTTGAATTCATCATCAATATTCGCTTTTGCGATTGACTTGGACATGGACGCACCTGCATCAGAAAAATCCTTTCTAGCTTCTACAAAAGTCTCATTTTCCTTCTGCAGGTTGAGTCCCTCCTTTTCAGAGGCCTTCCTGAGCAATGGCTCTACATCAACCTTATTTCGCTCGTCTTCTCCAGTGGCAGCACCACTGCGTGTAATTATGTTTACACTCGGATCATCATCTCTCAGCTCAACTTTAACCATTTGTATATTCTGTGTAGGTGTTTTTTGTTGCTTCTCCTGCATTCTAGAAATCAAAATAGGATAATCTTCAATAACATGATCAAAATGTCTATAATACTTGCAAGAGTGTCTCCACAATTATAGAAAATCAGTTTTCCTCTTCCAGGACTTGTACTTGCACCTCTCTCTCCTTCCCTTCCCCTGGCTGGAGATCCACCACACCCAGAGGGGGATGCTGGAAAAGATGGGTCAGCCTGCACCCTATAGAGGTTGGCATTGTCTATCATTATATCAAAGGTGCGGAAGTGATGATCATCATGGCCAACTGAATAGAAAAACCTGCACCATTGTTGCTTCAGTTCTGGTACATAACTTCCAAATCGAGGGCAATGGTTTGTTTCATGTCGTCGAACCACTTGAGAGTTAGCACACCATAGTGTAGGAGTACCACTTGGTCCTGCAACATCCCTAGGTCATAATGGATTTAGTCCTCCTCCTTGCATGTAACCTTGAAGTAAGGTACACTTATCTTTTGTGTGATGAGAACTCTTACAACGTATACACCATACATCTACGCCGACTTCTTTTCCTCTGTCTCTGCGCAGGTTCTGAATTTCCAAGTGCATTACTTCTAACTAGTTTTGGATTTGTAGAGTTCCAAATTGGTCATAAGTTATAGGCGCGGCTTCCAGCTTCATAGCAACTTCAAGATCCTCTGATTGAGAATCAATTTTCTATTGATTCATAGGGCCGCGCAAGTGTGGCAGGATCATGGAAAAATAAACCATTCTTTATGTTGCTTATCATCATATATAAATTCTCCATCACTGATGGTGTGCTTCAATCGATGATCTGCCTCCCAGACAAATTCGTTTGGGTCTTGTTGGATTTGTTTTGGCTCTATTAGACATTGTGAGTAGGACTTTGGTTTTCTGAACTGATGCTTCAAAGATTTCTTGTTCTCATCGACAATGGGGTCAAAGTTCTGAGCCAAATACCCACAAACTAGTCCATCACACGACCTTCAAATGCCATGGCTAGCTACACCCTTTTGATAACATCAGTAATGAAATTTTGCGCAGTCCATACTACATATGCAACAAACTAGAACCTCTCCATGCCTTCATCGCCCACACCCTTGAAGGTGGGTAGCTTCATATGCGTACCCATATCTCCCCCTGGTCGTGGAGGAGGTGGCGGTGGGGTGTGACTTACCCCTATGGGAATTCGACTGTGCGGTGGTTGGAGGGCTACCTCTGGTGCACGTAGCCTCACCACTCTCTGTATCACTATTAGTTGGGTTTTTCAGAGTGTATACAAATCTCTCTCCTCTCTGGTTAACTAGAAATTACTTTTCGCTGCGCATAGTGCTTTCAACTTCGTTTGGGGTCATTCACTTGGTGTGACTGCACAAAATACCCTTTTCACACAATAGCATCTTAATCAACAGAGGCAGGGATCGTATGAAATTACCTCTCAGTTCTTTGAAGAACCTCCTTTTAACTTTAGAATAGGACACAAACTGATCTACTGCAAATTCTACCACAAACCCACCCAGAATGCTATCAACCCAATGGTCTACAGTGCGGGTGATGGAATTATCAATCTGCTCTAACTGTTGGATTAACTCAAGTGTCCACTGAGTGATATTATCGTCCTTCTAGGAGGTTTGAAACTCATCTAACCTTAATAACCACTCCTATAATTCATGTGAAAAGGTCATAAAGAAGATTTCATGAACCTCTGTGAAAATATAGTTATTTTCCCACTCTTCAGTAGACAACTTCTTACTTATGTTCTCCTTGATGGATAATTCACGTATCTTTTGTTCAAACCAATCTTCTAATTCAGTTTTCGATGGTTGCCACATCACCTAATCTCTCTCAAAATGATCCTGGTCCCAACAATGTAACCATTTGTTGGCTTGAGGGGTCCTGGCCCAGGTTCAGAGTTAGCGTGTAACCAAAAAAACCCTCTTACTACTAGCCCTTTCGGCAATGACTGCTTGCGCAGGCCAAAGTCTCACCCGAAGCAGTATGGGGGGGTGTTGGAACCAGGTTTCCACAACCTGAGAGAGAATTAAATGAATTAGGAACCTTCTGATCTTCTTAATACACAGGCTGACTTGCGCACTAGAAAACCTAACCAAAAACCCTAAGTTAATTACCACTATTTAATCCTACGCGGGCACATAGAAGAAAGGACTGCAATTCCTTTAACAGTTCTAATAGTGTGATATTCAGGCCTTATAGAACTAGATCTATGCAATTAACTTTCATGTCAATAGTAAAATAGGTACACATATAATCCAATCATAAATAACATAACTCATAAGCATGAAGAGAAAATACACAAAAATAGATCAAATAAAAGGATTACAGTTGCATTTAGTACTCAAAGTTATCCAAACAGATATTTATTCGCAAAATCCCTTACAGTCCTTCAAATTCACCTGTGAACACAACCAGCGGGGTTCGCACACAGCCAGTAGGATCCTTTTAGACATAGACACTTACACAGATTCACTTCAGAGCTCAAAACATACATAAACATCTATTGAAAATTATCTTATCCAACTCGATCTAGACTTCTGTTTATATCTTAGCCTACACTCATACTAAGGTTTGCAAACCGTGGTTTGAGACTCCTAGATTTACCCTTTAGCCATTACAACTCATGAAGGGACTTTGACCTGCCCCAAAGCCCCTTGACTGTGCATTTCTTAGCGTGCATGCCTCAGAACTACAAAAATTACTATTAATTACTCCAAAAATGTTTCCCTAAGGGACCTTGCTCCAACATGACCAAAAAGGTAGGTCATTGGAACTAAAGAAGATACATCCAGTGTGAATTATAATTTGGGAGTGTCATAACAACTCCTCGATAATTCTTAAAAGTAAGAAAAAGAAAGAAAAAATATTGTAGCATGATAAGTGTCTAGCCAAGCATACTACTAGGTCTAACTATAGTCTATAACCAAAATAGATATACATATAGCAGTGGTATAGATGTAGTTATACCATGGTAGAGTCCAAGACCAGTTATACCATGGTTTCAAAGTAGCGTTGTCATTATCATGTCTAACCTTATCTATATCTACCGCCTTTTCTAAACCAATACCCTAAGACTGTTATGCAACAACAAGAACAATAGAATCCTTCACTGCATTGTGATGAAATGCAAATCTCATTGCATATTATTTCCCCTGGACAAACTCACATTGAATTGCATCATTCTATAAATGTACACCTACCGAACTGTTAATACCCTGAATTAAGATTAACCTATTATACCCAAGTATTGCCAACAATTTTTTGGTAAAAGGAGCCTAATTTATTAGAGGTTAAATATATGATAGATGATATATTAGAAAGTTATTGCAAGCCATAGTATTATAAACATCTTGTTAGCCACAGTTCATAAGTTTGCCTACTAATCAAGCATTTCCATGTGAGCCATTGGAGTTGTAAATATGTATTGCGATAGGAATAGAGCCATACAATGTTCTTAAGAGTCTTTGCTACATAATTATATTGTGTACACATTATTGTAGTATTGCAAACTTTTTAGTTAACAAAAGTTCACTTTACTATGATGTCTTTGTGCAATAATCTTATGGATTATTATAATGCTAACTGCAAAATTTCTAGGTATTAATCTATTATTGTAGAACTATTGAATTGTTATTAGCACAAAATTGTTAACAATGTAGTTTCGCATTGTTGGTTTAGCATTGTCCTCAGGTGATTTGTGCACTTCTGAAGTGGGTGATTTTCTGCCTTACAACATAGAACTTTCTGAAGAACAACATAATGGAGATTTGGAGCTTAGAGAAGAGGCTTGTTGTGCTCTTATTCACAATGCTAATCTAAAGAAGAGTCATGTTGTTATCTGAAGGTTTTGTAGGATGAAATCGAATCTGGTATTAGAGGCTGGATGTGATTAGAAGAGTATCTAGTGTGGTATTATTTATTTTCTTTAGAAAATAGGTGAAATTATGACTAGATGTGCATTATTGCACACATTCCTACATGGTTTCAAAGCAACTTTGGTTCACATTCTGGAGTGCTGGCTATTAGTATTAGAACAAATTTTGGTATTATCTTTGACAATGGAGTTGCTAGTATTAGAGCATGTTTGATTCTACTCTTGAAAGAAAAAGTTATTAGTAACTAACAATGGCCAAGTAGATCAATGGTGATACAATGTGTAGTAAGTCATAGTGAGAATGTGCGAATGAAAAGGAAACTCAAGGCAAAAATAAGGCTAAAAAATTACAGAGGGGTGAAATCACGAGGTAAACCCTAGAAAAGAAAAGAATAAAAATGGAACCATCAAAATCATGGAAATGTTCAAATCAAATTAGCTTAGTGGTAAGACATTGATATTTCATAATGTACTTTACATACCAATATTAAGTAAATTATTTCTTTAAATCAGTGAAATGGCTAGGAAAACTCCAAATTTGGAGGTGTTATTTAGGATTGATGCATATATACTTCCTCTACCAAACCTCCATTGAGGAAGGTATCTCTTACATCCATATAATACAATCTCGAGTCAAAAGGAATAGTTGTGACCATAAACAACCTTGTTATAATTAGCTTTGTTATAAGGGTAAAGGTCCCTTAACAATCCACCCCTTCTTGCTATTCAAACCCCTTTCTCTTTGCAACTGAAAACTTGGGCTTATCCAACAAACCATCTAAGTGAAAGCTTACACCACTCCATAACCTTGATTTGCAATCTACTAGCAACCTTTCAAATTTTTTTTGCAACCCCAATCAACTCTAAAACAATACCTTACAATACTTGCACCACAACGTAAAGGTGTGATATTTCTTAGCACTACATCTAGAACTTGGGAGCTTCATTGGTAGTGCTACAATTTTATCTAGAAAAAAATCATTCCCTCTAAACTTTTTAACCTTACTCTAAACTTAAATATCTAAATTTGATCAATCTAAAACCATGCATGAATTAATTGAACAAACAAGTCATCCAATACATTGAGTTAGTTGATCTACCCTAAGTTGCATCCTGTTATTATTATTGTAAAACAAGGTTAAACATTTTAAAAAGGTAATTCCTATTAATGTCATCTCAAAGACTTTGCACTATGATATTCAATTCTATGTATACAACTAAAATTGGTTTTACTTGCTGAAAATTTTAATAAACTCGTCCTTGGATAAAACGTTGAGATGTTGGTCCTAGACAATTGTGGCTTGTTGGTCAATGAAAGAAAAGTTATTGTTGATGCCCCCACCAAGGTTCAAGTTGTCCAATGAAACATCCATGTTAGTTGTACAATAGTACAATCATTAATTTATTCAATTTTGAAAACATCTAGAGTGACCATTCCATGCCAATTCAAGAGGTCCAACCTGCCTATTGTTTAAAGGTCATCCCTACAGTCTGCACCAAGCATGAAATTCCCATTATTGGATTAAAAATATTAACTTTAAAACCATCAAGGTATTGGACCAAAGTCACCAAACTATAGTGTTCCATAACTTCTTGGTTTTACCATGCACTTCCTAGCTAGATATATGTTTCTTGCTTGGAGAAGTTGGTTGTTTCATTTTTATGTATCACCAACATTTTTTCCCAAATGCTATGAGGATTTTTCTTGGAAAAGCTAGATGTTTCATTTTGATTTATCTGCCATAAATGTTCCCAAATGGTTCATGGTTCTTGCTTAGAGAGGCTAGTCGTCTCATTTTGATGTGTCCACCAGAAATGTTCCCAAATGTTGTTTGTTTCTTGCTTGGAGATGCTAGTTGTGTCGTTGTGATGTTCACTGTGCGTTATGATATTTTAAAGTTAATTTTCCATATCCTGACATTTGAAAGGAATAAAAGAAAAGAAGAATGAAATGGTTTATGGTTGTTCAATTAATTATGAGTTAGTGGAATATATTAGGAATAGATAACTGATTTTTTCAATTATATATCATTGAATAACATGTTGAGTATTAGGAAATAGATAGCTTCCTACTTGTCTAATATGAATTTATTGTTATCTTCTTCTTCTTTTTTCAGATCTTCTAAGTGTAAAAAATAGTGCAAAAGTGGCATTTATGCATTGAAGGGTCATGCTTTCCAAATCCAAGTCGAGGAGTTGTGAAATTTTCCCTTCACAACATGGCAACAAATAATGTGCTGCATGGAAAGAAAGAAGTGTCCGGGAGAACAACAAACAATGAAGCATACTACATTTCCCTTGTTGAAGGGCTAAAAGTGGCTAAAAAACATGATGCCAATGATATTCAAGTCTTCACCAACTCAGAGTTGATATGTAATCAGATGAAAGTAATCTATTGTGTTCGAAAGGAAAATTTAAAACCCTTTTATAGGAAAGCAATAAATTGGAGTTGTCAATTTCAATATTTTAGCATCGATTACTCTGCAAAAATTCAAAGGATGTCTAGTGATATAATGTCCACGACATTGTTAAGCGTGGATGTAGATGTCAACTATGACATAGGATCACCATCCACTACAAAAAACATCATTGATAAACATCTAGATAGGTCCAAAATATGCGAATGGGTTGTTGTTATCATTTTTCTTGGCTTTATCATGGCATGGTTCTTTCACTAAAGAACCTGCTAATGTATTATTTTTCCCCAACTTATGACTAGTACGACTTTTTATAATGGTGGCAGATATATGGAAAAATATAATATATTCCATGTATATGGACAAATATATTTGGAGAAAAGTAACAAGTTCATGGTCTTGTGATTTCTATTAAAACCGGTGTTGTCTAATTGAGTTTTATGTTTTAGATTTTGGGTTGAATCTTGCAAAATATTTTCTTAAGTGGAAATCATTATTTAACTTGTATCATCATTTGCTATTGCTTATGTTTGTGTTGGAAACAAATGTTGTAAATATATAATTGTGTAACCTCAAGAGTTAAAGAATATCCATGTGATCATGATAGAGATGTACACTTGTTCCTCTAGGAGTGACATGTCATCTATCAGTTTGGGCCATAGGATGCTACAGTTTCCATCAAGGATTGTCACTATATAGTTCCAAAAGTTGCTTCCAAGCTCACAATCATTAATTTTTTCACAAGCCAGAAAAGCATCATCCACACAAAAGTTCAAATAATTGACAATTCAAGCCCCAACACAAATATAAACAACATCATAATTCCACACCTAGTGCCACACACTTGGATAGTACACTCAAAGTCTCCTCACTCACCCTTTAATGCAATGGGGACCACTGCTCACAAGGTGGGGATAGCTAATATTCATGTAACCCTTTAACACTACACCAACACCAAGAGTGCCACTCTTAACACTACACCAAGCACCAGTGCTAGCTCATGCTAAGGCCTTGGAAATGTTATACTAATTCTTTAGTAGCATCTCATAAACCCAACAAAGTTTTCACCAAGAGAACTAGTCTTTACATTGTTCCAATTGTAAACACCAATTTGGTGGTAGAATCATCACGCCAAAGCTTTAAACCTGTTAATGAGCTCAGGCTCCAACTCACAGTCAAAATAGACCATGTAGAAAACACATTAGGGATTGAAAGTGGACCATATGACCAACAAGACTATTGTAAAAATCAATTGTAAAATCTAACCAAACAAGCCATCCCCTAACCAACTTGATTTCACACCTTGAAGTAGTGATCAACCTGAACACAATGCCAAAGGAAAAAGGGAATCCAAAAGGACTTCACACCTTCAAGAAATATTTGAGTTGAATGGAACATCTTCACACTAGATTGACAAGTGATATTTTAGTGAAGCTGATGCATTGATTGAATTTTTGAGATATGTGCAATTGGAGTAGTCTATCACCATGTGCAAAAGTGGAGTAGCATATGCTAAGCTTGCTGGTTTTTTATATTTACAACAAAAAGGGAAAGGAAATATACATCCTACTCAATTTTTGTACATAGAAGATATAAAAATTACAAAAATTAGCATCAAATTAGAGTTTTCCATAATTAAAATAACCTATCCATATTGCTGTAAATTCTAGTTTTTCACAGTAATTATTATTTTGAGTTTTCCAACATAGGTTTGCATTGTTTTTGTTCCCATAGTGATAATTTTATGCACTATTTTCCATACACTTTTGCAAAATTCTAATTAATTTCTACTTGATGTCCTTATTATGCAAGTGCAGATTTGTATGTAGAACAACATTATTTTATTCAATTTAATTTGCATGTAACCCTTTAACACAACACAACACCAAGAGTGCCACTCTTAACACTACACCAAGCACCAATGCTAGCTCATGCTAAGTCCTTGACAAGGTTACACTAATTCTTTAGTAGCATATGATAAACCTAAGAAAGTTTGCACCAAGAGCACTAGTCTTTAAATTGTGCCATGTGTAAACACCAATTTGGTGCCATAATCAATACGCCAAAGCTTCAAACATGTCAATGACCTCCAATTCCAACTCATAGTCAAAAGAGACCATTTAGAAAACACATTAGGGATTGAAATTGGACCCTATCATCAACATGGCTATTTTACAAATCAATTGTAAAAACTAACCAAATAAGCCATCCCATAACCAACTTGATTTCACACCTTGAAGTAGTGCTCAACCTGAAAAAAATTCCCAAGGCTGACAACAATTTTGGGGTTCCATCATCTATGATCGTTATCATTGAGGGTTTCTATGCTTTGAGTGAAATATTATGTTCACTATTGGATCTAAGGATCTCTATCACAAAAGGTATTCACTTTGATCTTGTCAAGATGGTTCTGAGGGATATGTTAAGAGGGTTGTAAGGGATATCAATCATTATGACTAGGCACCTAAGGAAATTATTCATAAAATATCAAAAATAGTTTATCCTATGTAAATGCATAGGTGTTCATTGGCCCTCACCCGAAGACTCCTCATATCAAAATTGTGAAAAAATTCAGTTCTTTTTCTGGATTTAAAGAACCAAATTATTTTTATAGGTGTGGTAATATAGATTTTATAATGGAATAATTCACAAGGTTATGGAGGCAATGATGAAATCTATGTCAGTTGGACAAAATACTCCATGGCAAGCAAAGTTTGAAAATGTGCCAGCATCTTAGTATATGAAATTAGTTGATAGATAATATAGTACCTCTTTTAGACCCATTGAGGGCACATGTATGAAATAAGTTCATTAGATCAGCTACATTCTACTCAGACAATGCATGAAGGTGTATCACTAAAGAGTTACAAATAACAATTTTGGACCTGCTTTCAACCTATGTCTGATAGCATTTAAAATTTCAATTTTAAGGAAGTTTGTCAATGGCAAGTAAAACTTTATTTGGGAAAGAAGATAATACTGACACAGTGGCAGTGGTATTTCCAGCATGATGAGGCACTGTGGATAGGATGATTCACATGAAGTGAAGGTGCTGATTTAAACGAGTTATTACCAACTGTTAGGGATCTGTCATGTGTTAACGTAAACAAGTATGAGAGCTGATTTTCAAGAAGATTTTACTGCTATGTTGGTGTTTCTTTATGTGCATAATATCAACATGTAATAACACTGAACTTTTAGGGTTATTATCAAAAGATGGAGTGCACAGACTTGGAGCAGACCTTCACCTATAAAGTAGAGAGTAAGGATGCACTTGAGATCATCAGTGCTTCAAGGCCTTCATTATTCAGCAAATTTTTCTTCTTGTATCTTTTTCTTCATCTTATTTTTTAGTCTACTGGCTATGCTACTATGGTCAAGTCATTCTTGTAGGTTACTAAAGGTTTTCAACTATGATAATTATCTCATGTACCCTCAGGTTCATGTGGACAAGAGTTTGATCAACGATTGGATCAAACTTCAAATTTTGTTTGTAACAACTCTAATTAACTGAAGACATCTTCTTGGGTCAATTTGAGTGGTTTAATTGTGGAGAATTCCTTTACTTGATTGTTATTTTTAGCTGAAAGTTTCAAATTTAAGATTCATATCAAAAATATTAAATTTACAATGTGTTGCTGTTGTTTTGTTTGTGTCTCCTTTTTATTTCGCTTAAGGGCAATGCAATCATGAAAATCAGAACAATCTTGAGTAGTTTAGGCACAAATTTGGTCACATTTGTTCATTTTTTTGAGAATTTTTCCACTGATCTGTAATCTTTAATTACAGATTTTCATGTTGTTCTTCTTTTTGTAAAATCTACTTGTAGTATTGACATCAACATCTGTGGATAATTTTCTGCTGATAGTTTCTTGGTTTTGAGAAAAAAACTTGTGTGGTAAATAAAGGAATACACTATCAAGGAATCACACATTGGATACCTTGGAAATCATTTTGGAAGAGTTAAAGATTGACTACCTTGGAAATCCTTTTGGAAGAGTTAAAATAAGCACAAGCCAAGATACAAACAAATGTGATCAATAGAACATATCTGAATGTGATTTACCTCTTTCACATTTTGTTTGATCTTCGTAACCACAACTTATAACATTCAAGAGGGATGGAGGACTTGCATTTTTTTGTACACCACCACTCTCCAAAAGAGTAGATAAAAACAAATACGGGTGATTTCCCAAATCTCTTTTCAAAATTATTTTGAGATATAATGATGAATTTTCAATGTCTATCCCTGTAGTAGAATAAACTTAAATATAAGTTAAGGATCCTTGGATGGACCAAAAACACTCGGCCAAAGCTACTAAAATGAAATAAAATTACATTCAACTCCTTCTATGTCTCCTAAATTAAAAATAGCAACAAAGGTGTCATTGGGGTTTGATTTCTTCTTTGTCTTCTCTTTCTTTGGTTTTGTTTCCATATTTTTCATGTAGTTTTGTTTCCTTGTTTTTCATCAATGATGGATGACAACCACATCAGCACCATTTTAGAAAGAAATTGCATGTCTTTCTGGGGGCTTTCTCCTTGGTGGGTGCATCATATCCATAGAGAGTTTGTCTTCCGAAAACACCACTACTACAAAAATACCATTCAGAAAATGTACCAGCATCTCAGTATATGAAATTAGTTGATCGATAATGTAGTACCTCTTTTAGACTCATTGAGGGCACAGGTATGAAATAATTTCATTGGAGCAGCTACATTATACTCAAACAATGCATGAAGGTGTATCATTAAAGATTTACAAACAAAAATTTTGGACCTGCTTTCAACCTATGTCTGACAACATTTAAACTTTCAATTTTAAGGTCAGTTAGGTCAGGTCTCTTCGGGTCACGTCTAGGGGGCATGGTTTAATTCATTGACTTGTTCCCAAGTGTTTGTTCATAGGTTTACCAATTTTCAAGTTCTAGGGTTTATAACATCCCATAGGGGTATAGTGGCCCTACTAGAACCAAGATTGAGCCATCGTTAACATTGGATTTTCCCATGCAAATTAAGTGTTATGTTTCAGCTTGTTCATGAGTACATCACCAAAGTCCATCTCAATTGATTTGACTGCAATTGTTCATGGTACCTTGTTCTAGATTGTTATTCACCAGATCCTTATTATGTAGTTGTATGCATGAGTTCGGAGGTTATATCTAGAAATGAGTTTTTCAAGGCACAACAAGGTTTTGTTTTAGTTTAGTAGGTTTCCCATGCTTGATTGCATGTGACATGTAATATTTGAGGTAGGGATGGGAGGATAAGATCTCTAAAAGGGTACTTTTAGTTTTTCAGAGACTTATTTTGTGCCTTTTCAAAAGTTGATAACATTGATCACATTTTGTATACCCTTTTGGGATATGCATTTATGGCACTGTTTTGGTGGAAATGTCAAAACAACACCATATGGTCATTAGAAAAAACCACTATAACCTCTACTCAGAAAATGTATGAGGGTGTATCACTAAAGAGTTACAAATTCCAATTTACAGAGGCTGCTTCCCACTGGAGGGCACACTCCTTAGCGTCTCTTTTGGAACTGATTTCAACTTATGCCTGACAACATTTAAAATTTCAATTTTAAGGCGGTTTGTCAATGTAAAGTACAAATTTATTTGGGAAAGAAGATAATACTGACACAATGGCAGTGGTGTTTGCAGAATAAACCAACAATTCCTTTTCCTTTATTTTCCAACATGCAAAACAAAAGATGCCTTAGATATATATTAACCGATTAAGTACAACAGTTGTGAGTACATGGTATTTAGAGAATTTCCTCTTGTCAATCATAATCCATTCATGTATATATTTACAATTAGTTTTTCAATTCTGGCATGGAGAAGGGTGCATGAATTGTAGGTGATATCATGCAAGTCAAGGCACACCCTTAAATCATTTCCAAATTCATGTAAGCTTAGAGCAAACAACGAGTGAGCAAGGCAGTTGAGAGACAGTTTCATCTGTACTGGGCCAACATGAATACTTGACAAAGTTCGTTTAGTGCATGTATTCACACATCAGTGTTCGACGGTCTTTATACTATCCCTAAAAATTCCTGAGGGCATAGCCATGGGAATCATGACACATTTTTCTGGTTGGAAACGTGTAGAGAATATGAATCTTTAGGCATAGAAACATGAAAGGACAACCTCTAGGGGGACAGAGGTTTATTTAATGGTTGAAAAATGATTGTATTATTGACAACAATAATTAATGCAATGAATTATGCCCTATTTTCTTCAATATCAAAATTATTTTCAACAATTCCATCCTGAACTTATCTAAAATGAACAAGACATATAAGTGTTGTAAATTACCAAACCATGAAGACAACTATAGCTATAAACAAAATCTGCTACAAGACCATTTTGGACAACTAAACTTCGTGTATATAGATAAAATATGAAGTTCAAGTATAGATTCCCAGCTTTAGATAAGTTGGTACAACCCTCCACTCTCTCCAAATTTTTTATGATAATACTGGTTGTGTAATAGTGTCCTTGATCACATGCACACTTCTTTTGAGCTGCTTTTGAGTCCATGGTTTTGAGATGCTTTCGTCATGAGTGCTAATAATACTTATTTTCAGGACTACAAGAACCAGCTGGTTCTCCAGCACATAAGTGGATGCCACAAACTGTAGCAAAAATGAAATAAGTCTGCACTCAACAAATGAGCACAAGAAAAATACTAAGATTCACATTATTTAAATCATATATCTGTATATTGTATTGATTTTGTATTTCAAAACTCAGAATTGTGTCTAGTGCACATGGAAGAATAAGGAATATTAAGAATATTTTATCACTCAAACCAAATAAATGAAAGAACCCTATCCAAGTTACTATGCATTTAATTGGCCCATCCCTTTGGAAAGTACATGCATACACTCTCTGGAAAGTACTTACCTATTGTTTGTGCATACCTCATTGATTCCCATTAGAGTTGAAGCCCTTCCATGAATGATCAATCATGGTAGAAGATGATGCTTCTCCACTTGTTCTATAGTTATCTAGCAAAGTGTCATATGTTAGCGCAATGAAAATTTCTAGAGCATCAAGGTACATGTGCGCACACAATGAAATAGAGTGTCAAATGTACCTGGCATGGCAGGTAAGGTTGGATGATCTTTCTTCTCCCTTTGGTCTTGGGTTATTGCCATGGTTGTGGATTGTTTCATTTCTATAAAAATAAACATACCACATGTTAAAGAATGGTGATGACTAAATAATTAAATATAAAACCATGACTCTATTCAACGCATGAAACTAACTTGGAACCATAGATAGGGAATTATTTTATCGAGGACGTCCTCGCTTATTAAGGTATCGAAACTCAAATGGTTCATATTTTGATGGATCAACATTTAAATCAATTTCCAAACTATTGTTTTTTCTCCTGCTTTTTATTTTCTTTGTAGGGCTAAGGAAATTATTCTTCCTCTTCAAAGATGAATCAAGAGGACCCGACCCAGGTGTGAAATTAAAATCCATAATGTGCAAATTATTGGCTTCATCCAACAATTTTTTAAGCATACCACTGAACTAGATTGTCTTCACCAAAGTAGTAGGAGGGCTATCTAAAATGAAATGTACATGGCTATACATCTCCTCCCTTGCCAAATGAAGTGCCTCGGCATTTTCATCAACAATATTTTTGGCCATAAGAGTAGCATCGACATCTACATCATGGTTTTGGGGCTCTATATTGATCTTAGGTGGGTCATTGAATATGTTATTCTCTGCATGCTGATGAAGCAATGGATTTGAATTATCTGAGTGGAAATACAACCAATTAACCTTTATGACATGCTTGCAAATGTTTCCAAGAATTGACCATGGACATTGACATGTTATAAAATCCGTTCGATACCAGGTGGTAAGGTATTTTTTTACCTCAATCTGTCTGGCTTCTCACCCAGTTTGCATCAGTTACACTCTCATGAGGACAACAATCAGTATCTGTAATTTTTCTTGCTCGTTCCATTGATGATTCCAGCTGCTTTTCTCTCTTGTATTTATTTTGAAATCCTTCTTCTTTGAATATTTCCTTAACCGATAACAAGGTTAAATGGTTGTTACTAGCATATGCAACAACCAATCCATCCTCCAGGCACATTTTTTCCTTCTATCAGAAAGAAATGTTGTTTTTAAGTAACAATGGTATGACTCAACAAAATTATTGGTCCCCTGATTTGCATGAGGAAACTCCTGAAAACCTTTCACCCACATCCCTAATTGCAAATAGAACCACGTCAGTCTCAATATATCACCTTTATAGAAAACAAAAATGCATATGATAAAAAAAATAAAATTACTTACGAAACTTATCTCCAACAACCTAGTTCTTGTGGAAATAGTCTAAAAACTTCTTTTCATCTGCAAATTTGAAAAAAAAAATGACTTATTGCATCTTACACTTCATTGTTGAGAGTGTGTTTCATGATTAAACCTAACTCACTAAACATCTCATTGGATTTTATGGAACTAGTGGCCAACCGATTGAAATTTTTTAACCAAGCCCTCTGTACATGCCAAACACATAATATCACATCACAACCTATGATTATCCTACCATATCCAATGCATTTTAGTGTGCTAATTTGAGGAAAAAATGAAATTTTAGTTATATCTTGACAATATTAAAGTTACCTCAAGGTAGCGATTTCAGCCAATGCACCATCAACCAGGAAAGCATTGACTTTCCAATCAGGATGGATTTTGAAACACTTGTGCATGACATGCTCCAACCATAGTGTGATATCATCTTATGTGTTTCGTGATGCCACAACCCAGGCAACTGGCACCCCGCTTTGTTGTTCATCAAATGCCACAAGTGTATACAAATGATACTGTCATATTGAATGTTACATAAAGTCAAATACAAGTTTTTAATCATATTGAATGTCTACAACTTAAATAAGTATAGTCAATCAATCATTAGCATTTGACTTACCCCATATTTACTTGTATTCAATGTTGAATCCATGGCTAGTAAGCTATTGTGCGATAGCTTGACCATTGTCTCCAACATCCACTTTGTTTGAATCCCTATTATAAAAGGGACCTCCACACCATTGGGCTTGTGGTAAAAGAAAAATTATTCTCGATGCTTTTGATACCAAAGTTTTATACTCATTTCATCCTTTTGGTGGAGTTGATAATTTCCCTTCTCGAACCTATTATATATATTTACAATATCTTTCTTGCATAAGAAGAAATCCCTATCTCGAGCTGTCGCATCCATGTCAACATGTCTCTTAATGTGGGTTCTATACACTATATCAACAGGCACTCCAAAAAATAAACAACTTTCTACATATGAAACAATGTCCCTTGAAAGCTTTGGCCTATGCAAGGTCCTGGTATCACCTGAAGTGTCATGTTGGCGATGACAAGGCCAACCTTGCCCATCTTCATGTTCATACATATTTAAAGTTAATATTGCTATATCAATAATTTCATTCATAACCTTGACAATAAAATGGCTTTGGCAACCCATTTTTTTCGAAAAGGAGGTCCTTCATTTAGTTGGAGGATTTTCTCTTTTATCCTCTGGGCCAAATGAACAGTGATAACTAAACCAAAAATTTCAAGCGTTATTAGTACATACAAAGAAAGAAATGTGTTTTCAAAAGGATATAAAAAATGTAATTTTGAAATACTCACATTTCATATTGCAATGCAGCAGTAGCTCTTTGTTTTGGTTCTTTGTTTGTTTTTCTGTATGAACTTACATGGAGCAATGAGATTTTCTTCCTCTCCTTTGATAAAGTCAGAAACTCATTTTGACGGGATTAAGGCAACTTGATCAATACTATTGTTCTTTCGAATTATTTCCTCCAAACCAACTATTTACTAGAAAAGGTGATTTTATCTTTGAGGTCTTACACCTCAAGATCCATGATAAGATTTGGTTCACACAACATCCCTTCCTCATTGCAACCATCATCATAGTCATATATAGGAGGGCCAGTAAAGTTTATGTAAGACTTATGGAATTTGGTTTGAAAAGTAATGTTTCCTTTATATATATATATATATATATATATATATATATATATATATATATATATATATATATATATATATATATATATATATATATATATATATATATATAGCTAACTATATCTTTCTTATTTATCATGGTTATCATCCCACTTTTTATTCTCTAGATTGGAATCTTTGTATAGGTGCTGATAACAAGGATGGAAGACTGTTCATTCTCTTGTTCCATCTCATCATGTGGAAAAAGAAAACCAATATCCTCCAAGTTTTTCATCTCTGCATCATCTCTACCTTGATTGAAAGTTTCAATCTGAGAAAAGAGGTTATGGTTTTCTAAAATCTGCAAAATCACAGTGCACCAATTATTGACAATCCCCTTCACATTCATGAGAATCATTATCAAACTCTAGTGTTCCATCAAAGTACAGTTCATACGATCTACCCCTGTTTTGTTCCAAGAAAAGGTGGCTGTTTTTGTATTGCAGTGGCCTTTTTAATAACATCAATAGTGCTAAATTCTCCTACACGCTAGACTATATCTTCATTATTTGAAATTTCCATGATTACAGTCATGGAGAACTAAAACTTCAAATTCCACTATCTCTTGCTATTTTCACCATCACGACCATCCTGGATATCAACCAAAAATGAAGGGTATGTCTCTGTTTTTATTTTTGAGCACAATTCCTGTGTCAAGGAACTCTCAATACTGCTGCTATATTACCCTCCTTCCAATTGTCCTGACAAAGGCTCACATGTCTAGGGTCAAAAAAACTGTCCATTTCAATTTTTGGAGTAGATAACCCTTCTTCTAAATTTTTTCCTTTATTTGCATCAAAAAATCCCTTCTCATGTGACACACCGGTTCAATGATTTTTTCCTACATGCTCATCCCTAATAGCCCCACAATTCTCCTCTTGAACTGGAATACTTTGAGGAAGAGCATGGGACTGCTCTTCCTGTGGTATTTTCTTCTTCAACCCAATGCCTTTATTTTGTTCCAAAATACTGAGAAAGCCATCCTACTGCAAGGATGCCAACAAGTCTTGATAAATACTTTCAAATTTTTTTATCTTGAGCCACATAATCTGAGAAAGATCACAATCCCCATCTCTACACCATTATCAACTTCACATGCCAGTGTGCCACTGATTTCTCAAATATTTAGCCCTATATATCACTCTATGTTCCTCATTGACCACCATATATTTTTAGTGTTAAAAGACCTACAGTGCAGAGAGTTTCCTTGATTAGATTTAGCTTGTAAATTTGGGAATATTTCAGTGGAGTTAGTTTTATCAAAATGAGTGGTGGTAGGAATATGTGTTTTTGGGATTTTTCCTTTCTATTATTTCTTTGTTTTCTTTAGCCAGCTGTAGCGAGAGGAAGTGTGTTTGTGAAGATAGAGGGCACCCATTTTTCTATCAACGTGTATCCTTTATTTGTCAATGGGTTCAACTCGTACTGGTTAATGACTGTGGCAACAAATTCAACAGAAAGAAATAAGATTACCTCTACTTTTGAACAAGCTAAAGCTCATGGGCTTAATGTTTCCAGAACTTGGGACTTCAATGACATCCAATACAATGCACTACAGACTTCTCTTGTTGTAACTGATGAAAAATTCTTTCAGTTCTGTGCATGGGCCCTTGCAATACGTCAATCGCTAAAGCCCTCCACCATTTTTTTGGTTTTTAGGTGTCTGAATGTGCTGCCATTGCTTGTCTTTATAATTCTTGTGGTTGTTTTGGTTTCTCTATTTTGTGATGAATGCCTTTTGAATTTTTGGTCTCTGAAGCTAAGAGGTATGGTCTCAGACTAATACCAAACCTTGCTAACAATTATGTTAACTTTGGAGTAAAGGCCCAATATGTACAACGGGCTCAAAATGTTGGACAAAATCTCAACTCCCAGGATGATTTCTTCACCAATACCACAGTTAAAGGTTACTATAAGAACCAAGTTAAGGTAACACAATGTATAAATGTTTGTCTCTATCTCATTATTATGTAAAGAGAAATTTTTTTATATAATAGATACACAAAAAACTATTTAAATTTGTCTTATCGTTGTTTTTTCTTGTAAACTATATTGACTATAATGAACAACATTACTAGAGTGGCCTACAAGTGTTACACTAAAAATTGTCATCCTGACATTCTGCTATGTGTATGAGTTCATTATCACTCATACTTCTTCTTTTACAAGTCTAACATATCAGTTCCTCATGTCAAGCCTTGAAAATCAGAGAAAAGTTCCTAAAAATCTCCTTAACTTTGGTGTCGCACTTTCTCTATATCTTGCCTGCGATCCCGCACCTAATGTTCATGTTTTCTACGTACCTGAACACACTTTCTCTGTGTTATAGGTGCGGACCCCTGTAAAGATTAAAAAGGCACAAGTAAACTCAAAAAGGCTCATTTTCAGTAAATTCTAGAAGCCTCTAGAAAATATCTTGCGGTGGCAGAACCGCTCTTATGAGGTTCACGTATCCCTTACCTTATGGAGCTAACCCCTTGATGTGAGGAGATTATCCCTTTAAAGGAGGATTCTATCCCTTCATAGTTGGAACTGAAAACCTCCTCTTTTCCACTATAAAAGGAGGCATTGGGTAGCCTCAAAGGGAGTTGAAGCTTTAGAAATATTTGAGGTTAAGTGCTATTGGGATTCAGATTCATTTGACTGAGATTTTTGGGAGGAGAGATCACATACCTCTATCTGTCTCGATTGGAGGAGTGCAGAGCTTATCAGAGTAGAGGAGATTCCTGCTTCGGACCCCGGGAAGGCCTATTCAACATCAAGGCTAAGGTTGTAAGGTTTTCCTTCTTTTAAAGTTAATACAAATGAATTCATTTTTCTCAATAAGCTGTTAGTTAATTGTTTATTTCATAGATTCCTTGATCACTATGATACGCATGATTTGTGATGTTTACTATATAGGTGCTATTTAATGTTTGCTTGTTTGTGACTGTAGGTTTACGAAGATAACTCCTTCAAGTGCACGAAGGACAACAACTACTTCAAACGAGCATTGGACCTACGGTAAGTCTTTTACACCTCTATAGTGCTGTTTGTAAATCATATATACTTAGAGAAAGATTAGTTCATTTGGCTGTTTGTTTCTAGATTACCTTTTTGGTACTAGGGAGATCAGTCTTGTCCGCAAGATTGATTAATCCGTACAACAAATTGGCGACTCCGCTGGGGATAAAACTTGTTGTTTTTGGTTCTCTTTTATTTTGATTTGAGGAAAATTTTTCCTGGTTTTTGAGTGATAGATATCTGCCTGGGTAGCTTAGGTTTTCTCTGTTTTCAGAAATCTTGAAATCTTTTATGTTTTTCTTTAAATTTTCTAGGGATCGCACTTTGTCGTTTTGCACAGTGCGAGCAGTTTCGCACTTTCCTTGAGTAAACAGTGCGGGACCACACTTGTTACGTCTGGAAGCCTGCGGACCCTATTAAAATTTTGAAAAACTCCAGATTTATTTTTTCAGTTTATCTTTATTTTTGGTTTAGATTTTTTAGTATCTGCCCAGATTGACGTTGTTTCTGTCAAAAGCCTTTTGTGAATGAATTCCAACGATATTTGTGTTTTGATGATTTTCTAGAAGTTTTGCGATTTGGATTTCTTTTCACTTGGTCTTTGTAGTGATTCAAAGCATTGGCAGTTTGAAATACCTCATATTACATTGGTATTTTTGCCTTTTTGCTGAGTCTGACCTGATTTTGAAATCCATCCTTTATTGAGAAATAGATCTACTTGTTTCTTTGCAAATCTTCGAAAAAAAATTTGTTATAGGTTTTGAATTTCATTTTTATAAAAACATATCTTAGTGTTTTTGATTTGTTTGTTATTCTGGAAAATATATCCTTAGTTTACTGAACAACTAAGTAAAACATTCTTCAAAAAATATTAAAGCTTTTATTCAATTAGATTTTTAAAGTTTGTAGATCTCGAAATTAGTTTTATAGTTTTGAGTGCTTTTAAAATTTGTAGATTTCTTTTGAAGGAAAATTGTTTTGTAGTTTTCAAGTTTTTGAAAGTGAAAGGATTTTGTTGTGAGCTTTGATAATTTGTCTCATTTTGAGTTATTTTTGAAAAGACAAAAATATTTTCTTCCAATTATTCTTTATGCTTGAAGAAAGAATTGTTTCTTAAAAGAATTGCATTCTCCAACTCTTTCTTTAGCTAGAATTTCATTGAAAGAAAACAATTTGATTATCATTTTTAGGTGCATTTTTAGTGTTTTTGGAAGTCGAGTCTTCACACCATCAAAGTTTCATTTCCGTACCTATTGAATTAATAAACAAATCATAAAATTAACACTTAATTAAAATTCATCTAGCAATCTTTTTATTTTCTAGGGCTCTTATCACCAACGTAGCTTAGGCTAGTATCTTGGAGTAGGGAGTAATTAACTCTCCAAGATAGTAAAAACAAATAAGTAGATAAATCTTGCGGTAGGAAATCAATCCAATTATAATTGGTACAATCTGGGAAGCTTCTCTTAAAAGAAGTCAATCATGAGATCATGTCCGAACCTTTGAGACAATCAATTCTGTTTCATTGGGGAAGATAGAAGATTTTGCGCGCATTACAAATGGTAAACCTCGGATTAACCATTGTCGAGGAGCCTGGGGTCACTTGTCGGTAAACCTCTGATTAACCATGTCGAGGAGCCTTCAAGGGGATTGAGCTTTGTTACTCTGCCCTTGCGCGTGGGATCGGATCATAGACTGTTCCCCCAGTTGTATTTTTTATTGTTGGTAACCTTAGTGTCCAAAAAATTAAGATTATTTCCTAAGGTGACGGTGAAGGAAAGATCTCACTGTACCTGGAGTAGACGTTGACTAGAATCACTTGGACTCTCTCAGGGGTTCTCTTCACACGAGATGGTTTTGTGAAGAAACTTGTGCCAGTATGTTTCATTAAGCAGGTTGTCGGGGTAACTGTTCCAACTGCCCTTTCTATATTAAAATTCTACTAAGTTGGATTTCATCACCAACTAGTGTTTTTAGTATGGGAAGGTTACTGTTTGTGTGTGGTTTGAACTCTTAGATTTTTAAGCGTGTGATTCAGCTGTGTGTTTCTTTAGAGACTTTAGGTGTTTTTATTGAAATTTTATTTGTTTGCATGTGATTAGTTAATATTTAATCGTGGCAGAATTGCCAAGACAATCCCGGAGACTTCAAGGGAAACCCCCTGAATATACACTAGGTCAACTTGAAGGGCTGCGTGCTCTAGTATCATCTAGTAGCAGTAGAGTTAGATCAACAGAAATTGGAACTTCATCTATAGTTGTTCATCCTGATCATCAAAAACCCATAATAGAACATATTTATGAACCAATTTCAGTTTTGAAAGTTACTGGTAGTATTTCTCCTTCCAGTGAACTTGCTGACGAACCTAAAATTTCTGAACCTGAAACTAAACCTTCTGTTTTGGAAACATCCTCAGGATTTATTACACCAACTTCTAGCGATCCTGGTTCACCTAGGGTAAGAAATATTGTCACTGAAGATCTTCCATCTGGCCTTATTTCTATTGAAGAAATTAGTAGTTCAGACGAAGAGTTATCTCTTCCTGAATCCCCTCAGTCTTTAAATCTTAGGGAGCGTGAATCTATTTTCTACAGCCCTATTCGAACTGATGCTTGGTATCTATCATTGACAAACTTTTAGAGAATCCGGGTCTTGCTTTTTCTCCACCTTGAATTCCATTTCATCCTACACCCAGAGGTTACTATCTGTCATCTATTATGGTAGGAGAATCATCCATGTTTTCCCAGACACTGGAAGCATTTTTACACGGTGGTCCTTCTGTTCCTGCGGGATATCAAGCTTTGTCTGGTAATTTCTCTGGAGCAGCTCCTCAACCAATTGAACATGTATTATCGTCTAGTCTAAGTGGAATTAAAACTGAAACGTCAAATGCAGAGCAAATCTTTATGATGTCTGGTAATATTCCGAATCCTCAACCTCAAGGTAGTCAGTTACCACCTAGAGGGAAATTTCAGGGAAATCAGTTACTGCCTGGGGGGCAACCTCAGGGTACTTAATTACTGCCTGGGGGGGAACATTCAGGTAGTCAATTACCACCTGGGGGGCAACCTCAAGGTAGCTTTTTCCCAGGACAAACTGTGGAATCATATTATTTTGGAGGACAACCTCAAGGACAATACATACCTCAAGGTTATCAACCTCAAGGACAGTACATGCCCCAGGGTCAACCCCAAACTCAATATGCTCCTCAGGGTCCTTATCAACCCCAACTTCAGTACGTGCCTCAAGGTTATCAACCTCAAGGTCAGTACCCAATTCAAGGTTTCCAACAACCTTATGGTCAATCATCTGTTCAAGGAACTAGAAATTTACCACTTACTTATCAACCCTACATTCAACCAGGCTATGGTCCTTACATTCAACCTTCTACGGGACAATACCCCGAAATGAATATGGTGTGGGATCCATCCCAATATCAACAGCCTATGCAGCCTAATGTGCAGTTGCCTTCTCAACCTAGACAACCATTAGTTTCTGGTCCAACCCAGCAACCTGTCCAGCCTACTATTCAAACTCCTGCACCTAGTTCTGTTCAGCAGTTTGGGCCTAGTACACCTCAGACTCCGCCTCAAACTGCTGCAACATCTGTTCAACCTATAACACCTGTATCTGGAGTAGCTGTAACTCTGATTTCTTCTATCCCTGCATCTGTGCAAATCCCTCAAGTCTCTGTACCCCAGTCAGGACCTTCAGTTCAGACTTCGGTCCAGATGCCTGCGGGACAAGCTGGTACAAGTACAGTTGTGACAATTCAACCGCAATTCACGTATCAACCATACCAGGGACAACCTCAATTCGGTCCCGTTTCACAAAATCCAAATTATCAGTATCAACCGTACCCTGGCTATACTTATCAACAGCCTCAACAACCCCAGTTTGGTTCGGTTAATCCTGTTTACCCGAGAGGTTACACAATTCCTAATGCAAATCCGATTCCCAGTTATCCTGGGTATCGTTCTCTTGGAACTGGTTTGGCTACTCAAAGTTTTCGCGACCCTAACTGTCAGTTACCATTTATTGCAACTTTGGATTTACCTGATTTGACGCGGCTTACGAATGATGTAATTTTATATTATCCGTACTGGCTGCCAATGCCGCATAAGTTGCCCAGTGATATACCCAAATTCGAAGGTAAGCCAGGAGAGGATCCATCAAATCACATGATGATTTATCACCTTTGGTGTGCGTCTAATTCAATAATTGATGATTCAATTCACTTACGTCTTTTCCAAAGAACTCTTATTGGTCTTGCCGCCAAATGGTACATTGAGTTACCAGGAGGCTCTTTTAATAATTTCAGTCAGTTAGCAACTGCCTTCTTGACTCATTTTCAGTTGCCTGTTAGATACGACAATGGCAGAGAACTATTAACTTCACTAAAGCAATCCACGTCCACATATATTTCTGATCATATTCATGAATGCCGACGTAGAAGGCGTTTGGTGAAAGTTTACATTCCAGATCAAATTTTGGCGGAATGGTTTGTTAAATCATTGTTACCCAAAATCACTAAAGATGTAGCTAAGGCTGGTGTTGTTACTGAGGAGCAAGTAATTTCTCAAGCTCAGTACGTTGACCTCGTTTATACGCAATCAGGTAATTTACATGAAAAAATCCCCGATCTTCCAAAACAAGGCCAAATAGCTGTAGCTACTTCAGGGTCTCATGCCGCTGATGGTATGATTGGTACAGTAAATACTAAAAGCAAGACGAAATCTTTAAAGAATTCTTCTCATATTATAACTTTACCTGATTCCCCGAAAGGAGAATCTTCCCCCAAAATTTCTGCCGAGATTCATGTCGTAGAGACATCTACGACCAAATCTAAATCCAGTGGTAAAAAGAAAGGGAAGAATAAAAACAAAAAGAATTCAAAAGAGAAAACTGATAAAAACAAATCCAATGACGAAAAACGCAAACCTCGCTATCCTTGTTACATTTGTGATGAGGATCATTTTACTAAGGAATGCCCACATCGAGCAGAGGTTGCAAAATTTGTTAAAGGTTCACAACAACCTGCTATCTTGAAGGATCCTTTTCCAACTCAAGATAGTAAGATAGTAGGTTCTACCTCGAATGCCTCAGAAGAGCCTATTCTAATGATGTCTCATGTATGGATTGCAACGCGATCACAAGATTATGGTAGTAAGAATCCTGTTGATGGTAAAGAAGCAAAATCCTCTAATGCAAACACATCAACTACACCTCCTCCTATTTTTGGTCCACTACAGATCGAGAAAAAAAATCCAGACTTAATAATCAAACCGTCTGCTAATGGTGTTCTTCGTAAATCAACTTTCAATCCACATGCGAGAGTTGCTTAGAATTACAACATTGTTGAAGACTTAGCTATTTCCCCTTCAGCAATGTCGGCTTTGGAAGTGCTGTAGTCATACCCAGCACAACATAAATTACTTTTGTCTGCGATAGGCGCTATCGATATTTGAGATTCGAGCCTAATAATCTTCGATTTAGAGAATAGTACACCTCGCCTACCTCACCAAATGGCTTTCCAAATTCCGGTGTTAGTAAAAAACAGACCGATTTTTCGAACTGTGATTGATGAGGGAGCTTCAATGTGTATTATGTTGATCCAGTGTTGGAAATCGCTTGGTTCTCCTACACTCAATCAGTCTCCGACAATTCTAAAGGCTTTTGATGGCCGAGGTTTCCACCCTTTTGGTATTTTGCAGGATTTACCCATAGGGGTCGAAGGTAAAACCATAAATCTAGATGTGGAGGTGGTTGATGCCCCTCTAGATTACAACCTTCTTCTAGGTCGCAGTTGGTCTTATGCTATGACTGATGTTGTTTCTTCGGTCTTTCGGCTCATAAAATTTCCACATCAAGGAAAGATCGTTACAATAGATTAGTTAACTTATTTTTCTTCCAATCCAGCCTCTACAGAAACAATCTAGCACGTTGGTAAAGCGGCTATCCCTTACAAGGATGTTGGAGTAGGTTTCATTAAAGATTATGGTTTACTCGGAACTTTTTCCTTTCCTCCTCCTAACATATTGCCTTCTATCGCAACTATTCATATGATTTCGTCAGATACTGTTATGTTTGATGATCCTTGGGTCGTACCTTCCGACTCTGAGTTAGATTCATTTGATGGCATGATGCCTTTGAGTCCATTTGAAATTGCATATCAGGATGTACAGTCACTTTCCGACCCTTCTTCAACCAAAATTGATCCAATGAATGGGATCCATAAGGAATCACCTTCTATATCTAGTTCAGCCATAACAACATTTCCTGATCTTGTTCATACTGATGAGAAGATTCATGAACTTTTGTCTATTGAAGATTTACCATGGGAAGATCTACATCATCGATCTTCATTTTTACCTGAGCTGGATCATTTTGAAGATGATTTCGCTTCTATTTTTACTGCTGAATATGTCAAAGAACCGCAGAATCCATTGCAAAATCCTAATTCCGAGTTAAATTTGGAAAATATCTCTCGAACAATTCCAATTGACATTTTAGTAAAGCTAGGAATAATTGAAAACATTCATATAGGTGCTTGTTGTACAAAAGATAAAATTCAAACTTATAAAGCCCTATTTCAAGAATTCCGTGATGTGTTTGCCTGGTCCTATGAAGAAATGCCAGAAATCGATCCGTCAATTGTCTTACATGAAATCAAGAATTACCCGGATGCAAAACCTATTCGTCAACATCTACGTCAAATAAATCCTAGAAAATTTGTTGCTATAAAAGCCGAAGTTGAAAAATTACTTCGTGCAGGTTTCATTTATCCAATTCCTTTATAGGATTGGGTATCGAATATTGTTCCTGTTACTAAAAAACAAGGAACGATACGAGTATGTATCGATTATAGGGATATTAATTGAGCATGTCCTAAATACAATTATCCAACCCTCTATATCGATCAAATAATTGATGATTGTGCCGGCAGTGAAATGTTTTCCTTTATGGATGGTTTTTCCGGTTAAAATCAAGTAAACATACTCCCTATTGATCAGCCAAAAACAGCTTTCATTTGTCCATGGGGGACATTTTCTTATTGCAAACTACCTTTTGGATTAAAGAACGCTGGAGCAACTTTTCAAAGGGCTATGTCTTACGCATTTCATGACATTAAGCACATTGTGCAGCCTTATCTCGATGATTTACCTACTCATTCATCGCGTAGGGCTGACCATCTCACTCATTTACGAGCTATCTTTATGAGATGTAGGCATTATCAAATTAGGTTGAACCCACACAAATGTGTTTTCTGTGTAGAATCAGGTTGCTTACTGGGATCTGTTGTTTTGAAAGCAGGGATTTGTGTTGATTCGTCAAAGGTCGAAGCTATTGTCAATTTACCTCCTCCTTCGACTCTGCACCAACTCCAAAGTTTGCAGGGGAAAGAAAATTTTTTACGTCAGTTCATTCCTAACTACGCCGAGCTAACAAAGAGTTTTACCTGGTTGTTGAAACAAAACATTCCATTCTTTTGGGATGAGATCGCTGATCGATATTTTGATGCACTTAAACACACGTTGACCCATGCACCGTTATTGCATCCTCCCAACTACAACCAGGACTACGTTTTGTACCTCGCCGCCTCTCATTCCACAATTGGGATGGTTTTAGTTCAGGAAGACGAATCTAAAACTGAACATGTGATTTACTATCTTAGTCGAAATCTGCATCCGACTGAGATCAAATACACACATGTGGAAAAATTGGCCTTGGCAGCTATTCAAGCTGTCCAAAGATTTAGACACTACATCTTATTACGCAAAACCACAATAATTTCTAACTGTAACCCTATGATGTACATTTTAACCAAACAATTGCTAGGGGGCAAGTATTCCAAATGGATAGTTATCTTGCAAGAATTTGACTTGGAATTTGAAAAATCCAAGGCAAAGAAATCTTTGGTTTTTGCTGAACTGATGTGTGATTTCCCCTCTACTGATAGCGAAACTGTGGTGGAGGAGCCCATTGCAGACGAATCCTTGTTTCTTATCAGTACGCTTGATCCATGGTATGGGGATATTATTGTTTATCTCCAAACCCAATCTTTTCGGCCTGAAATCTCACGATCTCAGCGACGGAAAATACGTTTCCAATCCCAACAATATAATATTATTGGTGATGCACTCTATCGTCGAGGAGCGGATTCTGTTTTCCGACGTTGTCTTATTCATGAAGAAGCTGAGAAGGTTTTAAATGACTGCCATTCTGGAGCATGTGGTGGTCATATGTTTGGGTACGCCACAACCCAAAAGATATTGCGCGCTGGTTATTTCTGGTCGTCGTTATTCAAAGATTGTATCTATGCAGTCCAGAAATGCCACAATTGTCAACTTTTTGATCGTAAGATGCATGCGCCACCCGCTCCTCTTCACCCTATAATTGTTGTCAGTCCTTTCGCAACATGGGGTATTGACTTTATTACATGTAACCCTCACTCGGCTGGGGGGCAGGCATATATTATCTTAGCAGTAGATTATTTTACTAAGTGGGCCGAGGCGATGCCTACATTTTCGACAGATGGAAAGACTGCTGCAAATTTTGTATTCAATCACATAATTTCTAGGTTTGGTGTTCCTCAAGCCATTATTACAGATCATGGAAGTCATTTTCGGAATATCATGATGACTGAACTGACAGATCAACTTGGCCTGCGCCACGATAGTTCCACTCCATATTATCCTTAGTCTAATGGTCTGGTTGAAGCTATCAATAAATTTTTAGTCACTATGATTAGACGAATTATTGGTATTCATAAGTCAAATTGGCATTCCATGTTATTTTCAGCACTTTGGGCATATCGAACCTTGGTAAAAACATCAATTGGTTTCACTCCCTTTCATCTGGTTTACAGTTTGGAAGCTATGTTGCCGATTGAATGTGAAATTTCGTCTTTGAAATTAGCCATATAATTACTTCCAGCTACGTCTGAAGAGGAAAAACATTTTTTGTATTTGGCTCAGCTAGATGAGAATTGACGAAGCGCTGCAATAGCAAACGAGGCTCATGTTAAACGAATAAAAGCTCATTATGATAGAAGTGTTACCCCTCAAAATTTTTCAGAAGGAGACCTAGTCTTAGTTTATTATCAAGCCAACGATAAGCTAGGAGCTGGAAAATTCGTGCCTATGTGGCATGGTCCTTTCATTGTTAAGCGAAAACTGGCAAAAGGGGCCTATGAGCTGATAGATTTTGACGGTGTCCCTTTAGATAAACCTAGAAATGGGCTTTATCTAAAGAGATATTATGCTTAAACGTGGTGTGGAGATTTAATTAGATTATATTTCTTTACAGCTGGCGTGTTTTAAATTAGAAAAGCATGCATAGTTTAGAAGTGTGTTTTGTCACTATTCCTACTTATCTAAGTTTTACTCTTGATATTGCAGATGTCGATGTCTCTTCAAACTTACGTTGGTTTTGCTGATGGTGCTTGTCATAGTACACGGAACATTTCTTCCGCAGCTTGGGTTATTTATTCACCCTCTAACGAGTTAGTATCCATGCATGGGGTAAGCCTTGGTCAAACAACGAATAACATTGCAGAGTATAGTGTAGTGATTGAGTTACTATCTGAATCTATATCTTTTGGAATTTGGAGTTTGATTTTTAGGTTGGATTCTGAACTTTTTGTATTACAGCTCAACAGGGCTTATGCCATTAGAAATCCAGTGTTATTACGGTTATTTTTAAGAGTTCGTCTCTTAGAACGTGAATTTGATTACATTGAATATCAGCATATTCCAAGACATTTAAATACATTAGCAGATGCAGTTGCTTCTAGTATGATAAATCGACATTTGCAATAATCAAAACAGTAAATTAAAAAACATTCATAACATGTACACAGATAGCCGGTAAATAGTGATATATCATAATATAGAAGTGTTTTCAAAAAATATATACATCGTCTTCGATCATAGGTTGAAAATACCTTATGATCGGAAAAAATGGTAATACAAAAGGTCAAAGGTATGAGTCTACGACATGATCATCCCATCACTGATGGTGATCACGATAAGAGACCACTGCCCGAGCCACCCTACATAGGAACCTCCTAAAAGGTCCTGGAACACCAATCACGTATCTCTGTAATCTAAGTGGAATTTCATCTATGTTTGTCTCTGGAATGTCTAGAGTCAGGCGCTCTAGGTGATGCTCTAAATCAGACAGGAACTCTGCTGATTGGCCTGCTGGGGCTGGTGTGGCTACAGCTGGTTGTCTTCTTTCATAAAGCTGGAGATGGGTTGGTCGCCGTGGGCCCACATCTGTATTTAAAACTTTTGGTTATTAATTTCAAGGTGATTAAAAAACAAAAAAAAATAGAACTTAGAAATTGTTGAAAATGATTTGACTTGATTCATCCCACTGTTCCCCTGCTGGGACAGTCATCTCTTGGTTGTCGCGGAAATCTATCCCAGCATATGGAAAATCCTCTATAACAAAAAGTTGGCGCTCCAGCCAACGAAAATATGAAGGAGGAAATCGAACAATCTTGACGCGCTCAATACCATGACGGGTCATCAATGCAACCCAACAAACCATCCTAGGTTCTCGAGGTCGATCAACATCAATAAGAATGTTCTGCGAAGCTAACATGGGGATCCTCTCTAGAGAAAAGGTGACTACAATGGATCCATATCCAAAATTATTTAGTTTTCCATTCTTCGCTTTGGTTAGTTGGCCTTTTACATTGGCCAACACAGCTTCGCACCAGTTGAAAATGGTGCATCGAAAATAGTCTACAGCAATGCGCATCTGGGAACCGGTAGCCACATGCAGCGCTGCACTCCCACACAACCTGGTAACAGTAAATGCAATAAATTTTAACTAGGGACAGATGATAGTTTTTATGTCAATCTGTTTGTCCCTAGGGTCTGCCTGATCATTACAGAACTCTTGTCGAAGACTAGCGAGAGTCTGGCCACCTGGCCTAGTCCCAAACAGAGAAATTTGTTCACCCCTTTTGGACAAACCAGTCAGAAAATAAATATCCTTCAGCTTAATTTCGAGCCAGTGGCCGCCAATAATGAAACACTGGTCCTGTACGTTCCACTTGTTCACCAGCCATGTTAGGAGGTCTACCTGTGCCCTCATGCCCTGAATGGCCCAGAATTTATACAAACCGCATGCTCTTAATGCTTGCATTGTGGGCAAATGGAGCATTGCGGTGTCATCCACGTCTTCATGCTCACGTTCTCTCCAAATTAGCATATTGTTTATCCTACAATGCATAAAAAGATATGTTAGAACAATCTAATTTGAAAAATTTTGGGCGGCAATTGAGAAATTTAACTTTGAAAAGTAATTGCGTGGGGTCCGCAATTTGTTTTCATACACAGTGCATAGGAATGCACATGCTATGTGTGACAAGTGCGGACCCACGACCTTTTTCTACATAGAAAAAAGTCAAGGTCCGTAGGGCCCGTGTGTTATGCTTGCGGACCCCCGCGGGTGATTTTTTAAACATATTTTTCTCTTAAAGATGAAATCTAAAGCCTAAAAATGAAATGAAAATGGATGAAATACAAGATTAGGAGGTCATGGATTATCTGGAGTTGACGGTTCTCGATTTCGTCGGACGGATCTTCTAGAATCTTCACAGGAACTTTTTTACCCAAAAGCTTTTACTTTTCACTCTGAACTCGAACGGTAAAAATGAAGTTAGAAAAGCCCTTTTTATAAGTTTTTTCGAATAAAAGAGTTTCTAATTTGTTTATTTTTCACTTTAAAAAGGTTAATTTTGAAAGAATTTTTATTTATCTTAAACATGTATGTGTAATGTTTCAAGTTTTTGTGCAGAAATTGGATTTTTCAGGAAAATTGATCGTTTTTCAACAAAGAGTATACTTTTATCACTTTTTCGGACTCTTTCAAAAACTTACAAAAAAGCGAAAACTTGGAGTCCTCTTTTAAGCCCTTTTCAGACTCTCTAAACATGAAAATATTTCCGAGCACTTGATTATTCGAACTTGTTAAAGTAAATAAATGATCGTCCTTTTAGTATAAGTTTACCCCTTTTACGGACTGAAATGGACTATTTACGAAAAAGGTATACATTGGCTAATTACAGTCAATAGAGTTCTCTCCCACATTATTTTATCCTTTTTCGGGCTTGAGAGACTAAATTTACGAAAAAGTACACCCACGGAGTTTTCTTAAGTTTTTCTTCTGACTCCCTAAAATTGAAAACACTAGAAAATTTGGCGGAATTTCCGACGGCCAATTCGTTGCTATTCCGACACATAGTCGTCGCAAGAGCGACAGTTCGAGGACGGGAAAAATGTGGTTTGCCATCTCGTCACAATTCCGACGCACTTAAAAAGTGTCGCACTACCGACACTTTTTCCGTCGCTTCCAAACAGGCGTCGCTCTTCCGACGTTTCCCAAACCGTCGCGCTTCCAACGTTTGTAAACTGTTGCAATTCCGATGAAATGTGGTCCGAAGTTTTGAACGTCGCGTTTCCGACGTTTATAAACTATCAGAATTCCAATGAAATGTGGTTCGACATTTTGAACATCGCTCTTTTGAATTTTGTAAACTGTCGCAATTCCAAAGAAATGTGGTCCGACGTTTTGAACGTCGCGCTTCCGACATTTGTAAACTGTCGCAATTCCGACGAAATGTGGTCCGACATTTTGAACGTCGCTCTTCCGAAGTTTGTAAACTGTCGCAATTCCGACGAAATGTGGTCCGACGTTTTGAACGTCACTCGTCCGACGTTTTTATACTGTCGCTCGTCCGACGTTTTTAAGCTGTCGCAATTCCGATGGTTACAAGGCGTCTGTATACCGATGGCAGGTTTAATTTAAAAAAAAAAATGAAACTTTAAAACAGGACAGTAAATCTCCAATATTTGTTATGAATTGTGGGCGTTCCAATGACCGTGAAATATTAATATAATAAACCACCCCACAGCGCTTCGACTATAAACAATCATTTTTTTTTCACAAGAGAAAAAATGCTATTTTGAATATATTATATGAAGTAAAATAGTCCATGAACTCATTACATTTTCACATCTGAATATTGGAACCCAAATATCCATCCAGAAAAGTGGAAGTCCCACCCCAGACAATGATAGAAAAATACCCCATGTCACATACAGGGACATGATATAAAACCCAGTAACGGTCCACATCGAGATTATCGAAAATTTGAAAAAGCATCCAAATATGCCTGAGGCATCTATAAGAAAGTGAAATAGCAGTATGTAGAATAGTAAAGCAACAGATAGAGTACCGACGTCCATTGTTCCAAATACAAATTAAATTACCCAAAATCCTTGAACAGAGAAAAACGCTAATCATGTGAGGAGTGTGATATGTCAAAAATATAAAAAGACCATGAGACCATATCAATAAACCAGCAACATAGACCAACATAGCTAGTTTTGAAGGCAGAGTGATAAACATTAATCATTTTTTTTCACAAGAGAAAAAACGTTGTTTTGAATATATTATATGAAGTAAAACAGTCCATGAAGTCATTACATTTTCACATCTGAAGATTGGAACCCAAATATCCATCCAGAAAAGTGGAAGTCCCACCCCAGACAGTGATAGAAAAATACCCCATGTCACATACGGGGACTTGATATAAAACCCAGTAACGGTCCACATGGAGATTATCGACAATCTGAGAAAGCATCCAAATATGCCCGAGGCATCTATAAGAAAGTGAAATAGCAGTATGTAGAATAGTAAAGCAACAGATAGAGTACCGACGTTCATTGCTCCAAATACAAATTAAAGTACCCAAAATCCTGCAACAGAGAAAAACGCTAATCATGTGAGGAGTGTGATATGTCCAAAATATAAAAAGACCATCGGACCATATCAATAAACCAGCAACATAGACCAGCATCGCTAGTTTTGAAGGCAGAGTGATAAACATTAATCATTTTTTTTTTCACAAGAGAAAAAACGTTGTTTTGAATATATTATATGAATTAAAACAATCCATGAAGTCATTACATTTTCACATCTGAAGATTGGAACCCAAATATCCATCCAGAAAAGTGGAAGTCCCACCCCAGACAGTGATAGAAAAATACCCCATGTCACATACAGGGACTTGATATAAAACCCAGTAACGATCCACATGGAGATTATCGACAATATGAGAAAGCATCCAAATATGCCCGAGGCATCTATAAGAAAGTGAAATAGCAGTATGTAGAATAGTAAAGCAACAGATAGAGTACCGATGTCCATTGTTCCAAATACAAATTAAAGTACCCAAAATCCTTGAACAGAGAAAAACGCTAATCATGTGAGGAGTGTGATATGTCCAAAATATAAAAATACCATAAGACCATATCAATAAACCAGCATCGCTAGTTTTGAAGGTAGAGTGATAACTTGTCAACACATAAAATAGTATCATAAACTAGATACAAGAAATGTGCAGAGACATGTACTGTTGATATACGCCTCACAAAAAAAGCATCCATGATAGAGAAAACAAGCAATATTTTTTTTTTCCAATTGTTATGAACATAATTCGACCGTGAAATATTAATATAATAAACCACCCCGCAGCGCTTCGACTATAAACAATCATATAAACATGGCTTTACATTGCAAAAAACATGTTTAAAATAGAAACAGGGCAACATTTTTTTTTCCAAGTAAAGTTAATCTATTAACAGTGGGAATAAAATTACACCGAAGTCAAAAACATTGCCCGGACTCATGGCAAATTTGTCATAAAAAACTCAAAAAATTAAGAAGACTTCCCTAATATGAGGAAACCAGTCTTGAACGTTTACAAAATTCAAAAATATTACAGAGGTCTAGCATAGTAATATAATCTAAAAGCAGCCCAATTAAGAGGGCTGCGAAGCAAGAAAAACAAATTAACCAAACTACTTGTCCGACTCCTCGACGATTCGGCACCATCCTTCGGAAGGTCCAGGATCGCTAGGTGCTACCTCCACAGTCATGCCACCGCTCCCCTCCTGAAGGCCCGAATGCTAGCCAGCTTTTTCTGAGCTTAGACCCGCCGGACGGGTGTATTGTTCTTCCATTTGGGCCTCCTCACGGAAAACCACAGTAATTGAAGCTGTGATTCATGGGCGGTTCAGAGAGAAATTAAAGGAAAAAAGAGCAGTGTGTGTCGTGGGAGAAGGTGAAGCGCTGGGGAAATGAGGATCAGGGGAGCCCATACGGTGGCCAGATCCTAGAACCCGACCCCGCCCACTTCTAGTATCTAGATAGCGACTTGCATGATAATCACTGGACTGGGAAGAAGACTTGGTTGAGGGGCTGGAGGGAGTGCGCAGGGGTTGACCTCTAGTGCTCCCCCTTTAGCAACGCATCCTTTGACGCAGATGAGGCATGGGTGCAGTCTCAGGCGTAGTGGGCACAAGAGGAGACTGAGAAGTAGAATTTATAGAAACAGAGGAAGACAGACAAGGACCAGATTGACAGAAATGCAGATATGTAGCAAGGTCTAAGCAGCAGTTCAGCTGGCCACCTCTCCTTCTCGTCACAGTGAGCAGGCAGTGTAACCCAGCAACCGGCTCATCTGAAAAACCATAGCGAAATTCCATTTTACCGACCCAACTGCAATGCAATCGAAGGACGCCCGTCATAATTAATCTCTGATTATTAATGAGAGCCAAAGGCCGGATCATATTGGAGCATGTGGAATCGCTAACATGAGTGGAGGTCCGATCTTGAACAATGTTAAAACTTAATGCGATTTGATGTGAAAACCTTGGAACTTAATTGAACAACGTTAAAACTTAATGCGATTGATATGAAATTGCCACATCCATGTCCCATCGCCTTAAACACCATCGAATGCACCCGCATCTGGGAACAGGGCAACATTTGATTAAGGACACATGGCAGAAATTGATTGGAGCGGATCTTTTTTTTGGCCGCTCGCGTAGTGGAAATCCAGACCCGAAAAATATTAGGGCGAATTTGATAAGAAATTCGCGTCACAACTCTCCCTCTATACGCCAGCCAACTTCGGACCTGAAAAAGATTAGGTCGGAATTCAATTGGTTTTCGCGTCACAAAATTGGCCGACGTCAGCAGGCTATTTTGGAACGCGAATTTGGTTTGAATTATGGTTTATCGCCGTTTAAAGTCCGGCAGGCTCGACTTAAGAACAATTTTGTTTGATCCCATCTTATAAAATTTGTGTTGGTTTTCTTTGATAATACACATATTTATAATAAATCATGGGAATACCACACTAAACACGTGGAAAAGTTATATAAATTATTGAGAACAATCATTTTTATGTAAAAATATCCAAATGTGCTTTTGGGAAATAAGAATTCGAGTATTTGGTTCATATTGTTTTAAATGAAGGAGTGAAGTTGGAGCCTCAAAAGATGCAAGCTATTACAAAATGAACTATTCCTAAGAAAATCAAGGTTCTTAGAAGATTTTTTAGACTTACATGATATTATTGATAATTTGTTAAGAATTATGCATGCATTTCAAGTCCACTCACATATCTCTTGAAGAAAATATCGTTTATATGGAATGATGAGGCTACTTTGGCATTCTCTCTTTTAATGGATGCCATGTCTTCTACACCAACATCGGTTGAACCTACTTTCGGCAAAACATTCATAGTAGAGTGTGAGGCACTAGGACAAGGAATTTAAGTAACATTAACACAATAAGGGATATCATTGGCTTTTAAAAGCAAGGAATTCAAAGAAAATATTTGGTGAAATCTACGTATGAAAAATAAATGGAAGCAATATTACATGCAATAAAAATGGGGATAGTATATCATTGGGAGGTACTTTAAATTCAAGATATACCATGATAGCATAAAGTATTTTTTGAAGCTATGATTTTCATTAGAAGATTAACAAAAATGAGGAGAAAAAATGCAAAGTTTTAATTTTGAGATAATCTGCAAAAAGGGTAAGGAAAATTTAGTACATCATGCTCTTTCTAAAATAGAAGAGGCCTCAAATTTATATCCAATTACATTTTCTATTCCTAGGTGGCTAGAAGAAGCTTGCCATAATGGAAAAATGACAATAGTACTAAAAAAAACTAAAATTTATAAAGGATGGGATGAACTCTATGGAGCATTGGGAGTGAAAGAGAGATATACTTTGGTGCAAATGTAGAATATTTTTATGCACGCAAGCATATTTGAATAAACAAATATTAAGGGAGTCTCATGTCTCTCTGATGGTAGGATGCAAGGTTCCTTAAAACATCTCAAAGGATCGAAAAATATATTTTTGGAAGGAATGAAGAAAGATATTCAAAATTTTGTAAGAGAAGGTCAGGTTTGCATAATGAATAAAAGAGAGATAGTAAAATCTCTAGGGTTACTTCAACCATTCCACATACATATTCAAAGACTAGAAGATATATCAATAGACTTTAGTACAGGGTTACTGAAATATAAAGGCAAGTATTACATTTTTGTGGTCATTTATATAGACAAATTTTGTAGATTTTTTTTGTAGAGCTCAAAGTACATAAACAACAAGCCAAGTGGAAGAAGTGTCCATGAAAGAAATTCATAGTATTCATGGTTTTCCTAAAGTAATAGTAACAAGAAACTTTTGGAAATAATTATTTAATATGAGTGGAGAAACACTAGCTGCCATGAGTTCTACATATCAAACACAATCAAATGGTCAAACAAAAATAGTTAACAAATGATTTTAAGGTTATCTACAATGTTACTCTTTAGAAAGGCAATCTTAATGGATGAAGTGGGTTCCTCAAGGAAGAATGGTAATATGATACTATCATACTACCTATCACACATCTACTAAAATTTCCCCATTTAAGGCCCTTTATGGATATCCAACTCCTAGTATCTCATGCTTTTTGCAAGATAAGTCCAAAGTATAGGAAACATAGTCACATATGGAAAATACTAAAGAAACTTTGAAAATTATTATGGAAAACCTTCAAATGACATGAAACATGATAAAACAACAAGGGGAACAACATTGAAGTGAAAGATAATTTGAGGAGGTAATTGGGTATTTTTTAGATTATAGCATTATAAGCAATCTTCATTCAAGAAAAAGAAGAATAAAGAATTAGCTCAAAAATGTTATGGACCTAAATAATTATTCATAGGATTGCACAAGTGGTATAGAAGTTATATTTTCCTTCTTCTTGCATTCATAAGGTTTTTCATGTATCTTGCCTAAAAAAGGTTTTGGGAAAAAATATGCCAACGTAAATAGAACTTCCAAAATTAGATGAAGAATGAAAGTTGATTCTTGAACCACAAAAATTTATAGATAAACATTTTGTATCTCTTTGACATATAACCATTATGAAGTACCTAATCAAGTGGAAGAATATTCCTCTAGAAGAAGGTACATGGTAAAATGATCAATTCGTGATGAAATACACACGGCTAAAGGGTTCATTTGAAGTTTTGACAAAGGTTTTTTTATATATTTTATATAATGCGCAGTGGAATAGTTTTATTGTTTGTTAAGGTCCCACACAGTGATCAAATTTGAAGGGCAGGTCCGAATTTCAATTAGAAGGTCATATATCTATGTCGCCCTTCCATAATGAAAAGCTTTAAAAAAAAAACTTTTCAATTGACCACAATAAATTATTTTTACATTTCATTTTCAGAAAGACAAAACCATCAATCTTTATATTAATAAAAAATTGTTACATATACAACAATGAAGAAGGCTCCATCTTTCATTGCTTAAATATCTCATTGGAAATGTCAACATAAGTCTTGAAGACACTATTATAAGAATTTGGATACATACCACCGAGATATAGGAGATTCTTATGTGTCAGATTGTGTAATGCAATTTTGACTTTATCTCACAAGGAGCAGCAGCATGGAGGTCTGGATTTTTCTTATAGAACTTTTTTATTATTATTTGAAATGTTGTTTATAGATATGAATACAACAATGAAATTATGAGCATGGTGGACAATTAGTCAAGCTCATGATGCCAAACCATGATTATGTAAGTTTGGAATTTAACATTTTTACATGTTAAAGACAAATAGTCAAAATCACTGACAACTTAGTATGCCATAATTAATAATCATTCCCTGTTCACTTTTGTTAATAAGTTTATGTCACACGATGATCTCTCTTCTCTGGCATTTACTTGTATTGAAGATCACTATTCTAGGAATAAGGAGTTATTTTCTCCAAAAATAACCCTAGCCAAACATTGACAATGCATCAAGGATATTTTTCTATGCTTCATAAGTACATATGTTCTACTTCTAAATCATGTCTTGGAAGTGGTTGTTTTGCTGGAAATTATTCACTAGTTGGTTTCATACCAAAGTCTTTTTCTCATTTTTAGCATCCAATACATGAAAAAGATAATGGTTTAAAACAACATAAATATTTGAAATTTTGCAAGAATTGTCTGGCACACTTTGAATATGAATTTTGAAGTCAAGTGCATGATGCTGTATAGGATCAAGTGTCATTTGAATACCAAATGTTTCACAAGAAACTTCTCAACATGCTACCCTGCAGTAAGGATTAAATGACAATATTGCATCAACTATTTCCATAATAAAAGTGCATCTCGACCATAAGACTAAACAACTACAAATGTTGTAGATCTAACAAGACCACACAATCAAATGTATTCCACAAGGCCAATACTGTATGAAAAATTAAAAGGAGTTTGAAACCAAAAATACCTTAGGCAACTAATTCAATTAGATACACCAAACCATCAGCAAAAAGGAAAACCAGCCTACTCAAAAGGCAAGCGTTTACCTCCTTTGACAAAATTTTGAGTTCCGAAACAAGGGCCTTTATTGTCTTGTCAATGCCCCTAGTAATTTGAACGGGTTTTGCACCTGCTGCAACAACCTAAACAAAAAGGTTTCATTTCAAATTATTTTCCACAAATTTAAGATACAACCATTGTCAGTTTTGTATTTCCTAACAAGCTCATAAATTTTGACAAAAGAAAAAAAAAATTTAATACCTGATAGCAATTTTTTCACTCAAAAACTATCTTAGACTCAATAAGCCCAACCCAAAACTAAAAAACCAAACACCATAAGACCCTACAAAAATGAATAGATGATCTTTATCCAGTACTATCGACAAAAAGTTACCTTTACACCCTCACTTATTAAACCTTGTGCTGTTGAATTTTAACTTCAACTGCTGCAGCAACAACATTTTTTTTTGGACGTTGCTTGCACGCCATCCAGAAATTTAATTCAGCATTTAAAATTCCTGCAACTTTTTTTTGTAGACGGTCGCAACCATATTTCTGTACAAGATTGTATTTAAACACAACAACCAACATTAACGCAATTCACCAACCAGAAATTAAACAAACAGAAATTTACCCCCCAGTTTTGTAAATTCAAAAGGAGGACACGTGGAGCATTAATATTGGATCGCATGAAATTGAAGGGAATCTGAAAACCTGAAAACCGGACCCGAATTTTTTATAAGGCACATTGGATTGAGAATTCGCGTTACAGATGTCAGCATCCCATTTTGGAACGCAAATTTGGTTTGAAATTCAATCTATTTAGACTTTTGAAGTCCGACGGAAAGGGTTCTTTAATGTTTTGATAGTTTAATTTTATGTATGCTTTAATACATATGCTTTAAACATATGTTATATATATATCATATGCGAAATGAAAGGTGGGCCATAGAATTTAGTTTTAATTTTATTTTTTTAAAAAGAGGGTTTATTATAATATGTTTTTATATGTTACGACATATAAAAATAAAAAGGACAAAAAAGCTTGGTAGTTTTTTTTATAGACAGTACGTAAATTTTTTATTACACAGTAGTGTGTAAAAAGTGAAAGACTGAGTGTAACTTTTTGAGTGTGTATGCACAGCAGTGCGAAAGTGAAAAACACAGCAAAGTGTTTTAGAGACAGAGTATGTTTGTTTTGAACAGACAGTGAGTTGGTTTTATGCACTGCGTTTTGTAGCAGTCATAATTTTGTAATCCCTCTCAGTGAGGAATAAGTGTAATAGTTTTTTTTTGAGTTATTGAAGGGAATAGAAGTTTGTTTTCAAAGTATTGAAACTCTGTCTCCTGTCAAAGAAATTTTTATTTTCTCTGTGTTAGAGGAAAGGAGATTTATTCTCCATTCATTGTTCTAGAATTTTTCAATATTCCAACATGTGCAAGAACAACAGATGTTGTGGTTCCATCCCCAGCTAAATCATTTGTCTTTGCCGCAGCTTGCCTTACCAACTTGGCACCAATATTTTCAACTGGGTCCTCTAATTCAACCAATAAAAAGGCCAAAACCATAGCATTGAGATACATTTCATTACATTGTCAATAACAATAAAATTTGACTCAGCCATAACCCTTTCCTTTTATTGTTGTGAAAAGCTTTATGCATTACTCTAATGTGGCTAGTCCATAGGCCAAGTAGACCACTGGGTAACAAATATGTTTCCTTTCACCTTTGAGTTTTCAAATTATGCCTACCAAATCTAAGACATTTATGAGGGGGAACTAATACAACATTAAAAAGTAAACCAGAGCACACATCTAAAAATTACCTCCTTAGCTACTGTCACACCATCATTAACTATTTTCGGAGAACCATGCTTGTTCTCCAAGACAACATTTTTCCCCTCGCCCCAAGGGTGACTCCAAAAAGATTATCAAGTTTGTTCACACCGCCTACAAGACAAATTGACAATGCTTTCAGTAAGTGTGCAATTGAATTCCAGACCATATGCCAAAACAACCCTCCATGAAAAATTAAAATAACACATTAAAATCGAATATAAGTGGACAAGGAAAGATCCACCACAGTGAAGTTTCACGTGCAGGTGACCTTCCTTTAAACATAATTTTTTCTTTGACTTGCAATTTTTTTGTCACTGAGCCATCCTTGTTGAAGTAAAACTCCTTTTCCATAGCTCTTGTATTAACTACCTTCTCTCTGTCACGTAATCTTAGAGTCCCTCTTCTGCTTGAGCGATTAAAGGAAATGTGTGAAAAAACTGAAAGAGAAGACAATTGTCTGCCATAATTATCAAACATTGCACCCAACTTCTTCTCCTTTCCATTGTTACCCAATGAGGTAGATGTGGCAATTTTTGTCATACTGCCCAAAGCAAAGGCCATCTTCTCTTATCCTGAATATAGAATTGCAAGATCTTCATATTAGTATGAACCTTAAAAAACATGACTCCCATTGCTAAAAACCACTTTGAAGTTGTAACAGGAAAACTAAACAACTATCGAACCTTTTGGCAACTTCTGGAGCATTAAGAGAGAAACAACCAAAGAGAAATACAACCACAATCCTCATTTTAATGAGACCAGACTATATATTTGCATTAAGATAATAGAAAGAAATCACAACTATATTAAGGCCAGCACAAAACAATCTTTAACCCGTGTCTCTCGCGGCCTTTAGGTTGTGATGCTAGAGGTTGCATATTTTTAATTTAAATTCTTGACCTCTCGTGCCCATATATGAATGCATCCAATGGGATATCTACATCAAATGCTCCTTTATATCCCCAAAAACAAATTCCCTACTACAAGAGCACCAGTATTGATGGATCACCCCACACCATCCCACCCACTAGAAACAGTGAAAAAGGAAACCCAAGAAAACTTTTGAAATATCTCAAGATGAATATATGGGTGGTTCTTATGAATCAACCAACCATTTAGAACATCCTCATCAATCCAAACCATGAGTATTATGTGACGATATTCAAGCAGGCACTGAATTGGATTTCTAAAGCTATGTTAGAGAAACCCTAAACTCTCATTGAAAATAGGTGAAATGTGGCACCACTCAGAGATTGACATGTGCCAATTGGTACAAGTGGTAGACATTTGGCATGCTCAAACAACGAGGTGATGTAGGAATGACATGAGGGAGAAAATATCAGAAAAGCCCCAAATCTGGAGAACTAAAGCTCATCACCAACCTGAGATTGACAACTTTACATGATGTAACCTATGAAATCATAAATGGAGAAATCATAGTAACAATAAAGTAACCTATGTAACAATAAAGTCAGATTCATCTTGGGAGTGGTAATGGGAGAAATCATAGTGAACAACAGGAAACATGCAGAGTTGCTTATAATCAAATAGATGAAAAAACACATACAAAAAACCTACATAATAATCATGAATAAGCTTAATATTGAATTATGAACTGTAAAGGAACTTACAAAATGTGACATTACGAACCTGGTCAAGCACACAAGCAAAAATATCCTGGACATGACCCTGGTTGAAAAGTTGTATTGCTCATGATGCAAGAGGATTTGTACCTGCACTGCCAATTCAATCAAAATCCATCATTATCTATACAATAAATACAAGTAATTGATGTAGTATTTTTTACTCTAAGATGCATTCTTATGATAATGTTAGAACATATGTTGAAAATATCAAAACATACCTGAATAAGCTCCTCTTCGTTTCAAGAACAATTTATTGGAGTCGCATGAACTTGGAACAAGCCTCCCACAATCTGAAAGAGTAGCAACTAAGTCAACAGTGACTTTTTTGTTGCTACACTGGATCGAGGGAGGTTTGCTCCAAGATTAAATCACTCCAATAAATTATTCTCTACTAAACGGGGCCAACCACGTGAAGGTGGAAGCTCTTATGGCTCCCCCTCCCCCCCCTCACATCACTCTCAATTCCCCAATACCCAATCTATATTTCATTTTTTACTTTCATGAGCATAAAAAAAAATATTCAATAACTAATAAAAAAAACAATTCAACAAAAAGTACGCAAGGAAACATTGCAATTAATGCTTGACATAAAAATAGTATGATAAATGAGTTTTTTATATAATGCAAAAAACGTTCCAAGTATGGTAACGTTTGTCTTATAATAATACAATATTTTACATTATCAATTTTTCTTTTTCTTCTTCCTATTTCTAAAGCTCCTAATTACATCATCAATATCATCGTGCTTTGCTCCTGTTTTGTGCCTTTCGACCCGCACTGCTGACCTAGTTGCGTAGTCACGATGTATGGTCTCATCCAGTGACGGGGCATCGCCTACAAAAACAGATAATATTAAATTTTAATTTTCAGTTTTTAAATATCATTGAACTAGTTCGGTAATATTAATAAAAAAAATTGCAATGAGATTATTTACTTGGTGCACGAGTTGTCGTCGCTGACCTAGTTGCGTAGTCACGATGTCTGGTCTCATCCAGTGACAGGGCATCGCCTACAAAAACAGATAATATTAAATTTTAATTGTTAGTTTTTAAATATCATTGAACTAGTTCGATAATATTAATAAAAAAAATTGCAATGACATTATTTACCTGGTGCACCAGTTGTCGTCGCTGACCTAGTTGCGTAGTCACGATGTCTGGTCTCATCCAGTGACGGGGAATCGCCTACAAAAACAGATAATATTAAATTTTAATTGTCAGTTTTTAATATCATTGAACTAGTTCGGTAATATTAATAAAAAAAATTGCAATGAGATTATTTACCTGGTGCACCATTTGTCGTCGCTAACCTAGTTGCGTAGTCACAATGTCTGGTCTCATCCAGTGATGGGGCATCGCCTACAAAAATAGATAATATTAAATTTTAATTGTCATTTTTTAAATATCATTGAACTAGTTCGATAATATTAATAAATAAAATTGCAATGAGATTATTTACCTGGTGCACCAGTTGTCGCCGTTGGGACTGTTGCCCTGTCTTCCTCTCTGGTGGTAAGATCCTCAAGGGAAACATTCTCTGTCATTTAAAAAAAAAAGTTATAAGGGCAACCATCAAGGTATAATTAGAAAAAATTATAAGTGGTAATTAATTACCGTCACGACCCTCACTGATAGTAGCATTGTCGACCTGGTCCCCACTACAATGATCACGTTGCACGTGAGGATCATCTACATCTGGCTCTAAAACTGGGTTATTTGCCTCATCGGTAGTGCTGCTCCCCTGATTTAAACAAAGTTGTTAGACATTAAATTTATGGACGAAAATAAACATATTGAAAGGTTAATGTTTTACCTTATCAGGCATTTTGGATCTTGGGACCTACCCCAAGCTTCTGTGACGTTCAACTATGGCTTGATAGCCGAAATGGAAATTGATATTTTTATCTTCCTCTATAGTTTCTGTTCCGAAGTCATCACCCTACATTACATATGATTGTGTATTTTTAATCATATTTGATAGGATTACAAAAACGTTGGAAGGCGATACAATTAATTATAAGATGTTTAGCTACTTAATTACAATTCTTGCGGCCAATTTCAAGTAGCCGCCCTGGCCTAGCTTGTGATAGCCCTTTTTTCAATCCTAGCTTTGGTTGCCTTTGAGGTGTCAGGCAACCTAGCATCAAAAGATTAAAGTCAGATATGACGTAGCACACTTTTATTTTAGACATAGAGAAAATTAAAGCTATTGAATTAAAGTTGTAATTTACCTTGCGGGTCGAGTTGGCATTTTTCCTTCTTTCTTTGCCCTTTTCTCTTTTCCGTCATGGATGAGTGCTCTCCACTCACTCTTTGGAACTGCGAGAGGATGCTCATATCTAGGGTTAAATTTCAATTGCGTCCTATAGGTGTCCCTGGTATATTTCAAATATTTTCCGGCTACCCGAGCCACCGCTATTCTGTCAAATGTGTCGACCCCAAAAAGGGCTTCTAGATAATCTAGAAGTTATTTTTTCAAGTTGGACTTCTGGGAATTCCACCCTGTGCATATGGTTGGTCCAAAAATTACCAACTCATGGCTCTCCAGAAACCTGTAGAACTCATTGTTTCCTACACAGAAACAAAAAAGAAAAGAAAACGATATTATCATTAATTTAAAAATAAAAATCATGATAAATATGTTTTAGATAAAGTACATGAAATAGTTAAAATATTAAAATTTACCTGGGAGTTGTACGTGCTTTATAGGGACACCTTCATCGTTCACCAACAACGTGCCATTAATAGTCCCTGTGGAGCTGACACGTGTAGCTCCAGGAAATGCAATAATGTAGTTGGACATATCAGCCTCATCATTGCCAACACGTTCAGTGGTTGGCTGGGTGTCTGCTTGGGCAGGGTGTGTTTCTTGGCTGGCACCTAAAGGAGTAGAAGTTGTACGAGAGGGTTGATGGGCAATCTCTTGCCCTTGTGTCCCACTACCACCAACACTGGGTTCAGCAAGTGCTCGAAAAAGCTACATACAAAAGAACTTTTTGTTAGTTTAGTCAATGTAAAAATTAAAAATCAAACTATCACAATTCATCTCATGCAGAACAAAAAAAATATCCTTTTGACTTTTTATTATTACTTGATATGTTTCTAGATGGCTCATAAGTTTTTTATCCTCTCTTCTGTTTCAGGTGTTTGAGGCGCATCTATCAAAGTATTAAATTCCGACCTTGCATCTCGTGCCTTTTTTCGCAACAAGAACACTAGAGATAAGGATGAAGAAAGCTCTTCCTCAAAGAGGGAATCATCAAGCGTACCATGGCTAGGTGTCTGCATATTTGAACAAAATTAATATTATTTCAATTATGTAAATAACTAAAATACTTGAAGATAGAGCAATGTTGGCACTTTACATGTTCTTCCGCTGGCCTCTTTCCACGATCATCCCGTCTCGGGGTTGTTCTTGCACTGCTCTGATCAGTCTGCCACATTGCAATAAAATTATAAATGTAAAAACTTGAAAACAATATCTAGCTTGAAAACACAAAATGAAAACTGAAATAATTTCTAATAAGACACCAGAAGACAGAGTTAGAGTTTCAAATATGCCTTGCATTGAATTCAGTCCTGGAAACATGTCATTGCACATTAAGGCACCCAAACAAGAGACGAGTTGACAATGAAGACCTTATTAAATATATTGTTGGAGCAACTTCTAGTAAAATTGTTGTGAAGACCTTGAGGGAATTTTTGGAGCAACATTGTTGAAGCTGATGTTATAGCATTGTTGGAGACGATCTTGAAGGGCCTTGAAGTGAAGCTTTTGGAGCAACTATTGAAAAATCCTTAGAGCATTTAAGTAAGGCACTTTCTATATTCCATCACCTTTTTCCTTTCAATATCCTTTAAAATATTTTGTTGATATTTAATGTTTGAAACTATGTTGCCAGGAAACATTGGCTCGGGGACAGGGACGGGGACGGGGACGACATTTTTTGAAACAGGGTGCGTGGGTTCATCTAGGTATTTTTATATTAATATATATTATAATTTATATATCATATATAATACTATATTTTCTAAATTATAATTTATAAATTATAAATTTAATGACACTAATATAGTAATTTGTAAATTACTCATAATTTATAAACTTTAAACTTTAAAGATTTAAACATGCACATCATTCAACATTCAAGTTTCAACATTCACATGTGACATTTGTCATTGAAATTTCAAAATTTCTAGTTTGATAATATCATGATTCATATATGATATCAAGTGCAAATTGGAGCTCAGTTTACATATTAATAACTTATAATAAATTAGAATCATGATTCAAAATTTCAAAATATATGTCCATTGTCATACTAAATTCAAAATTTGCCTCAAGGCATCTCCAAATGGAAAACTGTAAACATGAGCTAGGAAATTTTGATATACTAAAATAAAAATAGCTAAAGCCTAATAGTGAGCAATGGCTTCCTCAAGCCATATCATCAGCATCCATGTCATCAGCATCACTTAGATCTTCACTTAGCATGCTCTCCAAGTAGGAATCACTCTCATCTTGAGGCTCTAGCTCATCCATAGCAATTTGAGGATGGATGCTTGTGGTAAGTCTGCACTTTCGCTGGGTAAGTTATGAATTTATGATTCATGGATAGGTAGGTATGTTTTAAGGTTTAAATTTTTATTTTTTTTTAAGGTTTAACTTCCCCCTTTATAATTTACTATAGCCTATGGGTTTGGATAGGCTACTTTGTCCTCCCTTGGGAAATTTAATTATAAGAGAACATTACAATTGGAATATTGTTCACTTCCACTACTGTTTTGTATAATATTTCATAGTAGTTCCAAGGCAGAAAATTCACAGAATTAAGATCCAGGAAACCTCTGGTTAAGAGATTAAATTTCTGTTACATTTAAAGTCAAAGCCAACAGAAATTTCTTCGCTAGTAACTACTCTGTCTAAGCCATGCCTAGTATGATAGATATGCTATTTGTCCAGTTTTGCATCATAGTCATAGTAGCTACAGCACCTTTGGTGTGAACAAATAATCCTTCTTGGAAATTAGGCTGTGTATGTCCAGATTGTATTCGATCAACCCCATGCCAATAAACCTGTAGGAAGCATTTTATACATCTAATATAACAGAGCTGTAACTTTAATGTCTAAGACTTCTTTACCATTAAAAAATAGACATGTTTATTTCTGAGGTTTGATCTTTCTAAATATGCCAAACCAATTCATCCAAATAGCATACCAATTCATTTGAATCATTTAAGTTTTAACTCTTAAGTTTTAAAATTTAATTGTAATTTGTATGTTTTAAAAAATAGTTAGAAACAATACCATTTAAAAACTAGGGTTCTCAGTCCTTGGCTTTCCTTCACCTGGGCCTAGGGGCACACTAGAATAATTTCACACTAAATCATGCAAACTTAAAAGTAACTTAATAGATCCATAAAGTAATAATAATCATAATTCCTAATTTCCTATTGTACGATATGATGCAAATTATTCAAACATGAAGCAATGAAGACATGCAATGTCTGAATTTCAAGATTGATGAACCAATATAAGAAGTTAGAAACTACAACTTTGATTCAATACTTTGTGTCCTAACTCCAGGAATGAATCTAGTTTGTAGTACAGAACATGCATCGTGTATTATCAATTCTTAATTGACAACAACTAAAGGACATCTACCTCATCAATTCCTTCCCATTTTGTGTTTTTATGTTATATTCCTTATAAAAGTGTCAAAATTCTCTCAAAGTAAGCAACCACTGAATAAAATAAAAAATAGTTGAGATATGATTGAGAAATGGTCATTTATTTCTTGAAAGGATCTTCACGATTTCTTTGGTTTTTTTTCATCTCAAGAAACAAGAAATGACCTAAGAAACTATTTTGATGTAATATAAGAAACAACACGGTGCAATGGCCATTTTCAAAGCCAAATGATGTCCATTGAGGACATGGCCTTTATTTGGTTCCTGTTTCATAGGAGCTTCGGGTAGAAATGGAACTTTGTTGTACCATTTCCAGTAGTAAAAAAGGAAAACCTTCTTTTTCCATGGGAAATAATTTACCTTTCTTTTTTCAAGATAATCTAAATCACAAAAAATATGAACTATACTGCACACATTCTTGGATAATGTGAAAGTGGAAAAGGAATACCCCACACAAGTGATGCACACATGTACATTTGAACACTAATAGATTTTTGTAGTTGAAATGCAATGCTTGTTTTAATTTAAATGTAGGGTTTTTAAAGCAGGGAGAAATAATGGTTGCCATATTAATAAGCGTTTCTTTGGGAAAAATTTAAATCTTGTATTGGGTGATGAAGATAATAGAGGGTATTGAATCTTCATTCTTGACATCTAGAGAGAACCCTACAGCCTAACACAATCCAATGGAATTGAACAAAAAACCCCAAATAGAGTCAACCCTACTATAGGAGGAAGGGCCTGCAGTAAGAACTTACCATTTTGCAAGAGCTGAGGGCGAATGCTGTTTTGCAAGAGTTGAGGGCAAATGCTGAGGGCGAATGCTGTTCTGCAAGAGTTGAGGGTGAATGCCGAGGGCGAATGCTGTTCTGCAAGAGTTGAGGGTGAATGCTGAGGGCGAATGCTGTTCTGCAAGAGCTCAGGGCGAATGCTGAGGGTGAATGTTGTTCTGTAAGAGCTCAGGGTGAATGCCGAGGGCGAATGCTATTCTGCAAGAGCTCAGGGTGAATGCTGAGGGCGAATGCTATTCTGCAAGAGCTGAGGGCAAATGCTGAGGGTGAATGTTGTTCTGCAAGAGCTGAGGGCAAATGCTGAGGGAAAATGTTGTTCTGCAGGAGTTGAGGGCGAATGCTGTTCTGCAAGAGCGGAGGGCGAATGCGCGTGTGATATCAGACGTTAATGTAGCTATTGCGACAGATATAAGTTTCGTATTTTTAATAAAATCATTTTTATGTAGCGTGCATATAAGTTTCATATTTTTATGTAGCGTGCATATAAGTGTCATTATACCGACGACAGAAAAAGCGTCGCTATTGCGACGGATGCCTCCAAACGTCGCAATTGCGACACTTAGACATTGTGTCGCACTTGCGACATTTGGAGGCAGTCGTTGCAATAGCGACGCTTTGGGGCATAGTGTCGCAATTGCGATGTCTTCCTCCAAACATCGCAATTGCGACACTTTGTCTAAGTGTTGGTATTGCGACACTTTTCTATAAACGTCAGTATAGCGACGGTTTCGCGCGGGATTGAAAAAATTTGGGGAAATTTCTGACATTTGGTCAAAAGCGTCGGAATTTCCCCCAAATGTAGTAGTGAAAACACTGAGTTTCTCCTATACTGGACTCGTTAAAATTTAACAGTAAAGGACCTGTTCAATTCTAAAATAGGAACGAACCACTCCTTCTTAGGGTTCGAATCTTAAACTAAGTTGGACTCATCCGAAGGATGAGCTTATAAACAAGAAAATGTTATCCTCCTCAAGCTTTTCAAAAATAAAGAGGTACTTGCCAGAAATGATGAGGGAAAAGAGAGAAAAATGGACTTGTTTGTTGTATTTTGATTTTTTGAAAATCCAGTTAACCACTCTTGAACACGACACTTTTTGTCCACCTGGGTTGGGAAATCCTTTACCTAACAGTTAATCAAACCACATTGAAAGTCTTCAGCCGGTTTCTGGGTATTAGCTTTGGGTTAATTGTCACCAAACCATCTGCAGTGTTGTTATGTGTTCAAGAGGATAGTTCAAATAAACCATTCATCTGCAAAATATCTGTCATTCATTTTTGACCATCCCTGAGTTAGTCCTTGCCAATATATTTTCAAAAATTAATCTATGATTTCGTGTTGTGGGCTTCCCTACGACGGATCGCTTTCTATCGATGATAGCTCATTACCTAGGAAGTGATATAGAAATCATCAGTACCTTGAAATCTGCATGCCTCAATGGCAGATTTCTCGCCTTCGACGACAGGTTGCATCATTGACCTTCGATTGAATGATTTTGTGACATGTTTGACTTCAGATCATTCATTCACATTTCATGGATTGTACTGAGTACTTTGAGAGCCATTGACATTACTGGTGGTTACTCTCACACTTGTTAACAGTTTACATCATTGACTGGTAATCAAGTGGTTTCTGCCATGTTCGACTTCAACACATTCATTCACATGGATAGAATCGTATTAGTTTGAGATGCAGAAATCAAGACCCTAGATCTAGTTTCTACCATCCAGGCTACGAGGAATTTTGTTATCATTTATACAATGGACTATTCATAAACAGATGGCTGTGTCCATACTGTGTCTACACATGTCTATACTGTGATGTATTCAAAATCATTCCTGTATCAGAATAGTTTGAATCAGTTTCTAGTTAGTTTTGATCTGAGTATGGGAATGCCCACCTCAGCGATGATATGTATACATATATATTTTGCATTGAATGTTTTTACAGGTTCCGACTAGGGTGTCCACAGGATGATCCTTGAAATGATAAAGTACTGCACTCTTCATATATGACAGACTTCAGCTTCATCTATTCTAGACTTTACACTTTAGGGGGAAATCTGTTACACTGAAAATTGTCATCCTGAAATTATGCTATGTGTATGAGCTCATTATCACTCATACTTCCTCTTTTACAAGTCTAACATATTAGTTCCTCATGTCAAGCCTTGAAAATCAGAGAAAAGTTCCTAAAAATATCCTTAACTTTGGTGTTGCACTTTCTCGATATCTTGCCTGTGGTCCCGCACCTAATGTTCATGTCTTCTGCGTACCTGAATGCACTTTCTCTATGTTATAGGTGCGGACCCCTGTAAAGATTAAAAAGGCGCAAGTAAACTCAAAAAAGCTCATTTTCAGTAAATTCTCGAAGCCTCTAGAAAAGATCTTGTGGTGGCAGAACCGCTCTTATGAGGTTCATGTATCCCTTACCTTATGGAGCTAACCCCTTTATTTGAGGAGATTATCCATTTAAAGGAGGATTCTATCCCTTCATAGTTGGAACTGAAAACCTCCTCTTTTCCACTATAAAAAGAGGCATTGTGTAGCCTCAAAGGGAGTTGAAGCTTTAGAAATATTTGAGGTTAAGTGCTGTTGGGATTCAAACTCATTTAACTGAGATTTTTGGGAGGAGAGATCACATACCTCTATCTGTCTTGGTTGGAGGAGTGCAAAACTTATCAGAGTAGAGGAGATTCCTGCTTCAGACCCCGGGAAGGCCTGTTCAACATCAAGGCTAAGGTTGTAAGGTTTTCCTTCTTTTAAAGTTAATACAAATGAATTCATTTTTCTCATTAAGTTGTTAGTTAACTGTTTATTTCATAGATTCCTTGATCACTATGATAAGCATGATTTGTGATGTTTACTATATAGGTGCTATTTAATGTTTGCTTGTTTGTGAATGCAGGTTTACGAAGATAACTCCTTCAAGTGCACGAAGGACAACAACTACTTCAAACGAGCATTGGACCTATGGTAAGTCTTTTACACCTCTATAGTGCTATTTGCAAATCATATATGCTTAGAGAAAGATTAGTTCATTTGGCTGTTTGTTGCTAGATTACCTTTTTGGTACTAGGGAGATCGGTCTTGTCCGCAAGATTGATTAATCCATACAACAACAAGGATGACCCTACAATATTTCCCTAGGAGCTCATGAATGAACCTCGTTATCAAATTGATCCTTTGGGGAGGACCATCCAGGTCAGACAAAATCTTTTTTCTTTGAATAGAAAATGGAAAATGGAAAACAATTGTAATGTGAGATTCAATCCAGAATAGTGTTTCTTAAGATCTCATTTCTATGGTTGAACATCACTGTTAGTAGCTTTTCTAGATTCATAGTTTGGTGGGTTCTATAAATAATTACCCTTCTTAGTAAATAATTATTTTGAGAATGATTGTGTAACCATTATGAGTAAAAATGTTAGATCTTTGGCTGTGATGAGAAAACAGGGATGGATAGAGGAGATGGCTAGCCATGTCAAATCCATTGATGGAAACCATCTTCTAGAGGTTGGATTGGAAGGGTTTTATGGGGAGTCCAAGAAATATATCAATCCAAGCTTCTCTGTGGGGACAGATTTCATCACCAATAATCAAATCTCAGGACTTGATTTTGTAACTATTCATTCCTATCCTGACATTTGGTAAATCTCTATATTTTTCGTCAGATATATATGCACTCAATTGGATGATGTAGAGTTTGAACTAATTTATTGAACTGTGATTCCAAATTTAAAGGCTAGCTAGATCAGAAGATAAGACACAAATTTCACTTTTGCAGAGTTGGATAGAGAACCATCTAGAAGATGGAAGAAGAATATTGAAGAAACTAGTTCTGTTTGTAGAGTTTGGGAAATCATCTAAAGACCCAGGATTTCACATCGGCCAGAGAGACAATTTATTTGATATGGTTTATAAACAGATATATGCTTCTGCCAGTAGGGGACGAGCAGGCTTGATCAAAATTAGTAGGAAAATACTTGAGAGGACTAGATGCAGATTTTATTTCGATTAGGTACCATTGAAATCTTGAGCATATTGATGTTGATAAGTCATCCAATAGTATCATGCTGAGCAATGGAAGCTTGTGTCGAAAATGCCCCTTGAATGGCAGAGCATTAGCCCCATCGATTTTGGCTCATGTAACGCCACGACTACGTATGACAGAAAGCAAAGCGTGAGCATAATTCTAAGGAAAGGATGGAGGATGAAATTGCTGAAACTTAATTTGGATACCAAAGAGTGAAAAGTGGGTGGGAATTCAGAAAAAAATAATCTGGTCAACTTTAATCTTGAAAGTTGCATCTGATGATAAAAATGAACATTACAAATATTTTCAGATGGAATTGAAGTTTTGCATAGCCATGTCGAGTGGCGCTTCATTTGGCACACAAGGGTAGTTTATGTTTTGATCATTTCATTACTTTCTGGGATTTAAAGAAAATGTTGATATTATTTTCTAGTTCGGCATGTATATTATATGTTACTAGTTCAACGTTATATATATGTCATCCAATAGTATAATGTCAACAACTCTTTAAACCAATGCTTATTTGATCGTGCCTACCCCCATATGCTGAACTTCAGAACCTATATGCTGAAATATCATGTCGCGGCGGAAAAGATGCGAGGTTACCTTCATCTAAACTTGCAGCAAAAAAGACCAAGAAATAACCAGCAGAAAGTTGAGCACCGGATCTGTGGAAATTTCAGCAGAAAAGAACAGTGTTGCAGGGAACAGGAGAGATGGTGAGGAGAAGAAGAGCGGGAGCGGGATTGTGCGAAGGGAAGCATTCACAGTGAATTGGAAGATCTACGAATTTGAATTGGAAGATGTGGGCTAACTGCATTAACTACCTAGTTGGTGGATTTGTATATCCATGTCAGAAATTCTGTCAGAGAGGATCTTATTGTGACCTCATCAGAGGTTGGATGAATACCTGGGCGGAGACGGAAGGTTTTCCGACCAGTAACAGAAGTCGGGCAACTCCTCTGCCTAGCTAAACTACTCCATTTTAATATTAGCGTAAAGAGTATCATTCCATGTATCGACGAAGCCATTATATTTTCAAAGTGGGTGTGTAGGGAATTCCTATTAGGTATTATGACAATTTTCTTTTCCATCACTTAATTTTATCTATGGCGAGTTTATGTTTGGAAATAATCTATTTTTTTGGCTCCAATGGTTTTGGTGTCTACGATGGTGTTGGAGTCATTTTTCCCTCATGCTCAACCCTCTCCTAGAGCATCCCCGCCCTTAATAATTTATGGCCTAGACCATTTGTTGATAGAGACAGATCAAGAACCATTCCATATGCTTCTTAAAAATATAAATGGGAAAACCATTCTACTTTGGATTGATGGTTTTGATGTGGTGGCTTCACTGAAATATCTTATTGAACTCGAGGTGGGAATCTCTGTAAAATCCAAATGTCTATCATTTGAAGGAAAGGTGTTACAGGACCCCAATTAACCAAAGGATTATCACAGCATGAGGAACTCTACCATTTTTTTGTCCATGAGATTACATGGTGGAGCTCCAACCCACAAAATCCCCAATGGATTTTTATATTTCAAGGAAGCGGTGCAAAGGAAGACAACAAATCCAATAGATCACATTTAGTTCACTTTAGGACCATACATAGTAGAACACACGATTCATGCACCGACTTTGGAGTTAAATATCCCACATTTAAACTCGCTCCTTGTTTTTATTCAATCTAAGGCTATTATCTATAGGTTTAATGGATTTTGGCCTGAATCTAAGGCCTCACATCAAAGGGGATTTTCCTCTTGGACTCCAAATTTTGACATCTATCTATGCTTAAAAGGACTTTTATTGTTCAATTCGATACACTGAAAGATTTGGAAGCTGATATGAATGAAGGACCCTGGTTCTAGGGTGGTGTAGGTATTTTTATCACCCCATGGTTCCCAGAGTTTGATGCTGCTAGCATGGTGGTTTCGAAAATGTGTTTTGGGTGAGGCTTCCAAATCTCTCTCTCCCATTTTGGGACCACAAAGTACTAGAGGAAATAGGAAACTCATTGGGAAAATACAAAAAAAAAATGGATCTTGAGAGATAAAAAAAGAAGAAGCCTATTTTCTTTTTTCCAAAATATTTGTAGAGATTGACCTCAATAAAAGTCTTCCTGGTAACATACAAATGAATCACAAAAAATTCCAATGGAAACAAGTACTATATTATGGGAACATGGCTTTCAGATGTCAAGCTTACCTCCAAACCGGTCATTTGCAAAGTACATGACCTTAGGAAAAAAATACCCCAAAGAGGAAAAAGGGGCATGTTCAAAAACAAAAAGGATGGTATACATCAAATCCCAACCTATCAGAAGAAGAAGAGGAAGTAGAGATGGAAGACCCTCTAGGTAAAAAAAAAAGTGGATGCCCAGGCCCAGCATGGGGATGTGATCCATGAAAATAAAACATTGCAATTCAAGAGAACATGGATCAGAACATCAAAAAAATGAAGCTCTTATAATAAATAGTATGTGGGGTACAAAAATAGAACACACATTTGAGACTTCAGATTCAGATAAAAATGGCCCTCCTTTTACTTCTGCCATAGAATTGACATAGGTACTAGTGGAGGAAAATCTTGGGAGTTCAAAAAAGGTCCATAAAAAGAAAGGAAAAAGGAAAGTTAAGTGATTTTTATCACACTTAACTTGAATATAGTTGAATCAAATGAAATTTGTTATATATATAATTAATATAGTTGAATCAAACTGAATTGGTTCAAATTTTATTATAAATATTTTTTTGTTTGTTGTTGTTAAAATTTTATTGTAGGTTTCAAACCTAAGGATGTAATGTTTTTTCCTTAATTATCAGCGCAACAATTAACAATTAACACAACCATATCATGCAATATTAAACGCATTATCCTTAAGTATCTAAAGAAATTATCCTTAAGTATCAAGCACATCATCCTTACATATCTAACATTTCATCCTTAAATATCAAACAAATGATCATTATTAAATTACCGTAATAAAAAAACAATCATAAGATTCTATATTTTAATCTTCTATCGACCTTCATTGGCCAAGAGTAACTTATTGGACAAGTAATTATGTCAAAACTAAATTGTTTTATGAGATTAAACTAACCTTTCCATCCTTCATTATTTTTTTCCAATACAATAAGTCAAATTAAATTTATGATTAATATCAATTCCAAAATATTTATATGAATGAAAAATACGGGATGTACATGATAAAGATCATATACACTAATTAAACAATAATTTTAAAAACAAACTTATATTAAAATATCCAAAAACAATATAACTTTAAAAAAGTTAAGGTAAGAAATTTTATATAACTAAATTGAGATTTTATATAAAAATAGTTAAAACAAACAATGTTTGTCTTTGTCTTAATGTATAACGGAATATAAAAATTAATATCGCTCTACTTTAACTCAAATGTATAAAACAATTGCGACATTGAGTCTTTACAAGCTGAATTTTAATATGAAAATTCTGTTTAGGTGACAAGTTACATTAATGAGTTTCACAAAAATCAATAAGCTTGAATTTGACATGCTACTCTTACTAGCTCAATTTCTATAGAACAATTCTAATTAGATTTGAATTATAAAAAAATAAAAAAACATTAAGTGATTTAAAATAGAACTTATACTAGCAATTGCACCATATGTTGCAAAGGAAACGTTGTAAAGCAGTAACATAGGAAAGAGTTTTATAGAGGAAATGCTCTCACATGAATCACATGTAGGTAGGAAAGAGTAGTATAGAGGAAATGCTCCCACATGAATCATGCAGGATAGCTATAATTCCTGTGGTGATGAGGAATGCCAATGAGAATTTGGTTGGCTAATAAGTTTGAAGCTATGTTTGAGCCCCGAGACTAAGCCAAGAGAAAATAATAATCAATCAGGTAAACAAAAAAAAGAACCCCTACAAGGATCTACAGGGACTTCTGGAAAAAAAATAGAAGTATGCCTATCAGAATCTACAGGAACCACTATTAAGACTCAAAACATAAGAGGAATGCCCATCGGGATCGAAACGTTGCTTCCTCCGTCCCAGTCCCATGATGCCCGATCCATGGAACATATAGATAAATTTGTATTAAGCCAATTCCATCTATTTACAAAATAACTCTCTGTAAAATTAATAGATATATTTCTAATTGGACATAAATTTGTATTAAGCCAATTCCATCCATTTACAGAATAAATCTCTGTAAAATTAATAGATATATTTCTAATTGGACATAAATTTGTATTAAGCCAATACCCATATCAAACACAAGAAGCAGGAAAATGAACTCCAGCCCAATTTCCCCTCACATGCTTACCACCTATAGGTAGTGTCATCAAAGTAGCAGAATTCAATGCAATCCTCAATTCCCCTGCATCAGCTAAAACATTAAGTTTTTACTCATTCTCCTCTCAGTCCTTGCAAACTATTTAACAATCAGAGCTAGGTCCAACTCTGCTTCAATCGAAGCCAAGCCAAATGGAGAGCATGGATCCTCCATAGTAACACCACGGACCTGCCTTTACCTGTTATGGCTACAAGATTTCCCATCACAAACATAGTTGCTTACTGCAATACTATGATGCAGCAGGAGGGTAGAAGTTCATCATAAGCAAATCAAAGTTAGAAACTTTGATCTAGATGTGGGCTTAAAAAGAAATGACTGCATGAAAGGATCAGGTACCCTGTGGAAAATCAGTCGAGACTACACCTCAGGTCACATGCCATGGACAATAACCATTTAATTAGCTCATACTAATAGCCAACAGATAGAGTAGAAGTAAAACCTACAACATAACTTAAAACTATTGATGAGATAGATCCTTATGCGTTTGTAGAGCACCAATATTAGGAATAGGACATTGATAATAACAAGGGAAAGTATAAGGGTGGCAGGAGAAAGAGGGGTAATCCTAATTCTCATCGAACAAATAAAGATCAAATATATCTGGAATTGGGTATGGCAACAAATAATCAAGCAGAGGCTAGAGTTTCTGGCAGTATGGAAAAGAATAGAGATTGCCACAGAAAGGAGAATTAGACATCTAACTGTGTTTGGGAATTCAATGATGGTGATAAAAAAAACTATCAATTGCCAAAGGCAAATCTAGTCTCGCCCAACACTTCAGAAAATCATAATTTTGAAAAATTTGAATTTTTTCATGAACTATGGTATTTGAATGACAGGGTGGATTCCTTAGCCAATAGAGGAGCCACAAGGGCAATTGGAGCTGGATTCTAGAGTGACTCGATTTGAACCTATACCATGAAGTCAGTCCCTCGTATTAGCTCCCCACATAAACATTGGAATAAGTGGAAACAAGATCTAATTTCAAGGACAAGCAGACCACTATGGTCTTGGGTAGTTGCTGGCGGGCATGTGAATAATGTCAAACACGACAGGCATATATTAATGCCATAATCGCGTTCAACATGGTCTGGAGACTGGACCAGTCAGTTCATCAGGATAACCTGGAGCGACCAGTGGAGTGAGCAGATGGATAATTTTGTTTTGTTTTGAAACTTTTTTGTTCGAACTGAAATTATAACATGTACTGCAAGACTGCAAGTTAAGTTTTTTTTTGTTAGGTGTCTTCTTCCATGACTACAACCAACATTTATATAGAATAGTGGGTAAGTCTAGCCATAAGCACAGGGTTTCAATTTTGGGGTTGCTGAACCACTGCATTATGATGAAATCTGTGAGTTCAGAAGCAACTGATCATTATAAGGGAACTGATCCAGATACCAGCGTTTATATATAATGAAATGCTACCCGTTCTCTTGAAAAAAAAGCTTGTATATATAATGAAATGTTACCTGTTCTTTGGGAAAAAAAAAATCAATAAGGAAAAGGATTAAATTCTCCGATAAAAACTTGTATACATAACAAAACTTACTGAAACTGAAAACTTTAGAGGTGAATAAATTTCATTATTAGGAGATAAGCTTGGGAAAAAATTATGGCCAAACCCTAGCTAAATTTTGAGGTTATATCATTGTATTTGGTTGACAAACATTTTCATGGCACTATTAAAACCAGGTGTAGAGGCAAACGAATGTCATCATTAGGAAATAAGCTCAGGTTAATATTGTGACCAAACCCTAGCTAAACTTTGGGGCTATATCATTGTACTTGGTTTCTTTGTAGACCTTTAGCTTTTTCTTTGTCTAGAACTGAGAATGGAAGCGAAATTTCTTTCTGCAAGAATGCCATGCTCCCAACTTGTAAAATCACTATCTAGTATCAAGTATAGGACTAACTGAATTGCCAAAAGAGAAGATTCCTTATTTGGGATGATTTTTCAAACCGAACCTTGAGCTATCCAACACCTAAGAAAAGAAAAAATCACCAATTTTACACAGACATTGATTTAACCCGGAATGAACATCATCAAGACCAAACTCCGAGAATATAGGTGGCCAAACTCACTTAGCCCAAGGACAGGACCAAACAAAATAATCAATAGTCTCATGCGTTAGGGTAGATGGTATAAATAAAAGGCCCATCTGACCCAGATATTCAAAGTTTCGGTCGAAATGGATGTCTATGAGCTACACTAAAATTCACAGCATTCTCCTTTAGCAGGGCATATTTCCATAAAATTCACTTCCACTCAGCTTGGTTCCTTGATTGGCAAATGATAATAAGAGATTGAACTGGATTCTTCACATAGTTTAACATTTTCATTTTAAGCATCAAATGTTCCTAGCTAATGTTTGACAGGACAAGATTAAAAGTTCTGAAATGAATTCTGGACCTTGAATCTGAAGGGTGATATTTTTCTCTTCTGCTCAGTGACAGACATTGAAATCTTCAAAATTTATTTGTGATCTTCATTTACATCCAAAAAACTATAAACAAATTAGAGCTTAAAAGACTGATGACATAAATTAGTAGATAGCTAGAACGACAATAACCTAGTTGAAGTGGTCAAATCACACGCTCACAACACTTTTATGCAGGTGGGGTGGTTTCCCATAGGAGACTGCAATTATGCTCCCCTGGTTAGCCCATTAATGGTTATAATTTGAATGTTGTATGGATGGTGGTTGATCCTCATGGATTTGATAATGTATATTTATCCACTTCAGTAGAGGCAAAGTTGTAGCAGAAAATGTTTTGATTTCACTGAAGCAGTTTTTACTAGACCCTGGGAACAAAAAATTGATGGGTTCAATGAAAACGTAGTCGGGACTTCAATATTGGCTGGCAACCAATTTGTTTCTAATTCATACAATAAATATAACCTCCAAAGCCTGCACCATCAAGTTCAGATTGGAAACTTTGCATGGCTTCCTATAAAATTTGGAGGGAAGAAGCCATAATGGAAGTTTTATGTTTATCACACATTCCTTGATAAATATACAACTGTTTTCATTGTTTGATGGACAAATTAGAATATAAAAGCTTGGTCAATAAAGTCATCAATTAGGCAAAAATTCCATCCTTTCAAAATATTTCAAAATCGTTGGGGTGATCCCATATTGCATTACATTTTATTCCCGATCAGGGTCATTTCTGATGGTGTTAATATGTTCTTTGTATAAAAAAAATATAGTTTTGTGGGTATATTTGACCTAAAATATCACTATCTAGGGCATTCAAAATTGCAATTTCAGTTAAAACTTAAAATGATGTAAACTTTGGCAATTATACACACTCAAAAGTGTTCTAATAGAGGTTTGAATGAAAAAGTATTATTTACTACTCTAACTTGAAGTCATAAACCCAAATATTTATAAGCCCAAACCCCAAAAAGATGCCCATTTGTTATAAGTGGTGCAATCCCTACAATAAAAGTAGTGAAGGCTCACTGATGGGTATCTTGGAGAATTCACAGGGAAGACTTCAATATGTCCTATTCCCAAAATGTCCCATTTTCAAAATCTATTGTACTAGCACTAGGCATTTTGATGAAGTGGAAGGAGCCAAGCCAAATACCATTCAATGTATTATTTTTATGTTATTGAGTCCATAATAAAATGGAATGAATAAAATGCAAACTTAATGTATTCCCAAGCTTCTATTATATTTGTATTTGAAATTAAGATTGAAGGCCGTGGCCTATTTATGGAATAGCTACTAAGATTGAGAGCTGAGACCTATGTATAGAATGGCTATTGCTGAAGATGTTATGGGAATGACCCTAAAAGTGCTTGAACTGAGCACAATCTGAAGACAGGCTTCTTAAAAGGTAGAAGAAAGTAGCCTCCATTGGGAACGTTGTGGAAAGTATACATCCTTTAGGAGCCTGAATTCATTACTTTACATGGCGAAAAGTTAATGGAATATGTTCTATAAGCGAAATACCCATAGATGGGTTTATAAAATCACAAGATATGACATGATAAAATATTACTCCATTTCTGTCGCTTCCATAAGCTTTCAATTCAAAATATGATCTGCTAAAGCTGGGGAATAACATAAATCATATCAAATAAATTATTATCTTGCTAACAATATAAAGCAAGAGGATTGAAATATTATTTCAATTTTAGTACACTCTTAATGAATCAAAAGAATGTGTCCTCCTGTAGAATTATCTATACAATACTGCTACACAGAATACGCGTTAATAATGAGGTTTTGGCATTGAATGAGCCAGAACCGAGGAAGGAGTGGGCATGTACTTCAACAACATTAAGTGCCACTCCCGACCTACCCGTCATCCACAAAATGAAAAACACTCTTTAATCTTAGAATGCCTCTAGAACTGGAGAATCCTTCTTGCATCCTATAGATTCAGATAAATTGCCTTTGAAAAGGGAAAAACCTTTTTTGACGCCCTTTTTATGGAAGGGTAGAATGAATTTGTTTTCAAGTGGATTTGGTACCTGAATTTTATTTGGAAGGGAATTCTTTGATAATAGATGGAATGCTCCTATGATCCACATTGGAAAATTTTCAATTTTTAACCCCGCTCCAAAGCTCCTTTCACGCTAAGGAAAAAAAATCCTCTCTGCAAAAATGGATAGCCAAAGTAGATAATACAAACACATTGGACACCTAAAATAAATTGACCTGCAATCAAACTAGTTGGAGCCCTACTTGTTTGGTCTTGCTGTGAGGGAGACAACAAAGGTGGTTCCCCAATGATCTTACCAAAGGAATGAGAAGAAGATGGAGGAGGAGCAGTAGTAGAGGGAGGTACATATGATGATGGACGGTTAGGAACTACATTAGGCGGGGTTGGAGGAATTTCAAGAAGAGGAGATGATTGTGGAGCAGGGGAAGGAACTAGCACCTGGGGAGACGAAGACTTGTTAGGGGATTGAACATGAGGTTGTTTGCCAAACATTTCTCGAGGAAGGAGAACCTTAGGCACTGCAAATATTGCAAGGGGTTTCTAATTAAAAACTGTCTGCGTTATGGAAGCTAGAACAATACATGTATTCACTGCTACTAAACCATTGACCCTTGTAATGTTGAGGATATAAGTTCCAGCTCCCATGGACTCTGTGGCCAATGTAGGTTGAAGTGGATTCACTATGGAATCCAGAGATCCGGGAGGGTAATAGGAATGCAATACATGGTACTTGAGAACAACCGCCTTGTTTTCGGCTATAAGACTCTTCAACGCATCAGGAGGAAGGGATGAAAACACATTGTTTGTAGGGGCAAAGATGGTAATGCCAGCACCTACTTGGTTAGACTCCAAATCTGAAGTAATCCCAGAAGCCACCATCATCAACACCACAAAGTTGAAGTTCTTGGCATTCATAAGAACCTCTGTAACATTATTTGCATTGTCACTAGGTTCAGCTGCGGTTGACAGATCAAATCCATAAGGTATCAGCAGGGTGCTAATACTGAAAATACTGATATTGTAAGGAAATTCCTTGACAAGCCTCATGACTGTTGCATTGAAACTGCCTCCATAAGGAGTCGGTGCCCTGATTCTGATTTCCCCATTTTTCTCACAAGTTATGTTAACTAACCCAGAGTCTTTTGGTGCCCTTCCTATGGTTTGATAGAGAGTAGTTATGAGCGTTCCCCGGCTGGTCATTTGGTGGAGCCTATCCCAATCCATATATTCCAATAGCACATGATACTAAAGAACAGACTGGATCTCCATTACTTGCTCATTTCCTCCAAATCTGGTCATGTAATTCTCCAAGATTGAGTTGGGCAGGGCAAGTATGGTGAGAGATGTACGGTTTTTTATGTCTTTAGCCACATTGGTGGTTGTCAATAGTTTGTTGAAGGTTTCAAACTCTGGGTACCTCCACAAAAATGTTGTGAAGCCTGTCAAGAAGACTGTGAAGCCTAAAGCTAAAACTGTTTCCAAGACTAAGGCTGCCCCCAAATCTACCAAACCTGCAACGAAACCTAAGGCAGTTAAGAAGGTCGTGAAGGCTCCTGCTGCAAGTAAGACCGCTACTGCCAAGCCAGCCAAGGTTGCTAAACCAGCTACCCCAGCAAAGATGCCAGCTGCGAAGAAGGCCGCTCCTGCTAAGAAGCCTGCTGCTGCCAAGCCAGTGAAGGCCAAGAAGCCTAAGTCAATCAAGTCTGCTAAGGCTCTCGCAAAGGCAAAACCCGCAGCCAAGGCTCCTGCGACAAAGAAGGCCAAGAAGGCCTAATTTTGTAATAAATTTGTTGAAAAAGAAACCCAGATTTCGTAAACACTCCAAGAATTCTCTCGTCCATTTCTGCAGTATGTCATCGATGCTGATTCTCTCCTCATCGTTGGACAAGCATTTCTCTGTCAAGCCACCGAGATCGTCGCGCCCAGGCTTCTTCATGGCTTCTACACCAAAAGACGGAGCAACTTATTCTGATGCTCGTTAATATATATTTTCTTGTAATTGATTAAAAATGTAACCGTTTTTAATCGTAAGGTAGAGATGATTTGAATCGTCCAACACTAAAATCAAAAGCTCATAATGGTACACGTAGCAATTTAGGAAAGTTGTTTTCAAATAAATACGCTTTACAGCATAAAAATATTATGTGAAAAGTGATATCATTGAACATTTAAAAGAAAACATAATAATTTAAATCAAAACTTAGGAAATGGTAGACAAAAACAAGCTAGTCAATATAAAAAAAAACCTAGTTAATCAATATTAAATTATTTAAATTAAAATAAATATAATCTATTTCATTTTATTATTAAATTAAGTTTCAATTTTGAATTATTAAAATTGGTATTTAAATAATGTAATGAATGTTGATTTTTCATTCATATTAATTTATTAATATCATATTATCTAATGTATTTAATAGCATTTTTAATAACTCACATATATTAGATCAATTAATTTAGTTTCAAATATTTAAGTTAGAATGACACAATCTCACTTATATGTTTTTACATCTAACACACTTTATGTATATATGAGATATTCCACACATGCACAACTTTTGTATATGCGCATATACAGAATTTGTGCATATATGCACATATGCAAAATATATGTGCATATGCGAAGTATGCACATATTAAGTATACGCACATATATAGATGTTGTGGAAATACGATAAATTTGCATACATAGACAATGCACATATATGGAAAATATGTTCATAAACCTATGCTTATACGGAAGTTGCACATATACATAATTCACACAACTTCTGTATATGTGCATCTTATGTATCACATATCTTTTGTATATGTGCAACTTTCGTATATGCACATATACGAAAGTTGCATATATAAGGAAGATATGCGAATATATGAAAGTTGTGCATATATGGAAGATATGCACATATATGGAAGTTGTGCATATGCGGATGTTGTGTATGTACAGAGGTTGAAGGTGTGCACTATTTCTTTATATTCACATATACAGAAGTTGCACAAATTCTGTATATGAAAAACTTTCTTATATGTGCATATATTTTGTACATATACATATATTTTATATATGTGCAACTTCCGCATATGCATAAATTCAATATATGCACATATACATACGCTGCACATATACATAAGTTGTGCACAACTTCCATAATATGCATATACAACAGTCTCTAGATATGCACATATCCTCCCTATATGCCCATAGCTTCCAGACATGCACATCTACTATATATGTGCAACTTCCAGATATGCACATATACGGTAATTTTATGCATACAAAATACATACACATATAACGGAACATATGCGCATATACAAAATTTGTGCATATAAAGAGGCTACATATATACGGAGATTGAATTTGTGCACAATTTTTTTTTATTCGTGACTTTTGTATATTCACATATATGGAATTTTCACATATACAGTATATGAATATATGCAGAAATTGGGCATATAATTAATTAATTAATTAATTAATTATATATAATTTATGTGTGTAACCTTTGTATATAATGGATTTTCGTATATGCACAACTTTCATATATACGCATATCTGTTTTCACATATATAGAACATATGGACATATGCATAAGATGTGCATATACAGAAGCTGGGCCAATAAAAAACCAATGTTCAACTTCTATAATATGCATATACAACAATCTCCATATATGCACAACTTTCGTATATGTGAAACTTCTATATATGCACTTATCTTCATTATATGCGCATTTTTTGTATATATGCATCTACCGTATATGCGTAATTGCCATATATTTGCCTATACGAAAGATATGTGCATGTACAGAACTTGCACATATATGGAAGACATGTTCATGTACGAGAGTTTCACACATACGAAAGAGATGCACATATACGAAATATGTGCATATATGGAAGTCGCTCAACTTCTTTATATGTGCATCTTTTGTATCACATATCTTTCGTATCGGTGTGCATATATTTTGGTATGTGCACAACTTTCGTAAATGTTTATACGGAAGTTGCGCACATACGGAAGATATGCATATATATGGAAATTGTGTATATACGAAGGTTGAATTTGTGCACAGATATGTGCATATACAAAAATATGTGCATATAAGAAAGTTGCACATATAAGGAAATTGTACATATATGGTAGATATATGTGTATGAAAGTTGCGCATATATGGAAGATATGCACATATATGAAAGTTGTGCATTTATGGAAAATATGAGCATTTACAGAATATGTGCATATACAGAGTCACACAAATTTTATATATGTGCATCTTTTGTATTACATATCTTCTATATATGCACATCTTTTATATATGCACACATTTTTTGTATATGTGCAAATTTCATATATACACATATGCGGAAGTTGTGTATATGCATATATGTGCTTACACGAAAATTGCACATATATGGAAGATATATGCATATACAAAATATTTAGTTGCACATTGTGATTCTTATATGAAATTAGTATATTCTTCTCTACTCTTTGAGCATCGAGTCACTTTGGAGGATTACTAAGAACTTATTTCATGAAATTTTAACACAAAACCAATGTTCAACTTCTATAATATGCATATACAACAATCTCCATATATGCACAACTTTCGTATATGTGAAACTTCTATATATGCACTTATCTTCATTATATGCGCATTTTTTGTATATATTCATCTACCGTATATGCGTAATTGCCATATATTTGCCTATACGAAAGATATGTGCATGTACGGAACTTGCACATTTATGGAAGACATGTTCATGTATGAGAGTTTCACACATACGAAAGAGATGCACATATACGAAATATGTGCATATATGGAAGTCGCTCAACTTCTTTATATGTGCATCTTTTGTATCACATATCTTTCGTATCGGTGTGCATATATTTTGGTATGTGCACAACTTTCGTAAATGTTTATACGGAAGTTGCGCACATACGGAAGATATGCATATATATGGAAATTGTGTATATACGAAGGTTGAATTTGTGCACAGATATGTGCATATACAAAAATATGTGCATATAAGAAAGTTGCACATATAAGGAAATTGTACATATATGGTAGATATATGTGTATGAAAGTTGCGCATATATGGAAGATATGCACATATATGAAAGTTGTGCATTTATGGAAAATATGTGCATTTACAGAATATGTGCATATACAGAGTCACACAAATTTTATATATGTGCATCTTTTGTATTACATATCTTCTATATATGCACATCTTTTATATATGCACACATTTTTTGTATATGTGCAAATTTCATATATACACATATGCGGAAGTTGTGTATATGCGTATATGTGCTTACACGAAAATTGCACATATATGGAAGATATATGCATATACAAAAATTGTGCATATACAAAATATTTAGTTGCACATTGTGATTCTTATATGAAATTAGTATATTCCTCTCTACTCTTTGAGCATCAAGTCACTTTGGAGGATTACTAAGAACGTATTTCATGAAATTTTAACACAATTTGATTAAACAATTACTAGAATTTGAGGTTACTATTGTATAAATACAAAATAAACAAAAATTCTAAAATCATATTATAACAACGTAAAATTGTGAAATATATATATATATATGCTTTTTTTATTATAAAATGTAATATTAAAAATTAAAATTTAGAACAAATTAAGTTACATTAATAGTTGTAATAATCTTTAAATATTTACTCTTTTCACATTAAGAATTTTTTATTACTAGGTTAATATTTTTTTTGAAATTTTGATTAAGGTAATCTTTTCACACTTCATGTTTTAGCTATGCTTTAATTCAATATATATATATATATATATATATATATATATATATATATATATATATATATATATATATATATATATATATATATATATATATATATATAAATTCAATTAAATGATTTATTTCAATGATATATATATATAATTCATGTTGATAATAATTAAATGTTAATATTGTTTTGTGTGAGGGCAAATATAATAAAACAAAATTAATCTAGATGTCTATAATTATGTTTTCAGTGTAAAACTAATATCTTGCACATGGTTTTGGACCCATGGTTTTGGTTGCACATGATATTGTGCTCATAGTATTTTCTTGTGTAGACTATATAAATATAGGATGGATCTCACAAAATAAATAGAGAGCCAAAGGTAGAGGAAATTATAGTAGAGGTGAAGTTTGATGTATATTTTATTATTAATAAAAATATGTGTTGATCATTTTTCCTAGTTGGGTTTTCCACTTAATATTTGTGTTGTCTTAATAAATTATTATTGATCTAAGATATGTTGTAATTTATTTATTGATTGTTGTTCAAAATATAACAATATTGAGAATATTTCTAAACATGGTTCTACTGTCTAATCATACAAATTATAAATTTTCAATTTTTTTTTTAAATATATTTATCTTTTGACTTTTTAGGTGATTAAATAGTTCTTGAAAGTTAGATTGTATTTTCATACTTTAGATTCAGTCTCTTTTCCATAGTTAAGTCTAATAGACTATTATGGTTATGTATCAATTAAATGATTATGGTTGTGTATCAAATTGGGATTCCATGCAAAAGAATATGATAAAACAAACCTAAACACTTAATTGTCAAACCAGGGGGTCATATAACTTGAGGTGAAACATAATTAATTCCAAGTGATCCAATAACTCTATAAGATCACTCTTGCCTATAGCTTAATCACAAGCTTCAGATTCTAATTTCAGTAAATAATCACCAAACTAACTTCCCATACGATTGGAAACATTACTAAATGAACCAACTTAGATCTTACCTTCACTCCCCAAACCATTCATCACTTTGATTTCAAGAAAGAAAACACATTGTACAGGTACATTCTCTCAATCAGATTCCAAAATCGAAATTCAACCGATGTATTTAACCTCTATTTCCAAAAATGTGGTTTCTATAAATGTGGATTAATTGATGCATTCAATATAAACAAAAAGACACTTGTTTCTTGTAATTTTTAGATCAAAAGATATTTAGATTCATCAACCCTGTTTATACATAAAATAAGTCTATAAACAATACTTACATAATAAAAATAATATCATATGTGCAACAACCACTCTCAATGTACTCAACAACAATCTGAATAGTCTAGATACTTAAACTATTTAAGGTTGAAAATGTTACAAGCTCTGTGCATAAATAAAACAAATCACTAAACAAACCCAATTGACTTGCTTTTGCTACAAATATTCTATTGCACGAAAGGAGATTATCATATGTCTATACAATGAGTCTAGAATCAAGACCGTAAATACAAGATTCTATGCTTAGTGCAAGGAAATTAAATCCCTTTGAGATGCAATTCACACTACAAATCACTAGACATAATTAATGACCTTGTCTTGCAATTTCTGAAACACATTTTGTTGAAGCAATAATATTTCTCAACTCTTGAGTCTAAATGACTCAAGAGCTTCAGAGAGATAAAATTTAACGAGAACCTATAGTCTTACAGAGCGGAGATTTATCTTCTTTGGTTCACCTTTCCAATTGTTTGCAAACATCTCAATGTTAGAAATAAATGTTCTCAGAGTTGGAATATGTAATTCCTACTTGTCTGTGGTTGTAACTCTCTATTTGAGGAGTCTGTTCCTACATTATAGGAAGTAGCTAGAACTATATTTGTTCCTAGTTTAGTGTGTGGTTTAGAGAATCTCTGAACCACATTATTGTGCGTCCAAGATAGATTTCCTATCTTGAGACTATCTCATGTATAAATATGTGTAATCTCTTTGATTAATGGATAGAGTTTGCAGATTGATATTTTATCTTGGTATCGGAGCTGACAGTAGGAAAATAAATGACTGTATTTGTATATTTTTATTAAAAAAATTTTGTCCATCTTGCTAGATCATAGTCACATTGGGGTGAGGTGTGAAGGCCATGTATTTCCTCTATAATTCTAAGACCGTCGGCGAGGAGTGAGTCACTTGACCAGAGAAGTGGCCGAGCATGTGAGAGGCGGACTGGTGCAACAAGCTCCAGAGCAACAGTCTGCTAATCGAACTCAGTCGAGAAAGGGAAATGCTTCCAGATCTCATTTGATTATTGAATTCGTCATTGAATATGGTGAGTGTATCTTCTTGGATGCGTGAGCATATCCGAGTCTATCAAGTTTGCGCCGTTCAAAGAGGTGTTGCGTGTGGCAAGCACTTGCTGCTACGTGGAGCTGTGATCAACACTACATTCATGTTGCTGTTATGCGGGGATTGGAACAAGGCAAGCACTATTTTTTTTATTAGGTTGTGTTGAGGTTGCATTGAATGTCCATGTGGAGCTGCTGTAGGATTGAAGCAAATCGTTGGAGGTTGTGACAATAGCTGGAGGCTGTGATCATTGGAGTGCGGCCGAAACACTGATGGTGAGGAGAAGGCTGAGGAGGACCCTGTGATCACTGAGAGGCGTTGATGTCATGATACATGAGCAGTGGACGAATTCTTGCTTGGGCCTGAGTGGAGATGTATTAGAGCAGCGATGCTCTTGCTGGCGTGAGGTCGAAACTGGGCGGAGAAAGTGATTTGGATTGGTGGCCTTGGAGGCGAAGTAGAGGCCGAGGAAAGTGAAAGTGTCCACTTGGTCATTACAATGATCTGTATATGTTCTTGCAATCTTTTCATATGGGATTGCAGTACCATCAAGTCTATTCATACCTGTTATTTTAATTGGTGCCTCTTATGGTCGATTTGTTGGCATCTTGTTTAGATCATTTACCAACCTGGATTAAGGAATTTTTGTTGTTCTTGGAGCAGCTTCTTTCCTTGGGGGTTCAATGAGGATGACAGTTTCACTCTATGTAATTCTTTTGGAATTGACAAATAATTTGTTGATGCTTCCTCTGGTTATGCTGGTATTGTTAATATCGAAGACTATGGTCGATGCATTTAACAGTGTGCTTATGACCAAATTGTTCGCCTCAAGGGCTTGCCATTCCTTGAACCACATACAGAATATTATATGCGGAATTTGACTGCAGTTGATGTTGTTAGAGGCCCATTGGTGACCTTTTATGGAATAGAAAAGGTTCATAACATTATGCAGGTCTTGAAGAGCTGTAAACACAATGGTTTTCCCATGATAGATGAACTTCCTTTCTCAAATATGCCTATTTTATATGGTCTTGTGTTGCGTTCACATTTACTTATTTTGTTGAAGAATAAAATATTTCTACCCTCTAGGGATATTTCTAGTGCAGATTTTGTTGAGCAGTTCTCTTAGGTAGACTTTGCAAAGCCTGGATCAGGTAAAGGCCTCAATATTGAAGAGATAGAGTTAAGTGAAGATGAAGTGGAAATGTTTATTGATCTACATCCATTTGAAAATACCTCTCCTTATACTGTTTTGGAGACGATGTCATTAGCAAAGGCATAGATTCTTTTTCGACAAGTTGGACTTGTATGGCTAGAAGTTGGACGAGGCCACTGAGAAGGGCCGAGTCCTCGAATGCTGGTTTTTTTTGTTTTGGTTTCAATTCGTTTTAATTTCTTGTTGGAACCAATCAGTGGGGGCTTCACCCACATGCTCGAGTTGAACAATGCAGCTTTTAGGTTGGAAGATTTGTTGTTTTGTGATTTATATGCAGTGCCAGTGACGATTATGTTGTGAACATGGCCTTGTGTAGAGAAGACGTCGATAGATTGTTGGGACTTCTGCAGGTGTTAGAAGAGGTGCGGAAGCACGTGGAGTTGTTGGGAGGCTTCGAGCTTCCTTTGTTTGGGATCAACCTGGTTGAAGGCTGAACTCATTTCTAGCATGGTCTCGTGGCGCAACAGTAAAAGTGAGCCGAGGGCAGTGTGGTGAGCTGCCTGGATGTGATTATTTTTCAATACTGGGTAAAGATGAAACTAAAAGTTCCAACATATTTGCTTTGATGAAACAAATTTTCTTCGTGAATTATTCTGCTTTCATGTTGAGATCGTTCAACTTAACATGTAAATGCATTTATGTAAATCTGGTTAAAAGAATTAAATGTTGTATTGTTGTGACATTTAGTTTGGGCAACTATTGTCACGAGTGCGAGTCTTTGTTGGAATTGCCCATTCCGACAATAGACAAATTTATTTGCAGGAATGATTTACTACCAGATATAATGAAGACATGACAATGAAAATGGCATCAAAGAATAGTGTTTGTAGGTACATCATAGATTGGAGGATGATCGAGCTTGTGTGTCCCCAGTGTGATGGAAACAGATTTTCATGTTCAATTTCGATGAGATTAGCTCGACAATAGGTCTTTGTTGTTGCAGCCTGTCAGCGAGCATGAGGAGGCATGCTTAGAAGAAGTTACCAAGCCTTGATACTGTGAATAGGGGAAGTGGCATTACGCTGTGATGCCAGGGAAATTGGATATTGAAACGAGAAATTTTGTGTGTAAAATTGTTGAATTTTATGCATGTTGACAGTGAATTGTGGACGACAGAGGATTAGACTGTGGAGTCCTGGATTATTGTTTTTGAGAAGGGAAAATTGTTTCTCTTTGTGTGGTTGAGTGCCTATGTCTAGATCATCTATGCTGGAATGCACTGCAATGAGACCAGTTGAAATGTCATCAGTCTGTTTCTTTATCAGTGGACCCCTCATAGGTATCGTTGGTGAGAAATGGTTGCTGGTATGTTTGGAAAATAATCATCTTTGGGCAGAGATAGAGAAATTAATCTGAAGAGTTTATGTTTTTTATTTAGCTTCTTGGAATCATGTTTAAAGTTATTGAGCCTTATTGAGCCTCGCTAACTCAATGTAGGTAAAGTTATTTTGTTATAATTCGAGACTCTAACAAATGTCAGGTTAAGCATGGAGTTCCAAGAATTTATTTGACAAAGATAAGGATGCCCAAGATGTGAGCAACGAAAGAGGAGGTAATGAAGCAACAAAAATTATTATGATGGACAACAAAGTAAATGTTTGTTTGAGTTAGTGTGAGTTTGGGGGATAGACTCCCTAGCATGTTATAAGCAATTCTAGGAAAATTGTTGTAGTGGTCATGTTATGTACCTGGAAACCCCAAAAGTTGAATGTAAGCCTTGTAAAGGCATGTGTAAAGTTTTTGGTAATCTCAAAAACACCTTGTAATGGTTTATGGTCAGCCAGAAACCATCTTTGGCCCGATGGTGGCAGATCGGAGTTGTGGATTTACCCGGTGGTGGTAGATTGGAATTGCGGATTTGCCCGGTGGAGGCAGATCGAAGTTGCAGATGTGCCCGGTGGTGGCAGATTGGAGTTGTGGATTTTCCCGGTGGTGGCAGATCGGAGTTGCAGATTTTCCTGGTGGTGGAAAATCAGAGTTGTGGATTTGCCCGGTGGTGGCAGATTGGAGTTGTAGATTTGCCCGATGGTGGCAGATCGAAGTTTTGGATTTGCCTGGTGGTGGCAGATCGGAGTTGCAGAATTTCCCGGTGGTGGCAGTTGCAGATTTTCACAGTGGTGGTAGATCGAATTTGTGGATTTGTCCGGTGGTGGTAGATCGGAGTTGCAGACATATTTGCTGGAGGTTCTGCACATGCGATTCGCTCGGTGGTGGTGGATCTGAGTCTCAGACACAGTTGTTGGAGGTTCTGCACATGCGATTCGCCCGGTGGTGGTGGATTTGTAGATACAGGTACATGTATACAGTTATAATGGTTGACAAAACCATTTATCTGAAGGGCATCCTACGAGACCAGCAGTTGCAACAGTTGGTACCCATGCATTCTAGTGGATGGTTTCTCCTTTATATGGACGTCGACATATCCTTTTGTCTTATGATTGACCAAAACTAGACTTCATGAATTGATATCACGACAAGTAGTCATTAAGGGAGGGAGTTGGAATATGTAATTCCTACTTGTTTGTGGTTGTAACTCTCTATTTTAGGAGTCCATTCCTACATTATAGGAAGTAGCTATAACTATATTTGTTCCTAGTTTAGTGTGTGGTTGAGAGAATCTCTCAACCACATTATTGTGCGTTCAAGATAGATTTCCTATCTTGAGACTATCTCATGTATAAATGTATGTAATCTCTTTGATTAATGGATAGAGTTTGCAGATTGATGTTTCATCTCTTAGGTGGTTTTTCCACACTCATACTAGCTTATGAATAAGAATGAGACATGATTCTTATTTTGTAACAACCTTCAAGCAAAGAAAAACCTACCCCGGTACTGGAATTATTACTACACTCACAATAATTTACAAGAAAAAAAAGACTTAGTACAAAAATCTTCCTTTACGTGTAATGAAACACCAAAATATTTACCTGTACTTGGATTTATGCTAAAAAAATAGATAAAAACCCTTTTTCAGGAACTGTGCCTACGCTTGCATCACTAAATAACAATAAAACATATTCCTCAATGATTCATCAAACATTGACTAGATCTATGGTCACTCATTCAAGTTTGAAAAATAATATAACAAAACCATGTGATCTCAAAATGAAACATACTATTCATTAAAATTGAAGGAAAATAACAACCATAGCATTGGTAAATCAATACACACCATAAAAAAATCAAAGAAATCACACCACACATGAAACCTGGAGGAGTGACAAGCTGCTTTGGTTGGGCCCAAACCAACCAGCCTGTGCCCTCTTAAACAAAAGGTTAAATCACACTATGTAATGAATCATAAATAAAATATATTTGTAAAATAGATAGAACCTAGCATCAATATTCTATATTACTTGAAAATAAGGCTTACATATGGAGATCAAAGGATTTGACCTGGTTTATCCAAATCAATCCCTCAAAGAACTAGCAGTACGTGAATAATGTATAAAGGTATTGTTAACCTAAATTTGTCTACAGATTTACATTATATAGAACTATCATTTCTCAGGTTGCGATAGAGCGCTTCATCTAAGAAAAGAAAACTTCAAGAAATGATGAGTAATTTAGACTCACTTCTCAAGTTGACACCCACAAAATCATGAAATTGTATAGACATAGGCTTCAGGTTTTGTAAAGAAAAATATATATAGGGATAATATGAGGTAAAAAATGAATAATTTCTAGCTCCTAACATTCCCCAAACCCAATCCTGTTGGATGTCCTCAAATAACCAAAAACATCGATTCCACCGCAAAAAACAAAACTTTGAAGCTCCTTCTTCCTTATTTTATTGATCTCAAACCCTAAGGCATGAGTTTTCTTCAACTTCCTTTTGTACTTTATAACTTTAGGCTAGATGAATGTTGCATGTATTCTCCACTTTCTAAATTTTTCCTTCAAGTCCTCTATTTATCTTCTAAGCTCCTCATTTATTTGCTTCAGTTGCATGTTTTGATCATTTATACAACGATTTAAAATTTCCATCTCCTTCATCTTTTCTAGAGTTAAGGACTTCCTACCTCTTTTAATTTTATTCATAAAAATGAAATATGGACTATATCATCCTTTTCCTCTAGAGCTGAAGCCCCTACACTATTGACTGAGGTATCCATAACATCTGTTACTTCCAACAAAATAAAAATATTTCCTTTTTCTGATGTTGGTCATTTACCTAGTACCGACATTCTGTCGGTAGCAATATTCTTGGCTTCCTGGTCCATGCAAACTTCTTGTGAAAGGCCCACACCACCATGGTCCTATAGCTGTCCATTTGTTTCTGAATTTTGTTTCTCATCTTGCACTAAATTCGTCTCATCAAATTCCTGAATACGCTCATCTACATGGAGGTCCTGTGGACATTTTTCTTCATTAGGGGTTTGAACCTGCTCTTCTCCAAGTAAATGTCCCATACAAACATCATTAGTGTTCTATGTCTATGCATTCATATGTGGCACCTTCTCACTACCATGTTCATCACCTGACAAAGGAATTGGGTTTCATCAGTCACCAGTGATTTCTTGGAAGAGGAAGGGTCATTTATTCTTTTCACCAATCCTCTAGTAAATCTTCAAGCTAATATAGATGTCGCCTCCTGTATAGACACACCTCCTTTACCCTTTTTTTCTTCAACTTAGGCCCTTATTGCTTCCTTCTAGCACTACTGGTATTTCTACAGTTGATTTTGGAACCAATTTTAGCTTGTAATTTAAATTCCCTTTGTCCTTTCCCAACACTCCCTTTTGTACTCTGACTGGCATTTCTATCCTTGAGAGACTCATGACTAACGTCCTTATACTGAGCATAATCACTCACTCGAGCCTCTTTACTCTGCACAATATTATTAAACTTTAGAGCCATCCTTGCGAGCAAGCTTAGAACTGGGGTTTCTAATTTTTTCGATAAACTCATTTATTGGCTGATTCATTAATCATTTAGGGCTTCCAGATTGTAGTGTCATTACAAACTTATCCAATGTAGTCTTTTTATTTTTTATTTATTCAACAATCAAAATATTAATTAACCCATAGCGATAAAGCTTATTACCTAACAAAGTGACATAACTTCTTTATACCAACTTAGACATCTTAGACAAGCTTGTGAACAAAAAATACATACAATTTATCAACTGACCTAACTCAAAATGTAGGAGGAGTCTGATATGCCATAGATAGGTAACAAAATACCACCCTTCACAGGTTAGAAATTTTTTCAATATGTACAAGAGGTGCCTCCATTTATCAACCACAAAATTCCTCAGGACTCCTTCCTTCCAGTTGATGTCATAATCCACCCTATTAAGGAAATGTTGCCATATCCCCTGTTCCACTTTATTCCTTTTTAACCATCGCTCGTCAATGAAAGGAAATTCAATGGATCGTGAAATTGTCTGTTGAGTGACCTCAAATGTCAATGAACCCACCATGGTGATATTACTGTTGAAACTTTATGTAAATTCCCTTGCCACTCCTGTATTCGAGCCATCAAATTCGTATAAAAATGGAAGCCATCCTGCTTCTTGAAGAATCAACAAGCTTGACTCATACTCTGATTTTCCTTAAACTTCCTTCACATTCCATTGTTCTATCCTTATGGGGGCCATTATTTTCACCCAAATTCACATCATAATCTATGACTGTAATCCCCCATTTCCCAATTTTTTTACTAACAACAGTGAGGGTTGGTGAGTACATGCACAATTTTCATTCCATCGTGTGGCCCGATTAGAAATGATACAACCCCAAGAATATTCCAGGCAGAGTCATGAAGCCACACCAAATTTACCTTTTGTTGCAATAATTTGACACTCGAATCTCAAATCCCCATGAAATCATAACAAATACGACCCTGAAACTCATGTCGTTATGGTTATAATCAACCGACTTGGTGGAAATTAAAAACAAAAAAAGGAATAATATGAAAAAACATTTCGGGTCATGCAACATATTTATCGGAGAAAGTGGGAAGGACAGTTAAATCGGAGGCAGTTTTCATTAATAATGGGAAGTAGGGGATAGAATTTTCATCACAATTCATGTTTAGTGAATGCATAACAATAGGTAGCATTGTTACTTTTAATAATCAAAGTTATCATAGGTTTTACAAAGCACTAAACATGCTATCCATTCATACACATTCTAAAGTCTATGTTATGATTAATCACGACTGCTAATTGAACAATGAAAGTGTAACATATACAAGAGAAAAATTCATCCAATAATTAAAAAAAAAATCACAAGTTCCTGTCTTGTCAATTCCTCCCACACTGATAAGTTGTAACTCCACTTATTGAAGCGTGTCTGCACTAATAAAAATATGTGACTGCAATTTGAAAATACACACCTGCACTAACAAGTGTGTTTGTACTAAAAAAATATGGTTGCAGTGATCAATTTTCATTATAAAAAAATCCTTGCACTTTAGTCATGTAGTGGGAGATTAACACTATAAATAGGTTGGATCAAAACTAGCATTAGACTGAATTTACAACAACATATGCCAGGCATTGCCATAATATAAGAAATTTGGCAGGAATTCAAAAGTAATGGGAATACAAGGAATGGGAACATGGGTATATTTTAAAAGAATTGGAAGGGATACTATTATGGAAATTTAGAAATAAAGGTAGAGTAATCAATATAATAGGGGGGAATTGGAAAACGGATGGAAAAAAATTGAAGGGAATAAGAGGGAATCTAGAAGTGAGACAAGGAAATAAGTAGAAGAGTAGGAAGAGCATATATATATCCAAGGAATAAAGAAGAATAAAGAGGGATTTCAAAAGTGAGAAATAATTATGACAAAGTACTCCAACCTAAAGTAATATTGTCTATGTCGAATGATGTTGAAGCTTGTGGAAAACAATTAAACTGCAACGAGATTTTTGTGCCACTTAGATACAAATCAAGCATGTCACTTGCACTGAACTTGGGTACGGGTTGTGTTTCCACTGGTTCTTTCTACTTCCACTATAAATTCTTGTAAAAAACTACTTCTTCTCAGAGATAGGTTAATCCTGCAAAAAAATCAAGTGGCATCCCATTTTATTGAAAGGAAAAAAATGTACCTGTTAGTGACCTGGTTTCAAGCATATCCTTATACAATTGCAACATCAAGCTAGTTTTCACAATTATGCATCATTTTATGATTTTTTTTTCTATTATATATATAGATATATATATATATATATATATATATATATATATATATATATATAGGAAAATAAGCAACTCAAACATTATTCATAGTAGTTTGGATGTCTGATTTGCACACCATATTCAAATCTTCTTGTTGTTCAACCCTCTTGATAAATTCTTCCTTGGTAATGGGCTCTTGATGTATCATAAGTTTGTGCCCATTGTAGAAATTTGAATAACTGATATATTATTCACCGAGATTCTCCTGATCACACACTATTTTAGCTTCATGCATAATACAGAATCTCTTCTACCATTGATCATTACATACGGAAATAAAATCAATTGTATGCACACATTAAAACCATAAACAATCACACATATGAACACAATATTTAATGGAAAATCTTAAATCCAAAAACCCCAACTATATGTATATTATATGTCATGGAGATCATGTAACAATCGTTGTACATAGCTCCTCACAAGCTCTTAGCACAACCTTGAATTGCTACACACTATCAAGCTAGATCTAGCAAACACATGCTCCAATCTTTTGCCACTTGATAGCCAGCCTCTATTGCGTAATCAATGCTATGGGATGGCTTCATTAAATAGATAAACCACCTGGTTTGTACTGCGCAATCCTCATGGGCTTCTCCACCTATCTGTGTGTTGTGAAATAACATTGTATAATCACATTGATAATTGTACCTATCTTTCACCCTGTTTACGCATGGTCTCCAGCTATCCATCTGTTGAAGTTAAATGATGTATTCTTTAGTTGATTAATGAGTTTATAATTAGTGAATTAATTAATAATTAATTCACACCACTCTCACTAATTGTATCGATTAGTTAAACTAGATACAAATAGCTCAACTATGTTTAGATTAGTTAAACTGAATACAACTCCACTAACTTCCTCAATCAACTCCACCAAAATCTGTCACATGAGTTCTAACTGAAGTATCATGCAATAGCTCCACTTAACCCTTAGGAATAGCGTAATTCCTTCTGTCAGCTCCTGTGCCACATCTGTGCACTTAACTGAAGTGCTCCAAGAGAATAAGATAATGTTTAGAGTCCAAATATTATTAAGAGCTAATAATATTCGACATATCTATTTTTAGACTGGCAATTTAAAAATAGATTCCGCCCAATATGTCTAAAAATAGAAGTCCATCTATTTTTTCCGACTTGACCAACCATCCACAAATAGCATCCTGCAACTCATAGAACATGATCCATATGTCTAAAAATAGACATAGTCTAAAAATAGACTTTGCGCCAAAAATAGCCTGCGGGCCCACTTAGTGAAGGCGACTTCTTTCCACTAAGCTCTTCATCTTGTTGCAATCTCAACACTCCCTCTCAACAAGATAAGGATTATCTGCAACCCTTATCCTGCCCCTGTGGTATTCGAATTTGCTCCTGGTGAGCGCCTTCATCAAGATATCAGCATCCTGATCCTCCGTAGGAATGTATGAAAGTAACATGATCTTCCGTTGCACACAATCTCTGATATGATGATACTGGATATCAATGTGTTTAGATCTATCATGAAATATTGGATGCTTGAGAGTTCATGTGGACTAATTATCACGATAAATCACGATGAAGTCTAAGTGTGAGCCATTTCTTTGACCGAGGATCTTCCTCATCCATATAGCCACACCTGTGACCAAACTTGCGCATATTAAACCTGTTGGGCCCGAGTGCCACGGATCTCTACTTCCTGTTGTACCAAGAAACTGATGTCGACCCGATACTGAAAATCCCTCCAGATGTTCTCGCTCTGTCCATTGGGCTCCCTGCCCAATCTGCATCCGCGAAGCCACATAGCCTCACCTCATCCGACTGTCTGTACCATAATCCATATCCCAATGTGCCTCTGAGATATCTCAATACATGCTTGCACACCTTTGATGGAAAGCTTGGTAGGCTTAACCATAGCTTGTGAAAGGCTGCTGGTTAACACATAGCATGTGTCGGGTCGTGTATTGAACGGATACATAAGGACCCCCACCAGCTGTCGATAAACAGTGGCATCCACTACCTCCACCGAAGTAGCATCCTCCTTCCTCCAACCACCAGGAAGAGGAGTATCAACAGGCTTGCAGCCATGCATGTTGAACTTCTCCAGTATCTCCCGGGCATACTTACCCTGAGAAACAAACAGTCCACCACTGCGCTGCCAAATTTCCAATCCCGAGAAATAATGAAGGAGGCCCAAGTCCTTCATCTCAAACTCCTTTGCAAGATCAGCCTTGCATGAGTGTATCAACAGTTCATCACCTGTCAAAATCAAATCATCTACATAAAGTACAATGATCAGCAACTTACCCTCCACCACAATCTGGTATAGGTTAGGATCCGCCTCACTCTTGGAGAATCTAAGTCCGGTGAAATAACTGTCTATCCATGTGTACCAAGCTCGAGGTGCTTGTTCAGCCCTTACAATGCTCTACGAACACCTTTTGTCTCACTCGTGAAGATCTCGAAACCTTACGGTTGCTCTATAGCAACACCTCCTCTCCAGCGCTCCCATTGAGGAGCAACGATCTTCACATCCATCTAATGAATGTGCCACCCAATCTCGCCGGGAAACAGAAAATTGTCCTTGTGGAAGAATACCTTGCGACAGGTGCAAAGGTCTCCTCATAATCGATCCCCTCTATCTGTGAAAAGCCTCGGGCGACAAATCTTGCCTTGTACTTCTCCACACTCCCGTCAGCTGCCTGCTTCACTTTGTAGATCCATCTCGAACCCACCACTGATTTCCCCTCCGGCCTCGGGACAATCTCCCATGCACTGTTTCTGACAATCGAATCATACTCTTCCACCATGGCATCTACCCATGCAGGGTCCTCCACAGCTTCCTCGAAAGAGGATGGCACTGTCACGATACACTTTCTCATAAGAGCCATGTATCCAGTATACCAGTCAGGTGACTGTCTCTGTCTGTGCTGAGATGTAGGTGCTCCTACAACCTTCTCTACATCTTGAGCTAGTCGCTCAGCTTCTGTAGTGCGCTTCCACCCTCTGATGGTTGGCGCTGCCTAAGTGGTCTCTTCCACTCCATGAACCTCATCTTGTGGCTGATCCACATCCTGAGACTCATCCTTAGGAACTAATAGCTCCTCATCTGCATGTAAGTGTGGCTCCCTCTCAAGCGAACACTTCATGGCTTTCTCCTCCTGAAATTTGATATCCCGTCGCACAACAGTCTTGCGACTATCTGGAAAATACACATGATAGTTATGGGGCATATCAGTGTACCCCACAAATATCCCAACCTCTGCAGTTGTCTCCAGCTTCTTCCTGGCATCCTTCGTCACATGAATGTAAACAGGTGAACCAAAAATCCTCAAATGGGAAATATCAGGCCTCTTACCAGAAAACGCCTCCTCGGGTGTACTCATGCCAAGTATCCTGTGAGGACAACGGTTCTGCACATATACTGCAGTATTTCATGCCTCCGCCCACAATTGAATGGGTAGGCCCTGATCATGCAACATCGCCCGTGCAGCACCCACGATCGTTCTGTTCTTCCGCTCAGCAACCCCGTTCTGCTGTGGGTTATGAGGTGATATGAGCTCTCTTCGAATTCCTTCTGCGCTGCAAAAGTCCTTGAATTCGCCAGAGATGAATTCACCACCATTGTTGCTCCTAAGAGCCTTCACCTGCTTCCCCGATTCTTTCTCAACTAGTGCCTTGAACTCACAGAACTTTGAGTATGTCTCGCTCTTCTTCTGCATGAAGAAGATCCAGCACTTACGAGAAAAATCATCAACAAATATCATATAATACCTGTGCTTTGCTGTCGAAGCTACTGAGAAAGGTCCACACACGTCTGTGTGAATTCTCTCAAGGATCGTCGTGGCGTGACTATCCTTCTCGTGAAAGGTGTCTTTCACAAATTTTCCCAAGGTACACCCCTTGCACTGATCTGACTGCGCAAGAGTGCCCTTAGGAAGCCCAGTAGAAATCTGCTGTAGTATCTTTAAAGCTCCATGGTGAAGGTGGCCCAATCTTCGGTGCCACAGCTCGCCATCATCCCGGCTCACCACTCCTTCTGCCTTGCATGCCATTGCTGGGCAGCCATCTACTTGCAACTGATAAAGGTTCTTAACTCGAACCCCTACCTTCCGGGTTTCTCCAGTTGTCTTACTGTGCAGGAAAGCCTTTCCTTCGCTGAAGACAACATCATACCCCTTGTCTTCTCACATCGCCACAGAGATCAGATTCTTCTTCAATCCTGGAACATGCATCACTTCCTTCAATACGAAGGGTTTACCAGACTTCCTCTCAAAGGAAATGGTACCGATACCGGTCGCACTGTATCTACCATCATCGCCCATCTCGATGTGCACTCCAAGATCTTTCTCATCCAGATCAGTAAACAAATCTCGATCTCCTGTCATGTGAAAAGACGCACCACTGTCAAGAAACCACACTGATCCCGTCACACTTGAAACCAAGCATGCGATCAGCGAAAAATCCAGCTCAAACTGTGAGGCTAAGGCCTCTCCAGCTGCAGTCCTAGTAGCCTACTTATTTTTCTTCTTCTGTGGACAACTAGTGGTGTAATGTCCGTGTTGGTGACAGTGAAAGCACTTCACCTTGGACATGTCCTGCTTCTTGCCTTTCGCACCGGATTGAGAAGCTTTCTTGCTCTTCCCCTTCTTTTCTTTGGCAACCAAAGCACAATTCTCTTCATCAGAGTTCTTTGATGAATATCCGTCCCTGGTACTTCGCCTTATCTCCTGTTGCACAAGATCCGACCAAAGTCGCTCCCATCCTGGCAATTTCTCCCGACCATTGACAGAGTCCTGATAGGAATGCCAACTCTTCGGAAGCCCAAGGAGAGCCAAGCTCACCAAGTCCTCATCATCTACAATCACCCCCACACTTCCCAGCTCATCCCTGCATTGGATGAACTTCATGAGGTACTTGGGCATACTATCGCCTTTCTCCATTTTTATGTTCCTGAGTTTATCCTTGAGCGTCAACTTCCTCTGGTCGCTCTTGATTTGGAATAAGTCTGTCAACGCTTTCCACATCAATAATGGAGAAGCCTTACCATGAAAGCTGGACACTATGTGATCCTTTACACCTTCCAACAGAATTCTTCGACACTTTTTTGTCTTCTTTTGCCATGCGTCAAGTGCGGCAGCATCGCTAGAAGCAGGTTTTGGAATTTCTGCATCTATGAACTCCTTCAACCCATTGTCATCCAGCACCGCCTCCATCCTGTCCTTCCATGCAATATAATTTGAGCTGCCCTCAAGGGCATACTCCAATCGCAATTCGTTGAAATACATCTCAACTTCGACACCAAGAAAACATTGCTGCAAATTCGAATTCCACCAGCTCAAAACTCAACCGCTTCAATGTTTTGCAATTGCTCCAATGATCAATATCGCTCTGATACCATGTAGAAATTTGAATAACTGATATATTATTCACCGAGATTCTCCTAATCACACACTATTTTAGCTTCATGCATAATACAGAATCTCTTCTACCATTGATCATCACATGCGGAAATAAAATCAATTGCATGCACACATTAAAACCACGAACAATCACACATATGAACACAGTATTTAATGGGAAAGCTTAAAGCTGAAAACCCCAACTATCTGTATATTATATGTCATGGAGATCATGTAACAATCATAGCACAAAATCTCCTCACAAGCTCTCATGCACACCCTCAATTGCTACACACTATCAAGCTAGATCTAGCAAAACACATGCTCCAATCTTTTTCCACTTGATAGCCAGCCTCTATTGCGTAATTAATGCTATGGGATGGCTTCATTAAATAGATAAACCGCCTGGCTTGAACTGCGCAATCCTCATGGGCTACTCCACCTATCTGTGTGTTGCAAATAGCAACAATATAGTCACAACTGATAGTTAACCTGCTCTTTCACCTATTTATGCACTGGTCTCCACTGAAACTGTCCATGCACTAAAGTTAACTGATGCATTCTTTAGTTGATTAATGAGTTTATAATTAGTGAATTAATTAATAATTAATTCACACCACTCTCACTAATTGTATCAATTAGTTAAATTGAATACAAATAGCTCAACTATGTTTAGATTAGTTAAACTAAATACAACTCCACTAACTTCCTCAATCAACTCCACCAAACTCTGTCACATGAGTTCTAACTTAAGTATCCATGCAATAGCTCCACATAACCCTCAAGAATAGCGTAATTCCTTCTGTCAGCTCCTGTGCCACATCTTTGCACTTAACTGAGGTGCTCCAAGAGAATAAGATAATGTTTAGAGTCTAAATATTATTAAAAGCTAATAATATTCAACATATCTATTTTTAGACTGGCAATCTAAAAATAGATTCCGCCCAATATGTATAAAAATAGAAGTCCATCTATTTTTTCTAACTTGACCAACCATCCACAAATAGCATCCTGCAACTCATAGAACATGATCCATATGTCTAAAAATAGACTTTGCGCCAAAAATAGCTTGCGGGCCCACTTAGTGAAGGTGACTTCTTTCCACTAAGCTCTTCATCTTGTTGCAATATCAACGCCCATTTACTAGGAAGACAGTCCCGTGCTCGTCATTTTTCTTGACCTCTACAGCGTGATTTTCAATAACTCGGACTACTTTGTATGGTCCCAGTCAGTGAGTGTGAAACTTCCCTTTTAATTTTTTGAAATTTGAATCAAAGAGAAGTACCCAATCATTTGGGTGAAATTGTTTCATCCTTTTTAACCTTTCATGCCACCTACTACATTGTTGTTTAAGTAAGGTGGTTTTTTGAATAACATCTCTACTCATTTCATCCAACTCCTTTAATTTCATGAGACATTGTTGTTGTGCCTTAGAGAGATCTAAGCCTAGTTGAACTGAAGTACTATAGGTCCTGATCTAAAACTCAATGGGTAATAAAAATTGTTTCCCATAAACTAGTTCATATGGAGTGTGATCGATATTACTATTCCTCCAGGTAGTCCTATAAGCCTATAATGCCTTTGGTAACTTCTTTTCCCAATCCTTTTTGTTCATGCTAATTGTTTTAGTAAGGATTGTTTCAATGCCCTTGTTTGTAGACTCCACATGACCATTGGCTTGTGGGTGGTAAGGGGATGACTTCCTGTGATGAATCTTATACCGCTCCATTATTCCTTTCACGGGATGAGAAGTGAACTACGCTCCATTATAAGAAACGATCTCCCTAGGCACACCAAATCTCACAAAAAAATATTCAAATATAAAATCAATCACAGAATTTTCGGTAACATATGAAATATCTTTTTCTTCTACCCATTTAGTAACAAAACCATTACAAACCGGAATATACCTCTTATTCAAGGATGGAGGTGAAATAGGCCCTACAAAGTCAATTGCCCATTTTCAAAGGTCTTAATCATCACCTATGAACACAAAGGCATCTCATTTCCGTGTACCAAGCGACTCATTCCCTGACAATTGTCACACTTGTTGACATACCTTTTAGCATCCTTAAAAAGGGATGGCCAAAAGTAGTCAACTCTAAGTAGTTTATAAGTTTCCCTTTTGTTAGCAAAGTTCCCCCCCAGAAGGATCATCATGGGTTGCTCTAACAATGTCAAACACATCTTCCTCTCTCACACACCTACGAATAATTAAATCAGAACCTGTGTAAAATATTTCACCATGGATCCATGAATATGAAGCATTTTTTTTTATAATCTTCTACTTCTCTCTAGCAGAAAGGTAAGGTGGTGTCTTTCCTATCACAAGATAATTTTATATGTCTGCAAACCATGGCAAGTTAGTTGACACAACAAATAAATTTTCATCAGGAAGTGAATCATCTACAGAATTATTTTGACTGGGATTATCTAATCTAGATAATAAATCAATAAACGATTATATTTCCCTGACCTATCAATAATTGTAACATTACATTCATATAGTAATAATAACCACCTAGTGATTTCACTATTAGTTAATGGTTTAATCATCAAATATTTAATTGTAGAATGATTAGTATGAATGAAAACTTCATATCCAATAATATAGTGTCTGAATTTATTTATGGAAAAAACTACATGTAAAAATTATTTTTTAGTTACTGTATAATTTAGTTCCGAGGAGACAAGTTTTTGCTGGAAATTAGATGGCATAGGATGCATCATCTTCTTCCTGTACCAAAGTTGCACCAATGACAGTCTCTAAGGCATCAGATGGGATATGAAATGGAAGGGAAAAATTAGGTCCCCTCGGGACTATTTCCTTTACTAATTTCTCCTTCGAGTCCTCAAAAGTTCGTTGGCAAGCTTCAGTCCTCAAGAAATCATTATCCTCAGCCAACAACCAAAAAGAGGAGAAGCAATCCTAGAAAAATTCTCAATGAATATTGATTAGTAACCTGCATGAACCAGGAATGCCATCATTCCTTTGTGTGTTTGCTACTGGTAGGTGTATGATAACATCTACTTTAGCGAGATCGACCTGGATACCCTATTTGGAAAAGAGATGGCCGAGGACCACCCATTATTTACACATAAATCGACATTTTTTTTCACTCAAATCAAGGAGTGATTCCTGAAATGAATCACCAAATTTTGAAAAGTCATCCATATAAATCTCCACACACTCTAATTCAACAAAAATAACCAAGACTACCCTTTGAAAATTATTAGGAGCATTACAAAGTATGAAGGGAAGCACTCGGTAAGCGAATGTTCCCGAGGGAAAAGTAAAGGTAGTCTTGTCCTAATCCTTGGGGTGTAATTTGTATCTTGTTGTAACCACTGAAACCATCCAAAAATGAGAAGTAATTTTTACCTACAAGGGTTTCTAGTACCTAATCAACGAAGGGAATGGGAAAGTAATCCCTGAGAGTGGCTTTATTTAATTCTAGATAATTTATACATATACACCACCTCCCATATTTTTTCTGGAATACTACCAATAGAGAGAACCATTTCCTATTAGATATAGGATATATAAAGTCATCATCCAAGAGTTTTTGAAGTCTTCTTTAACAATATCTTGGAGCATGGGGTTCATTCACCTTTAGGGTTGTCGAAAAGTTCGGGCACCCTCCTGAATATAAATATCATGAGTGTAGGTTTCAGGAGGGATGTCTTTAATGTCCTCATAACTCCATGTAAAGGCATCAAGATGGTCTCGAAGAAATATCACAAGCTTCTCTTACTGGGATGGGTCTAGCTTTGTGCTAATGTATAAGGATTTTCCTAGACATACCTCAAAAAGAGTAGTGCCCAACTCATGAATATATGTGGTGGCTACCAAACTATGTAGTGATGACGAGGATTGTGGATCACAAATTTCTTGGAAACTTGAGCTAAAAACCTGACGAAGTAGTCCAAAGTCTTGTATGGTGTCCAAATTACAAATAAATTCTTGAATCACGCTCTCCCTAGTATACTTAGTACACTGTTGAATCTGTTCTATCATAGAAAGAGACTGAGTCTCTTCATCACTTCTATCATAATCCAACCACAAGGTATCGTGAAGCTCCTGGATAGATCTAACAAGTGCATATAGGGTGATCTTCTTCCTAGCATCCCCATGGGAAATATACATATCACCAAAGAAAAAATCTATATAAGCATCGGTTGTAGCAAGTCATGTTTGTCCCAAGATCAAAGGTTGTCCCCCAATAGGGTTCTTTAGTTGTAACACAATACAATTTATAAGGTACTCCCAAGAGTCAATTGAGACAATCACATCGTATAACACACCCTCTATCTTGATTTTAGATATATTAGCAAGTTCAAGCACAATGGGAGTAGGACGAATGTGATTCAACCAAAGTTGCTCCATAGTTTTCCTAGTCATTACATTAATAGCCACTCCAAGGTATATCAACACACTAGTAACGAGGGTGTCACCTATCTGAACAAAAACGACTAGGTTTCTAGGATCAATATATTTTTCAACTTAAGCACGTCCTGTCATCAACTCAATCAATCTTACAAAAAACTGGATAGTGTGAGGTTCAACTCTCTTCCTTCCAAGATTTTAAGATAGGTTTCCCATAAAAAATTGGTACATATAGGAATATCTTTTATTTCCTGCAACAGAGGAATCTTTATACAAAGGTTTCTAAAATCATAAGTAAGGTCAAACTCAAGGTTGGGGTTAGCTTTCTCCAAAACCAATTTTTCCAGAAAGGGAGGCTGGTTTGAAGAACAGGGCAAGGACTTTGAGTTTATGGGAACATGACTTGAAGTAGTATCATTTTTTGAAAGATTAGGAAATTCGTCCTCAATTTTTTCCTTAATGATTACTGCAAGTTGTTTATGTTTATATTTTTTCTTTTCTGGGTGTATCACCTTTCCCGATCTCAGCTAGAGGTCATTAACCCCAACTAGCATGGTCTTATAAGTGGGGAAAGGGAGTGGTCCAATAGAACAAATAATTTGTACCGCTTTATTATTTGGGTTGGGAAAAGGTTGTGTTGACAACTGATGTGGCTAAAATGGTGGTGGAATGAGTTGTGTCTGTTGAGGCAGAGAAATCGGTAATATAAGTTGTGACATAGGATAAGGTGCATAATGTGTATGATATGTCTTGGTAGGGATGAGATATGAAAAATGAGAGTGTGGTGGCCCTCTCCATCCTTGTTGCCAAGAGGAGGAGACTGCCCAAATTGGGGATGACACCCATGCTACCAAGGCTGAGAATAATTCAGATTTTGAAAAGAATATTTGATGAATTATGAAAATTAGGATAATATGGTGGAGGTTCAATTATCATATCTATACTTACCTTTGGCCATTATTTTTTAGCTCCCATGTCATGTAGTGGCTCAGGTACTAAACGCTCCTCTTCAAATGTTTCTTTCAGTCCTGGTATAGATGGAAATTCATCTATAGGATGTTTACCTGCACATATCACACAATTATTAAAAACTTTGACATTTGCAGGACATTCGCGTAAAAGATTATTTTTCCTACACTTTGGAAAATAAATGGACAATGAAGATTGTTCTTCTACTGGTTTTTGCTGAAATTTTAAAGAATTTATTTTGTTACTGCCAATGTTCATAATTTTAGTTTTAATATTATCCATTTTATTTTCCAAACCAATAATCATAGTATCTGTAGATCGAAATCTTCTATTTCTAGAATTTCTTCTAATTCCCTTACCAGATATGGACCGATTACCTGAAAATTTCTTGCATAAGTCACAAATTTGGTCAAAAGAAAGTTGAGAAATGTCCCCCTGTCCTAAAAAATTAAAATTACTCTTGTAGTCATCCAAAATCCCTTGTAAAAACAAGGTTTTGATAGTTCTCACATCAAATTCTTGCTTAGACCTTTGAAGGATATACATAAATCTTTCAAGATAATCCTCCCAATTTTCATCATCATTTTGTGTGATAGTAAAAGTTTCATCTTGAATTTCACGTGTCTTACAATATTCTTGATATCTTTTCATAAAATTCCTCTTCATTTGATCCCAAGAAGTGATAATATTCCTCCCAACCCCATAAACTAGCATAAAGTTGAGTCTTTAAGGGTTGTTGGTAAAAGTTTTAACTTATGGGAATCTAATGAATAGTCATAGCTCCTACAAAGTATGTAGAGTTCAAAAATAGAAGAATCAGGATCCTCGTGTACCTTGCCATGGAAATGCGGGATAAATGAAGGTGAAATATTTTTCATTTGTATGATTGTATCAAGGTCCACAATCGGGAATCCAAAGGTGGATTGTTCTCCCGGTTGCACATTATTCTCACCAACCCTTTCACCATTAACATCCTCGTATTATTCCATATTCTTTCCTCCAAGAAAGTTTCATCCTATGGACTATGAAGGTTAATTGTGTTTCAAAGTTAATTTTTTAGTCTCAACAGTTTCCTTCCCTACCAATGGTTCTGACACCCTTGAGTTGTTGTCTCCAGAATCCAAGTGTAAAGTACCAACCTACTTGCTATGTGTTTGCTTAGATTTGTTTCCTGCAATAGAAAGCCCACCGTGAGAAAATATTCTTGATTTATCATTGTTTCCTCTTCCCTTCTTGGGCTTCGTACCCCTACCCATCCTATTCATTCATTTAAAAAAATAAAAATCAAGTTAGAAAAATAAAATAATGTAAAAACACTTGCTGGAAAGAATCAATTCAAATCCAAATTTAATGTTGCATATATCTCAAAAAAATGTACCTACTACAATAAAAAATTACCCCTCCTTAAGCACTCAGAAATAGAAGTACACTGCTAAAAAAAATAATACAGAACTTAACTTAACTGTTGAAAAAAAATAATAATAATTAAAAAAAAAAAATCAGAATTTACCATATTCTCTCCAAGAACCTCCACGACAATGACGCCAAAATGTTGGGTTCTAGGTGTTGTGAAACCAGCTCCAAAAATAGAAGAAAAGAGATATCAACGCCTTAGAAATAAACCACTTCGAGGGGGTAACCTCCAAGACATTACATGAATGAAGAATTCTTGGATGATACAAATTACAAAACCTTCTTTCTATATATAGGAGTCCATGGGGCTACAATGTAATCCTAGTGGGGCCACAATGTAATCCTAGCCAACCTAACAATAATAATCTAAGGGCACAATAATAACAATAAGGGCGTTACAGGGGCACAATAATAACAATAAGGGGGTTACACTAACAACAAGAAGGGACTATACTAGTAATATAGGGACCTAACATGCCCCTCTTCTTCAAAAAAGTGTTGTCCTCAATGCTTGAGTAGCTCTAGGTGCTTTTGTATAAAATTCTCATCCTCCCATGTAGAATCTTCAGTGGGTAAGTTCTTCCACTTAATGAGATACTTTGAAATTGATCGCGTATGTAGCTGTCGAGTTCTTGTATCCATGACCGCTCTAGGTTCTAATATGATTTTTCCTTCCTCATCAAGTTTTGGAAATATTGTTTGAACTGGAAGATTTTCACTTGTAACCTTCTTTAAGCATGAAACATGGAAAACTCGATGCACTTGTGAAGAAGAAGGAAGCTCCAATTTGTATGCCATAGTACCAATCTTTTGCAACACCTTGTAAGGACCATAGTACTTTGGCGATAATTTATTATCCTTCTTAGCTTGCTTGAGAGACATTTGTTTGTATGCTTGTAGTCGTAAAAATACCTAGTCTCCTACATCAAAACTTCTCTCGCTTCGATGTTGATCTGCCTATTGTTTCATTCGATTTTGTGCCAAATTCAGGTTATCCTTTAAGAGTTGGAGAACTTCTTGTTGATGCTCGATGTGATCTTCCACTACTTGAACCTTCGAATTTTGTCTTAAATATGATGTGATGGATGGTGGATGATATCCATAAAGTGCCATAAATGGGGTCATTTTTGCCACAGTATGGAAGGAAGTGTTATACCACCATTCAGCGAGAGGTAACCACTTGACCCATTGTGTTTTTTTATCAGATACAAAACAACGAAGATATCCTTCCAAACATTTATTTACTATCTCAATTTGACCATCGGATTGAGGATGATAAGATGAGCTATGAGCTAATTGAGTACCCAAACAAGAAAATAACTCTGTCCAAAACTTTCCAATAAAAATGAGATCTTTGCCGCTCACAATAACCCTTGGGTTTCCATGTAGCTTTTGAATTGTGTCCATAAATGTAGTAGCAACTGTACTTTCTTTAAATGGATGAGATAATGCACAAAAGTGTGCATACTTGGTAAGTCTATCAACTACTACCATGATGACACTCTTTCCTTCGGACTTAAGTAAACCTGTGATAAAATCCATTAAAATCTCCTCCCAATGTTGAATTGGAATGGATAAAGGTTGTAGAAGACCCAAGGTCTTAATTGTCTCAAATTTATTCTACTGGAAAACCAAACATTCTACCACAAACTTTTTAATATTAGATTTAAGGCCATCCCAAAGAAATTCTTTCTTCACCTTGTGGTAAGTTTTTAAAAATCCTAAGTTTCCTCCTAAAGGAGAAGTGTGCAATTCCAAAAGGATCTTTTGTTTTAGTTGGGATGTCTTACAAAGATATAAGCGATATTTGTACCATAAGGAATCATTTTTCCAACTAAATGTATCAGATGTACTAGGATATTGCTGCAACTTTTGAATGAGTGTCCACACTTCTTCGTCCTTCTTCCATCAATCTCTTGCTTCGATTATCCAATTTGGTTGGATAATAGAAATGGCACAAAGAAATGCTTCCACATCTTCATTCTTTCTTGAGAGTGCATTTGCAACAACATTTAGCTTCCCTTTTTTGTAGATTATTTCAAAGTCATAACCCAACATCTTTGTGACCCATTTTTGCTGCTCTTCTGAAGATAGTCTTTGTTCCAAAAAGTGTTTAAGACTATCATGATCAGTTTTTACCTTGAAGTGTCTTCCCATTAGGTAAGTTCGCCATTTCTTTAGTGCATGTAGTATTGCTAACATTTCCTTATCATAAATAGGTTTCTGTAAATACTTTCCTTTGATTGGACGACTTTCAAAAGCAATGGGTCTTCCTTCCTGCATTAAAACTGCACCAATTCCATTTCCTGAGGCATTACATTCCACAATAAAGGTTTTTGTGAAGTCTGGCGTAGCTAAGACCGGTGCTAGGCACATTGCCTCTTTAAGATGTTCAAAGGCCTTAGTTGCTTCAGGAGTCCATGCAAATGCATATTTCTTCAATAATGTTGTTAGAGGTGCTGCTATTCTCCCATAATTCTTAACAAACTTGCAATAATACCCTGTTAACCCGAGAAATCCTCGCAACTGCTTTATGGTTGTGAGGACTTTCCATTCCTTAATGGCTTTAATTTTGTTAGTGTCTACCTTAAACACCCTCGTGAGATACAATATGACCCAGATATTCCACCTCTTGTACTCCAAAGAAACATTTGGATGTTTTTGCATATAATTGTTTCTCCTGCAATAGTTTGAGCACCCTGTCAACATGTTGAACATGATCCTTCCAAGACCTATTGTAGATTAGTATATCATCAAATAATACTAGCACATTTTTTCTAAGGAACGGTTTGAAAATGGAATTCATCAAACCTTGAAATGTAGAAGGTGCATTGGTAAGGCCAAAAGGCATGACCAAAGATTCATAATGACTCTCATGAGTTCCAAATGTCATTTTCGGAATATCTTTAGTCTTCATTCTAATTTGATGATATCCTGAACGGAGATCCAACTTGATAAAATAAATTGCTCAATGTAATTCATTCAATAATTCATCAATCACAGGAATGGGAAATTTATCTTTAATGGTGAGCTTATTGAGCTCCCTATAATCCGGACACTTGCGCCATGATCCATCCTTCTTGTGTACCAATATTACAGAAGCAAAGAAAGAACTTTGACTAGGTTGAATTATACTCGCCTCTAACATTTCTACAATCATACGTTCAAGTTCGCTCTTTTGGACATAAGGATATCTATAAGGCCTGATGTTTGGAGGAACACTTCCTGGAATCAAATGAATAGCATGATCATGATCACGAATAGGTGGGAGTCCTTTAGGAGTTTCAAACACCTTGGAATGATTGTCCAAGACTTTTTGGAGATCTACAGAAATAAATGATTTTGATGTTGTAACTTCTAGTGAGAATAATTGTGAAATTACGCCTCGTTGTTATTTCTTTAGAATCTTTGTCATGAAATTAGAGCTTTTTATCTTTCCCGGCTTCCCTACAATACCCCGTAATTCGACTTCCTTTCCTTCTGAAAAAAATTTCAAGAAAATTTCTTGAAAATTAAAAGTTATCGTCCCCAAAGATTGTAACCATTGTACTCCTAGTACAACATCAACACCTCCCATAGGAATGGAAAGCATTGGACTATTCAATAAATATTCCCCCATGGTTAGATTGATATTATGGCATTTTCCAAAGAAATTTATAGTTCCTCCATTTGCAACCATCACTTGACATTCTGTTGCTGGGTATAGGAAACAATTCAATTCCTTGGCTACCTTACAATGAATAAAATTATGGGTACTAACTGAATCAATCAACACTATTACCTTTTTCTTATTGATATGTCCTTCTATCTTGAGAGTTTTAGGAGTGGTAATTCCTTCTAATGCATACGCGATATGGTCGGACTCATTTCTTCCTCTTCTAGGGCTGGTTCCTGGTGTATATCCTCTTCTTTTGAAGATTCTTGTTCATTTTCTTCTTCCTATTCACAATCTATGTAAAATAATTTCTTCTCAGCACACTTATGACCTTTAGAGTATTTTCTATCACAACTATAGAAAAGCCCTTTTGCTCCTTTTTCTTCCAATTGTTGTGGAAATCTAGAAGTAGCAACACTTCCATCTTTATAGAAGTGAGTGGTAGGCTTCCTTGTTGCCATAATTTTACATTCAATTTTTCTTGCCAACCTGAATGGCTTCTCCAATGAATCAGGTTCCAAAATGCGAACTTCATGTTGGATGTTATCCTTCAAAGTACCTATGAAGAGATCAATCCTATGTTCCTCTGGAATATCAGTTACTCTTATATTTAATTTTTGGAAGTCCCCCACTGAACACTTTTGTTTGAGATTTATCAATTGGCTAAAGAAAGTGTTGCTCTTTGTATCCTCATAATGTGCTATCATTTCCTCCGTAAAAATTGACCAAGTGACAATTTTTTTACGGGAGCAAAACCATCGATACCATACAAATGTATATTGTTCTAAATGTAAAGTTGCAGTGAGTACCTTTTATGTGTTTTGCACATTATTGAGATACAAATATTGCCCCATCTGTAGTATCCATGTTACAGGATCCTTTCCATCAAACTTCCTCATATCCATTTTTGGAATATGGTGGTTCCTCCCTCCAACATTAGAGTTTATGAAATCACAATTAACATTTATTTTGTTCTCATCATGAGTTTCCTCTACTATCTTTTCACCATTAGGAAACATTTCTTGTATCAACTCTGTCAAACCTTCCATGTCTTCTTTTAGATCATTCTTCATGTTTTCCATCTTAGCTTCCATGTTGTCCATCTTAGATTCCATGCTAACTTCCATGCCATCCATCATAGCTTCCATTCCATTCTTCAAACCATCCATCTTAGATTCCACGCCTTTCTTCAAAACTTCCATGTCATTTTTTGTTGCTCTTTGCGAGAGTGAAATTTGTTACACTTGCTCTTGTAATTTTGATATGTCATGTTGCCATTCTTCGTCTTCATGAGTCATAGTAGAGCCTTCTAAAGGCTTAATGGGTGTTGAATTATTTTTAGGGGCCATTTTAGAATCCAATACTGATATCTATTCTAAAATATGCCCTTTAAATCAATTCAACTTGATTCTTCAAAAAAGACTTATGCAATTTAGGAAAAAAAAATACACACCTTTTACTTGCTTTTGAGGAGCTCGATATTGAAATTTACTTATCTCTATACTTGCAAATCATCAATATTTGAAATTCGGCCTCGTAGTAGTCCTCTGAAGCTTCTTTCAAATTCCATAGGTCTGACTTGATTTGGATTCTTCAAGGCAAAGTTATGTCCAATCTCCCACAATGGCCTAATTATGGACTAGTTCCGTAGAGCGAACTTGTACGACTTGCCACATCTCACTGTTTGTTCCTTTAGCTCTAAAATTTATAGAAAGGAAACTATAGTTTGTGTACTTCCAATCATGTTTTTACAGAATTCCAATACGACGCTCAGAGAGAGAGTTATTAATATTTTCCCATGATCACCTCTTTGAGATGAAATTCGGGAGCCTGAAAAAGACCTAACTTCCACAGATCATATCTCCAAAAATATTGCGAACCAAGCTCTGAAATTTTACGACGATGTTCCTTCGGATTTCAACTTCACATTCTAAAAATTTCAGCTTCTGGACCCTCGTAGAAAAAAAGGTATAGCGAAAATTCTGCGATGACCTTTTTAAGTGAAATTCAGGAGCCTGCAAAAAGCCCTAACTTCCACAGATCATATCTCCAAAAATATTGCAAACGAAGCTCTGAAATTTTGCGAATATGCTCCTCAGGATTTCAGCTTTGACTCTAAAATTTTTAGCTTTTGAACCTTCGTAGAAAAAAAATTATAGCGAAAATGCCACGATGACCTGTTTGGAGCAGCGAAACCCTAGAATCCAAAGCTCTTATACCAAATGTTGTAAAACCAGCTCCAAAAATAGAAGAAATTATCATTCATGGAGAAATAGCTATGAGGGGAGCAGCACCAATACATTACATGAATGAAAAATTCTTGGATGATACAGATTACAAAACCTCCTTTCTATATATAGGAGTCCATGGGGCCATGATGTAATCCTAGTGGGGCGACAATGTAATTCTAGCCGACCTAACAATAATAATTTAAGGGCACAATAATAACAATATGGGGGTTACAGGGGTACAATAATAACAATAAGGGGGTTACACTAACAAAAATAAGGGACTATACTAGTAATATAGGGACCTAACACTAGGTTTGTCCCCTACAAACCTCAACACTTAATTTTCAAACCAAGGGGGTTGTGTACTTCGAGGTGCAGCACAATTAATTCCAAGACATCTAGTAGCTTGGGGAGATCAATCCTACCTATATCCTAATCACAAGCTTCATATTCCAAATTCAATAAATAATTACCAAACTAACTTCTTATACTATTGGAAACTTTATTGAATCAATCAACATAGATCTTACGTTCACTCCTCAAACCATTCATCACTCTGATTTCAATAAAGAAAACACATAGTTAAGGTAGTACCAATGCCAAACCAATTCTCTCAACCAGATTCACGAAATCCAATTTCAACCTATGTATTTAACCTTTAATTCCAAAAATTTGGTTTCTATAAATGTGGAGTAATCGATGATTCAATGTTTAAAACAAAAAATATACACACTCTATTCATTTACTTTTAAAATCAAAAGACATTCAGTTTCACCAACCATATTTATGTATAAAATAAGACTGTAAAAACTATAGAGATAATAACAAGAATATCATATGTGCAACAACCACTCTCACTGTACTCAACAGCAATATGAATGATCCAGACACTTAAATTGTTTAAGGTTTAAAATGTTACAAGATTTAAGCATTAATATAGAAAATAATTAAACAAACACAACTGACTTGCTTTGGCTACAGATATTCTAGTGCAGGAAAGAATATTTATCATATGTTTATACAATGGGTCCATAATCAATACCATAAATACAAGATCTTATGCTTAGTGCAAAGAAATCAAATCGAGATTCAATTCACATTATAAATCACTTGAAAAAATTAATGACCTTGGCCTACAATTTGTTGAAACACGCAGTTTGTCGAAGCGATAAGATTTCTCATTTCGTAAGTATAAATGACTCAAGAGATTCAAAGATATAACTTTAACGAGAACCTATAGTCTTACAAAGCCGAGATTTATCTTCTTTGGTTCACCTTTCTAGTTTTTTGAAAATGTCTCAATGTTATAAATAAATGTTCCCACGTCATTTGTCCACACTCACACCAGCTTATGAATAATAACAGGACATGACTTTGTTTTTTAGCAACCTTCAAGCAAAGACAAACACACCCCAATACTAGAGCTATGCCTACACTCACAATAATTTTTAAGAATAAAAGACTAATTACAAGAATATTCATGCACTTGTATCGAAACACCAAAATCTTTGCATGTACTTGGATTTATGCTAAAAAAAGATCACAACCCTTTTCAAGAACTATGCCTACACTTGCATCTATAAATATTCTCACTCATTCATCAAACAATGCCCATATTTATGGTCACTCATTAAAGTTTGAAAAATACTAGAACACAACCATGTGATCTCAAAAAGAGATAGAGTATTCGTTAAAATCAAAGTAAAATAACAACAATAACATCGAAAAATCAATACACACCATAAACAAATCAAAGCAATCACACCACACTTGAATCCTGGAGGAGTGACAAGCTGCTTTTGTTAGGCCCAAACCATCCAGCCTACACCCTCTTAAAGAAAGGTTAAATTACACTATGTGATGAATCATAAACAAAATATATTTGCAAAAGAGATAGAACCTGGTATTAGTATTATATATTACCTGAAAATCGGGCTTACATATGGAGATCAAAGGATCTGACTTCATTTATCCATAGCAATCCCTCAAAGAACTAGCAGTACATGAAAATATGTATAAGGGTATTGGTAACCTAGCTTTGTCTACATATTTACATTATATAGAACTATCATTTCTCAGGTTGTGACAAAGCCCTTCATCTAAGAAAAAAAAACTTCAACGAATGACTATCCATGGTGTTCTGGTACAACATCCCCTCAATTTAGGATCTGGTTCATCCATTGCAAGGGATATATTTGAGAGTATTGTTGCTTCAATTCTCAGTCTTCTGCTAAACGTTGGAGGGAATTGAACACACATATCCCACTATCCTCATACCTAATAAATCTTTGAGGATCATCGACTATGCTAGTCGACCTGTGACCAATGCTCCTTATCCAACAGTCCTCATCTTTGACCAAGACATAGAGGCCTTTAATATTGCATGTACATGATAATAAGTATAAACACTACATGACATTTGACAGGTGATTAGGAACAATAATATTTTTTTGAAATGAAATAAGTGGAGCAATTTAGGAAAATTATATATTACCTTATGTAATTTTTAATGATGAGTAACTTAGACTTACTTCTCAAGTTAATGCCTACACAATCATGAAATTATATAGACATAGGCTTCATTTTTTGTTAAACAAGGGATAGTTAGGGATAATATGAGGTAAAAAATGAAACATTTCCGGGTCGTGAAAATTTCCATTGTTCAAAAAAAATTTCCAACTATATTCAACGCTCTTTAAATTATTTCAAGGGGTTTAGTTTATCATATTGTTTAATAAAACAAAGAAAAAAATGATTAGATAATGAAACTAAGCAGCTATCACAATATTATATAGTATAAACATATAAAATGTTGCATTAAAAATAATAAACATAGAGTATTGCATTAAGAGTAAGCTAAAATTTTACTTTTTCATTTATAACAATTCTTTATGTGATGGCCATAAAAAAGCCTTAAAATCTAAAAATTTTAAACAATAAAGGAAAATTTAAGTGTGTCTATTAAGGACTCCTTCTCACTATCTTGTGAGAGCACTTGATGAAGGACATCATCAAGCTACTAACAAGCATGTAATCAAAGAAAGAAACATGGCCATTTAAGTTATTTACGTATTATAATCATGGAAATTTACATCATGAACTTCAGGAAAAATCCAAAGAATTTATCACAAGTATAGTTGATATGCAACTCTTTTAAAGTGTATCTATCATTCATATAAGACAAAATGCACATACTTTTTTAAATGTGAAAAATACTTCTCTAATACACCATTCTATATCTAGAGAAAGTTTAATCTATCATTCAAAAATATAATATTCATTACAAAAGGAGAAAATTCTTTTTACACAAAACATTAATTAAAGCCCTAAACTTGTTCAAGTTACCTAAAGATGGTGAGTTGTTTTAGTTTGAAAGTGGTAAGCCTAGTGGATTTACTAAGAGCGATACTAGTTAGGCATATCTGTTGTATGTATTGTTTTCTAAACTTGAACCGATGTGCTTTCAAGTCTTTTGGTGTAATTTTAATTATTTTTACCATCCTAGGATCAGTTGCCCATTTTTCCTTCTACAAAAGTTAGAACACAATAAATAAATATGCAAATTGATATCAACCTAATAAAAAAATAGATCAATAAAAATGCAAAATGGTATGGATATAATGAATAGGTTAGACAATGCAAAATGGAAGAAGACAAAAACCATGTAACTATTATTTATAGTAAATTGTATTTCAATGTATTATGAGCTATGGTATAGGGTATGCAACTTACCTTTCCCGAATTTCCTTGAAGAAGAGGTGAACATTGTAATGGTTGTGAACAATGTGGCTTTGGTTGCATCACTTCCTTGTTATCTATTATATGTGGATGACTTTGAGGAGATGCATATTATTTACTCTAGACAGAAGATCATAAATAGATATATAAATATGAATTTGAAATCAAATTAAATGTAAAATCTAGTTAACAATCATAAATAATTATTTAAATATAAACTTGATCCATCTCACTTACATTATTTTGAAGACCATGACCATGTATTCGGGTTTCAAAAGATTGTAATGGTTTAAAAAACAATACAAAAACAATACCTCCATCAATTTTCCTTCTGGGTGGAAATGTGAAGTTGGGTTACACTTTTTGCCCTTTTTTGAGAAAAAAATATCATTTCTTTATGTTCTTCAACTTTCTGCAAGCCAAAACAATTTTTCTGTTTAGAATTTCATTTTACGATAAAAATAAAATTTGTCAAAAATTTTATTAGCTTTCTATTACTTATTTTTTGAAATTTTTGGATTCACAATTGATATGTCAACTTGACATTTCTTTGAGTGTGTGTTCTTTAACAATCAAAGGATTCATAAAAATTCGTGTTCAAAGACATTGGTGTATTCTTTGTCAGCTTTGTGTTTTTGAGAAGAAAATGTGTTACAATAATCTAGACAAATTCTATTTCGGTTTCGTTATATTTACGAAACCAACTTATGCATATCATAATTACTAGAATTTTTTGAAATGATACAATATGAAAACACTGCATATTTTGAATATTTTTCGGCTCGCACAAAAATTCTCAACATATTAGTTATAAACTAAAAATCTAAAAACTACCCATTACAGACGACGGACCAATGTAATGCACCATAATTTTTTCAATTTGTTTTACAATGTATTTTGGAAGATACATAATTTTGATTTCATTGAATCATAATGACCTTAAGTAATTGTTTGCACCCATTTTATTACAAAATTAATTAAAATTAGTAAATATTTATGGAATTCCATAAAAGTTATATTTCCTGAAAGTAGATTGAATTCTGAAAATGTTTGTCTTGGTTCTGACAGTTAATTCATAAAGTTTGATGGAGTTTAGTCATTCAAAAGATGAAGAAATGTATTCAGAGCCGAGCTGCTGCGTAGTTGCAGACGTGTTAGTTCGGCCAAACTTTTAAAAAAGTTCGGCTGATTTTTTTTTTTTGCCTCGTCAACCCGTTAATTCTCACAACACAAAATTTCAGCTGAAGTTTTTACAGAATTTTGGCCGAACTTTTGATCTAAATTATGTTGGACGGAAAATTTAATATGTAAACTTATTATGTACATTTAATTCTAATATGTACATATGAAATCAATATCGATGAAGAGACGTTAGAAAATGTTGACACTCACACATATGGAGATAAAAAAGCTGATCATGTTATACGATATCATGTTAATCGCATTATTGATTCATTCTTCAAAAATGAAATTGTGGCAGTTCAAGCCCAAATGTTGAAAAGTCTTTTAACATCAAAGAAATTAAAAGAAGCGACGACTTTATTGGGTATTCGAAAATCAACAAAAGATAAAAAAATGAAGGAAAATATGATACAAAATATAAATAGTACTCTAAAGTCAATTGGAAGATCTAGAAATAAAATTGATTTAGATGCACGTAGAGAAATACAAATGGCAGTGGTTTCATCAAGTACTAAAAAGAACCGCTCAGTAAAATCTATGGCACAAGCATTAGGAACCTCACGAAAAAATTTACACAAACATAAAAATTTCAATTGAAAATAGATGTAAATAATGAACTCACTTGTTGGACAGCAATTTGTAGGCAACCATACAAAGATATACTTGGGGAAGATGTTAAAAAAATAATATCTGAATATTGGATGAAAAATTCATGTGTTTCACCAAAAGAAAGAGATGTGATGCAAAGAAGAATAACACGAAATCAGTACGAAGAACATGCAAAACATTTCTGAGAAACCACTCAGATAGAGTTGTTCAAGAAGTTCAATGAAGAGAATCGTGAAATTGATGTCTCAATCAGTGCTTTTGTGCAAAAAAAACCACGGTATGTTAAACCTATCACTGTATGCGACACTTGTTGTCGTTATCATGTGGAATTTCAGTTATATTATGACACATTCGTTAATTTTTGTAAAACGTTTTGGAAAGATTCACCTCCTCCTTCCACTATCCATGATTTCATATCTCAAATTCTATGTGGAAGAGAAAGCCATGAATTATTTTACCAAAAGAAATGTGTTGGTGGTCAAAAATGCGATGGTTGCGGAAATTTGACTAAATTTCAAAACAAATATCATACTGATATAAATGATCAATCAATGTCCAACATAAAAGTGAAATGGAAGAGATATGAATATATCCATACATCGATTGTTTCAAGTAGTACTACAAGTGCTAAAAGAATTGATTTACAAGAAGAAGAAATTTGCGTGATAGAGTTTTTGAGAAAGTTTGAGGTAGAAATTTATAAATACACCAAGCATTCCCATAGAGCTCGATGGCAGGACTTGCAATTCAAAAAATCCCGTGATGTTTTTCCACTAGGGACTATTTTGTCAATAGTTGATTTTGCAGAAAACTACACATTTTTTCCACAAAAAGAAATACAAAGTGAATACTATCATTCTGACCAACTCTCCATGCTTGTCCATACTCTATATAAACATGCTCAACAAAATGTTGATCATATAGAAAGCACCAGTGAAAATCAACATGTTATTAAAGAATATCACTTTTATATTAGTGACAATCGTACACATATACATATTTTATACAACATTGTTTTGAAAAGATTTATGACTCCTTGAAAAGTCATGAAATAAAATTCAATGAACATTGGATATGGTCAGATGGATGTGCAGGTCAATTCAAATCTTCACGATCATTCTTTTGGTTGTGTCGTCTTCATATGAAAACTCACATTAAACATTGTTGAAATTTCTTTGAGACTGGTCATGGAAAAGGAGAACAGGACAGTGCAGGGGTATGTATAAAATGAACACTTTGAAGATATCAAATGGAGCACTCTGCAATCCAACTTGTCTCGGCTAAACAAGTTGTTCAATGGTGCATCGTTGCACTAAGCCATGAGACTAACCAATCAAGGGAAGTACGAAGGTACATGCTTTAATTTTTATTGGATTTCTAGTTTTAAACCGTATTTGTCACAATGATTATCTTTGATGGTATTTTGATAACATATTTCTTCTTTGAATTTTCCATATAGTTTTTTTTCCCATATTGGGGTCCAAGATGTAAATAGATCGATTGGAGATGACGTTGAAACAATAAAAGGGACTCAAAAATTGCATTCAATTAAAACAAAGCTATCCAAAAATGTGTTTGCATTGGATAAAAGAAAATATTCTTGTTTTTGTCATGTTTGCATAGACAACACAGAATCCAATGATGTTTGTGAAAACAAAATGTATGTAAAAGAATTACAACATACAGAACTAAATACAAAGGGGAAAATTTCTATTGCAAACTTTGAAGAAATGCAATCAGAGGAGACTACAATATCATCTGAAGGTGATCGAGTTTCTGATCTTGTTAGAGAAGGTAACATTTCAATTTCTTTCAAATGATGAAGATCTAGAAATAGGTAATAAAATCAAGTACACATGTTAATTTTAAAGTTAATTTTTCATGTTAATTATGATCTAAATTTAAATACATAAGTTTGTTTTATAGTGTAGGAGACGTTTTGTTGTAGTTGCACCTACTATCAACAATGAAAATGTGAAGTATTATTTGATGTGTTGCACTGAACGAAAGATGAAATTATTGGAAAACAAAGATGATAATGGGTTTACATATGACAAAGGGTCTATTATACTGAAAGGTTATTTTTTCCAACAAACTCATCAAAGTGGAGATTTTGTTTACTTTCAAGACTATGAACCTGATGTCATAAGTTGTCAATATAGTTACTTGGTTTGTGGAGCATGCATAAAGTTGATAGAAGTTCAATCAAAGAAAAAATTGAAAATTAAGAAATGGAAAATGTCAAAATTTGATCATGAACAGATCATTGAAGATGACATTCCATTGGAATTTTTTTGATTGAACTACCCAACAATTTCTTCTCTTTGGATTCATCTTTTAGAACTTCTAGAACTAAACTAAAAATTGAACTACCTTTTTATGTTATATGTATAAATGTTTGCACATGTACATTGTTTTGGTACATTCACACAAATAATTTATAGACGTGTACACATACACATGTCTAGATTATCTAGTCTTAAACGGTTTCATACATTCTCTGGTTCAATTTGTCATAATATCATTATTGCAAAATGTACATATTTGTGTATCTAGCATAGGTGATATAATGCAATTTTATGTTGCACGATTTTGTTTTAGATGTCTATTAAGTAAATTATAGTATTCATTCTTGAATGCAAAATGTGTGGTACGTGTTTCGTAATTTCCAGTTTACTATCAACTGAAAGTACCTTTTTTATGTATATTAATGAAAAATGTTGTGTTTATACGTTTTAATGTAATTTTAAAATTTTATGATTGTTTGACACATCTAAGAGCACCTAGAATTTTATGATTGTTTTAAGATATTACATCAATATGTATTGTACTTCAATAATTTTTACATATATTCAAACATGTACTTCAATCATTTTTATGTAAAAATATTCATGTGAATTTTTTTTTTTTGTAACTTGGGCTAAACTATATTAAAAGCATGAAACATTGTACAGAGGCAATGGGCAGTGATGGAAATCAGTGCTTAGCCTATCCCTGATTTGGTAGTGTTCAAAATAAACCAAGTTTGGGGTTGCCTCAAAGGAGGAAACCAGCCCCTTAAGAGTGTCATCTAGTCTTGTAATACAAAATATTCAGTGGCCCATTTTAAAATAAAAGAGCTAAAGTATATCCTGAGGTGAAAAAAAACAGAAATTAACCTTACTACCGAACAATCATGGAGTTCATTCATCTTCGTCCGTCGTTTGGTCCTCCTCCTCTATCAAGCACCCGTATTCTCTAGCAATGGCTTCCTCCTCAGCTATGGGAATTCGAGGAGGCTTTAGAGGGGCCGCATGGACAATGGAGCGACTGGGTACTCCACATCGTAATCTATGGTCCAGACACCGTCAGAATCCATAAACTAAACACCTATCTCCCCCATCGTGGGCTCATAAACTGGAAGCAGTTTGGTTTTCCTGGGTAAAGGCTGCACAGATTGCGGAATAGTGGATTTCCTGTAGCCTCTTCTACCCTTAGGCTTCTCCGGAGGAAAAAAATTCTCCCCATGAATGCTATCAAATGCTTGAAGAGATAACACCTCATGGCTATCATATATAGAGCCCTCGGTGGATTCCAATCGTTGGTCGTGGCCACGGTAAGAGCTGCCTAAGAACGCACCCCTGTAGCTGCCACTAATGGGCTTCTGACACTAGCGCGGGGCCATGGTATGGCTTCTGACCTGTACATTTTATGATTTTTTTTAGATATCGATATGTATTGTACTTCAATCATTTTTCCATATATTCAAACATGTACAATCTTTTTTATGTACATATATTCATGTGAACTTAAATATGTATTTAACCATCTATGATTGTTTTAAATGACACGTATGATCATACAAAATGCACTTAAATATCATCTAAATAATAGATGTACATCCTAAAATTATATAACATTCACACACATGTTCAAATGCATAACATGTACCAATGTATGTGTTAAATGTAATTTGAAATTTCCATCAAGATTCATTTTATATTTAACAAATAAAATGACAACTTGAATTTTAAGAAAAAAACATTATATCACAACATGTGAGCACATGCAAAATGCAGTTCAACTATCCAAAATATACACTTGTATGTGTAAATTGTAATTTGAAATTTACATATAGATTCATTTTATTTTTAACAAATATAATGACAACTTGAGTTTTAAAAATAAAACATTATATCACAACGTGTGATCACATGCCAAATGTAGTTCAACTATCCAAAATATACACATGTATAAATGGTTTGTAATTCGAAATTGCCATCTAGAGAATCATTTTATATTTAACATTTATAAAATGACAACTTGAGTTTTAAAAACAAAACATTATATCACAACATGTGATCACATGCCAAATGTAGTTCCACTATCCAAAATATACACATTGTGAAAATGTAATTTGAAATGTCCATCTAGAGATTCATTTTATATTTAACAAATAAAATGACAACTTGAATTTTAAAAACAAAACATTACATCACAACATGTGATCACATGCCAAATGTATTTCAACCATCCAAAATATACACATGTATACATATTTTGTAATTTGAAATTTCCATCTAGATATTCATTTTATTTTTAACAAATAAAATGACAACTTGAGTTTTAAAAACAAAACATTATATCACATGTGATCACATGCCAAATGTAGTTCAACTATCCAAAATATACACATTGTAAAAATGTAATTTGAAATTTCCATCTAGAGATTCATTTTATATTTAACAAATAAAATAACAACTTGAGTTTTAAAAATAAAACATTATATCACAACATGTGATCACATGCCAAATGTAGTTCAACTATCCAAAATATGTACACATGTATACATGTGTTTTGTAATTTGAAATTTCCATCTAGAGATTCATTTTATTTTTAACAAATAAAATGACAACATGAATTTTAAAAGAAAAACATTATATCACATGTGATCACATGCCAAATGTAGTTCAACTATCCAAAATATACACATTGTGAAAATGTAATTTGAAATTTCCATCTAGAGATTCATTTTATATTTAACAAATAAAATGACAACTTGAGTTTTAAAAACAAAACATTATATCACAACATGTGATCACATGCCAAATGTAGTTGAACTATCCAAAATATACATGTTTTGTAATTTGAAATTTCAATCTAGATTTGAATTTTATATTTAACAAATAAAACGACAACTTGAGTTTTAAAAACAAAACATTATATCACAACATGTGATCACATGTCAAATGTAGTTGAACTATCCAAAATATACACATGTATGTGTTTTGTAATTTGAAATTAGATTTGAATTTATATTTAAAAAATAAAATGACAACTTGACTTTTAAAAACAAAACATTATATCACAACATGTGATCACATGTCAAATGTAGTTGAACTATCCAAAATATACACATGTATGTGTTTTGTAATTTGAAATTCCCATCTAGATTCATTTTATATTTAACAAATAAAATGACAACTTGAGTTTTAAAAACAAAACATTATATATCACAACATGTGATCACATGCTAAATGTAACTATCCAAAATTTAAAATCATTCTTGATAAAAGTAAATGTAGTTTCAAACTATATCCAAATAGTAAAATATGTCCAAAATTTATATCACATGAACAATAAAAGTAAATATATATAGTTCAATGTATAGGGTTACACGTATCAAGCTATATAGAAAAGTAAATATGACTGCACAGATAAGACTATATATAGAAAAGTAAATTTAAGACTAGATCTATCAAATAAAATGTTGCACACATGTGCATCACCAATCAAATACAGATGGATTCAGTGTCTTTGCCAGCAACGTTTTGAGCCTCATGCTATCCTCTGAAGAATGGGGAATATGTAGACAATGTGTACAAACATTAAAATTTAATGTTTTAAAATTGAATGAGAATGCAGAACTTCATGTAAAAAAAAATGAAAAAAATAATAATAATCATGCAATACCTCAAGTAGTTCCCTCTTCATTTCCTTTTGTTGCTCGTCTATTAAAACATCCTCCACAGTAAACTGTACAATATATATATATATATATATATATATTTCAAATGAAAATGCATATAAACTAATTTTCAATAATATTAAAAGAAGAGTTAGACAACTTGTCCAAATGGTGTGGATGTTTATATCTCCATCATACACTCCATCGCTGTAGTCCTTAAAGAATTAAAATCATCTCCAAAAACCTAAAATTCAAAAATTTTAAAACTATGAAATAACTCAAGATCTAGATCTCATTTTATAATAAAACTTTTTAACTTCAATTTATAACTTAAACATATAAGTGAAAATTTGAATACCTATGATGGTGGATTGGCACATCTCCTAAGGGTGGCTCCGAAATAAATTCATCTCCAGAAACCTAAAATCAAAAAATTTAAAACTGTAAAATAACTCAAGATCTAGATTTCATTTTTTAATGAAACATTTGAACTGCAATACATAACTTAAAAACATATTTAAGTGAAAAATTGTTCATACTTGTGATGGTGGATTTGGCACATCTCCTAATAGGGAAAAATAAGGTACCTCCATCGCAAAAGCATCGGACGGAATCATAATTTGTTAACATTTAATTATATACATGTACATGTGTACACAATTATTTATTTTAAAAATATGTCATGATGTTCCGATAATAGATTAAAATAATTGTACATCAACATCATGTTCACTTAAAAACACTAACATGTTCCAACATATCATTTTTATGGTGAGAACCATCTTGATTGTGTGAACATGAAGCTTCGACCGTGATATTAACATCTTCGTTCATCAAGCGTGAGAACTGCAAATTGTGTTCACATTTATGATAATTTTTTGTTAGATTAACATATACAAATAAATGTATGTATATGTATTATTACAAATTGTACATGTGTTAAATAATCACCCTAACCATTAACACATACCGATCCCATGCCCTCTTCCTCATGAATAATTAAGTCTTGCCAACTATTGCAATAATTCTTTGCATATGTTCTGATCTCTTCAACACTCATGTTGCATTTCTCATCATCTTTAGGATACACAAAATTAGCATGTGCATTCTCTCATGCTCTTTGTCGATTCAAACAAACATCAATTCCACCAAGTCCACTCTGAACATTGTCTATGATGACATCCCTTGCTTCTCGACTAATTTGAGAAGTGGCATCCATCTTTGACTGTACAGTTTCCACACGAAGAGGTCGACTTACCAACGGTGGCTCGGAGCAAGGCAACTCAACATCACGCTTAGCGCCCCTACGGTCACATAATCGACCTTTCCCAGGACCAAAAAATTCAAAGGGAAGGTCATTATAATTGGTTTTCATTCCCAAAAAGAATTATTCATAAAAGAATTTTGCAAAATAAAGAAGAACCTCGTCAATCCATGGTAGTCTTCCATAGGCAGCAAGGTGCCTATCATACAAATGGCAAGCTATATCAGGGTGTTTGAAATATTTCACCTTTAGCATCTTTCTTTTCGGCCATTCTTTGAAATTAAACATAGACTTAGCCATTTGATTTGTAACTTTGTGTTTAACAACCTCCCATGTATTAAGACCCATCATTGTTTGATTTCTTTTCCTCATCACTTCTACAAAAGTATCAGTGGTTGGCCCAAGCATTTTGTATACATCTACAAGTTTGCTTAAAGAGTGAGTAACTATTTCTAAGCTTTCTCGACTCTCAGTAGGGAGTTTCAAAGACACAATATCTTTATTCAATTTTGAATAAAGATGTCGACACATTTGTAATGTGCATTGTTAGATGTTTGTTTTTCAAGGTATATCAGAAACGTCATATGGATAAGTCGTGGTTGGTCTACAACCTTCTTCTTGAATAACATGTTCTGGCCTACGTCTTTTTGGAGCAACATTTCATCAATATATAAAATTTTCTATAAATAAAAAAATATGTGAACAAATTTTTACAAATTGAATGGAAAAAATATTCATAGTGATGGCCACCTCGATATGGTTGGCCAGCATCATGCCCACCCTGAGACTATTGAAACCAGAATGACCATCGATTGGTTGAGAATCAACACGACCACCCATTGATTGGTCTTCGGGGGAATTCATATCACCACCATCATGCAATTGGCCACCACCTATTGATGGGCCACCAGGGGAATGTGTACCACCACCAACTTCATGCGACGAGAGGGAAGCTTCATAAAAAAAATGAATTTATAATCAATTCAAAAATACATTCATACATATAAATACATGTACATATGATTGATTAAATTGTGTGAACCCTACCACGATTGTGAACACCATGGCCATGCTCCATTAATGGAGTAGATACTCTTGTCTTCCTAACTCTTTAAAAATAAAAAATAAAATTTATTAAAAACTAATTTAACTCACAAAATTGATAAAAAAATCAATTCATATATATATATAGATTCAATAAAAAAATAAATTCCACATGTATACATGTATCTATGGAGATAAGATTATATATTCAAATGTAATTTAAAAACATGCACATTTAATATAAATACCATGAATATCCCTCAATCCATGATCTCCTCTTTCGTAGAGGCATGGGATTCTATTGATCTTCGTCTTTCATCCTCCATAATATATATATATATATATATATATATATATATATATATATATATATACAATGGAAATTTACAATTATTTTTAAATTAATCTTTAAAATAAATTCAAAAGATTTCAAAAAATTAATGTAACTTAGTACACAAATTATGTAAAACACAACTTTCAAAGCACAAATTGATGTGTGAAACTCAATTTAAACAAAAATTTGTTGAAGTCCTCACATTTTAATTTTATAAAACGTGTAGTCCACCAAGATGCGCTTACATGGTGGTAGAACACTTGGTATATAATTGAAAAAAAACACATGATCATTAAAAATGACGCATTTATAAGTAAAAAACACACAAATATCAAAGATATGTTCCAATGTCCATCAATAAATTTTGAAGGAGAGCGTCTCAACACTAATTCATCTTTAAGAGATGAATCTTAAATTGACATTTCCCCGTATAATACTAATTCATCTTTGACAGATGAATCTTGAATTGGCATTGCCCCACATAATAGATCACCAGACATCTTATTAACATTTGCACAATGTCTTATACTAAAAAATTGAAATTGTCTAACAATATTGTTTTCTTTTCCATGCACTTTTTGTTAACTTCTCCTTCTTAACTTGGTACACATATTTCATCTGGTTTCACACAAGTTTAGAATTGGTGAAAACTACAATTCCATTTGATCCATACTCCCTAGTTGTTCCCAAGCCTTCTATCAATGCAATATAATATGCCTTGTTGTTTATTGTTCTTCCCAGTATATTCATTTTCCTTTGGAGGACTTTGTTAGTCGCAATATTGCAAAGCACATATGTAATAACTATTTTCTCTGGATTGAGATAACAAGCAACATCTATGCATAATGTCCAATTTTCAACCATGTTTAGTGGGTTTTTTTATTCCTGAAAAAAAACAAATTCAATAAAATATATTAAATTAACATTTATTACAAATGCATGGGAGAAATGAGATGTACATGGTTTGTCTTAAAGTTTATGAGTGAAATTACATGTACATGGTTCCCAAAAACACTAACATATGTCTTAAAGTTTATGGGAGAAATGACATGTACATGGTTTCCAAAAACACTAGAATTTTACTTATTGCAAATGCCTTAAATTTTATGGGAGAAATGGCATGTACATGGTTGGGAGAGATTATATGTACATGGTTCCAAAAAACACTAGAAAATTCCAACTTTATGGGAAAAATGGCATGTACATGGTTTCCAAAAACACTAGTATTTTCCTTAAAATATATATTAAATGAACATTTATTGCAAATGACTTTAATTTTATTGCAAATGAATGGGAGAAATGGCATGTACATGGTTTCCAAAAACACTAGCACTTTCGTTATTGAAAATGCCTTCAATTTTATTGCAAATGCATGGGAGAAATGGCATGTACATGGTTTCCAAAAACACTAGCATTTTCCTTATTGAAAATGCCTTCAATTTTATTGCAAATGAATGGGAGAAATGACATGTACATGGTTTGCCTTAAATTTTGTCTTAAGTTTAAAAAATATATTAAATTAAAGTTTATGGGAAAATGACATGTACATGGTTTGCCTTAAAGTTTGCATTAAATTTATGGGAGAAATGACATGTACATGGTTTTCCTTAAAGTTTGCTTTAAATTTTATGGGAGAAATTACATAGAAATGACATGTACATAGTTCCCAAAACACTAGAAAATGTCTTAAATTTTATGGATAAATTACATACAAATGACATGTACCATTAGGGGAATTTTGAGGTCTAAAATGAGCCTCCTAAGGAAATAATAAAATAATATTTATGAATTTTTAATTCACTTTTTGCATCACAATCCATGTAACCATAGTTAAATTCAATTCAAAAGTTGTACCAAAATAACATTAATAAAAAAATTGTATTGATGTGACTATAAATAAGAATGAGTTTTTCAAGAAAAAATCATTATCATTGAACAACTAATGCATTTGTCCTTTGTACTTAAATAAATTAAAATAAAATATAAATATAAATTTATAAATTCTTATTATATTATATTCTATTAATTAAAATTTATATAATTTAAATTGTATAATAACATATAATTAATATACTATATAAAAATAATGTAATATAATAAATGCATAGGGATATGCATTCTTTCTTTCAAGAAATATGAAATGACAATAATATATTTTTATTAAAAAAGTGTGAAATGACATTTATTATGAGTACTTTACTTTGACTTTAAAGCTACTTAGAGCAGTACCATAGTTAACCATGAGTTTTTATCCACCATTGAGAATGTGACAAGTAAGTACCTTTAACTCAATCAATTCCACCTCAACCATTAGGGATGATGTCATCGCCTAAAATGTGATTGGTTCTCATAAAGTGAATTTTGATTGTACATTTTCCTTAGGAGGCCCATTTTAGACCTCAAAATTCCCCTAACGATGGTTCCCAAAACACTAGCAAATGCTTTAAAGTTTATGGGAGAAATTACATGTACATGATTTGTCTTAAAGTTTGCCTTGAGTTTATGGGAGAAATGACATGTATATGGTTTGTCTTAAAGTTTGCCTTAAAGTTTATGGGAGAAATGACATCTAAAAATGATATGCCTTAAAGTTTTCCTTGCATATGATTTAAGGGAGAAATGACATATTTATGGGAGAAATGACATAGAAATGACATGCCTTAAAGTTTGCCTTGAGTTTATGGGAGAAATGACACATGTACATGGTTTTCCTTAAAGATTGCCATAAATTTTATGGGAGAAATGACATAGAAATGAAATGTACATGGTTCCCAAAACACTAGCAAATGCCTTAAATTTTATCGGAGAAATGACATGTACATGGTTATCCTTAAATTTTGCCTTGAGTTTATGGAATAAATGACATGTACATGGTTATCCTTAAAGTTTGTCTTAAAGTTTATGGGAGAAATGGCATAGAAATGACATGTACATGGTTCCAAAAACACTAGCAAATGCCTTAAATTAAAGTTCGCCTTAATGTTTATGGGAGAAATGACATGTACATGGTTCCAAAAACACTAGCAAATGCCTTAAAGTTTATGGGAGAAATGACATGTATATGATTATTCTTAAATTTTGTCGTGTGTTTATGGGAGAAGTGGGAGAAATGACATGTATATGGTTATCCTTAAGGTATGCCTTAAAGTTTATGGGAGAAATGACATGTACATGGTTCCCAAAACACTAGCAAATGCTTTAAAGTTTATGGGAGAAATGGCATGTACATGGTTTCTCTTAAAGTTTACCTTGATTTTATGGGAGAAATAACATGCACATGGTTATCCTTAAAGTTTGTCTTAAAGTTTATGGGAGAAATGACATAGAAATGACATGGACATGGTTCTAAAAACACTAGCAAATGCTTTAGGGTTTATGGGAGAAATGACATGTATATGGTTCCAAAAACACTAGCAAATGCCTTAAAGTTTATGGGAGAAATGACATGTACATGGTTATCGTTAAAGTTTTCCTTGAGTTTATGGGATAAATGGGAGAAATGACATGTACATGGTTATCCTTAAATTTTTCCTTAAATTTTATGGGATAAATGACATGTACATGGTTCCAAAAACACTAGAAAATGCCTTAAAGTTTATGGGAGAAATGACATGTACATGGTTTCCAAAAACACTAGCATTTCCTTAAAAATATATTAAATTAAAGTTTATGGGAGAAATGACATGTACATGGTTTGACTTAAATTTTATGGGAGAAATGACATGTACATGGTTTGCCTTAATGTTTTCCTTAAGTTACAACCATGGAGTGATGTTGTCATCTGAGGATGAACATTAGCCAAGAAAACCAAGTATGTGCATAAGTTTAAATTGGTATGTTTATTTATGAACTTAATTGAAATAAATATGCTGCTAGAAATGAAAATATAATGATAGGTTCTACAATATGTATGTAGACTAATGTTTAATATATGCATGTATGCATGTATGTCTGGTAGAGTTGTTTTATGCATGTGAAAGTTGTGTGAATACAAGTATCTTGCACACAGAAATGAAAATATAATGATAGGTTCTACAAGATGGATGTAAACTAATTTTTAATATATGCATGTATGCATGTATGTCTGGTGGAGCTATTGTGTGCATGTGAAAGTTGTGTGAAGACAATTATCCAGCACACAAGTATTATTCATGATAGGTTCTACAAGATGGATGTAGACTAATGTTTAATATATGCATGTATGCATGTATGTCTGGTGGAGCTGTTGTGTGCATAAGTACGTTACCACAAGCGGCAATATTAAGTTCTTGGGAGAAGAAATTAATGTGTGGATCAAATGTTATTGGTAATTTTGGCATGAAATTAATGTGTAGCTAAAATTTAATTGGTTTTCATTATAAATCATAAATTAATTGTCAACATCTCATAAGTTAAGATCTAACAATGAAATTTTTAACTTCACATCGGGACATAGTAATTTAGCCAACAATAGCAAATCATCCTATGATTGATCTTTATCCTCACGACAAGCTAAGACTATATGCATGGAAATTTGAATGTTGAGAATGTGTGATTTTTTTGACACACAATACACATCAACAACAAATTAAGATCACAGGTTAGGCGGACATACAAGCTTATATGTTTTGGGATGGTCTGGACGCTGCTCACATGGACTCTTTGTTACCCCAACATTTTTTTTTCGGGGAGTGAGTGAAGTTCAAGTCAAGATCAGGTAATCAATATAAATCTATATCTCAATATATATCATATAAATATTAATCTCAATGCATATCCAAGTCTTCTAAAAAGAAAAAGGCCTGAGAAAATTTTACATAATCTAAGTACTTCAGAAATTTTCAAAATGTTAAAACTATTTCTAAAACAATATTTCACTGTATTAACCAAAAATAAAATAATTACATTATACCTTATCTAAATTTTTAACCAATTTATTATGATAAAAATTAATTTGAACCTCATGACTATTAGATGAGGTTGATGATGTTTAGATTTAGAGGATCAGTATTTCTCATGTTTGGAGTGTTGGCTTTGGTGTTGCTTCAATGTTGTGGCCATGGCAGCTCAGCTTCAACAATTATAGATCAAATTGATAATAACACTGGAAATCCAAGGAAGCCTCATGGAGAAGTTTTGAGTAATGGTTTATGGAATTCAATGATGATTAGAGGGCCTGCAACTCCTGCAATGTCTTCTGCTCCCTCCAAATGCAGAATTTAATATAGGTAAGTATCATAGGTTACGTTATTCCAATAATATAATATAGGTAAACATTACTTAGTGTAAAAAAGATATGGAATCAAAGCCCATTGAATATGAGGTTACAATGACTCTATAACTTATATAAAGAGGTTGAACAAGTAACAACAGTTATGATCGCTTCTATGATCAGTCTAGCTGTAAACACAATAATCTAATATAGGTAAACATTACTTAGTGTAAAACAGACAGGGAATCAAATCCCCTTGAATATTAGGTTAGAATGAATCTATAGATTATATAAAAAGGTTGAACAAGTAACAATAATTATGACAACTTCTATGATCAGACTAGCTGTAAACACAATAATCTAATATAGGTAAACATTACTTAGTGTAAAATGGATAGAGAATAAAATCCCATTGAATATGTGGTTACAATGACTCTATATCTTATATAAAGAGGTTGAACAAGTAACAAAAATTATGACAGCTTCTATGATCAGACTAGCTGTAAACACAATAATATAATATAGGTAAACATTACTTAGTTTAAAACGGACAGGGAATCAAAGCCCATTGAATATGAGGTTACAATGACTCTATAGCTCATATAAAGAGGTTGAACAAGTAACAACAATTATACAGCTTCTATGTTCAGGCTAGTTGTAAACACAATAATCTAATATAGGTAAACTTTACTTAGTATAAAACAGACAGGGAGTCAAAGCCCATTGAATATGAGGTTACAATGACTCTATAGCTTATATATAAAGAGGTTGAATAAGTAACAATAGTTATGATAGTTTCTATGGTCAGACTAGCTATAAACACATCATCAGAGTAATGAATAGGTATAAGTAAGCTTATATATCTAATGGTCGATATGTGATTAGTGTGAACCTTGTACTTAGTATGACTTTATGCTTATCAAGTTGTTAGATACGATACAGTAACTCCTTGTATCATCATGCTTGTAATCATACCTTACACGTTTCATAGAAAGTGTGATTCATTATGTGAATGCATACTACTTATAGCTTATCTACAATTGTATTCAGTTTAAGTCAGCAAGCTAGTTAAGCTCTTACACTATACTTATGATTAGAGAGCTAGAACAGAGAGACTATACTTATGGTAATTGTTATCCCTAATTAGCACCACATATTTAGAGTAATATGATAGTACAACATGTTAGTTAGATGAAACAAACCATGTTCAAGCTTCATGGAGAGAGTAAAAACTAAGCCTATATCGGTATAAGTCACACAAGTGATGTAACAAACTGTGTATCATACTCATTTTCATAGTAATTTACATAATTAAGCTTATACTAGTGATATGGGATATGATTACTAAGCTAACTAGTAGTGATTTTATATAGCTATCTTAACCACATCAAATTCTGCAGAAAATTCTCAATGTAAGAGGATGCAAATAGTAGGTTTTTTCTTCTACCTGGAAATTCGAAGACAACGAGACAGCGAGAGTGCACAAAGAGAAGACAACAAGACAATGAGGTTGCATATCGTCGAGGATGCAGATTAGAAATAGCCTACGAACACAGAAAATAAATTTAAAAAACAAAAAAAGGATAAACAAAAAAAATAACAGAGCATAACCTTCCCACCTTCGCTTTCTCCCTTCCCCGCCACTACAACAGCGCAACACAAACAAAGCGAGACAGACAACAACAGAGCAAGAGAAGAGAAATGGTAACTAACTAAATGGTAACAAACCCAAAAATTGTTGCGGTCTGGAGGCCGATATATTTATAACAAAAAGTTTCGCCAAATTATTTTGAAAAGTTTGTTGCCGCTTTTCCCATCTCCGGCCAAAAATATATTTACCCACACCGTCAACACATCGTCAATGTAAATGGAAAAATTAGTTCGATCGAATTATTTTCAAAACTTCGGCTGAACTGTTGGGAAAATGAAATTTTTGACCGCGTTTCTCATGAAAGTGTAACCCACCTTCTCATTTTCACCCCCTATTAAAATATAATAAAAAATATTAAAAGCACTCTAAAAAATAAGATATATGTTTTATCGCTTTGCATACTAGTAAAATATAGTAATATGTATGTGTTGATGGTGCTAGACCAGCCAACATCAGGGGATCTCCACAATATGAAGCCTTAATTAGACCTCACACCGTTTGGTGTAGGATTCCCATATGAAACAAAGGCATGGTTGCCTTATTCCCAGAGATATGCCTTGGCTCTTGCTATCAGCAAGAGAGAGTGATGCAAATGTACTTTCGCAAAGCAAGGGGGGTGTGCCTGGTGAGTGTATGATTGAAAGTGTGTCGAGTTTCTTCTACTACAAAGGGGTAAAAAGAGAAAAGTGAGCCTCTAAGAGAGGGGTAATAGTATCACTCAGGAAGAGATACAAGTGAACCGAAGGATTCCTTCTAAGACCCAGTGGAATAGTCCACAATGAATGCGATGGACATTACATACAACAACTTAAGAAATATATGTCCAATATCCCGCGGAATAGTCCACGACGATGGGACAACAATTAAAAACACAATAATATGAGGAAGATCTGTCTAATATCCTGCGAAATAGTCCACAAGGATGCGACAACAATTACAACCATTACACACATTCTCAACAAGAAAAGCACTAAAATATCTGAAATAGTTCAAATATCTTAGTACATGTGAAAATCAAATATGAAGTATAAAAAACATCCTAATAGTCTTGCAAACATTCATAATTCATGTGAGCATAATGTGTTTGCCTTGAGACGCTTTTGTTATTAAGTAAAATTTATGAGACCCATATATACAATGAGCATCACTAGCTCCAATAGTGGAGTGTTGGAGCCACTCCTTGCTCCACAAAAGAACTATATATTCTCTTTATTGCTTTGCTAGTGGAGCCAAGGTGAAAATTTCTTTGCTCATAGAATGAGGGAGTATATATAACCAAGGGTGAATCTTTGACTACACTCATGATTTTTTGATTTCCCATGAATTTTCAACTTACATGACTCTTTACATTCATGTGTGTCCTTTGGACTTCCACTGTACAATGCATTTGATTACAATGGACATGATACACAATAGTGACGTGGAAACCTGACCACTCATGACATGAAATGACATGAAACTGCTGACATGGAATGCTTGATGACATGGAAATGTCAAGCCATAGCTACTGCTGAGAGTTGAGTGTCTTCATGAAAGAAATCTCCTTTACTCCTCTGCATGCTTTCGTGATAGGGATTTTTCAATGATCTCAAGTCTTGGATGGTGTTCATAAATTAGTGTCTTTTGTTTTTTCTTGATCAATCATTATGTAAGTTCAGCTGCAAGAGTGTCTTTGAGCATGATTTCGTCCTTTTCTCCTCCTTTTTCATCTTGCCATGACTTGATAGATAACTTGTTCCTGCAATTCACTCGTGACAGGACAACATCATTCCTAAAATCCATATCCTAAGATGATGTATTATGATCCATGAACTGATCTCAGGATAAGTGACAGGCTTGGAAAGGAGGCTAAGTGACTGCGCAGTTCCACAGTTCAGGTAGGCAAGGGGTAGACTTGAGCCTTGAGATAGTGGGGATAGGCAGCAGGTACGAGAGCTTGGGAAACTAACTATATTGTTCAGGAGGTCAAAGGGGCCTAGGTAACTGTGTAGTGCATAGTACAAAGGCTTAGGTGATGAGATTGTGTCTTGAGGTTGCAAAGTGTGTAGTTCAAGCCTGGTTGGAGGCCCTAACTGTGCAATTCTAGAGGTCAAGGTTGGGTCTCCGTCATAAAAATACAAAATGGAGTAGTCTTGGGAAGCCATTACTACGCAATGCGTAGTGCCAAGCAACAAGGTCAATACTAGAGGACTGAGACTCCACAATGCACACCTGAGGGAAGGCCTGGAGAAACTGAGTTTCTCGGTCGATAATTTTTCCAAAAAATGACTGTGTGTAGGACCGGTGAGATTGATTTGAAAAGTGATGGACTTTGACTATGATCACACACTTATCATACTTGAAGACTCAAACAATATAGATCATATGAGACATACAAAAAAAACATTCTCCTTTGTGTGACAACTTTTTGACTAGTTATGACAAGTGCAACATCAAAGATACACTTTATGACCACTGTGATGACACTTGTGAAACTGTGCCCAGAACTTTGGAAATGAGTGCGATGAACACTTACATGGTTAGTACAACTCATTTACGCAAATATGACCTCTTGAAACCAATGGGGCAAGCTCATACATTCATTTTGATAGCCAACATGCCAAAATACGACACTTTTCCTATCTTGCGAAAGGGGTCACAACACTTCAAGAAAAGCAATGAAATGAACTTAAAATTTTGCGAAAGCCATAACAAGACCAAGGGTTGTAGCGCATACAACACTTATTTAGACAATGGTAGGATTCCAACTTCTTTGTTTCAGTTAACTTATTTTCTGCAAAGCCTTGGTTCTTCGGGGAGTATTGATTCATCGTGAAAATCTCTTTTGGTTTCCCCACTTGCCCCATGAATAGAAAAATTCCCCATCATGACACTTCAATGTAGATCAACAAATATTCAACTTGACCACAAAGTTTCAACAAGAGGAGGGTGATGAAGCTCACAAGTTTAATATTTTCAGAGTATAAGTTTCCAGCAGGCCTAAACAGTACCTCAACGAAGTCACTTTAGAAACATAAACATTTCTCCATTTCCAGTGAGCCTAAACAATAACATGACAAAATTTCTTTCTTTAACTCTTTGTGTAGGAATCCTTTCTCGTCTTTCACCTTTATTTATTATTATTTTTAAAACGATTGTGCATTGGCACTTATTTATTTTGGTCGAAAGAGGGACCCCGACTTGTTGAGAGTAGGAGAGGTTGTTCCTTCATATAATTATATGGGTCCCTCTAATTTAGTTTTTCTCATTTATATTTCCCCTCCTCACCTTTTACTGATTGGATAAGCATGAAAACACCAAAACAAAAGAACCGAATATGGGGACAAGGTTTCCCGCATAGGTCACGAGTTCATGGTTTACCCAAGACTCTCTTTATGGGCGAATCATATTTTCTGTCAGAAATTCATCATCCAAAATACATAACCAATACAAGGAAGGCAAACAAAAGTCTAATTAAATGTTGAAGTGTTACAAGGCTCCTTGGACTTCAACCACAGACACAATCTCATAAACCAATACGAGGACAACACTTTATTCACAAGACAAATGAAAACATCAAACATAGAAAACAAAAAGAAATAAAAAAAATCAAACAAAAGCAGACTAAGTTAATAGTGTAGGGCACAACCCCATATTTTTATTGAAAATTATGCTTGATATCTAGGCCATTGACAGGGAGAGAGTCAGTCTTCCCACAAGTGATTAAAGACGATAAGTGTGTTGGCAAATATTCGTGTGCACAATGAATGGTCCAATCCACAGGGATTGAAACTTAGTGTGTTTGCATTTTCATCATGGTATTTATCCTATTTCAAGACTAAGTCACCCACACTTAAATAGTTCTTCCTCCCAGACTTCTTGTTAAACCACCTCTTGATACGTTTTTGATGGAGTAAGAATTTTTCTTTGGATTTCAATATTTCTTCATGGAGATCATGAAGGGTGTCCATCCTATGCAACACTGACAAACATGGCTTGCCTTAGGACTCTTGGGAAAGTTGGAGAGAAGGAAAGTAGTTGTTGGGAGGGAGGATGGCTTCTTTTGTGTATACCAGGAAGTAAGGGGAGGTGTTCAGGGAAGGCTTAGGAATGTATCGATCAACCCATAAAGTGTTTATCAAAGAAGAGTGCCAATTCCTTTGCTTAGATAAAATTGTCTTCTTAATGATGCAGATCAAGTTCTTATTCATGAATTCAGCAAGACCATTCCACTCAGGGTAGTAGTTAGAAAAATGCTTCAATATTATTCCATTTTCCAATGAAAAATCATAAAGCTTTAATGATGAGAAATATTTTTCATTGTCAAAAAAAATTGATGTAGGAATGGAAAACCTCAAGATGGTGTTTTGTTGCAGAAAACAAATGACTTCCTGATCATTCATGTGTTTGGGTGGGATTTCTTTTGTCCACCGCGTGAAGTAATCTGTAGCTGTGAGAATATAGCGAGGTTGCTTTGATGAATGTGGAAAGATTTCACCAATAATATCCAAGCCTAATTGTTGGAATGGTTCTTCCACTACGATAGACTACAGTGGGGTGGTTGGCTTGTTATTCCTTCTGGCACACCTTCGACAGACTTGACATTTGTGGACATAAGCGTGAGAATCTTTGAATAATGTGGGCCAATAGAAGCCAACCTGCATGACTTTATATGCTGTTGTGTTTCCCACAAAATTCCCTCCGACTGGTCCATAATGGATATTGCATAAAACCTTCTCTAAATCATGTGCATCCAAACATCTGGGAAATACTCCATTATGGTGCTTTTTGAAAATCACCCCATGCACCAACTGATAAGATAAATATTTTAGCCTTAGTTCCCTCTTTCTTTGTGTGGAAAAGTGGGAGGGCACAATGCCATGATTAAGGTATTGGCACACATAAGTGTACTCAGAGTTCGTGCTAGTAGTGGGGGTGGTTCGCTCGATATCATACATATCAAATTCTTTCTCCCACCCTGAGGGGTCTACTTCTTATTTTTTTTCTACTGCTTCTGCTTCTAGTCAATAGAGACCATGGCCCTTGAGCATGTGAACTCGTTTGATTTCTAATGAATATTCCTGCAAACTAGTCATCATGTTCACCCTTCTTTCACCCATCTCTTGTTGAATGAGCAATGATCTGACTTTTGGGTGTGGGACAAAGATAATGAAATAATTCTTTAGTACATAAGGCCATAAGTGTTTCACCACCTTGTATACTGCATAAGCTTGTTTATCCATGGTGGGGTAGCTCAGCTCAGGTCCTTGTAGACTTGCGCTCATGAAATAAATAGGTCGCTCATTGTTTAGATCATCTTTCTATGTAAGTACAATGACAAGAGATGTGTTAGAAGCAAAGGTATATAGCAAAAAATCCTTGTTGAAATCGGGGCTATATATTGCAGGTGCTTCTGTGATCGCCTGTTTGATACGGGAAAATGCATAATTTTCACTTTTATCCCATTCATAAACAATGTCCTTCTTTACTATCTCATGTATTGGTTTGAAAACTCGAACATAGTCAGAGATTAATTTGCGGAGGAAGTTGATTTTCCCTAGGAAGGACTACATGGCCTTCTTATTCACTTGGTAGGGAATCTGCGTGATTGCTTCGACCTTGTTCAGGTCTACCTTAATCTCATGTTTTAAGATAATGTGTCCCAAAAGGTTACCCTCGGACACTGCAAAGATGATTTTCTTTGGATTGAGAGATATCTCGTATTTGCAACATGGATCAAAAATATTCTTCAAGAGGTGTATGTGATCTAAAATTTGTTTGGAGAACATGGTTACATCGTCTAGTAGACCACTACACACTACCTGAGCAACCCATGGAATGTGATGTCCATATCTCGCTAAAAGGTAGCACTAGCATTAATCAACCCAAATGGCATTTGCTTGGAAACAAAAATTCCCCACTTCCTTCGGAAAGTAGTTTTTAGCTTGTCAGGTTCTGCAACCAAAACCTTGTTGTATCATGAATACCTATCAAGCAAAGGAAACATCTTAGACCCCGATATTTTTTGTAATATTTGTTCCATGGAAAACACAGGGTAGTTATCCTTGCCCAAGGCATGATTAAGGTTTCAGAAATCGACACACACAGATTTCCCCAAACTTCTTTCTGTCTGGGACCAAATTTAACACCCAAGTTGAGTGTCACACCTTGTAAATGATTCGAGCATCTAACAAATTCCTTAGTTCTTTCTAGATAATAGATTCAAGCGTGGGATGGAATTTTCTCAATTTCTGCTGATATGGCTTGGCCCCTTCCTTTATTGGTATAACATGTTGGATGATTCATGTTTCATAAGTTTTGAGCTCATCATATGTCCACGCGAATACGTCTCGGTACTACTTGAATAGAAGGATGAAGGCTTTCCCCTCTTGTGGTGTACACTAAGTATCGAGACTAACATTTTTTAGATCCTTCTCTATTCCCAAATTAATTTACTCATGTGACAACGTGGAACTATGATTTTTGGCTTTTACGGGTCCTTGAAAGTGATTTTGCAGGTCATATTGATTTTCCAAGGATACCACACCCTTGGGGATGAGGTTTCCTTTATTCGTACTAGCCAGATCCTGCAATGCTTCTTCATGCTCATCCTCATTGATTGTTGTGTCTTTGAATATGTCAGCACTTTCCATGAAATGCTATATTTGTTGGTCATCATAAAAAATGCATAAATTAGTGACATTATCGAGGATGGATGGTCTATAAAGAATTTCAATGGGAAAACCATGCCTCAGTGGTGAAAACCTAGCAGCAAATTTGGATAACACATCTGCAATTGTGTTTCATATTTTAGAACATAAATAATATTGAAAGCTTGGAAATGTGAAATTAAGCACCATACCTCTTGGTGATAACTATTTAGATGAGGTGAAACACAATGAATGGTTTTGCGTATTTATCGTACCACTATTTAAGAATATCATGTTGCTTTTAAGGATGTAATATTGAGGTCATTGGCTCTTTGTAAGCCCAAAACAAGTACCTCATACTCAACAATGTTGTTTATGCACTCGACCTCCAAGAAGCTTGAGATCAGGTAGTTTCTTCGCATCGGGTCTACTACAACACAACCAGCTCCTAATCTGTCTTGTGTTTTTAAACCATCAAAATAAAGAGTCCACAAATCATATGTACAAGGTTTATGAACCACACTAGTACTAGTATTAATATTGCTACTATCAACTGTACATAAGTCATTTGCACCAATTGGACTAGGAAGGAGCTCCAACTGTGTTTCTGGTGGGACTGGGGATGGTTTTGCAAGACAACACCCTAGTTGTGTCTCCAGGAAGTAATTGCAAAACACAAGTTCTGTGAATTTCATCAGTTCATTATGGCCGTTCAAGGGAGTAACATTGTGTTTCATGTATCTCTTTGAGTCTACTCGAATCTAGTTGTTTTTGTTCTGATACGGAAGCCATAAGTAAGACCCATCTGTAGCAAAGTATCCTTGCGGTTTACTTGACCAATATCTACTTAAAAATAGTCCATATGCTTCTGGTATGTCCACAATCACTATGTTTATGCATTAGTGAACTCGTTCGTCAGATGATAAGTGAATGATCACATCTCTGAGTTCACCGATCGCATGGACAAGAGCTATGTCCAATTGAATAATTTGTGCATAATTTTTGCTCCATGTTGCGTTGATTTTCTTTTCTACATACAATTTATTTACGTTTACTGATGCACCATAATCAACCAAGCAATTTTGTACATTGAAATAAAAGATTTGGAAGGTTAAGATAAAGGGTAGGCAGAGAGTGTTTACTTCTAATGATAAAGCATGAAGTATTGATTCGAGAGAGTCAAAGGACATACTTGAGCCCTCTTTTGAAGGGGGAAGATTACCTGCAGAGGAGAGAAAGATGGAGAGAGAGGGAGGGAGGACAGCAGGAGGAAAGAGAGATAGAAGTGGGGGAGAGGGAGAGAAGGGGAAGATATAGATATAGATGGAAGGTGAAGAGAGGGAAGAAGAGAGAGATTGAGAGAGGGAGGGAGGGACATAGAGATTGATATATATGGTGTGGGGGAGTGTGTGTGTTTGGGTGGGCTTGAGATAAAGAGACAAACAAGGAGATATGGAGGGAGATATAGATATATATGGAGGGGGGAAAGAGGGAAGAATGTTTATTTCACTAGATGCATTGATTTCATTGTAGATGGTGATTTCTAATCCTATTTTATTGCTTGAAATAGATGCATTGATTTCAATGAAGATGGTGATTTCTAATCCTATTTGATTGTTTGCACTAGATGCATTGATTTTAGTGTAGATATTGATTTCTAATTATATTTGATTGCTTGCACAAGATGCATTGATTTCAATGTAGATGATTTCTAATCCTATTTGATTTATTGCACTAAATGCATTAATTTCAGTGTAGATGGTAATTTCTAATCCTATTTGATTACTTGCACTAGATGCATTTATTTCAGTGTAGATGATTTCTAATACTATTTGATTGCTTGCACTAAATGCATTGATTTCAATGTAGATGGTGATTTCTAATCATATTTGATTGCTTGCACCAGATGCATTAATTTCAGTGTAGATGGTGATTTATAATCCTAATTGATTGTTTGCACTAGATGCATTGATTTTAGTGTAGATATTGATTTCTAATGATATTTGATTGATTTCATGAGGTGCATTGATTTCAATGTAGATGATTTATAATCCTATTTAATTTATTGCGCTAAATGCATTAATTTCAGTGTAGATGGTAATTTCTATCCTATTTGATTGCTTGCACTATATCCATTGATTTCAATGTAGATGTTCATTTCTAATTATAATTCAGATCTTTTGCACTAGATGCATTGATTTCAGTGTTGATTATTTATAATCCTATTTCATTGCTTGCACTAAACGCATTGATTTAAGTGTAGATGGTGATTTCTAATCCTATTTTATTTCTTGCACTAAATGCATTGATTTAAGTGTAGATGGTGATTTCTAATCCTATTTGATTTCTTGCACTAAATGCATTGATTTCAATGTAGATGTTGGTTTCAAATCATATTTTCTTACTTGAACTAGATGCATTGATTTGAGTGTAAATGTTGATTTCTAATCCTATTTGATTGCTTGCATTAGATGCATTGATTTCAGTGTAGAAGTTGTTTTCTAATCTTATTTGATTGCTTTCATTAGATGCATTGATTTTAGTGTAGATGTTGATTTTTGATTTGATGTATGATGGTACATTAATTTTAAAGTAATTGGATTAACAATGTGCATTTATTTCAGTGTAAGCATAAAACATTATTGACAATGTACATTGATTTTTGTATTATATTAATTCAACCTATTAATATTGGAGAGAAAGAGAGACAAGGTATGATGTTTACTACAACAACTTGAGCTAAAAATTTAAATGGTTTACAATATTAAAATATGACAAATCTAACAAGGGTGACAAAAATAATAGTATAAGAAAATAGTTTGAGATTGATCACAATGAAGACTAAGTTTGTAATTGACAACATTCTTATTATTCACATTTTCTATCATTCAACACTATTATTGTCTATTTTCATTTAAAATTTGTATTTCATCTTTTTTCATCATTAAAGTTATTAAAAATATTTATCATCACAACAAACTGAGGTAACTAAGAAAATTTAAAATTAAAATGACAAGGTTAATCTTAGACATATTTAGCATATTTAAAATAATTATATTAATATTAGATATATTTACATATTATTGAAAAAAAATTCATATCTTCGATAGATTTTCCTTATCTGCACATGACTGAAACCAGCCTAGATCCATCTTAACTTTGAATCTATCAAGCGCCAAGAGGGATCAAATATATTGAGGTGAAAACCTTTCCTCAAGTGTTTCACTCAAAAAATAGGTTTGCACCTCGAAAGATTTGATCCCTCTAGGCGCTTGATAGATCCAAAGTTAAGATGGATATAGGCTGGTTATAATTTACTTTCAGTGGAAGTCGTGAGATTTTGCAGGAGAAACTGGAGAGAGATTAACTCCACGCTACCTTGGTTGTTATTTTCAAAGAACCTCTTCATCCCCAAAATTAAAGTAGATTACAACGATTTGAGAGTGCTCAAAGTTCAAAGGAGTTGTTCGATACAGTGTCTAATCTCTCACACATCTCCAAAATTAGAGATATATGCATTTTGAAAGTTCACAAATTTTAAAGGAGCGGTTTGATGTGATGTCTAATCTCTCATCTTTTAAAGAATCTCTACATGCGCAAAATTAAAGGATATTGTACAACATATTGAAAGTGGGAAAGTTCAAAGGAGTTGCTCGATGCGTTTTTTAATCTATCAGCTTTTAAAGAACCCCTGTCATGCCCAAAATTAAAGCTGGAATACAGCAAAAACAAAAGGAGAGGAGTAATAATGGCATTAATGAAACTAGTAGAAGCACTTCATGTGAACTAGAGGGTTGAAGCCCTAATTTTTGGGGGGAAATTAATGGAATTTATTGACTTATTTTAGGGTAAGCAGTGAAATTTCAAGATATTAATGGAAATCAGAATTTTCTTTAGGCTGTGAGATTTTGGGGGAGCAACTGGAGAGGGAAAGATGAAAGAAAGAAATTATTTTAACGTATATGACGTTCAATATAGTTTATGAGACCGATTGTTTTTCTATTTGGTTCTTGATAAATGCTCCTAGAAGCCTCACAATAAACGTTCCCATCTTCTCAAACCCCTAAAACCCCTTGTTGAATAGATTATCCCAAGATCTAACTGCTCAAATATTTGCATAACTTACTCTATTTTCTTTGAAGGCCTTCTAAAATGATTATTATATTTGTCCCTTTCCCGATGAAGCCTCCCAATAAATGCTCTGAGAAGCCTTACAGTAAAATATTCCAGCTTCTTGACAAACCCCTGGCTGAATATATTATCCCAAGAGCTAACACTAAAATATCTGCTTAAATTACCTTGTTGTCTTTGAAGGTCTTCTAAAATGAAATTTTTTTATGTTTCCAATTTTCGGAAAGAGCAAAAAATACATACTCTTTCCTCCCACACTTCTTTTGGAATTTTCCAGCGAGATTTAATGAGATAATTAGTCCTTAACTGAGCAATAATAATTTTCGCTCTCCAAAAAATATTGGCCCTTATTTTGACTCTCCAAAACATATTGAAATGAGCAGAGATCAATTACCTCATTCATGTTATTCACGTTGTCTGTTTTTGTTATGTATATATAAATTGATATAAAATAAACTAATATAAAAAATAAGGATTCCAAAATCCCATGACAAGAGGATTGTAAACGTCTTTCTGGTATCCCTCTCAACCACCGGTGGCAAGAGACCCTTCGAATTTCAAAACATACCTGTTTGGAATTTGACGTCCTATGGGACGTATTTCCCATTTCAAAATGTATTTGATCACTCCCGAAAAATTTTCCCTGACGGGTCTTATAAACCAGCAATTGGTTAAATGACGTCCAATTTAGAATTGAAGCCGTCAAAATCTATAGTAGGGTACATCATTTCCATGTGCAATTTCATGAATCTATATACTAATAAATAAGTTGGCCAGTTCACCTGCAATCATTACGGGCTTTGCAATAAATTTTGTGAGGTTACCTGCAGTGATTACTACCTTTACATTAAATCTTTGGGTCTTTGTCTCCCCATGGATTTATAGTGGCCCCAGTGAAGCATAAAATTGAACCATAGGTAACTTATCTCAATATTACCTACTGAAAGCAACAGACTAAGGTAAGAATGGACAGGATTGCTCATACACCAAAAAAAGGTATGCCCCATGCTTTCTCGAAAGAGGAATGCATATCTCCAATATCAATTTCAGATTTAATGAACTCCCCCTCTCATCTCGCACTACTACTATTGAGGATACAACATTCACGAATGCCATTCAGAGTCCATGCTTTTCTAATTGGCGGCTTATTTGCCATAAACCATCGAACTTAAATTCAGAATTCGTGTCCTTTTGGGGATATTTTCTAGGATTTCTGTAATGGGATAAAGTTCATGAGAGGGAAAATGCAGTGAAGAAATGGCGAATACTATGATTGAAATTGGACATACTTGAATCAATTTTTACGGTACTTTTCAATTTTTTTCCTTTCCAAGGTTTTCATATAATTTGAAATTTTTGACATATTTGATAGGCTCCATCATTAGACATATTTGGAGGGGTTAATAGTCACCTTTTTGCCTTCTTAAATCTCTTTTTCTTTAATTTTTATTATTATTTAGTTTTATGATGCTAGTATAGGTGGTGATTAAGGCTAACATACTCTGAGTACATAATATGAGGTTGAGTGCATCAAATCATGATTTATTAAGCATTTTTATAAATATTTTATCATAAAGACTTGGAGGAGACAACAAGGAGAAATTATAGGAGGATTGTACACCCTGGATTCTCTCCAACAATTCGAACTCCAAAGGCAGCCGAAGGATCCCACAGATTCTCTCCAGCAATTCGAATCCCAGAGGCAGCCAAGTAACTCAAACAGGAGAGCACTCAATCTTTGATTACTAGGAGTCAACTGGACTCAATCACCAGTTTTAGGGAGTTGTTGGTAGCTATCCTATAGAATAAAGAGAACAGAGCTAGAGCTAGGAGGGGTTAGTCAGTGATTCGATTCCATTTAGAACTACTGTTGCGAGCTATTGAGCTTTTTATTTTATTCAGTGATCAATCTTTCAGAGATGTATGAGGTTATTCTTTTATGAAATGAGCAGATTGATTTCATTCGACTGATTTAAGTTTCAGAGAGCTAGGCTCGTGGGTTAGGGACCAATCCATGTGCCTCGGCTTATCTGTTGTTACTATATTTTCCTTTCTGTCATTTAGCTATTTTTGCCTCTACGTTTACTTAGATCTGCTTCTGATAGTTTAATTTTTGCTTACTCTTTTCTTTCAGTTTTTTTTTTGTAGTTTTATTTTCTTACGAGTAATAGAGTAGAGGAGAAAAACTCCAAAAGTTGTGGTCAAGCCTCCCCCTCTCATATTTTTCAATAGAGCTCGAAGAGGGTGACTCTTCCCACAAACCCAAAAATGATTCTGTTACACCTTCATTCCCTCTTGTTTTCCACTTCTTTTTACTACTGCACTTATCTTTTTCCCTAAACGCATTGAAGCCATTCAACTCTACCCTATTCCTTTGACTTTTTCATTCACAGTTACCTTACCTTATTAACGCAAAACACGTAAAAAAATCCATTCAAAACCCATTTAAACATGACCTCCGCCTTCCTCCTCGGTTGTCCCGCTACTGTACTTCACCTGTTCTTGAAATCGCACTTCGCAGCTCTTACCTTTTTTCTTGAAGACTTGCCACTCTCCTTTATTTCTTGCCGAGTCTTATTTTTTTGTTCTATAATCACTTGGCCATGGCTAAACTGGCTTCAAAAATGCTTTAAAACCATCAAAGACTACCCAACCTCTAGCCTTCCTCCTAGCAATTCCTTAGGAACTTTGCATTTCGCACTCACTTCGGTTTAAGTTATACGGTAGCCACCTATAATTTTGTTGTTATACCCAAAGGTGGCTAAATATGTTTTGAGCCTTCAAAGAACAAATTTCATCACTAAAAATTGTTGGCTTTTGAAGACTCCTTGAAGGCCTCATGCCTTTGTCCAAAATCCTCATTTTTGTTCTCATCTCATACTCTGAAATTTCTGCTGAAATACAAAGAAGAAACTGCTGCAAAGCCACCCCTTTTCCCTTTCTCCCACTCGAAATTAACCTTCTTTTTCCTTTCCCTTTTTCCCATATTTTTCCTCTGTTATTCATCTTTTCTTTTTTCCGCTTCATAAATCACCCTTCCCATGGCTAAAAACTCACTTTTTAACCTTTTTTCGGCACCCTTTGTTTCCATTAAAAAACCGTGAAAAATCATAAAATACAAGTCTTTTTATGGACCTAAGTCCCTTGGGCTAAGTCCTAAACCACTTCCCCTCACATGCCCATGTGTTAAAACCAAACGCCAAGGCTTTCGGCGCTAATCGCAAATATCCAAAGGGTGCATGACTTTGAACCATTACAAAGTTCATTTTCCTTTGTAAACCCAAAGACCCACTTTCTGAAAGTTTTAAGTTAAAAACTTAAAACCACGTGCTGAATATAAATGGGTTGATTGAAAAGAGCCGATTGCGCAATCGCAATCGTAAACAACACAAATGGGTTGATCGGAAAGACCAGGCTCAGTGGCCCGATTGCGATTGTCCCTTGTCTCTATACTCCCGGGCATATTACATTCCATATATCCGAAGGATCCGCAGTCGGGCGCCTGTCCGCTTTATATATATATTCTTCCGCCCGATCCATAAAAACCTTTGATTATACCAAAAGTTTGGGTTTCATAAAAATATGCAAGGTTTTCTCCCCCGAATGGTTCTCCACCGTTGATCTAGTCATGTGATCCAACGGCCTGCGCTCAATCACAAAGTTCCTCCGATCGCAATCGCAGACCTTCCCGTCTCACCCCCGATTGCCGATCCCCGATTCAATCCCAACCGTCCATCTGTTTCGCAATCCGACGGCCATCGCACACCCTTGCAAATCCCTCCGATTCATTCCCTGCCGTCGATCTGGTCCTCAGATCAACGGCCAGCGCTCAATCGCAAGGGGCTCAATCGCAAAGTTTCAATCGCATATTGTTGTGTGACCTCCCCGATTGCGATCCTCCGATTAAATCTGGGCCGTCCATTTCCCGCCTATCCAACGGTCCTTATTCCCTTCGATCGCGAGTCTTACCGCCATTTCAAAACCCTCCGATTCACTTTCCGCCATTGATCTGATCTGCAGATCAACGGCCAGCGCTTAATCGCATCGTTGCGTTTCAATCGCACGCACTTACCTGCCACCTCCGATTGCGATTCCTCCGATTCGCTCCCCGTCGTTGATCTGACCCTCAGATCTAACGGTCATCGCTCCATCGCATCGCAAGTTCAATCACATCCCCTCTTCCGCGCCCCCCGATTGCAACTGCTCCGATTTAATCCCGTCCGTCCATTTCCCGCCGAATCAACGGTTATCGCTAAATCGCATTGCAATGTTTCAATCGCAATCGCAATGTTTTCACCCCCGATTGAGATCCTCCGATTAGATCTGGACCGTCCACATGTCCAGATCGGACGGTCCAAAATTTCTCCCCCTTATTCTTCTCCCGCTATCCGTTTCGCCTTTCTATGCAGATCTCCACCGTTGGTTGCCTTCATCCGACGGCTTCGCTCCTCCCCCGCCATCTGAAGCAGTTTAACCTATTTCCGCAGGATTTCTTAACTATTTTTGTGTTTTGCAGGCGTTTTAATGGTTTTCCATTGTTTAATGAAAGAAAGCTGAGGCTTGGGGAAGACGTTTCCTACGCCTTCGAGCTGTTAAAGAGAACCATCTGCAGGGTTTCGCTTCATTGTTTTCTCAATGCTTCATGGGCATTGATGCTTTTAAAAGCCCAGTGCGGCCTGCACATCAACAAGACACTGTTTTAATTCAAAAACAGTTAAAGAGTATCAGTTTGAAGACAGAGCACAACAGATAAAGATTGAAGACGATTTTTTGGGGATTACGGCTAAGACCGTTATCAAAAGCCTAATCCCCGATCTGAAACACAGTTTAAAAGAAAATCATAAATGTTTTGATGACAGAAAGGTTTCCACTGCTTCAACCGAGGCAAATTGATTCCTCAGCTACTACAAAGAGCCACCTATTGCCTCAAACCTTTCAAACAGAGGCCGAAGTTATTGATTGAAGCCATGCCTCGAGCTGCTTGTGAAAGTTGATGCCAAAGTGTAACTTCACTATTGCTGTGAAGTTCACTCTAGACGATATGAGGCCTCAAAAGTCAAAATAAAGCTCCAGAGCTTTGATATTAATTGTAAAACATTAATACGATTTGATCCACTTTCTCAATGGGGCTCCTAGAGGCCCACCTTATTTAAATACGCTATTAATGTATCACGAGATATTTTTGTTAGTTCTACTATCATCTTCCTATTAGTACTTCGCAGATGAGAAGGTTAGTTTGTTGTTTGATCACAGTTAACAATATTGAAACTCTCTTGAAATAAAATATACAAGTCTGAATTGTGCAGTTGAAAACATAATTTGGAGTCTTGGAGTGTCTTGTGATGCTGATGATGTAGTTACATGCTTGTTCTTGATGAGAAGACTCATCATTAGGGTCTGACATTTGGTGAAGTGCTACGAAGCTGTTAAATGTTTTTCCATATGGCATTTTCATTATGTTCCATAATTTCTTACTACAGTAGGCTGAAAGTTTTAGGCTAAGAAATGACTCCTGGAAGCACCTTAGACCTGTTCACCCTTCACTGTTTTATGTTTTCTTCTGCTGAAGTATTTTAGAGGCTTTAAAACTTCTCTTTAGTCTTCATGCTAGTTTATTTCCTTGATAGCTCAAATAGTTGGTTTCAGCATGTTATGGTTCTCCCTGCTTGTCTGTCATCACTTGAAAGCCGTTATTGAAATCTCCCTTCGAAGTACCATTGTCTTAAGTTAACCAAAGAGGTCGGTTTTGATCTTACCCTTTGCTCCTGCTTAAACAGTTGTTTTGGAGGTCTTTATAGTTGCAAACAAAGATGTTATTTAGGTGTTCCCTCTTCTATGAATGCAACTATCAGTGAATCTTTTATGTTTTCTAAATCCTTTAAAATAAGATCTTTGAGGAAATAGGGTGTTCCCCGAATCTTAGATTTCATTTTAAAAGTTGTCTTGAAATCATTATTTGCTTAAAGAATGTTTGTAGAATTTATGGTTAGCCCTGTCTATCAAATATCTCTTTATTGATAAGTTATGTTTCTCAAATTCCCTTTGTTGAGAATTAAATTTCTTTTTCTAAAATCATTAATGTTCATCTCATTCCAAAACAAAAGATCCTGTGGCCAAGTTAGATTTGCCCTTTGATATCCCATATCCCTTGAAAATTTTGTCATGACCTTATTTTGACTCCATTGCCCAATGAACCGGATATTTCCTCTTTCTGTCTATCTTTCCTAGACCTTTCATATTCTGCTGTATCAACTCAACCCAACCAAACAAACATCTGCACGTAATAACTAGTCTAAAATCCATAGCAGGAGCAAGCAGATAAACCTTTGCAACAAATATTTGAGATCCTCTACGAGAGCAAGAGAGAGGACTAGATCCTGGAACTCTAAAGATTGGTTCTGATGTTGCCTTGTCTTTTGATTTGCCAAACTGTCAAAACACGGGATACCAACAGCTCCCATTAACACTTATCGCTTTCCAACTACCGATGCGATATCCACTACACCGCAAGTCGCTCATCGCAATTTTTTTCTTGTTTCCTAAAGACTTACCACTCCTTTCTTTGCCGATTACGATATTGTCCCACAACTCTGCCTCTTCGCAAATCACTCATCGCACCTTTGATTTCTTTAACGCTACCGCTCCAACTCTAGGATATCGCACCTTTTATTTCATTAACACTTATCGCTTTCATTTTCCGATTATGCTATCGTTATCGCACGTCACTGCCACGTTGGTTGTCGCAAATCACATTTCTCAAAACTTACCTCGTTGCACATGCAAAAATTACCTCATTGCACTTCGTTCCCGCTCCTGGATGACCTTTCTGCTATCCCTTTAAACTTGTAATATTTTAATTACGGTATCGCATATCTCAACTTTCGTCTCCATCGCACCTCTGCATCGCATTTTTGAATTATTTCCGCTCCAAAGTCATTTCTTGTGCTATAATAAAGTTTTATAAGGTTTTAACCCCCGCTTCCCACTTCTAAGCCCTGTTTCGCGCTAAGCCCCGAATTTGCCACTTTATCCCTTTTCTTCCCTCCAAGCTACAAATCAACCCCTTTTCAAGTAGAATTAAGTTATGGATAGCTTAGTTGCATGGAAAAAAGCATGTTAGATAGACCATAGGATAAGTAGAGTGCATTTAGCTAATTTTCCAAGTTAAGTGTGGTTTAGAATTATTTTCCTTTCTGCCATTTATTTTCAGCAAGTTAGCTTAGTTTCTTTCAGTCATTTCCTTTTCTGCCAATTACATTAGTTTCATTCTCGTCATTTCTTTTCAGCACTTTAGTTTAATTTCCTTTCTGTCATTTCCTTCCAGTAATTTACTTCCTGGTTCTTACCATTGTTTAATAAATAGCACCCTCTCGTAAAGCAGAAGAGGATGACATGAGAAGAGTGCATCTGCTATGCATAAAGCACTGTCACCTCCAAGTTTGTACGAACATCGGGTTGACAAAGTAAAGTAGGGTAGCCCCTGGGAGTTGCAGCACCCTTGGTGCAATACCAGTGTCACCATTTTTTGGTGTCGTTGTTGAGGAGGTGTCTAGTAGATGCTTTGATTTTGTTTTTAGCATTCTTTTATGCTTTCCTTTATTTTCATGTCATTTCAAAAATATTGAAAAAATACAAAAAATATTTGATTTTCATGCCTCGTAGGACTAGGAATACTCAAAGACAAGCCTTACCTAAAACCCCCACATCACCTCATGGCCACCCTTCACTCTTCTTCAGTGGCAGTGAGAGTGAACCCCTTCTAGGAGAGCCTTCTGAATATTTTGAGGATTCTATTGGGGAAGAAGAAGAAGACCTTGTTTGAACTGAGGGACCTGCTTCACCTATCTTAACCATGGCTGGGATCAAGAGATCCTTTCCCATAAGAGAGGCAGATGGGGAAACTAAGATGAAGAACATTAGCCCCTCAGCTCTTCCACACTTCCATGGGCTTACCTTCGAGGACCCTGACACATTCATGTTTGAATTTGTTGTTGTCTATAGGACTTATGACTACACCTCTAATGATCAGAAATTGAAGTTATTCCCATCCACCCTTAAGGATGCAGCCTTGTGCTGGTTCATGGGTCTACCTAGGGATAGCATCACTGCCTGGGCACAAACGGAAGAGACCTTCATCAGCAAATACAAAGACTATTGTAGGTCCAAGGAAACTAAGTATGAGATCTTTAGGATGAATCTAGGGCCTAATGAATCCCTAGAGGACTATGAAGAGAGGTTTCAACTTAACTATAAGACAACCAACTGTACTCTTGATCCTGACTCACTTAAACTTGTACTTCCTTGAGGGATATGTGAAGATATGATAGAAACCTTGAATATGCTATCGGGAGGAGATATCTACCAACAACCCTATGAAGCAATCAAAATTGTCTTCTGGAACCATTCTAGGGCATTTAGGAAGACAGGCAGAGCTGGCCAAACCACATCCAATACTCCTTCCTCTTCCACCTTCATAAAACATGATATTGGAAACATGCTAGAGGACTTCAAGTGTTACATGTTTCACACCTTTGCTTTGCAAATGGACACAATGCAGGTCAAAAGGAAGCAAGAGGAAGTAGAGAGATCCCTGGCCATATTTTTTCCTAGATGTACCTCGAAGCACCCAAGAAAATAATTTCCACTGAATGTCATTGAGGTTTTCTTAGTTTGTGAGGAGAATCATGCCACAGAAAAGTGTCTCTCCTTACTTGGACTTAAGGTTGTATATCAAGGTGGGGAAGCAATGCCAGAGCAACTCTATTTCATCAACCAGAGAAGGCCTCAAGGCCCTCAGCCATATCAACAAGGTATGCAAGGTGCACCTTACTCTTACTATCACAACAATCAGAGTGCACCCATGCAACCTTCGTACACCCCCACTCCCCCATCCTGGTCTACACCTCCTATTTGGTCTTACAACCCTTCATATCATCCTCAGTCAGTAAACCAACCGTTCCAGTAGTATGTTCGACAGCAACCTCAGTGGAACAATCCATCATGTTGTTTAGTCACCTCATCTATCAGATAAAAGGAGTGGTCATAGGGAAAAATCTGAGGAATTTAGAAGGGTGGCAGGCTGAGTAAATGGTGAAGTTATTGGAAAGAGGGTCCTTAAGGGGATAGGCGCGGTGTCTAAGACTTATCGGGGCTATTACACAGTCGGGAGTAACACTCATGGCTCCGTGGCGGAACCACGAGTCACAAAGCGCACGGGCAAGGCTTTTCGTCGGCCTCAAAGGAGCATGGCGATGTTAAAAGCCAGGCCCCCGAAAGAAGTGACGTCACCTTTTGACGGACCAATTTCAAGCGTTCTGTGGGGTAAGAAAATGAGCCTGAAGACTACTATACACCCCACCGAATTTTAAAGGGGCCCATCGAAGATAACAATTGGCGTCGGTAAGTAAAAAGGTAAGGTAAGTCTAGGATGGCAGTACGAAGGTCGGTACCTGCTTTAATTCGGCACGTGGTTCACATCTACCTGGCTGTTGTCAGCCAATAACCCATCACCACGTGTCCTATTGTCGGCGTCCTTATGACGCCAACCGTACAACTGTCACCCTATCTCGTATTCCGCAAAAACCTGGTCTAATATAAGCTCGTTTTACTCTCAACTGTGTAAAATACTGGTTATTAATCGACTTTTCACGTAGAGGAGGTTAAAGCTCAAGTGAAAGGTCGTTTTCAATCCTGCGTCACTTTTCCCTGGGCTACCTCACTACTCTCAGTTATTTCGTTGTTTTCTCATCGCATTATTTCCCTTTTGTTTTTACTTTTCAAATGGTCATGGGGAAAACGAAAACCAAGAAGTCTAAGCCTGAAACCCCACAAGCTCGCGAGGTCAGGATTGCTCTTGGACCCAAGCCCCTCATCGATGCCCATGCACAAATTCATGACCCAGTCTACCCATTTAGTGTAGCCCACATCAGACCTGAGCTTTTTTACTATCATCGAAAAGGCAAAGATATGTTCAGAGTCGTCGAGTCAAGTATGTATTACCAAATCGCCCCAACCACATACCTTGTTCCCGAGTTTATTAGCTGGCTTGGGGAGGCCTATGACGAGCGCAGAGAGGTTTTTCTTTCTACCCGGGGCGATAAGATTTTTTGCATTACACCCCAACTTATAAGGGAATCCATTCGCTACCCTCCTAGCCAGGATTATGTTGAATTCTCTAAGGCCTCCCCCTCCTATCACTTTTTGAAGCTATCCTAGTAAAAATAAAGTGGTTTCTTCAACCTTCTCTTAGATTCCCGCCTGGTATCTTTCCTGCTCACAGACATTGTTCCCCTGTCGACGTTCCGAACCAATGTACAGCCCGTCTTAGCACTCATCTCGGGGTTGTTAGGGTCTGAGGAGGTCGACCAAGTGACTAAAGAGGGCATAGCTTTTCTTTGGCTCATGATGCAAAAGGAAATTCTTTTGGATATCCCCTCTTTCTTACCTTCGGCTATCCAGTCTTAGTTTCAGGAAGTGTCCTCTACTGGTTATTTTAAGTACTGTTCCCTGGTGTTTTACCTATTCCTATTCGAGCACGTGGATAGATTTGAAATTCTAGGCCTAAACAAATTCTCGAGGATAAGTGCCCAACCTAGGGTTATCTGCGAGTGGAGTGCTACAGTTCGTCATCAGCCAGAGGGGAAGGGGTATACAAAATTTATTAATCAGTTCATGTCCATAGCTTATACCATTATACAGGACAACCACCCACCTAGAATATTTCCTCAGCAGAAGGACTGGCTACAGTTTGACGAGGAAGATTGCACAGGGGACTGGTACCTATTTGATGATTATACTAAGATCAGAGTCTACGGTGCAGACGTACCTCCCTACCACCTGTCGATGTTTCCAGCTATGCGTGTCTTTTCCCTCGAATTCATTCAAAAAACCTTGAAGGCAGACCAAATCCACTTCGTACCTGCGAAGAAAGGATACATCCTCAAACTCCCAACTTCAATCGGTCCCTTCACCATAAATTCGAGGCATTCCCTCTCAACTATGGAGAAAATGCTGCAAGAGATGAACCTCCCACAGGGAAAAGTTTGGCCCTATGATCCTAATGGAGTCCTCTTCAGTAGGAAGAGGAAAATAAAATCAACTTCTTATGTACATGAGACTAGGCCCTTCATTGAATGGAAAGCTAATCTTGATACGCGGCCTTTGGATACACAGATGGAGGTCGAGTCCTCAGCTGCAGAAGGAAAAGGAGATAATGTGTCTGTTGGAACAGAGGAACAAGGACAAGCAAACCCCTCAGGAAGCCAGGAGGTCATGGACATTGATGAGGAAACTCACCCTAACAAAAAGCAAAGGACTGAAGGGAAAGATGACATAGGGGCCAAGTTATTCTATGAAAAGATTCCTGAGTTTGGGGGTCCTGACAAGGAAAAGTCGGGTTTCATGTCTCTTTTGACGATGCTTCCTCGTCAGCCCCCATAAAGCTTTCACGGGCAGTAATGGTTGACAGGCAAGAGACAAGGGAGGAAATAAATATCAGAAATAGATTTTCCTGGGAGAAAATGAGGGCCGAATTGGAAGGATTTGTTTATTCAATTTAGTGTTCCTAAATTGCTTCCATTAATTATCAACCAGGGTTAGTAAACTGATGAAGTGTGGTGCACTATATGTGCCTAAGTGACCTTTCCCTTACTTCGTTGTATGTGGTTTTTTATTGTTTTTGGGGGTTTGTCTTTTTTATCCTTAGTGTGCTACCCTAGGCTAGTCTATAAAAGTGAAAATGAATCTAATTAAAAAGGAAGAAAAGGAAGTATTATGAAACTAAGTTAATTTTCTATAAGAGAAACCAAAGTTTATGGATTAGTTCTAAGACCTAGTTCTGAACAAGAAGGTAAATCAAGTTCTTCATTTAGTGATTAAACCTAATCCATGGATCTATGACTCAATTGAGATTTGAAGACAAAATGAAAATAGGGAAATGTGTCAACTATTGTAATTTAGGTTGTTTCAACATTCAATTATTAGGTCAAAACCCTATGAGATGAAATCAACTGTTTGTACCTTAGTTTCTAAAGTCTAAAATAGAAAACAGAGAACGCTATTGAAATTTATCTAAGATGCTTTAGTTACTCCATCTACCCAATATGTAGAGAGTGACCCCTTTGCAATAATGTTTCTAAGCAACCATTACATTTGTCTAAAGAATTACAATAACTCAAACATTGCATTAAATCTAGTCATCTAATCATCCTTGCAAAGTATATTCATATTAGTCTCTTTCAGGATGAACTTTAAAAATATTGTTTTGTTGCAATGAAATGAGGATCTTCTAACAAAAACCAACTAAGTGAATAATTAACTTATCATTCTCATCCAATTTTGAAGCTTGTGACCCCTTGGTATGGCTTCGGATAAATCAATTACACCCTTAATTCTTAGCAAGAAAATGACAAGAAATGAAATGCATTCAACCACTACACTTATAAGTCATTTAAACATTCAATGTAAGCTTTAGTAAATAGAAGAAATGGATTTCATAAATGCTCAATTAGACACAGCAATTGAGAAAAGATGAAAGCAATAAACTAAGCAACCATGTTTCTCAACACTTCAATATTTATTCCAATCATCAAGACAGAGTTACCTATCTCCTTGAAACGTTTCGGAAGGTAAACCTCCAGAGTTGCATCTAAACTATTGAAAACTGGAAATTAAGAAGGAACAAAAAGTACTAAACAGAATTGAAACAAATCTAACTAGAAAGCATTAAAAACCTCCTTTAGTAGCAGAGGCCCTCTAATACCAAGTTGGTTAACTCCTTAGCTCCTTAAAAATGTAATCAAAACAACATCTGTGAACTGATCTTCTTTATTGAAACAAAGTTTAAAAAAAACAGAGTATCCCACTGTAATTTTGAACTTGTGCTACAAAAATTTAACTTGTTCTCGGTTTTGTAGAACCTCTATTTATAAATAATTTTCATAACTAACTATGAATAAAGATAGCTACAGGTGTATCTTTCAATTATGATCAAACTGGGACTCTTAGGACTCATGATTTGCTACGCAGCAAATCAAGAGTCCTAATTTTTGTGTGAAACAGTGTTTGACTTTGAGCTTCGACCATCGATTTAGGCCTCTTTATTTGTCGATTTGGTCCTTGTGAATAGGATGAAATCCATGTTGGAGGGATTTTGAGACTACCCATATGGACCATTCCTTCATCTAACACCTATAACATGTTCAACCACAAGAGTAGCTACGAAACGTCCGGTTAGTTGCGGAACAGGCTGCATTCTGTAGCTAATTTGCAAAAAATTATTAAAATAGCTTAAATCATGAAAACACAATATGTCAATCATTTGAATGCAACCTTAAGACAAACCTTATCATTCTTCCTAGATTAGGGCTTATGAATTGATGGAACTGAAGTGAAATGAGATGAGAAATATGTAAAGGAAAGGGTAATTCTGGGGTTCAATAGTATTCGTGGACAAGCACCATTCTCAGCTTTCTTCGGTGCTAGATATGGATAAAGAACAACTTATACTAGCTATTCAGCAAGCAGCATTACAGCCCTCAGATTCTGGAGCCCAATATCGAGCTTCGGAAATCCTCCTCAACTTAACCAACATTTCCCTCCTAGACAAGCTAGACTTACACCAGTGTATCGGGGATATGCTATGATTTGAGGTAGTGAAACATGCAGAATCCTTGAGGAAGCTTGAACAGAAGTATAATATGGTAATAGAGAACCAGAAAAGAGAGAAGGCTAGTGCCAGAGCCAACAACACCCAGCTGGAAATCCTCAAGAAAATGATAAGAGAGAAGGGGACGGATAAGGATGCAGCACGACAACAACTTCTCACCAACTTAGAAGTGGAGAACCTAGAGATGAAGTGAAAGCTAAACATGTCTAGCGAGGAGCATGTATAGACGGATGAGCTTGTTCAGGTAGAAAAGGAGAAATCAGCTCTCGCTGACTTACTCGTCAGAGAACAAGAAGAGAATGCACAAAAGAACATGGAGATTTCCAGACTAAAGCAGAGGCTATTAGACTGGCAGGTCAAATGGTACCAACATACATGCAAGACCCCTGTGTCAGGTGAGCCCGGGGCAGCTCCTAAACAGCTCACCAAGGCCCTGTCTGATCTGAAGGTGTCATAGGATGAGACCCGCTCAGTTTACTAGCAACTAAAGGATACTGAGGTTGCGCTAGCAGCAAACCAGAAGGTGACGGTGTCACTACAAAGGGAGGTAGAAAAACTGCGCGAAGAAACTCAGGCGCAGGATAAGTTCATCAAGGATTTAAAGGGGCAAATCCAAGGTAATATGTCACTTGTGGAAGCAAGGCGACTGGTTTGGGAAGACATCATAACAGACGTTAGGCAGCATTGGGACCTCCTCACACTGATAGATGACAAGAAGATTGCAATGCGCCAGTTCAAAGCCCAACTACAGGATGGACGCACAGACGAAGAAGCAAAGGCCACAGTAGCCAAGAAATATATTCGATACCTAAATGAACTCTCACTTGATGAACTGCATGCACAGGAATTTCAATATAAATACTTGACCATTTTAGGATAGTTATGGAGGTCGGAAGAGTAATCGAGAAAGAAACTGCATGCATAAACGCACTGGGTTTTTTGGTGCTAGTCTTGAAAGTGTTGATATTCAACAAGATGATGAGCTTAGTGAAAAGAGTCGCCTTCACTAAGTGGGCCCGCAGGCTATTTTTGGTGCAAGTCTATTTTTAGACTATGTCTATTTTTAGACATGATGATCATATTTCAGAAGTTGCAGGATGCTATTTGTGAATGGTTGATCAAGTTGGAAAAATAGATGAAATTCTATTTTTAGAATATTGGGCGAAGTCTATTTATAGATCGTCAATCTAAAAATAGATGCATGTTGATTATTATTAGCTCTTAATAATAATCAGACTCTAAACAACAACCTATTCTCTTGGAGCACTTCAGTTCAGTGCACAGATGTGGCACACGTTGACCGAGGGAATTACGGTACTGGCGGTTTACCTGAGCTAACGTACGGAGGTCAGCGGAACTCAAGTGGCAGAGTTATGACACAGTTGGAAGTAGTTATGGAGTTGTATTCAGTTTAACTCAGTTAGACTCAGTTGAGCTAGTTGTATCTAGTCTAACTGATTGATACACTAGTGAGAGTGGAGTGAATTAATTAGTTAATTAATTCACAAATAATAACTCATTAATCAACTGAACAATACAACAGTTAACTATAGTGCATGGCAATTTCAGTGGAGACCCAGTGGAGAGATAGGTGAAAGGGCAAGATAGACTATCTGTTGTGACTATAGTGATGCATTGATTGCATCACACACACATTGGAGTTGCCAATGAGGATTGCGCAGTCAAGGCAAGGGTAATTCAAATTCATTCAGAGCTATTCTTCAGTAGGGATTGCGCAGTGGAGGCAGGCTAGCAGGAGGCAAAGATCGGTGCATGGATTTGCAAGATTGGTCATGATTAGTGTATGACGATTGTACTGTACTGAGAGCTTGTGATAAGCTTTGTATGATTTGTATGAGATTGTCATATGATCTCCATGTTACATAATATATAGTTGGGGTTTTCAGCTTCAGGCTTTCCCGGTTAAAAACTGTGTTATGTGCGATTGATTATTTTTGTTTATGCTTCATATGTGTGTGCAATTAATTTTTCCACAAAATATTAGCAAGTGGAATAGATTCAATATATTTCATAAAGTTAAATAGTGTGATATTAGGTGGATCTAGGACATCTACATGCTTAGTGCATATAATTTCTACAGAAAGGAGTGGAAAAGTTTGACCGGGAGTGGAACAAACTAGTAGAAGCAGGCCTCCCACCATGATGGGCTCCACAAACATGTGAATTCTCTCAGCTAATGGCCTATAAGCAAAAGATGTCAGAAATTATGGGCAATGCAGACAAATATTTGGAAAGAACAACCCGACTAAAAGTAGAGACAATAATAGCCGCGCTACACAAAGATTTCTTCCTCCTCTGCCAGGTAAATAAATTCCTCGCCATCCATGTGGATTATACCGAGCTAACTAACATGCAATCATTTTTCGAGGCCTACACCACAATTCCATCAACAAGGTACAAGTTGTGGCAAAAGTGTTGTGAATATGCGAATCCTCCGGTATATTCTACTTCTCATCAACTGCCACCTCCTCCGGCTCGTCCACTTGGGTCATATTCATCCTCAGCTCGGCCACGGTAGTCACAGTTAGGCACTCCTCGACAAAGCACAAAATGATGAATCTCCTGATTTGGCCCACGCAACTTGTTTTATTTGTGTTTTCTATGTAATGTGAAAACAGGTGAAATCTTGATTTCATCCTATGCACTCACTTTATTTTCATTTTCTGCTATGTTTTAGTTATAGCCTGTGTCAGGACATATTTTTTAAGATGAGAGGCCATTTTGCCTCATCATCAATTTTTGTTTTTGATTAGTACTGGAAACAGACATATCTCTAGAGAATATTTTGTCTTAGAAAATATCTGCTCTGAAGGTTCATGTGAAAGACTATAAAAGATCGGACCACAGACTTAAAAAAGGTTCTGAATTTTCTGGCAAAAGAAGTTGTATTCTGTGTGCCATATTTTGTAATTGGATGTTTTTCTCTTAATGCATATCTAAAGATCCATTTTGAAGAATAATACAAAATTTTTCTGTTGCGTTTATGGATTCCTACTGAGACGGGTGAACAATATGTATTTCTTGGATGTGTTTGTTCAGCTTAAATGTTTATTGTGCTTACATTTTTCTTCTTGATTATCGTTGCTTTCGGAATGCAGGCATTCTATGATTTAGGAGTGAATTTATCTTTAATGGTACTCATGTCATAATTCATAGCAACATCTTAAATATAGCTCGAGGCATGATTCCTTTTCCAAATTCTCTTTCAATATTGTTTTTCTACTAAAGTCTCTAAGGGGTGGATTCTTATACTTCTTGTAGGTTTTAACCCTAAACAGAATTATCTACACACGAACCTTATAACAGAAAATAAACAATAGCGAGAGCATAAAACATAAAACATATAAACACAGAGACTTTCCCCTGGGTCCCAAATCGGGACGACCAGCTTGATATTTCATTATATTCCTTTTAGTGTTACAACACATATATATACCTGCGGAAGCATACATAAACCCCAATCCATTAACCCTGGATTAGAACATAACCGTAGTTCCCTTGACCGGATCTACAAAATACCAGGGACCGAAAACCATCGTACCCCAAAACCATGTGAAAAATCATGCACAAAACATCGGTGGGTCCGCCTATGAGTGGGTCCACACACCAAAAAAAATTTGCCAGGGCGTTGCGCCCGACGCAACGTATAGCGTGTGGGGCTAGTCATGGAAAGAATATAACACATACCCAACACTTCTCTAAGCCCATCTTGTGCAGAATTTCTCTCACCTTTCCACTTAGTTCCTTACCCTGATTAACTTTTATGACTGTTCATTTATTTCACATATGGCCCTTCTCGCAACAGTTTTATCTCATGACTGCTTCAGGCCCATTTTGAGCAGGCCTTTCTCTCTGCAGCTGAAGTTCCCAGTTGCTATCCTTCTTCCTCTAAGATCCAGGACCACATTTTAAAAATATTTCAATCCATTTCATATCAGGAGGTTCCCCCCCCTTTCAAGCATGCTAAATAATCTAAAAAACCTCATGTCTTAAGATGTCCTAGGCACTGGTCTTTGGCAACTCAAGGATGTCTCTAGGAGCGACAACATCTTTTTGGTGCCATTTCCATGGAACAAAGTTGAAAATATTTCCCCTAGAATACGACATTGTATCCACCCTTCAATCAGGTGAGCACGAAGGGTTGAGAGTTGCACAACCCTCACCTTGGTGACTCCACAGTTATCTAATGACAAATCACCCACAATCATGGCTTACACTAAGCCACATCTAAGGTCAAACACCTATCAATTGAGGACACCGTCAGTCTTTGACCCTGAAAAAATTATATTCAAGAGAATTTGGAAAGAAAAGCAACCAGCTCAGACCGACATACCCACATTCTCATTAGAAGATTCCCCGTCCTCATCTTAGAAGGCTAAAGTCCAAGGTCCTGGTTCCACGGGCCGAGTACTTGAATATCCCCTAAATAACTTTGTTCTAGACCATACTGAGATAAAATACGAGGCTGAATCAGTGAACACCTCTAGGATATCTTTGCACCCTACCCCCAAAGATGAGGAAGTTAAACAAGTCACCATACTCCAGAGCTCTCCTCAGATAAATTTGCAAACTGCAACCCAGCACATACCAATTATCATTCATCAAAACCCTCCTCAGAATCCACCACCTCCAATAGTTGTACCAGGATTTTTACTTAATAAAGATGCCCCACTGGCACTGCCTCAAGTCCTAAATGATATGCCTCAAGGTTACATGAATCTCTTTCCTTGGTTCATGGGGGAAGACAACAGTGATGCTTAGAAGCATATTGAGGATTTTTGTACTTTTCTAAGAACTTCAATGTGGAACACTTGGATGTAGTGTTGAGGCTTTTCATCCAATATTTGGATGGAGAAGCCCAAAAGTGGTTTAAGACTCTTGCTAACAACTCAGTAACTACATGGGAGGAAATGGAAAATGGTTTTACACAAAAGTGGGGAGAGAAAGGGATCATGCTTACATTCTTACATGGTTCAATGCATTGAAAAAGAAGCATAATGAAGATGTAACGAAATTCATCAAGAGGTTTAACAAGTTGTACAATAACCTACCCATCGATATGAAACCTCCTCAAAAAGCAGCCAAGGTAGTATTTGTAGGAGCATTCGAGTCCGAGTTTGGCTTCACTTTGAGAGAGAGGAAATCTGCATCCCTAGACTAGGCCTAGACTGATGCATTAGAGGTGGAGGAAAACTTCGCCTCTACAAGAAATTCTAAGGGGATAAAAGATCATGATTTCAGGAGAAGAGGTAAAGAGGAATCGTCTTCCTCTAACCAAGAAAGGGAAGCAATGGACTACAAAATAGAAGAGATGAACAAGATGATTAAAAACCTTTCTAGCAAGCTGGTGAAGTTGGAGTTGGAGAATAAAATCTTAGCTTCCTAACCAAATCAAATGGCTCCTAATCGAGGTTTCAACCCATAGTACCAAAAACCTCCATTGCAAATATTGCAGCGAGATAGAAAGGAGAAACAAGATCATATCCAGCCTCCTTTGTATCTCGAAGGACAAGTGGAAGGACCAGCTGAAGGAATTTCTGACTATCAAGAAGATCAATTTATGGCTTATTCAAAGGATGAAGATGGTGAAATTACCTTGCAAGAAGAAAAATAAGAGCAAGGGAAGAAAGAAGTGTCTATAGAAGACCCAGATATTGATGACTATTGCAGGAAATTTGTAGACTTCATGCAAGCCCAGCTACATAAGAAGTATGAACTTAGATCCTCTAGAAAGAGGACCCGTGTGCAAGATCAAGAGGGAGAATCCCCATCAAAAGAGATGGCTCAGTAAAATACCATCAGTAAAGGAAAAAATCCTATAGAAGATCCTTTGTAGCAAAAATCCACTACTTCTTCCTCCTCGAAATCAGTCCCTGAGTCCCCTATGAATCCTAAGGCTACCACAGCTATCATAAAACCACCAGTTCTACCTAAAGAGCAACCAAAAGAATCCATCATAGAAAATAAACTTGTTGTTTTCAACCTTCAAAAATAATTAGAAAAGGTTAAGATTTTGGTCCCCTTAGTCGAGCTTTTGAAGCAACCTTCTTATAAAGCTTAGGTATCTCAATTCATGCTCCTTTATGGAGTAGTTCCTCTCCCTGATAGTCTTAACCTCCAAGAAGAGATACCCATGGTATTTTTTGGCCCGCATGTGGAAGAATTGGACTCAGCAACCCCCCATTCTATGTATCCCTGGTCATCCATGATCTGTTGCTACACAATTTCATGCTGGATTCTGGGGCTTCACACAACCTGCTGCAATTGTCTCTTATGGAGCAACTAGGGTTGCAAATTACCCGTCCATACAAATATTTTTATTCTTTCGACTCCAAGAGGGTCAAGTGTTTGGGAATGATTAAAGATTTAGTGGTGAACTTGGCCCAGATCCCAGCCAAAAGTGTGGTGATGGATATTGTGGTTGCCGATATCCCAGCTCGTTTCAGGATGCTATTTTCCAGATCTTGGAGTTCAAAGATTGGTGGGTCGATTAAACTCGACCTCACTTATGCTACCATCCAGTATTTGGAGGAGAGGAAAGGAGGTTATATTGGGAGTCTAGATTTGTAAAGATGGTTACCAAAGTTGATGGTTCAATAAATTCCCCTGTGTATAGCAAGGAAGTTGAGTTCTCTTGCCTGATGTTTGAAGAAGATGAAAATTTCCTACAGGAACTAGCATTCCACTCTCTAAAACCGAGACAGCCCTCAAGTAGAGTAGAGAGGGATATATGGACTCTAAATTTTGATGGGGAAAATTTGAGAGAAGGGAATGGAGCTAGGGTGCTTCTAATCTCATCCACAAGACAGTTGGTCCCTTTCTCATTTAAGCTAGAGTATGAAGCCACTAACAATGTGACTGAATATGAAGCACTACTCCTGGGGCTACAAACAGCAAAGAATATGAATATTTAGAGCCTCAAATTATTCAGAGATTCAAAGTTGGTGGTGAGACAAATCAAGAATCAGTGCCAAGCTAAGCACCCTTGGCTTAGAGCCTATAGAAATGAAGTATGGGATCTAGTGGAGAATTTCTTCTTGGACTTTAACATACAGTTCATGCCAAGAGAACAAAATCAGATGGTTGATTCGCTCGCTGTTGCAGCTATCAATTTTCGCCCCCTAAAAAACCCACTGCTCAGGTATGAAGTTGAAGTACGCTATCGTCCTTCTATACCAGATATCATTAAACACTGGTAGGTGTTTGAAGATGAAGAGCAATTTAAACACTTCATAGAGACTATTGGGGAATTCTGTAATTTGGTGATTGATGTTGTGGAAGAAGAGACTAAGGAGAAGCCCCAAATCAAGTGGGAAGAAATAGTGGCAGTACATCGTGTGCTGCAACTGAAAGGGAATGTCATTCCCAGAGGCCTTGTGGCCTTGGAGAGGTTATTTGACAAGAATGACATCCTAATTAATCCCAGTAAGTTGACACAAGATGATCAGGTGAATGATATAAACATTGGGACAGAGGGAGACCCAAAGGTAGTGAATTTTTCTAAAGGAGTCTCAAAGGAATATCAAGACCAATACTTCCAGTTGTTTCAGGCTTATAAATATGTTTTCGCCTGGTCATATCAAGACCTAAAACTTTCAACATGGAGGTAATACAGCACAAGATCCCTCTCAAGGGAGATGCCAAGCCTCATAAACAGAAACTGAGGAAAATTAATCCATTGTTGCTCCCATCTATTGAAAATGAAATCAAAATGTTGTTGCAGGTTAAAATTATAGTACCCCTGAGATACTCGAAGTCGGTGGCCAACCTTGTCCCATTCAAGAAGAAGAACGGAGAAATAAAGCTATGTGTGGATTTCCGAAATTTAAATAGGGCCTCCCTCAAAGATAATTACCCCCTTCCCAAGATGGACCACATTTTGCAAAAGGTGGTAAGATCTTCCCAGATGTCCATGATGGATGGCTTCTCGGGATACGCTCAGGTGGCAGTCCTCCCCGAGGATCAGACGAAAACAACTTTCACTACGCCATGGGGAAATTTCATGTATGCCCGGATGCCCTTCGGCTTAATCAATGCAGGAGCCACTTTTCAACGAGCAATGGATATTGCTTTTGTGTGGGAACAAGATAAATTTGTGGTGATATACCTAGATGATATCACTGTGTTTTCAAAAAATGATGCTGAGCATATCGAGCACCTGCGCCGGACCTTTGAGAAATGTCGCATGTATGGCTAATCACTAAACCCTCAAAAGTATATGTTTTCTTTGGAGGAAGGGAAGTTGCTCGGACACATAGTAACAAAAGAGGGAGTGAAAATTGATCCCAAGAGGGTAGAAGTAATCAATGGTATCTCACTGCCCCAAAACAAAAAAGAGGTTCAAGTGTTTTTGGGAAGAATAAAATTCTTAAGGAGGTTTATCCTGAACTATGCTGAGATAGTTCAACAAAGCACAGAAATTCTCAGGAAGAATAATGAAGTAAAATGGACTCCTGAGTTGAGGAATTATTTCAACAGAATTAAACAAGCTTTTGGAGAGGCGCTAGTATTGGCAGGCCTTGACTGCAATAAGCCTTTCATGATATTTTCCTTTGCATCACCTCATACAATAGCTACAGTGTTACTGTAGAAGAATGTGAATGGGTATGAACAACCGATTGCCTTCTTTAGCCAGGTGTTGTGGGATGCGGAGCTAAAATACAACATTCTAGAAAAACAGACTTACACCCTGGTAAAATATTTATAAACTTTCCGGATATATGTGCTTCAATCGGCCGTAATTGCCTTCGTCCCCACAGCTGCAGTAAAGGATATTTTAATTCAAGGAGATAGTGAAGGTAAGAGGGGAAAATGGATTGCAAAAATTCAGGAGTATGAACTAGATATCAGACCTACAAAGCTCATTAAAGAACAGGGGTTGGAAAAAATATTATCTGAGTCTAATTGCCAGGCATTGGGTATAAATTTGTCCAAGGAAGGAGGAGAAGTACCAGAGGGTACGGAAGCACAACCTGGAGTAGAAACTATAGCACAGAAGACACATATGAAGTACCTCCATAGCGCTTGGTACAAAGATGTCGTAGAGTACCTCCTTACTCTAAGATGTCCCCTAAATTTCGACAAAGCAAAGTATCGTACCCTAAGATTAAAATCTCATAAGTATGTTGTAGCTAATGGCCGACTGTATTGGAGAGATCCCTCAGGAATTCGGCTACTATGTATTACAGAGCAGGAAGTGGAGGAGGTGATGGCGGAATTTCATGAAGGCATTTGCGGGGGACATTACAGCTGGCAGTCGACAACTCATAAGATATTGAAGGCTGGTTTCTTCTGGCCTCGATTATTCAAAGATGTTCATGCTCGTGTTCGGGCATGTGAAAAGTGCCAGATGTTCACAGAAAAGTACAAGTTCGCTCCTCTGCCGATGATACTGGCGCATATCGAAGAGCCATTTCGACAGTGGGGTATTGATTTTATTGGGGAAATTCATATCGCATCCAGAAGTTAGCACAAATGGATCCTCACCGCCACTGACTACTTCACTAAATGGGTAGAGGCAATACCTGCTAAAAATGCTACGAATGTAGTCGTGATCAAATTCATGGAAGAAAATATAATAGCAAGGTTCAGGTGCCCAGTCAATATTTTCACAGACAACGCTCAGGCCTTTAAGTCTGCCAAGTTCATTAATTTCTGTTAGCTATATAACATCACTTTGGGGCACTCTACGGCCTGCTACCCCCAGGGGAACGGGTTGGCTGAGTCTTCAAATAAAACCTTGGTGAGGACACTAAAGAATACTATAAGCGAAAATCAGAAGAATTGGGATTCCCAACTAAAATTTGCACTCTGGGCGAATCATATTACCAACAAGAGGTCCACAGGTAAGTCTCCCTACGAACTGGTATATTGCCGAGCAATAATGTTTCCCATTCAACTTGCCTTGCCTGTTGCCAGGTTCTTGCAAGATAGCCAAGAAGAGCCAAATGATCTCATCAGGAGGATGAATCAATTGGTCGAGTTGGAAGAAACTCGAGCCCAAGTAAATAGCAGGTTATCAAACTACCAGGAGAAAATGAAAATCTTGTTTGATCAGCAAGTAAAAGATAAAGAAATACAAGTAGGAGACATGGTGCTGAGGTGGGATGCCAGGAGGGAGGACAAGGGAAAACATGGAAATTTCGACCCGCTATGATTTGGACCATTCAAAATTGCTGAGGTGAAAGGCAATAATACTTTCATATTAGAGAATTTGGAAGGTGACTTGATCGAAGTGCCCGTGAATGGGAAGTTTTTGAAGCCTTACTTCCAATACTGACAGTGGCATCAGCGGCCTATTGTACATATCCTCCATATTGTATATATATTTTGTTTTATGTTTTCACATCTGTTTTTGTTCAATTCATCATATAAATGCTTGAAATTTTGAAGAAGCTCCAGATAAACTAACTAACGCACAGACAAAGGATCTGTGAAGTTCACGACACCCTCGAAAACAAGCTTGTCATCCCCAAGTGGAGCCAATGTTGTTTAGTCACCTCATCTATCAAATAAAAGGAGTGGTAATAGGGAAAAATCTAAGGAATTTAGAAGGGTGGCAGGCTGAGTAAATGGTGAAGTTCTTGGAAAGAGGGTCCCTAAGGCGATAGGCATGGTGTCTAAGACCTATCGGGGCTATTACACAGCGGGGAGTAACACTCATGGCTCCGCGGCAGAACCATGAGTCACAAAGCGCGCGGGAAAGGCTTTCCATTGGCCACAAAGGAGCATGGCAATGTTAAAATTCAGGCCCCCAGAAGAAGTGACGTCACCTTTCAGCGGGCCAATCTCAAGCGTTTAGTGGGGTAAGAAAATGGGCCATAAAAATCCTATGCACCCCACCGAAGTTCTAAGTGGGCCCATCGAAGATGACAGCTAGCACCGGTAAGTAAAGAGGTAAGGTAAGTCTAGGATGGTGGTATGAAGGCCAAGACCGGCTTTAATTCGGCATGTGGCTCTCATCTACCCGGTTGTTGTCAACCCATCGCCACGTGTTCCATTTTAGCATCCTTATGATGTCGACCCTACAACTGTCACCCTATCTCGTATTCCATAAAACCCAGTCTAATATAAGCTCATTTTACTCTCAAACAGTGTAAAATACTAGTTATTAACCGGTTTTTCACGTAGAGGAGGTCGAAACTCAAGTGCAAGGTCATTTTCAATCCCGCATCGCTTTCGCCTGGACTACCTCACTACTCTTAGGTATTTATTCATTTTTCCGTCGCACTATTTTCCTTCTGTTTTTACTTTTCAAATGGTCATGGGGAAAATGAAAACCAAGAAGTCTAAGCCTGAAACCCCACAAGCTCGCGAGGTCAGGACTTCTCCTGGACCCAAACCCCTCATCGATGCCCATGCACAAATTCATGACCTAGTCTACCCATTTAATGCAGCCCACATCAAACCTGAGCTTTTCAACTACCATAAAAAAGGTGAAGATATATTCAAAGTCATTGAGTCAGGTCTATATTACCAAATCGCCCCAACCACATACCCTGTTCCCCGAGTTTATTAGTTGGCTTGGGGAGGCCTATGACGAGTGCAGAGATGCTTTTCTTTCTACCCAAGGAAGTAAAAAATTTCGCATTACACCCCAACTTATAAGGGAAGCCATTCGTTACCCTCCCAGCTAGGATTATGTTGAATTCTCTAAGGCCTCCCTCTCATGTCATTTTTCGAAACTACCCTGGGAAAAACAAAGTAGTTTCCTCAACCTTCTCTCAGATTCTCGCCTGGCATCTTTCCCGCTCACAGACTATATTCCCCTGTCGATGTTCCGAACCAATGTATAGCCAGTCCTAGCACTCATCTCATGGTTGTTAGGGTCTGAGAAGGTCAACCAGGTGACTAAAGAGGGCATATCTTTTCTTTGGCTCATGATGCAGAAGGAAATTCTTTTGGATATCCCCTCTTTCTTAGCTTCGACTATCCAATCTCAGTTTCAAGAAGTGTCCTCTACTATTTCTTTTAAGTATTGTTCCCTGGTGTTTTACCTATTCCTATTTGAGCACACAAATAGATTGGAAATTCTAGGCCTAAACAGATTCTTGAGGATAAGTGCCCAACCCAGAGCTGTCTTCGAGTGGACTACTATACTTTGTCAACAACCAGAGGGGAAGGGGTATACAAAATCTATTAATGAATTCATGTCCATAGCTTATACCATTATACATGACAGCCCCATGCCTAGAATATTTCCTGAGCAGAAGGACTAGCTACAGTCTGATGACGAAGATTACACAGGGGACTGGTACCTGTTTGAAGACTATATCGACATCAGATTCTATGGTGCAGAGGTACCTCCCTACCGCCTGTCAGTGTTTCCAGCTATGCGATTCTTTTCCCTTGAATTCATTCGAAAAACCTTGAAGGCCGACCAGATCCACTTATTACTTGCCAAGAAAGGATACATCCTCAAACTCACAACTTCAATCGGTCCCTTCACCATAAATTCGAGGCATGCCCTCTCAACTGTGGAAAAAATGCTGCAAGAGATGAACCTCCCACAGGGAAAAGTTTGGCCCTATGACCCTAAGGGAGTCCTCTCCAGTAGGAAGAGAAAAATAAAATCAACTTCTTATATACATGAGACTAGGCCCTTCATTGAATGGAGAGCTAATCTTGATATGTGGCCTTTGGATGCACAGATGGAGGCCGAGTCCTGAGCTGCGAAAGGAAAAGGAGATAATGTGTCTATTGGGATAGAGGAACAAGAACAGGCAAGCCCCTCAGGAAGCCAGGAGGTCATGGACATCGATAAGGAAACTCACCCTAACAAAAAATAGAGGACTGGAGGTCCAGATGACATAGGGGCCAAGCTATCCTATGAGGAGATTCCTGTGTTTGGGGGTCCTGAAAGGGACAAGCCAAGTTTTCATGTCTCTTTTGATGATGCTTCCTTGTAGGCCCCCTCAGAGCTTTCACAAGCAGTCAAAGTTGACAGGCAAGAGACAAGGGAGGAAAATAATATCATAAACAGATTTTCCTGGGAGAAACTGGGGGTCGAATTGGCAGGATTCGTGGACAAGCACCATTCTCGGCTTCCTTCGGTGCTAGATATGGATAAAGAATATCTTATACTAGCTATTTAGCAAGAATCATTGCAGCCCTCAGATTTTGGAGCCCAATATCGAGCTTTGGAAATCATCCTCAACTTAACCAACATTCCCCTGCTAGACAATCTATACTTACACTAGTATATTGCAGATATGTTATGGATTGAGGTCGTCAAACATGCAGTAGCCTTGAAGAAGCTTGAAAGGAAGTACAATCTGGTAATAGAGCACCAGAAGAGAGAGAAGGATAGTGCTAGAGCAAACCACACCCAGCTAGAAATCCTCAAGAAAACGATAAGGGAGAAGGGGGTTGATAAGGATGTAGCACTACAACAAGTTCTTACCAAGTTAGAAGTGGAGAACCTGGAGCTGAAGCGAAAGCTAAAAATGTCTCGCGAGGAGCATGTGTAGACGAATGAGCTTGTTCAGGTAGAAAAGGATAAATCATCTCTCCCTAACTCACTCTCCAGAGAACAGGAAGACAATTCACAAAAGGACACGGAGATTGTCAGACTGAATCAGAGGTTGTTATACTGGCAGGTCAAATGTGACCAACATACATGTGTGACCCCTGTGTCGGGGGAGCCTGGGACAGCTCTTGAACAACTCACCAAGGCCCTTTCTAATCTGAAGGTGTCAGAGGATGAGACCCGCTCAGTTCGCAAGCAACTAAAGGATACTGAGGCTGTGCTAGCAGCAAACCAGAAGGTGATGATGTCCCTACAAAGGGAGGTTGAAAAACTGTGCAGAGAAACCTAGGCACAAGATAAGTCCATCAAGGACTTAAAGGGGTAGATCAAAGGCAATATGTCACTTGTGGAGGCAAGGCGACTGGTTTAAGCATACATCATAACAGAGTTTAAGCAGCATTGGGACCTCCTCGCACCGATAGATGACAAGAAGATTGCAATCCACCAGTTTAAAGCCCAACTACAAGATGGACGCATGGACGGAGAAGCAACGGCCTCGATAGCCAAGAAATATATCTGGTACCTAAATGAACTCTCACCTGATGAACTGCGTGAGAAAGGAATACTTTCCTGTTTTAGGATGGTTAAGGAGGTCGGAAGAGTAATCGAGAAATAAATTGCACGCATAAATGCACCAGGTTGTTTGGCACTAGTCTCGAAAGGAGTGGAGAAGTTCGACTGGAAGTGGAACAAGCTAGTAGAAGCAAGCCTACCACCATGCTGGGATCCACAAACAAGCGCATTCTCTCAGCTAATGGCCTGTGAGAAAAAGATGTCAGAAATTATGGGCAATGCAGACATATCTTTGGAAAGAACAACCTGGCTAAAATCAAAGACAATAATAGCCGCGCTACGCAAAGAGTTCTTCCTCCTCTGCCAGGTAAAGAAATTCCTCACCGTCCGTGTGGATTTATACTGAGCTAACTAACATGCAATCACTGTTCGAGGCCTACACCACAATGTCATCAACAGGGGACATGTTGTGGAAAAAATGTTGTGAATATGCAAATCCTCTGGTATCTTCTGCTTCTCATCAACTGCCACCTCTTCTGGCTTGTCCACTTGGATCATCTTCATCCTCAGCTTGGCCACGCCAGTCACAGTCAGGCACTCCTTGACGAATCACAAAATGATGAATCTCATGATTTTACCCACGCTGCCTGTTTTATTTTTATTTTCTATGTAATGTGAAAATGGGTGAAATCTTGATTTCACCCTATGCACTCACTTTATTTTCATTTTCTGCTATGTTTTAGTTATAGCCTATGTCAGGCCATACTATAAGATGAGAGGTATTTTTGCCTCATCATCAATTTTTGTTTTTGATTAGGACTAGAAGCATACATATCTCCAGAGAATATTTTGTCTCGGAAAATATCTACTTTGAAGGTTCATGTGAAAGACTATAAAAGATTGGACCATAGACTTAAAAAAGGTTTTGAATTTTCTGGCAGAAGAAGTTGTATTCTGTGTGCCATATTTTGTAATTGGAGGTTCTGCTCTTAATGCATATCTGAAGAACCATTTCGAAAAATCATACAAAATCTGTCTATTGCGTTTATGGATTCCTACTAAGACGGGTGAACAGTATGTATTTCTAGGATGTGTTTGTTCAACTTAAATGTTTATTGTGCTTACATTTTTCTTCTTGATTATCGCTGCTTTCGGAATGTAGGTGTTCTATGATTTAGGAGTGAATTTATCTTTAATGGTACTCACGTCATAATTCATAGTAACATCGTAAATATAGCTCGAGACATGATTCCTTTTCCAAATTATCTTTCAATATCGTTTTTCTACTAAAGTCTCTAAGGGTTGGATTCTTATACTTCTCTAAGCCCATCTTGTGTAGAATTTCTCTCACCTTTCCACATAGTTCCATACCCCGATTAAATTTTATGATTGTTCATTTGTTTCACATCCAACCCTTCTTGCAACAATTTTATCTCATGACTGCTTCAGGCCCATTTTGAGCAGGCCTTTCTCTCTGCAGCTGAAGTTCCCAGTTACTATCCTTCTTCCTCTAAGATCCAGGACCACCTTTTAAAAATATTTCAATCCATTTCATATCGGGAGGTCCCCCCCACCCTTTCAAGCATACTAAATAATCTAAAAAACCTCTTGTCCTAAGATGTCCTTGGCACTAGTCTTTGGCAACTCAAGGTTGTCTCTAGGACCGACAACACATCCCAAGGGTGGAGGCCTCAAAAAATCAACCACATGCTCTAATGCCTCCACCCCAACCTCAACCTCAGCTTATTCATGCTGCTCCACCTAGGCTACCCCAAATACCTACACAACCCAATCCGAACCCAATCAACAGACCGGCATAGCAGGATCCAAGTGGAGAAACATCCTATCCGACTTATGTTGTGGAGATACAGGAGGTTAATCTAAGGTCAGGAAGAGTACTCCTAGACAATCATCCTCCATCTCCACCGGCATAGGTTGAGGAGGAAAAGGAAGAAGGTAACACTCAGATCCAACCACCTCCTTTTCCTGAGCGCTTAATCCACCCTAGTCAGCACACCCCATATGAGACTGAACTCCTGGGAGAATTGGAAATTTTTGTGTAAAGATACCACTTCTCTGGGATATTAAGGATGTCCCTATCTACAATAGGTTCATAAAATAAAAGTGCTTCAAGAAACCTGGGAGAAGGAAGAGAGATACCCCCACCATCAATGTGGTAGGACAACTGTCTGACCTGATGCTGGGGAAGGTAATATTTCCAAAGTACCTAGAACCTGGTAGTCCAATTGTTGATGTGCATATAGATGGTGTCATAGTCCCCAACACTTTGATTGATCTAGGGGCTACCATCAATATCATGACCAAGGAAACTATGTTGAAACTTAATCTCCAAGGGATTTTGAGGAAAACCACAACAATTATGAAACTTGCAGATCGGTCCACGGTAACTCCAGAAGGAATTGTTGAGGATATTATGGTTACCATTGACTCTTGGGAGTATCCTACATATTTCCTAGTCTTGCAACCAAAAACCAATTTTAATGGTTATCCCCTCATCTTAGGGAGACCTTGGTTAGCCACTGTAGATGCTTATATTAGCTGTTGTGCTAGAAACATGACTATCAAAAATGTGTTTTTGTCTAAATAGCTAGTGTTATATCTTCCAACCCAGCCTTCCATTGATTATGATCTCCCTATATGGTTGGAGGATGAAGAAGATTAGTTATATAAAACTGCCCCTATCTGCACCATAGATGTTATTCTTAGAGGGGGGCAGCTTGATGAAGGTGAACTCATCGACCATGCCATTCAAAACCAGTCCTCCACTAACATTCCCCTCGAAACCTTAGTCAAAGATTCTGAAAGCCAACCTTGGATGGAAGTACACTCAGTTAATTCAACCTCTGAAACCACCAAGGCTATTGGGTTTGGCCCATCCATATCTATGAAAATCAACCTAGACCTCTGGGATGGAGAAGAGAAGCAGCTATGCCAAATTTTGAAAGAAAATCTTGCAGCATTTGCTTGGGATTACAAGGACATTAAAGGGGTGCATCCTTCATTATGTAGACATCACATTTAAATCAAAGAGGGATACAAGCCTGTGAGGCAACCCCAAACAAGGATGAACCTTGCTCTGAAGGATATAGTCAAAAAAGAGCTCCAGAAGCTATTGGATGCAGGGTTCATATATCCTATATCTGACAGTGAGTGGGTATCCCCTCTTGTCTTAGTCCCAAAGAAGAATGGGAAGTGGCGAATTTGTGTTGATTATCAAGAACTTAACAAAGCCATCAATAAAGACCATTTCCCTTTGCCCTTTATAGACCAAGTCCTAGATGGCCTTGCAGAGAAGAAGTTATTTTCCTTCTTAGATGGGTTCAGTGGGTACAATCAGATTCAAATCAGCCCTGAAGACCAGGATAAGACTACTTTCACCTGCCCTTGGGGTACCTTTGCTTATAGAGTCCTACCCTTTGGGTTGTGCAATGCCCCAGCTACCTTCCAAAGAGTTGTCATGAGCATATTTTCTAAGTTAGTCCTTGACTATGTCGAAATCTACATGGATGATTTCACACCATATGGGTATGACTTCTATGAAGCTCTCTCCAATTTGGGAAAAGTACTCAGAAGGTGCATTGAGATGCATCTCTCCTTGAGCCCAGAAAAGTGTGAATTCCTGAAGAAAGCAGGGGTTGTATTAGGACACTCCATATCCCAAGCAGGAATAAAAGGTAGACCTAAACAAAATCACTATCACCAAAAGGGTATTTGCTCCTCAAAAGCATAAAGATGTCAGGATTTTCCTAGGCTTAGCTAGTTACTACAGAAGGTTCATCAAATATTTCAACAAGATGGCTTCACAATTATTTGGTTTATTGGCCAAGGATTCTGAGTTTATTTGGTCTGGTCCTTATAAAGAGGCTTTTGAGCTCATTAAGAAACAGTTGACTACTGCCCCTATCCTCTAAGGTCCAAATTGGACTTTTCCTTTCCATATCCACATTAATGCATCCAACAAAGTTGTAGGGGCGGCCTTAGGACAATTAGAAGACAAAATCCCTTATGCCATTTATTTCATCAACAAGAATTTGTCCAAGGCCGAGTTGAATTATACTATTACCGAGAAGGAGATTTTAGCCATTGTCCATGCATTGAACAAGTTCAAGGATTATGTAACTGGATACCAAAATTTTTTTCACACTGACCATGCAACCATCAAGTATTTAATGAAAAAACCAGATGTTAATTCTATGATAATTAGATGGTTTTTACTTTTGTGTAAATTTGATTTGACTATTGTTGATAAACCTGGAAAGGAGAATGTTGTTGCATATTTTTTGTCCAGGTTAGCTCTCCCTGCAGGTAAAGAAGGAATGGTGGATGACCAGCTTCCAGATGAGCATATCTTTGCTATATCAACACTATCACCATGGTTTGTTGATATAGCCAACTACTTAGTTGCTGGAAAACTCCCTCCCAATCTTTCATTCAGGGAGAAGAGCATAATCATCAGAAGAAGCACCCCTTTCACATGGATTGGGGGACACTTTTTCAAGTTAGGACTTGATAAAATACTAAGGAGATGTGTGAGGGAGGAAGAAGTTTTTTATATCCTCTCTGCATTTAATGACATCCCATGTGGAGTCCACTTAGCTACAAAGAGAACTGCCTACAAAGTTTTGCAGGCAAGATACTATTGGCCTACCCTTCATCAAGATTCTAGAAGATACACCAGTAGGTGTGACTAGTGCTAGAGGATGGGGAAACCCACACAAAGGGATGAAATGCCTTTACACCCTCAGGTGTCTCTTGATCGATTTGATAAGTAGGGCATGGAATTTTTTGGAACTATCGATCCACCATCTGGACAAAGGAAGTATATCATAGTCTGCACTGATTACCTGACAAAGTGGGCTGAAACAAAAGTAGTGAAAGTAGCAACCAAGGAGAAAGCAGCAGAATTTTTGAGGGAGAATGTGTTTTACAAGTTTGGATACCCCAGAGAAATAGTCACTGATCAAGGAGCACAATTCAACTCTCACCTCATTGAGAGTCTCTTGAGGAAGCACAAGATTCAGCATAGAACTTCTATTTCCTATCACCCTCATGCGAAGGGCCAAGTAAAAGTAACTAACATAGCTTTAGAGAGCATCCTCACCAAGGTTTTGAGCAGCAGCAGGAAATATTGGGCAGACAGATTGGTAGAAGCTACTTGGGCCTACAACACTACTTGGAAGAAAACAACAAGATTCACTCCTTATGAACTACTCTATGGGAAGAAACTGCTATTTTCAGTTGAGTTTGAATTCAATACTTTAAGAATGGCAGCTTAATTAAATATATTTCTATCAAATGCCCAAAAAGAGAGGTTGTTGCAACTAAATGGATTGGATGAGTTCAAGATGTAAGCACTTCTTCACACAGAGGTAGTTTAGCTGCAAAGGAAGGTATGGCATGACAAGAACATCAAAGAAAAGACCTTCCAAGAAGGATATTGGGCATTGTTGTATGATTCAAGGTTTAAAGATTTCAAAGGCAAGCTGATGACAAGATGGTTAGGACCTTACATAGTGAATTTTTTTTTGATAATGGGACAATTCAAATCAGAACCATAGATGAGGAAGGAATCCCCTTGCTTGTCAATGGTCATAGACTTAAAATTTACAAGAAGCCTTTGTCAAAGGTAGAATTCGTAAATTCAATAAGCAGAGAGGTGTATGTGATGGGAAACTCCATAGTTTCCCACACCTCCTGAAAAAAAATTAAAAAATAAAAATAATAATAAATAATAAAAATAAATTAAAAAATTAAAATAATAATAATAATAATAATCCATGGGTTAAAACTTCTGAGGCACCCAAGGCAAGCTATGGGTTGAAAACCTCGATGGAGGCAGCTCACTTGCTCAAAAAAAAAGAGATAAAAAAGAATAAATATCCATGGGTGAAAACCTCTCTGAGGCGCCCAAGGCAAGTCTATGGGTTGAAATCCTCCATGGAGGCAACCCACTTTCTTTCAAAAAAAAAAAGAGAAAACAAAAAAATACATGTGCATCTCTATGTTTTTGTGTTGTTGTTTTGCAGGTTATTAATGGGTTTTGCAAACACACGGAAGCATTAAACTTATTTTCCCTTCTTCTATTTTACCATCCATCCCATCATTCACTCCATTCATCTTCATAACTTCCTCCATCACCTCCATATACCAGATTCCTCCATTCTTGAGAAAAATATAGCAAGAAAAGCAACACACAAACTGCTACAAACATCAGGAAGTTCCTTCAAAAACAAAGTTGTTCATGGATTTCCAAGAAAAACAAGAAGGAGAGCTGCATAACAAAATCCAGGAGAACAATAATGCCACTCATGACATCTCGAGCACCCCACGCAACATCCACAACATAGAGAAACAACAAGAAAATATTAGTAGCTCACTCAGGAAGCTACTCATGTAGCAAGCTGCTCACTCAGAGAACAGGAATATGGTGAAGAACGCAACATCAAAAGGGTTGTCTCCAAACTCTAGCTCTTACAACTACCTTGACAACAATTGGTAAGCTTAGGTATAGTCCCTCACCCCTCTTCATGCATTCACGATAGCTGGAAATAATTAAATTTGCAGACTAAGAGTCTAAGAGGCAGAAATGTGATGAGTTAACTTGGCCACCACTGTGAGGTATGACTAAAAAATTAGTTAGATCAGTTGGAGTGAAGGAGGACAAGAGGATGAGACACGTAGTATCAGCCAGTTAACAAGAAGAGGGTCCAACGGTCTCTAAGGAAAACTGGAAATGAGGCTGAGTTACATAAGAAGTAGTTGTGCAAGTCTGATAATAAAGAAGGCTCGTCTCATGCAAACCAGTAATTTGAGAATTTTCAACGGGATAGATACTGCAAAAGCCCACAGCGCAACAATGAAGCTTCAGCCACGTATTTTGGGACAACATATAGCAGCAACAGCAGAACAACGTCACCTTACCCATGGCCTGGTCCTCTTTCGCAAACATGAGCAGGGAAGATTTTATAGCAACCTAAACGAGGCCGAATTCCTCTTCTAGCCTTAGAGAAGAAGAAGAAGAATTAGCAGAGGAAGAGGAACTAGAAGAAGAAGAAGAACCAAAATGGGACAAAGAAGAAGAAGAGGAAGATCCAAAGGGCCAACGAAAAACAAAAGAGGTGGCCATAGAAGTCATCGAGATAGCAAAAAGTGGGAAAGAAGCAAAATCACAACACAACACCACATCCCCTCAATACAAAGAGGTAGTTACCACCTTAGCTCCTCTGAGCGCAAAGAGAAAAAGGCAGACCTTCATGTATTTCAGAGCTGACAAGAGTCATGGGATAAGTCATAGAGAGCTAGAAACTCCTCCCACGAGCCTAATTATCATTGAAGACTCGCCAAGGGAGGAGGAAAAGATCGAAGAAACAGTTCTAAAGGAGCAGCTACAGAAGGCACAGGCAAAGAATGTAGCATTGAAGGAGCAATTGCAGCAAAAATAAGAGCAAGTAGCCACCATGGAAGGCTTATGCATAGAAGCCCTTCAGCACATATTCCCTTCTGACTCATATGATGTGTACCTCAAAGAGAAATGGCTTCTTTCTCAAATCAAAACTCTAGCCTCCCATGGATCACTACCTTTCCAAGATTGTAGGAAATTCATGAAGTTCTACAAGAAAGCTAACATGGTTGATCAGGCAAAGATGGTAGAGTTTTATGTGCATAACCTTGTGCTGACAAATCTGGACATTTGAGACCTCAATCCTACAATGGGGGATATGCAATTGATGGATCTAGCATCTTGGATGGTGAATGAGGACACTAGAGCAAAAGAGATATGCAGGGTCATGGGGAGAAGAAATAGATAACCCTTATATATGATACCAGAATTGTTCAGCCCGAGAGGAGTCATCCTTAACCATCGAGATATTGAAAGGGACCCTGCACTGGTTGAAAGCTACCTTCAGACTCAAGCACAAGTAATAAGCCACTTTCATTATGTTTCTAGGCAGAAAGAAGATGAGTGCATTATGGCTAGCCAGAGGAGATGGTACAGCCTCCCTCACAGCCTCAAGGACAGGGAATACCATAATCTATAAAGACTAAGGGTTGCATTGGAAAGGGCACCATTATACAAGAGGGCCATGCAAGCCAACAATATCCAATGGTTGGTGTTGAGTCTCAAATCTGCATCTTTCCTATACACCTTTCTAGACCTTTTTCATTCACCTGAACCTTCTAAGTTGTCAATATCATTGCATATTAATTGTAAAAGAGCATCTAAAATGGTTTTTAACTATGTTTTGTGTCTGCTGTTTGATTTAGATTTTTTCTCATTTAGCTGCGGAATCTTGCTACTTTCCGCCGCTGCTGCAACTTTCCACAGCCATTTTGTGAAAGTCTATGTTGCAGGTGTCTTCAGGCAAATCGAGCCACATGGGCAAGTCATAAATGATATGGACATGGATCGTGTCCTATTGGCTCGGGAAAATTCACCTAAGGAGGTTGTGGTCAAAGGTGGACAAGTGGAAGTCAACCGTAGAGTCCCACGGTGACAGGACTCTATTTCTCATCACGTGAATATTTGTATGACCGTTTCTAATTTATGGGATACACATCAACCCCTGTACACGGCTCCATAAGCCGAATCCAACATCCACTCTTCATAGATTTACTCCTCACTGCGGCCATGATGCTGGATCTCTGGACGTGATGGCTCACATGTCTCTATCAGCACAAACTTTAGGATATTAGTTATATCGCCTTTGTTATAAATAACGCGTTTTCATACGCGTAATAGTTAGCCTCCATATAGCTCTGTAATGTAATTGCGTTGCCACTATGCTATAATATCATTTCTCTGTTATGACTGCATTTTAATATATAAGAAGACTATGTTTCCAAGCGTAATTCGTATTTGAAGGTTGTTTCCCGAGGCTGGTGCAGAGGGCCCCTGCACACACTGAGGTTTTGTGCATTACTATATAGTTTTTTGTTTTATTTCTTTAAGTTCATTGTGCCATAAGTCATTCACATGTTTATACATTGCATCTTTCATGGTATTTATGCTTCATCTCTGTTCATAATCTTTCATGCTTTACATTTTACTTTTGTCCATAATCTTTCATGTTTTATGTTGTTGTTAACTGATCAGTGTTCTTGTTTCAGATTACAAATAGGCAGCCCGGGCATTTGCATATCTTTTGACTAATGACATGGAATCAATATTGTTCTGCTACTAGTTTACTTTTCTTAGTTTTTGTTTAATTCCAGTACTGCTTTGTTTATTTCAGTCTTGCACATTTGCTTCAGTAGTTAGATTTAGATATATTAAATTGCTCATATCATTTTCAGTTACCTCCGAAAGCCATAGTTGGACTAATGGTGAGGGATTGAATTATGAGTGTGTAGTTTGATATTAGTTTACTTTCTGCAAGTTAGAAATATTAAATTGCTCATGTCATTTTCAGTTACCTCCGAAAGCCATAGTTGGACTAATGGCGAGGGATTGAAGTATGAGTGTGTAGTTTGATATTAGTTTCTTTTTCTGCAAATTAGATATCAGGTTGCTCAAGTTGTTTATGGTTACCTCCGAAAGCCATAGCTGGACTAATGGTGAGGGATCAGAATATAAGTTGATGTAATTTGATTTAGATTTACTTTGTTGCAATTCTTGGATTTCTTTAAGCATAGTTTTTTTTGTATTTGGACAGCAGCAAGGATAATGAGTTTCATGATCAGTAGTTCACTGTTTGTTTGACTAGAATAGTGATGCAATTTCATTTTCTTTGAAGAATAAATTTTGTCATTGTGTGTTTTAAAATTCTTTTGAAGTTTGGAAAATCATTAGAAGGACATCATTGTCTTGAATATTTGTCTCCATACTTGTCTTTTAGAATTTCATAAAAATCCAAAAACGACAAAAGTAAGAGATAGGTTATCTTGCACATATAGTGCGCCACACTTCATCAGCTTACGAATCCCGGATTGATAAATTAATGTAGCAATTTAGGACACACTAAATTGACCAAACATTTTGGCGTCGTTGCCGAGGAAGTGTAACTAGGTAGCCAATTTCTTTAAAAAAAAAACAAAATAATAAAAGAAGGGAAAACTTGATAACTTCTTGAAGTATGCTCTCCTCTTGCACCTAGTGTGACCTGGAGGATCATAAAAGAGAGTTATTGGTTCAGTAATTTCTTAAGTATGCTCTCTTCTTGCACCTAGTGTGACCTGGAAGATCAGAAAGAGAATTATTAGCCCAACTTAAAAAAAAAAAAAAAATGACATGCATAGAGCAAGAGATTCTAGGGGAAGGTTTATAGCTAAAGCCAAGAGTTCGATTTTCACAACTCCATCTTCTTCAAGGCATAGACAAGATTCACCACCATCTACTCCTAGCTTTAAGATTTTTGGAATTCAAGGAGCAGCTGAATTAGAGGATTCTCCTATACCACCTACTAAATCTCATTTAGAAAAGGAAGAGACTCCCTCTCATCCTCCCTTGATAGAAGAACCAGAGGACTTTAAGGACTCTAAAGAAACTATCATGGCAGGGGAAATAATAGATGGATTTGGAGGTAGAGGTAGAGGTAGAGGAGAAGGAAACAATGGAGACAACAATGGTGAAGGTAATAATGGAAGAAATAGGGAAGGAGACAACTTGTTTGGATTCCCTATAGTTGATGAGGAAACTCATACAATGATGAAAAATATCTCACCATCTGTCCTCCCCAACATTTATGGATTGCGAAGTGAGGATCCTGAAACATTTCTGTTTGAGTTTGAAGTCGTGTCCCGAACCTATGACTATATGGAAGACTCTCAAAAACTCAAACTGTTTCCTTCAACATTGAAGGGAGCTGCTTTGAAATGGTTCATGGGATTAGCCACTCAATCTATTAGGACTTGGAATGATATGAAACAAAAAAATTTGGATAGATACTTGGACTATTGTATGCCCACCAATCACAAGGATGAGGTATTCAAAATGATGCAAAAAGAAGATGAAAACTTGGAAGATTTACTTGAAAGATTTCAATACAACTTAAAAAGAGCAAAGATGAGTAACTTAGATGATGAAACCTTGAAAGCCCTCATATTAAAAGCCATTAGAGATGAATGGATAGATATTTTAAACATGATGGGGAAAGGAGATATTTCTCAACTCTCACTTCGTGACATAACAGAACTATGTGTCCATCTCTCAAGAGGAAAATCTAAAACAGGAAAAGGGCCTAGGGATCCTTCTCTTATTAGGGCTAACAAATCTGCAACTGGATCAGTAAGTAGGGCAGAGATTGGTAATATGCTTGATGAGTTCAAAACTGATATCTTAGGGAGCCTTAGTGAACAAATAGACACCCTTAAAATCCAAAACAAGCAGAAAGCAGAAACAGATGCTTTAGCCATCTTTTGTCCGAAATGTAGGAAGAAACATGCTTTAAGGGAATGTCCCTTGGATGCAAAAGTTGTAGAAACATGTATAATTTTCTCAGAAAATCATGAGATCAAGGATTGTCCTTCAATTCCTGGACTCAAAGCTGTCTTTCAAGAAGACCCAAATTCAGTAGAATCTCTCTGTTTTGTTGCAAGAAGACCTTGGCAGGGACAACAAACTCAAGGGTTTAACAACCCTATGAATCTTAAAACCCCACCAAATTGGAATCCTTGGCAACAACCTTGGCCCCAACATCAAAATCCATATCAGCCATGGGTACAAGGGATGCAAAATCCTTATGGGAGATTTGCTCAATTTTATCAATATCCTCCATCTTTTATAAATCAACAAGCTCCACAACTTTCATTGCCATTTCCACAACAACAACCTTCTCAACAAAATCCAAATCCTCAACTCATGCTCCCATACCAACAAAAGACAAATCAACTTCCAGCTCAGCCATTTCCAAATCCTAACAATAAAAATCCTCAGAATACTTACATGATAGAAGGACAATAATTTCCTACCTATATGATTGTTCCCCTCAATGATGTACAACTCAGATCTGGTAGAGTTTTAGAAAAACCTTCTATAGATGACCAAGAGCAAGATACCTCTAAGGAGGACTCTCTTGAAGCCAATAAGGGTTCTGAGGAAGTATCTCTTCAAAACTCAAACATTCAAAAAGAGAAAGAAAAGTTAACACCCACAAATCCTATAGTTGAGCAACCTGCATCTTCATCTACACCTCCTTTTCCTGAAAGACTACAAATTGACAAGGGGGTGGAAAAACAAATCTTGTTGCCTAACTATGATTTTCTAGATGAATTGAAGAATGTTTGTATCAATATTCCCTTGCTACAAGCCATTCGAGAGATTCCTATTTTAGCAAAAAAAATAAAGGAGTTGAGTTTCAAAAGACCAAGAAGGAAACTAAAAGACACAAGAAGAATCCACCTGGTAGGAAAAATTGCAGATATTATGATGGGAAAAATTACCATGCAGAAGTATGTAGATCCAGGAAGTCCAATTGTCAAGACACATATAAATGGGATAGAAATTCCAAACACATTGATTGACTTAGGGGCTGCTATTAACATTATGAGTAGACATACTATGGACCAGCTAAAACTTCCTAACCTTCTTTTTACACCTACTTTACTGCAACTTGCAGATCGATCAATTATTAAACCAGATGGTGTGTTAGAAGATATTTCAGTCTCCTTAGATTCTTGGGAATATCCAGTAGATTTTATGATTTTGACTCCAAAGAGTAATCTGGGAGGGCACCCTTATCTTAGGAAGACCTTGGCTAGCCACGGTGATGCTTTCATTAGTTGTAGATCTGGGGATATGTACATTTCTAATGGTAATTCGACAAAGAAATTCAATTTGTATCCTCCAGAAAAAGCAATCATAGAAGTAGGAGACAATGAATGGGTCGATGATGAGGACACTATACAACCTATCTTTACCATTTCTGAAATAAGTGAGGATAGTCAAATTCTGAACACATTAGAAAATTTTGAGACATCTTCAGAATATGACCCCACACAATTTTAGTTGGAATCTAACATAGATTATTTATCATCAAGACAAATTTCTCTTTACTCTATGGAAGAGTTCGGTAGTTCTACCATTGAGATTTTTCCAGGAAAAACATTGAATATCAACAAAAATTTGGAAAAGTCACAACAAGAAGAACTAACCAAAATCTTGCAAAAAATTCTACGCATTTTGCATGGGAGTATGCGACATGAAGATCATTGATCCTAAGACTTGCATCCATCATATACGTAACTGTTGAGGGGAGAAACGGTAGACCGATCATCACCCAACCTCAAAGAAGGATGAATCCAAATCTTAAGGAGATAGTGAAAGAAGAGCTCCCAAAAACTACTCGATATGAAGCTTCATTTATCCAATTTCAGATAGCCGATGGGTTTCTCCTTTAGTTATAGTACCTAAAAATAATGGTAAATGGAGGGTATGCATTGATTACGGGGAATTGAATAAAGCAACTTTGAAGGATCACTTTGCTTTTCCCTTTATCGATCAGGTATTAGATACATTAGCAGGCAAAAAGTACTTTTAATTTTTGGATGGTTTTAGTGGCTATAATCAAATTCAGGTAGCACTTGAAGATCAAGATAAGACCACATTTACTTGTCCATGGGGGACTTTTGCCTATCGAGTGCTTCCTTTTGGGTTATGTAATGCACCCGCAACATTCCAAAGAGCAGTACTAGGAATTTTTTACGATCTAATCCATGATTGTGTAGAGGTTTATATGGATGATTTTACGAGTTTATGGTTATTCATTTGAAGAGGCATTAGAAAACTTGGAAAAAGTTTTAAAGAGATGTCAAGAAGCAAATCTTTCACTTAGTCATGAAAAATGTTTTATGATGTTTACTAAAGGTATTGTTTTAGGACATCACATTTCAGGGGATGGGATTAGAGTTGCTGAGTCAAAAGTTGAAGTCATCTCTAACCTATCTATTCCAAGTTGTCAAAGAGATGTTAGGAGTTTTCTAGGATTTCTTGGTTACTATAGAAGATTTATAGAAAACTTCACTAAAATAGCATCTCCACTCTTCAAATTGCTTCTGATTCCACGTAAGATTTAAATGGGAACCCTGATTGTCAATCGACCTTTGAAACTTTGAAAAAAAGAATATGCGAAGCACCTATCTTGAGAGGACCAAATTGGAAACTCCCTTTCCATATTTCTACGGATGCTTCAGATACAGCTCTAGGAGCTGTGTTGGGTCCAAAAGATTTAGTTCCTTATGCCATTTATTATACCAGTAAAAATTTGACTCCCACAGAGTTGAACTATACTGTGACTGAAAAAGAGTTTTTAGCTGTTATTCATGCAATCAATAAGTTTAGACATTATATAACAGGCTATGAAACTTTTATTCATACTAACCATTCTGTAATTAGATATTTAATGAAAAAACCTGTTACTAATGGCAAAGTGACAACATGGCTCTTACTTTTGCAAGAATTCAATATTACTGTGTTGGATAGACCAGGGAAACAAAATACAGTATGTTAGGTCTCTATAATTTATTAGCAAGATTGGGAGAGTCCAATCACAGAGTTAACATCATTTCAACCAACTTTGGGATTTTAGGATCTAGCCCTCCTGAATCCGGAGAGGGATCTCTCCAATATGTACAAAGATGGATATTGTCTTTGAAAAGCTTAAGGTAATGATATTAGGCTAGTTATGAAGGCCAAGGGTTTTGTTTTGTTTTGGATGGTTGAGCATGAAATGTTACTTGAGGGGAAAGTCCTAAGTGAAAAAGTTTCAAAAGTGAGAAGTTGCAAGAAAATAGAACAATTTTGGCAGATAGATAGATATAACGCTGGTTTTTAGTCCATTGGGCTATGGAGTCATATCTGGGCTTTAATTGAACAACAACATCAAGTGTGATCCAAGGGGCAATTTATCTATACCACAAGATTATTGAGATTAAAATGATGAAATGGAAACATTAAAATGTTGGAGGGGTGGAAACTGATAATAATTTCTCAGAGGATTTATAGTCAGTCCAAACAAGAAAATCCTTTTAAGTAACTGTTTTAAAACCAACCAAGGACAGGGCTAACCATAGACTTCTTGGGCAAGTTCTTATTAAAGCAGCTTAATTGACAAACAATCCAGTAATCCACATAATTACCTTCAGAAAGTATGAAAACATATAAGAGAAACGAAGTGTAACTTAAGATCAGATAAAGTACTTTTAAACCTAGTCTACTTTCAGTCAACACCAAGGGAAACTTTCAGAATCTGCCTTTGGAGAAAAGAATCTAGGAATTAGGGCAAACCATATCTTCTCTAGTCTAACTTTAATAGCAAATAATGGAAATAACATTCGAGAACAATGTTTGAGCAAACAGAAGGACGAGGGAACGCCAACATTCCTAACTGTTTAAATTGTATTGAATCATTCTTAAATAAACAAATCTGAAGAAAACATTAAGATAAAGATTTCTCAGCCAGAGAAGGTTACTGCTATACAGAAAATCCTAACCCTGTTTAAATTGTTCTTTACAGAGGGAAAATGAACAATATGGCATACACAGAAGGAAAACGATTAACAAAGAAAGAAGCACTTCACCGGTGATAAAGACCAGGATCCCAAGAAACAGCTTTTATATTGATGTCAAACCAGTTACAATCTTCAAGTCCAATGTTTCAGTTCAACAATCATCTTCACTATTCAACCTAACTACTCTAGCACAAACAGAGCTTCAAGGGCCAGTGAACACTATGTACAAATAGAAGTCTCGAGCTCAAGTGTATTTCAAAGTTCTGCAACCAACAACTCCACATATTCTGTAGAAGTACTTATAGGAAGATGAGGAGGTGAGATTTTAACAAAATATCTCAAGGACAGTTAATGTAGAGTGAAGACTTCTCGGCCCTTTGAGAGGCTCGAGGGAAAAATTTACAGGTGGATCACTACATTAACTGTTTCACAATAAATATCAAAGCTCGGTGGAAGCTTTGTTTGACTTTGAGGCTCTGTGCATGTTTTGGAGTAACTCTGCAGATATTTATTCATTGGTTTCCTTGCAGAAGTAAGTCCCTGGCTGTGCTGGAGGCGGATATCTGATTTTCTTCAATAACTCGGCCTTTGGTTTGAATGGTTTGAGGCAACAGGTGGCCTTTACGGTAGCTGAGGAATTAATTCGCCTTTAGTTGAAACGGTGGAAGCCTTTCTGTCTGTTTAAACGCTTATGATTTTTCTTTAACTGTGTTTAATTTGGGGATTAGGCTTTTGATAGTCAATCTTAGCCATAATCCCTAAATTTGTCTTCAATCTTCTGCTCTGCTGCGCTCTGTTCTTCAACACTGATACTCTTTCAATTGTGTTTTTAATAAAATAGTGTCTTGTCGATGTGCAGAGCCACGCTGGGCTCGTATGGCATAAACGCCTATGAAGCGTTGATGAAACATGTCTTCAAACCCTCTATATCTCTTTCCCTTTGATAAACGAAAGACCAGAGGATCGTCACCCTCGGCTTTTATTTTCCTTTGTTATAATGGAAAAAGCATTGGGACCTGCAAAACACAAACAGTTTTTTAAGAAATCCTGCATTTTTGGGGAAAAACTGCTTCAGAAGGCGGGGGAGGAGCGTATCCATCAGATGAAAACATCCAACGGTGGGAGATTTGCGTAGACGAGGTGAAAAGGAGAACGGGGAGATGAACAAGTCGGAGTGATTTTGGACCGTCCGATTTGGACACGTGAATGGTCCAGATTCAATCGGAGGATCGCAATCGGGGGTAGCGAGCAAATGCACCGATTTGAAACATGCGATGCGATTTAGCGCAGACCGTCGATCTAAGATTCAGATCAACGATGGGAAATGAATCGGGGTAGTCGCAATCGGAGGGATGAGGAAAAGAGTGCGATTTAAACAAAAAACTCCAATGCGATTGCGCAATCGGGAGGGGAGAGGCGATTAAGCGATAGCCGTTGGATCCGAGGATTAGATCAACGGCGGGGAGCGAATCGGAGGAACAGCAATCGGGGGAAAAAATAAATGCATGCGATGGAAAACTCCGATGCGATTAAGCGTTGTCCGTCGATCTGCTGATCAGATCGACGGCGAAGAGTGAATCGGGGGATGGTCGATCGGCGGGTACAAACAAGTGTATGCGATGAAAAACCCCGATGCGATTGGGCACTGGCCGTTTGATCGGCTTACGATCAACGGTGGAGATTAGTTTTTAGAACGAACCGGCAGAAACCCTGATAATATATCAAAACCCCAAGTTTTTAATATAAACGAAGGTTTAATGGATCAGGGCGGAAATAAAATATATACAAAGGATAGGCGCCTGCCTGCGGGGCCTTCAGATATATGGAACGCAAAGGGCCCGGGGCTTAGTACATCAAAGGCCAATCGCAATCGGAATCGCGGGCCTGGTCTTTCCGATCAACCCATTTTGAATTCTCCGATCGCGATTGCGCGATCGGTCTTTTTAATCTAACCATTTTATATTTAACATGTGACTTTGGCTCATTAAATCAAAACTTTAGAAAAGAGGGTTTTTGTAATTTACAAAGGAAAAATGGGTCGGAAATGAAATATTCACAAGGTTTAAGCGCCGAGGGCGGGCTCAAGGTTATATGAAAATAATATGATCGGGGGTCTTAAGCAGCAAGGCTAATCGCAATCGGAACTTTTGGAGTATGGCAAAGACTTGCGTCTTTGATTCTTTCCGATGCGATTAGCACCTTATCGTATTAGCAAGTGGTTCCAGACCCAAAGCGTATGGTGGGGAAGTGGTTTAGGGCTTAACTCAAGGGGCTTAGGTCTATAGCAATAAAACTTTGATTTTTTATGAGAATTTTCAAGGATTTTAATGGATTTGGGGGTTCCGAAATAGTTAAAAAGTGAGTTTTTAACTATGAAAGGGGAAATTTTCATAAATGGAAAGAAGAGGACTTATGAAAACAAGGTAGTTTTGATGTAGAAAAAAGGGAAGTAGATGAAAGGTCTTGAGAAGAGGAGAAATGACGATCTTTCAGCAGTCTTTCAGTTGGAATCAACAGAAATTCCTGAGTATAAAAATGGGACAGCAAATGAGGATTTTGGACAAAGGCATGAGGCCTACAAGGAGTCTTCAAGAGCCAACAATTTTTAGTGATAAAATTTGTTCCTTGGAGGCTCAAAAAGATCTTAGCCACCTTTTGGTATAAACAAATATTATAGGTGGCTAACAGTGGCTCCACTTGGGGATGGTGCCTTCTTGAAGGCATCAAGAATTCAGACTTGATTTCTGGGAGGTTGATTAGTTGCCTCATCCATTGGGCTATCCTTCTGTGATTGAATGATATTTTTCTAAAAACATATTTGGCAGCCATGAAAACAATGGACCTTTATCAACCAGCTTGCTACCTACCCAATCCTACAGATCTAGCATTTTTTCTTCATCAGAGTGCACTTGGATTGGCAAACTCTATTCACAACATTTTATTCTTTTGAAAGTAGGAAATCTAATCTACTTCTACTCCTTATTTCTCCCTGAACTCAGATTAAACAGTTGAGCTCATATATTTCTCTACCTAGTCAACTGTCTGTTGGGATTAAACAGTCCAACAAACTTTCATTCTCTAAATTCTACAACAGAAATTTAAAAATAGTCAAGTCAAGATTGAGTTGTTTGACTTGCTATGATCTATGGCATAAGAACAAGCTGCACATAGATTTTTATTTGCAGAAAATTAAATCAAAATGGAAGGCTTAAGATCTGAAAGTTTCTCATTATGGCCTTCTTTTTCTTTACAGCTCTGTTTTTAATTTTGTTTTGAGCTGTCTCCTTCTTGATATCTGATTCAGATTTTGGGCAAATAAGAACCAGTTTTTCTCTTTTATGACTCAAAAAAATAAAACAGTTTTGAGTCATCTCTCTTTGGAAACTTTGGTTCAGATTTTGAACATGTTTGAACCCTTAATTTCTATACTAATCTATCCACTGATAAGCCAAGATTAAACAGTTTGGAAAATCAAATTCATTACCCTATCAGCAGAAAATTGAAAGATAATTAGTCAAGATTAAACAGTTTGACTAACTAGAAGTGTGTTTTGCAGGAGTGGCATTTAAGCTTGCACACTTTCAGATTTATTTCTCTTTTTGGCATGGGGCTGTGCCTTTCTTGTTTCTCATTTCTGCCCTCTTTTCTTTCTTTCTTTGTTTTTGTATTTTGAATTCTTGATTTTTCTCCAAAGCAGAAAACAACAACTAACTACATGCTCGGAACTGAGCTTTATTGACATTCCTATCTAACCTATTCTAAACATGGAGTATTTACATATTCATATGATACAAAAGTGCCAATGCAGCCAACTGAGTAATGTCAAGAAGAAGTAGTAACTCTGGCTGCTTGTTAGAGGTATCCATAGAACATATTGAAGGTTAACCTTCAATGTCAAGGCTATCACAGAAGGTGACAACTTTTCATGTCTCTGGCTCTTGCAAAGGGTCAATGCTTGATAATTTGAGCCAGTCGGGATTTCCACATACTCTTCCATAGGATCAACAAAGAAAAGATGAAGATTCTCTTCCTTTTGATTCTCCACAATTGGTAGATCATCTACTTCTAAGACATCAGCTTTGAAGACTATCTCTTCAATATGTAGCTTGGAAGTATCATCATTCTTAACCTGCAAAATAGCAAATAGTGAAATATCTTCTTTCTTTGAATCTATGCTTGCTTCTGATATAAATTCAGGCTCTTTAAATGACAGACTAATATCAGTGAAGGGAGAAGTTTCTTCTTGAGAAGATGATATATCCACAGCAGGATAATCTTCTATTTGTTTTTCTCCTTCATCTTCATCATCCTCTGAACTGGAGGACTCATCATATTTAACAGTGTTGTCCTCTGGTAACCCTGGTATGCTTGTATTCAGTGGATTAATTTGTATGAAGAGGTTATTATATTCTTGAGCAGGGGAGTATTTAAAGGCTTCCTCTTTTTCAAGAGAAAGCTCCTTTTGCTCAAAAATTTCTTTATTGCTCTTCTCTTCACCTTCTGAGTTGAAAGGCTGCTGATTTCCAATTATGTAAAAGCCATTAGTGATGGATTGAAACGGATGTTTTTGGCTTTCAAGCTGGTGATGGTGAAAATGATAACACCAATCAAACATTGGTTGCCCTGCATGATTATTTTTTTCTTGGAACTCATCATCATCATCATCAGACTGATCGAAATTCGGAAAATCATCTGAATAAACAATTTTGTCAGTCGAACATATTGGGTCATCAGTTTTATTTTCTTCTAACTGATCTACAAGATAACTTTCTAAATCTATATAACAAAGTTCTTTATGTGAATGGGTAAGAGTGTTTGTTTCGCAAAAAATTTCAGAGACTGACTGTTTATAAATAGTCTGATCTATCTCTTTTTCTGTCAAAGGGAAGGATGTTTCTATGTTCCTTTGAACAGGAGTACATCAGTTCTCTGTCTCTTGTGAAGACTGATTTTGAGGCTGGATGTCTTCTTGAGCCTCAGCTATAAGGGATGATGAATCAATATTTGAGTTTTCAGGGATATCTTGAGGAATGTTTTTTACTGCTTGGATCATCTTTTCCTCAACTGATTCATCTATTTTTTTAAATTTTTCAATAGGATATTAAACTCATGAATGGCTGTTAAAAGATCTTTAGGATGCATCTCTTCCAAAGCTTCCTCATTATCTCTAATGTGTTGGGTGATGTTTTGTGATGGATCATAATATATTTCACCCCATGATAATGACGTAGTGTTTTCTTCATAGTTCTCATAGAACACATATTCAAGGTCTCTTAAGGAAAACAAACTACTAGATCTTAAGCATTCATACCAATCCCTAGCTTTTCCTTATAATGTTAACACGAACATTTTCATTAGGCAGTCTTCATGCCATTCAACTTTCAACCTCCATACATGTATATGAAATCTGATGAGATGTAATAGAGGGTCATCAAACTTTTCACCTTGGAAAACAGGCAGGTTGTCATCCCAATTCATCCGGGGCATCTTATGTGGAAACCCAGGGATATGATCTCTACTCATTGGGGCGTATCTTCGTTGTATTCTCGGAATCATGTTTGTAAATCAGATAAGAGGTCACTGTGTCTGATCAATCAGTTCAGGGTCTTCTACCAGTGGAGTCATTTGGTCTTCTGGGAGTTTCAGAGTGTGGAGTCGCCAGGTGGAAAAATTTTCGCTCCTAAGGAGGTAAAACGTTTTATGGTTCCACCACCATATGATTCTTGTAGAGCTGTAAGATTCTCAGGAACTGAATTAGCTCTCAAGGGTGATCTGAAAACAGTTGAAGATTGTATCTTAGGAGACTTCCTAAGGATTCTTTCCGGGTTGTCAACTATCTCAGGTCGATCAGGGTCGGGATGGGCTCTAGTGTGAATCTTTTTAGGAGCCACTATGCTAAGTTTTAAGACCCAAGTAAACAAGAAAAGTTCAACCAGATATGACAATCTTTGAAGGGTCAACTAAACTGTTTACACAAATCTTAATCCTACAGTCCTCTAACTGAGTTTGACTGATTTTATAATGATAAGGGTTCTTCCTAGTGGAGTCTTAAGGTCTGTTAGGACTGTGGAGTCGCCAAGTGGAAATTTTTAGCTCCTTTCAGAGGTAAAATTTCCACCACCATGTTTATTTAATTCCAATCTGAAATATTTTTAGGTTTTTCTAAATCATTTTTCAGTTTTGTGGTTGTTAAGAATATCCTAACTTTGTTTCAAAACTTAGCTAAGGTTGCGAGACAAAGGCAGTCTACTCTTATGGCTAAGCCAGCTGATTTTTCAAGGTTTAGATGAAGTCTTAAGAGAAACCTAGGGTTTACCTAGTTTGTCACTAATTCAAACAAGTTCCATCATGATTACCTATAATAGGCAGTGCTTGAAAAGGCTGCTTTTTACTCTGGTTAATAAAGCAAATGCTCTATGAACCAAATCTCTGACGTCGTATGATTATCTTTAAATGAAAATGATTCTGGGTTCGATGTCCCCAGCGGAGTTGCCAGAAATGTTAGGTCTCTGTAATTTATTAGCAAGATTGGGAGAGTCCAATCACAGAGTTAACATCATTTCAACCAACTTTGGGATTCTAGGATCTAGCCCTCCTGAATCCGGAGAGGGATCTCTCCAATATGCATAAAGATGGATATTGTCTTTGAAAAGCTTAAGGTAATGATATTAGGCTAGTTATGAAGGCCAAAGGTTTTGTTTTGTTTTGGATGGTTGAGCATGAAATGTTACTTGAGGGGAAAGTCCTAAGTGTAAAAAGTTTCAAAAGTGAGAAGTTGCAAGCAAATAGAGCAGTTTTGGCAGATAGATAGATATAACGCTGGTTTTTAGTCCATTGGGCTATGGAGTCATATCTGGGCTTTAATTGAACAACAACATCAAGTGTGATCCAAGGGGCAAGTTATCTATACCACAAGATTATTGAGATTAAAATGATGAAATGGAAACATTAAAATGTTGGAGGGGTGGAAACTGATAATAATTTCTCAGAGGATTTATAGTCAGTCCAAACAAGAAAATCCTCTTAAGTAACTATTTTAAAACCAACCAAGGACAGGGCTAACCATAGACTTCTTGGGCAAGTTCTTATTAAAGCAGCTTAATTGACAAACAATCCAGTAATCCACATAATTACCTTCGGAAAGTATGAAAACACATAAGAAAAACAGAGTGTAACTTAAGATCAGATAAAGTACTTTTAAACCTAGTCTGCTTTCAGTCAACACCAAGGGAAACTTTCAGAAACTGCCTTTGGAGAAAAGAATCTAGGAATCAGGGAAAACCATATCTTCTCTAGTCTAACTTTAATAGCAAATAATGGAAATAACATTCGAGAACAATGTTTGAGCAAACAGAAGGACGAGGGAACGCCAACATTCCTAATTGTTTAAACTGTATTGAATCATTCTTAAATAAACAAATCTGAAGAAAACATTAAGATAAAGATTTCTCAGCCAGAGAAGGTTACTGCTATACAGAAAATCCTAACCCTGTTTAAACTGTTCTTTACAGAGGGAAAATTAACAATATGGCATACATAGAAGGAAAACGATTAACAAAGAAAGAAGCACTTCACCAGTGATAAAGACCAGGATCCCAAGAAACAGCTTTTATATTGATGTCAAACCAGTTACAATCTTCAAGTCCAATGTTTCAGTTCAGCACTCATCTTCACTATTCAACCTAACTACTCTAGCACAAACAGAGCTTCAAGGGCCAGTGAACACTATGTATAAATAGAAGTCTCGAGCTCAAGTGTATTTCAAAGTTCTGCAACCAACAATTTCTCATCTTCTGTAGAAGTACTTATAGGAAGATGAGGAGGTGAGATTTTAACAAAATATCTCAAGGACAGTTAATGCAGAGTGAATACTTCTCGGCCCTTTGAGAGGCTCGAGGGAAAAATTTACAGGTGGATCACTACATTAATTGTTTCACAATAAATATCAAAGCTCGGTGGAAGCTTTGTTTGACTTTGAGGCTCTGTGCATGTTTTGGAGTAACTCTGCAGATATTTATTCATTGGTTTCCTTGCAGAAGTAACTCCCTGGCTGTGTTGGAGGCGGATATCTGATTTTCTTTAATAACTCATCCTTTGGTTTGAATGGTTTGAGGCAACAGGTGGCCTTTACGGTAGCTGAGGAATTAATTCGCCTTTAGTTGAAATGGTGGAAGCCTTTCTGTCTGTTTAAACGCTTATGATTTTTCTTTAACTGTGTTTAATTTGGGGATTAGGCTTTTGATAGTCAATCTTAGCTGTAATTCCTAAATTTGTCTTCAATGTTCTGCTCTGCTGTGCTCTGTTCTTCAACACTGATACTCTTTCAACTGTGTTTTTAATAAAACAGTGTCTTGTCGATGTGCAGGGCCGCGCTGGGCTCGTATGGCATCAACGCCTATGAAGCGTTGATGAAACATGTCTTTAAACCCTCTATATCTCTTTCCCTTTGATAAACGAAAGACCAGAGGATCGTCACCCTCGGCTTTTATTTTCCTTTGTTATAATGGAAAAAGCATTGGGACCTGCAAAACACAAACAGTTTTTTAAGAAATCCTGCATTTTTGGGGAAAAACTGCTTCAGAAGGCGGGGGAGGAGCGTATCCATCAGATGAAAACATCCAACGGTGGGAGATTTGCGTAGACGAGGCGAAAAGGAGAGCGGGGAGATGAACAAGTCGGAGTGATTTTGGACCGTCCGATCTGGACACGTGGACGGTCCAGATTCAATCGGAGGATCGCGATCGGGGGTAGCGAGCAAATGCACCGATTTGAAACATGCGATGCGATTTAGCGCAGACCGTCGATCTAAGATTCAGATCAACGGTGGGAAATGAATCGGGGTAGTCGCAATCGGAGGGATGAGGAAAAGAGTGCGATTTAAACAAAAAAACTCCAATGCGATTGCGCAATCGGGAGGGGAGAGGCGATTAAGCGATAGTCGTTGGATCCGAGGATTAGATCAACGGCGGGGAGCGAATCGAAGGAACAACAATCGGGGGAAAAAATAAATGCATGCGATGGAAAACTCCGATGCGATTAAGCGCTGTCCGTCGATCTGCAGATCAGATCGACGGCGGAGAGTGAATCGGGGGATGGCCGATCGGCGGGTGCAAACAAGTGTATGCGATGGAAAACCCCGATGCGATTGGGCGCTGGCCATTTGATCGGCTTACGATCAACGGTGGAGATTAGTTTTTAGAACGAACTGGCAGAAACCCTGATAATATATCAAAACCCCAAGTTTTTAATATAAACGAAGGTTTAATGGATCAGGGCGGAAATAAAATATATACAAAGGATAGGCGCCCGCTTGCGGGGCCTTCGGATATATGGAACGCAAAGGGCCCGGGGCTTAGTACATCAAAGGCCAATCGCAATCGGAATCGCGGGCCTGGTCTTTCCGATCAACCCATTGTGAATTCTCCGATCGCGATTGCGCGATCGGTATTTTTAATCTAACCATTTTATATTTAACATGTGACTTTGGCTCATTAAATCAAAACTTTAGAAAAGAGGGTTTTTGTAATTTACAAAGGAAAAATGGGTCGGAAATGAAATATTCATAAGGTTTAAGCGCCGAGGGCGGGCTCAGGGTTATATGAAAATAATATGATCGGGGGTCTTAAGCAGCAAGGCTAATCGCAATCGGAACTTTTGGAGTATGGCAAAGACTTGCGTCTTTGATTCTTTCCGATGCGATTAGCACCTTATCGTATTAGCAAGTGGTTCCATACCCAAAGCGTATGGTGGGGAAGTGGTTTAGGGCTTAGCTCAAGGGGCTTAGGTCTATAGCAATGAAACTTTGATTTTTTATGAGAATTTTCAAGGATTTTAATGGATTTGGGGGTTCCGAAATAGTTAAAAAGTGAGTTTTTAACTATGAAAGGGAAAATTTTCATAAATGGAAAGAAGAGGACTTATGAAAACAAGGTAGTTTTGTTGTAGAAAAAAGGGAAGTAGATGAAAGGTTTTGAGAAGAGGAGAAATGACGATCTTTCAACAGTCTTTCAGTTGGAATCAGCAGAAATTCCTGAGTATAAAAATGGGACAGCAAATGAGGATTTTGGACAAAGGCATGAGGCCTACAAGGAGTCTTCAAGAGCCAACAATTTTTAGTGATAAAATTTGTTCCTTGGAGGCTCAAAAGATCTTAGCCACCTTTTGGTATAACCAAAATATTATAGGTGGCTAACACGGTAGTTGATTTCTTATCTTCTTGTCTAGGATTCAGAATACTAAAGAAGATTCTCTGTAGAGGATAAGTTTCCTGATGAATACTTTTTTGCAGTAACTATTAAGACTCCTTGGTATGCAGATATTGCTAACTATTTGGTTACAGGGAAACTGCCTCCACATTTATTTCCAAGTGAAAAAAGAAAAATTATTCAGGAGAGTTCAAAATATTCATGGATTTCTAACAAATTGTTTAAAACAGGGCCAGATCTTGTGATCAGAAGATGTGTCAGGTAAGATGAAATGCCTGATATCCTTAAGGCATGTCATGATGAACCATGCGGCGGACACTTTGCAGACAAAAGGACAGCCTATAAAATCCTCTCTTTAGGATATTATTGGCCTTCCCTCTTCAAAGATGCAAAACAATATGTCAAAAGGTGTGACAATTGCCAAAGAGTAGGGAAACCTACCCTTTCAAATGAAATTCCATTGCAACCACGGGTACTCATCGAACCCTTTGAAAAATGGGCTTTAGATTTCATTGGACCTATTAATCCACCATCTAAGCAAAAGAAGTATATATTGGTTTGTATTGATTATGTTACTAAATGGGTAGAAGCCAAAGCATTAGTATCTGCTACTGAAAATTTAGTTGTTCATTTTCTTTATGAGGATATTTTTACTCGCTTTGGTGTTCCAAGAGAAATTGTAACAGATCAGGGGAGCCAATTCACATCAAATTTGGTGGAGAAGTTGATGGAAGAATACAAAATCAAGCTCAGAAAATCTACTCCTTACCATCCACAAGCAAATGGTCAAGTGGAGTCCACAAACAAAGTTCTTGAAAGTATCATCACCAAAACTGTTCATCTACATAGAAGAGATTGGGCAGAAAGGCTTCCAGAAGCCTTATGGGCCTACAGAACTACATGGAGAAATACAACGGGACATTCTCCCTATGAACTTGTTTATGGGAAAGAAGTCTTGCTCCCCATTGAGTTCCAAGTCAAGACCTTCAAGATAGCAGTTCAGTTGGGGATGGACTTATCAGAAGCCGAAAAGCATAGAATGGAGCAGTTGAATGAGCTAGATGAGATCAGACAAGAAGCAATTTTAAGAACTGATCTAGTTCAATATCAAAGAGCTAAATGACATGACAAGTACATCAAAGAGAAAAAGTTTCAAGAAGGAGATTGGGCATTGTTATTTGATTCAAAGTTTAAAGATTTTCAAGGAAAATTTCAGACTCATTGGCTTGGGCCATATGAGATTGACAAGATCTTTAGCAATGGAGCGGTAAGAATCAAGACCATTGATGAGTTTCAAACTCCTCTTATTGTGAATGGCCACAGATTGAAAGTTTATCATAAGCCACTCTCAAAGGAGGAATTTGTCAAAATGTTTCAAGAAAATTCTGCAATCAGGCTGGTACAGAAGAATTCTTCTTCTCCACCAGCCTAGCTTTTGTTCTTTTCAGTTAAAAAAAAATAAATAAATAAAAATGTATAAGCCTAAAAACCAATCACTGATTGGCAGTCTTATACAGAAAATGTAGGGTGAAAATCAGGAACACCTGACACCCTATATTTTCCAAAAAAAAATCTCTCTTTCATTTCACAAGTTTTGTGACCACCCATTCCACTTCATTTCACTCCACTTCATTCCATTTCACTTCATTTTATCTATTTCATTCCATTTCACCAATAAAATTCTCTTTCATGACCATTTCCATTTATTCAAATGTCATCCATTCATTTCCATTCACCCAAATAATAGCTGTGTCAGTTTCCGCAGCTGATATATGTTTCTGCAGCTGACACCAGTTTCCGCAGCCAGAAGCAAATTCCGCAACTACCACTCTGTTTTTCAAAAGAATGTATAGCCAGATGTTATTTCCACAATCATGAAATCAAATGCGGGTATGAGGACCAATTATGAAGACATGGGGCATTCAAGATATCAATGAGGAGCAACTAATTGAAGACCAAGGAAAAATGGCAAGAATTCCAAGGTATGAGTAAAAATTTATTTCAAATAGCATTTAAGCACATTTTTATATAGTTATAAACCATAAGCTCCATTATGTGAAATGATTGTATTGACAAACTCCGTAACCACTCCATGATCTTTGTACAATCCTCCCACAATCCTTGCATTCATTCTCAAACGGTCCCATAATTAAACCTCCGATCTTCACTCAAACTCCGATACTCCACCTGTGATGATGAAACGTGGTTGATTTGACTACGGCTTCTTTCAGCCGCATGAAATCCGTAGCTGTTGTATAAACGTGCTTACATTTACTCTGCAGCCACCAAATTTTAAACACTGTCGGATGTGTTATACTCCTCCTATTGTTCTATTAATCTCACAGCCGCATTTCCGCCGTGCTCACGTAACCCTTCTCTGTTCCGCTTCACCCCATTTCGTTCTCTGTTACGCTACAGTCTGTATACCCATTCTCTGATATCTACCTACAGTCATCGTGCTCATTTCCATTCATTCAGTCGTCCTACTTCCATTGAACCCTCCTCACGCAGGCAAGTTTTTAAAGAGCAGAAAGAAGGATGGGTAAATTGTTGAGAGCAGAACCAGAGGGACCTAAATTCATGGAAGGATACCCGCAATTCAGGGATATATTGAAGAAGGCAAAGTGGCTTCAGTTTATCCAAAAGTTTAGAGGCTACCATAAAGAGGTGACAAAATCTTTTGCAAGGTCTTTCAATGGCCTGGAGGTAGAGATTGGAGACCTTAAGTTTACGGTGAATGAGGCATCTATAGCATCTGCCACAGAACTTCCTCAAGAGGGTGAACGTTGGTTTAAGAACAAAAGCATTAGTGATGAAGCCTAGAGAATAATTCTACATAACCCAGGTATGGACATAACTATTTTTAAAAGAGGAATTCCTGTTCATGCTTTGAAAGAGGAATGGGCTACTTTGCTGCTAGTTGTTCAAAAATTTATCACCTGTGAGGGCCGTTTTAGGTCAATGTATATGTACCATACCAGATTGCTGATGAATTTTCTAGATAACCAGACCCTCAATCTGCCATACTTTTTATTAAATAGTTTGAAGAAGATATATGTGACTGTTCAGAAGCATTTAGGGGATGTAGAACCACATCTATATCACCATGGTCTTGTAAAAATTTTGATTCAAAAACAGTTAAAAGAGAACAAGGACACATGGGAACAATTTTTTATCAGAAATTTCTTTGAAGAACCCCAAGAAATTCCTGAAGGTAGCACATCAAGAAGGAGTAGGAGAAAAAGAACAAATGATGAAACTCAAAGCACTCCTACTACTACAATTGAAAGAACTAGTAGGGAAGAGAGACTGTCAAAAAGGAAGAAGAAAGAAACCAAGGGTAAAAAGCCAATAACATCAAAAGAGAGAAAAAGTATTGAGGCTATGCATCAAACCCCTTCTTCCGAAGAAGATCATCAAGTGTTATCTAAGAGATTGGTTCATCTTCAAGAACAGTTATCTATAGCCAAGAAGAAAGAGAAAGGAAAACAAAAGCAAAAAGACAGTGGTCCACAGCGTGTGAGAAGAAGTTCCAGGCTTAAGGGGAAGTTGAGAAAAACGCAAATGAAGGGACCTCATTTTATCGATTTGGGAGAAGAAACATCTGAAAAATCCCCAGCTGACCATAGTCCATCTCACTCTTAGTCATTTAGTGAACCTGGTTCATTTCATTCTCAGTCGGACATTGAACATAGTCCATCCCATTCTCAGCCAGATGTTGATGTGAGCCCTTCTCAGCCAGATTTTGAAGACAACTCTCCTTCACGGCATTTTGGGGACAGCCCAATAAAAATGACACCTAATATAGACCCCAAGCAGCAAGAAGTATATGATTATATAGAATCTTTAGAAAAAGCAGCTACAGGTCCCAGTACTTCGTCCATTCAGCCTCACATATCACAAAATGATCTAGTCCAATCACTGAAACAGGAAGTCTTTGAGCTAGAGATTTTAAATAGACACATTAAAAATGAAAATGAGACATTGAAGGAACAAAGCAAATTGGACAAAATCATTCATGATAATACCATGCTACATCTGGGAATATGGCAGAAGAAGAACAAGAAATTGAAAAAGAAATGCCAGAAGTTAAACAGAGCACTGGTTAATATCAAATTCAGATGTTTAATGAAGAAGCCCGGGATGTTAGCAGCACCAAGGAAGAGGAGGAGAGGATTGGATGTACTGGCTGAAGTGTCAAGGCATATGAACTGAAGAAGGATTATCAAAATTTTGGTTGCATGAGGACATGCAACACCTTCATAGTGGGGGTATGTTGAGTCTCAAATCTGCATCTTTCCTATACACCTTTCTAGACCTTTTTCATTCACCTGAACCTTCTAAGTTGTCAATATCATTGCATATTAACTGTAAAAGAGCATCTAAAATGGTTTTTAACTATGTTTTGTGTCTACTGTTTGATTTAGATTTTTGCTCATTTAGCTGCGGAATCTTACCACTTTCCGCAGCTGCTGCAACTTTCCGCAGCCATTTTGTGAAAGTCTATGTTGCAGGTGTCTTCAGGCAAATCGAGCCACACGGGCAAGTCAGAAATGATGTGGACATGGATCGTGTCCTATTGGCTCGGGTAAATTCACCTAAGGAGGCTGTGGTCAAAGGTGGCCAAATGGAAGTCAACCGTAGAGTCCCACGGTGACAAGACTTTGTTTCTCATCACGTGAAGATTTGTATGACCGTTTCTAATTTACGGGAGACACATCAACACCTGTACACGGCTCCATAAGCCGAATCCAACATCCACTCTTCATAGATTTACTCCTCACCGCGGCCATGATGTTGGATCTCTGGACGTGATGGTTCACGTGTCTCTATCAGCACAAACTTTAGGGAATTAGTTATATCACCTTTGTTATAAATAACGCGTTTTCATACACATAATAGCTAGCCTCCATATAGCTCTGTAATGTAATTGCGTTGCCACTATGCTGTAATATCATTTCTTTGTTATGACTGCATTTTAATATATAAGAAGACTCTGTTTCCAAGCGTAATTTGTATTTGAAGGCTGTTGCCCGAGGCTGGTGCAGAGGGCCCCTGCACACGCTGAGGTTTTGTGCATTATTGTATAGTTTCTTGTTTTATTTCTTTAAGTTCATTGTGCCATAAGTCATTCACGTGTTTATACATTGCATCTTTCATGGTATTTATGCTTCATCTCTGTTCATAATCTTTCATGCTTTACATTTTACTTTTGTCCATAATCTTTCATGTTTTATGTTGTTGTTAACTGATCAGTGTTCTTGTTTCAGATTACAATAGGCAGCCCGGGCACTTGCACATCTTTTTATAATGACTAATGACATGGAATCAATATTGTCCTTCTGCTAATTTACTTTTCTTAGTTTTTGTTTAATTCCAGCACTGTTTGTTTATTTCATTCTTGCACATTTGCTTCAGTGGTTAGATTTAGATATATTAAATTGCTCATGTCATTTTCAGTTACCTCCGAAAGCCATAGCTGGACTAATGGTGAGGGATTGAATTATGAGTGTGTAGTTTGATATTAGTTTACTTTCTGCAAGTTAGAAATATTAAATTTCTCATGTCATTTTCAGTTACCTCCGAAAGCCATAGCTAGACTAATGGTGAGGGATTGAAGTATGAGTGTGTAGTTTAATATTAGTTTCTTTTTCTGCAAATTAGATATCAGGTTGCTCAAGTTGTTTATGGTTACCTCCGAAAGCCATAGTTGGACTAATGGTGAGGGATCAGAATATAAGTTGATGTAATTTGATTTAGATTTACTTTGTTGCAATTCTTGGATTTCTTTAAGCATAGTTTCTTTTGTATTTGGACAGCAGCAGGGATAATGAGTTTCATGATCAGTAGTTCACTGTTTGTTTGATTAGAATAGTGATGCAATTTCATTTTCTTTGAAGAGTTAATTTTGTCATTCTGTGTTTTAAAATTCTTTTGAAGTTTGGAAAATCATTAGAAGGACATCATTGTCTTGAATATTTGTCTCCATACTTGTCTTTTAGAATTTCATAAAAATCCAAAAACGACAAAAAGTAAGAGATAGGTTATCTTGCACATATAGTGCGCCACACTTCATCAGCTTACGAATCCCGGATTGATAAATTAATGTAGCAATTTAGGACACACTAAATTGACCAAACAGTTGGGACTAAACCTCAGCCCACCTTTGCTGCTGGGGCTGAATGATGAAAAGGACATAGATGCACAAGATAGAGAATGGGAGAATGCAAAAAAGAATAATGGTTTTTACCCCTTTGGGGAAACTCCCAGAGTTCTTCCTCAGGAAATCAGGGGGGTTGTTAAAGCCTTCAAGGAAATGTAGGATGAGGATTAGTTGCTCAGAGGATGAGAAACCATTCAGTAGGGGGGTGAGAGACATATTTGGAGGGGTTAATAGTCACCTTTTTGCCTTCTTAAATCTCTTTTTCTTTAATTTTTATTATTATTTAGTTTTATGATGCTAGTATAGGTGGTGATTAAGGCTAACATACTCTGAGTACATAATATGAGGTTGAGTGCATCAAATCATGATTTATTAAGCATTTTTATAAATATTTTATCATAAAGACTTGGAGGAGACAACAAGGAGAAATTATAGGAGGATTGTACACCCTGGATTCTCTCCAACAATTCGAACTCCAAAGGCAGCCGAAGGATCCCACAGATTCTCTCCAGCAATTCGAATCCCAGAGGCAGCCAAGTAACTCAAACAGGAGAGCACTCAATCTTTGATTACTAGGAGTCAACTGGACTCAATCACCAGTTTTAGGGAGTTGTTGGTAGCTATCCTATAGAATAAAGAGAACAGAGCTAGAGCTAGGAGGGGTTAGTCAGTGATTCGATTCCATTTAGAACTACTGTTGCGAGCTATTGAGCTTTTTATTTTATTCAGTGATCAATCTTTCAGAGATGTATGAGGTTATTCTTTTATGAAATGAGCAGATTGATTTCATTCGACTGATTTAAGTTTCAGAGAGCTAGGCTCGTGGGTTAGGGACCAATCCATGTGCCTCGGCTTATCTGTTGTTACTATATTTTCCTTTCTGTCATTTAGCTATTTTTGCCTCTACGTTTACTTAGATCTGCTTCTGATAGTTTAATTTTTGCTTACTCTTTTCTTTCAGTTTTTTTTTTGTAGTTTTATTTTCTTACGAGTAATAGTGTAGAGGAGAAAAAATCCAAAAGTTGTGGTCAAGCCTCCCCCTCTCATCTTTGTCAATAGAGCTCAAGGAGGGTTAATCTTCCCACAGACCCAAAAATTGATTATGTTATGCCTCCATTCCCTCCTGTTTTCTGCTTCTCTTTAATGTTGCACTTACCTTTTTCCCTAAACACACTGAAGCCCTTCAACTCCGCCTTATTCCTTTATTTTTTTCATTCATGGTTACCTTACTTTCTTAACGCAAAACACATAAAAAAAACCATTCAAAACCCATTTAAATGTGACCTCCTCCTTCCTCCTCGGGTCTCCTGCTACTATACTTCACCTATTCGCGAAATCGCACTTTGCAGCTCTTACCTTTTGTCTTAAATACTTACCGCTCTCCTTTTTCAATTGCCCACCTTATTCCTTTGTTCTATCGATCATCGTCACCAAACTCGTTTTAATGCAAAAACGATTGAAAAGCATCGAAAACCTGACCTCCAACTTCCTCCTTGTAATTCCTTAGTGAACTTTGCATTTCGCACTTCGCACGATTTAAGTTTCTCCCATTAACACTTACTGATTTCCAACTGCCGATGTGATATCCACTACATCGCAAATCGCTCATTGCACCTTTTTCCTTGTTCCTGAATACTTACCTCTCCTTTCTTTGTCGATTGCGATATTGTACAGCAACTCCGTCACTTTGCAAATCGCTCATCGCACCTTTTCTTTCTTTAGCGCTACTACTCCAACTCTGTGATATCGCGATTGTGATATCGGCCCTACCTCCACGTCACCTCTCTACATCACAAATCACGTTTTTGTTTCGTTTTCGTTAACACTTACTGCTTTTTTTTTCCAATTGCGCTATCATTATCGCACTTCACCGCCATGTCGGCCATCGCAAAACTTACCAAATCGCACTTCACTCCCGCTCCCGGACGACCTTTCCGCTATCCCTTTAAACTTGCGATATTGCGATTGCAGCATCGCATATCGCAACTTTCGTCTCCATCGCACCTCCACCATCGCACTTTTGAATTCTTTCTGCTCCAAAGTCATTTCTTGCACTATAATAAAGTTTTATAAGGTTTTAAGCCCCGCTTCCCACTTCTAAGCCATGTTTCATGCGTTAAGCCCTCAATTCGCCACCTTAGCCCTTTTCTTCCCTCCAAGCTACAAATCAACCCCTTTTCAAGTAGAATTAAGTCATGGATAGCATAGTTGCATGGATAGAAGCATGTTAGATAGACCATAGGATAAGTAGAGTGCATTTAGCTAATTTGCCAAGTTAAGTGTGGTTTAGAATTACTTTCCTTTTTGCCATTTATTTTCAGCAAGTTAGCTTAGTTTCTTTTTAGTCATTTCCTTTTCTGCCAATTAAATTAGTTTCATTCTCGTCGTTTATTTTCAGCACTTTAGTTTAATTTCATTTCTGTCATTTCCTTCCAGTAATTTACTTCCCAGTTCTTACCATAGTTTAAGAAATAGCACCCTCTCGTAAAGCAGAAGAGGATGACATGAGCATAGTGCATCTGTTGTGCATATAGCACTGTCACTTCCAATTTTGTACGAACCCTGGGTTGATAAAGTAAAGTAGGGCAGCCTCTGGGAGTTTCAACACCCTTGGTGCAATACCAAAGCTCACCAATATTCATCCCAAATTAAACATTTGAACTTATTTTCACAAATGTTCATAGATTTTGTATTGTTTTTTATTTTGTTTTTTCTATGAATTTTTTTTTAAGTTCTGAGCTTTAAAAACCGAATTTTATAATTCAACATCAGTTTTAATTTTTATTTATATGAAACTTGATTTTATTATAAACGATCATGTCAATCTAACTAGGTTAAATTTGATTCTAATGTAATATAGGTATAATTATTAAGTGTATAGCTGAAATTTAATCTCAGTAATATTTTAGACTATTTTTAGTAATATACATAAATCAAAGACTGAAATTTATTTCCATAGATATGCATTTTTCACCTTTTTAATAAATTCATTAATTAAAAAGAATAGGGAATGAGTGACTATTAAATAAGTTATGGTTTTTTTTGGGCACATGGTGTTCATGAGTCATGTATTGGCTCATGGTATTGTAACAATGTATATTTACAGATGAAGAATCTTCACTATAAAGTGGGAGTAAATCTCCATTGTTAAGAATTTGTTAATGTTTTTTTTAAATGTATATATATTTAACTTATATATTATTATTTTTACTATTAATAATAATAATAATAATAATAATAACAATAATAAAGTTGTAATTTAATTAGTTTTTATATTTTTTAATTTTAACAACTTGAGATGTATATAACTATACTACTAATAAACATTTTAATGTAAGGTCGTAGAATTTCATAATTACACTTTTTTGCATGGAAGAAATCTATCTCACAAGATTGTTTACATGTCATAACTATGATATGATGCAACTCATTTCACATGGTAGTGGTTCAAATTTCTAGTCAAATTCATCACAGGTTATAAAATTTGATTTTGATTTTGAGTTGGTAATGGTTCAATTCTCAAGCAATATAGATGAGATAGTTAAAAATTAATTTTGATTTTAATTTCAGCACAAAGATACAAAGTACAAATTGAATTCCTTTATCCATGTTTACATAGTGGAGGCTAGCCCCATATGCTGTGAAATTCAAAAGTGAGGGTATAGATAGCGAAAAACAACTATAAAAAATTTGAATCCTTAAAAATTAGATTTCTTAGCCAATGGGAACATTGTTGGTCAAAGTTTCATGGTGTGGTTCCTAGTGAGGAATGCTCTCTAGAACTAGGACTAAGAGATAATTTCTAACATACATGATTAAATGTCAAGATAGGAATTGTAACTAAGGAAGGAATAAGAGGATCTTGACTAATCATTGTTTATTTGTTATAGGTTTTATTGGTCATAGCTTCTTCATTAAAATTCTTGTTGGCTAGAGTCCATGTTGTTAATGGATCTTTGTTGGGCACAATTCAATCTATCATAGCAAAATTTAAGGAAGTACCTTAAAACAATGACCAACGAGATGGGAAATCTATTCAATAGGATTATTAGCTAAGTTATTATTTTTCCTTAGTTAAAAGTTTCATCATGCCCAATGGTTTAGGGTTCTTAATCAAGAAATTCCTTAGAACTATGATCAATATGAATTTTTACCAATAAGACCAAACATCAATACTAAAACTTAGATCAATTAGGGAACAAGGCAATCATAGTTCATTGGTCATAATTCCTTGGTCAAAGTAATTATCTAGGAAAGTTACTTCGAAGTATCACTAGCATGACTTCTCATTAACAAGAACTCAAAAAGAAGGCATAGAGATATAAGCTTGGTCAAAGTTCTTCTTTGCCACAATCTCTTTTTCCAATAGGAACACTCATCAACATTTGACCAAAAAATCTATGTTAGAGTTCTTGGCCAACAATAACTTTGACTAGGAAACTATGAAGGGACTATGAAATTTAATGAAAAATATTTTTTTTATTAGAGTTTTTTTGGTCTTAGTTCGGGGTCATGAAATTTTTTTGTCACTATAACTAATGTGAACTAGAAGATTAATTTTTAATTGTGTTTATTAGAGACAGTTGAGATATTCTCTCAACTTATCTCCCTAAGTATGGAATAACTTGGATCTCACAATAATTCAAAAAACCCTATATAAACCTATTGTATTATTGTATTTGTACATATTTTAATATAGTATATCAAGCATTAAGAATTTTCTGATTATTTTATTTAGATCAGAGCAAAGTATTGAAATACATCTGCTAACTTAGGAAAATATAAGGCACTCTCAAAGGGAGATTAATGAAAGTTGAGATGCAAGAGTAGTTGAAAGAGAATTTCCAGATAAAGGGAGGTTGACACTCACAAATTTGCCTAGAACATAAAATGAAAGACATGAAAAATGTAAAAGCATCATCAAAATTCCATTTGATGAGCAGAGAATATTTGAAATTCCAAGCCTGCGCTATCTGAATCATATCATATTAGAGAACATTGTGATGGGCAAAACATTGTGACGGAAAAAACAAAGCCAACAAACAATTTGGGCAGTCGATAAAACCAAAGAGCGGTAGTGTAATTATTAGGATTTTTTAAAATCAATTTAGTTGGAGATTTAAAAGAGATTCCTTATAATATAAATTTAAATTTAAGAATTTAAATGCTCCAAAAAAGTTATACAGAATATATTATATATATATATATATATATATATATATATATATATATATATATATATATATTTTGTTTTTATTTTGAAAATATGTTTTTAAATAATTAAAATTATAATTTTTAAAATTATATAATATAATTGGAAGGAAAATTATTAATTATAATATTTCTACCAAATTGTTGAAATATGATAAAATATAAAAATATATATATAAATCCACAAAATATTCTAGAATACTTTTTAGTAGTATTTGAAATTTATTTTAAAAGTAGTTAGGTTCTTTTTTCTTTTTTAATTAAATTAATTAATTAAAAAAATTGTATAAATAAGAGTCATATAAAATGGGTTTTGATTTTTTTGAGCATGTGTTATTGATAAATCATAGTATAGGTTCAAGGTATTGTAACAAAGTTTATTTATAGGTTGAGAGTGAATCTCTTGGTTAAGTCTTGTGTTACATGGTTTTTAAATGTTTATAGATCTAACTTATATATTAAATCTTTATATAACTAATAATAATAATTTAAAATAAAATTATAATGTAATTAATATTTATGATTTTTTAGCCCATTCTATCGGGCTTGTTTTTGCTTATCTTGATGTGTTGGATTATAGTTCTGTTTTTGAATGTTGTAATCGAAGTAAACTTCAGAGACATCAACCGATGATTCCCCTACGTGGGAGTTTGAAACTTGTTCAAGGCTGGTTTCCCCTTATGAGGGCAGTCTTTTTTTCTGACTTTTTGTCAAGATTACCACAGGTCTGGGCAAAGATTTGGCTTCGACCATGATGTAAATTATTTCCTCTATTAATAGATTAACCTAACTTAGAAAAAAAAATTATGATTTTTTAATATTGATAAATAAAATCAATGTTTTAATATTTATTATAAATTAATATTTATTTATTTATTGTTATAACTATTTTATTTATAAAATTAACATATTCTTAATTTTTATTTAAATTATAATAAAAAACATACAAAAATAAATAATAATAATTAAAAATTTATATATATAGATAAAATTAAAACAAATAAAAACTCAGGAAAATTTTAATAAATCATATTATATATATATATATATAGATATATATATATATATAAACTTAAAGCCAAAAATACAAGATAGGAAAAGACAAAAGCCAATAAGAATTAACTAAAATTCTGGTTGGTGATTCTGTTTAACCATAAACTAAACGATAATCCAAACTTCCATTATATAATATAATTTAAAAAAAAAAAAAAAAATTGTAAAGTGATGTATAATATAAAAATAAAAATAAAAAATCTTTAAAACAATTTTCACAACTGTTACAGTCTACTTGTATGCATTATTAGTGTATTTGTATGTACTATCAGATCAAATATTAGACGACTGAAGTGTTTTAGGTCATTCATCTACAACCTCCTTCATTTAAGCTAATTACCTAACTAACTCTCTAACCTCTACTAATCTTTCTCACTACAAGATGATACGAGGAAACTGAAAAACAAGCATTCATCTCATCAACACAAGACTCTCTGATTAGATCTAGTGTCCAAGAGTCTAAGTAATTGTTAGATCTAACTCACAATTTTTTGTTAGTTGCAGTGGTCTTTTAAGGATTTGATGTGCACAACGTAGTTTTAATACCATTTAGAATTCGATCTTGGGAAATCTTCTCGTGTTTCTGTTTTATAGAATACATTATTTTTCTTCTCAAAAGAGTTTCCATTTGACAACTGCCATTGGTTTCCTAGACGCCGCCCTCACGGCCCCCGTGAGAAAGAGCCTCTCTGCCCCTAAGAAGTTCGATTCTATCGTCAAGCGGGTAGAGTTGGAACTTGAAACCTCCAATTCCAAGCGTCGTGGCCTGGAACTTGAAACCTCCAATTTCAAGCGTCGTGGCCTAGAGGTTGTCGTAGAAAACTTGAAGGTCGATGTTGGGTTCAATGCATGGAATTTCAAAGATCTTTATTTGTTTAGGACGTCTTCTGAGAAGAAAGGGATGCTCGTCAACGCCCGCAATGTGTTGTAGGTAAATATGTCATCACAAGAGGCCAAAGCGGGCATGGATCGCCAATCTTGATTAAGAGATCTAAAAGTATCTGTGAGATCGTATGCCTGCGTCCAAAAAGAGATTACCAACCTATACTATCACTACAGGATGATATGAGGAAACGGAAAGAACAAGCATTCATTTCATCAGTGGATTTACCACCCTTTTCCATTCTGTCTCCCATGGTCATCAATGCGATGTCAAAAGAAACTAATACACAGAATACAAACAACTTGAGAAGGAGCTCTTTATTAGGAGTTAGAATGAGACCAAAAAATAACAAATTATGTAGCTAAATCATTGCTCTTTGCTTTTTTCTAAATTTTTTATGATTCAAAAAACAAATTCCATAGTTATATCATTGATCTAAAAGTTTTTATTTTTTCTTTTTTTTTACAAGAATTTGCAATCTTACAAAAGGATGAAAAGACGACAATGCAGAATGTGATGCATTTATGTGTATCCAAACTTTCAGTCCTATGAAATGGCCAAGACTTCTAGTCAACAAATGTTCTTTTTAATATTGTTAAAATTTACCCCAACAAATTGTCAAAGAAATGTTAAAATGTTAAGTTTATCCCTTTTTTTTCCATAGAGATGTTAAGTCGTGTGGAAAAAATTAAACAATGACGAATCCTTTGAATTTAGCCATTGAGTACTTACCATAAAAACAAATAATATAACAAATTTTTCCACTAGGAAAAACAAAATTTCCAACTCACTTTCTCTCCCCCCCCCCCCCGCGCATTCCGTGTGTGAGCATATGTACTTGTGTTTGCTAGTTAAATTCGAAATAAGCTCGAGTCCTAGTATGGGAGGCTATTAGATTGATAAATTGGGTAATTTCTATTAAGGTTTTTGAACTTTTAGGATTTTATTAATACTAAATTATCTCAAATAATTTAGATTAACTCAAATTAAATTGTCCATGGATATATCCAACCATTTTGATAACTATTTATGTGTAAATAAAACATATAATATATATTCAATAAAAATATTATCTATTTATACATTCACATTCTCGTGAATAACAACCAATTCCAAATTGTCTCAGATAAATTAGATTACATTCTGGTGACTATCAATTGAAAGGAAATACATTTATGTTAAAATCCTCCATCTCTAGACTATCAGCTGAAACAAAATACATTTATGTTAGAATCCTCTGTTTCTATTAATGGATTGTATACCTTATAAATACATAATCTGTGTTTGATGTTTATGTGTCGATCATGCCTTTTAGTTTGCAAATTTGATAATATTGAGATATTTCTTCTTTGAAAATGTGGTTTAAATTTTCATTTTGTATCTTTACGGCAGGAAATGAATCATTGAGCCACACCAAGGCTTTTGTTTCTGCTCTTGATGGTTTGAAATTAAAATCCTCGAGTGTTAGTTGACGAAAACCATATGTATCTTTCTACCTGCTCTAGCTCTCTTGTGACCGTAAATTCTATTTTAAAATCTCTATCTGGTAATCTTAACAGCAATGGAAATGTGGTACAACCTATGTCTCATGTTTCATAATGGAAATTATTTCCATAAAAAAGTATTTTATGATACTATTTTTACATTTAGAAATAAGTGACTTAGCGTAATGATTAGTTTCTTGTGCTTGTTAATGTATACCTTCCCTAAAAAATGACCATGTCCACACACAATACATAATATAGAAGTATAATTGGTTCCATAACCATAATATAATCTTATTATGGATGCTACCTTTTGATCAAATAGTGTTTCTTTCTTATTAAGAATGCAGAGATTTCTTGAATCCAATAATTTATTTAATTTGACGATAATCCTTGCACTTTTCTGAACTCGATTAGCTAGATCAGAGATAATTTCCTTTGATGAATGGATGCTCTATTTTTGAAATTGAAGCTAAGTATCACATGAATTTTGTATGTATATACAACTATTAATTTTACCACTTCCTTAAAATTGTCTTATTGTTGTAGGTTGCACAGTTTGGTTTAAAGCATACTCTTTCTCGAAATTATTTGCTAGCAGTGCTCAGAAAAACTATGAAGATCCTATATCTACACATATATGATGTAGATGCTTTATAATATAAAATATAATATATATCCTAATCCACTTAACATGGATCAAAAAAATAACCATGGTCCTTAAAAATAGGAAACTATCCAAAAAACCACCATGCACTAGAAAATTGTTAAAGGTTAAAACCATGTCTCAAAAACCACCAAAAAACAAACACAACAAATACTCATCACCAAGCCATTTTTATTTTTGCAATGCATTTTGTTATTTTTCAATGGGATAATTATAAGGAAAATTTTACAAATTTTAGAAATGTTGGTTTAATTTTTTATGTCTTTTTCTTAAAATTTGTTAATTTTTATTTTAAAAAAATAAGTTATAAATTGTTACAAGATAAAATTATCTTATCTTAAAAACTACCAAAATTTTATAAACACTATATCATTAATTTTTTTAAAATACTATATCATTAGAAGTATGGCAACTATTTTACAGCTTGCAAAACAAAAAAAATCCATTTTAAAATAAATTTCTATCCTTAAAATCTTCCCCAAACAAATATATTTTTATTTTCAAATTTATTAAATAGTTAAGATCAATTCGTATCCTTAAAATCTTAAAGAAGAACCATAACTATGGCTTATGATTGAAAGTATTTTTATTTCCAAATTTTTTAAATAATGGAGGTGCAATTTTTTTAATGTGAAATATATTTTTCATTATATATTGAATTTAATTTTAAATTTATTAATTTACTTAATATATATATGTATAGATTTTAAAATTAAATGAATTTATATTAAAGGGATTTATATTTTTATGTGTATATATTCTAAAGGATTTTTTTCTTTTACATAAAATACTTGAATGAAAGGATTACTTAATTACATGACACACAAAAAAATAAATTATTTTTTTTCAATCCTATAACTTTTCATAATATATTATTAAAATTCATATACAAACTTACTAAATTTAATTAATAAACATATAATTAAAAATACGAATTTTTTATATGTGGAAATGTTATATATATATAATCTATTTTATTATATAAATTGAATTTTTGAATTCAAGCACCCCTAGAGAGCTCAATTAGTCATGTAAATCATTCAATTCAAAGTTCAAATCCCCACATGGTTCAACCAAAAAGAAAAAAAAGAAAAATGAAGAAAAAAAGTATGTAATTATATACATAGTGATATGAAACTTGCACATAGAGGAACATTCTATGACTATATCAGGGAAATCAATATCTTGGAGTTGACACATGTCTCTTTTAAAATAAAAATGAAATACTTTATAAATAAATAAAACAACATGGACTTTAATGAAAAATAAACATGAATATATATATATATATATTTTTATTACTTTTAATTATAGTTATATATATATATATATATATATATATATATATATATATATATATATATATATATATGTATATATAATATTAATATTAGCTAAAAGAAAATTTCTATTTTTTGATATAAATTGAATTTAACAATTCAAGCACACGATGAGAGATAAATTGTTCATGTAAATCATTAGATTCAAAGTTCAAATGCCCACATGGTTCAAACCAACATGAAGAAAAAAAATTGGGTTATTGGTATTAGTAACCATTATATTTCACAACTTTGTATTTAAATTATGTAACTATAGACATAGAGATATGAAACTTGCACCAAGAGGAGCACTCTATGACTATATTAGGGAAACCAATTACGTGGAGTTCACACATGTCCTTTCTAAAATAAAAATGAAATACTCTATAAATTAAAAAACAACTTCGACCCTAATAGAAAATAAAAATGATTATATATTAGTTATTACTTATAATTATAGTATAATGGCAATGATCTCACTCTCATTCTTGAATGAAATACTCTATAACTAAAAAAACAACTTCGACCCTAATAGAAAATAAAAATTAATATATATTAGTTATTACTTTTAATTATAGTATAATGTCAATGATCTCACTGTCATTCTTGTTGGTGGTTGATATTACAATCCAGAATGAAAGACACAACAAACAATATATTTTTCTCTCAATCTCAACCATAAATAATATATTTTTCTCTCCATGTGAAGCAACACAATTTTATATTAATTTTCTATAAAAACAAAGTAAATAAAATAAAATAAGATAATAATCTTCTTTTTTTACTTTTGAGAGGAAGACGTGTCATTCTTTGTTTTTCAAAAACATTTCAATACGTGACTACACTAAAATATTTAAATATCCATGTTAATTAATTTATTTCAATATCAATTTCATATACATGTATAGAGGGAAAAATATATTTTAATGTTGATAGTGTAATAAAACATTTCAATGTTCAAAGAAAAAAAAATAATAATAATTGAAACTAAAAAAAATCATTGTGAAATGTGTAATTAATTCAATTCTTGATATAGATTTAATATGTGGCAATTAAAAAAACATTTCGAAGTGTACAATGTGGTCCATAAATAAATATTTCTATGTCAAATATGTATATATTTAATGGAAAAAATATTTTTACCATATATTGGATGTAAGATACCTATCCAGGTTTCTATTGTCTTTGGGGTAAGGCAGCCCAATATCATCCAGTTGGCACCTTTTAAAAAGTTAATATCTTGGATGCCTATTTCATAACTTCATATTTAAATTATGTATCTATATACATAGAGATATGAAACTTGCACCAAGAGGAGCATTATATGACTATATGAGGGAAACCATAGACTTGGAGTTGACACATGTCCCTTCTAAAATAAAAATGAAATACTCTATAAATAAAAAAACAACTTCTACTCTAATGGAAAAATAAGAATACATTATTTTGCTTCTCACAAGAGTTTCCATTTGATAGTCGCCATTGCTTTCCTGGACACCGCCCTCAAGACCCCCATGAGCAAGAGCCTCTCCGCCCATAAGAAGATCGATTCTCTCGCCAAATGGGTGGAGCTGGAAGTTGAAACCTCACATTCCAAGCGTTGTGTCCTGGAAATTGAAACCTCCAATTCCAAGCATCGTGGCATGGAACTTGAAACCTCCAATTACAAGCGTCGTGGCCTGGAGGTCACCCTAGAAAACTTGAAGGTTTTTGATGGGTTCAATGCATGGAACTTCAAATCTCTGTATTTGTTCAGGACGTGTTATGAGAATAAAGGGATGCTCGTCGACGCCTGCAAAGTGTTCCAGGATCTGCTGTAGGTAAATATATCATTGCATGAGACCAAAGCGAGCACGGATCGCCGGTCCTAATTAATATCTAGCAGCATCTGTGAGATCATATGCATGCGTCCAAAAAGAGAAATTTGTCTCCCAGTTGGGACAAACAAATGTATTTTTGAATATTTTGGAGGAAAACATTTTCATAATCCTCTTTGTTGCAAAATTGGAAACATTTTCTTATATTTTATTAGTTGTACGCTCTGAGTCCATGTAGAAAATGCGAGATATGAATTGCAATGGTGCACAAAAATGTGTTTGGAATTATTAGACTAATTTTCTATTGTATTTATTTTTATATGAGATTCCTTGGATGAAGAATAACTTCATGAGGATAGTGGATGGATTTTTGTTTTTAAAAGTAATTGGTAATGTAGCAGGGTATTGTTGGTAGGACAAAAAAAAAGGAGAGAGTGTGACCCATTTACATGACATTCCTTGAACATCTAATCTATCGTCATAAAAATAACTAACTCAAATATTCTTTCCTGTAAACACCATTTAAATCCAAGTGCACAACCCATCTTTCTAAAACAAAGGCTTTTAAGAAAATCAAAATGGAGTGATTGTGTATCGTCTGATATCTTCTTGCATCTGACCAGATTTTATAGGTTTAGTTCGATCAATGACTTTCCTAGAATTGAAGAATTCATTCAAATGGGCTTTCGTAATTGTCATTGAGTCTATTTTTAATCATGGTGAACCAGTAATCCTCTTGTCAGCTGCTTAATGCATCGTTCAATCAAGATAACAGGTTAGTGCCACAATTTCACTCTCCTAGCTGTCACGTTTTAAAAAGAATTTCCAGCTTTCATTTCCATCCATAGTTCAAATAACCCATTTCGTCCAATCTATTCATCCCTTTGAACCGGGCAAGCTCTACTGACACTCTATTAATTGAAATATTTATTTCTCCAAATGGAATTGTTGTTGGTTATTTCTTATATGTCGTGTAATCCATTATAAGCCCATGTGTATCGAATGGGTCATAGGGGGATAATCAAAGTTTGGAAACCAGAAATACCGATAAATACCATGACCTCGGGATGGCCCTTGAAAAAGGAGATAAAGTGATCAAAAAGGGCCTCCATAGATAAAATATGATCCATCTTGCAAGTACTACCTTTCAGACCCGCCTCCTTATCTCACTTTTTCACCACCGTCCTCTCGGGGTTCAAACCACTGCAATTATCGTTAGGTCACATATGCTCTGAAAAATGAACGAAAAGGATGCTTGTGGTTGTCCTCTCCCTTATTTTACCTAGGCCTTTCCACACCTAAATAAATCTAGTTATACAACTCAAGGGAAGTCTTAGAAGCTATTAGAAAGAAATTAGGAAGTAGGAATTAAGAAAAGCACGAATTTCAATGGAGGAAGTTATGTAGATTCTCCTTGCCAACAATGCCCACCTCAGCCAACCCAAGGCTATAAATGGACACAAGGTTAGCTAGGACCTTCCTTTGGAAACCAAAAACCAGTAGAAATATGAAAAATGATAGGAATACCCATCCATCAAAATGAGAAATTTCTTGAAAGAGTATAGCTTTAAAAACTCATCAAGATTCTTTGTAAAAGGTAAGAGATGCTTCCACAACTGAAGGAATAGGCTCACCTCCTCCTTATAGAAATTACAGGACATGCCAAGGCCAATAACGCTTACGCGGGGAGGGAAGGTTGATAGAGAAAAAATGCTTACAAGAGACAGAGAGAGAGATTTTTCCTCTATCCTCCCTTTCCCTTCACTTCAAAATTTGTTTTCCTTTAAATTTAGGTTGTTTCTTAATCAAAATGTACATACACATGGGAAGAATATGTGTAGAGAGATAAGAAGGATACATTATATTCCTTAAATGTTCAGTGGCATAGAAAAATGTTGTATGCCTCCCTTCTTCCTCTCTTAGCAACATTCCCTGAGAGGGATCAAAGGAAACAAAGAGTTAATTTTATTGGTGCTTAGAACATCGTGGGTTAAGATGGATCTGTGCTGGTTTTTTTTTTTTAAATATGTCTTATAATCTAGAGAAGTATTTATAAATAGAAGAACCAAAAGTGGAAGGGTATATACAATGACGATCCTATCTTCTTCCATAGAGCAACTAGAACATAAATGAAATCAAAGTATGTTTTGGGCTTAAAATCCTCAGTTTCTTTGATCAACAAAGTTCTCTTATGCAAAAGCTAATGGCATATCTCATCGCAACATGAGGGACAGAAGTGAGACAATGAACTAACTTGATTCTCAAAAACATATTTATAACAGATCATCCAATGATAAAGAATAAATCCTCAAGCAATTCTAGATCCTTAAAAAGGAAGAATGGAAAAGACATCAACAATATTTAAATAAGGTGGCCCTCTAATGAATGTGTCCCTGACGAAGCTGTCAATATAAATTCTGCCAAAATTTCCAGCGATTGGGCAAACGAAGATTCCTAGAAGTATGTTTCATAGTCTCCAACACACACTTTTGATCAAACATTCCTTGAATGGATTCCTTGGGTACATCACTAGCTAGGAAAAAACTTATAGCTTATAAGAAATATGGATGGACCAAATACTGCAAAGTCTTTGTACATGTCCTTCCTCTATATAATTAAGCATTCATCTCACATTTAGTATGAGTGACAACAAATGATGATGGTGAAAGAGTGAGTAAAACCTCTAACTATCATATTTCTCAAGAGGGTGCTCAAAGTTCCATCTCTAGTTCTTATAGAATATACCTGGCATCCCTAGATTCATCTTGAATAATGTGGCCTTTGGGATGAGCTTTGTCAACTCCATAATTGACAGGGGATTTGAGGCCATCAAAAAAAACTCCTAAGCAAGAATACACTGGTCCCTTCAGGGGTGAAAATGAAATCCCAAATGTCCTCCCAAAAGAAAATGTCATTTCTACTCTATTTCAAGCTTGAAAATGGGGTATATCAACATCACATTGACCCTACGCCATCCAACTCAATTTTTTAGCCTGAAAATGAGGTATATCAGCATCTCATTGACCCTGCACCCTCCAACTCCAGATGGGGTGACAAGATAAGTTCCATATTTCCTTGTTGCCCTGCCAAGATTAATGGACCAAACCATCCATGGCTTTCCAAGTTTCCCATATACTTTGGAAGATGAATGAGCTTGAAACTTGAAATAAGTGGGGCATAGAAATAATATCACATGAGCCAAATGTGGTAGCAAAAGTATGTAGAAACATCAATCAAGCTAATTCCATTGTCATCTTTAGGCTTTGTGCATACATACCAAGGAGCCATCTAGATGCTCCTCTCCCCACTATACTTAGATCATAGCAATAAGTATGATTGAAGAATCTGCTCCAAGCATTGAAATTAAATTTTGCTACGAGACCAACAAGAGACATAATAGATATTTCAAACTATTACACATAGGTTATTACTCCATGTGGTATGCATTCATCTTGATTCAAGCCTATTACACTTAAAATTGTATTGGATGTTAAAATCTCTAATCCACAAGGCACAACCCCTTAATGAACTACTATGGCAATCGCCATTGTCACTTAAGAAACATATCTTCACTCACAAATTTTCCTATAGCTCAATTACCTAATTTATGCTAATGCTTTTGTTTTTAAAGTGAAAAATTTTATTTTCAAAAATATATAATATTGTAATAATAAGTGTTATAATCATAATTATATAAATAATATAAGTAGGTTAGAAAAGCGATTCATCGTAAGGACATCACTGGGAGAATCATTACATCATAATGGGTCATAATTGTATTAATTTTTAATGTAACTCTTAGTTGAGGAGATGAGTAGCTCAATTTTTGGGGGGTAAATCTAATGAATTTTATTATATTAAGCTTCTTGAATTTGATTATGAATCTTTTAAATGCGGCCAAGGAACTTTATTACATTTGAGTGTTTCTAATTGAATATACATAACGATTGAATCATTGTGAAATTTCCTACCTCAGTTGATCCATCAACATGTGAATGAAAGGAAATACTTGTCTTTGTTTGGTTTAAACCAATTCCGTAACAATTTCCAAATGTAGTTGACAGATTCATTGTTTTCGTTATAGATGATTTTTGGAAGATCAAGTCCTAATAATGATTTTGGTTAATATTGATGTTTTGGTTAGTAATGATTTTTGGGTTGTTAATATCATCAATTGAGAGTACTTTGGTATCCTACTCTAGGCTCATAGTCCTCTCTACAATTCAAAGACCTCTCTACAATTCAAAGACCAAATGTGTTTAATCTTCATTATTCAAATTTACCATACTTGTGGTAGAGTATGGTAATTTGAGATTTTCAACATCCTTGAGTTCAAAAGATTCATAATTTGGCTTCAACTTGATCTTCTTATAATTTATCCAAAAGCATTCGATGCAAGTCACTATGATCCGGTCCACATACTGATAAAAAAAATTATACAAATGTTTGCTAGAGTTTGAATTGGGGCAATAATGTAAATTGATTTAAATGAAACCCAGGAGAGTTATATAAATTGCAATAAATATTGAATCCCAAATAAAGTTGGCATATAGAAAAAGGGTGTGGATAAATTCCAACCATTCAAGTAGGCTAATACTTCAAACATAAGTGTTATGAGTGCAAATATATATGTATGTATAACCAAAAGACCAAATCAAAGTCTTATGGTCAATAATTGCTAAGGATAGAGATATTTGTTATCTCTACAGTGCACTCTTTGGAAACTACACTAAATAACCAAAAGGAGAGAACTTGATACCAAGGATACTCCTATCATGTCGATGATGCAATTCTTGAGACCCCCCCTCTTTAACTAAGATCCAAAATTCCACTAAGACCCTTTGGCAATATTTGGTGACAATTTCACTATCATCATGGAAGAGTAACAATTTAAATCTACTCTTTCCTACACTACGTCCTTACGGTGTTTCCTTTGCAACATCTGGTGCAATTACTAGTATAATTGTTTATGGGTTTTGGATAAACTGTGATCGGGTGCATTGTTAAGGCACTTCTTAATGTAAGGTCAGGGGTGATATATTGGACATAATGAAGATGTAGTCCTGCCAAGCTTACTATATATATATATATATATATATATATATATATATATATATTTAAAAAAAAATGTGAAACTAAATTAATTTTGTTTTTCTTAATATCATCAAAGTTATTAAATTATGTTTTTTTTTTTTTTCATGTTAATAGATGTGTTTATTTTGGAATAGTGTTTTTATCATTTTAATTTAATTATCAGCAATTATTAGGTGAATGGTAGATATTTAACCTTCACCTAATATTTTAAAATATTTTTAGTAATAGTCACATATGGTATTGACCCATGATATTGTACCAAAGTTTTTTTATAAATTAAGAATCTCCATAATAAAATGAGAGTAAATATATATATATATATATATATATATACCTTTCTATCACCCTTGTTATTTTATAGGGATGTGAAGTTTGGGGTTGTAGTATATCTAGAGAGTTTTGGAGAAAGTTTGAGATGATTAAAAAGAAATTTATAACCTACAACCTCAAGATCGAGGAAAATATTCTCTATCCTATTCTCCTGATGGAAGCCGACATTTCTCCCATTGAAAGAATGATTATGTTTAGGTATTTGATGTATAAGAAGAAGCTTTACAACATGGAGTCCAAGAGGCTTCCCAAAATTGCTTCTAATTCTAGTCAAAACCCCCACCTCTGCCTCAAGCATGGATGGCATAAGGATACCTAGACTTGGCTCAACCACTGGGGGCTAAAGGAGGAGATCATCCTAGGAAATAAGGATAGTGTCAAAAATACTATTACCTCCAAATTTAAAGATAAATTGTGGCATGATAAGGAACTAGAAGAAAAATGAAGCTAAGGTATTATAAGAAGGTGATCAACCCCACCCTTGCCTCTGTCCTGACTAGTACTGAGAAAAAATGAACATTGCTAAGATAAGAACTAATTTTCATGAGCTTCAGAGTAAAATTTGGTGTTGGTCCATTCCCAAAGCTCCCTAGGACAAAAGAATCTGTCACCTTTGCAATACTAAGAGGGTGGAAGATGAAAAACACTTCCTCTTAGATTGTCTAGCTCTTAAATCCACTCTCATTTAACATTTTCCACGCATCCAATCTTCTTGACTTGCTAAGTCAACCTAACTATAGTGATCTTGGAGCGCTTCTTTCCTTTATTTTTGATCATATAAATTAGATTTTAAAAAATCACAATTAAATTCATTTTTTTAAGGTCAAATAAACCACATATTAATGAACGTTAATTATCATCATTTATATTTATTCATATATTAATTTTCTATAAAAAAAAAATCATTATTTAAAATAAAATTATAATTAATTAATTTTATTATAAATACAATAAATAATTTTATGCTTATCCATCACCAATTATTTAATTTACATTATTTATATAACTCTGACACCATCCCTATTATTAAACAACTCAAACATCATCCACATTGAAGAAAACCATAAAATGACATTAACATGAACAAGTCGGACATCGTCCACCTTTACGAAAGCTAAAGCTATTAAACATTTGAATGTCAATATATTTAATGAACATTTTAATTTTATTATATTTGATATATACTCTACCATATCATATATTTTCTTATAATGGATTACAGTTGTATAGTTTATAACGTCAATTTAAAAATGAGGAAAGAGACTCCAGAACGGAAGACAAGCCAATATTCATTTTACTAGTTATTTTGTTTGAACTGTAAGTAAACATTTTAATTTTATTATATCCGTTTAGGATGCTTGTGATACACGCTGCAATGAAATACGGTAAATATGACAAAAAGGCGATGGTGCTCTAAATGTAAGAGAGAGAAAATATCTTAAATTTTTTTAAGGATGTTTAATCTCACAATTTAAGAAAACTTTGCATGCTTAAAATAAATAGAGATGAAGATTAATTGGTTAATTTGTAGTTATTTTTATGATTAATATTAATTGAGATGTTTTTTATTATAATGGCATCTCTAATGCATCTATAAGAAGACAAGCCACATACATAAATACTTTGATGTTTAATATCACCACTAACTTTCTCAAAAAACCATTGTCATAAACATCATAGCCAATGGAACTCTCCATACCTTTCATAAATTGATTTGAAATAGCTTGAGATTGAAAAAGAATATAAAATGTGGAAGGGTACTTTTGTAAGTGAATAAAAGTATGTGTATTCTTTCACTCACTAATCTACTTGTCTCTATTGGATAAGGTTGTCCAATATAACGTTACAAACTTAAAGTGGGGGAACAATCATATGGTACCCATCTTTGAAGTGATTGATGGGATTGTTGATTGATGAAGGTGTCTTGTCACTAGAGTCAACCAACCAATGGTGTGTGGCTCAAGATGTGACATCATTAGGAGCTACATCTTCTTGAGATGCTTTTTGATATCAACTTCTTATGGCAACCATTTTAGCAATTAGGTGCAGTAATGTCCCCTTCACCCACATCTATGAGTCGAAGAGTCACTTGTCTTTCGTCGGCTCCTTGTGTTCCACTATTTGGACCTTTGCGATAGAAATAATAACATTGTGCTTTACATTGATGATGTGGTTTGTCCTATTGAATAAGATCCCTAAGCTTTTAACTTAGCCACTATCAATTGTCTAGTGTGACATTTTTCATTATGTGTCAATGACTTTTGTGGTAGTCACACCATTTTCCCATGTCCTTCAACTTCTTGTTCTTCTTCCTAGGATGTGGATTTTATTGGTTGTTGTTGAGTTGGTTATATTTTATCTAGCTTTTGTTCCTAGAGTCAATGACACCTTTACCCTTATAGTGTTGTGACTGAATTTCAACCCCAAACTCTTTCTTACCCTTCCACCAAAAATCATTCTCAATCTTGACGATGTAATGGCAAGTGGCTCTTAGTGAAGATATGTTAAGAAACTCAATTTTCTATGTGGATGTCTATATAGGTCGTTGCTATATAATTTTTGAATCAAGTGGTCCTAAGAGTCTTGAATGCCAAGTTTTGTACGTCGGTTATAACATGTGTTGGTGTATTGCCACACAATTTGGTCTTTCCCATGGTGTAAAATTTTCCATCTTATCTATTGGTCTTCATAATTTTTAACATGTAAATACTCTTCCTTGTGGGTATTTACTAAATCCTCTCATGTAGGTTCAACATAATACAATTCAAAATTATCTCCTGTATGTTGCACATAAAAAGTTCCCCACTAATATTTTATCATTTCTATCCTATGTCACTTTAGGGCTCCCTGAAGCAACAACTTGATAGAATCTCTTACTCCATCACATTCATTTTTTTCTACCATGGGAGACTAGTTGGATTGTTAAACCGAGTCTTTACCATACTTGGCTAGTTTGAGACCCAACTCCTTGTACCTTAAGCTTGTAGGGACGTGGATGGGAAAATGATAGAGAGTATATTCCTCTTACAACGATAATCCATATAAGATTGAGAATGAAATGAAAGAAAATGCAATATTGCAAAGAAAAAATGATAAATGGTTTTGAAAGAACATTGTTATAGTGAACACCAACTCTTATTAATGAATCAAATGGTGAAACATTGCAATCAATAGAGTAATACAAAATAGATCAATTTTTGATAGCTTATCTTTGAGAAGAGATGTGATGACTACGCCATAACCATAACAAAAGGTTGAACTTGCATTTTATAATAATTTCAAACAAATCTTAGTAGAAAATACCCTAAAATGCAAGACCCTAACCCTAGTATGATTAAAGTTGAGTTAGAATGTTGACCTATATAGATGAGATGCTCAGGAAAAAGGGAATCCTTGGCAAGGTCATAATTTTTAAATCAATGCTTTGTTTTGATCCTTCATCATCTCATTAGAAAGAACATTAACAAAATGAGTCGACTCATCAAACATTGAGCATTAATTGTGCCCAAAAGCATTAGAAAGCCCTAAAAAAATGTGGTTGGAAAAAACAACTCAAGAATTACTAGTGTTTTTGAGCAACCTTGGATTACCACCTAGATCATAAACATCACTCGTGTTAGGGGAAAACCCATCTCGACTAGGCCCTTCAAAACAATGGCTACTCCAACTACCAAATAACCAAATATTTTCACAAACATGACCACTCAAAACCATGACACTTTTGAAATTCCATAACATGAATGCCCAAACGTATCTTCCCTACATATTAGGCATCCTTTATAATATTTAAAAAAAAACTCATAAAAAATACATCAAAACCATCTTGAAGTTCATGAAACCTTTAAGGGCATATTTAAGAATATGAAAGACAAAATTGACCCCCTCTTGCACCAAGGTGTCTATGAGATTCCTCGTTACTTGTGAAGTGTTATATCTAGGCCAAACCTATTGATCTATAAAAACCAAAATAATGTGTTGTTAATGACAACCACAATTCCACCACCAAAATTTACATTTTGACATCCACATAAACTATGAAGAAATAAAAACAACATCGCCACATATTATTGGAAAAAAATGGATATCAAGCATAAAATCCAATTTGTCCATGAGTGAGAAAAAAATATAGATGGGACTAGCAGAGAATAGCCATCCCATATTAGCATAATTCTACACTACGAGGAGAAAGTGATGACAAAAAATATCAGGCAAAAGACAATTGACCGTATGCTTATAAAAATAATAGGGTTGTCCGTGAAAGTAAAAAAAAATGATAGATTAAACAAGAGTTGAAAGTAAATATATGATGACCCATATGTAAACAGTCTCATGTTGCATATGGTGCTTGGGTTGGATCCCTGAAAGGACGATGAAAATATTCATATGACTATTCGTTAACCTATTCATTTATGGCCCAAAGATTATTTTCTAAAAGGATACCATCTTTTGACAAGTTGTTTGCAAATGATTCCTTTACTTGTAAATATGAGAGCATGAAAACAATATGAAGTCATCAATATTACACATGACCTACTCTAGAATAGGCAATAGATAAATGTCCGTGCAAACATTAGTGTTATTGAGCCAGTTGATAGATAGCATTGAGTCCCCAAAAATGTGTAATTGAGTGCAACCCTTCTCTTTGGCAATCAGAAGCAAGTTTTTATAAGACAAAATTTTCGTTTGATTATTTGTCCCTAGTCTCAAACCCATTTTGATTTTGAAACAATGATCTAATGAAAGGAATAAAATAAATCCTCCTCCATTGTTCTGACCATTATTGGTAGAGGCACTATAAAAAAATGTCCATGTCTAAGAAGTATCAATGCTTTTAGGAATGATCAGTCTAGGATTTTTGGTACCTTTTTCCTATGGGGATTGACTTAAAATGGCCAACACCACATCTATAGTGTGTGCAGGAACAAATTTTTTGTCCTCGAAGACCACCCTAATCCTAGTTAACCATACCCCCCAACAAACAATGAGGGGTAGAGCTTTGAACGAACGACAAATGGGATTTGTGCACCAATAAAGCAATATAGCCTCTAGATCCACCCCTTCTCAAGGAATAGAGTGACTAAGAGCAGTGCTACACACCTTCCAAACCTATTGAAAGAGAGAGCAAGCCATAAAAATATAAACAACAATTTCCTAGTTGTTTTTGACATAACAAGCACCAACCAGACCCACACATGAACTTTCTCTATATAGGGTGTCCCAGGTGGGAACCTTCTTCATCATAAGACACCACATGAGTAATTTTGATTTAAGGGGGCACTTTGTTTTCCATACCACCTTCCACCACCATTTTTCCTCCTCTTCCACCCTATTAAGGAAAATGAATCCCAATTTTGGAGTGTAGGCTCCAATTTGGGAAATACACCAAATAAGTTCATTGGGTTTGCCAATCAATCTAATCTGACCACCAGATTAAGCTTGTAAGTACTCCTCCCATGAAACCCGATACTCCCCCTCTAAGCCAAGTTCCTCAACTGATAGCCATCCTTGTTGCCAAATATATGTAAGATTAGGATTAGTAATATGAGCAAGTTTGTTGTAATCTCTGTCTCTGAGCATATTAGTTAAAATGGGGGCAGTAGATTACTCATGCCACTATCAGGCCATGGATCAAGGCCAAGTCTAACCCTCTCAGGCCCACCAACCCACTAGGAAAGACCACTTCCAATGATACCAAAATAATTGAGAATTTCCCTGTGAATGGTAGATATATTTGATCTGGGTTTGTTTGACATTCCTAACCAATCTTCTAAACAAATAGGAGCAATGTACTTGTGGATGACCACCAACGACCGTAGGCTTAGTACTACTTCACTTAAAATTGAGAAGCACTAATTTTGTGCCCTTGCCTTTAATGGCTTTGACTCTTTGTAATATTTGTTTCTCTTTTCTACAAAGTGTTTGAACAATTTGTCTTTCTAGTAGGATGTTCTAGTAGCATCTATTTTTTTTGCAAGATGTTGAAGTCAATTTTATAGAATGTTCACGCAAATGTTGGAAGATGTTCTTTGTAAGATATTCAAGAGATTAAATGAATTTTATAGCTACAATGCTAGCTCCTATTAATTTCCCAAATTAAATGTGGAAATTGTAATAATGTAAAACTGAAATGGAAAATTCAAATGTAAATATTCAATTGTATCGTGACTTCAATTATTATAAATTGTTGTTATTAATTAAATCTGAATCAAGTGACTTTGCATTTCCATGTCACGACATACAAAATATGGCATGTGCATCGAGCGTAACAGATTACAACACGAATGACTGGACCAAATCTAACTCTTAGCCACCCTATGTGTCTGCACTTAATACTTTCTTGATGCCACTCGTGAAAAAAATTAGTGAGAGAAATTATGAGCATGATGTGGCAATTAGTGAATTCACATGGATATTTAGGAAAATTACATAAAATCTATGAAATACGTCACTCATTTAAAATGAAAATATTTTTATTACAAATTTATTAATTCATAAATTAAGTGATGGACATGTGGATGTCTTAAGCGATCTTAATATGTCCATTTAATGATTATCGAGATATTAGGAGGTCGAGCATTGAGAGATTGGGACATTGAAATGTTCATAGTCTATTGTTTTCCAAAATAAATAATCGACATATCGAGCTATCAAACCCTAATGACAAATATCGAGCATGCTCACATGGTAGCTGCTGACGTGGCATGTCTCGTGGTACGATAGGTGTTGATGTCGCATGTCATAAGACATGCCACGTTGATAGGATTATGATTTGGCTAGATGGCATTTGGATGTTGGCATAACACGATGACAATCCAAGATTACATGTATTAGTATTGGGACAAAAACTAAATAAGAGGCCTCCTAACCTCTCCATACACAACCTCTAGATAACATGATCCTAAATACTTGATAAGTCAACACCTAATAGCATGTGACCTAATAACATGATTCTCAATATCCCATCACTTGATAGATCCCACACTTTCTATCCTTGTGCCAATAGATGTATAAAATTACAAAATTTGAAAAGTCGAAACTTGATAGTCTAGTGCCATTAGTTAACATAAAAGAAAGACTTACTATTCAATATTCTATCTATACTAGGATAGAAATGCACTTGGGAATGTTGCGAGTTGCATTTATTCCTGAAATCCATATGGACCAACATTCCAGTGTAGTTTGCAAGTGATTACAAATGATAAGAACAATTATTATGGGTTGATAATGAATCAATTAAAAATTAAAAATACATTGGTTAATTAGTGAAGCTCAATGCATCTTAAATTTGATTATCTCGTATACTAAGAAAGATTTTAATAATGTGAAGGTATGAATTTTTTTTAAATCACATTGGTTAATTAGTGGAGCTCAATGCATCTTAAATTTGATTACTTGATATACTAAGAAAATTTTTAATAATGTGAAGGTATGAATTAATTATGTTATAGTATAAATTAAATAGATTATTTAAAATATAAATACATAATACAATTGAGTTAAGAGTTACAACATAACTAGAAATTGCACCACATGTTGCAAAAAAAACACCTTAAGGCAATAACATAGGAAAGAGTAGCCTAAAAGAAATAAGATGTTGCAGAGAAGGAACCATTCTGAAGGAATGAAAGGAAAATTTTGCTTCCATGGAAAGTTTCAAAGATATTGATGATAGGAGTTATCAACCAGAAAGATACAATTCATAAACTCTTTGATTGAAAACATACTAAACTAATAAGATATAGTTAAAGAGCAATAATTTAAAAAGTTCTTGGCACAATTGTTACATAATAATTTGATGCACAACTTGTATAGCAGTAAATGTCAGCTTGCAACACGTCCAAATAAAATAACATAAGTAAATACTATCAGTTGGTTTTCAATGCATTTATGTAATTAAAATAGAGCTAGGAACTTTTGAAGACTACTTCATTGAAAATTAGAAGAATCTTCATGCCTGGTTTTCCAAGCTAGCAATGAATAACTCTCTGGATCACTTGGATCAGCATTGTATTTCTTTCACCATTATCTAACTATCTCGAGACAAAATGAGTAGGCAAAATATGAATGGAAACACCTACACACATGTCACAAACATTAGTTGGTTTTCAATATCAATATATTAGATTGATATTAGTGCTTGTAAACTATTATAAACATAAAAACTAAAAGGCTTACTAAACAAATGATAAAATAACTTGTCATCAACATAGAACTGAAATGATTAGCATATAACATTGCAAACATGGTTACATTTTTTCATGCATAACCAATTTTTATGTATCAGCAAGAAATGATATTAAATTCTGTTACAAGTAAAATTATAACACAGTATCACACTTTTCTTATCAGAGCTAAATGCTCCTATATGAAACAACAATGGATTTCATCACTTAAGAGCAATAAAAACAAGTTTATTGAGAAAATAAATCCAACACATTTGTAGAGAAAATTATAAGAGAGTATCACACTTTTCTTATCATAGATAAATGCTCCGATATGCAACAACGATGGTTTTCATCAGTTCAAGAGAAGTAAAAACAAGTTTATTGAGAAAAAAACTCTAGCACTCGGAGAGATTCGGAAGCAACTGTTGAATTGGTGAACATGTCTTGCTCTATGGTGTTGGATATTGGGCATAGCTTTCTTGATCTTGTATACAAGACTGTAAATTTGCATGTAGTTTATACTACGTTAAACATGAAATTGTCAACATTTAGGGAACACTTGCCATCACATTTGTAGAGAAAATTACAATAGAGTATCACATTTTTATTTTCATATCTAAATGTTCCTATATGCAATAACTACCTTGTGCCTCATAGTTTAAATTTGTGTAAGGAGGAGGAGAGGAGGAGTGTCAAGTTGCAAGCTAGAATAAGAAGAGAAAGAAGAATCTTGTTTGGGACTTGAGACACATTCATTCTCTGCACATCTCAAGTAAGATTAATAAAACAAAACTCAGGATACTTTGAATTTTTGAAATAAATATCTTAAAAACTAGAATATCAATTTAATCCATTTTACTCAATTACACATTTAACAATATTAATTTTAAAAAATACAAATACAAATTTTTATTTTAAATAAAAATAGTACAACACATTTAACAATATTCATTTAAAAAAATACAAATACAGTTTACTATTTTAAATAAAAATAGTACAAAGAATCACATTAATAAATTACTATTTTAAATAAAAATAGTACAAAGAATCACATTAATTACCATGACCCTCCTGTACATTCCTCTTATTACTTATGTTTGTCACTTATTCTTAATCACATATTGTCAATTTTTTAAAACTATAATCTACAAGTCTCACTTTTTATAGCTTTGGCGGAAGGATAAAGTATCTAAATTCCCTTACCCCTTAAGAAGCATCCTCAATTACTTTACCACCCACCTCTGCATCCAATCTAGACATCTTAGGTTATTCTAAATTGATCAAGAGTATAGAATTTTTAGGGTGGTGTTCTATGTGCACTAAAATTCCCATGAGGTCTATCACTATGTATGGGGTTTGTTTAAAATTTTAGACTAAAAGGTTGAGTAAGTTTGACATCATATAATAGGAAAATTGTTTATGATTATAAAGTTAAAAACATTTAATATTTTTTAAGTTAAAATTAGGTAACTAAAGATATGTATATATTCTTTTTTGAACTAGAGAAATTTGTTATTCATTAACAAAAAAAACGGAACGAGTATGTATGTAGTTACAAATTGTTGTGTAGTTACAAACTATTACATTTAAGTAATTAAATGTAAATTTAGTGTTATTTAAGAAATGAGAATTATGAACATTCATCATTATTGCTCAAGATAAATCATGTCCCATGAAATAATTTGGAAATTTAAAAAAGATCACAAAATTTAAAAAAATGTTTTAATTTAATTTTTTTTTTATTACGAAATTCTACTCATGAATAATAAAACAATTGTAACATAAATAATATATAACAAAAAAAACCATGTATTTTTGGAATAATAAAATAGTTGTAACAAAAATAATATAGAACAAGAAAAACTATGTATATTTGGATGTATGAAAATTTAAATACATTTTATTAAGTAAACTTTTAAAAGAATAAACCTTGGTAAGTTTGACATCATATAATATGAAAATTGTTTATGATTATAAAGTAAAAAACATGTAAAATTCTTTAGCTACGATTAGGTAATTAAAGATATGTCTATAGTTTTTTTTAAAGGGAAGAAATTTGATATTCATTAACAAAAAAATTCAGAAAGAGTATGTATGTAGTTACAAATGTTATGTAGTTAAGAAATCAGAATTATGAACATTCGTCATTATTTCTCAATGTCTAATTTGGAAATTTAAAAAAATCACATATTTTAAAAAATTTCGCTATTAATTTAATTTTTTATATATTAAGAATATTTGGATGTATGAAAATTTAGATACAGTTTATTAAGTAAAATTTTAAAAGAATAACGGTTATAAATATTTAAAAATAAGTTTATTAAATAATTACTTTAGATCTATTTTATTTATGAGATGGATCAATTCACTTTTCACTCTAAAAGAGGTTTGCATATCAAGATATTTGATCTCTCTTGACTCTTGGTAGATTCAAGATTCAGAGTTGAGATTGATCTAAGCCATCTTAATTTCCCCCTTAAACTGCATTCCACATGAATACAATGGATCAATACCATGGGTTGTTTTTATAGTTATTATTATTTTATTTTATTATTTTTATTTTTTATTGTATTTTGACCTAGTTAAAATGTTCATTACATTATGTCAATCTTTTTATTTAATTTACTTTTATTTATATTTTTGTGTAATTTGACATAGTCAAAATGTTAAACATAACATTACAACAAATATATCATATTTTATTGGAGAACATCTTGACACAAAAATGTAAAATTTAAATAGATAAATAGTTATTTTCCTTTTTTATATTGTTTTTTATCCATGTAATTTAAATTAATTGGTTTGTGTGGAGTTTAATTTTATGATATAAAATTTATTTAAATTTAACAAATTTTTAATAACAACATTTTAACTTAAAAGTCACCAAAACCTAAATACTTATTTAAAAGAAAAAAAATAACATTATAAAAAACATATTTAAAACTATTTACTTGTGTATATAATGGCCTAAAACATTTCAATCGTCTAACCTTTGATCCAATAACACTATGGCAGCTAGGGGAATTGTTTTTAAAGAGGAACACATTTAACCAATGCATTTAACCAATGCATTTAAAGAAAATAAATTAGTTATTTCAACATCTTTATTTAATCTAAATACAATTTTTAGAAAAATATTCTATAATTATTATAGGCTTATTTAATTTAATATTTATATATTTCAAAACTATTGTTAAATTATAGATAAATTGTTATATTGGAAATAGCTAATTAAAATCAAATTATTTGATTATAAACTAATTATAATATACTCTATAAAATATATTTATATAAAAATATAATTATATGTTATTTGATAAACATTTAATGTTATTGTCCAAAGGTTTTCTCTAGTCCTGTATGGAAGAGATGTTGTAATGTCTTGTCATGTCTTATCCATGAAAACATTTTGTTGGGCATAGAGGTGCTCTCCAACTTAGTATGGAAGAGATGTTGTAATGCCTCTCCAACTCAGTATGCAAGAGATGTTGTAATGTATTATCTTGTACTGTAAATACTTTGATTGGGTCAAATTACATTAAATAAAAAACTAAATAAAATAAATAAATAACTAAAGTTAATAATTATTTTTTTTGTATTGGGCGACTTAGTTTGGAAGAGATGTTGTAATGCCTCTCCAACTCAATATGGAAGAGATATTGTAATGTATTATCTTGTCCTGTAAATACTTTGACTGGGTCAAATTACATTAAAAATAAAAACTAAATAAATAAATAATTAACTAAAGTTAATAATTAAAATTTTTGTACTGGGAGTTTAGACAACCCACAGTTTTTCCCATGGTATTCTTACCACATTGTATTTTTGTTTAATGTAACCTATTTAAAGGAATAAAATACCAATGAATTTTCCTTTTTTCCAAAAAAAATAATCCAAAAACAAAAAAACTCGATTAAGATTATCTACAAAAATTTACCATCGTCATCCTCAAAATATTATATTCAGGAAGCTCTTAATAATGAGCACCTAGTAAACTCCTCCCACGCATGTTTTCCAGTGTGAATGATCTCCACTTTCAGATATTGTGGAGCTTTTCCAAGTAAGCAATCTTCACCCATGTTTTCCACTATAAATGATGTCCACCTTCAGATATTGTGGAACTTCTCCAAGTAAGAATTCTTCACATGAATCCCTGATACTTATACTTACATGAATCCCTGATACTTATATTTTGGAAATTAATATATTGTCTATCAATTCTTTTATGATGATATTTACATTATTGATAAGGTCAGTGGGTAATATGCTGATTTTTTTAAATAAATTTTGAGTAGTTCTCTTAAAACAATTTTTAAGATAATAATTCAAGGAGAAATTATTACTGAGAAAAAAATTGTTTATTTTTATATTTTTAGACATTAATTCAATTGTGATCTCTATCAATTTTAAATAAATAAAATTAGTTAATAAATATGCTAAAAAATATTTAAAAATATAAAAAAAAGTTAAATTACCACATTAAATTCAATTATTATATTACATATAAAAATATGAAAATATGTTCCACATTTTAAATCAACAAAAAAAAATTAAAATATTTCTTATTTTATAAATATATATTTTAAAAAAAAAATTATAAAACTCTTTTAAACCTAAAATGAAAAGCAATTTATATACACATATCATAAAATTTTTAATAAAAACTAATAATGAAAACAATTTATCCTCTCGCTCTTAAGATATTGGAGAAAATTGACTTCATAACTTCCTAATTGATAAGATATTTGACAATAAAAACCCAACCAATTAAATTCACTTTCATTAAAAACATTTTTTTATTATTATATTAAAATTTCAAAATAAACATTTTTAATTTAATATATTATTTTAATATACTTGAAACACACGGTACCATAACTTAAGTCACGTCCATATTGACAAGTTGGTGATTGCAATGTGAGCTTACTTTAATGAAGTCAGGTCAATATTGACAGATTGGTGATTACAGTGTGAGATATCAACAGCCATGTTAATATTGAATATAGAATGTAATACAGAACGTATAATACATTTTTATATTCACATGGTTACCTATACAATATCAAATTCCTTTCTATTTATTAAATGTTTCAATCAAAATGATTCCTCTAGAGCACCCGCTGTATGGGGTTGTTAGCCCTCCTAATCTAATTTTTGTGGGGTTCAATATAATGTTTGGAATTTTCCATGACAAAATTATAAAGTAAAAGTGTAAATATGGTTGTAGTTAGTTGTTTTGTTTGTTGTTTTTTTTTTTAACAAAAGATGTTTAGATAATCATGTATATAGTATATGGTTTAGAGTAAAACTTTATTGATCAAAATACTCTTATAATGTATAACCTAAATCTTGAGAGTATATATATCTGCATAATGATTGAAATAGAGTCAATATAAATCAAGCATCTAGGGCCACAAAAAAACTTATAAGGAATCAACATAAAGTTCTAGAATGGGAAAAACCATGCAAGGCAGCGCAATAACCCCTCTAGGAAAGAGAGGCAAAGGCACAAAGCCAGTAACCCAAATGGAGACATCAGCAGTCTCAAAAGCCAGTGAATGGAAAGCACAGCTGCAAACAAGGGCCCCAAGCCAGTGGCAACAAACGGGCAGCAGGAGCACCACCATAGACCCATCGACCGCATCCACAAAAGACAGCCCATTGTGTCAAACAAAAAAAATCCCAACGCCAACAAACAAAATATTGGTCGTAGGGATTAAGAGGGGCCTGAGCGGCGATCCAACATGTGGCCAAAAATAGGGCATCCCATCAAATAAAAGCCCACTACCAAAGCCAAACAAACCGGCATCAAAACAAGACGATGCATAAAAGAAAACCTATGGCACAATAAGCCACATCAAAAATGGCCAAAAACCTGGCTGCCAGAAAGGAAAGTGAGTCGGCATCATACTAAGAAACCCACTGCAAAAATGGCAGGAAACAACGCTAGCCACATCCATGAGCGGCAACAGGGAATCCAGGAGGGAGTTGGTCCACAAATGGCTACTGTTAGAAACAACCCTCCACGCCATCGAAACATAGCTGGCCGTAGGGAAGAGGTAACAGAGAGTCTATCACAAAGGTAGTAGAGTGGGCCACAGAGGATGTTGAGGGGGGCACAATAGTGAGGTGGTTGTCGGACTCCCTCCCAGAGGGAACCCTAAAAAAACAAGCTTTGGTGAGCAAAACATGAATGATGCCAATGGTGTTCACACGTTATTGAACCTTTAGCACCTTAGACTAACCACGTTACAATTTTGCCTGGAAAACTATGGCAATTTCAATAAAATTTTGAAAAATTTTGGCAGAAAAATCGGGTTTTTTTATATTTTCAAGTGAAGAGATTGTTGGTGGAGCTCTCATGCATACAATGTCTTTCCCAAGATTTGGACTTTGACCACAAGTCTTGTGGGGACCAAATCTTCCCACTTAACCATTGGACGATATCCACAAAACTACATAATTTGAGTTGTAGCTGTCAAACTTCAAGATTTTGGGTGCCCCAATTCAATTCTTGATAGTGCAGAATCCATTTCCACTCGAAAAAATAAATTAAATTAAATTTCTTGAAAAAAAATTACCAAACTCCAAAAATAATACTTTTCCATTAAATAAATTTATAAATTTTTAATAAAATATTAAATAAAAATAATAAAAACTATATAATTAAAATTTTAATTTTTTTTTAAATTTATCATTCATATATATTTAAATATATAATATGCATCCAAAAACTTTGAAACTATTACAAACAGTTAAAATAAAAAACGAATAAACATTTCTTCTCATTGATTTTTTATTTTTATTTCTTAAAATTTTATAAAAAATATTATTATATAATTCAATCATATCAAATTTCACATTATATATTTATATATTTTCCACCACTTTATTTGACTCGTAAGTACTAATCTACAGCATTCATGTGAAGGTGAACTTTCATTTAACAACAAATGCAAGGGTTTACTGAAGCTTTAATATTTGAGAGAAGGTTTAATGCTTGTCATGTTAAAATCTTTTTGAGCATGAAGCTTTAATAATTGAGAGAAGGTTTAATGCTTGTCATGTTAAAATCTTTTTGAGCATTTTCTTAAAATGACAGCTTCCATTTTTGACCGAAGGTTTTAATGCTTCGTCGTACTCAATTTTTTTTAAGGAGTTTCCTAAAGGCTAAAACGACCAAAAGATGGTGAAACATAAGAGATATGAAGACAAAAGAGGCCATTTTTATTATTTTATCTCTAAGAGTTAATTGATAATATGTTGGTAGGGTAATTTGTGTTTGAGGTTAGTTTCATGTTTTAATGGTAGCTATTACTTCAATTTATTGGTTTTCAATGAGATGAGTATGACAATTACTTCAATACTTTCTTTTAAATTGATTTTCAATGATATGAGTTTGACAATTACTTCAATACCTTTTTTCAAAAACAATTGGGGGAATTAAATTTGGGGAAGGCTCTCATACAATGTTGAAGTTTGTCATTTACACCAAAACCCATAGACATTAGTAAACTTCCAAAACCTTAGTATTACTTTGAGTGGACAATTAGTTTCATATTCCTAGTGTGGTGGTTAGCCCATGTAATTGATTCCTGATAAGGCGAGTGACAATTATTCCAACAATTTGGGTAAGGCTTATGATCAAAATTTTGGGTTGCTACTGTAACACCAAGTGGATATTTAACAGTGCACAAGCTAGATATACCAGTGACTTATGACTTAATATACCAGTGACTTATGTTGAGCCTTATCACAAGGGGTCAAACATATTAGATATACCAATAACTTATGAGCCTTATCATAAGGGAAGGGGTCAAACATGGTCAAACATGTTAGATATACCAGTAACTTATGACTTAATACGACTTAGGACTAGGGTGGAGGAAGTGGTACTCATTGAGCCTTATCATAAGGGGTCAAACATATCTCTTGGAATTAAATCCAAGTGGAAACCATGCTCCCAACCATTGGAGCTAGTAACTTATGACTTAATATAAGTTAGGACTAGGGTGGAGGAAGTGGTACTCATTGAGCCTTATCATAAGAAGTCAAACATGTCCCTTGAAATTAAATCCAGGTGGAAAGCATGCTCCCAACCATTTGGAGCTACCAACTCAAAGCAAAAGAAATTCAATTATTAAAAAGAGATAGAGTGTGCATAAAGGAATTTAGAATAAAATTGCAATGCATTTTTTTTCCAATTAGTCTGAGCCTAGGTTAGGTTCAACCTCAATATTGAAAATGGAACAATTATGGCTCAAATGTGGATGTTATCACCAACATTTTGAGAGTCTCAATTGAACCTAAACATCTAGTTAAACATTTTTTATCCCACCCACTTTTAACCCCTTAGATCTGAAACAATAAGTCTATGAATATTAAAGCTTCTAATCAACTATTTTACAATTCATAGTTATGTAATTCTTGACCTCTTAGATAACCAAATGGGAGGAGAAGGTAGTGATCTTTCATCTTATGGGTGAATGGCATGCTTATTAATATATAAAAGACAAATGAACAGAAAGAAAATATGTGTATACGAGATATTTTGAAATATCTTAGAAGTAAATATTAAACACCACGCACTAAACCATTCAGATAAAAAAAACAATAAACCCATGATTAACTTAGCCCATAATACTCACTATTTACTTTAATGTTACATTTATAATTTCTGATAATATAATTTAGTGTGTTTTTTTCCAGAGTTGTTTAACGAGACGGAGGAGCCAAAATTGGCGAGAATCCAGGCTAAAAAAATTAAGAAATCTTATAGTAACCGTGTTTGAATCATGATTTTGATGGTGGAAATGGATTCAGCACCATCAAAAACCTTTAGGGCACCCAAAATATTAAAGTTTGATAGTTATAACCTGGATTTACAAAAATCTCTGCGAAATTTTCTTAAAATCTTACCAAAATTTCCATAATTTTCAGAGAAAAACAATCTAATTAAACTAGGGCTTTTTTTCCTTCATATTGACCTAGACATACCCAAGTTCACCAGATTTTTTTGAAGTGCGCAAAGTTTAAAGGAGGAGTTAGATGGCGTATAAGATCGTGCATCTCTAAAGAGAGCAGAGGTGGTCCGATTCAGATCACGGGACATGGAAAGGACAAAGCCAGCAAACAATTTGTGCATTCCATAAAACCAAAGAACCGTACTCTAATTATTAGGCTCTTTTTACCCTTTTTCCTTGGGTGCCCTTTTTAATCAATTCTGTTGGAGATTTCTTAACCAATTCTGTTGGATATTTAAAAGGCATTCGAAAATTTAAATTCTTGAAATGTTTTTACGGAATATTGGATTTTTTTTTAAAACAGGGTCTCATTTATATATTTAAAAATATATTTTAAATAATTAAAATAAATATATTTTAAATTATTTAAATTATAATTAAAAGAAAAAAACATAAATATTTTATAAATAAATTAAATAAAATAATAATTTATTTTAAAAATATAATTAAGCTTCTAATATGTTTATTTTGAAATAAGACTTTCACAATTTTAATTTAATTATCAAGAATTATTATATGAATGATCTAGATTTAATCTTCACAAAATATTCTTAACACTTGTTATATTAAAGGTTGATGTTGATTTCAAAAGTAGTTATGAGTATTAGACCAAAGGTTTATATTTATTTCAAAAGTAGTTATGTTCTGCCTTTTCAATTAAATTGATTAATTTAAAAAAAAAAAAATCAAAGAGTGCTATACAAAAAGGGTTATGATTTTTTAGGCATGTGGTATTGATAAGTCATGGTATTGTAACAAAGTTTATTTACAAGTTAATAATTTGTATGGTGAAGCAGGTGTAAATCTCCTCGTTGAGAACTTTGTTAGATATTCTTTTAATGTGTAAATGTCTAACTTATATTATAATAATAATAATAATACTTTTTTTGTAAGTCAACTTTATTCTATTAATTCATGCCAAATTTACATCGTGAGGATCTCCAAAGCAAAACACTATTGGCCTTATTCATACCGAATTTGTTGGACCAAAGATTGAAACAAAACCACATTACAAAAAGGCACATCGAACTAGATAACTGAAAATGGATAGCCCAAAAAGACCAAAAGGTGTCTAGAACCTCAAAGCAACTTACTACCATCTTTGATCCTGAAAGAGAGTTGGAATCGACATAGACTATCCATTGCCTGGAGGCAAAAGGCTAAAAGCCTTATGTACATGGCCTTCCATATGCTCAAGTCTCCCTTCCAAGTTGGCCAACGTAACATTAATCCTTCTTTGCTCGCGACAGAGAGAAGTCATCTAGTCTAAAATTCTCCATTGATTTTGTTGAAGATCATTAAGAACTTGATCACCTCATTTTCTCTTCATGTTGGATTCGAACACGCTGGTCCAAGGCCATTGTAAATTTTTGAAGCCTCTCTTCCAAAATTTCAAAGGGAGGAGGCATCTCCACCTACCAAGAGACAACACTTGCAGATGGTCGACTTCTTCTCCAAGGTCTTGAATTTCTCCCTAGTGCCCTACCCCTTAGCCATGAGGGTCAACCCCTTCTCACATGGCCTCGCTCACGAAACATGGGGTCAAGATAAGCCAAGAGGCTCTAACTATCCAAAGAATAAAAACTCACCCCAATGTTCTAGGTTGTGCCACCAAGTCGCCTCCCTTCTACGTACCCACCAGGAACACCAAGTGTTGAACCATGGCCTTTAAAATCACTGTCGAACCTCGTAAAAATACTTAAGGCCTAATAGAAGTCGACTCTAATCTCTTTCACAAACAAAACCACCAAAGCAAACCCATGTCGCAACCAAGGCTCATTTCTAAACCAGCTAGTGTCACAAATTCGTTGTTATGTGATTGAGTGGATACCTGGAGATTTCCTTCTCCAACTACCCAACCACCCTAGGAACACAACAAATCCACAGACAAGACCTAAAAAAATTAATAATTCAACAAAATCGACAAGACTTAAAGGAGACCAGAAGCTTAGAGTGTCGACTTACTCAACACATCGACCTTCCTCTCTTTAGCATTGTTTAATCAGCCAGGCAATTATATTACCCCATAGTGAAAGAGGTTGACACAAACCCTAAATCCCACGCACTTTGCCACTGAATTTCTCCATTATCAAACCCTTTGATTCCACCTTGTGCATTGCTGCTACCCCTCACAACCTGGTTCGCAAGGGATGGCACTAATAAACTGCCACTCTGCATGTAGGAGCGCTCAAAATTCTTCAAAACCAACAGTCCCATAACCTCCCACTAGCCATAATTTCCTAAAATCAAATCTTGAACCATTTTAACGCTTAACGCTTCTAGATACTTCGATGTTTGTCTGCCAAGAGAGGCATGCCCAAGACACTTCATTCATTCCTCCTGCCACGTAGGCGAGGGTGGAAGACCCTCGCCGTACCTGAATCGTCGTCATTTGTCACCCTCATCGAGGAAATAATAATAATAATAATTTACAACAAAGTTCAAATTTAGTTATTTTTTATGATTTTTTTTAATCTTCGTAATGTGAGATGTATCATGAAATAAGTGTTTTGATATTTCTCATGAAATGATGTTTATCCATATTACAATTTTAGATAATTATACTATTTTTATTAAAATTATAATATACATAACATAAAGAATGCCACCAAATATAAAGAAATTAATTATTGTGAAATTACCAAATACAAAAACAAACATGGAAACTATTATGAAATCACGAAATAAATAAATTAAAAGAAAAAAAAAAACTGACCTCCACCCTGATGGTTATGACTTATAGGCTTCCAATCAGCTCTTATTTAGAGTCACATCTCCTACCCAAACGTGTGGGTCAAGTCTATTCACACAGTTCACAGTTTGCATCCTCTCCTTGGCAAGCACTCTCTCATGTTCTCGTCTCATTTATCTATTCTTCGTATTTATACGTACCACCCACAAGCATCATTGCTAGCATGATAGTTCAGGGTTCTCCTTGGGTTGTGTGCTTAACTCTTGGAAGGCTCCAAAAGGTATGTTGCCCATACCTCTTGGCTATCTAGTACCACTCTTCCCAATTGCCCATAATTTCTAGAAGTTGACATCCCACCTACCAAATCAATAAAAGAAGAGACAATTGAATGCAAAAAGAGTAGGAAATTTCCTCATCCCCTCATAACTTTCCCTTAGTGAAGCTTGTATCCCAATCACTAACATTCATACAAGTTGTCCTCTCCTTCAACTTTAGAAATACATAGGGGATGGACACCAGTAGTTGTGCACCCTCCCTACCACGATTTCAAACCACGTGGTCCATGCCACATAATCCATAAGACACATGTTGAGATGGTGGAGCAACCTGTCATGGTGGGTGGCAAAGTTAATGCAGAGGAAATTATCGTGGTTTAGGGTTTTGCGTTGGTTTTTTCCAAAAGTGGTTGTTATCGTTGTGTAATATTTCTCAAGCCTAATGCGTGGGCACTGAGCTAACTTGATAGTTGTTCGAACCACCTCCTTCTCTGATCGACCTGCAAATACATCGTTGCGCTACTGAAGGGGTTTTTGTTTTTCCTGGTTAGTGAAAGGGGTACCATTACACTTGTCATTATTCCTCCTGTTTCATGGGGGGTTTACCATTATGTTGATTATGGTTGTGGATTGTGCGCCCTATTGAGTGTTTCTACATGCCCGTGGCACACTGTGGAAATGTATATTCGACTGCGATGGAGCCTATGGAAGATTTCATTTGGTTCGGTGGTGGACATGCAAGTGTCAAGCTCCAACCAATTTTCATGAGCGTAAATGGGAATTTAACCAGTTTTATCCATGAATTTTAACAAGTTTTTTGTAGTTTTCTCCAAAACTAACTTTACCATCTCTCTATTGTAGGTAAGTTATGGCGAGGTGTCGAGGTTTTGATGAATGTTGCACCAACGTTTGGGCATGGAAGTGACTTCATGGTTGGCTTCTAGTAGGATATATTATCCTACTAGATACCATTGTCTATTTTTATCAACACATTCCATCCATCTGCTAGAAATTGTAGTCCATTCTTTGTGTGTTTTTGGATGTTAAATTAGCTTAGGTTTTTTTAAAATTATGCACAATTGTTTGTAAATTATATTCATATGCATTGGTACGACTTTTAAATAATGTCCATCTCAGAGTTTCATTTTTTGGATGTAAAAAAGTATGTAGTTTTTTTTTTAATGTTTGTTGCTCAACCTATCTCAGAGCTTCTGGAGCACTCTGTCTCAGAGCGTTGATGTAATCTTTGGGAGCCTATATCTTCTTGACTTGTATCTTTGATTGTTTCGAAAATGTGTGTTTTTGGATGTAAAAATGTATGTAGCGTTTTTTTAAAATGTATCTATTTTTTTTTTAATGTTTGTTGCTCAACCTATCTCAAAGCTTCTAAAGTTTCTTGTCTGAGAGGGCATGATGTAATCTCTAGGATCTTATATTTGCTAGGCCTATATATTAGGGTCTTTCAAAAATATGTGTTTTTGGATGTAAAAATATATGTAGGTTTTTTAAAAATGTATGTAGGGTTTTTAAAAAATGTTTGTTGCTCAACCTGTCTTAGAGATTTTGAAGCCATCTATCTCAGAGCATCGATGCAATCTCTGGGATCCTAGTTTTCTCGACCTGTATCTTTGGGTGTTTCAAAAATGTGTGATGTCTACAGGGCTTATGTTTGTCAATGAATGTATGTAAGGTCTCCAATATTTGTTAATAGATGAATTTTATTTTCCATTTCTCCATTTGATTCAATTGTGCAAACCTTGTATACCCCTACTCCTCTAGACAAAACTCCCACATGATTTCTCAACACTAACAATATTCCCAACTCTAATAACATTACATGAACCTCCTCCTTTAGCCATAATCCTTTCACTAGTGGAAGCAAAGGTTTATTGTTTTTATACAACTATTAAACTCAGTTGGGCTAAAACTTTACACACCTAAAATGTTTATCGATACTTAGAGAAAGACTATATTTTCCTTCCTAAATGTGCATTTCCAATTTCTCTCATATCTACATCCTTTGCACTTCATCAAATAGTATCTTTTGGTGTTTCAAAAATGTTTGAATCTCTGCAGGGCTTATGCTTGTCAATAGGTGAATGTCTGTAGGGTCTCCAATGTCTATCAATAGGTGAATTTGATTTTCCATTTGATTCAGTTGTGTCAACCTTGCTTTCCACATGTATACTAGCATTTTTGTATCCCTTAAACCCACTAGAAAGAACTTGGGTCTCTCCTCATTCTCCTAAACAAGAGGATAAAGTTTATGAAGGATGCGCCTCTGTTTTCAGACCTTACCATCCCACATGTGCTTGCTACCAACTTGTTTCACATATCTGGTGTCAAAGGGTCATCTTTTTTTCTCTGGTCCCTAAAACTGAGAGTGCATCAGAACTTGTTTTAAAGGGCGTCATGATTGAATGAGGGATGAGTTACTATGCTCAATGCATTCAAATATTTTCATTTGAATTCCATATCTATATAATGAAATGACCTATTTCATTTTTTTTTCCAAATGTAGTACTTATTGTTGAGAATGCAGCAAGATGATGGAGCTTAGTGAAATGAAGTCGCCTTCACTAAGTGGGCCCGCAGGCAAATTCTGGCGCAAAGTCTATTTTTAGACTATGTCTATTTTTAGACATATGGAGCATGGTTCGAGGATTCCAGTTTGAGATTCTTGGAGCATTGGTCATGTTGGTAAAAATAGATGAGACTCTATTTTTTAGGTCGAAGAGGTCGAAGGCTATTTTTAGACTGCCTCTCCTAAAAATATGGAAGTCAAATATTATTAAGGGTAAATAATATTTGACTTCAAACAAAGAAGCATTTTCCGGAGCACTTCGCCCGAGTTGCATGGCTCAAGTATCCGGAGCGCGCAGGAATTACGCTATTCCCAAGGGTTTGATGGCATCATGCATGGTTGACTTCAGTTGGACTTCAGTGGCAGAATTTTGGAGGGGTTAATGAGACAGATAGTGGAGTTGTGTTCTGTTTATTTTAGTTGAACTAGTTGAGATTAGTTTAACTAGCTAATCAATTAGTTATGAGTGGAGTGAATTAAATATTATTTAATTCATTAATTAGTAACTCATTATTCAACTCAAGAACACATCGGTTCACTACAGTGCATGATCAGTTCAGTGGAGACCAGTGAAAGAGGTAGATGAAAGGGTGGAGTTAGCTATCAGTGGCGACATCAGTTGTGCATGAGATTTGCACCACACTTGGAGGATTTGACCATGACAATTGCGCAGTCAAGCCAAGGGGATTCGAACCTTGGATCTCTATATAGACAGGCCTGGATTGCGCAATAGAGGCAAGGCAATTGGCGGTGAGTTTTGAACCAGTAACCTGTTCAAAACCGAGCTAGTTTGTGTGTAACTTCATGAGAAAGTACTGAGTACTTGTGAGGAGTATTGTACTGAGTTTGTTACATGATTTCTCCATTATAATATACACAATAGCTGCGGGGTTTTCAGCTATAAGCTTTCCCCATACATACCGTGTTAATGTGTATGATGATTTGATGTGTTATCGCTTGATTTTATTTCCGCATGTGTGATGATCTGAGTGGAAGAGATTATGTGTTGCATATAAATTCGAATTGTATGTGATCAGGATAGTCTCGGTGGATAATTAATTATTATTCAGCAAATTTCTACACTTATTTCTTTATTTTCCAATCTGAAATGCATATAAATATCTACAATAATATTAAAAACCAAAAATTAATTGGTGTTTAATTCAAAAAATAATTTTTTTGATGTTTTAGTTCATTTCAGTTGCAACAACAATATATAGGATTTACCATAGAAGCTTCTTTGTGTGTTTGTGTTGAATTTTCTGATCCTCACCTTTACTAGGCATGTATATTGCATTCATTAGAGATGCTTTCACATTTAGTAGGTAATCCATGTTAGGTTGATAATAAAATGATAAGAATGAAGTCATTTCAATATTTTATTCACAGATTAAATATGAGTATGAGGGCAATAAATCACCCCAAATATTAATTGTTTCTCTTATATGTTTTAATGATTTATAAAGTAACACCTCTAAAGGCAATTATGCTTGTCAGACTATAAACATCTAGTATTTGGATGCAGGAGAATATACTACGTGGATGCATGAGATAATATCATATGTGCTACTCAAATTCAAATGAATAGAAGAGATAAATATCGTAGAATAAATCATGTAAAAAACAATTCAAATTTACAAATACATATAGAATATATAAGTGTCTATATCTTGAAACAATATAATCTACACATGCTAAGTCTGATAGTAGAACATTGAGAGGGTAGAACATTACAATTCATTTTGATTACAATTTTCAAACATTATGGAATAAGCTGACCTAGGATTTAATCGAAAATGGTCATGTAACAAGCAATGGAAGAAATCCTTACAAAATCTACATCCTAAAGTGGATACACCAAAAAAGATATGACACCCCTATGCTTGATGACCTCCAGAATATTCATTGCCCAACCTTGTTGAGTTTCCTGCTTGAGCCAAGTAGGATGGCCTTCCTAATAATGGTTGATTAGGATGTTTTGGATTGCTACCATATGATTCAGTGCAATTTTTCCGTTGTAGCCATGGAGGAATTGACTACCCATAGCTAACACTTGTGCTACTAACCCCTGGATATAGTGGAGGTGCCTGATAATCATACATATGATTAACACTTGCACTGGTAGGAATGTAACAAGTGGGAAAACACTCATTTTGATACTGAGGGACTTGGATTTTTATGAGGGCTTGGAATAATGGTGTATTATCTATAATTTGGTCCAATGTGTTTGATATCATCCTTGTTTCATTGACTGTGATTGCATCATTGTTAACCCTATATGTAATCCCTTGTTCTTTTTTAAGCAATTGTTGAGCCTTTCTTGATTCCTTTTCCTGCCTTGCCAATCATTTTTTATGGTCCTTCTCTTGCCTTACTTTCTCTCTTTCAAGAATTTCTTCTTCTCGACGTTGTGATGCAACAATCCTTGATTCCTTCTTTTACTTCGCTAAATACTTATTTTTATGTTTTAATTCTTCAATTTCAAGTTTCTTTTGTTCAAACTCAACTATTAGTTTTATATAGTCTTCGAAGATGAGTAACTGTGAACTTCGGCCCAAACGAAGATTATTTATTGTTCATTGCCTTCATTCCATTGAAAATCTCTTTACTGGTAGCTTTAGGAATAAACCAAGTAACTTTTCCTTCCCTGAAACTTGTTTCTCCTTGCTTGACACTTTCCTTTTAATATCTAGGAAAATTTATTGAACTATAATGTTCTCTTCGTTTGATTCCTCATTATGTACAATATATTCTTCCATTGATCTATTGTCCACAAAAAAATGAATAATTTCATTGCTCAATTCTATTGGTTGTGAATTCATGTTCATGATTTCCCCATTGGTTCTTTAGACATTATATTTGTTCATATTCATCACGACTTCTTCTAGCCATGATGGCAAGGTTACTTGGCTTGGAAATATCAATTGGTTAGTTTTGCTTCCTGGTGCAATATCAACAATGTCATTTTCATCCACATTTTAAACCACATTCTCATTTCCAGTTGCATGATCAATAGAGTCAATAAGAATATCACATGCGGAATTTGCAAGTGCTTTAACTGGTAGAACAACCTCCATGTTACTATCAATTGGTTCATGATTATACAATGTTTCACTTGAATTTTCATCACCACCACCATAGAAGTGTCTTTGAGAGAGGGAAATAATATTATCATAAGCAAATACATCTTCATGTTCATCCACTTCTTCTTTTTCATCAACATGTGCATGGAAATTCCTTTCTTCCTAACCATCCACATCAAATGCCTCACTACAACCAACATCATGCATAAGAGCATCATAATTCGATGGCAAGATTCCATTCCTCCTAAATCCAACCTTGATATTTGATGGTGTGAAAGCCCTTTTAAAGGCTTTACTTGCAATCTTAGCTAGCTCAATCCCTTTCATCTCAACCCTTGGATTCTTTGCCATCCATGAAGCTCGCTCTAACCAGAAATAGTTCTTGAAAGGCACAAACACACTCACATCAAGGAGTTGAAATATGCGAGTGGTATGAAAAGCCAGTGTTAATAGGTCGATGCCCAATTTGTTAGCCTCCTCAATTTTTTGCATAGAAATGTGGCTTCCATAGCCATCTAAAACTAGTAGGTGTTTGCTTTCAAGTAAGACACCACCTGATATAGATACAACAAAGTGACAAAGCCAATTCAAAAAACTTTATTCAGTCATCCATGCATGGGGATGTGCAGCCATGCATGCACCTAGTTCACAATTTTGTATATAGTTCTTTGGTTGATTTTTACCCTTGAATATATAAAATCTTGGGATTGAAGCACTAATTGCATTAACACACCATAGAATAGTAATCCACTCCCTCCTTTTAGGAAAAATATTTGGCACATTTTGGCTCCTTCTCTTAGCAATTCCCTACATGCCACAATTCCTTCTTTCCTGTAAACTTGTTTCTTCATAGTTCCATATATGGTTTGGATCATAAGAGTGTTTCCTGTATGCACTAGAAAGAGTGTCATAGAACTTAGACACAATTGCAGGGCGTATATTTAAAGATATGTCATTTCCAAGGCCCTCACTTGTACATAATACAAGGTATGGATGCCTTTTTCTACACCCAAACCACCATGATTTACGAGGAAACCCATCTCTGAACAGGTTTGGACTCCCATGATAGATTTGATCAACTATGGATTTTAGTTGTATCAACTCCAACCCCTGTCCCAATTGGGCCATCTCCTTACACCACTGAACCACATTGGCCTCCTCCTCTTCATTCATAACTGTAAGAAACCCTCTACATTTAGTATGAGTGATCCCATTTATCCAATAATGTATTGATGAGGGAGCAATATGACGATTTTTTCAGATGCCGAGAAAAACAACCATTAAACTGTAATTCATTAATTGCAGCTAACATGTCTTCCTTTTTCTATCCTCTTATAGTGTTGAACTTCTTAGTTGAACTTGCACTTTGAATTGTGGTTGACGGTGGTTGTGTGGTTGATGGTGGGACAACATCATCTTCTCCTGCGTTGTCACCCTCAACAACATTTTTGACATTCACATGATCCATCATGTCCTCATCTAATGAAGTGCATCGTAGCAAGGCACCCCTAGTCACTCGCCTCCTTGTTTTCCTTGTATGAGCAACATAACTAACTATTTCCATAGCTGCAGCTACCTGCATATTTATTACATGCATTTAGTTAATAATAATATACTATACAATCTTATAGAAAGGTTGAGTTTTTGCTTTCCTACAGGCTATTAGTATTTCTTCTTTCCTACAGGCAATTAATAACATGCTAGTTTATTTAGAATTTCTAGGAGATTTCAATAAATAATTTGCAATAACATGGATTAGCATAGAGACAGAATTCACAATTAAAAAAACATAATTAAAGATTGGACTCTCACATGTATATTGAAAAAACTTCTACACGCACCCTAATATTTACAAAAGTAGCAACTTAATATATATCCATACATATGCCTTTTTTTACAGTATCCTTGTAAAATCAAATCTACAGGAGAAGGAATTCATGATGTGCATTGGAGCAAGGTGCTAACTAACCATCTTGTAGCTCTTTTGTCAATCACATGGGAAGTCAAATGGGGAGATTTTAAGTTGACATGGTTTATATAAGTACAGTGAAATACAAGGACATCACTCTCAAGACTATTTTCCATTATAATTATTTGCAGGTAAACTGGATTACTTGTAACATCAACCAATTGCATTTGATTGGGTATTGATAGCTTCTAAAAGATTTCCTAGTAGAATTGGAGATAGACATTTTAATGATTATGAGATAAGGGCTCTAATCCAAATACGAACAGTAACAAGAATGTTGGGTCTAGTTGTTGTTTTGGGCATATTATTAATGGTATATGATTGTATTGAGGCTAATATAGTCACAACAAACAAACCCATTGCAGAGATGTTTGCCAAATTTGGACTACTAGGGCTGATGCATTACTCAATGAAGAGTTTGTTCTCTTGTAGATGATGAGAGATTGAATGCTGAGCTTGCTAAGCCCTATTATCTCCATTTCAATTACTTGTCTACTATGATAAAATTATCATAGGAAAGGTGAGCTACGAGAAGATCATTGGCTTATCTGGTATTTAGGCCAAACATTTATTTATATGAGTTGATGTTACCGACATGGAAGTGGATCTCCCTCTTTTAGACTACATATACTTCAAGGTTGGCATAATTTTGAAGAAGATTGAAATTTCTTGATTTAAAAATGTTCCAATCTACAAGGATAAACTTGGGAAGGAACATTGTAACGAGGACAAGTCTGTAGTCAGCCTAAGAGATGTTTAGTGATGGGAATTGTGTTGAAGAAAATGAAAAGATGATTGCATCAGTACTACCCTAGCCACAAAATCCACTCTTTTATAAATTACTGTAGGTTTTAATACCATGATATCTTCAGGCATTTAGATCTAAAATGAGCAGGGTTGTTAATATTTGGTTGGTAAAAGATCATGTTGGCATTTAGGTATTTGGAATACAATCATGCTAAATTAGCTTGATGTTGCAATAAAAAGGTTTTCATTGTTAGTTTTGTGTTCATAGTATTTGCATTGCTATACTTATAAACACATGGGAATGCACCTTGATGTTATATTCTTATTAGAAGTCTAAATACTACATTAAAGTATGATTCAATGTTTTTTTGGGATTTCGTGTGACGTTTTTTTGCCTAAGTATGTACTATATAGGTTGTATTGAAAAGAAACAATAAGAACATTAACTATAAATGACTTGTACAAAAATTAAAAGCATAATTAGATGACCCTATAATGTGGTAAGCTTCAATCAGTATGAAATTCTAAAATAAATATTGTGATAAATAACCTATTTATATTGTGCAAAAACTGAAATAAATAACCTAATTATATTGTGCACTCTCTCTAATGGTATGTCTGCAAGGCCGATGAATAGTTTGAATGTTTAAAATGCAAATTTAGCAAGGGTTGAGGTTATTTTATAATTATTTTCTGTTGAATTTGACTGGTAATAAGGATTGACATGGATTGCAATCTCTCAAATTGAATGTGTGTTCTGGATTGATTTGGATGTGATCAAATTGATGGTAATTTGCTATGGTTGATCATTGTGCTTTGATATGTTTAATGGAGAATTTAATGGGTTGGGTGTCATTTATTGAACTCAATGGGTTGAATTGTTGAATAACCCAACAATTATGGATGACATCCATCAATGTTGTATATGTGCATGTATGAATGTGCATTGGGATACTTATTTCCAATTCAATTCAGTGGGAGTTGAAGTGATGGGTACCTTGTACTAGTGGATTAGACCATTTTATAGTTGTATTTGTTTTTTATGTCAAAACATACTTGGAGGTAGTTGGGACAAGATGTTTTGTACTCTTAATATGTCAATGACTATTTATGGACAATTTTGGTCCACACAACATGTTGGAAAGTTTTGGATACAATTTAAAAATTATTTTCATTTAATATTATTTCTTTTTGTTTAAATATTGGTTATATATGTGTCAAGTTCTAGTGGCTTGGTGGGACCAATACTATGAAAATTACTAGTCACTCCCAAATAATAGACATCTCTCCCATATATTCTTAAATGAATATTTACACCATGATAAAGTGTGGTATAACATTCATACTTATTATTCAACGTTACAATCTTAATTATATTTATGCAATTAGGGAATTAAAAGCCGACCTTACATGGTGTTGACAATGTTGGTCGATACTAATAGTTCATAACATGGAGTATAATTAATCTACATTTTCTTTTATTCTTATTACATCTCTACTTCTATATAAAATAATATCCACCTTGGAGTTTCCTTTGTGAGGGTTAGATATCCTTATTAATTTGCAGAAATAAAGCTACTAAGAAATCCAATGAATTTTTTCTTGCACATTTTGAACAAGAAGTATACACAAGTGAAAGATCACACCCAAATTTTTCTAATACAACTCCATTGCAACATATAAATTACTTTAAGTTTAATCTTTATCAACTAGATTTGAAGCGATTAGTACTCCTACCTTTAAGATTGAGTAGCTCTAATTTGATGACCTTACTTTAATGTCTTCAACTTTTTTTACCATTTTTTTTAGTGACTTCCCTTTCCCCATGATGTTATAGTTCTTCTATTTTTTTATTGACTGACTTTGCATCTCCATGACATAGCATATGAAATATATCTTTGTCAACAGAAAATATTGTTCCATGAATAGCCACCATCTAACTCTTAGTTTCTTTAGGTGTCTATATTTAAGACTTTCTTGGTGTCACATGTGAAAACATTTAGTAAGAGATACTATGGGAATCATGTGGTAATTTGTGAATTCACATGGGTATTCACAAATTAAGTGAGTAAGAGTCAAAGTAGGCGGAGGAATTGTCTGATTTCCGTCACCGGAAAATCTTTCGGCTCCGGCTGGCCAATCCTCCAACCCCAGACACTTCTGATATAATGTGCCATGTGACTCGGACGTCCTTCGCTAGTTAATGCAGTGAGGGTGGTGGGTGAATGGTGGATGTCAATCAATTTGAATTCAAATTCAGCAACCCAAAACCGTGTGTCTCCTCCACGACCTCCCTGCTTCTGCTCAGTTTTCAGCAAGACCAGAGACCCACCACCCACGTATTTGCTACTCCAAATTCTCCCTGCGCTAACGGAGACCAAATCCTCTGCCGGGGGACCTGATTCCAACTATTCTTCTTCCACATTCTACTGCAAATTTTTTATAAGAAACGATTAACTGCATTCTTTCTCTATCATACCGCATTTGTTGATTAAATGAAAACAGAGGACAATATCTTGAAAAAAAACACAACAAACAGCTGGAACACGTGAATTTAGGCAGATGATTCCACGTTGGTTATTTCACCGCTAGGCTCCGACTGAACATGCCTGTGACTCCAATTCTATATATCTACAACTTCTCTTCATATTCAGAGTGATTTTCAGAGTCTCAGAGCAAATATCCGTTGCCTTTCTGTGTGAGTTTTGTTAAATAAATATCTCTGTATTTGCGAGTTTTGTTATATGAATATCATGGAAAACTCAATGCCTTAATTCGATTGTCTGCTCTTCGGTATGTGTGGCGTGAATTCAGAAGAAGTCGTGGATTCTGTTTCAATTTTAAATTTTTCGCATATCTTTAATTGGATTTGTCATGAACATTTTGCCAGCAATTCCAAAGTTAATTAGACACTGTATTTTTTGTCACAAATTTGGATGATACTCTGTATCCTTCCCGTACGGGCAATGTACGGGCATTGCCACAACCTGCAGCAAGAATATTGATGGTATGCTGTAAATTAAGTTTTAGATACAAATTAATCTTCCCTTCCTCTATTAGATTTCAATTTGTTTTCTTTTCCCCTGGAAGTTGTGTCATGGATTTAGTTAATGATGTTGCAGAGTTTCTTGTACAAATTTTTGGATTCAGCAGAGCAATTGTTTCAAGCCTCAGTACAAAGTTTTATAAAACCAATGGAAGCACTCTGACCGGCTTGGGAGTAATTTTTCCCCCTTTCATATTCAATCTGCAAGAAAAAATATTTCTTATCCATCCCCTTTAACCATCACCATGCCACAACTTCTCAGAGCATAACAGAGGTATCATCAGCTGGAGGGTTTAGGTTGTTTGACTGTGACTAATAGCTGGTATTTAAAATTGCAGAAACTAGGCTATGAGATTGATGCAGATGAATATCACAAGTACAATTCTATTTTGTTTGTGCTATGAATGATTTTGTGTCTGTCACATTTTTACTTTCCTACAATGAAAATCAATATAGAGTGTTGTGAGAGACCCTAAATATTTTATTTCAGGAAAACAGAAATAGGTTTTCAGCTTTTTTATATATTTTTGCAAGGAATTCATGCTTAAATTGTATTATGGCTTAGTGACGAGATTCACCTTTGTTTCTCTCATGAGATAATTAAAATTTATCTAGCTAAGTGCATGTGCTTTGTTGTCATTTTATAAAAAAATCTTGTGCATGTGTACTTTCATAATTTCTAAATTTGCACATGGGAAGTTGCCATATGAAGTTATTAAACCGGACCCTACTCTGAGAAGCATTTTGATGAGCATGGCTCAAAGGAAATTGGTACACATTTGGTACTGAGTTGCATAAATTCAATTTTTAGGTCAACTTCAATAGAACATAAAGCCTTACAAGCACAAACAAAATTCTATAAGGTTGCATCCCCTTGCATAGTTGAAGTAGATCAGGCTTGAAAAATACAATACTTGGCATTATTTCTCCTAGAATTAAATGAAACTAATCCAGCCATAACTGTTGTTCGACCTTATGTGCAGATATTCACAAATCTAGATAAGACTCATGCATGCAAAGTCCTAAAGAGAATAGGCTTGGAAGACTGTTTTGAGGATGTTATTTGTTTTGAGAGCCTTAATATGGCTTATCCTTTTAATCAGCAAACTGATGAATGCAAACCCAATACTTCCCCTTTTTTTGTCAAGCCCTCAATTGAAGCCATGAAGCGTGCAATCACAATTGCAAAAGCATTTCCACAATGAACGGTAAGTTTCCAGCATTTGCCTTTACTTTGTTTACATATTGTTACATTGATCCTTATATCAACTCCTCTGCAACTATTCTTCGATGACAATGTCAGAAACATAGCAGGAGCAAAAGAAGTAGGTCTTAATAAAGTCCTAGTAAGCCCTCAAATAACCCCAAAAATTTACCTAGTATGTGTAATAATATTATCAAATTGTAGGAAACTTTATAATTCTTTGTGACTTATTGGGAAAGGTTTAAGATGCAATTTATTCGTTACAAAAAGATAGAGGGAAGAGAAAGAGATTGTGAGTTATGAGTTGTGAAAGTTGTCTAAATAATTTTGGCCATTGTACTTGAAAACTATTATTAATAGACAATTTTCCCTTTGAATAAAAGAGGAATAAACAATTACTTAAAAGCCTAGATTATCATTCTTGGTGTCTTCATATCCATTGGTTTCTTACTTAATTTGTTTTGTTTTTTGGAAAGGTTGGCAACTCTGTAAAATATGAGGGAGATGATTATTCTCTGGAAAATATTCATAATGTGAGGGAGGAAATTCCTGGAAAATGTTCATAATGTGAGGGAGGCAATTCCTGAAATTTGGAAGGAGACAACCAAACAAGAGGATGTGACAAGTTTGGGTTTTCAATTGACGAAGTGAATTCCATTGAAGCAACTCCTATTGTGGCTTAAGCAGCCAAGCATTATGATGAATATTTTGTAAAAAGAATTACTCATTGAGAACTATAATATATCCATATAAATAATCTTGTAGAGTTTGTGACGCAGGGGCATTAGACACTAGCCAACAATGTAGGAGGTTTGTCCACATGTTGTGGCTAGTAGGGGTCGAAAATATTTGAATTGTAACAACTAGGTGTCAATACCTCAACTGACTGTATCATTTAGATCAGTTAGAGTCGTAGAAGTCAAATAGTTCAGTTAGTCTATTTGTCATATCTCAGTTAGTTGAATTATTTTAATTAGGCTGTTGATTTGCTAAAAACGGTCCTCACAGAGGAACTGAACAGACAAATGTTCATGTATATAAATGTAATCCCTCAGATGTATATAAAGGAGAGCAGAGGAGAAGAGAGGAGATATTTCTGCAATCAAATCTGTGTGTTCACAATTGCTTCCAGTTAAATAATTTCAGTGTGCATTGCCATAGAGTCGTTTTGAGTCCTTAATTGTGGAGAAATTGTTTGATTGCGAGGTGATTGAGCTCTGTGCATGTATAATTGAACTACTGTATAAATTCCACACATCTCTGTCTATTGTTTTCTCGAAATTTACCCGAACAACCCTGTGAATTAACCCGCGCAGGCGAGGCCTATGTAGAGGATCCACGGTCGCGATCACAGTGTAAATAGCAAACCTGCCGAGACCGAGTTGTTGCTTTCGGAACCTGACACGAGGATTAGACGTGAGTCAAAGAACTAAAAGGAATAGTGGAACCCGACTCAACCGTGGGTTGGTCACTGTTCAAAAACCATGAGCGGATTTACAAAGGCGGGTTACCCATATCGCACCGCTTTTGCGGAGCAGGCGGTATTTTCCAATGACGAGCGATTCCATAGAGCCTTCGACACATGGCCCAGGACGGAAGTCCAAAACCACCTTCCAACGCGCGCCATCGCGCGTTAACGTTCGACCAAGGAGATTGAGCGATATCGCCGGAGACCGTCGATCTGGGAGGATGTCATCGGACGGTAGTCGGTTGTTGGAGATGCGCGAAGGATAACCCAGGGTACGGTGAACGCGTTTCGATGGTATGTGTGGGCCCGAAACATAATAAAGTTGGTTAATTAAAATATTGATGGATAATTGACATAAGACTAGAGTGTCAAGGTTATAAGGGTTGGCGATATAATATCGAGCCGAGGTATATATTTAATTTGTCAAAGGTTGGTGATAAAGTTTATTTATCAAATTCCTCGAATTTGATAAATAAAAACAGAAAAACAAATAAGAATACCACGTGGAGATGAGACAAGTGAACAAAAGAGAAACGCTGACAGAGCCACGACTACAGTAGACTAGCTCTCCTTAGGAGTGATTTCAGTTTTGTTGCGTCATTTGTGGTATCAGAGTTGTTGTTTGAAGTTGTTTTGTTGACATGGAAATCCGAGTTGGTAGAGGTGCTGGCAGAAGGAGACCTATTGCCAACGCTGAGGTGTTGGGGATGTTGCAGAGGGTCGAGGCCAGAATGGATGCCATGGAGCAAAGACAGCCCGCAGATCCTAAAGACATCAGCGAACCAGAAATAGAAGAAGCCGAAGAAAATTTTGAAATTCCTCCTGACATGAGGCTCCTTAGAACTGTTCTGGGGTCTACAGTTAAGCCCAGAATTGAAGTGTCAAGTTATGCAGGGGTACTGAATCCAGAAGAACTAGTAGACTGGATTAATGAAATGAACAAGTGCTTCGACTATGAAGAGATAAGCGAGGATAAAAAGGTCAAGTTTGCGGTGACATAACTGAAAGGACATGCTGCACTTTGGTGGGACGGAGTGCAGGCAGAAAGGAGGAGAGTTGGCAAGAAACCTATCAAGAGCTGGACCAGAATGATGGCTGAATTAAAAGGTAAATTCTTGCCTAGTGATTATCAGCTGACATTGTATAAGCAAATGCAGAACCTGAGACAGAGGTTGCTGACAGTAAAATAATACACAGAGGAATTCTACAGAGTAAGCATAAGAGCTGGGCAATTCCAAGACACACCAGAGAAGAATGCCAGATATGTGAATGGTCTCAAGCTGGAGATCCAAGATGATATTGGTCTTCTGTCTCCTAAGACAGTGGAAGAGGCCTACCGGATGGCCTTGAAAGCAGAGGAGAAACTCCCGAGGAAAAAGTCTGCCAAGAAGAGAGGTACTTTTCGTGGAAAGGGAAGTCAAGGTGGTAGAGGAAAGCCTACTACACCCAGGGATGGAGCTAGCAGTAGCTCACCTCAGAATGCATCTACAAAGGATGATGCAAGGGGCAGAAGGGGTTCTTAAAGAGGAAAAGGAAGAGGAGGCAGAGGGAAAGGCAAAGGTAGAGAGTTGAAGTGTTATAGATGTCAGCAAGTGGGACATAAGCACTATGAGTGTCCAGAGAATGTGGGTGCTGGACCAAGAAATGTTGTTGTTTCCCAGACTGAAGAAGAGGTAGAAATTGAAGAATAAATTCTTCCAGAGAGGGGAGAGTCCTTGGTGGTTAATAAGGTCCCGTTGAAGCAAGCTAAAGAGGTCACTGAGCCTGCACAAAGGAAGACTTTGTTTAGGAGCATATGCAAAGTCCAAGGGAAATGCTGCCAACTAGTCATTGATAGTGGCAACATAGAAAATCTGGTTTCCACTGAGGTGATAGAGAAGTTGAATTTGAAGACAAGGGAGCATCCAACTCCCTACAGGGTGTCCTGGCTGCACAAAGGGCACCAGCTGGTTGTAAAAGAGCAATGCGAGATAGAGCTGCAAATGGGAAAATATAAGGATAAGGTCCTGTGTGATGTAATGCCCATGGATGTGTGTCATATACTGCTGGGTAGGCCTTAGCAGTTTGACAGAGCAGCAGTGCATGATGGCAAGAAGAGCACTTACAAGTTCTTCAAAGATGGGGTACATCATACAATGATACCCATGGAAGAAGGAGGGCCATCCAGCGGAGTGATTGATCCAAAGACCTTGTTGCTAAGCGAGAAGGAATATCTGTAGCAGATAGAAGAAGAAGAGGTAAGCTTTGCTTTAGTTTGCAAACCTAAAGTAGTTCTTATTTCTACAAAGATTTACGATTTTCCAGTAGAAATCCAAGAGATGTTAGATGATTATTGTGACATTATTGTGGATAATTTACCTTATGAGCTGCCACCTGTGAGAAAGATCAACAATCAGATATATTTTATCCCTGGTTCAAATCTGCCAAATAAGGCAGCCTACAGAATGACTCCTAAGGAAAATGAAGAAATCAGGAGACAAGTACAGGAATTGGTGGACAAGGGGTTGATTAGAGAAAGTTTGAGTCCATGTGCAGTACCAGCAGTATTGAGCCCAAAGAAAGATGGAGGCTGGAGAATGTGTACTGATTCCAGAGAAATCAATAAGATCACAATCAGGTACAGATTCCCTTTGCCCAAAGTTGAGGATTTGATGGATTGTTTGAATGGTGCTAAATATTTTTCAAAGATAGATTTGAAAAGTGGATACCATCAGATTAGAATAAGAGAGGGTGATGAGTGGAAAACTGCCTTTAAAACAAATGAAGGACTATATGAATGGATGGTAATGCCTTTTGGGTTGTCAAATGCACCTAGCACTTTTATGAGACTTATGAATGAAGTATTGAAAGAATTCATTGGAAAATTTGTGATAGTGTATCTGGATGATATATTAGTTTTCAGCAGAACTAAAGAAGAACATTTAAGGCATCTTAATCATGTCTTGAAGAAGCTGCACCAAGAGAAACTGCTGATAAATCTGAAGAAATGCTCATTCATGAAGGAAGAGTTGGTGTATTTGGGTTTTGTTTTTTCTGCAGAAGGATTAAAGATGGACCCATAAAAGGTTAAGGCAATTGTGGAGTGGCCTTCACCCAGGAATGTTTTTGAGGTAAGAAGTTTCCATGGACTTGCCAGTTTTTACAGGAAATTTATAAGAAACTTTAGTAAGATCAATGCACCCATAATTGAGACAATAAAGAAGAGCAAACAGCCATTTAAGTGGACTGTTGAAACAGAAAGAAATTTTAAACTTTTGAAGCAAAAGATAACTGAGAAACCTGTTTTGATTCTGCCTGATTTTACTAAACCGTTTCAAGTAAAATGTGATGCCAGTGGGGAGGCCATTGGAGCTGTGTTGAGTCAGGATGATAGGCCTGTAGCCTATTTCAGTGAGAAGCTAAATGACACCAGAAGAAAGTATTCCTCTTATGAGAAGGAATTCTATGCAATTTTTCAAGCGTTGAAAAAGTGGAGACATTATTTAATGTCCAGGGAATTTGTATTATATTCTGACAATCATGCTTTGTAGTATATTGTACAGCAGCCCAAGTTGAAACATAAGCATGCTAAATGGGTTGAGTATCTCCAGGGTTTTAATTTTGTTTTGAAACATATAAGTGGTCAAGCCAATAAAGTAGCTGATGCTTTGAGTAGGAGGCACATGCTTGTTCAAGAAACTAACTTTGAAGTTGTAGGATTTGATTTTCTCAAAGAATTGTATAAAACAGATCCAGATTTTAAAGAAGCATTTGAGGCATGTAGTAACCCTGTTTTAACAAATAGAAGCCAGTGGCTGGATTATTTTCTGCAGGAGGACTTGTTATTCAGAAGAAGCCAACTGTGTGTACCAAAATGTTCCATGAGAGAAAATTTGATCAAATAGAAGCATAGTGGTGGACTTGTTGGACACTTTGGTACTGATAAGACTTATGAGCAGCTAAGTCACTTCTATTACTGGCCCAAGATGAGAGTAGAAGTGGACAAGTTCGTGAAGAATTGCAAAATCTGCCAGTATGCTAAAGGAAGGAGCCAGAATGCAGGATTGTACACTCCCTTGCCTATTCCAGACAGGCCTTGGGACATGGTGAGTATGGATTTTGTTATAGGATTACCCAAGACTCAGAGAGGGAATGATGCAGTCTTTGTTGTAGTGGACAGATTCTCCAAAATGGCGCATTTTATTCCATGCTATAAAACTAGTGATGCCACCCATGTTGCTAACTTGTTTTTCAAAGAAGTTGTTAGATTGCATGGGTTGCCCAAGAGTATTGTTTCAAACAGAGACACTAGATTTGTGGGTCATTTTTGGAGGACACTGTGGAAGAAACTTGGTACCAAACTGAGTTTCAACTCGGCTTATCATCCTCAGACTGATGGACAAACTGAGGTAGTGAATAGGAGTCTGGGAAATTTTTTGATAAGTCTTGCAGGAGAGCATCCCAAGCAGTGGGATCATATTTTTCCCCAGGCAGAATATGCATATAATGACTCACCAAACAAATGCACAGGGAAGATTCCATTTCATATTTTTTATGGAATGCACCCCAGAGGAATATCATAGTTAAGAAACTTGAGAAAGGCAGAACTGAGGAGTGCAGATGGTGAGGAATTTGCTTCAGAGATCCAGGCTATACATGAACAAGTGAAACAACAACTACAAGGCAGTAGCATTAGATACAAAAGCAGAGTAGACCTGAGTAGGAAAGAAGCTCATTTTGAAGTAGGAGATCAGGTCTTGGCACACTTGAGAAAAGAGAGATTCCCAAGGAAGCAATATAACAAATTGAAGTTCAAAAAGATTGGGCCATGCAAGATACTTAGAAAGTTTTCTGCAAATGCTTATGAGATTGAATTACCTCGTGATGTTGGAATATCTCCCATTTTTAATGTTGCAGATTTGTACAAGTATGAGGATGATGGTGCAGAAGAAAGATCAGCAGACAAGGAACAGATTGAGTGGAATGAGCAGCTACCTCTAGCGCAACCATTGCAACCAGAGAAGATATTGGATAAAAGACCATTCAGAAGGACCAGAGGACAAGAGTACTTTCAATACTTGATCAAATGGAAGGACATGCCAGAGGAAGATGCCACTTGGATGACTGAAGGAATGTTTCAGAAGATAGGTAGATCAGTGGAAGAGCTCATGGACAGGAGCCCGTGAAGAATATTTCCCTCGGGAGTCTGATGCAGGGGCATTAGACACTAGCCAGCAATGTAGGAGGTATGTCCACATGTTGTGGCTAGTAGGGGTTGAAAATATTTGAATTGTAACAGCTAGGTGTCAATACCTCAGCTGACTGTATCATTTAGATCAGTTAGAGTCGTAGAAGTCGAATAGTTCAGTTAGTCTATTTGTCATATCTCAGTTAGTTGAATTATTTTAATTACGCTGTTGATTTTCTAAAAACGGTCCTCACAGAGGAACCGAACAAACAAATGTTCATGTATATAAATGTAATCCCTCAGATGTATATAAAGGAGAGTAGAGGAGAAGAGAGGAGAGATTTCTGCAATCAAATATGTGTGTTCACAATTTCTTCCAGTTAAATAATTTCAGTGCGCATTGCCATAGAGTCGTTTTGAGTCCTTAATTGTGGAGAAATTGTTTGATTGCGAGGTGATTGAGCTCTGTGCATGTATAATTGAACTAATGTATAAATTCCACACATCTCTATCTATTTTTTTCTCGAAATTTACCCAAACAACCCTGTGAATTAACCCGCGCAGGCGAGGCCTATGTAGAGGATCCACGGTCGCGATCACAGTGTAAATAGCAAACCTCCCGAGACCGAGTTGTTGCTTTCGGAACCTGACATGAGGATTAGACGTGAGTCAAAGAACCAAAAGGAATAGCGGAACCCAACTCAACCGTGGGTTGGTCACTGTTCAAAAACCACGAGCGGATTTACAAAGGCGGGTTGCCCATATCGCACCGCTTTTGCGGAGCAGGCGGTATTTTCCAACGACGAGCGATTCCATAGAGCCTTCGACACGTGGCCCAGGACGGAAGTCCAAAACCACCTTCCAACGCGCGCCATCGCGCGTTAACGTTCGACCAAGGAGATTGAGCGATATCGCCGGAGACCGACGATCTGGGAGGTTGTCATCGGACGGTAGTCGGTTGTTGGAGAAGCGCGAAGGATAACCCAGGGTACGATGAACGCGTTTCGATGGTATGTGTGGGCCCGAAACATAATAAAGTGTGGTTAATTAAAATATTGATGGATAATTGACATAAGACTAGAGTGTTAAAGTTATAAGGGTTGGCGATATAATATCGAGTCGAGGTATATATTTAATTTGTCAAAGGCTGGTGATCAAGTTTATTTATCAAATTCCTCGAATTTGATAAATAAAAACAGAAAAACAAATAAGAAGACCACGTGGAGATGAGACAAGTGAACAAAAGAGAAACGCTGACAGAGCCACGACTACAGTAGACTAGCTCTCCTCAGGAGTGATTTCAGTTTTGTTGCGTCAGTTTGCTAATGTGCACATGAAATTTGTAAATGCAGAAAATAGAATAAATTCATTGTCTCATGAGAAAATATGTGTTTTATGTCTCTTGTCATAATGAATGATATTGATTTTTTTCTTCAAGTTTTTCTATTTTTTAACGAGAATAAATTATATCTTTTGGGTATTCAGAAAAGTAAATAGATTTCCATTTTTTCTTTAACAAAAAATTTGTAATTCCATTATTTCTTTGGAAAAGTTACAAAATAACTTTATTTCTTTGAAAAAGTTACAAAATTACTTTTTTCATATCCTTTTTGACTAGAACATTCCAAAGTTTTCTAAAAATCAAATATGAAATTTTTTTTCTCAACTTCATCAATTGAATACATTAAGATAAAAAAAAAACTCCACTTATCCACTCAGGGAACGAATAACTTTCCATGCTCTTTCCATACTTCATCAATTTAATACATTAAACAAAACTCAAAAACGCCACTTATCCACTCATAAAACAGATAAATTTTCATGCTCTTTCTCAACTTCATCAATTTAATACACTAAAAATAAAAACATAAAAGAAACTACACTTATCCACTCAGGGAAATGATAACTTTCATGCTCTAGATACAACTTTAATATCTAGAAATATAGTCAAATTAATATATTTAAAACAAAAATCTCAGATAAGCCTCATGAAAATAAGGATGATAATTTTCATAAATGTGCTTTATTCTTATTTTTAGTTTATCAATTTTCAGAAATGTACCATTTTATTTTTAGTTATCATCAAAGTACAACTATGCATCATAATTTCAGCATTGGATAAAAGATCAATTTCCATGTTTTTAAGTACACATGCTGAAGAGCAAGATAGTGGAAAAATAGTCTCAAACATTTGACTTCTTCCAAGGAAAAATTTAGGAAGACATTGTATTCATCTTTTACCCGTTTGATGACAACTAACCAAATACCTATAAACTCATAATTCCTTTTTCATTTTCTAACAACAACATTAATTTAGTGCCATCAATTCTACATCATTATTTAATCTCTCTCCCAATCCTACCCTAAACTTGATGTAATGATTATTTGCAAAGAATAAAATCCCTATAATACCCCATCCAAAATGGCCCATGGAACGAAGTTAATAGATTCTCATATATATATGCTTTGTTAAATGGATTTACTTAATCTGCTTGGAAATGTAGATCAATATTGAGCCATTTAATCATTGAATCTACTTTAAAGTGTCAAAAAAAAATTTATAAACTTCTCCTTTAAGTGAATCACTATTCTAATAAGGATGGAAGAACAAATTATAATTTCAAAATGTGAGATCACAAAAAATAGGAGAAACAATTAAACTTTTAAAATGATGGATCCCAAAATGAGGAGAACCAATTACAAGGCTGAGGTTGTAGCAGAATTCTTCGAATGCTGAGGTTGTCTAATTAATTCTCCGCCTAAAAGTATAAAAATAAATATGTGTATATTTTTTTAATCTCTTCAAATCAGGAAAATGTATCTTTAATTTCCACCATAAGGTCTCTTATTCTTGAATTGATCCTAAAAAATATGAGTAAGCCAATGATTGCTAAACCTCTGCCTTAAAATCTGGGGTTGTTGAAATTAATTACTCAAATTGTGTCAACTTTCATTTAAAATAGGTCGACTTTTCCTGTTGGTCCCTTCCTTCAAATATGAAATTAATTAGCTTGTTGATATCCTCCCACCTATGCCTTTAAATGTTGATGTGATACCTTAACTGTTGGGTTCTTTGTTTGAAAATCTGAATATGATCCTCGAAAAATTGCAAACAAACTCCAACAACTGATTTTATGTTGTTAGAAATATGAGGTTGTATTGTTGGAATGTTTAACCTGTAGCTATGCCATGAAATTTGGGAGTTTCTAATTTGGATGCCCAAATGATGAGGAAAAAGTTCTGATTACAAATGCTAGTGTCCCAAAAATGAAGCATGTATGTACTTGATTGGTATTGAATATGTTCATCGAATTAATACCTTCATACTTATCAACAAGTATCTACTCTCCATTAGACTTTGAGTTTGCTTCTAAAATCTTCTTCTTTTTTTCGAATTTCTAGATCATGCAATCCATTTCATTTATGGATGTAATCTTCATAAACAATGTTGTTAGTTCCACTAATGTCACTAATGGGTATACCTGAAGATATTCCAACCTTGAAAACCCTCTAGAACTAGCACTCACAATGTTTGGTAATTGATACTAAATTCATTTCCAATAACCTTAAGCAAATCTCTAAATTATAAGACTAGAACACTACCAATGTCATCTTTCTTTGTAATAATACAACACATAGTATCAAGATCATTGGAATTCTATCTTGTTTGCATCCTTTTCTTGAAATTCGTAACACCTTGTCTTCAATTTGTTTCTCATAATCAGATTAAGCACTTTGTGGGCATTCCCTTCTCTCATTGAATTGCAGATGGTTTTATCAACTCCCCTGTCACTGAAAACCTCAATGACTCTTGTCATTGTTATTTTCAAAGGCACCCCTTCTACCTATGATATTAAAGGAAATATGTCTATTTCATCGGGAGCACGATGAATTCCTTTGACCATTCTGTTGGCAATTGTGAATTGACCAATATTTTGGACATTTGTATCTTCTAGCATAATCTTTTGGTTTACTTCATTATTTTCCTCTACCATCAAGATCATACTTGAAACCCAGTTCAATTGAAAATGATAAAGGAACAAAACAACTCCCTTACCAAAACATTTTCATAATTGAGATCTCTATACAACATATGAAGGTATTTGAATGCTTGAAAAACCTTTGCTATATAAAAGCCAACTGCTTGACCAGCAAAATGCCTTTTTGGATTGTTGTTGGAAAATTGTATGTAGATCTTCCCCCAGGAAACACTTCATAACCAGACATAAAAACTTGTTTGTCTCAAGCATTAATTAAAAACTTGATTTCCTCTGCCTCCAATTGTTGTCATAAGAATTTGAAAGAACACTACTCATACTAAAACAAGCTTCCAGAAAATAATTTTTGATTGCTTCAAATTTTGGCTTAATTTAAAACTTCCACAATTTCGAAGATGTTTGTTATAGGTATATTTTATTGAAAATTTTGTATAATTTTAGTGATGTATGTTCTAATGAAGAAGAATCTAGATTTTCCACATTGTCAAAGAATATTTGTCGACATTTCGAATCTCCATGGAGATCCATCTTCAAGACGAATGAATGAAGGATTGAAAGAAGGACTTAGGTCAAATTTATAGAAAAGAAATTTAAAAAGAGCCCACAAGCATTAATATCTAGGAAATAATTAATTAATTTTTATTATTATTTCTTATTTAGATTAAATTAAAATTAATTAATTTATTAATTAATTCCTTATATTGAATAAATTCTATCAATAATAATATATGCACATAATAATATCTAATAATAAAATGATACTATTTTTATTATTTATTTTAGAATTTTTTAATAATTATTTTATTTACTTTATGATTAAATTTTAATTTATAATTTTGATGCTTTTCTTTTCTTAATATGAATTAGAATTAATTAATAGTTATAATTATACCTATTACTATAATAAATATTACTAATAAGAAGAATAAGTATTAATAAAATCTAATAATGATATTTAATAATGATAAATTAATAATAATAATATCGATTAATATAATTGTATTATAATATTTATTTTTATTCCTAGAATTTAATAAATTTAATAATTCTAAATTTTATTTTTTAATTAATAGTTAATGATCATTATTAATAAAATTTAAATATTTTATTATTAATAATTATAAAAACATTAATCTTATTATTAATAATTATTATAGTAATAGATATTTAGATATTGTTAATAATGATCATTAACTATTAATTGATCCTAGATACTATTAATTAAAAATTAAAAATTGGAATTGTTAAATTTATTAAATTCTAGAAATAAAAATAAATATTATAATACTATTATATTAATTAATATTATTATTAATAATTTATCATTTTATTAATACTTATTCTTTTATTAGTAATATTTATTATAGTAATAGGTATGGTAATAATTCTAATCCATATTAAGAAGAAAAAAAGCATAAGAATTATAAATTAAAATTACTCATAAAGTAAATAAAATAATTATTAAAAAATTCTAAAATAAATAATAAAAATAGTATTATTTTATTATTAGATATTATTATATACATAGATCATTATTAATAGAATTTATTCAATATAAAGAATTAATTAATAAATTAATTAATTTTAATTTATTCGAAATAGGAAATAATAATAAAAATAAATTAATTATTTCCTAGATATCAATGTTTGTCAACTCTTTTTAAATTTCTTTTCTATAATTTTGACCTAAGTCCTTTCAATCCTTCATTCATTCGTCCTAAAGATGGATCTCCATGGAGATTCGAAACGTTGACAAATATTCTCTGACACTATGGAAAATCCAGATTCTTCTTCATCAATTGATAACCACAGAGGCTTGAAAACCAAATGTATGTTCTTTCATGTTGACCAAAAATTGTAGGTTTCTTGACATATTTTTTCAATTAGAAAAATTGCCACTTTGATCAATTTCTTATAACTTATAGCAAGGTTTGGTTGGTTTGTCCATCCCCACATAGTTAACCACAAAGTGGTATATTTCATGTTGAAAATACACTCAATATATCAAAATCCATACCATCTCACTAATATATTTGAAAAATTGTTCTCACTAACAATGGCATCACCAATAGTCCAAACAGGAACAACACCATGTTTCTTTGTTTCTGCGATTTTTTAATGTCTCCACCAGGAAAGAACAACACCATGTTTCTTTGTTTCTGCAATTTTTTAATGGAAGGCACAATGAATCCTAAGTCGAATTGCTAGTCCGTGGAGTAAGAAATTCCCAAGCTTAATTTTTATTGGACATTCCATCTTCTATGAACTGATCTTCGTAGTTGATTTTGTTGGACATTTTGCGAGTCCAACCATTCACGAAATATGAATGATTATCTTTTAAAGAACCCACGAAATCTCTCATACCATTGACAATTTTGCAAAAATTCTCGCTAGAAATCTAATTGATGTTGTTATGCACTAAACTCACTTTTTGGAGTTTTGAAATTTGACTTTAATTGCCCAGAATTTGTACCCGAAAATCCTGAAAACACTGCAAAATTTTATTTTTAAATCAAATCAAATATTCGTGCCTATTTTCTCATTTCTCTGTGATATCCTCTTCCTGAATCTTCGAATAAAATTTATTCCATCAAACCTTTAACCCAAATTAAATCCCTCACTAAAATTGTACACTAGTTTTTCAAAGCAATTTGTTGGAGGGGGTCATAATGGTAAGTGGTTTATTTGTTGCGTATGTCCTCTATTTTCATTTAATCAACAAATGCGGTATGACAGAAAGAATGCAGTTAATAGTTTCTTATAAAAAAATTACAGTAGAATGTAGAAGAAGAATACTTGGAATCGGGTCGCCCGGCGAAGGATTTGGTCTCCGTTAGAGGAGGGAGAATTTGGAGCAGTGAATACGTGGCTCTCTAGTCTTGTAGGAAGACGAGTATTGAGCAGAAGCAGGGAGGTCATGGAGCAGACGCGTGGTTTTGGGTTGTTGAATTTGAATTAAAATTGATTAACATAGCCCGTCCACCCACCGCTCACCCACCACCCTCACTGAATTAACTAGCGAAGGACGCTAGCAGTTCGGCGGAGTCACATCGCACATTCTGTCAGAGGTGTCGGGGTGGAGGATTGGCTGGCTGGAGCCAGAATTTTTTTCAACTGGTGACAGAGACCGACCTAGTTAGACTTTTCCTTTATCAAGGAAAACAATAAAATGTGAACAATTCAACGCTCCAATCTCCTAGAAGGGGCTTAAGGGCCTCAATTGTGATTGCACGCATCATGGCTTCAATTGAGGGCTTGATAAAAATAGGGGAAGTACTGGGTTTGCATTAATCAGTTTGTTGATTAAAAGGATAAGCCATATTAAGGCTCTTAAAACAAATAACATCCTCAAAACAGTCTTCCAAGCCTAGTCTCTTTAGGACTTTACACGCATGAGTTTTATCTGAATTTGTGAATATCTGCAAATAAGGTTGAACAATAGTTTTGGTTGGATTAGTTTCATTTCATTCTAGGAGAAATAATGCCAAGTATTTTATTTTTCAAGCTTGATCTACTTCAACTATGCAAGGGGATGCAACCTTATAGAATTGTGTTTGTGCTTGTAAGGCTTTATGTTCTATTAAAGTTGACCTAAAAATTGAATTTATGCAACTCAGTACCAAATACGTACCAATTTCCTTTGAGCCGTGCTCATCAAAATGCTCCTCAGAGCAGGGTCCGATTTAAAAACTTCATATGGCAACTTCCCATGTACAAATCTAGAAATTATGAAAAGTACACATGTATGAGATTTTTTTATAAAATGACGATAAAGCACATGCACTTAGCGAGATAAATTTTAATTATCTCATGATAGAAATACGGGTGAATATCCTCACTAAGCCATAATACAATTTAAGCATGACTGCCTTGCAAAAATAAATAGAAAGTTGAAAACCTATTTCTATTTTCCTGAAATAAAATATTTAGGGTCTCTCACAGCACTCTATATTAATTTTCATTATAGGAAAGGAAAAATGTGACAGACTCAAAATCATTCATAGCATAAAAAAAATAGAATTGTACATGTGATATTCATCTGCATCAATCTCATAACCTAGTTTCTGCAATTTTAAATAACAGCGATTAGTCACAATCAAACAGACTAAACCCTCCAGCCGATGATACCTCTATTATGCTCTAAGAAGTTATGGCATAGTGATGGTTAAAGGGGAGTGGATAAGTGTTATAGTTTTACTTCTCACCTTCATAAACTTGATGATTTACACTTTGGCCTTGGGCACCCTTTCCCCCAGATTTGAATATTTTTCTCAAAAAAAGTATCTTAAAACCCATACGCGATTCTGCCCAGACTTTTCCATGTATATACGCGAGTCCATTCATAGATATCCGCATATACCTTTTTAATTATTAAAAAATATATAAAATCCCTATATTTGAGGGGGTTTTGATGGTTATTCTAGTAATTCAACCACCCCAACACGTCGCCCAACTGCTCCTAACTGCAGAAACTAATTTGAGGGAGTATAAAAGCCCCTCAAAGGTATGGCCTAAGGGAGAGAGAAAAGATATAGATATTATACTTTGTTGGAGCCCTATTCAAGTCTGATGTTCCCGTGCCTCCTGCACTTCCCAAGTATATTCAAGAAACCCTTGTTTTCTTGAAATTTTCATCACCCTATATGACATCTATTGTGCACACATCTTGGAAGAATTCTTGCGAGGCTAGGGTTAGACGGATCCAGAGGACGGTATGCTCGAAGGTCGTGGTAGGATTCAAGTGATCTCTCCACATTTTGATTACTATACGTGTCATTCATAATAAGAAGAGCCATCTTGTTCTCGAGAATTACGTGTTAATGATGCTTAATATATGTGTAATAATCGTCAATTGAAAATTTCATATTGTTTTCATGATAATATACATGGCTTTCACTAACATCTAGGAACTATATATGCTGTACAACTAGGTTTTTATGTTCGTTCTTTGTGGATTTACAGGTTTCAGAGCACAAAATGTTGTAGGGGATTTGCACCTCGTGGGATCTACATCAACCGAGGGACTTTCCGGTAAGTTTTGCAACCAGTAGTTTCTAGTTTTCAGTGTGGAAGTTGGTTAAAGTGAGTCCTTCTTGAATGGCATGCCCCTGATCCGTGAAGGTTGTCAACCCAAGACCTTTAAGGTATTAATTCCCGAAACAGAAATGGCAACTCCGTTGGGGATCACATTCTTGTGATTTCCCATTTGGGTTGTTTCATCTGTCTTGTGGGTTCCCAACAGTTTCTATCACTTATTGTCAGTCTAGCAAGTCCTCTTTCAATCAAACAAAAGACCTGGTCTCTTGATTAGGCTTAACTTTTGTTTTTTTCCTTATTTCTGGTTTACATATGTAGTTTTTTCTTTACACAGTCGCATATACACATTGTTTTTTGCAAAGGTACCTGCGTATACGCGATTTTCCTTTGTTACGGTCGCGTATGCACGCTTGTTTCCTTCTGAAAAAGCGCATATGCCTAGGAAAATTTGAAATTTTTAGTTTCTAGCCCCTGTGGTCTTGTCTGTCTGCGTTGAGTTGTTCATATAGCATCTTGAAGACATCTGGACTATGTTTAAAGTGACTTTTTATCTGTTTCTCTATTGCTTGAATGAAAACCTAGCCATTCGGTGAAATCCTTGTTTTGTGTATCAGCAATTGCGGCTTGAGCACCAAGAAATTTCTCTGAAGATTCTTGGTTGTCTTGAACATTTAAAACAACGAGCTCTTACTCATTTTCTCTTCTTGGCCTTATGCGTTGCTTCGCATTTGATTTTTGCCTCCTTGGTGTACTTGGTTTTCTTGATTTCGTAGACTTGTCTTGTTGCGATTCTTGAAAGATCTCAGTTGATTTTTTGGAGTTGTTGTTCACTGCAAGATTATGCTATCTCACTGAGTTGATTGATTGAGTTTCTTGCTTATTTTTGTTCGCATAAGCCCTGCTACGAAAGTTGCATGGTTGTCTTGAGTACTTTGAAGCCTTGGATTGGAATTCGTGTATGCTTGATTCAGTTTCTGGATAGTTTCATTTATCTTATTGAAATCTCTTTTCTTTCTTTGATAAGTTGAAAAGCTCAAAAAAAAAATTGTGTTTCCCGTTGATTTTTTCTTTTACCTTTGTTTACGGTTCCTTTTTCATCTTTTGAAGCTTTTTTGTCAAGTTTCTAGTCTTCAGTTTGTGGCTTGATTTGGAAGGAAGTCTGTCTTTGATTTTCCTCTTTTATATCAAGTGATTTTTGACGTTTTTGCACACAGGAGTTCTGATTTGGAACTAGCCTTGTTGATTGTCAAAAAGTGGTTGAATTTTTGGTTTCCCTAGAGACTTCCCTTTTGCTTCTTTAGAACTAGCATCTTAGAATTTGCATTGCATTGGTAGTTTGTATTTAAGTGCATTCAAGCATTTTTGTAGTCTTTTTCATAAATTTATGAGTTGTGAGTGACTAAAAAGAAAACAAACAAACAAAAATTGTTAGTTTTGTAGAACCTGAGTATAAATCACTCTTCATCGAAAGGAAATCATTGCATTTGCATGTAGTTTGGTTTTCATTGGTTTCTTCTGTGTCTTACAAACACCATCAGTTTCACTTCCGTGCACCTCTGACTTAAATAACAACCCATATAAAATAAGCGATATAATTAAAAACAACTAGTAGTTTTTGTATTATTGTCATTAATCATACACCAACTAGCTAGGTTGTAGGGCCTTGGATTAGGTGAGTGGAGAGTTAACTCTCCAAGGCCGCTCCAACTGTTAAACATAGAAGTTTATTAATGAGCGAAATCCAACACCATTAAGTGGACCAGGAAATCTCTCCTCTAGAGAGTCAAGCGCGAGGGATAGTGCAGGCATAGAATAGAGATGCCCCCTCTCCTATCTGCTGAATCTTGACCTAATATCGTTCCACCTAGTTGCCGATACGGATTGGTGCCCATAGTTGCCTATCCTAGGGATCACACAGGTGACTGAGGGGGGGAATACCCATGGTACTTGAGGCAGACGTTGCATCACTTTCATCAGTACTTTTGGAGGGTGCCCTTGCGAAGCTTGGGTACTTGCACCGGAAAAGGCTGTTGTTAGGAGGTCAGCGTAACTGTTTCTATTACCTTCGCTAGTGGATCTGGGTCGTAATTACCCCAGACTACTTTCGAAAGGTCCTCTTATTTCGCTTTCTCGTATTTTGGTGTCTGGTCCTCATCATCCGAAGCAGAAATACTTGAGAGTCGCTTGTTTGGCTGGATCTTAGGAAATTTTTAGAGAGTGTTCTTTGCTCCTCGATTGCTTAGCTTCACATATTTTTTGAGTCTAATATAAATCTCTTAAAGTGGCTGACCGATTGCCTCGACGATCGAGGAGGCTTTGTGGGTTGTCTCCCGCGAGTGTTGAGCCTTCTTCAAGAAGGCGTAGGAGTAATTTGGAGGGTGAGTTTCACCCGGTGGTTTTAGGCGCGGCGGAGAGAGATCCTTCGTCGGGGCTTGTTGTTTCTGTGGGTGGTTCTGGTGTTGCTGTCAATTCAAAGAGGATGCATCACTCATTTCGAGAGTCTTATTTCCTGCAGAAGAAGTGGAAGTAGAAGAAGTTCCTTAGCCTTCTGAGTCTCTTCCATCTCCTCTTCCTATTGATCATCCTTTCATCATTCAATACATCGGACCCGAGTTTCAGAGAACCGCAAGTCCTTATCCTTCGTATTGGCACCTTTCGATGGCTAGGACTGGGAACACAGCTTCGACTGTGAGTGTTGCAAGTGTTCAGACCACTCTTTCAATAGAAGGAGGGGGCACTATTGTTGTATCTACGATCACTTCTAGTACTGTTGTGTTTGGCTCTGGTCACACCCAGGCACATGCTTCACAATCTGGTCCCTTCTCTTTTGGGATGCCCACTAGTGGGATTCCTTCTTTCTCCTTTTCTGCTGCATCAACTACATCTGCACCCAAGTCTTTTATGGCTAGTGGATCAGATTCTTTTCAAGGGTTCCCCTTTGGGAGTGGGCATATACCTCATTCGACCCCTTCCTTAGGATCTTTACCTTTTGCTTCTCAGACCCAAGGTTTCAATCCAGGGTCTAGAGGTCAAAGTTTTAATACCTTTATAGGTTGGAACCCTATTTTTACGGCGATGGGAGCAGGGAATCAGTTTCTCGCTGGTCAGCAAGGGAATGCTGCTTTCCTTTCATCGAGTACTTCACAGGATTTTTCCCCATTTGCAAATTCTTGGAACTCTTATTGAGGGGTTTCCTCTCCCTTCACTACTTCAGAAGGGGGAAACGATCCTGTTTACAGTAACTCTATGTTTGGGGGGGGGGTTCCTTCTCCGAATGTTGGGTCACAAGGATTTTCCGATGGCCCAACATTCTCTACGAACAACTTTTGGCAACCTGGTGCCTCAACAAATCCAAGGTATTCTTTTCAGAACTTTGGGAATCCTTTTTTTGGAGGATGGAATTCCCAGGCTCCTCCTCGGTTACCATTTCTGGCAACGTCAAACTTTCTAGATTTGTCGAAATTGACTAACAATCCGATTCGATATAGTCTTGGATGGCCTTCGGTCCCCACCAAACTCCCCTCAGACATTCCAAAGTTTGAAGGGAAAAATGGGGAGGATCCGGCGAATCACATCACCACTTTCCATTTATGGTGCTCATCCAACTCCCTGATTGACAATTCGATTAGGTTGAGGTTATTTCAACGCACCTTAACTGGAAATGCTTCCAAGTGGTATATTGAGTTAACTAGGGGACGTTTTGCCACTTTTGGAGATTTGGCTACTATGTTCTTAAACCACTTTCAGTTCCCTGTTCGTTATGATGTCGGGACTGACCTACTGGCTAATTTTCAGTGGGATAAGACAACTCACATTTCTGATCATATTCATGAATGGCGCAAAAGGAAGAGGCTCATTAAAGCCCATATTCCGAATGAATTCCTTCTGGAATGGTTTTTGAAGTCTTTGTAGCCAGATATTTTTAAAGATGTATCGATGTCAGGGGTATTTTCTAAAGAGCAGGCCATTTTTAGGGCTCAGCAATTGGAATTGATTTATTCTCAGTCTGGGGTCCTCAATAAAATACTATCGGATGCTCCTCACTCCAAATCAGACTTGTCCAAAACTAAACCCGGTCCTCATGGTGATGGGCTTATTGGGTCGATCGATAACGATGCAGCTAACCTGTTTAGTCAATTGCAGTAGTTGTCTATTCAATATGCTTCTTCTGGTCAGGTTGTGCCTTCAGTGTCTACCCCTTCTCAGTCCTTGGCAATTAATGCCGTCCAGAATTCTAACCCCAAAGGAAATCAACAATCTAATGGGAAGAAGAAAGGACGGAATAACAAAAAGAAAGGCAAGGATGGGCAGGGGAATGTAAACAAAACCAACGACAATGTTGGAGAAGGTCAAAAGGACAATAAGAGGAAAGTAAAGTTTCCATGCAAATTATGCACTAGAGACCATCTTACGCACCTTTGCCCTAAAATTCAGGATGCGCAGCTCTTGTTAGCTCAACAGGGTTCTTCTAGTTCCCATGCTATACTAACAAACCTTTTTCCCCAAGGGCAGCAATTGATTGCTGGCGCGAATCAAAATACTGGGGCTCCCTCTGGGGGCATCCAGGAAGGGGAAATTCTAGAAAACATATATATGATGAGTGCTCATGCAGATATTGCTATGAGATCTCGTGATTATGGCGAAGCCAAGTCTTCGAAAGCTAAGGGTACTCCTGATAGTGTTGAACCACTTCATATTACAAAGCCTACTGTTGAGCCTATTCCTTGGATGCCAAAGGCATCTTCAAAATGCACGACGATTAATCCAAATGACAAGGTTGCTCAGAACTACTCCATTATAGAAGATCTAGCCCAAAGTCCTTGTGCTATGTCTGCATTAGAGGTGCTCCAGTCTTGTCCTGCTCAGCGAAGTGCTTTGCTCGCCGCTATTGGGGCTGTAGATCCAAAAAACTGTTTTATGATTACCTTTGATATGTCTAATTTTAAAAAGAGACTCGCTTATCATATGGCTTTCCATATTATATCGAGTTATCGAAAATGTAATATCTTTCGAACGGTCATTGATGAAGGTGCTTCCACGTGTGTAATGTCTCTTGCATGCTGGTAGGCTATTGGATCTCCCGCAGCTATTCCTTCAGCTACTCTTCTGACTGCGTTTGACGGTTATTCTCACAGGCCGTATGGTATTGTTCCGGCTTTTCCCATCTGTGTTGGGGGAAAAACGGTTGATATTGAAGTTGAGATAGTTGATGCAAGCTTTGACTAATTCCTTCTATTGGGGCGCAACTGGATATATGACATGGATGCCATTACATCCTCTTTATTTCGTATTGTTTGTTTCCCTCACGAAGGGATAATCGTGACAGTTGACCAACTGGATTGTTCTCTTATAGATAAAAATGCATCTTATGACTCAATTGTTCCTTTACTGGATAATGCCAAGGCACCTATTGAGAATTTGGGGGTTGGAATGTATTCTTCTTTGATGGGTACTTTTTATCTTCCACCTCCATCGGTTCATATTAATGCAATTTCATCCTCCAGGGCTCCCATTCGAAGAGAGTTATTCAGAACTCATTATTTTTCGGACCCTTGGACCTTACCTTCTCCTACCTCCACATTAGCAGAAGGTCAAGTGGGTGGAATGGCATTTCCAATGTCTGCAGTTGAGATTGCTTATAAATCTATTGTTGACTCTGCAGAATCCATCCTAGTTTCTCTTTCACCGGAGGAATTAGATGTCGATGTGGCTTCGGCTTGGATTCTTAGTTCATCTTCAGCCCAGGATTGTCTTGATACCACTCTTCCATCTGAAGAGGCCATCCTAGAGGCAATGACTAGTGTAGAGAGACCATGGGATTTTTTTTATCATCGGTCTTACTTTATACCATATTTGAGCGAAGTTGAATCTAGTTTTCCTAGCCCTTAGTCTTCTGGTTCTGTTCACCCAGTCCTAAATCCTTTAGCACCAGCACAGGTTTTTGCTGAAGGGAACATGGTTGTGATTTCACCTACTATCCCAGTGAACATTTCCATAAATCCCAACGTTATCGAGAACATTTTCATCGGAGCTAAATGTTCCCCTGAAGAGGTTCAAATTTATACCGATATCTTTCGAGAGTTTAGGGATGTGTTCACTTGGTCTTATGAGGAAATGCAGGGTATAGATCCATCTATTGTCCAACATGAGATCAAGGTGTATGAAAACGCTAAGCCTGTTAGGAAAAAGCTTCGTCCGGTCAACCCTAGGAAGGCAGCAGCTATCAAAGCTGAGGTGGAGAAGTTGCTTAAGGCAGGGTTCATTTTTACTATTCCTTTGACATAATGGGTTTCAAATTCAGTTCCTGTGGACAAGAAACAAGGGACAATTTGAGTTTGTATTGATTTCAGTGACCTAAATAAAACATGTCCTAAAGATAACTACCCCACACCATTTATAGATTAGATTATCGATGAATGTGCGAGAAATGAGATTTTCTCCTTCATGGACGGTTTCTTCGGATATAATCAAATTACTATCCGTCTTGAAGATCAGAATAAGACTACGTTTATTTGTCCCTGGGGTACCTTTTCTTACAAGAAAATGCCTTTTGGCCTTAAAAATGCTGGAGCTACTTTTTAGCGAGCTTTGTCCTATGCCTTCCACGACATCAAGCATATCATCGAGGCATATTTGGATGATTTATATGCTTGTTATCGTAAGAGAATTGATCATCCTTCTCACCTCTGTCAAGTATTTGAACGATGTCGGTATTACAAAATTCAGTTGAATCCAAACAAGTGTGTTTTCGCAGTCACATCGAGTCAGTTGTTGGGATTTATTGTGTCTATGGAAGGGATTCGGGTAGATCCCTTCAAGGTTGAGGCAATACTTCAGTTGCCTCCCCCGTCTTTAATTTTTCAACTTCAAAGTCTACAAGGAAAAGGTAATTTTCTGTGGAGATTTATCGTAAATTATGCCGAGATTATTAAAGGGTTTATGTGATTATAAAAGAAAGGTGTTTCATTCTTTTGGGATAACTTTTATCAGCGCTCATTCAATGCTTTGAAAAAAGCATTGACCTCTACATCTCTACTGAGTCCACCTGATTATAGCAGAGATTTCCTTTTGTATCTTGCGGCAGCAGAATCTACCATTGGTATGGTTCTGGTTCAGGAAGACGATGCTCTTTCAGAGCATGTTATTTACTACCTTAGTCGAGGCCTGGTAGGACCTGAATTCCAATACTCTTTGATAGAAAAGCTTGCTTTGGCAGCGGCTCAGACATTATATTCTTCTTTGAAAAACCTATGTTTTGGCAGCAGTCAATCCATTTCAATTTGTTCTCAGTAGGCGAGTGATTGGGGGCAAATAAAATCGATGGATTGTGATTTTGCAGGAATTTGATCTTGAGTTTATGTCTACCAAATCCAAGAAATCATTGGTTTCTGCGGAATTAATTTCTGAGTTGCCCTGTGGAGAAGAGACGGTTTGTGATGAATCCTTCCCAGATGAGCATATTTTTCTCATTTCTTCACAGGATCCCTGGTATGGGGATCTCATTGTATATCTCCAGACTACGAATCTTCCCTCAACTTTTTCAAAACATGAGCGCAATAAGTTACGTCACTTGGCTAAGAGTTACTTAATCATTGGTGACACTTTATATCATCGAGGGGTTGATTCAATCCTTAGATGATGCTTAACTCTCAAATAAGCTGAGGTTGTGCTGAATGATTGCCACAGTGGAGCTTGTGGTGGTCATTTATCTGGGCTTACTACAACTCAAAAAATTCTGCGTGCAAGATATTTTTGGCCTTCGATTTTCAAAGATTGTATGGAAGCAGTCAAAAGGTGTCATCTGTGTCAGGTTTATACTCGAAATATGCGCGCTCATCCAACTCCGCTCTTTCCTGTCATCGCTATCGGCCCCTTTACAAAGTGTGGTATTGATTATACTACTTGTAACCCGTTGTCGGCTAAAGGTCACAAGTACATTATTGTAGTTGTAGACTACTTTACGAAGTGGGTCGAGTCTATGCCTACTTTTGGGAACGATGGTGAGACAACAACTCTTTTTCTCTTCAATCAAGTCATTTCTCACTTTGGTATTCCCAAAGAGATTGTCACTAATCATGGCAGTCATTTTCAGAACAGCATGATGGCTGAGTTGGCTCTGAAATTAGGTTTTCGGTAGGAGCACTCATATCCATATTATCCTCAAGCCAATGGGCAGGTGGAAGCCGTAAACAAATACTTGAAGACCATTCTTCAATGGACAATTGATAAAGCTTGATCCAATTGGCACATTATGTTGTATCCTATGCTTTGGGCATACCGGATGTCAGTCAAAACTGCAACTGGTTTTACTCTGTTTCAACTAGCTTATGGGTTAGAATATATCTTTCCCATTGAATGTGAGATTCCTTCTCTTAAGTTAGCTGTAGAGATTCTTCCTGAAACCTCCAGTCTTGAAGAACGTCTCCTTCACCTTGAACATCTCGATGAGCAGCGTAGGGATGCTACCACGATGAAGCACATAAGAAATGGATTAAGGTTCAGTACGATAAAGTGGTCAAACCTAGGGTTTTCTCTGAAGGAGACCCTATCTTGGTTTATGCAAAAGAGAAGGATGCCCTAGGAGCAGGTAAGTTTAAATATATGTGGTATGGCCCCTTCATCGTTAAAAAATTCCTCAAAAAAGGAGCTTATGTCTTGGTTGATTTTGATGGGAATGAGTTGGCGGAGCCCAGAAATGGGCTCTATTTGAAAAATTACTATGCCTAGGCTTTGGCCTAGCATCTTTCTTTTGTATATATTTATTGTTTTTGTACATATCTAAGTTTTTGGTTTTTGATGTGATTATGATGCATTTGATCTGCTTTGGCAGGTTGTGTTGGATGTCATGAGTCATTTTGGTTTCACTGATGGTGCTAGTAGACATACCCGGAACTTGACTTCCACGGCTTGGGTACTTCATTATCCATCATGTCAGTTGTTGGTTTCAAGAGGTGTCTGCATTGGTCCTGCTTCGGACAACGTAGCAGAATACATTACAGTGGTTTATCTACTCTCGGAAGCAATATCTTTGGGTTTTGATTCGTTAGTAGTTTTCTTGGACTCCCAACTGGTGATTTCATAGTTGAACAACACATATCGGGTTCGAGACCCATTTTTGCACCGATTGTTTTTGAGGGTTTGTTTGTTACAGAGATCATTTCAATTCATAACATTCATTCATATTCCTCGAGCTGATAATTGGATGGCAGACTTATTGGCTAATCAAGCAATTTATTGGAATATTCAACATTCAACATTTTAATCAATATATCAAATACATCATCTATTTTTTATACATTTAAGTCATCGCATCACATAAATCGTTGTATATATATATCATCAGAGTGTTCAAAAATATACAAAATTTGGACCCATCTGTCCTACAAAATTTGGGCTTAAGCCCTATCATGTTCAGTATCAAAAATATATTACAGTCATCCGGTAAAATCTATATATCTAATCCTGTGATCCCTGCCCAACGTTCGTGTTCCTATAAAACATGATAGCAGTTGCTACACAACAGAATAACCACACCAAGTCTTGTGGTACTCCCACTACCTGTCTTTGAATAGCCTCTGGTAAGTCCTCTACTGCAGACATAGGCACTTGGCGAGTCAAACTTTCCAAGTTCCTCTGAACAACGTGGAGGGTCCTACCCTGGTCTTCAGCATCCGCCTCACCTCTGCGGTGCTTATGTCTTGGGTATCCTTCAGGTCTGACTGGTCCCATATTTGCATCATGATCATCATAATCTTGTAAGTCATTTGAGTCCAATCAAAAACATTTTTTCATTTTCATATTTTGAAAAAACCGAAAAAAAATCATACTATCAAAAATAAAAAATAGCAATCTTACCGATTGCACCCCATGATGCATCAGGTGGAAGGACTAGATCTAGATCACCGCGAAAATCCATCCCAACATAGGGATAATCCTCCAGAGTGATAAATTGTTCCTCCCACCATTGGAAGAACTCGTCATCCCATGTGGTCTAGGGAACCTCACTCCCCCCCAATCTCTTCATCAGGTTAGCCCACCGGGCTATTCTTGGATCTCTGGGGCTGTTGATGGTAGAGATCAATTTGGGTCGAAGCCCTGGAATACTCTCAAATAATAATGTTAGTAAGATGGTTCCATATCCAAAATTTTTAGTTTTAACCTTCCAGATCGAAGTCAACTGTCTCTTCATGTTGCTCAGCAAAGCTATGCACCAATCAAAGACGTGAATCAAGCATTCTACCGCAATACTCATCTGAGTCCTGGATGCCTGATGTAGGGAAGCAAATCCTACTACCCTGCCGATGGTAAAAAGGATAATTTTCTTGTATAATTATTTCAAATCTTTGATTGCAATTTGAGACCCTACTTTTTGAGACCCCTCTATGCAATAGACTTGGATGTAGTCTTCCACAGTAAAGGCTTTCTGTGAAAATCTACTAGATCTCCTCTCCGTGAGAGTTCGGTGATGAAGTATATGTCTTCCACCTCTATGTGTATAGGCATTTGATCTATCATGAAGCAGTCTTCCTCCGGTTCCCAATGATCTACCAACATTTGGAGCAACCGAACATTACTTTTCATATTTGGCATTTTGAAGAATTTACGCAATCCGCAATTTCGAAGGATATCGAGCGAATTTTGATTCTCCATGTTAAGTCCCTATATTAATGGTATAGTCCCTTATTATGTTAGTGTAGCCCCCATTATTTTTATTGTTGTACCCCTATAACCCCCATATTGTTATTATTGTGCCCTTACATTATTATTGTTAGGTCGGCTAGGGTTACATTGTGGCCCCACTAGGATTACATTGTGGCCCCATGGACTCCTATATATAGAAAGGAGGTTTTGTCAGTTGTATCATCCAGGAATTGTTCATTCATGTAATGTATTGGAGGTTGCCCCCGTCGAAGTGGCTTATTTCTAAGGCGTTGCTATCTCTTTTCTTCTATTTTTGGAGCTGGTTTCACAACATTTGGTATCAGAGCTTTGGATTCTAGGGTTTCTCTACTCCAAAGAGGTCATCATGGAATTTACGCTATAACTTTTTTTCTACGAAGGCTCTGAAGCTGCAATTTTTAGAGTGCGAAGCCGAAATTGTTAAGTCCCTATATTAATAGTGTAATCCCTTATTATGTTGGTGTATCTCCCCTTATTGTTATTTTTGTACCCATGTAACCCCCATATTTTTATTATTGTGCCCTCACATTATTATTGTTAGGTCGGCTAGGATTACATTGTGGCCCCACTAGGATTACAATGTGACCCCATGGACTCCTATATATAGAAAAGAGGTTTTGTCATTTGTATCATCCAAGAATTTTTCATTCATGTAATGTATTGGAGGTTTCCCCCTTGAAGTGGCTTATTTCTAAGGCTTTGATATCTCTTTTCTTCTATTTTTGGAGCTGGTTTCACAACATTTGGTATCAGAGCTTTGGATTCTTGAGTTTCGCTACTCCAAACAGATCATCGTGGAATTTTCGGTATAATTTTTTTTCCACAAAGGTTCAGAAGATGAATTTTTAGAGTGCGAAGCCAAAATCCTGAGGAACATCGTCGCAAAATTTCAGATCTTGGTTCGCAATATTTTTGGAGATATGGTTTGTGGAAGTTAGGTATTTTGTAGGCTCCCGAATTTCATCTCAAAGAGGTGATCGTGGGAAAATATTCATAATTCTCTCTCTGAGCATCGGATTGGAATTCCGTAAAAATTAGCTGCAAGTACACAGACTGTAGTTTCCTGTCAATAAATTTCAGAGTCGAAGGAGGAAATAGTGACACATGGCAAGTCATACAAGTTCGCTCTACTGAACCAATCCATAATTAGGTCATCGTAGGATATTGGGCACAAATTTGTCTTAAAGAATCCAAATTAGGTCAGACCTATGGCATTCTAAAGAGAATTCAGAGGACTACCTCAATGCCAAATTTTATATATTGAATATCTGAAATCACAAAGGTAATTCAGTTTCAATATCAAGCTCCTAAAAATCAAGAAAAATGTGTGTATTTGGTTTTTAAAATTGCATAACGTTTGTTTGAAAAAGCAGTTTGAAGTGATTCCAAGGGAATATTTTAGAATTTTTATCAGTATTGGGTTCTATAATGCCTCCAAAAAATAATTCCATACCCATTAAGCCCTCAAAAATATATACTATGACGCATGAAGAGGAAGAATTGCAGTATGAGATATCAAAATTACGGTACCAAGTGCAACAAATTTCGATCTTACGAAGAGCAACCGAAGATGAAATAGATGGTTTAAAAGCATAAATGAAGGCTCAGTTGGATGGTTTGAAGGATCAAATAATAGCTAATATGGATGATAAATTAGTGGAAGATCACATCGAGCATCAACAACAAGTTCTCCAACTCTCAAAGGATAACCTAACTTTGGTGCAGAATCTACTGAAATGACGGGAAGATCAACATCACATCGAAAGAATTTCTAAAGCAGTCACAGAAACAAGAACTCGACAAGTACAATCAATTTCAGAGTATCTCAAAAAGTGGAAGAAATTTCTTGTAGAAGATTCCACATGGGAGGATGAGAATTTTCTACAGAAGCATCAAGAAATAATCAAGTGTTGAGGACAACACTTGTTTGAAGGAGAGGGGCATGTTAAGTCCCAATATTAATAGTGTAGTCCCTTATTATGTTAGTGTAGCCCCTTTTATTTTTATTTTTGTACCCCTATAACCCCCATATTGTTATTATTGTGCCCTTACATTATTATTGTTAGGTCGGCTAGGGTTACATTGTGGCCCCATGGACTCTTATATATAGAAAGGAGGTTTTTTCATTTGTATCATCCAAGAATTGTTCATTCATGTAATGTATTGGAGGTTGCCCCCTCGAAGTGGATTATTTTTAAGGCATTGATATCTCTTTTCTTCTATTTTTGGAGATGGTTTCATTATCAATGGTACTATGCTCACGCTCCCTCCAACTTATGGACATCCTGCAAAAATTCATCAATTCATTCATTAGGTTCATCTTTTAAATTTCCAGTTTGCGCATACGTGACTTCCTTTACACACAGTCGCATATCATACGCAGGTTCGTCCAAACAAACTTGCATATGCGCAGAGGGTTTCATCAAAATAAATGTTTCCTACAGTCAAATTTCTAAACTTTTCTCTTAAAATGGAACGAAATTGATGGAAAAGACAAATTAAGAGCCTACCTGACTGTTTTGGTGTGATTTGATGGTTGATTGCTCCTGTTTTGAGAAGGGGAATTTTTTCTCCAAAAGTTGCTCCTCCACTTCTGCAATGTGAAAATGATCCAAATATGAGGTAAATGGTCTATTTATACCCAGAATTTGAAAATTTTTTGCCAAATTTATTTATGCGTATTTTTCAAATCTGTCTCAAGTTGTATAACTATGTTTCTTGTAATTTTTGGGAAAGGTATTCTTTCAGGGACATTTTACTGGAGTTGAGATTTTTTTCGGTTTCTTCGGATCCATGGCCGCTGACCTATCATGGCGGGTATATGATTATAAACTGGCATATAGGTTAGGGAATCCACTTTATGTTTCATTATGCATTCTAGCCTCCATTCTGATCACTTGCCATAGGGTCGATCCCATCTCGTCATGAGTATTTAACACATTTCACTCGCTAATTTTTTAATAATGACTTGGTGGTAGAGCCTTCCTTTACATGGGCTTCCTAGTTAGTTCCTCGCTAGCATTTGTCGCCCATGCTGCAATATATGTAGGCTCGGGAGTCCTCTTTAGTTCCACCATGACATATACGTTGAAGCTACATTCTTCTTATTCTTCGCTACCATTTTTCTAGCCATTACCCTAGAGGCTCCCTTTTGTTGGTTGCCAAGTTGTATTTCTGCATTACATATTGACCACTTGTTGATCTTGGCCTTTATCCGGCTTCATTTGGACTCAATTTTTAAGCCATATTTTGACCTTGACTTTCTATACAATTTAACCATGCAATCACTTAGCTACCGCGACTTGACACCTTGCTACCCATGGATGGAACACTCCTTTGAGTATCACTTACCAGTTTCCACCTCCTTGCATTGTACATAGGATTGTTCCTATCCCCGGAACTAGTGAATCTATTTTATGATACTCGTTCTATCCATTGTACTATAGCATTATTTTATTATTTTTCAAGCTTTGAATATGAAAAAGACAAAAAAATTAAATATGTGAAAAAGAGTGGGAACGAGATATTACTTCATATTTTGATAGCAGCTACAGTGTCAGTTTTGTTTTCCTTGAAAAAAGCACAAATAACTATGTCTCTCCTTCATTTGGGATGGTTTTAGTTTTGACTTAGGAGAAGCCATAACCTTGTTACATGTGTTAGTACTCCCCCGGTTGGTTATCTCTTCCAATCATATGGAGGGTTTGTTCGTGCCTCCTACATGACAAAATTATAAAAAGTTATCATCTACTGCCATAGTCAATATGAATCATGCTTTTGTTCAAGGGAAGTTAAACTAATTCAGTCAATCTGCCGTGTCTCTTGACTCATTTTTCAGTCGGCCTTCTTGGTCTTGTCAGTGTCTTGTTTTATCACATCAGATATTTGGTCCTATGCTCGTGCTGGTTTGAGAAGGTCTCCATTAACTTCTTGCTGGCGGGTTTGTCTCTTATCGACTACGACATATTTCTCTGAGAGAAAACCTAGAGTTGCACCCTTGCCCTATTTTCATCATTGATAGGTGACCTTGTGCTCAACATTTTATCATCATCATGGGTCTTTGACTGAGTGGTTTCCTTTGTGTTTGACATCAGCTTACATTATCACACATGGGATTCGTGTAGTACCTTGATTTCCATTTGACCCTATCAGTGGATATCTCGCCTCTTTGTCAAATTTCATTATTGGTTGGTTTAGAGGGTTTTTTCCGTGTGCTAGCTTCATCTTGTGCATGCCGGAGACATACTTCAGGTTGGTTACTTCACTCTAATTCAGCTGATTCCTTCCAAATTTTGGCCTGCGGGTTACACTCGCGCTAGACTGATGTGGGATGCCTTAATGCCTTCCTTCCAGCAGATATTTTCCCATCGACTCCGACTCATTACTCTAGGACTAAGATCTAGAGTCCTTTTGTTAGTACCTTAGGGTTTGCAGTAATCAGTGGCAGATTCTTCGCCATCGACAGTGAGGATACATCATTGCCTCCTATTTGGTGGATTCTTTCAAGTGTTCGAATTCAACTCATTTATTCGCACTTGTTGGGTAGTACTGGGGCACCTTGATGCTCATTATCATTATCAGTGGGTTGTCTCGCGTTTGTTAATGGTATACATTAATGACCGGTAATCAAACGATTTCTCACATGGTCAACTTCAATTAATTTATTCCCATTGTGTAGAATTATGTCATAGTGATTGGTGAAGACCTCGGGTTTGTATCAGCATGATTCGATTCACTTTGACAACTTCTTCAGTTTTCTGCCAGTGATGTCGTACACCCTTATATGTTTTAGTTTCATCATAGCAACATCTTATACGTTGGATCTCGAGTTACGTGTTGTACCATTTGTTCCACCACTTATGATTTGGTACTTGGAGATTTAGTTGTGACTTTTATGATCAGATATCTATTGCAGCATCATTGATCATTCTTCTATATGTGATACTTGGACCTGATTTTGACTTGTACATCCAGGTAGTGATCAGTGATCAGATGATTCATTATGTACTTTAAATTTTGTCAGCTATACTTGTATACATTTTGGATCCGCTCTATATTCCATATGCGGACATGTATTTTTATTTTCCATGAGCATGGGTATGCCTGACTTTGACATGAGCTATCTCTCTGATTTCTCTCACTGGTTTTTTTGGCAGGCTGAAGTCTGGTGAAGTCCGCTCTAGTCCTTGCAAGGTTCTTTCTACGCACATAATACATTTCGGCCATCATGTACCCCTTCTGACATCATATATTAGGGGGCATCTATTATAGTGTTATTTCTCACCTTCATATACTTGATGATTTACACTTTGGCCTTGGGCACCCTTTCCCCCAGACTTGAATATTTTTCTCAAAAACAGTATCTTAAAACCCATACGCGATTCTGCCCAGACTTTTCCACTTATATACGTGAGTCCATTCGTAGATATTCGCATATACCTTTTTAATTATTAAAAAATATGTAAAATCCCTATATTTGAGGCGGGTTTGATGGTTATTCTAGTAATTCATCCACCCCGCCCCGTGGCCCAACTACTCCTAACTGCAAAAACTAATTTGAGGGAGTATAAAAGCCCCTCAAAGGTATGGCCTAAGGGAGAGAGAAAAGATATATATATTATACTCTGTTGGGGCCCTATTCAAGTCTGATGTTCTCGTGCCTCCTGCACTTCCTAGGTATATTAAAGAAACCCTTGTTTCCTTGAGATGTTCATCACCCTATATGACATCTATTGTGCACACATCTTGGAATAATTCTTGCAAGGCTAGGGCTGGATGGATCCAGAGGACGATATGCTCGAAGGTCGTGGCAGGATTCAGGTGATCTCTCCACGTTTTGATTATTGTACGTGTCATTCATAATAAGAAGAGCCATCTTGTTCCTGAGATGTATGTGTTAATGATGCTTAATATGTGTAATAATTGTCAATTGAACATTTCATATTGTTTTCATGATATTATACATGGCTTTCACTAACATCTAGGAACTATATATGTTGTACAACTAGGTTTTTTTGTTCTTTCTTTGTGGATTTACAGGTTTCGGAGCACAAAGTGTTGCAGGGGGTTTGCACCCCGCGGGATCTACATCAACCAAGGGACTTTCGGGTAAGTTCTGCAACCAGTAGTATCTATTTTTCAGTGTGGAAGTTGGTTAAAGTGAGTCCTTCTTAAATGGCATGCCCCTGATCTGTGAAGGTTGTCAACCCAATACCTTTAGGGTATTAATTCCCGAAACAATAAGAAATAATTGTTCTTATAGATTGAATATGAAAGGGGGAAAACTTACTCTCAGGCCAGCCAAAGTGCTTCCATTGGCTTTATAAAACTCTGTACTGAGGCTGGAAACAATTTCTCTGTTGAATCCAAAAACTTGTACAAGAAACTGCAACAACATTAACCAAATCCATGACACAAATTCCAAGGGAAAAGAAAACAAATTGAATTCTAATAGAGGAAGGGAAGTTTAATTTGTATCTAAAACTTAATTTACAGCATACCATCAATATTCTTTCCACAGGCTGTGGAAATTCCCGTACGGGAAGGATACAGAGTATCATCCAAATATGTGACAAAAAATACAGAGTGTCTAATCAAATTTGGAATTGCTGGCAAAATTCTCATGAAAAATCCAATTAAAGATATGCGAAAACTTTAAAATTGAATCAGAATCCATGATTTCTTCTGAATTCACGCCACACATACCGAAGAGCAGACAATCGAATTGAGGCATTGAGTGTTCAATGATATTCATATAACAAAAATCGCAAATACAAAGATATTTATTTAACAAAACTCAAACAGAAAGGCAATGTATATTTGCTCTGAGACTCTGAAAATCACTCTGAATATGCAAAGAAGTTGTAGATATATAGAATTGGAGTCACAGGCATGTCCAGTCGGAGCCTAGGCAGTGAAATAACCAACGTGGAATCCTCCACCTACATTCACGTGTTCCAGTTGTTTGTTGTGTTTTTTTTCAAGATATTGTCCTCTATTTTCATTTAATCAACAAATGCGGTATGACAGAGAAAGAATGCAGTTAATTTTTTCTTATAAAAATTTTGCAGTAGAATGTGGAAGAAGAATAATTGGAATCGGGTCACCCGACAGAGGATTTGGTCTTCATTAGTGCAAGGAGAATTTGGAGCAGCGAATACATGGGTCTCTAGTCTTGTAGGAAGCTGAGTACTGAGCAGAAGCAGGGAGGTCATGGAGAAGACGAGCGGTTTTGGGTTGCTGAATTTGAATTCAAATTGATTAACATGGCCCGCTCACACACCACCCTCACTGCATTAACTAGCGAAGGAAACTGGCAATTCAGTCGAGTCACATCGTACATTTTGTCAGAAGTGTCCGGGGTTGGAGGATTGGTCGGTCGAAGCCGGAAGGTTTTACGACTGGTAATTCCTCCGCCTAGTTAGACTCTTCCCTTGATAAATAGTCAACTATACTGAGCTATCAAGACATCATGCATGATTGCATGGTAAGCGCCACTTGAAATTACAACATAATTTTTAAATTTTATGTTTTTTAATTAATTTTATTTATTTGAAAAATGTATTTAAAAAAGATAAAATTAGTTTTTTTAGGTTGATTTTTTATTCATATGCTATAAAAGATGTACATCCAGTAGAGAAAAAAGTAGGTGGTCTCACCCTGACCGGGTTTGTTGACCAATGTTTACAGCAAGTGATAAAAATACAAAAAGGAGGCTAAGGACATTGTCCATAAACAAGAGGGCCAAAGACACCAAAACACAGAAAATACATAAAAAAAACCTGATAGCATACTAGTCATCCGATGTTATGGAAGTTGGGTTATCCGAGGCAGTTCCTGGAGGAGGCGGAGGATGGAAGTTACACTGGACATGCCCTTCGAAGTGCGCTAGCCAAGTCTCCAACTTTTCCACTTTTTCTGCAAGGTGGTTTTGGCATCGCCATACCACCACCACTCACTCTCTAACATGGCAATAAAAGTGATGAATCCTGTCCAAGGTGGGCACCAACTTAGCATGCTCCTCCAACCCGATCCAACTAACTCCACCCGATCCAAGAGAGATTGAATTAGTTCCTGGAAATTCTCTAGACAACAATGTTGAATTACCTATGAGTTGGGATTTGCGCGCCTACCAAACCCCCAACTAGCCATTCCACCTCGTCGCACAACACCACGTCACTAAGGTTGTTGAGGCCTCCCACCTCCACCTCCACGGGAAGCCTACTTTCTGCCACCACGACCACCGCGCATTCCAATACCCAATAGCCGGGAGCGACCAGTAGTCTTGACACCCTGACACGTCCCGACTGCCACCATTGCCAAATATTCTGAAGTAGCCAACCTCGCCTGGTCCCTGCAACTTGTAGAGCCTTGTTTGGCAAGAGCGTAGGAGTGCCCACGGCACGAGGAAGGTCTCATATTGAAAAATCCATGAGAGCCAAATCCCCCAACAAAATTTAGAGTCTGACCCACTAAAACTTGCCCAAACCTCCACACCCAAAGTCCAGATCTCCCTTCACCCACAATTCTACACAGATGATCACATGCTACAACCTGGCTACCACCTCACCGCCAATTGAGCACCCCGGTGAGAACGCAAGCAACTTGAGAAGGAGAAGGCGGGAGAAACTCACCCCATACTGACACTCCCTAAGAAGCCTCACGCAGCACATACAAAAATGTCGACATTGAATACTCTAAAAGGGCTACTCCTCTATCTCCTCTGCACATAGAGAAACACCCACGAAACCACCAGGTGTGCTAATTTTTAGACCAAGCACAAGAAATGGAGAATCCCACGCATAGCCACTGCAACCCCAAACAACACAAAATTCTATACCACCCCTAGATGCCCCCAGTGGACCACGCCTTCCAAAATCCATCGAAGACAGAAATACCAAGTTCCCCCAATTACCAGCAGCCACACTATGCAAGTGCAATAAAACTCGGGATGTCTTTGGAGAAAAACGATAATGAATGCACACAGCCAAGAGTCAAAGGGGAAGGTCGAATGTCGCCACCCGACACTGAAATCCCACCACCAAATCTTGTTATTTCTTGTAGAATACCGACCAGTAGCCCCACACAAGAATGAAATGCAAACTCAAGTGTCGCCTTGTTGAGCTACCTCGCTTGTTAAACTTTCACCAGCCACATTCATCGATATAGGACAAGGGTTCACACGATCACAATTACAAATGCAATTACACTTCCCGTTACACCGGTTCAGATGAAAGGATCGGGAAGCCAGTCCTCTGCCGACACAGCAAATGTTAACTAGCATGGGACTCGGTTGCCACTTGCTCCGAGATTCTCACCCACATCGGGGAGATAAAACTAGTCATTAAATTAAAATTAAAATATAATTTTCAAAAAAATACTTTTATAATTATTAAATATGCAATTTAATATTTTTGTATTTCAAAACAATTATAAAATCCTACCAAAATTATTACAATAAAAATAGCTAATTAAAAACAAAACTAATTTAAGTTTAAAGTGATTATACTATACATTGCCATAAGAAATATTTATAAAAATGTATTATATTATGTATCAAATCTTTCGGTGAAAACCACTTTCGAGAAATTTGTGTCGACGCGTTTCAAATCAACCAGTGTGGTTCATCATCAGGACAGGCTAGTTCGAAACGCGTCGACACAAATTTCTCAAATGTGATTTTCACCAAAAGAGTTGATACATAATTTATGGATCACAGAAGCCAAATTCCTAATATGTATTATATTTTGATTAAATTTGATAAGCATTTAATTTTATCATCTTTAATAAAGACTAACACAAACTTAAAACATAAATTTCATAATCATTTTAGTGTTATTATAATTACGTAATTAAATATAATAAACATTTTAAATTTAAAATATTATTTTTAAAAAGTTTGAAATATACAGTAACATGACTTATTTGAGTCGTTATTATTGATAGAATGGCGTTTCGAGTGTGAAATTAAGAGTTACGATGTTTCTAAGAACATTTATTTATTTATTTTGGCAGGACTATATCTTCAACATGATTAATATATAATCTTGATAGGGGCAAGGAATTGAATGAGTGAAATTATATCAAGGAGCGCCTTAGCATAGCGTCAGATCACCGTTTATCCAAAACCCTATAGAAGGTTTTTAAGAACATTATTTTAGGACTTATGTTAATAGGGAACAAAGAATTGAATACAAAAAGTTTAATACAATTTTATATTCATGTTTTTTCACATGCTTATCTATACAATCTTTCTCAAATTTCTTTAATTTTATTAGATGTTTAGAATTTTATATTTTCTTAAAATTAATGTTTGGAACTTGATTCTCACATTTTCCAATTTAAAAATATATATATATATAAATAACTAAATATGAATTTATTTTATATTTTTAATATTAATTATAAAAATAGAATATGATAGAAAAATTTAAGAACAATAAATTTAAACTTCTGCAAAGTTCGAGTGCCTTAGGTGTTTAATAATATATTGAATCAATTTATTTTTTCAAAAGTGCATTTTAAACAACAAGAAATACTCCAAACTATATTACGGATTTAGCCCAAAAAATCGCTCTAGTACTCCTATATATATACACGGAAATTAACATGGAAATTTTTATTTTGTAAATAGATTTTGTTACAATATCATGGATACTATGGCTTATCAATACAACATGCCTAATACAACACTTGTTGATATGAAATTTCCTTTGATTAATTAATTTGAGATAAATTAATTAAAAAATCATAAATAACTTTGAGATAAATCTTAACCCTTAATATGTAAATACTATTATGAATATTTTGGCATATTCTCTGATAAGTTTAGTCTCTACCATCCCCCTAATAATCAATGATAATTATCTAATAATTACTGATAACTAAACTAAAATTTTATAAAACCTATTATAAATTAAACATCCATGTCTATCTATGTATATTAAATAAAAAATATATTTGCAAATTTATAGAACTCTCATATATATATATAACAATTACAAATCATTAAAACCAAATAGATAAATGACAATAAAATTAAATAAATATTTCTTAACATTTTTTTTATTAAAAAAAAATTATTATATATTTCATTCTTATCAAACTTCATATTTTATATATTTTTCACTTCATAAACTCTTAACTGCCCATCTACTAGTATACATGTGAAGATTAAGTTTCATTTAACAACCAATGCAAGTATTTATCAAAACGTTTTTCCTCACTTATGGACTCATAATTACTAATCCATTGGTATTTATGGGAAGGTTGTGTTTATTTTGTTGGAAAATATAACTAGGTTCGATCTTCATAATTGTCATTATAATTATATTAAAATGTATTTTGTAAAAATAAAAATAAAAAGAAAAGAAAATATTATCATTATTATTTTTACTAGTCAAATCGTGTTCTCATGTTCATATAGTTTATTGAGTCAAATATTTGTAATTGAGTCAAAGTCCTATTTGGACCTCAGTTAAGAAAAGGGGAAAAATATTTGTATCTTGTATCAAAAATTCAATTTGTCCTTCACAAGTCCAATCAATCCTCCTGGATGGACAAGTTGGCCTACCCAAGGGACGTGACTCTTCACATAGACAAACAACTATATATTGGCACTTGTTCTCCTCCATTTTTTAAAGCAAATTCTTTGAGTTTTGTTGCAATTTTGTTGAATTTTTTAGGCAAAATATGCGAGCTTCCTAAGGCAAGATATGTGATCTTCCTGTGGAAATATATGTGAGATTTATATGGCATATAATTTGAAAAGAATGTGAGTTATGTTATCACTAAGATGGAACCAGGTGGGTTGTTCAACTATAAACCTAGCACAACTATTTCAAACCAATTTGGACTGGAAGTTATCCCTTCCAATTAGAGAGGACTCTCTCAAAGAAAACAAATGAATTACTCAAGGTAAAACTTTTTATTTCAAATGGCTAAATCCTTTTGTGTTTTAATTGATTTTGCAGGTGGAAGAGTGTATGAAGGCTACCATTGGGCATGGATTCAGCTAAGGGACTTCAATTGCTAGAAAATGCATCCATGGAAACTGAGGCAAATGAGCTTAAAGATAACTTTTACATCAAAATCATAGTACATGAAGGAAATTGGAGCATAGAAATTATGAATTCCAATAATCATAATACTAAGATGTTGATAACAATATACATAATAGAAATAAATAAACGCATAAGCTCTAAAATAATCTCATGTTTTGAAAGACAACCATTGCAAATTGTATATTAGCTTGGTAGAGAAAAATTACATAATAGCCTTCTCATTACATTCATCCACCACTTCAAACTCAAAAAACCCCTCATTTATAGAGTGAAATCTCTTTTACAATGGTCTACCACCTGGGCTAGACTTCGATACTGACCTAGAGACCTAATTCAAATAGGATTACATCATATTGAGCATTAATAGGGATATTTTTGTTTTAATGGAGTTTGTAATAAAAAATGATTCTATGACCATTAGTAACTCCAACAAAACCTCTAACAACCCATGCTTGTCATCCCTATCGAACCAAACTTCCATGCTGAGGTGTTGGCCAACTGATACACTAGAGTTAAGATCTTATAAACCTGAGTTGATGATCAGTTGTCAAATTGATGAGTTGGCATCATGATGAACTATTAGCCATGTGGATTTAGACTATTGAGTTTCCCCCTTGAACAAGTGGTACAATAATATTCATGATCTTATTTGATGATCCATCCGCCTTTTCACTGTGTTGACTACTCAAAAACATCAAAAACACATAATGTTGGAAGAAAAACATAGTATAGGAACTTTCACAGTGCACTTTTGTAGCAACCTCCAAAATCCGGTTTATGCACAAACTTTGACCTTTCTGACTACTATAGGATCTTCCTTGGGACTAATGAGGTAAACACATGCTCTAAGCCATCCTTGTTATGAGATTTTTGCAGAAGTTTACCCTCAAAGAAACCTACAACACTTTCGTAGAAAAATATCGTCTTTATGCCTGGGCCTCTACGAAAGTACCTAGTTTACAGATATTTTTCACCTTATTATTTTTTTACCTCAAAAACACTACTAAAACATGTACATGCTTGGTATGATAGTATAAAAGAAAATATGATCCAAAAAAGTGTTGCCTTACCATGTTTCATGGAGTAACATCATCATCTTGCACAACCATCATAAGACCCCTTTTCTTCAATTCTTCTTGTACCATCTCCATCTGTGATTCCAAGTCTTTGACTTGAACTTGTAGCTTTCTTCTTTCTTCTTGTAGCCACCTATTCCTCCTGCAAAGATGCTTCATCATCCTATGTAGAGGCAATGTCCTATTTAGTATCTTCTTTGACTTATCTGCCATTTTTCTCAATCTCCTAAACAAATAAAAAGGTAGATCCAATGGTTGCTTACCTGTGAAGTGTAGCAGTAGTTTGAAGTGGTATTGATAAATCATATGGAATCTACCTTCACAGGTTAAATATTTCTGAATCACCTTTAATAACTTGGAAAATTTCTCCTTAAGGAATGTTCTAGGGATGCCTGAACTCATATTCATGCCTCTATGCTCCTCTTTCAAGAATTCATCACATTCTGCAACTTTAATTTCATTACCTTAAACCATGACTGTCCTGATCTTTGGATCTCAGTAGCTTGTGCAATTGTGTCAGGAGACACAACAAAGTTCAATATGCCTACTTTCGACCTTGTACCTGTAAAATTGACATCAAAATCCTTTGAAACCTATGCATGGTATCCATGTAATTTTTGGAAAAATCGAAGGCAACCCACACTAGAGAAGGTGGGGTCTTCCTCTAGTAGCCTCATGTCCATGGACTCATATCTAACAACATCTCCACCTTTATGCAATTTATTTTGCGATGCCATGTCTCCAAGATGTGTTGATCAACTCTTTCCTTGACACCTGCAAAATCTTTTTGAGACAACACACAAAACCTTTGACACAAGTAAAACCTAGCCTAAGACAACTGCTAGATAGAATCTACACCTCCATTGCACTGCCAAGAATATTGAAGCAGCTTACAAGGATGAGGATAAAGCGTTTTTGAAATAGGAAATTGAAATGAATAGGTGGGAAAGGAAAATGATGACCAAGCATATACGTGCGTATACATATGATGGAAAATAATGAAATGGAGAAATGATGAGCCAAAATGCTCTGACAAACAACTAATTTGACCCTTTATGACAATCTGTAGCCTTTTCCCCACCGTTAGTGAACAAAAACAAATTTCGTAGCGAATCTTGTGTTCGGGAGGGTGAATTTGCTACGGAAGCGTCAGGAACTTTCGTGGAAAAACCTGACCTTTTTACACTGATTTTGTTGTGGAAGTTAGTAAAAGTACCCAATTTACTGAAATAACCAGATTAACTTATGCATGAGATATTTTTGAGATTTTTCTTTGACATTGACACCTATCACATTAATCATGACCTTTAAAACCCCCCACACATGTGAATTGTTTTTTTAAATTATATATTCAAAAGACCTTATTCAACCCTAAGTGACTCAACCTAATTAACTTAAGACCAACCTAACGGTTATAATGGATAACAGTGGCTCCAATAGGGATGATGTGCCCCTATGGTGTAGTAAAGAACCAGCAGCTCCAGTGCCTTATTCATTGGACAGTTCCAAACCATTTGTCATATTCTTCAACCTGCATCCAACCCTTGACATGCTCTTGAAGCAAAAACATTGTACAAACCCAAACTTGCAACTACAACCTTCAAACTAAATGTTGAAAGAGATACTTTCCCAACAAGCTTATTTATGTACATACAAATCCTACTCTAACAGCTCAAAATCCACCTACTAAACTCAAGCAATATGAAACCTCTTGTATAACTAGTCAAAGAGCTGATCCAACACCTGGGCGTCTTTATTGTGCTTGAAAAAAAATTAGAAGTGGATCATTTGTTGGAAACTCAGAATGAAAATTGAATCTATAACCTGAAGTTATAAATGAAAGAAACTCCACCTTTACTGATGATTGAAATAGACTTACCAAAGGATCTTGATAATCATGAAAATGTCCTCTTTTGATGAAAGCAGAAAATCAGCAAAAGAATCCTTGAAAAAATTGGAAAGTATCATGTCATTATGATCCAAAGGATAATCTTCATTCATAACTGCAGGTTGTCTCTGTTTTATGCCTTCATTTTCAACATCATTCTTAAGACAGGACTCTGAATGTTCATGAAAATATTCAACAAGAGCAACCATATCATGTGCTACATGGATGTTTAAAAATGACCTTTCATGCATTACAACAAGAATTTCATGTATATCATCATGCACAAATAGAAATTTTTTATCATTTAAATCTATAGCAAGATATTTTGGGACAACAACTTGTAGATCAAAAAATTGTTGATTATTATATATTAGTGCTTCATCATGACAACCTTCAAGCATACTCAAGGAATCAACATCCTCCTCATGATGAAAAGAAACATGTTTCACATAAGCTTCTCCTTGCTCCTACCCATTTTCATGTTGCTCAACATTCAACTCTTTGTTCTCAATATGCTTGGAAAGTTTTTCATATGCTCGGGGATTATCATTAATTTCTTGGGTATAATCTCCTTGAAACAAAGGATCAAAAAATTAAAAAAGTGAAGAGCCCTGTAGCTGATAATATTTATGTTCCTTTTTATCATCTAAAGATTCGCAAGGCTGCTGAGAAGAGAATTCATAAAGTGTCTCTAACATATACTCATCCAAGCACTCGCCATTATCACCAAGATTTTTAAGATATGGAATAAAAACCTCAAAAAAATCACAACAGTCTTGTAAAAGTGATAAATAATAATTATTTTTCTCATAATGTTCGAAGAACGTGCTATAGAAATCTTTAAGAGAGAACAATCTTCCCAGTTGCAACCCTTCATACCATGTTCTAGCTTCATCCTCTAGGGTTGCCATAAACATTTTCATGAGACAATCCTCAGGAAACTCAACTCGAAACTTATGTCCATGCATATGGAATCTAACCAATTGTAGAGAAACATTATCTTTCTTTTCATCTTTAAATATAGGGAGATAAGTTAACCAATCAACTCTAGGCATAGGATTTGGAAAACTAGGGATATGAGACCGGTTCATAGGGTTATACCAGGCATTATTTCTTGCAGTAGAAATCCTCTTGGAACTTCTTAAAACTACTGATATTCAAGCAGTGGAGTCACCATGAAGCTATGAATTTCCAAATTCTTCAAGAATTGAGTCACCAATGTAGAAGTACAACCTCGAATATTTATGATCTCCTGCTACCTTCAAGAGCTTAGTTACTTTGATTGGAATCAATTACCCAAGATAATGTAGCTTCGAACTCCCTAGCAACGGTGCCAAAATGTTATCACTAAGCTGGAACCAGTTGGGTTGTTCAACTGTCAACCTAGCACAACTATTTCAAACCACTTTTGACTGGAAGTTAGCTTTTCCAATCTAAGAGGGCTCTCTCAAGGAAAATAATGAACTATTCTAGATGAAATTCAAATTGCATATGGCTAAATATTTTTGTGTTGTAAGTGATTTTTCAGGTGGAAGAGTGTATGAAGGCTACCATTGGGCATGGAGTCAGCTAAGGGACTTCAATTGCTAGCAAATGCATCCATGGAAACTGAAGCAAATGAGCTTAAAAGATAAATTTTGCAGCAAAAGCATAGTACATGAAGGAAATTGGAGCATAGAAATTATGAATTCCAAGTAATCATAATACTAAGACGTCGATAACAATATACATAATAGAAACAAACAAACGCATAAGCTCTAAAATAATCTCATGTTTTGAAAGACAAGTGTTGCAAACTGTATATTAGCTTGTTAGAGAAAAATTACATAATAGAATTCTCATTACATTCATCCACCACTTCAAACTCAAAAAACCCCTCATTTATAGAGTGAGATCTCTTTTACAATGGTCTTCCACCTAGGCTAGACTTTGATATTGACCTAAAGACCTAATTGAAATAGGATTACATCAAATTGATCATTAATAGGGATATTTTTTGTTTTGATGGAGTTTGTAATAAAAAAAGGGATTTTATTACCATTAATAACTCCAAAAAAACCTCTAACAACCCATGCTTGTCATCCTTATCGAACCAAACTTCCATGATGAGGTGTTGGCCAACTGATACAGTGGATTTAAGATCTTATCAACTTGAGTTGATGATGAGTTGTCCAATTGATGAGTTTTTAGCCATGTGGAGTTTGACTACTGAGTTGAACCCTTGAACAAGTGGCACAATAATATTCATGACCTTATTTGATGATTCATCCACCTTTTCAATGTGTTAACTGCTCAAAAACATCAAAAACACATAATGTTGGAAGAAAAATAGAGTACAGGAACTTTCATAGAGCACTTTCGTAGCAACCTCCAAAATCCACTTTCTGCACAACCTTTGACCTTTCTGTCTACTAAAGGATATTCCTTGAAATTAATGAGGTAAACACAAGCTCTAATCCATCCTTTTTCTGATATTTTTGCATAATTTTACCCTCAAAGAAACCTACAACACTTTCATAGCAAAATCTTGTCTTTAAGCCTGGGACTCGCTACGAAAGTACCTAGTTTACAGATATTTTGCACCTTATTATTTTTTTTACCTCAAAAACACTACTAAAACATGTACATGCTTGGTATGATAGTATAAAAAAAAATATGATCCAAAAAAGTGTTGTCGTAGCATGTTTCATGGAGTAACATCATCATCTTGCACAACCATCATAAGACCCCTTTTCTTCAATTCTTCTTGTACCATCTCCAACTGTGATTCCAAGTCTTTGACTTGAACTTGTAGCTTTATTATTTCTTCTTGTAGCCACCTATTCCTCCTGCAAAGATGCTTCATCATCCTATGTAGAGGCAATGTCCTATTTAGTATCTTCTCTGACTTATCTGCCATTTTTCTCAATCTCCTAAACAAATAAAAAGGTAGATCCAATGGTTGCTTACCTGTGAAGTGTAGCAGTAGTTTGAAGTGGTATTGATAAATCATATGGAATCTACCTTCACAAGTGAAATATTTTTGAATCACCATTAAGAACTTGGAAAATTTCTCCTTAAGGCATGTTTTAGGGATGCCTAAACTCATATCCATGCCTATATGCTCCTCTTTCAAGAATTCATCACAATTTTGCAACTTGAATTACATTACTTTAAATAATGACTCTCCTTATCTTTGGATCTTAGTAGCTTATGCAATTGTGTCAGGAGACACAACAAAGTTCAATAAGCCTACTTTCGACCCTATACCAATAAATTTTATAGCAAAATCCTTCGAAACATGTGCATGGTATCCCTATAATTTTTGGAAAAATCGAAGGAAGACCACACTAGAAAATACCTGTGAGAAGGTTGTTTTGTCAATTTAGTGTTCCTAAATTGCTTCCATTAATTATCAACCAGGGCTTGTAACTTTGATGAAGTGTGGTGCACTATATGTGCTTAAGTGACCTTTTCCTTACTTCGTTGTATGTGTTTTTCTTATTGTTTTTGGGGGTTTTGTCTTTTTAGTACTTAGTATGCTACTCTATGTTCAGAAGATGAAATCAAATCTATGTCAAAAAGAAAAGAAAAGGAAACCTTAGACTTAAAAGAGAGTTTAGTTGTAAATTCTGTTCCTAATTAGGAAAATGATGAAAAACAGAGTATCCTAATCCATGGATGTTATAGCTTGCAAATGAACATGAAAGGTAACTCAAAACATTATAATTCAACCTGATCCATTTAGTTACAGGTTTGCTGGAATAATTTGTGAAAGAGGTTAAACTCCAATGTGATGAGGATCTTCCTAAAAACAGACATCAACTTAGAATATTATAGTGCAATCTTATTCATATGCTTGAGAAGAAGATTGCTACAATATGCTAAGGATCTCCTATGAATATTTGAAACTACTTATGACATTACAACTATATCTCGTTCATCAGCTAGAGATTTATTGGAAGATTTTATTGAAGGAGATTTAGACATAATGTGATAAGGATCTTCTAAACAACAAGCAAGCAGTAACCCACAGCATTACAACTAAGTCTTCTCTGTGATTTAGAGATTTATTGGAACAGTTTTGAGAAAAAGACTATTTGTAATAATATGAGGATCTTCTATCTAATTGCAGAACAGGAAATGCTAATAACTCAACATAGTACAACCAAATCTCATTCATATAATAGTGATATGTTGGAAAAGCTTAAGAAAAATAATGGCTGTAGAATAATGAGGATCTTCTTAATCTAAATTACAAAAAAACCAAAGTGCTAGTAACTCAGGATGTTACAATTAAATCCATTCATTGAATAGAGATATGTTGGAAAAACTTCGAGAAAAGACTAACTATAACATCATGAGGATCTTTTATTTAAACAAAAAATGTAAGACATAATACTAAAATATATGAACTCAGAAAACTTTCTAAGTAAGAAATATAACAAAACAGAATTCAAAGCTACTTATCTAGAAAGCATGTAGAAGCCTCCTTGGATAGCAGGGGCCCTCTGCTATCAATTTGGCATAAAAATCTTTAACTCCTCAAGGTTGTCTTTAGTACAGCATCAAAGGCTAATCTCCTTTATTAAAACAACATTTAAAAACAGAGTATCACTATAAATTTGAACTGTACTGTATTTTTTCTGAACTATCTTTTTGGTCTTGTACAACCAATATTTAAAGGGAAAATACTTAACTAATTATCAGATATACTTGCTACAGGTGGCTAATTCGAACTAGACTTGCAATAGGACTGTTGGACTCTTCCTAATTCGAATTTAGACTTGTAATAGGACTTCTGGACTCAAATAAAGAGTCCTACTGCATTTAGATAACATAGTTTGACTCCACCTTTGACCATGAGTTTAGGCACGTTTTTTTGTTGATCTGGACTGAGTGAGTAGGATAGAATCCATGTAGGCATCATTCTAGAAACACCCATGTGGCCAAATCCTCCAACTGACACCTAAAACATATTCAACCACTAAAATAGCTGCGGAACGCCTGATCAGCTACGAAACATCTGTATTCTGTAGCTATATTGCACAAAATTATTAAAACAGCAAAAACCATGAAAATACAATATGTTAATCAATTGCATGTAACCTTTAAGCAATCCTAATCATTATTCATTGATTTTAGGCTTATGAAGTGATAAAAGAATGATGAAATGAAGTGAAGGTTTGTAAAAGAGAAGGCAATTCTAGGGTTCAACATAACCCCACTGCAAAATTATTGCATGTCCTCATGCAATTTCTTCAAAACTTATTCCATGTGCTCTGAAACCTCTGTTAGAACATCCAACCTTATCTTTCTGCTTCTTTTTCTAGTTAGTGTCATTCTGGGTTTCTTCATGAGTAATTTAAACCTGAGATTTATGAGGGCTCTGTTCAATTTAGTGTCATGCAATGTCCCCATTTGCAGAGTGAGAGTATTATTCATAGCATTCTTCAATTTTAACTTGTTCTCTCAAGATTTCATTCTCATTCTTAAAGTGTCTGTTCAATATCTCCAATTCATAATTATCTTTCTTCAGGGCTTCTATTGGAGGTTCTTGTCGACTGAGGGATCTTTCTTGATTCTCTGAGGCCTTTCTTTCCAAAGATTCCACATAATCATAATTTTTTTGTTGAGTTGGGTCTATATCAAGAGTTCCTCTATTAGGGTCTTCTTCAAACTGATGTAAAGGAGATCTATCAACTGGTGTTTGAACCAGAGTTTCTTCATCTTCAACATTTATAATTCCTGTTTCCTTAACCAATGTCTTTTTCATCATTCCTCTGAGTCTAGAACTTCTCCTTAACTTTGGTGGATTCTTATCTTCTTCATCAGTATACTCACTTGCTGTCTTTTCCTTTCTTTTGGCCCTAATCTATTTTCTAATCTCTGTTAACTTTTCAGAAATTGGTTCTTCATCTTCCTCCTGTAGTGGAGTGTCAAGTTTATTTTCAATAACCATGTCATTTTTTCTTCTTCTGCTCCATCAAAAGATTTGGCAAACAATTTTGTAATCTCCTTATGGAAGCCATCAAATTTCTTTATAAAATTTAACCACCCTGCTTGTTGTAGTAGCTCCTTGACTTGTGGATATCCTTCCAAATACTTGACTCCAACTGGTTCTGTCCTGAAAATTAGCCACATTCCTCCTCTATGCAGATTATCTTCCTTTCAGAATTACTTTTCTATGCTTGAAGCTAGATTGACTATAGAGTCTAATGCTTTATTTTTGAAACTGGATCTCTGTGTTTGAAGATGGATTAGCTGTAGAATGATGCTTCACCCTCAGAATTACCTCTCTATACTTAGAGATGGATTGGCTTCAAAGTGTAATGGAGGTGAATGGATGGAGGTAATTAAGCTATAAGGGAAAATGAAGTGGCTATGGATCTGATGGAGAATTTATGATGAACTTGTGGTGAAATAAGTGAATGATACAATCTTAAGGAGATGTAGACTAGTAGGTTACGTTTGTGATTATGACCGTTAGTCATTAATCAAGGTTTTAATGAGGACCATTATGGAATGTTGGATAAGGGATATGGCCAAGATATGTTAATCAATTCGAATGATAGGTTGTTTAGGAAACATATGATTATACACATTGTATCTATTTCATGTTTTAACTTTTTGCTATTAAAATAATTTTCACAATTTACCTCAGAATTTCGACCTTGTTAATTGCTGTGCTTTATGTTGTTCCTTTGGTCCTCTTTTAGCATGTTGGTCTTTAAAACAGAATCCTTCAATTTCCTGTAATCATCATCTCTTTGTAGGTTGTACAATTGTGTCAGAACTGCTGAATAAGATGTGGCTACAACATGCAATCTGTAAAAAGAAATGAAGTATGGCTATGGAATATAGATGTGAAATGAAATGGAATGAAAGTGGAATATGACTTGTGAAATGGAAAAGTGGAGTGAGATGGAGTGGAATTGTAAAATGAAATGAATTTTGCAATTTCTCTCAAATGGTACATCAGAATTCCCTGAAATTTTCTGAGTTTGTTACCATTATTATTATGCATCTTCCGACAAAAAAAATTCAGCCATTGGTTGCACGGATATCCCGAAAAATGAGAAATGGATGTAGGTGAAAGTGACCAATTTCTTGAAGAATACACACTGAAATTTTCTGTGTTTATTTACCCTGCCTCAATGCATTTACCATAAAAATTTCATGACCAGTGGATGCACAGTTTGAAAGTTATGATCAAAGCAATTTCTGCCCTGTTTCACCCTTCATGTTGCCCAACGTTGTAACAAAAAAACTATGCCACGAACTCATTTTAAGGCCGAATTGAGTGATTCAAAAGGGAAACTATGTATTTTTACCTTTTATACTGCCACATTCTTTCAGAATTTCATTTTGATGAAGAAAATTCATTGTTGTGCAAAAATACCAAAATCTGTCCTAATCTGTCCATAATGCTAAGAAATGAAAATCTGCCTTAGAAACCCATCTGAAATGTCCTTCAAAATTACTTATTTTTGAATTTTGTCCTCATATTACTCAATTTATCATATTCTGAGAAAACCCAGAAGCTTAGAATTTTTTATTTCTGCTCCAATCTCTTGCAATATTTGCGCCAAAACTGCCTCTGGAAAAATTTTGCAAAAACAAAAACAGGCGCTACAGCAATAGCTGCAGAAACTGCCACTTTTCGCAGCTGTTGTTGAATTGAAAAAAAGATGAACATGCTGCTACAAGAAACTAATAAAATGTACTTCTGCAAGTTGTTGTTGATTCCATAAAACCATTAGTCTTCATCGAAGCAAAAATTCATGGTACAATTATTACCATGCGAATGAATGTGTCGAAGTCGAGTATGGGAAGAAATCATTGGATTACCAATAAATGACTAAAATCATTAACCAATGCGAGACAACTCACTGATAATGTAAATGAGTGTCAAGGTACCTGAGTGCATCTTGACAAGGACAAATTAATGTGTCGAAGTCGAGTTGCCTGCAAGATTTGAAAATCAAGAGACATTGTTGTATTCCCATTGTTATCAACGAGGAGGCATGCCATTGATGTATGCAAGCTCCAAGGCACTCCAAATAATATTTGATCTTGATCCCAGATAAAGTGTTAAGTTCGATGGGACAAGATCTGTTGGAAGGTGGACCTTAAGGAATTCCACATCATCCAACTCGAGCATAGAACCAAAAATGATTTGAAGAACCATGAAAGATTGAAACCATCATGAAATTGCAGAACTTATTGTGAGCTCTGCTCACCAGTTGCCTGGTTCTCAAGCAAAGCTCATGTCCAATTGCGCCAACGAGCTGGTTTTCACAATAGGACTTATTTTTCTCTTTACTCTTTTTTTTTTCTTTATATGTCCTACTCTACTTGAAAAAGAAATCTTATTCAAGTATATGAATACTTCCAATCGAACCATGTCTGTAACAAGATGATAGATAAACTCATATTCAGGTTTGAAATATACTCTTTTATATGTACCCATCTATTAGAGACCAATTGCCTTGATTGAGATGATATCAGAAGATACTGAAGAATTGAGCATTGGGATCCAATGACTCTCCTGAACCAAGATTCAATGTAATCTTGTATTCCTTGGCTTCCTGCTATCATGTCATGCAAGTCTTCAAAGATGTGATCTTAATTTATAGAATCTAGTGATAGGCAGGCATGAAACTTTTCAATATATGGTTCCAATAACTTCTCTTTATCAACAGACATCCATGAATCTTGCACCTTATCTGAGTCTTCTTCTTCTGGTTGTTGTTCTTCAATGATAGCTGGTGAATCATTTTGCAATACCTCAAAATTGTAAGTTGATTGAGGTGTTTTATTGTTGGGGATATGAAATGGTTGTGCAGGTAGTGGAGTGGGGGATCTTTGGGGTGTTTGTGTGGATGGTAATGAGAAAGGTTGAATTGAGGTCAAATGAGGGTGATATTGATGTTGTGGTGGAGGTGAATGGTATGAATAACATTGATGATAGTATTGAGGATAGAGAGGGAAAGATTGAGGAGATGGTGGATTTCCTTTGTAGGGCCTTTGCCAACTTTGTTGCCAAGATTGGTTTTGAGGTTGGAATTGAGATGCCCAAGGTTTCCAAGGTTGGTTTTGAGGTTGGGATTGATATGCCCAAGGTTTCCAAGGCAAGGGTGTTTTCCAATTACCTTGAGATTGTTGTGCATAACCTTGAAACTGTGCATAAGGATATTGTATCATATTGGGTTGATGAGGCTGCCATATTCCTCTTGGAGCTACATAAAAAAGTTACTCTTGTGCTTGATTTTCTCCATTATCCTTCTGGTAAATTTCCTTCAACCCTGGTAATGATGGGCAATCTTCAGTAGTATGTGATCCTGCAAAAATTTTACACATTTTAATATTATCAAGCGGACATTCGTGCAAAGCATGTTTCTTTCTACATTTAGGGAAAAATATAAATGAAGCAATTTTTTGCTTGTTTTGCATTCTTAGCATGTCAGTTTGTTCATTTAAATTACCAAGAATTTTTAGCAAATTGTTAGGTTTAGTTTGACTTACCAATCCTGATGTCGACTTACTTACTCTTGCCATAAATGGATCTTGAGGGGATCTTACACACTTTGCTTTTCCTCTTGATATGTTCTTGCATAGTTCACAAATTTCTTGAAATGGAAATTGATAGACATCTCATTTTCCCACAAGATTAAGAAGATCAATCCATTCATCCTTTATAGCATTTAGTAGGAGAGTTTTTTAATGCATCTGATCCTAAATTATGCAATTTAGATCTTTTAATATTATAAGTAAATCTCTCCACTAAATCTTCTAGGCTTTCATCCTCTTTTTGGTTCATCTTAAAGACTTCATTTCTAAGGTCATGGTGCATGCAATAATCTTTATATTTTTCCAAAAATACTCTTTTCATATCATCCCATGTCCTTATAGAACTTGTTCCTAAAGTCATGAACCATCTAAGAGCTCTATTCTTCAATGTTTCCGGAAACAAATTCAATTTTTGAATGTGCAATGAGTAGCCATAAGATCTAAAAATTATTTCAAATTCAAAAAGAAAGGTTTCCGGGTCTTCTGATCTCATACCTTTTAAGTTAGGAAGTACAAATGGATGGATGTTCTTCATTTGAACATTGATATCAGTTTCTTGAATGGGAAATCCAAAAGGATCTTCCTCATTGTCATGATCTCCATCCATTTCTTCAACCTCCTTTGTCACCTCTTCTTCTACCTGCAAAAATATGAATTCATGATGTGGATGTGTGGCTCTTACTGCACCACATGATATAGTGGGTGTGGTAGGTGATTGAAGTTTTTTTTTTTTTTGGATGTAGGAAATAAGGTTACCTAGTTACACTTCCCCGACAACAGCACCAAAATGTTTAGTCAATTTAGTGTTCCTAAATTTCTTCCATTAATTATCAACCAGGGCTCGTAACCTTGATGAAGTGCGATGCACTATATGTGCCTAAGTGGCCTTTTCCTTACTTCGTTGTATGTGTTTTTCTTATTGTTTTTGGGGGTTTTGTCTTTTTAGTACTTAGTATGCTACTCTATGTTCAGAAGATGAAATCAAATCTATGTCAAAAAGAAAATAAAAGGAAACCTTAGACTTAAAAGAGAGTTTAGTTGTAAATTCCGTTCCTAATTAGGAAAATGATGAAAAACAGAGTATCCTAATCCATGGATGTTATAGCTTGCAAATGAACATGAAAGGTAACTCAAAACATTATAATTCAACCTGATCCATTTAGTTAGAGGTTTGTTGGAATAATTTGTGAAAGAGGTTAAACTCCAATGTGATGAGGATCTTCCTAAAAACAGACAGCAACTTAGAATATTATAGTGCAATCTTATTCATATGATAAAGGTATTTTGGAATAGCTTGAGAAGAAGATTTCTACAATATGCTGCTAAGGATCTCCTATGAATATTTGAAACTACTTATGACATTACAACTAGATCTCGTTCATCAGCTAGAGATTTATTGAAGGAGATTTAAACATAATGTGACAAGGATCTTCTAAAAAACAAGCAAGCAGTAACCCACAGCATTACAACTAAGTCTTCTCTGTGATTTAGAGATTTATTAGAACAGTTTTGAGAAAAATACTATTTGTAATAATATGAGTGTTGGGTATGTGTTATATTCTTTCCACGATTGGCCCCACGCGCTGTATGTTGCGTCGGGCGTAGCTGGGGGGTCACGAGGGGCGAAGCAGTCCCCACCGTTGGGGTTCGGGGCAGCGCCCCGGCCAAAATTTGTTTTTTGTGCGGACCCACTCATAGGCGGATCCGCCCATGGTTTTGTGCATGGTTTTGCACATGGTTTTGGGGTTCGATGGTTTTCGGCCCCTGGTATTTTTGTAGATCCGGCCAAGGGAACTACGGTTATGTTCTAATCCAGGTTTAATGGATTGGGGTTTATGTATGCTCCGGCATGTATATATATGTGTTGTAACACTAAAAGGAATATAATGAAAAATCAAGTTGGTCGTCCCGATTTGGGATCCAGGGGAAAATCTCTGTGTTTATCTGTTTTAGGTTTTATGCTCTTGCTATTGTTTGTTTTCTGTTATAAGAATCGTGTGTAGATATTTCTGTTCAGGGTTAAAACCTACAATGAGGATCTTCTATCTAATTGCAGAACAGGAAATGTTAATAACTCAACATAGTACAACCAAATCTCATTCATATAATAGCGATATGTTGGAAAAGCTGTAGAAAAAGAATGGTTGTAAAATAATGAGGATCTTCTTAATCTAAATGACAAAAAAACCAAAGTGCTAGTAACTTAGGATTTTACAATTAAATCCATTCATTGAATAGAGATATGTTGGAAAAAATTTGAGAAAAGACTAACTATAACATCATGAGGATCTTTTATTTAAACAAACAATCTAAGACATGATACTAAAATATATGAACTCAAAAAACTGTCTAAGTAAGAAATATAACAAAACAGAATTCAAAGCTACTTATCTAGAAAGCATGTAGAAGCCTCCTTGGATAGCAGGGGTCCTCTGCTATCAATTTGGCATAAAAATATTTAACTCCTCAAGGTCGTCTTCAATACAGAATCACAGGATAATCTCCTTTGTTAAAACAACATTTAAAAACGGAGTATCACTGTAAATTTGAACTATACTGTACTTTTTCTGAACTGTCTTTTTAGTCTTGTACAACCAATATTTAAAGAGAAAATACATAACTGATTATGAGATATACTTGCTACAGGTGGCTAATTTGAATTAGACTTGCAATAGGACTGTTGGACTCTTCCTAATTCGAATTTAGACTTGTAATAGGACTCCTGGACTCAAATCAAGAGTCCTACTGCATTTGGATAACATAGTTTGACTCCAACTTTGACCATGAGTTTAGGCACGTTTTTCTGTTGATCTGGACTGAGTGAGTAGGATAGAATCCATGTAGGCATCATTCTAGAAACACCCATGTGGCCCAATCCTCCAACTGACACCTGGAACATATTCAACCACTAAAATAGCTGCGGAACGTCCAATCGGCTATGGAATGTCTGTATTATGTAGCTATATTGCACAAAATTATTAAAACAGCAAAAACCATGAAAATACAATATGTTAATCAATTGCATGCAACCTTTAAGCAATCCTAATCATTCTTCATTGATTTTAGGCTTATGAAGTGATAAAAGAATGATGAAATGAAGTGAAGATTTGTAAAAGAGAAGGCAATTCTAGGGCTCAAGAAAGGTGGGGTCTTCCTCGAGCAGCCTCATGTACATGGGCTCATATCTAACAATAGCTCCACCTTTATGCAATTTATTTTTTGATGCCATGTCTCCAAGATGTGTTGATTATCTCCTTCCTTGACACCTGCAAAATATTTTTGAGACAACACACAAAACCTTTGACACAAGTAAAACCTAGCCTGAGACAACTGCTAGACAGAACCTAGACCTCCAAATCGCTGCCAAGAAAATTGAAGCAACTTACAAGGATGAGGATAAAGCATTTTTAAAATAGGAAATCTAAATGAATAGGTGGGAAAGGAAAATGATGACCAAGCATATACATGTGTATACATCTGATGGAAAATAATGAAATGCAGCAATTATGAGCCAATATGCTATGAAAAACAACTGGTTCGACCCTTTATGACAATCCACAGCCTTTTCCCTGTCATTAGAAAAAAAAAAGTAAATTTTGTGGCAAATCATGTGCCTGGGAGGGTGAATTTGCTACAGAAGTGTCAGGAACTTCCGTAGCAAACCCTGACCTTTTTACACTTATTTTGCTACGAAAGTTGTTAAAAGTGCCAAATTTACTAAAATGACCAAATTAACTTATGCATGAGATATTTTTGAGATTTTTGTTTTACATTGACACCTATCACATTAATGATGACCTTCAAGACAGCCCACATATGTGAATTTTTTTTTTTAATTATAAATTCAAATGACCTTATTCAACCCTAAGTGACTCAACCTAATTAACTTAAGACCAACCTAATGGTTAGCATGGATAACAAGTTCTTGAGGCTGAAAACATGCGAGCTCCTAAAGCTAGAAGTCTGTGAAACTATGTGAATTACTAAGGCTATTTATGTGATGATTGACAAGCTAAAATAAGGGTTGTAATGACTGTGGTATGCGAGCTACAAGAGGACTATGAGGTATGTGAAATCCGAACTATAGGGAGGACAAGGATATCTGTGGGACATCACATCTAAGGACAAGCTTGTGATAGATTGAGTTGATCATATTAAGGATAAAGCATGAAAAATAATGGAGGGTTGACTTAGGGAACTTGTGGAGGTCTTGGTCTTGGTTTTGGGTCTTGGATGTCCCACTTTGATCTGATTCTATAAGAAGATAAGTTGGTTGGGTTTTCCCCCTTGTGGAGTGTTTCCCTGGATTGGAGCCTATATCTTGTGTTCTTTGTCTTTTGTGATCTTCATGTTTATGTTTTTTTATAATTATGTGATGAAAAGAACACAATAAAAATAATAAGAAGCCAACAAACATTCATAAACAATTATCATGAAAGAGAAATGTACCTAATATACAAATACATTGATTTATCAATATATTTAACATTAAATGCAAATGTTTCCAGAAGATTTCATTTTTAGAGAAGGTTTAATGCTTCGTCATATTCAAATATTTTTGAGAAATTTCTTCAAAACGACCAAAAGATGGTGGAGCATGGGAGAGATGGGAGAGATGAAGATAAATTGGATTATATTGTTATTATTATTATTGTGAAATTAGAGTGAATTGATAATATGTTGGTAAACTAATTTCGATGAGATTTAAAATCAAATTTTTATGTTGTTACTAGAACACCAAAAGTTTATTTAACGATACACAAATTAGATATACTAATGATTTATGACTTACTAAGAGTTAAAATTAGGGTGGAGGTTGGGATTCTACTCTTGGATCCTTATCATAAAGGGTCAAACATGTCTCTTTGAATTAAACTCCGGTAAATTGGATAAAAAACCGTGCTCCCAACCACCAGAACTACCAACTCGATTAAAAAAAAAAGAAAAAAACAATTATTGAAAAGAGATATAACGTGCATAAAGGAATTTAGAATAAAAATGACATGTATTTTTTTTTCAATTGGGCTAAGCTTGAGTTAGGTTCAACCCTAATATTGAATAGAAAAATAATTGGGATGTTATCACTAAGATTTCAGAACTCATAGTTGAACCTAAACACCTCGTGAACCAATTTTTATCCTCCCACACACTTATGCCCTTAAGTCGAAACAATAACTCAATGAAAACTAAACCCCAAATCAACTATTTAACACATCATATGTATGGATTTAAATGGAAGGAGAAGGCAATTATTTTTTAGCGTACAGGTGAATAACATGCTTATTAATACATAAAGACAAGTGGACAAAGGAGAATATGTGTGTAAGGGAAAATTTGGAACAAAAAGCTAATTGTACATATATGATTTGTCATGGTATGTTTGAGTGTGTTTTTTTCCTAATTGACGAGCCTGTTGACCCTACCCAAGTTCATTCAAAAAAAAATTACATGTAGTTTAAACATGCCATGTTTTTTCCTCTAAAGCAATAGAAATTTCGGTACGACTTTAAGAAAATTTGGGCGGAATTTTTTGAAAATCCAAATTACAACTGTCAAGCTTCATGATTTTAGGTGTCTCAAGGGTTCTTGATAGCGCTGAATCCATTTCCTCCATCAAAAAAAGGAGGAAGTTTTAAAGGAGGATTGAGATGTTGTGTTTAATCTCAATGTTTAAGGAACCTCACTACCCAAAAATTAAAGGTTTTAGTTTATATGTCTTATGTTTTGGAGGCCTTTTGGTATATGTTTTTTTAGAATTTATCTAAAATTGGGTAGATATTAGTTAGAATTATAGGATTGAGTAGTGAAATTTTCATAATTTAAGTGTTCAAAATATTTTTCAGAGTGCTAAATCCACATATGTATAGTCAAAAACACATTTTAAATAACAAAAGATCAAAATTTCACCAAAAAAATTGTTCCACCACCAAAAACTCTAAAATTTAATTAGAAGATGCCAAATTAAAAGGCATTACAACATTTTGAAAGTGCACATAGTTTAAAGTAGCGGTTTGATGCGATGTCTAATCTCTCAGGTTTTATAGAACCCATGCAAGCACAAAATTAAAGGATATTACAACATTTTTGAAGTGTGAAAAGTTCAAAGGATTCGCTCGATGTGGTGTCTAATCTCTTAACTTTCAAAGAACCCCTATTGTGTCCAAAATTAAAGGAGATTACAACATATACATAATGAGAGGAGTAATAATTTCATTAATGGAAGAAGTAGTAAAAGCAGTTGCTCTTAACCATAGGGTTGAAGCCCTAATTTTTGGGGGATTAATGGCATTTATGGCCTTCCTTTAGGGTAAGCAGTGAAATTTTGAGGTATGAACGATCATTAGAGTTTCCTTTTAGCGGAAGTCATGAGATTTTGTGGGAGAAATTGGATAGAGATTGACATGAGATTCAAGGCTACCTTGTGCATGTTATTTCTATTATGGGTATATAAACTGATAAAAAAAATAAGAATTCAAATATCCAATGAAAAGAGGATTTTTAATTTTAATTTTATTATTATTATTATTTTAAATTATGTTGAGCCTAATTCAAGGCTAACTCCAACGTTGGAAGGAAGAAATATCTACCCACTAGTGGGATGTTATCATTTGGATTATACAAAGTTATTCAATGACAAGAGGATTATAAATTCCTTTTTGGTATCCTTGTGGGAAACCTGCAGCAGAAGTAACAAGAGACTCTATGTGAGCCAATAGTGGAAGATCATGCATCTCTAAATAGATAAGACCTGGTTCGACTTAGATCACGGGACATGGTGATGAAAAGTAAAAAGTAAGCAAACAATTTGGGAATTCGATAAAACAAAAGAATCATAGTGTAATTTTGTTTTGTAAGCTTCAAGTGTCATAAAATTACATCTACCACTTGGAAAACTATAAAATTACATAAAACTACATCTACCACTGTAAAATTTATGATGTATATTTGCAACTGCTCATGAAAATTTAATCAAAATGACATGACACAAGCCTACCCTACTGCTCTGTCGAATTAAATTCATAATTTAGAACATCAATTACAAACATGCAATGAGAAATACCATACAGGCACACAATATTTTTCTAGGGGAAATAACTCTGTTAAAAACCCCTTTTCCTGCTTGCATTAATCTAATAAATAAAGATGTATTACAATTTCTTTGCTCAACATACCACAAACTGCAAGTGAATAACCTATTTCTCTATTGACTGAGAAACCTTGACCCAAATTTAGTCAATTGTTGCATGTTCTTGATCCCCTTTTTCCTTATGCAATTCCTCATGAAATTAGGCCCCTATTATTTTGGAATTTCGTCCAAAATGATTACGCAATTCCCAAGGTTGATCATCTGACTTCATGCAACACCTGTACACTCAATACTAGTCTACAACTGATGTTACACTGCCTTGGCATCTCCACCATAAGTGGGGAACTCGAATTATTTGTATGCATTAGCTATTTTGGGTTGATTGATCAGTTAACTAGATGATCACTGAGTTATACTAAAGGCCCACTGCACAACTGACCTTCCACTAGTTCCTCCAACAATTAGAACTAGTTTAATTGAAAACAGCTTGAAATAACTGACCTTGATTGCTACAAATTATGAATCACGCATGATTAATTGAACTCTAACTCCTAACTAGAATTTATTGAGCTAATTGAGTGACAAGATCCATGTCACACAACTTAACTGTATCCAGGTTGTTTGTTGATGTGGAAATTCGAATTTTCTCAATTTTACCAAGGCAAAATGTTATTGAGAATTTCTTGCTACATTTTTCAATAGATGAAAAGTACAAAGCAAGCAAGAAATTTGGGTAGTCGATAAAACGAAAGAGCCATAGTGTAATTTTGTTTTCTAAGCTTCAAGTGGCATAAAATTACATCTACCACTTGGAAAACTAGACCAACAACAAAAAAACAATGTTTTTGTTCAAAAAGAGACATGAAACTAACATACATTTAACTTAACCGTGACATACCATGAGCCTCAGCCCTACCATAGAGATACATTGATTTAAACACAACAAAATTGCAGCTATGATGCTCATAACCCATGATAACATTAAACTTAAAAGGTTTAGAGATGAGTTTCCACAAACAAAAAGAAAAGTCATAGTATTGGTTAAGTTCAAGCGGAAACATCTATTAGTGTTGGAGTTCCAGGTGAAGTAGGGCGCTTGCCTTTAGAAAGGATGGCCTCGATCCTAGCTAGCCAAAAGGGCCATGTCCCTATGTTCCAGTTACATTTCTGTTTTTTTCCGCTTGAGTGGCATCTAACTAAAGAGAATGCTCCCTTTTTGGCGTCATCTCTTTCCACAAGAGTTTTGCTAATAAGGGATTTGATATGCTAGTGTAATACCATGGTACAAAGGTATTGATTTTGTGTACCGCGGGTATGGAAAGGATCCTGAAGCCAGTCTGCAACCGAGGAAATATTGTGTGCAGCCATGTACTCGTTTCTATTGGTCATTCCCTCAGAAGATGCATGGTCCATGGCAAGCTATATATGATCAGGGCTATGTTCGCGTTATCTCTTTGCAATAGAACAATCCCAAAAACGAGCCCTATAACTTCCTTCTGCCTTACTAGAGGAGCCTCGTAAACTTCTCATTCACTATCAGGGCATGTTGGGAAAACCAAAATGAAAAAGGTGCTCCAGAGGAGCAAAGTGGAGCCATAGAAGAGAAACAGATTCGGTTGAGTCAACAGGAAAGAAGCAAGAGTCAATTGGGAGAAACGAGGTTGAGTCAAAGGTGACGAAGCCAATGCAAGGCTCAATATATGGAGGCAAGGTTCAAACAGACACAAAGAAACAATAAGCCTTCTCAGGAAAATTCAAATCAGAGGAGGACCCTACTACATGGGCCTGAGAAGGCGGGAATTGAGTAATATGATATAACCCTAATAACAAAGCACATAAATTATCTAAAACTGTAAACCAAATAAAAATTTTATATAAACCAAATTTATGCATGATAGGAGTATCGTTATAAAGGACTTGATGCTAAGAGTAATGGAAAGGAAGTTCAAGTTGGGCCTCGTTACACGAGCACCCATGTTGAAAGTATTTATCGTCAAGTCATGTTCCAATGTATCCCCACAAACAAGCACTCCTCCTATTCCCCATTCACTTGAACAACAAACTACAAGGAATCTCTAAAGTTTTTAACAAGAACAAAAACCAAACCAGGCTCCAAGGAAAGATGCATATGGGAGGTCAGGCCAGGGGATCTGTGCCTTCCCCCCATTATGAAATGGAAAAAAATACAAGATACAAAACATTGAGACTTAGGATGACAATTTTCCTTCATCGATGTCAAAAGATGGGAAGTTTTCTTCACTGCTTCAACATGAGAACAACCATAACAACCACATTCAACTCTCGGATGCTACATTGATGATTACTTTTGAGGGCTAGGTGGACCCTCTATGGAGTGGGATGACAACGGTGGGTTTGTCCCCCCTCCCCATAATTGTATTTCACATGTTTGGAAATAATGTCACCCCAGTAGGGGGAAAGGGGGATGATTCATAGTGTAAATATTGGGCTATTTTAATCAATTTTATTGAATATTTGAAAAAGATTTTCTTAAATGGAAAATTGAAATTTAAGAATTTAAATTTTTGAAAAATTATTTAGAAAATCAAATCTATTTATATAATAAAAAACATATCTTAAATAATTAAAATTACAATTTCACCCAAAATTTGTATAATGAAATTTAAAAAAAAAAAAAAAACATTTAATTATTACAACATGTTACAACAAAACTTTTTAAATAGGATAAAATCAAAAATATAAAAGAGATAAAAGGTAATGAGAAAAAGGACACAAGGTAGAAAAGTACAACCGATAATAAGGATGAATTAAAATTGTGATTTTATTTAACTATAAATTAAATAAACTAACAACAATTTTGGTGTATGATATTATAAATGTTGAAGATGTTCTTTGAAGTATTATGTTTTTAGAAAAAATGCATATTGATATATGAAGTGGAAAAGTTTTAGATTTATTGTTATTATTAAGCATTATAAATTGTATTGGTCAAAACAAAACTAGTAGAAGTCAATAGACAAATTGATTGCTAGAGTGTTACTTTAGCAAAGACTAATAAATAAACTAGTAATAGTTTAAATAAGAAAATTAAAATTAGGTTAAAAAGAATTAAATGATTATATTAATTATTCAAATTGACTTGTATTGAGCTACTTGAAAATGATTTAAATGAAGAGTAGCACTCTAGCAAAGACTAATAAGTAGACTAGTAACAGTTTAAATAAGAAAATTAAAATTAGGTTAAAAAGAATTAAATTATTATATTAGTTATTCAAATTGTCTTGTATTGAGTTACTTGAAAATGATTTTAAATGGAGAATAATGAAGTAATGTGGGTTTAGTTGAGTATAAAGCATAATTAGATGAGGATTTATTGATTTGGAGGGTGATTGGGATTTTAATTAAGCGGTTTGAAAAAGGAAAGGATTTATGATACGGTTTTAGGATTATATATATATGTATGGATGGTTGTTATATTTAATTAATTGACTCATGGTTTACAAGTTTTCAAATGATTCCAAAACAAAAAATTGAGCCGGTCAACTAATAGCCAAAGATGAAAAATGTTGGCAAAGACATGATTAGAAGGACAAAACCATCCAAACTGTTAGGGCAATCATTAAGGTTCCAAAATTGTAATGTGAGGGTTGTTGGATGTAACTGCCTTAAATAGCAATGTAATATACATGTTGAATTTATTTGTTTAAAGGAAGTTTTTTTTATTTGTCATATTGTTTTAAATATATGAACAAAATATTATTATCTTATATCCTTAAAAACATTATATAAAATAAACTAAATTGTTTATGTTTAAACATGAAAAGTCTTCATCCTTTAATTTTCTAGCAAAGAATAAGGACTTGTATAAATTTGGTTGATAGTAACCACTACTAAGTTTTCCCATTTGCACACTTTTACTCCTACATGTTAAAGCGTTCAAGGAAACATAAATAATGGTAGAGAGTAGCTTTGGAGAGGTGGATTTATTTTCATCTTATTCTTATTCACTTTTTATGAAAATATGTGCTTAAATTATGGTGGGCAATAACTCATTCTAAATAGGTTATTAACTGGTGGTAAATAGGTTATTTACATGAGTATGAGCTATTTTGAAGGATTTTAATTTTAGATGGTTTTGCTATGAAGCTTAATAATGAAAAATCGTTGCACAAATATTTAAAAACCATGGCATAAATATTGCAACCACATCCATAAATTATGGAAAAAAAATATGAGGCAGTTATCCACATGGCACAAAAGCTACAATAAGACCTTCAAAGTTATAGTCCAATCAAATGTTTGAAAACTATTTTTTTCAATAATATTAAAAAGTAAATTTCTTTTTTCAAAGTTAAACACTATAATTTGCATTGGTCAATAATGATAGTAGTGAACAGACAAATCAATTGTTATAATCCTACCTTGGCAAGGACTAATAACAATCCAAATCCCCTAAAATATAACATAATTCTAAATAAAAAATTAAAACTTTAATATAATACAAAACAAGGGACTAATAACAATCCAAACCCTCTACAATATAACGTAATTCTAAAGAAAATTTTAAAAGTTTGGTATAATACATAATGTAAACATAATAGTTTTTTTTTTTTTTTTCCTAAATACGATATTCAAACTAAATTTTATTTTAGTTTATTTAATATTAACATATTATAATAGTCATTAAATTATATTTTTTTTATTTATTAGGTTGTGTTGATGCCCCGAAAATCGTTACATCAACATTGGGGGATAACCACCCGGTCCGGACCTTAAACAACTCCTTTTCCGTTTGGGATGGTGGCTCCGACTGGATATAATGGGACCAGTTTCCCGATAAAGAATAGAAAGGGGTGGATGAATGGTTGGTTTTCTAATAAGTGATAATGAATGGAGTACTTAATCTATAAGCGAAAATGTAAATGACTATTTTATCCCGGGAAGCTTCTATTCTTAAGTGCAACGTTTGATGATCTGTGTTTGTCAATAGGCATATAGATGACACTATTCAATAAACAAAGATATTCATTTAAATAATAATTACTTCGTTCAATTATTTGAACGAAGTAATTGATAAAACACTGTTACACTAATCCTTTTTTATATTACTAACACATGAATGATTAAAAGAATAGCAAACTGTAAACATCCAGTAGTGGAAAGTATAAAGACTGTTGTTAAAACACACTCATATATTCAATAATAGCAAGAGTAATCAAATAACAATTTACATAAAAAGAATGAATTCAGACATAGATAATAGTACCATATGAGCTGCAAATCTTTCCCAATGTCAATTGCAATTTGAATTCCTTCTTCCGACTCAGAAATACTTTTAAATAAAGGCAGTAGTGCACATCCACATAAAAGCTTTGTTATCAAAATTTGGAAAAATTGGTCTAGTTTTCATAAAAAATATGCCTGAAGTACAGTAGTGCAACTTCAGGTTTCAGTCATATACAAAAACTTACGACCCTTTCTAAATACATGAAAGGGTCTATAAATACTAAATTAAACTAACAAACTACAAAATTAAAATGCTACTAAGTTGGTGTAACTTGATCTGGAATATCTCCTTCTATGGCCATCTGGTAATCGGCAGCATGATTCATCACTTAGGCTGTTCGTCTTTAGTCCTGAGCTGGCATATTGCAAGCATTGGCTCCACTTCTGGTGGTCGGTTAAGGCGAGAATTGAGTTGGGCATCATAGGTGGCATCCTGTATTTCGGGAATGATGCACCCGATTGCATCTGAGAGGCATTTGAGGGTGGCTCTCTGGCTGTAAGGTTTGACTAAGAACATCCAATAGGTGTCCCATGTCAAACTGTTAATTCCTGCGATTAATCTGCCAGTTTTCTCCAGCTCTGAGTAACATGACTGTTCCAATGTTTTAGCCGATGTCAATTTACCTGGGGTACATTGGGAAATCATGTTAGATAAGTAGAGAGTGTCATTAATCAATTCAACCAAATTACTTGTGGTTAATTTGCATCTGGAAACTTCCCTCTCTGCTTTCATTAACTGGGATTGCCATTCCATAAATAATATCTCTTTATGCGATTCTAGGATTTTTGGCAATTTAGCTGATTGTCCTTCCTTAGTACCTTGCCACTCAATATAATTGGTCAATGTTTCATCGGCCTGCTCGAAGTCTGCTCTAGCATCAGCTGATTTATCACTTAGATATGTTGTTAAGTCACATAAAGGTTCTGCCTGGGCGATTTGTTGACATAACAACTTTATCTGTGTTAATAATGCTTTGTTTATTTGTACTGCCTCTGCCCTTAATTCAGCTACCTGTGGAAGATTCTTTGTTTTCTCAAGCTGGGCTGATAGTTGAGCAATCTGCTCATCTTTTATCTTCAGCATTTGTTCATTTTCTGTCTTGAGTTGGGCCAATGCCTCTGATAACTCTTTTTGCTTCTGGACTGCACTCTGATCAATCTTCTGCCTTTCTTCCTGCAATTGTTGAGTTAATTGACTATTGGTTTGCTGTTGTGTTAACAATTGCAATTCTGCCTGCTCTGCCTTCTGTCGTGCTTCTGATAGTTGTGCTTGTAATGAGAAAATATCCTGGTCTTTTGTTTTTAATAAAAGACTCACCTCCGATGCCTTATCTATTGTTGCTGCCGAATAGGCTCCAGCAAATTGTGATAGTTTTGTTAGGTCCTCAGAGGGGTCAAATTCCTCCTTCCAAACTACATTGCCCGTCACTGTTTGTTCTGGGAATAGGGAAGGCTGATCAGTTCTTCTCCTCTTCCTTTGTCGTTTTACCACAGCTTTGTGTTTCGGGCTATAGAAGACATCCAAGGGAGGAATTTCTTCTATCTGCAAAATAATTTTATCGGAGGGATCCTTTGGGATTATCTCTACTCCTTTAGAACTGGGTAGGCCGCTGGTTTCATTTGGAACTTGTTTTGAAATGGTCTCCTGTGTGTTTGCTACTCTTGATGTTTCGGCTTCCTTTGAGCCCTCAGGATTGCTGATAATTGAATCAAATTGTTGCCATTCCTGGAGAAATTTGGGATCAATTTGAGTATCTTCATTTACCTTTATGGTGCTCTGTTCCTGCTCTTTCGTCTGGGTTTCCTCTTGCACTTTCTCCTGTTCTTTTGTTATAACCGGAGGTTCCTTAGTATGTCGTTGTTCAGGCTCGCTTGATCCTGCTGCCGGGCTTGTTGCTAACAGATCTAGGGGCAGAGTTTGCAACCTCTGTTCTCTAAGTCTGTTGAATTCAACTAACCCTTCATCTTGATATTTCATTCTGGCCAACGATCTAACTTGGGACATTGACTCGGCTGTGGAGAACAAGTCATCAAACATATCTTCTTTATGATCAAACTTTGCCAATTTGGCTTGTTCAAGGGCATTATAGGCAACTTTGTCGGGATCAAATTGCCTGTTAGGGAGAGTTGCTAGAGTTAATGATTTTATCTTTGTAGTTTCTTTCTCTGCATGTTTGAGATCATGCAAGGTGTAGACACCACATCTAAGAGGAAAAGAGGGCCAGACCTGCTTCTTATTTTTCTTTAGAGTTTGTGTAACGCCCTCGGAAATAATCTGATAGGCTATCTCCCTTGCTAGCAGTTTATCAGGTATGTACAAAGGAAGAACATGGGGTTTGGCTTGGCTGCCAAAAATTCTTATATAAGTAAATTTTTCCTCTGCAAACCATCTCCCTAAGCCAGTTAAATCAATCCCTGCTTGGTAGGAAATCTTGGGAGCAGGTTTATCAAAAACAGAGTAATGAATGGGTAACATGAAGCCATTGCAGATTTGGTATAAATGGTGCCTATGGGAGGTTTTCCACACTTTCTGATGGTATATGTGAATAGGCATAAGGTCTTGTGGAGTCCACCTCCAGCCGAGCACGGGAAATTCAGAATTAAAACACAGGGTGTCCAGGATATAAGCGCTGTAGTAGAATGGGGGAATAAGCCTTTCAGTAATGCGGGTCTTGTTTCTGAAATCAAGAACTGCGGTAGCTAACTTATCGGACAGTATAGTTCCCCAATCCATAATTTCACTATTACACGCTGCCTCCATCAAAGGAACCATTTCTATAGTGAAATTAGAGGAGTCGTGCAAACCCCATAATCTACACATCATGATCCCAGCATAACAATAAGGAGAACATAGAGAATCAACAGAATACATACCGGAAGATTTATGCTTGTGTGTTGCCGGATTCTGCCTCCAATCCCGAATGGGTTCGGATTCAGTTTCGTTCTCATTTCGGAATTTCTCCGGAAATGCCTTGTTGTACTTCTTCTCTGGCTCAGGCAAATGATACATTTGCCTCAAATCATTAGCTTGAAATGAACCGAAGATTCTCCCATCTCTGGTGCAGAAGGTTCTGTCAGTGATTGGGAGTTCCTCAATTGCCCACCTTACTACATCCGTATATGGGAGAATTTGTTCCCGAGCTGCTATCCGATGAAGGAAAGAGTCGGCTAAGTCCTTTAAAGTACCTTCGGATTTTTTAGTCGTATCTACTGTGGCTTCTACTGTTGTCACTTCAGGTTCTTCAGCTTCTATCAAATTATAGGTACTTTGCCAAGAAGTTTTGCCGAGACCTGAACATGTAGTATCAGATATCAATCCTTTCTTTTTATTTCCTGGATCAGTGATGGCTTGTTTTATGGCTGGCGAAGCGGAAGCGATTGCAGTTTTCTTAGGCTTCTTTCCCATTCTGCTTGCATCTATTAGCTTGGAAGAATTCTGCACAGGAGTGAAAATAAGCGTAACGCAGAGATTTGGCAGAGAAAACCAAATACGAGCGAAATATATTGATTAATGCATGATGAAGAATTAACTCAAGGTGGCCGTGGATCCAATCCGTGAAAATATTTTAGACTTACTACTTCATTAAATGGCCGTAAAAACCTGTCAATCTTTTAAATGTCCATCATGTCGTTTATTGGTGGAATGATTTGTTTAAGCGTGCCTTGGCCGTTTTGGCGGTTGAGCGCAGGTGAATCTCTATTAGAAAGATAAGGCCTTTAATACGAATTAATCGTAATATCCCCGTTTTAACAACTTTTTGAAGTTCGTGTTTTTGGTTTTATCGCATCGCATCAGGGCGAAAGGCGATTTTGTTATATTGGCATCTCTTGGAATCCTTGATCGCCGATAGCGATATCGCATCGCATCGGGAGCATTAACTGGGGCTCTTTTAAAAGCATGCATGGTATATTGCCGATCGCCTATTGCGTGTTATCGCGTCGGAGCAAACCAATGGTTTTTAAGTTATGCCTCCTTTGTCATTGTGATATGCGATCTTGCGATCGCTTTATCGCAATGATAAAAGATTTAATTATTTATATCATAAAGCCATTATTGGTTTGTCAAAAAGGTAACTTTGTAATGTTTTCATTTCATTTTCGGACCTTTTTGAATAATACAAAATTGATACCAATTAAAACTAAAAGGGACCCATTTCATATTATAGTGTTGTGAATAAAAATTATATGAAATGGGGGGGTTGTTGTAGAGGACAACAATTGGCGATTCGCTGGAAGAAACAGTTATCTCTGAAAAGTATGGAAATACTTAAACTTTTTCAAAATAGAGTTTCAATCAAAGGGGAAAATTCTAATATAACTAAGTATATATGCATTCCAAATAAAATGAAACTAATTTTTGCTAATTTTCTCTCTTTGTTTAAAATTAGATACATTCTAAGTTTTAAATAGGCCTCTATTGGTTTATAATGATAAAACAGAAAACCTTTCCAAAGCAGCTTTTATAGTTAACTCGTCTGTCATAGGTAGAGCCTCTGCTGCCAGCAAACGTTCATAGTTCCGACAGGGATACCTTTTAACCATGTTATTGTCCATTATCCCATCCATTTGAGAGTATGATTAACAAAATGAATTCAAAATATGCTTTCATATTTTGTATTTCCTTTTACTTTTTCTGTTATTTCTAAGATAAAAAGCCATTGTCCTGGTTTGGTGGCCAGCTGTTTGACAATGCCATTCACTAGTAGTAATCTAACCGAACAAGCTGGCTCGTGATGAGACCCCTTGTCTTATAATTCTAAGCCATTACCCTGTTTTGGTATGCAGTATTGGTAATGTCGGTTAAACTATTTCCCTATGATCATGGTAAGCAGGCTTGTAATAAGACCTCTTATCTTTTATATCAAAGATTTTTAGAATTACACTCTGAGTAATCATAAACTTTTGGTGAATGGGATGGACAATTTTCTCCTTAAGAGTAAATGGATGACAGGGTAAGAGTTGAAGATGCTGAAATTGGATTAGTTTCTGTTTTGATATTGATAACCTCTTTGTTGACCAATTTAAAAACATAAAATGATTTTTTAATACTTCTAAACTTTGAGAAGAGTTCGCAAAAATTGAAGGGTGTCTTCAGAATGCAATTATACCTAGTTTCCTAGAAATTGTTCCTCTTGTTTAAGATTTCTATTTATTTAAAAGTGAATATCAACAATCCTTTCTTTTGAGCAACTTTTAAAAACAGCAAAGGTCAATGGAAGATACCTTACAACTTTATTTCCTAATGGTCCTAAAAACATAAATCCTACTTAGAACTAAAGGAGAAGGGGTTACCTTCTCAATTGAAGAATTTCTTTAAGATGAGGCCATTAACAGAAAGAGAGTCCCTCTTTCCTGATAGATCTTGTAACATGAATGTCGAATGGCCTATCTTCTCACTGATCTGAAATGGTCCAAGCCACATCTTTTGGAACTTGGTGTGTTTACCTTTATCCTCATGGGCTTTATCCCATTTCAGAACTAGATCACCAACCTGCAACTGTTTAGAACTAGATGAAGCCGAATCAAATGATTTTTTGATTATCTGCTGATGTTTTGCATGAGTAATTTTGGCCTTTTCTCTTTCTTCTTCTAATTTTAAAATTTGATCATGTCTAAGTTGGATAGAAGAAGAGGGGCTTTCTTCAATAAACTGTACTAGGGCTAGAGAAGGAAGTGCTAGATTGGTTGGTAGTATTGTTTCTTTCCCATATACAAGATTGAATGGAGAAGTACCTATGGAGGCCTTCTGTGTTATTCTATCTGCCCATAGTGCGAATATTAAAGATTTATGCCAATTTTTATGATTATGTTCAATAGTTCGCTTAATGATTTTAAGGAGATTTTTATTGGTAGATTCTGCTAGACCATTACCCTGGGGATAATAATTTGCAGAATATTTTAGTTTAAAACCTCTTTTAATAGCGAACTCAAACATGGAATTACCAGAGAAATAAGATGCATTATCAAAAACAAGAGCATTTGGGACACCAAACCTGGTAATGATGAATTGATCTATAAATTCTATAATTCCTTCAGAGTTTGTTGTTTTTAACGGAATTGCTTCAACCCACTTAGTAAAGTAATCAGTAGCAGTAAGGATATACTTATGTTGTTTGGAGGACTGTGGAGAAATTTCTCCAACGATATCCAATCCCCATTGTTCAAAAGGTTGCTCAATGTTGATTGGTTGCAAAGGGAAAGCTGATTTTCTTTGTCTTCCACTGGAGGTTTGACAACTTTGGCATTTCCTTACATATTCGTGAGTATCTCTGAATAAAGTGGGCCAATAATACCCAGCATGAATGATTTTGTGAGCTGTTGTGTCAGCTCCAAAATGTCCTCCGGCTGGCCCATCATGTAGCTCCCGCAAAACCTTTTGTGCTTCAAGTTTCTCTAGGCATCTTAATAAAACTGAATCATAGTTTTGTCTAAAAAGTACATCATCAATGATTATGAAGTTTTTTGCTTTTAATCTAATGGCCCGTTTGTTTTTATAAGAAAGATTAGGAGGTGCATATCCATTTTTCAAATAAAAGATTAAATCGGCGTATTGAGATTCAGAATTGGTAATACTTATCTGATTGATTTCTTCCATATGTTCTGTATCACCTGATTCCGAAATGTTGGATGCTCCTGCTAACAACCTGCAAAAACCTTGACCCCTCACAATCTTTGCTGGCTTGATTTCCAAGTCATACTCTTGAAGTGCTGTAACCCAATTGGCCCTTTTCTCACCTAATTCCCTTTGGATCAGTAATTGTCTTACTGCATAAAAAGGAACTATAACCTTTGTATGAGCTTTTAAAAGGAAGGGCCTATAGTGTTTAATGGCTTTATACACAGCAAAGGCTTGTTTTTCAACTTCGGAGTAATTTAGTTCTGCACCCTGGAAATTTGAACTAAAAAATGAAATTGGTGCTTCAAGGTCATGATCATTAATCTGAGTGAGTACTGCTGCATAAGATAAATCGGATGCGATAGTATACAATGTGAAATGATTAGAAAAATTGGGAGTGTTTAAAGCGGGGGCATTGATTATTGATTGTTTGATTAAATCAAATGCTTCCTTTTCCACAGATCCCCATTTAAACACTGAATTTTTCTTAATCATGTTTTGTAATGGTAAAATGATCTGAGAAAAATCAGGAACAAATCATTTGACAAAGTTGATCTGACCTAAAAATGACTGCATGGATTTTTTGTTATGAGGAAATGGGATTTCAGAAATTTCTTTAATCCTGTCAGGATCAATATAAATACCATCTTTGGAAACAATAAAACCTAGGAGCTTTCCTTGATCAAGAGCGAAGAAGGATTTTTTAGGATTGAGTGAGATACCGTACCTTTTGCAGCGTTGAAAAATTTGATTTAAGTCATACAAATGATTGGATCTCTTTCTAGAAAATACAGTAATATCGTCTAGGTAGACAACTACTGTTTTATTAATCAATCCTTTGAAAGCGATATCCATCGCTCTTTGGAATGTGGCTCCCGCATTAATAAGTCCGAAAGGCATTTTCTGATAAGCTTAAGTTCCCCATTTTGTTCTGAATGTGGTTTTAAGTCTGTCATCAGGATGAACCAAAACTTGGTTATATCCTGAAAAACCGTCTAAAAAGGACATTAATTCAGAGCCTGCTACTGATTGGAGTATCTGCTCCATAGTAGGTAATGGGAAGTTATCTTTGAGGCTTTCTTTATTCAGATTTCTGAAATCTATACAAATCCTAATGTCGCCATTTTTCTTTCTGACAGGCACCATATTAGAGACCCAGTTTGAGTGCCGAACGGGAAAAATAATCTTAGCTTTCAAGATTTTATTGAGTTCCGATTTTATTTGACTCTCTAAGTTCGGATGTATTTTCCTTAATTTCTGCTGAACTGGTTTCTGATCGGGAAGCATTGGAATGGTATGCTGGATAATAGTTGTATCATATGTCTTTAAATCGTCATATTTCCAAGCAAAAACATGTTTATGTTTCTTTAAGAGTTTAATGAATGCTTTCTTTTCTTCTACAGAAAGTCCTAATCCTAGATTAATGTTTTGAGGATTTTGTTCAGTGCCAAGGTTTATCAATTCAAACCTTAAAGTAGAGCTTTGGAGCTTTGCATTAGTCACAGGTTTAAATCTGTCTTTAATATCATAAAGATCCTCTAGCTTCACCACAGGCTTTGGAATTGAATTTTCCTCGGATTTACCTCTCATTTGAAGGTCATGTTTGCTTTCCTTAATGATCTGGTCATCATAGGACTTTTCTGAAGTCAAAAATTGTAAAATGTCTTCATCGTGATTAAATACTCTCCAATTAGTGACATTGTCAGGAATTGATGGCCTAAAAATCAACTCTACTGAAAATCTATCTGGGCTATAATCTTCGGAGGGTATGAGTTTGGAAGCAACATTGGCTAGCAAATCTGCTGCTGAATTTTGAGACCTAGGGATAGAAGAAATATTGAATGCAGAAAAGTGTGTGGTGAGTTCTTGTACCAGCGACTGATAATGTTTGAGGTGATTTGAAAGACAATGAATTGTATTTCTCACCTGTTTGACAATAATTTCAGAATCGTCGAATACTTTCAAATATTGCACTTTAAGACCAATTGCTTTATACAGACCTTGGACTAAGGCATCATACTCGGCTGTGTTGTTTGTGCATTCAAATTCTAACCTACAGGACAGCATTGTTTTTTCTCCTTGCGGGCTAACCAAGATACACCCTACTCCCGAACCTTCGTTAGATTTGGAGCCATCAAAATATAAACACCAAAATAAAGAAGTATTAACAATTTTATTTACAGAATTCTCAGTAACATTAACACATCTTGAACTGTCAGTTTGTGAAAAAATTTCAATTTGTGATGTAAAAGTGTTTACTAAGAACGGAGATGGTTGGGCAATATAATTGCCGAAGAATGATTCAGAAAAATAATTTCCCAATATGTTATTATTAAATGCAATTGGTTGATTCTCTTGTTCAAATTCTGTAACAGTATGGGTCATGTGTTTCTCCCGATTAATTTTTATTTGATTTGGCTTTCCCCTGTAGGGAAGCCACATATGAGACCAATCGGTAGAAATATATCCATGGAGCTTCTCAGACCAATCCCTACTCAAGATTAAACCGTAAAACTCCGGTATATCAGCGATTAGAATATCGATTCTTTGAACTACTCGTGGATCAGATGCTAACCTGATAGTAACAGAATTTATTTCCCCTAAGACTTGGACTTTGGTTCTATCTAACTGCACAATGTGAATTGAAGACTTTTGGGGTTCTATGTTCAGTTTAGAACAAACTGAAGCTGGCATTATATTAGATGATGCCCCCGAGTCAATCAAACAGTTGTGTAGATTTCGATTGTAAATTTCAAAGGTTAAGAGGAAAGGTGGGGTATGGGAATTTGATCTGTCTCCGATTAGAATCGTATCAGTGGCCTCAATTCTACCAGAAGGTGGTTGTCCTGAATCATTTGCAGGTTTAGCACTAGGAATAGGCGAGGAAGGTATTGCATTTAGTTCCTTCAGAAGCAATTTCTGTTGATGTTTTAATTTACTGAGTTCAAACATGGTGATGTTTGCCTTAGTCTTTTTCATGTCATCAATAATATTGTAATCCATTGAATCTGATATTACCAACGTCTTTGATGTTGAAGGTGGTGACCCCTGGTGAACAGTAATATGTAATGGGGAAGTGGGTGTTTGACTTCGCACTGGGGATGATGAGATGGAAGATGATGGAGAAAAGGTCTCACTTTCAGAACCTTCAGTGTTCTTTTTTGCCTTTTTTTTTCGGGTAATGGTAACTCAGCTGGTTCAATGCCAAGCTTTTCGCTTTGAAGTCTGGTGAGATGATGAGGTAGGTGGAATTGTGAAGTCTGACTGCCTTGAGATACTTCAGATCTTTGAGGTGATATGGAGAAGCCTTGAAGTTTCTGGATGATAGACTGAACTTCAGGGGACTCCAGACTTAAATGTTCTGAAGTATGGTGTGATTGAGCAGTGATAGTTGATCCCTCTTCTTCTCGTTTGGACACTGGTGATTCAGAATGCAAACGGGAGGTCTGAGGTGAGGTGGAGGGTGATTTACTCTGAGAATGGTCTATAGGTTTTGATTTACTCGCCATTCATAGTTTTCAAGCCCTCCTTCTAGCGCCAAAAATGTTGATGCCCCGAAAATCGTTACATCAACATTGGGGGATAACCACCCGGTCCGGACCTTAAACAGCTCCTTTTCCGTTTGGGATGGTGGCTCCGACTGGATATAATGGGACCAGTTTCCCGATAAAGAATAGAAAGGGGTGGATGAATGGTTGGTTTTCTAATAAGTGATAATGAATGGAGTACTTAATCTATAAGCGAAAAATGCAAATGACTATTTTATCCCGGGAAGCTTCTATTATTAAGTGCAACGTTTAATGATCTATATTTGTTGATAGGCATATAGATGACACTATTCAATAAACAAAGACGTTCATTTAAATAATAATTACTTCGTTCAATTAGTTGAACGAAGTAATTGATAAAACATTGTTACACTCATCCTTTTATATTACTGATACATAAATGATAAAAGAATAGCAAACTGTAAACATCCAGTAGTGGAAAATATAAAGATTGATGTTAAAACACATTCATATATTCAATAATAGCAAGAATAATCAAACAACAATTTTCATAAAAGAATGAATTCAGACATAGATAGTAGTACCATATGAGCTGCAAGTCTTTCTCAATGTCAATCGCAATTCGAATTCCTTCTTCCGACTCAGAAATACTTTTAAATAAAGGCAGTAGTGCACATTCACATAAAAGCTTCGTTATCAAAATTTGGAAAAATTGGTCCAGTTTTCATAAAAAATATGCCTGAAGTACAGTAGTGCAACTTCAGGTTTCAGTCATATACAAAAACTTACGACCCTTTCTAAATACATGAAAGGGTCTATAAATACTAAATTAAACTAACAAACTACAAAATTAAAATGCTACTAAGTTGGTGTAACTTGATCTGGAATATCTCCTTCTATGGCAATCTGGTAATCGGCAGCATGATTCATCACTTAGGTTGTTCGTCTTTAGTCCCGAGCTGGCATATTGCAAGCATCGGCTCCACTTCGGGTGGTCGGTTAAGGCGAGAATTGAGTTGGGCATCATAGGTGGCATCCTGTATTTCGGGAATGATGCACCCGATTGCATCTGAGAGGAATTTGAGGGCGGCTCTCTGGCTGTAAGGTTTGACTAAGACATCCAATAGGTGTCCCATGTCAAACTGTTAATTCCTGCGATTAATCTGCCAGTTTTGTCCAGCTCTGGGTAACATGACTGTTCCAATGTTTTAGTTGATGTCAATTTACCTGGGGTACATTGAGAAATCATGTTAGATAAGTAGAGAGTGTCATTAATCAATTCAACCAAATTACTTGTGGTTAATTTGCATCTGGAAACTGCCCTCTCTGCTTTCATTAACTGGGATTGCCATTCCAAAAATAATATCTCTTTATGCGATTCTAGGATCTTTGGCAATTTAGCTGACTGTCCTTCCTCAGTACCTTGCCACTCAAGATAATTGGTCAATGTCTCATCGGCCTGCTCGAAGTCTGTTCTAGCATCAGCCGATTTATCACTTAGAGATATTGTTGAGTCACATAAAGGTTCTGCCTGGGCGATTTGTTGACATAATAGCTTTATCTGTGTTAATAATGCTTTGTTTATTTGTACTGCCTCTGCCCTGAATTCAGCTACCTGTGGAAGATTCTTTGTTTTCTCAAGCTGGGCTGATAGTTGAGCAATCTTCTCATCTTTTATCTTCAGCATTTGTTCATTGGCTGTCTTGAGTTGTGCCAATGCCTCTGATAACTCTTTCTGCTTCTGGACTGCACTCTGATCAATCCTCTGCTTTTCCTCCTGCAATTGTTGAGTTAATTGATTATTGGTTTGCTGTTGTGTTAACAATTGCAGTTCTGCCTGCTCTGCCTTCTACCGTGCTTTTGATAGTTGTGCTTGTAATGAGAAAATCTCCTGGTCTTTTGTTTTTAATAAAAGACTCACCTCTGATGCCTTATCTATTGTTGCTGCCGAATAGGCTCCAGCAAATTGTGATAGTTTTGTTAGGTCGTCAGAGGGGTCAAATTCCTCCTTCCAAACTACATTGCCCGTCACTGTTTGTTCTGGGAATAGGGAAGGCTGATCAGTTCTTCTCCTCTTCCTTTGTCGTTTTACCACAGCTTTGTGTTTCGGGCTATAGAAGACATCCAAGGGAGGAATTTTTTCTATCTGCAAAATAATTTGATCGGAGGGATCCTTTGGGATTATCTCTACTCCTTTAGAACTGGGTAGGCCGCTGGTTTCACCTGGAACTTGTTTTGAAATGGTCTCCTGTGTGTCTGCTACTCTTGATGTTTCGGCTTCCTTTGAGCCCTCAGGATTGTTGATAATTGAATCGAATTGCTGCCATTCCTGGAGCAATTTGGGATCAATTTGAGTATCTTTATTTACCTTTATGGTGCTCTGTTCCTGCTCTTTCATCTGGGTTTCCTCTTGCACTTTCTCCTGTTCTTTTGTTATAACCGGAGGTTCCTTAGTATGTCGCTGTTCAGGCTCGCTTGATCCTGCTGCTGGGCTTGTTGCTAACAGATCTAGGGGCAGAGTTTGCAACCTCTGTTCTCTAAGTCTGTTGAATTCAACTAACCCTTCATCTTGATATTTCATTTTGGCCAACGATCTAACTTGGGACATTGACTCGGCTGTGGAGAACAGGTCATCAAACATATCTTCTTTATGATCAAACTTTGCCAATTTGGCCTGTTCAAGGGCATTATAGGCAACTTTGTCGGGATCAAATTTCCTGTTAGGGAGAGTTGCTAGAGTTAATGATTTTATCTTTGTAGTTTCTTTCTCTGCATGTTTGAGATCATGCAAGGTGTAGACACCACATCTAAGAGGAAAAGAGGGCCAGACCTGCTTCTTATTTTTCTTTAGAGTTTGTGTAACGCCCTCGGAAATAATCTGATAGGCTATCTCCATTGCCAGCAGTTTGTCAGGTATGTACAAAGGAAGAACATGAGGTTTGGCTTGGCTGCCGAAAATTCTTATATAAGTAAATTTTTCCTCTCCAAACCATCTCCCTAAGCCAGTTAAATCAATCCCTGCTTGGTAGGAAATCTTGGGAGCAGGTTTATCAAAAATAGAGTAATGAATGGGTAACATGAAGCCATTGCAGATTTGGTATAAATGGTGCCTATAGGAGGTTTTCCACAATTTCTGATGGTATATGTGAATGGGCATGGGATCTCGTGGAGTCCACCTCCAGCCGAGCACGGGAAATTCAGAATTAAAACACAGGGTGTCCAGGATATAAGCGCTGTAGTAAAATGGGGGAATAAGCCTTTCAGTAATGCGGGTCTTGTTTCTGAAATCAAGAACTGCGGTAGCTAACTTATCGGACAGTATAGTTCCCCAATCCATAATTTCACTATTACACGCTGCCTCCATCAAAGGAACCATTTATATAGTGAAATTAGAGGAGTCGTGCAACCCCCATAATCTACACATCATGATCCCAGCATAACAATAAGGAGAACATAGAGAATCAACAGAATACATACTGGAAGATTTATGCTTGTGTTTTGCCGGATTCTGCCTCCAATTCCGAATGGGTTCGGATTCAGTTTCGTTCTCATTTCGGAATTTCTCCAGAAATGCCTTGTTGTACTTCTTCTCTGGCTCAGGCAAATGATACATTTGCCTCAAATCATTAGCTTGAAATGAATCGAAGATTCTCCCATCTCTGGTGCAGAAGGTTCTGTCTGTGATTGGGAGTTCCTCAATTTCCCACCTTACTACATCCGTATATGGGAGAATTTGTTCCCGAGCTGCTATCCGATGAAGGAAAGAGTCGGCTAAGTCCTTTAAAGTACCTTCATATTTTCGAGTCGTACCTACTGTGGCTTCTACTGTTGTCACCTCGGGTTCTTCAACTTCTATCAAATTATAGGTACTTTGCCAAGAAGTTTTGCCGAGACCTGAACATGTAGTATCAGATATCAATCCTTTCTTTTTATTTCCTGGATCAGTGATGGCTTGTTTTATGGCTGGCGAAGCGGAAGCGTTTGCAGTTTTCTTGGACTTCTTCCCCATTTTGCTTGCATCTATTAGCTTGGAAGAATTCTGCACAGGAGTAAAAATAAGCGTAACACAGAGAATTGGCAAAGAAAACCAAATACGAGCGAAATATATTGATTAATGCATGATGAAGAATTAACTTAAGGTCGCCGTGGATCCAATCCGTGAAAAGATTTTAGACTTACTATTTCATTAAATGGCCGTAAAAACCTGTCAATCTTTTAAATGTCCATCATGTCGTTTATTGGTGGAATGATTTGTTTAAGCGTGCCTTGGCCGTTTTGGCGGTTGAGCGCAGGTGAATCTCTATTAGAAAGATAAGGCCTTTAATACGAATTAATCGTAATATCCCCGTTTTAACAACTTTTTGAAGTTCGTGTTTTTGGTTTTATCGCATCGCATCAGGGCGAAAGGCGCTTTTGTTATATTGGAATCTCTTGGAATCCTTGATCGCCGATAGCGATATCGCATCGCATCGGGAGCATTAACTGGGGCTCTTTTAAAAGCATGCATGGTATATCGCCGATCGCCTATTGCGTGTTATCGCGTCGGAGCAAACCAATGGTTTTTAAGTTATGCCTCCTTTGTCATTGCGATATGCGATCTTGCGATCGCTTTATCGCAATGATAAAAGATTTAATTATTTATATCATAAAGCCATTATTGGTTTGTCAAAAAGGTAACTTTGTAATGTTTTCATTTCATTTTTGGACCTTTTTGAATAATACAAAATTGATACCAATTAAAACTAAAAGGGACCCATTTCATATTATAGTGTTGTGAATAAAAATTATATGAAATGGGGGGGTTGTTGTAGAGGACAACAGGTTGATAAATAAATGTTTTTGTCCCCGATGGGGTGTCTTATCACATTGCCAAATGGTGGCGAAGTGCAAGGGAAGGTCCATCTAGCCGCCACGCGCCAATTAAGTGAATTCAAGGCTCTCTCACAAACGACGTAATGGCTCATCAGATGGAGCAGTAGCGCGTCGGGTTCAGGAGAATAACAATGATGTTGGGCAGACATAACGCATTTTGCAGCGTTTGGGTGATGGTGAGTGCAAGACAAGAGATATCACCCTGCGTTGTGGTGTTTGCTCTCAAGCCATGGCTTCAGCCTCAAGCGCAGGGTGCATGTTGGAAGGACAGGGAGGCTGAGAGTTGGGTCTTGTGTTGTCTGTGCCAATGGGATCTCGGTAACCTAGTTTTCGGAGTGCAGTCCACCACGACGAAATTTGTTTCTGCTCTGTTGGTGGTGAAAAAGAAGCCCAATTGTGCGTGTATATTGCTAAGTCAGTGGTCCTATGTGGTGAAGTGGCTCGCGGTGGTTGTGGAGGAGGAAGGGGAGCGGTGTTGGCATGGGCTCAGTTGGCACTCAAGCTTAGTGATTCACTGGTGCACTCGCCTATGCTAGAACCCCTCGACAGCACGAAGGAGAAGGTCTCTAAGTATCGGGACTGTGGTGTTTTCTTGTGAACTAGAGGTCGTTGGTGGCTGGGCGAGAGGGGTTGGTTTTCACATTGGCAATTCAAACAAGGAGGAGGCATCCAACACGAGAAACGGGTATTCTGGACCGGTGGTGATCCAGATTTATGGAGGAACGCAATAGAATAAACATATAACCATAAATACAAAGATGCAGCAAAAATAACACTTCATTTGATTAATATCAAAGAACTGAAATTTGCTTGCAGACAGAATGGAAATAAACTAGCTAGGGCGCTGGTAGCTATCTCTGAGAAGAGATGTGGTGGCTACAGGCCTCTGAACTAAGTTACAATGAGGCTGAAGGGCCTATTTATTATTTAGAAACAATGGAAAACCATAAACATCCAAAACCCTAACCCTAGGAGATGAAGCACCAAAACTATGGGCCCCGTTTGGGTAAATTGGTGTTTCAACTTCCCGGGGACATAACTTTGGCATACGATCTCCATTTGATGTGAACCATACCTTGTTAGAAAGATATATCCGAGGACTACAAAATTTGAGTGAGAAAAATTAGTACATTTACCCATGTTGCTCCCGGATTTCCCAAAAAACGTCGTTTAGGGCCTCAAAACAGCTCCAGAAGTTTAGGAACCGAAAAACTGCGAAAAGTAGTAAGTTGTGCCGAAACTAAAAAAAACTGAAAGAGACAATGGTGGGGCCCCAAGTGGAATGGGCAGGTGACCACCAATATCCACCTGGATCATTCCTCCCCCCTTAGGAAGCAATGGTCCCCATTGCTTTAAGTTCCTCCATGAGATGAGGAAACTTCTGTTGAACTTGGTCCCTGGTGAACCACTTTCCTTGGTGCAGGAGTTGGCCAGCTTTGATAACCCGATACAGTTGGATCTTTTTTTGGCGAGTGTTCTTGATTTGCATGTCCATGATACAATTTGTGGTGGCATGTTCCATGCAGTCTGGGTTTAACTCTATTGGTGTGAGTTGTTCTGCAATGTCAAAGGTGTCCAATAGAGGTGGGAAGTAGGGACGAAGGCGGTCCACATTGAATACTGGGTGCAGACCAAGGAATGGTGGAATACTGAGCTCGAAGGAATTGTTCCCTACAGCCTTGGTGATGGTGTATGGTCCGTATGTGTGGCCGAATTCTGGGCCGCTCTTGTAGAGAAGCGGCCAATCAGAAGTCTCGTGCCCACAAGAGTTGAGAACGGTAGTGAGCGCCACGATCGGTGGTCGGCTGAGGCAGTGTGCAACATTATTGGTGCTACCCTTCTTGTACTTGATGTTCAAATAAAACTGCGGCAGATATGTGGACCACTTCTGATGGCGATCATTCTGAAACTTCCCTTGTGTCTGTATGAACTACAGGGGCTGGTGGTCTGTGTGGATGATTGTTTCCTTCCCCAAAATGTAATTCTTCCATTGTCGGCAAGCTTGCACAATGGAATACATTTCTTTGTCATAAGTGGGATACTTGCGAATTGTGTTAGACAATGTCTCACTGTGATATGCCACTGGATGTCCCTGTTGAGTAAGAACTGCCCCAATAGCATAACCAGAGGCATCTGTCTCAATCTCAAATGGTTGTTGCATGTCTAGTAATGTGAGCACTGGGGCAGAACAAAGGCGATTTTTCAATTCTGTGAACGTCTTCTATTGAGATTTCGACTAGAATAATTTTTCTCTCGCTCCTCCCTTGGTGACTTGACTCAAGGGCCAAGTGATATGAGAGAATCCCAACACGAACCTACGGTAGAAATTAGCAAGACCCAGAAAGTTGCGAAGCTCTGTTATAGTGGTTGGGGTTGGCCAATCCTGAATGACTTGACTTGATTGAATTCCACATGCACCCCCTTTTCAACAAGGACCCAGATATTTACCTCAATATGCCAAATGGCATCACTAAATTTGCACATGGTCTTAGGTCGGCCATGTTGTTTGGAGGACTTGTGGGATGTGGTGGAGGTGCTCTTCCCAAGTCTGGCTAAAGATCAGAATGTCATCCAAGTAGACCACTACAAATGAGTTGGTGAATGGCTGCAAGATGTCATTCATCAACCTCATGAAGGTTGTGGGAGCATTCGTCAACCCGAAAGGCATGACCAGCCATTCGAAAAGGCCTTCCTTGGCTTTGAAGGTAGTCTTCCACACATCGAAGGGTTCGATTGGTACCTGGTGATACCCAGACTTCAAGACGATCTTGCTGAAATATTTCACCCCTTTGAGTTGGTCCAGAAGGTCATTAATCCATGGGATCGGGTACCTATTCCGAACAGTGATCTTGTTCAGCACCCGATAGTCAATACAGAGTCTCCACGTCCCATCATTCTTCTGTACCAACACGATCAGGCTCCCACAAGGTGATGAACTTGGTCGGATGTGACCTTTCTGCAACAGCTCTTGAATCTGCCTCTTGATTTCATCATTATCCAGAACAGAGCGCCGATAGATCGGTCCATTGGGTAGTGGCGCACCTGGGGTCAGATCAATCGGGTGCTTGACCTAACAGTGTAGAGGAACCCCTGTGGGTGAGGTGAAGATGTCCCCGTACTCCTCCACAACCTTGTCCATTTGTTGTTGTCGTGCAGAGGAGCCCTGTCTGGAGGTCGTGGCCACAATCTTCTTCTTGCCCTGGGGGCGGATCATCAGGAAAACGAATTTCCTGGTTTGGGAAATGAGCTTACTGCATTGTTTTTCAGTAACCAAAGAGAGCGCGGTAGGAGGTGGTACCTCTGGTATCATGTACAACTTATTTCCCAAAGTAACAATAATAGTGTGAGGCCAAGACTCATACACATCATGACGCTTCAACAAGTATGGTTTCCCTAATAATACATCAGAAACAACAATAGGAGCAATGTCACATAATACCTCATCCATGAAGGGCTTGATGCTATAGGGAAGGCGGCACTGCTGGCTGACGCGAAGATCTCGTCCTTGGTGAAGCCACCCAATGGTGTATGGATGTGGGTGAGTTGTGGTCGGCAAATCTAACCGCTTCACGGTGTCTGCTGAAATGAGGTTCTTTTGGCTCCCATTGTCGACAATGAACTGTACCAGGGAGCCCTTTACCCACATCTGGGAGTGGAAGAGACGTTCCTCCTCCTCTGGATCTTCTGGTTCCTCCTTCTAGATCTTCGTAGTGGCAACAGTGGCATTGGGCTCCGCATCAATAATATGTTTCCCTTTGTCATTCCCTTTTTCAAGTTCTGATTCAAAGTCGGACCATGCATCTGACTCAGAAGCCCTCATCTCGGCCACCAGCGACTGCTTGGCTCGACACTCACTTGTGTTGTGAGTGGAGCTCTTATGAAACTCACACCACTTTCCCGTGTCCTTCTTTGGCTTTGTGGTGTTGTTATTTGCTTGTGGCTTTGAAAGATTGTCTTGAGCCGACATGCCTTGGCTCTGTCCTTTTTTCTGCGGTTTGGGAGCACCTTTCCCTTGCTTTTGATTCGCAGATCCAAAGTCTCGCTTCTTTTATTTGAATTTCTGCTCAATCTTGGCAGCATACCGGTATGTTGTACCAAGCAAGGAGATGTCAAGGAACTCCATTTCCTCCTGAATGTATATGTGCAGACAACTATGATACTTTAGCACCAGATGTTTCTCTGAATCTTTGATACCCAACTTTATGCGCAAGGTATGGAACAGATTCGTTAGCTCATGCACATCTTGATCCATTTGTTGTCGCAGCGTGGTCCATTGTATGTACTTGTCCTCATAGCTCCCCACGGGATAGTATTGTTCCTTGATGGCGTCTCGGAAAGAATTCCAAGTGGGTACAACCGAGAACGGAGAGGGTTTTGTCTCGTCATTTTTCTCACAGTAGGTTTCCCACCAGTCCTTGACATGGGGGGTAGCTTTGAGGAGTGCAAAAATAATCTTCTCCCGGTCGGAAAAGTCATGAACCGAGAAATATCCTTCTGATAGATTCAACCATCTATCTATGACATCTGCATCTATTTGACCCTCAAATATGGAATGTCAAAATTTACTTGTACCTTAAAGGGAGTCGCACCTCCAGAGTGGTTGTTGGATGCAGATGCGCCGACGATGGGCAGTCGTTGAAGGATCTGGGCAAAGTTATCCATCATCGCGTTCCTTTGTTTCTCGAGGGCCTCCTCAAGCAATATTTTGATAGGATCTCCTGCTCCCTCATCTTTCTTTTCATCCTCCATGGGCGTCCGTCGGGGTTTGCGAGGCTGATATTGCAAAGGTTCCACCAGATCGAACCCTAACTCCTTATACCCCGACCTCGTTGGGGACATGCAAAGAAGGATCGAGAAAAAGCAGACCGCTTTTATACCACTGATCCATATTTATGCAAGAACGCAATAGAATAAACATATAACCATAAATATAAAGATGCAGTGGAAATAACACTTCATTTCATTAATATCAAAGAACTGAAAGTTGCTTACACACAGAATTGAAATAAACTAGCTAGGGCGCTGGTAGCTATCTCTGAGAAGAGATGTGGAGGCTACAAGCCTCTGAACTGAGTTACAATGAGGCTTGAGGGCCTATTTATTATTTAGAAATAATGTAAAACCCTAAACATCCAAAACCCTAACCCTAAGAGATGAAGCGCCAAAACTATGGGCCCCGTTTGGATAAATTGGTGTTTCAACTTCCCGAGGACATAACTTTGGCATACGATCTCCGATTGACACGAACCATACCTCGTTAGAAAGATCTATCCGAGGACTACAAAATTTGAGTAACCAACATCAATCCATGGACCCATGTTGCTCCCGGTTTTCCCAAAAAATGTCATTTAGGGCCTCAAAACAGCTCCGGAAGTTCAGGACCCAAAAAACTGCTAAAAATAGTAAGTTGCGCCGAAACTGAAAAAAATGAAAGAGACAGTAGTGGGGCCCCAAGTGGAATTGGCGAGTGACCACCAATATCCACCTGGATCAGGTGGAAGCGTGGAGTGCGAAGAGTGGGTACATGCCACGGCAACGAGGAAGAGAACAAAGAGGTGGTCTTGAGCGCGAAATGGAGGAAAGGAGGTCGAACGGTGACTCGAGCTCTAACTCGGAGTCCACAGAGAGCCAGCACTTTGTGGAAACGATGGCAATCTCTCCATCTCACTCTCCAAGTCAAGTCGACGCTTTGGTCACCGTGGATGTGATTTCAACTGAACTCCAACACATTCAGCTCAATTTGGATCATATGCGAGAACAAAAGTATGAAGAGTGCAATGAGCTTATTGCATACATAAATGATATACAACACATGCAAACGAAACTCTGGATGCTCTGGAGAGTCTACGACGTTAGTTGAGACGTTCCCACGAACACCTTCGAGCACTAGAAATTCAAGTAGAACACATAAACTACCATGTCCACAACCGTGCAGGTTTCTTCGTAGGGCCGCCAACAGCCCCTCCTAATCCTCCTCCATGATGCTTAGTTTTTTATTGCTTTTTGTCAATTTTGTGCCGAAAATAACCATTGCCACTATTTGCCTTCGCCTACGCCTAAGTCTACTGTTGCTCTTTTTGAAGTTTGGGTTGTTCAGATGTAACACAACTATGCTATTGTGCGATGTAAATTTTGAACTCATAATATAAATATGCTTTTGGCCGATAAAAAAAAAAGATGAATAAATGTTTTTATTTTGGAATATAAGTTTTAGAATTTTAATTTAATTATAAATAATTATGAAGTGGATGGTAGAGATTTAACTTTTATCAAATATTCTAGAATATTTTTAATAATAGTTTTAGATCAAAGATTAAGATTTATCTCAAAATAGTTATGCATTTTCTACTCTTTTAATTAAATTAATTAATTATAAATTAATGTCATATGAACAAATTTTAAAAAAGAAAAAAAAAATGTCATATAAACCAATCTTATGTGAAATGAGTTATAATTTTTTGAATCTCATTTGAAATAAAATATGGTATGATATTAATAAACCATAACATTTATACATGAAGAATCTTCATAATAAAACAAGATAAATTTTTATAATTAAAAATCTTGTTACACATCAAACTCATATAACAATATATTGTAATAATAATTTATTTAATTTTTTGTATTTTTCAAATTTTAACGCTATCAACCATATAATAAAATAGATATTTCTGATACTCATCATATATATCTTATATTATATATTTACATTTACATTTGGTAACCATATAATTTATATTATTTATATATCTACCCAAATATAATCAAAACCAACACACAATCACTATCATTAAACAACTCAAACATCGTCCACTTCTAAGAAAACCCTTAAACGACATTAACATGAAAATCCACCTTTACGAAAGCTAAAACTATTAAACATTTGAATGTCAATATATTTAACGAACATTTTAATTTATATTAAACGACATTAACATGAAAATCCACCTTTATGAAAGCTATAGCTATTAAACATTTGAATGTCAATATATTTAATGAACATTTTAAATTTATTATATGTTATATATATCTAATATATCATATATATATATATTTTTAATAGATTACAGTTGTATAGTTTAAAAATGAGGAAAATGACTTCTAAACGGAAGAGAGCGAATATTTTGTTATTTTGTTATAATTATTTTATTATATCCCTTTAGTATGCTTGTGATACACGCAATGACCCAAGTTCGATACTGACAAAATGGCGGTCTGGGTGTGAGAGAGTTAAGATATCGTAAAAAATATTTACAGGATGTTTAGGATTAATATTAATGGGGTGTTTTGGGGGTGTTTTTTATCTTAATAGTATTTTGATTTTTGTTTGATGGGTATTTTTATTGGTGACTGAAATAACGTGAGTACTGAAATAATTGAGAGATTTAAGGTTTAAATCTCATGGTTGTGATTAGATTTATTAAGTGGTTAAATAGCTAATTACGATTTTTTATTCAATATGTAAATTGAAATGTTTTATTTATAATGTATATTAAATTTTTGTGGTTATTAAAGTTATATATCAACTTCATATTAAAAATGGAATGAATTACATATTTCTCTCACAATAGAAAGTTATAAAGTAAGAAATTTTTTAATTTAAATTATTTTATTTTTTTCTATACAAAGTTGATATAAAATTATGTTATGTAATATGAACATTAAAATATTTTATGTATTACTCACACTAAATTAAGTTTTTATTTTAAATATTATTTGTCATCTGAACATAAAATGTCTCTGCCACTTAGTATTTAGAAATAATAAAATTGATGTGTTAAATTAGACAGTGTAAATTTATTTAATAAGTGTTTTTAGAATGCCAAAGAGGTTGTCTCTACCACTTACTATAAAAAAAAAAAAAATTGATGTGTTAAATGTTAGACATTGCAAGTGTATTTAATAAGTGTTTTTTTTGGAATGCCAAAGAGGTTACTCTTAGAGGATAATATAATTTGTGTGCAAAGAAAATAGAGGCACCCATTAGTGCTTTTATTTACATAAATCAGAATGCAAGACTGACGATGCTTATTGTGATTTCTTCATTGTACTCTAGTATTGAACAATGCCAATAATTAGTTGACCTCATCTTTGATACTATTAGCCAACCTATTTAAACAAATTATCCCAATGAATTATAATGGAAATGTTTATATATTTACCCCTTAAACCTTGAAGCAAGTTTCATAATCATTGTTTATCATATAGTCTTGGGGACGGACTGCAAATTGATGGTTTGAAACATTGACCAATGATCAAAATATTGAGGGTCTAAAACATTGACCAAGTATAAAAATGAAGAGAATTTAGCTTATTCAAAAAACATGCTTACAATTTTCAAAACAAGTAACATTATTTCTAAAAATGTTGTTTTGAACAATTCACAGAATTCATCAGAAACTTCATTTGTATGGTGGAATAAGCAAATTTTGTTATCTGCTAGTTGTTGATCATGTTGGAGAATAACTCTCCAATACATAAATGTAAGGGGTCAGTTGAATTTACTTTTGCCCAGATTCATAGCTAAAAAATTCTGGCCAAATCTTGATTTGTGTTGTTTAAACTAATTTTCATACTGCATATATCGATTCAGCACCCTCAAAAACCCGTGGGCACTTCGATTGTGAAGAGTTCACACAAATTTGTGATTTCAATGAATCTCTCCCAGATTCTAGACAAAATCTATCAAAAAATAAACCAAAAAACTTTCCAAAAAATTACACTTAAAAACTCCTTGTAAATATAAACAACGAACATATAAATGCTTCAATACATAATTAATTATATTTTATAGTCCCAATACATAATTAATTGATTAATTGTATTCCAAAATACATATCCATAATACTATGATGCTTGACTATTATGATTCTGTGTCAATTCAAGGGCAGAGCGTGTCAGAGCAATACCTAGCAATTGAGGACTCCCATTGGTTTTTCTTAGGGTTTTCTCTGAGAGGGGGTTCGACGATCGTCTCGCCGCTGTAGCCCCCTCTACATCCTCTGTGACCCTTCTACATCCTCTACAGCCGGTTCATGTTTCTCTTTCCCTGTGGGCGGCTCTATTTCGATGGTGTTGGGGATGCTTCTTGCAGATGTGGTTGGTGGGCCGGCTATCTCCTAGTTCCCTGCTCTTGTGGCGGCGACTTCGGGGTTTTCATGGCTATTGTGCTCGTTTGCTCGAATGTTGTTTCGTGTAGCTCAGTTTCGTGCCACATTGTTGTTTGGTGCAGGGAATAATTTTGATGCTCTCCTTTGGTGTTGTTTCCGACCATTTTTGCAGTGGGTTTCCTTGTATGTTGCAGGTTCACTTGCCTTTTTGGCGGCCTAGTTTTTGGCCATTTTTTATGCGACTTACTATGCCGTAAGTTTTATTTCCTCCTTCGTTGAGTTTTTTTGCGGGAATGTCGGCTTTGGAAATGGGATTTTAGTTGTGCGGCTGCCCTTTTTGGCCACATGGTGGTTCACCGCTGCGGTCCCCTCTTCATTCCCGTTGTTGAGATTTTGTTTTGTTTCCACGAGGTTGTTTTCGTTGTTTGGGGGTTGTGCTATTGGTGGCTTTGTGCTTGTGCTGTCGCTGGTCGATTGATGCCACTGGTTTGGTGGCTTGGTAGATTGATGCCACTGGTTTGGTGCCCTTGTTCGCGGGGCTGCTGATGTCTCTTTCTAGGTACCTGGCCTTGTGCCTTTGCCCCTCTTTTGTGGGGCGGTTTTCAACCTGCCTTGCATGGTTGTTTGCCCGTTCTTGGGCTTATGTTGATCCCTTGAGGGTTTTTTGGGGGCCTACGTGCCTGGTTTACTGGTTTTTCTCAGTCAATGATGTGTGGATGTATGTACCCTTAGGGTTTGGGTTATACTTTGGGATTGATGCTGCATCAATGTTTAGATAAATAGAGTTTATATGCATGAATATGTAAACATCTTTTTTATCTAATAGAAAGTTGTTGTTTTTTTCTTCAAAAAAAATGATTATTGTGATTGTGTGCATTGTCATATTTAGAATACTAGGTGACTATTTCCATATATATGTCAATTAATGTTGCCTCGTTAGTTAGATAGATGTCAATTAATGTTGCCTAATTGGTTGCTTATTGATTTGCATTTATTTAGCCATTTGATAAGGTTGATGAAAAATGAATTGTTTTTCATATTGTTTTGGAATTATTTAATAGGATAAGTTTATTTAGAATGTTCTATTATTAAAATGATTTTAATCAAATATTCACTTCATAAAATTCAAAATAAAAACTAAATAACCACTTGAGTATATGTATAACTTTAACCTATTAGACATTTAAATAACTTCTTATATATAAAGTGGAGAGTAAATAGTTTCAAACTTACGTGTATTAGATAAAAATGAAGTGTGTTTACATGGATTGAACAGAGCCATCATTAACAAGCTTTTAAGCACGTATGCCAAGTATGGAAGCTTGGCAGATGCTCGCAGAGTTTTGGATTCAATGCCATATCGAAACGATGTTTGCTGCTTATGGTAGAAATAGGTGTTGTGAAGAGGCATTAACCTTGTTTTGCATAAATGGGTGTTGTGAGGAGGCATGAGCCTTGTTTTGCCAAATGCAAGTAACATGGGTTCAATTATGCTGGCCATTTGTGTATAATTTATTGTTACAATTCAAACGTACATTAGTGGCACATCCAGATTCCAGAATGTTGAATTTGTATATAAATAAAAATCTAATAAGCAATTAATTAAAATATATTTATTTAAACGTTATTAAAATGTCAGAAGTGGGTACTTTTTAGCACTGAATGAGGATGACAAGAACTAAACCATCTCATTTAATACTTTTGTCTTGCATTTATATGTTGTCAGAAGTGGGTACTTTTTAGCACTGAATGAGGATGACCAGAGCTAAACCATCTCATTGAATACTTTTGTCTTGCATTTATAAGTTGCAAGCCATGAAAATCACAAGTCACTATGCATTGCCAAATAACATGTACAAATTCAAAGTTAATAGCACTTGAGATAAATTATAATTAAAAAAGTTAAAATATATATATATATATATATATATATATATATATATATATATATATAAAGTTGCACTTTGTTAAATTGAAAATTATTTCATGTTTTTATTAAATTAATAGGTTATTAGCTTAATACAGTTTGTTTAATATTGTGGGGAAGGGACAATAGCATTATTTTTATATGTCATAAGGAATTACATAACTTGCTCATACTAAAATGTACATTAATTTTTTTTACTTTGGCATTATTTTTATATGGCATAAGGAATTACATAACTCCCGCATAACAAAAAGTACATTAAATTTTTTTTTTTTAAATAATTGTTTTATCTCTCCAAAAGTTGATGTAAAATTAAGGTGAAAATTGAAATTTTTATTTATGAATGACATTGATTTGTTTTGTTATTACTATTTTTTATTTTGTTAATGTAAACATTATTTTATTAATTTTAGATGTAATGTTATGTGACAACATCTCCTTTACACTAGGTTGTAGAGCACCTCTCAACTTAATCATAGTCAATGGAACCCTCCATATGCTTCATAAATTGATTTGGACTAGATTAACATTGAAATGAAATAACATGCAATATAGAGGGGGTGCTCTTGTAGGTGAAGAGAAGACATTTGTGTATTCTTTCACCAATTGATCTACTTGTCTTTGTTGGATAGAAGGACCCCTCGTATAGGTCTTGACAATTGCAATACTTTTCTTTTCTCCTTCCAACCAAAGCATGAAGAGGACTAACCTCATAATCTAAGAGATTATCTTCTTGCACTACTTAATAGTGATTAGAGATGTTAGAGTAATCAATTTTAGTATTTATGTTATCATATATTGTTAATCTCATAGGGTTGGCATTGACACTATAGACCCTAGACTGGTAAAAACCATGTCACTTCCACATATATGTTTTTCCAAATATAACGCGACAAACTTAAAGTGGGGGGAATCACAAAGTACCTATCTTTGAAGTGGTTGATGTTGTATTGCAGATGGAATTGTTGATTGGTGAAGATGTATTGTCCCTAGCTCAAACAACCAATGGTGTGTGGCTTAGGGTGTGACATCATTAGGAGCTACATTTTTTTGACGATGCTTACTGAGATAAAATTCTTGTGGCACCCACTTTAGCAATTAGGTACAGTAGTGACCCTTTCATCAACATCTATGAGTGGAAGAGGCACTTGCCTTTCTTAGGCTCCTTGAGTTCCACTATTTGGATCTTTGCAGTGGAAATAATAACGTTGTGTTTTACATTAACAATGTAGTTTGTCCTATCCATGGAGTCTTATGGTGTTAGGGTTGAATAAGATTCCTAGGCTTTTAACTTACCCAATATCAAGTGTCTAGTGTGATAGTTTTCATTATTGTGTTAATGAATTTTGTGGCAGTCACACCATTTTTCGCATGTCCTTCAACTTCTTGTTTTTTTCCTAACATGTGGATTCTATTGGTTGTATTTTAGTTGGTTATATTTTATTTATCAACTGTTCCTAGATTTAATGATGCATTTACCCACCTAGTGTTGTTATTTATTTCCAAACCCAAACTATTTCTTACCCTTCCACCAAAAATTATTCTCAATCTTGACGAGGTAAATGGAAAATGGCTCCTAGTGAAGAGATTTTCAAAAAATCATTTTTCTATGTAAATGTCTATGTAGGCCATTGCTATAGGATTTTTGAACCAAGTGGTCCTAAGAGTATTGAATACCAATTTTTGTACATAGGCTATGACATATGTTGATGAATTACAACACAATTTGGTCTTTACCTTGGTGTAAAATTATCCATCTTGTCTATTGGTCTTCATAATTTCCAACATGTAAATACTCCTCCTTGTGGGTGTTGACTAAATCCTCTCATGTGGGTTCCATGGAATACAATTCAAAATTATCTCCCATATGTTAGACATAAGATGTCTCCCACTAATATTCTATCATCTCTATCCTATGTCACTTTGGGGCTCCTTGAACCAACAACTTCATAGAATTCATTACTCCATCATTTTCATTTTTTTCTACCATGGGAGACTGCTTGGATTGTCAAATGAAATCTTTACCATGCTTGGCTAGTTTGAGACCCAACTCCCTATACCTTGAGCTTGTAGGGGCATGGATGCGAAAATGATAAAGAGTATATTCCTCTAATAAATCCATATAAGATTAAAAATGAAATGAAAGAACATGCAATATTGCAAAGAGAAAAAAAATATATAGTTTTGAAAGAACATTATTATAGTAAACAACAACTCTCCTTAATGAACCAAATGGTGGAAAACATTGCAATCTACATAGTAATACAAAATGGTTAAACTAGTGGTAGCTTATCTTCGAGAAGAGATGTGAAAACTACACTCCTTCACAAAAAAAACCATAACAAAAGGTTAAACTACATTTTATAATAATGCCAAACAAACCTTAGAAGAAGACACCCTAAAATGAAAGACGCTAACCTTAGTATGATTAAGGTTGAACTAGAATGTTGATATAAATAGATGAGATGCTCAGGAAAAAGAGAAGACTTGGCAAGGTCATACTTTTTAAATCAATGCTTTTTTTTAGTCTTATTTGGCTCATTAGAAAGAACATTAACAAAATGAGTCGAATCATCAATTATTGGGCATTAATTGTGCCAAAAAAGTATGGGAAACCCCCAAAAAATGTAGTTGGAAAAAGCAACTCAAGAACTACTAGTTTTTTTAAGACAACCTTGGATGACTACCTAGACCATAAACACCACTCATGTTAGAGGAAAACCCATGTCAACTAGGCCCTTCAAAACAAGGGCTACTCCAATAACTAAATAACTAAATATTCCCACAAACATAGCCACTTAAAACCCCAACACTTCTTAAATTCCATGACATGAATATCCAAGCGTATCTTTCCTATATACAAGGCATCATTAAGAATATTTAAAAAGTATTGGTAAAAGATACATCAAAGCCATGTAGAAGCTCACAAAAGCTCTTTTTCACTTCCTTTATTGACTTAAGTTTCATTTTTAAGTCATGTTACCTTGTGTGATTTAAAATATACATATTTATAGTATTTATATATATCATTGATTGATATCATTATTTTCTAAATTTTATTATTTTTATCAAAATAGTGAGCGCAGGACCATGCTGAGAAATTCAGAGTGTTAGTGTGTGAGCGGCAACAACCTTATGTTCCAAAAATAAATTACTCAGTTATGTAATAAGTGAGATTCCACTAGGTCTTAAGAAAGAATAGTGACTTCAAACAGTGCCCGTGAGTCGTGACTACTTAAACCACAAGTTAAGCATATCAATTATCTTAAAACTCACATAACTTAATAAACATATAAAAAATAAAACTAAAAAATATATATGAGATGGTACAAAATGTGTTCACTAAAAAGTAATAAAGTATGATCACCCTCCTTTTATGCTTAATATTTAATGAAAACTAGTAAATTACATGGTGACTTGACCTTTAATTTCTTTTCAACTATGCCTATCAGCTCATCAAACTTGAAAACTAGAATCATCATGAATAGATATTCCCCAAGCGACTTCCCCTTGAGTACAATGTTTAAGACATGAGAGAGTGAAATTGGAATTTGTTAAGATCCATCCCTCCAAAATCGGGTCAATGATAACTTTCATTTTCTTATTTCCATTCTCCCTCATTAAGATATTGAATACATACTAGCTATTAATATTTACATAAAAAGGTACGAAGTACTCAATTTCTTTTTCTCTTAAAGAAATAATAACTAGCATTTGCACAGAGATGTGCAAATTAATGCCAGGGAGTGGGGAAAACCATAATTAAGTGAAATATATGGAAATTTTAGTTTATATATATCTTTTAAATAATGTAATAGGAGTTTAAATTTAAAAAGAAATTTATACTAACATAAAGTAAAACTAATATAATTGTCCCAGAATAATGGCATAGTAATGATGGTATCCTTCCTCTTTGTGCTCTCTTCTCATCCTATGTTTTACTATATGACATTTGAGAAGTGGAGAAAGTACCAAGGTGGGATAAGAATCAACAAATAACAAATATGAAGAGAGAAAATGAAGGAAAGGAAACCCTTTGCACTCAAGAAGCATACAAAATGAACTCATGAACTCCCTCATAAATTGGATCGAATAAAAAAATCATGGAGCTCCTTACCAATAATGAGAAAGAAAATAAATTTGGAAAAAAAGGAAAAACTTGAAAAAAAGATGCTCATTTGAATATAACACTAGGCTTAGAAGCATCTCTTGCCAAATTTGACTACTATATGTGAAATTCTATTGAAATTAAAGTATTTTTTTCATTATGTAAAGACAATTTATCAAGCAATGGTTAACACCTCTATTTATCAAGCAAGTTTCTGCTAGTTAACACCTCTATTTCTCATGCAAGTTGGTTGTGCTACAGAGAGGGCTTTGGCGGGATAATGAGAAAGAGTAGCGACTCTCCTGAGTGCTGGATGAATCGTTCGGGTGGGCTGCATAGGGACATAGACAAGAGAGACCTTGAGTTTTAGTTTATTAATTTGTAAACCCTATTTCCAACAGTTGTGGAGAGGATCTAAATCTAAACTAAACCCTAATTAAAGAGCTGAACCAACTGCATCATATACGAAAAAAATAAAAAATAAAAAAAATTTCTATGTTAATTTGTAGAATGTGAATACCCTCGAGACACATATAGCTCCAAGTTGTCAGAAGTAAAATGTCTTACCCAAACTCATTCGATTGATGGTATTATCCTCCGTTCCGTTGATGTACTTATTATTTTTCCCTTCCATGATGTGAAAAATTCATTGGTGTTGATTCCATGCCCATTTCGCTTCGTGCTTGTCTCTCATCAGTTAAGCTGGAAGAATCTCTACCGTCTGTTGGCATTTTTATTAATTATTGAAGGAGATCAAGTATAGAGAAAATCCTTTCATATGCATTGAAGCTCCATGTAGTCACCTCTTTTCTTGCATTCAAAGGTATGTACCGCGTTCCGATCATTGTCTTATGCTATGTTTGTGGAACAATTAAGAAATTATCTCTGGTATTTGCATGGTTATGAATTACTTCTTTTCTTGTTTTATTTTTGATAGTTTCATAGAGTATGTTAGACATGCAGTGAAAGAAGATAATGTCAAAAATTATGCCAAGGCCTTTCCTCTTTACATGAATGCCCTTGAATACTTCAAAACTCATTTGAAGTATGAGAAGAACCCCAAGGTTAAAGAGGCCATTACATAGAAGTTTACTAAGTACCTGCGAAGGGCATATGAAATCCGTGTTGTGTTAGATGATGGAGGTAGTGCAGGGCCTGTTGCAAATGGTGATGCAGTTGTTGTGACTAGAGCGAAGACCAAGCCCGGAAACAAGGATGAGTATGGAGATGGAGAGGATCTTGAGCAAATGAAATTGAGTGTGGGCCTCAATTCAGTGATTATTTGTGATAAGCCTAACGTGAAATGGAGTGATGTGGCAGGGCTTGAAAGTGCCAAACAGGATTTGAAAGAGACACTTATCCTTCCAAACAGATGTTAGATGTTATTCGCTAGAAGCCTAACGTGAAATGGAGTGATGTGGCAGGGTTTGAAAGTGCCAATCCGAATTTGCAAGAGGCAGTTATCCTTCCTATGAGACAAACGTCAGACATCCAGTGTGAATCCAGGACGGTGGAGAAATTAAGTATGGTAGGACGAATTAAACTCACCCACATGTCAACATAGAATTGGTTAAAAGGGTGATGAGCAAGGTTTGTGATTGGGTGGGGTGAACAATGTTTTCCCACCCAATCTCATAAAGAAAACACCTCCTGCATAAATATACTCTCACACCTCGTGCTTTTCATTGGATGATTCTTCACAAAGGGACGAGTGTTTCCCCAATGTAAAGGAAGAAAATAGATAATTGTGTTTCAATGTCCTTCGCCTGTAATTTGATGTTCGACAATATGTATTGTAGAAAATTTGATCGAAATTAGAAACCATAATAATACGAAGGTAGAGATATTAATGGTCAGACAAATAATTGTATTTCAATGTCCTTCACCTGGAATATTTGGTCCATGCTTTTCGATCTGGTTGGGTCCACTATCTTCTGGTATTAATATGTTTATTGGTTCTCCTTCCTCACCTAATAGCCAGAAGAAGCAATATATCAGTCAATTGCTTGTTGGATCGAGCTAGCAAGCCAAGACACAGAGAATTGAAAAATTGTTGGATCAGATTTGATTTATTGTATACGCTATTCTGATACCTTGGTTCCTTGCATTTCCTCTTTAGGGGTTCTTTGCATTTCCTCTTTCGTGATGTACGTACATGCCGTATTTGGAAGACAAATAAGTGGGGTTGTAAGATGCCGCAAGCTGGGTAGAGAGGACGATTAAAAGGGATGAGGTAGAATGATTGAAATGAATGTTTCTTGAGGAAGAAAGAATGTTATTAAAATCAAATCTATTAAATTAAAAATCAGACTGAAAACGTTCAAGATTAAAGTTTGTTTTATAAACAGGAAGACTACTAAATATTCACCATCCAATATTAATTTTGTTTTTTAATTTATAAGCAAAATTAAAAAGCTTGCAAGCCCACAAATTGATTCCAATATAGGCGTCGACACCTATAAGCGAATTAAAAACCATGAATAATAAAATAAAGGATGAACCTGAGAAATTAAAATATATATATATATATATATATATATATATATATATATATATATGTATATGTATATGTATATGTATATGTATATGTATATGTATATGTATATGTATATGTATATGTATATATATGTATATGTATATGTATATGTATATGTATATGTATATGTATATGTATATGTATATGTATATGTATATGTATATGTATATGTATATGTATATGTATGTATCTTCGCATCATAATATGTGAGGCAGTAATCTATGACAAATTTAAATCTTCCCTGTAATAACGGAAATAGCTATATAACTTTGTTACAACAAAGGTAAAGGAAAAAGAATATGCTCAACCTTGACCTTAGGCATTACAAAACATACATGAAATTACATGGTGGATAATAGAAAATATAAACAGAGTGGTCAACCTACCACGACAAATAAACTTGTCAATTTAAAGGTTGGAGTGTGTGATATCGGGTGCCCGATTGTAAACTAATTAACAGGACTTGAAGGTGGAGGATTGGATATTTGGTACCAGGAACAGTATGTCTGTATGATATTCATGGAAAAAACAAAGAACCCAATCGTAGGAAGTAGAAAGTTCCAGCTTGATAAGTAGTCAAAAAATCCCCAAAGCATCCTTTTGATTTTGGTTTTGCGATCGTTTTTCCAGAGCACAGAAAACAGTCCTCTACCGAAATCATCGGAATTAGGTCCCAAGTGACCAGTGAAGAAGGGTTGACCAAAATCGTCCCACATTTTGGCTATGCATTCGTCTGTTAACATGTTCGTACGAACTGCACGAAGATTCATTATGACGTCAACATCTGTGTTGCCACAAATGACACCGCAATCCCTCAGCACGTGCATATCTTGAGGTGTCTAGATGAGGTAGTTCATCAAACTCACATAACGCATCACGATGTTTCCATGACTCAGATCGTTGAACTCCATGGCAACCATGTTCCTCAACAACACTTTCTTGTGGGTTTCCCATATATTTATCTCTGGAAGGTACAATGTACCTGAGTATTTGTCCAAACGGATCTTGTTAGGCCACTTGTAGAAGGGCTTGAATTAAATCCTGCCCTTGATACACTCATGAAGCGAAGCTAATTCAATCATGTCATTTTTTGCACTAAGATTAAGACTGGCAGTGTCGGGACGATGATCATCCACGTGATTTTTCTCATCACGAGGTGTAGAAAGGGAAAATTTCATTTTTCTCATCACGAGGCCAAGTAGAGAGGAATATTAAGAAATGTAAGAGGAAAGATGAATATGCGGCCATAATCAGAGAGAAGTTCTTTGTGTCTGTATTGGCTGGAAAGTGATAGAAATTCTCTATCTCTAGCTGCATATGTTCCATAAATGTCAACTATAGACTTGAAACCCTTACCACATTTGCGCAGTTGTTGCGAGAACATGGCCGCGGACTTGGCTTTGTACATCTCCGTAATTGAAATCTTAATTTTCGCATAGGAAGATTCAATATCTTTCTCCATATTGGAATGGTGGTAAGGCCCAATCGACAGAAACTGTGGAATATGGAGTTGTCTATTGACGCAACAAAATAGCCCGGACGACAGTTTTTTGTCGAAATCTGGTAAAAAAAAATTCAAAAAATCAGGTAGTTGGAGTGTTTGAATTTTATTTTTTATGGTGGAAATGGATTCAGCACCATCAAAAACCCTTTAGGGCACCCAAAATACTGAACTTTAACAAGTGTAACAAAGATTTTCAAAAATCTTTGCCGGAATTTTTCATAATCTTACCAGAATTCGTGGGTTATTTTGTGGGTTTTTTTATACTACAGCCTCTGGTTTCATCTTCAACAGAGGCATCGCCACTCCCAAGATCGCATCTGCCTTTCGTCTGCCAATCTCTTTACGTCCAGTGCGAATCCAGGACGGTGGAGAAATCGAGTACGGTAGGACGAATTAAACTTAGCCACATGTCAACATATAATTGGTTAGAAGGGCGATGAAGAAGGTTTTTGATTGGGTGGGGTGAAAAGTGTTTTCCCACCCAATCTTATAAAGAAAACGCCTCCAGCGTAAATATATATTTTTAAATTATTAAATAGTATAATTGTAAAGGTTATGAGAAAAATATTTTTTAATTATATAATATTTTATATATTCAAAGTTAGATTTCATAATCCATTTAATTGTAAGTTTTTCTAAGTCAATTGGCTAACGACTTAAGTCCAAGGAGTTGGTTTTTGTGTGTTAATTGATATATATATATATATATATATATATATATATATATATATATATATATATATATATATATATATATATATATATATATAATAAAGATAAAGTTTAAGGTGTATTTTTGTAATTTATGAAATAAATAAGTGAGTATTTTAAATGAATAATACATATGAATAATTGTAAAATAATGATTTGAAAGAATATAAATATATATATTCACACGGTTTTGGATAGACATTGATCTGGTGCTATGTTATGGCAGTGCTTGATGTGAAGTCACATGTTCAATTCCCCCTTTCATCTGGGATGATATATTAGACATGATGAAAATATAGTCTTACCAAGCTTTTAAAAAAAAGAATATATATATATATATATATATATATATACACACTGTAAATAATTAAGCATTTATAGTTTATATTAAATAATTTTTATTATAATATTGTAAATCAGTGTAATTTATTTAATATTAGAGTTATGAGATATCATTTTACTCATCTATTTTTAATGGCTACTTATAATATCTTAATTTTTATAAATGTAGTTTTTACATGTTATGTGCAGAAAATACATCTATAAAAAATCATTTATACAAAAGAGTAAAAAAGATTAACATTGCCACCATATGGCTCTGGTTATAAATGTTCTATCTGATATCATCTATTAATAACTTTAAGTTTTTTCAATATATTATGGAGTGTTTTTTAAATCTTAAGAGGATTTTATCTAATTGCGAATTTTTGTATCTTGTTTTGTAATGTTGTTATTAATATATTTGTTTTTTATGTTGTTATTATTATATTTATAGTGATTATTGGTGATATAGATTAATTGAATAGCGTAGTTGTATTTCAATAAGAAAGTCATTTCATTTAAATTAAATATTTATGAATAAAATTATAATTTCAAATTAATGTTAGTTATCAAAATTAATAAAATGAAATATAAAATGATTTTTTATTTTTTATTTTTATTTTATTTTATTTTATTTTATTTTATTTTATTTTTTATTTTTTATTTTTATTTTATTTTATTGATCACTTTATTAAACAATTAAAATGCATTCACAATTTTAAAGATTGTAAATACACTTAATAATAAACCTGTTATACTAGTTAAATGTGAGTTTATATTAATATGCACATTATTCTACATAATTAATAAAAATAACTTAATCTACATAACTACTATCCAAAACTATTATCCAAATAACTTAACATACATAATTACTGTCCAAAACTGTTATCCAAATTGCTACACGACTCCTTGCAAAGCAAAAACAACGTTACACCAAGAAAAACAAGATACTTATGTGTACCTCATTTTCATATTATTTCAATATCATTATACGAAAAACCTTTTATTATAATTTTGGACATAATAACATATAGGAAAAAACCCTTTATTATAATTTTGGACATATAAACATAATATAAATTTGATTTCTAAATTAGGGACTAATCTCACTCAATTTCTAACATCTAAAGAAGCCTCTAAATTTAGGGAAAACTAATCTCATTCAATTTCTAGTTTCTGACATAGGCCTCTAAACTTAGAGAACCAGTCTCACTCATAGCTAGGCTCAAGACCTTTATATCATGCCATTTGTTGTGATGTGTCATAATCTTTAAATGCTCTGCCATATGAACATGGGGGACATATTGATATGCACATGGGACCCATGTGGACAACCTCATAGATTCTTCCATCATTGCTAAATCAGCCCCAGAGCGTTCCCTAATTCAATGCACATGTGGTACCGTCTATTTTTGTTAGGACACCCACAACTTACATGTCACGTGATTCATTCCAAAATTTACTTACCAGCATACCAAGATGCTTAAGGTCTCCAATCACTAATGTTTATATATAGATTAAAAATTGGTTTCAGTGGATATTAACTAGTATAAAAAAAAATGTTTTTAGAATTTTAGTTTTAATAATACTTTTTTCAATATAATATAATTAAATTAAAATTTATATTATGATTTTTTTAATAAATAATTATTATTTATTCAATACTTTAATAATAATTATCGTCCATTCAAATTAAATTAAATTTATAAACTTTATTATTATAATTAATTAAATCATTTATTCGATTGCGAAATTATATGTTTAATCATTATATATTTACAACCTGATGTCACGGAAACAATAATTACATTAGAAAATCATATAAATGAATTTTTAAGCACGTTTTGAAATCATGTTACATCTCACAAGATATAAAATAAAGATAAAATATTTTCAAATTAAATAAAGTTTATCTTAAATATTAAAACTTTGCACCTAGATCTCGTAAGAACAAAACTTCTGCTTTTCGATCCCCTTTGTTATAATTAAAACAAAACTTCTGCTTTTCGATTCCCTGCGCTATATATAATTCATTTGTATCTTTGTATTTTAGAAAAGATGTTGGTATCTTCTTCTTCTTTTCTTTTGGTTTTTTCCCTGGTCTAATGGAGGATGATGATAATTTCCAATTAAAATATTATGAATTTTGAGAAATTTGATATACAACATAGAGGTTATAGGTTACTAAGTGTTAGAAATGTTAGAAATATCAAGAGGGAGTGAATTTGTATTTCATTTCTTTTAATTAATTTTGCATTTACAGAGCATTAAATATTATTAGCATTAGATTAAATCACAAAATCAACATCACATCACATAAATAATACATAATAAATTTTACGTGGAAACTCAATGCAGGAGAAAAACATTAAATTATTTCCAATATTTATAAGGAGTACAATAATTTCTTAGCACCAAATGAAGTGAAGCATGTAAAAAGTCCTTGTAGATTCAAACCGCTAATGTAATTTACTAAAACAATAGACTTGAATCTACTCTACGCATCAGCAGAAAAGAAAATCACGATCAAGAAGAAATATCAAAAACATACGACATGAATCAATTAACACACATAACACGAGGAAATATCTAGGGAAAATCCACTCCTCAAAACCCCTTCCTATCTGTATTGCATTAATCATAAAATAGAGAAGAAATACAATGCTTGTTCAAGCTTGAACAATCTCTGCACAAGTATAATCTATCTCACTGCTTCACAAGTCTGCGCTGGTCAATACTTAACCGATTTCATGCTTGCCCAAGCTCTTATTTCCTTGCATTGTTTCCTTTGGAATTAGCCCGTATTATTTAGGGAAATTTCCCATCTAAAACTGCGCAATCCCTATAGGCCCTTCTCTAACCACATGCACCACTTGTACAACTTGGATAATTATACAATGGATAGTACATTGCCTTGAACTCCAATCTCAACTAGGTAACTCATAGATCACACATGCATCAGTTAATTATGGATGAATTTATCAGTTAACTGGCCGATCACGAAGTACACACCCCACTACTAGATCTCTCACTAGTTCCTCCAATAGTTGGAACTAGTTTAACTAACTTTAACTCAGTTTGACTTAATTCAATTATTACAACTCAAATTAAACCCAACCTAGGCTCCTAAATAGTAGGAACCACTCTACATGACTCAAGTTATGCCCTCAACTCGAATTAACTGAGCCAACTAAGTCTTTCTAACTTAGTTAACACATTCGTGTTGTCTTGTGATGTGGAATTACAATTTTCTCCTAATTTAATTCAAAGAAAAATTAAATCAGGATTTTCTTGTTGCCATTTTCAACACTCCCTCTTAAAAGGAAAGGGATTATAATATACCCCAATAATGCCTCTATGGAACTCAAATTTTCTTCTTGACAATGCCTTTGTCATAATATCTACATCATGTTCCTATGTAGGAATGTACTCCAAAAACATAATCCGCCTATGCACACAATCTCGTAGATGGTGATACCAAATGTCAATATGCTTGGATCGATCATGAAAAAATGGATTTTTCAGAGAGTTTGATACAACTCTGATTGTCACAGTAAATCAGGGTAGGCTCCATCATCTGACCAAATAACCCAACAAGAAACTTCCTCATCTAGATAGCTACACAACCTGCTTGAATAGCAACCATGTACTCTTCTTCTGTTGAACTAAGTGCAACTGATCTCCACTTCCCGTTGTGCCAAGAAACTGTTGCTGACTCAATGCTAAAGACTCCTCTAGAAGTGCTCTTCCGATCTGATGGACTTCCTATCGAATATGCATTTCTAAAGCCTTAAAGTTTCACTCCCTCTATCCGTGTGTACCAAAGACCATATTGAGCAGTGCCTTTGAGGTATCTCAACACATGTTTGGCCGCCTTCCAATACAGTTTGGTTGGTTTAACCATTTCTTGACTAAGTTGGTTAACTGCATAATACATGTCCAGTCATGTGTTCACCAAATACATGAGTGAACCCACAATCTACTTGTAAATAGTGGCCTCCACCTTCTCACTTGAACTGGCATCCTCTTTCCTCCAACTTCCTGCTAGAGGAGTGTCCATGGGTTTGCTTCTCTCCGTGGGGAACTTCTTCAATATCTCGTTGGCATAATTTCCCTAAGAGACAAATAGTTTTCCATCTCCCTACTATACTTCCAAACCGAGGAAATAATGCATGAGCCCCATGTCCTTCATCTCGAACTCTCTTGCAAGATCTTCTTTGCAAGATTTGATCAAATTCTCATCACCAATTAGAATCAAATCATCAACATATAATACTATAATAAAAAAATTTCCTTCAACAATAATATGGTAAAGGTTTGCATCTGCCTCACTTTTGGTGAAGCCCAACCTTGTGAAATAGTTGTTGATCCTAGTGTACCATGCACGGGGTGCTTATTTCAATCCATACAATGCTCGCTTGAGTCTACACACATGTGATTCTTTGTCGAAGGTCTCAAATCCTTCTGGTTATTCAATGAACTCATCCTCCTCAATCACTCCATTGAGGAATGTTGTCCTCGCATCCATCTAATGGATCTTTCATGCCATATGTGCTGTAAGTGCTAGAATAGATCTGATAGAAGAGTACCTTGCTACTGGAGAAAAGGTCTCCTTGTAATCAATTTCCTCCACCTGAGAGAACCCCTTGGCCACAAATCTGGCCTTGTGTTTCTCTATGCTTTCGTCTACTACTCGCTTCAACTTGTAGGTCCACCTCAAACATACCAATAATTTTTTCTCTGGTCTTGAGACCACTTCCCAAACATTATTTTTGACTATGGAATCATATTCCACTACCATGGCATCAACCCACACTGGCTTCTGCACTTCTTCCTTAAATTAGGATGGTTCTGTCTCAACTATCTCATTCATCAGAGCCATGTACCCAGTATATCGATCTGGTGACCTCCTCTGCCTGTGTTATGGTGTGGGTGCTCCCACATTCTCTCTAGCATCATGCAATAATTTTTCAGCTTCCCTAGTGTGCCTCCTTCCATCTCTATATGTCTATGCATGAGTGGGTGCTTCCACTCTCTACACCTATGCTTGTGGTTTCTCCACAACATCCTAAGGTTCTTCCTTTAGAGCCAAAATCTCCTCATCTATATGAAATTGAAGCTCCCTCTCAAGGGAACGTCTCACGACCTTCTCTTCATTGAGCTTCACATCTCTACAAAAAATTGTCATCCTGTGAGATGGCAAGTACACCTGATAGTTGTGAGGTGTCTTAATGTACCTCATAAATATGTCCACCTTTGTTGTCTGCTCTATATTTTTCCTTGCATCCTTGGAAACATGACAATAAACTGATGAACCAAAGATCCTGAAGTGTGACACATATGGTTTCTTCCATGAAAAACACTTCTTCTGGTGTACTCATCTCGATAATCTGATGAGGACTCTTTTTTTGCACATATACCATTGTGTTGCATGCTTTAGCCCACAAGTGAAACGGTAGGCCCTAATCATGAAACATCGCTCGTGTATATCCCACAATAATTTTGCTCTTCCTTTTAGCCACCCCATTCTTCTGTGGGTTATAGGGTGTTATTAACTCCTGTCAAATGCCTTCTTTTGCACATAAATTCTTGAGCTCATTCAACACATATTCTCCACCATTATCGCTCATGAGAGCCTTCACTTTCATGCTAGTATCTTTCTCAACAAGTGCTTTAAATTCAAAAAATTTGGAGAATGATTGGTCCTTCTTCTGCATGAAGAAAATCCAGTACTTACATGATAAATCATCTACAAATATAACATAATACTTGTGCCTGGTTGTGGAGGCTGTCGAGAATGGTCCACACACATTTGAGTGAACTCTTTCAAGGATCGCTTGCAGTTGACTGTCCTTATCATGAAAGGTGGCTTTAGCGTACTTTCTTAGTGTACACCCTTTGAATTTATCTTGCTGCTCTAGTGCACCCTTAGGATGTTCTGTAGAAATTTGTTGCACGATCTTCAAATCTCCATGGTGCAAATGACCAAGTCTCCTATGCCATAATTCAACGATGTCTTGGCTCTACACCTTCTCTGCTTTCATGCTCAAAGTAGCATATTCTTCTACATCCAATTTGTAGAGGTTCTTTGCTCAAACCCCGATCCGCTTCACTTGTCCTGTGGTGATGTGACAAATGAAAGCCTTTCCTTTTTTGAATATCACATTGTATCCATGATATTCCAACATAGCAAATGAAACTAAATTATTCTTCAAACTCAAAACATACATGGCATATTTTAATGTGAGAGGAGAACCAGAATCCCTCTGAAAATTAATTGTAATGATATCGGTCATGCTATACCTTCCATCATCTCCCATATTGATTTGCATCTAAAGGTCCTTCTCCTCCAAGTCATTGAAAAATTATTTTTTTCCTGTCATATGGAATGAGGCTCCACTATCCAGATACCACACACTACCCATCAGTGATGTCACCATGCACGTAATGAGGGTGAAATTCAACTCCAATTGTGAAGCAATAGCTTCACTTATCGCTCCTCCTAAGGGCTTCTTGACAACCTTCTTGTGCAGACGCTTCATGGCATAGTGTCCCAGCTCATGACAGTTGTTATCACTCCACCGGATCTCTGAAGGCTAAGAAGGAGACCAACAAAGGTAATCACATGCCGCTTTGACCTAGTAGCTAGCCCTACTAGGCAGGAGAGGGATCTCTCCATGAAATCACAGCCAATTTTACTGGATAATAAAGATTTTAGGCTAGGTATAGTAGGCTCTAGGGTTTTATTGATTGATTTTGGGTGTTGGATGGTGAATTAGGTCTAGGAAAAACTAGGTCAGAGCACTAAAAATCAGGCTTCAGAGATGTCATGGAGCAAGATAGGCACACACTTTAGCACTTTTAGGAATCTTGATGAGTGTAATTAGACTGGTAGGGTTTCAAAAATATCATGGAAATCATGAATTCTTTTCTATCAAAAGAAAGTGAAACACAACTATGATAATTCCTCCAAAACATAGCATCAAAATAATGAATTTTACTTATATAACTTAGGAATCAATCACATTGAGAGATGAACATGAATATGGAAAACATAATTCATTCAAACATATGAAAACATAAGAGGAAACACTGCTAAAACACATACCACAGGAATCCCACCAAAATAGATGCAACTCTGTCTATTAGTTCCTGCCGGAATCACTGAATACACTAGTGTTCACAGATCAATTCTACAACATCCAACCCTTGCAATGATAAAGGAAATGAAAGATATAGACCAAAACAGACTTCTTCCAATCTCAGAGGTGGAATCCATGAATTTTGGAGCTATTCCTCAAAGTCCTCAACCAAAATCCTAAGTCAACAAACTCATCCCTATCTTTGATGAAACTAATTCACTTGACCCAAAATTACATTTTTACTTGATGTATCTACCTCTAGTAATTATAAAAGACATAATTACGTTTGATTTTTATATTTACATCAGTAAAACTCCTTGGAATCCATCAATCAACTGAGAAAAAGTGAAATTTCTAAAGAAAACAAGAGACTAGAAAAAGTGCAGCATGCTTGAGAAAAGTGCAATGTGGGCCTTCAAATTGACTTTTGACTGCCTTGTTGAAGTCCAAATTGAGCCCAAGATATCTCATTGGAAATTTGTTCCTATCTGGTTATCCAAAATTTCCTTAAGCAATGAAAATGATTGAGTTAAGCCCCTAAAAAAACCACTTTTTCCAAAAATGGTCAAAAAGCACAGCGTGGCCTCAAAAAACAAGGCAGAAAGGTGTTTTTTAGGATGTTTTTGGGCTTTTCCACCTGTCAAAACCTCAGATTTTTTATTTTCAGGAGTCAAAATGTGATGTATAGGCCATTATATTTCCCAACCAAGTGATTTTTCATCATTTATAGGCCTCCATAAAAAGTGCAGTGTGGCCCATGCTGTGCCTTTTGCAGTTTGACTGTGAAATTTTTTTGAGTTTTCTACAAAAATAGGCCTCAGAGATTAAGCGATATCTCCCTAACCATGAACTTTTTTGTAAACCTGAGAGAGGTTTTTTTTTTTTGGCATGTTAGGAACAAAAACCTCCTCCATTTTCCCAAGATTCTTCTCTGATTGTCCATAATATTCTTTGGAAAAAGGTGACTTAAACAAGACATTGCATAGTTAGAAAAATAGGTTGTGAAGACGTGAATGTATATATCATTCTGTAATACCTGTGTAAAATATGAAGTAGGTTATTATAATTTTATATCTTAGAAACAAAAACCTCCTCTATTTTCCCAAAATTCTTCTTTTTTTGGCCAAAATATTTCTACAAAAGTATGACTAAACAAGACATTTCTGGAAAATGTGCCTTTCAAGGAATTTTTCAAATTTCCCAAATTTTCTCCAAATTTCCTCAAAATTGGTCCAGAGATGCCAAATAAGGTGTGTTATTATATCATGTATTTATCAACAAGTAGGTCCAACTTATCCTTCTCTTTTTTAAAAAATTAGGGTTTCCTTTGCACTGTGATTTCAAGTAGGGTTTGTACTACTCAAGGTCTACGTTCATGCCTTTGAACCAATACTCACCATGGTTTGGTATCCCTATAGTTTCTGCAATAACATCTGTTGAAATGGTGAATGTCACCCCTGCAATGGTGACTTTTTATTTTTGTAGGTTGGCGATGAATATCCTGGTCAAATTAGGATGTCTTTACACTCTTTGAACCATCTCACAAAACTCAAAACAACCCACACGTAAGAGGCATTTGACTGCTAGGGGTGATGACATCTACTCCCTAGTGTCTGATGGTTCAAGCCTTAGGATTATCCCTCCTTTATTTTAGGTCTTCTTCTCTTCTTCTATGGTGTTTCTCTCTTCCTTCAACGTGCTTCTATCTTCCTCCATGATATTTATGTTTACTTAGAAACCCTAGGGGAGAAGGAGAAGGAAAAGGGAGTGGGATGATGAGGTTATGGAGTTGGGATAGGTGAGGGAAAATTTAGGAAATGTTTTAATGGGGTTAGCAACCTTAGGGAAGTGATAGGAAGTTTAAATGACAAGGGGAATGGGGTAGGGAATTCAATTACAGAGATATAGTCTAGCTGCCTAGAAAAGCGCAGCGTAGGGGAAGGGTTTTAGGGAATATGAATAAGGAGTGAGGAATGAAGGAATGTGAGGGTAGTGAGGGATGAATTAGAGTGTGAGGGAGGTAAAATGGTTTATGGGAAAAAAAAATTATCTTGCAAACTTTGAAAACTAGGGTTTAATCACTAAAACATGGCATGGATAGAAATGAGGGGTTTTCACTGTAAAATTATAACAATGAGCTGAAAGGAGGGGCTTGGAGGATGAAAATTACTTGAAAATGGATGAAGAAACCTTTATTTTTCCCTTAGGACCCTTTCAAACAAGATTTAAGGCGATATCTCCTTCACTGCAAAAAGCGCAACGTGATATTGAAAACCACTTTTGGAGGCCTTCCTGAACTCCAAATTGATCTCATGATAGCTCATTAGAAATATATATTTGTATGCTACACAAGGGACCCCTCAAGCACTGAAAATGATCAAGTATAGCCCCTCAAAAATCAATTCTCCCAAGACTGGTCAAAAAGTGCAGCGTGTCCCTAGGAAAAGTGCAATGTGAAGTTGCAGGTCACTTTTGGAGGCCTTCCTAAACTCTAAATTGAGCTAAGGATAGCTCATTATAAATATCTTTCCATATAGTTATCATTTGACTCATCAAGCAAGTCATTTGGACACTCCATGACAGAGAAAAATGCATTTTCCCAAGAGTAATATAGAAGTATAACAACTCTCCTGTAGCAACTATATTTTGGTCATTTCTTTAGAACATTGAATATTTTTGAAACCTTGAACTGCAGATTTTAAGAAAATGAAGTACTTATTACATATAGAGACATAAAATTGCATTTTTCTTTGAAATCAAATTTACTGATGAAAATACTTTATTGTCACTCCTTCACTTGCTGGACTTTATGCATGAAATGATGATTTTGATGAACTTAGAGCCCTAATGACCTAATGGAGACATGGAAATAAATGAAATCATGGTGAGGATGACTGAAATGATTATGAAAATATCTAAATGATGATACACTCATATCAATGATGATATGGACCGGCAATTTAAATTTTTGGAAGTATTGGAAAATAGTCCTAAACCTAATGACGAGTGACCAAATTTTTTCTTGAAGACCTAGTGAAATTACAAAATTTTGACTTTGGGACCCTAACAAGATAGGATAAGATTCCATTTGATCACTGGTGACGGGATGCAAATACTGACACTAACAACAGTGAAAACATTTAATCTTTGACAAGTCCTTCTTCTTGTCTGTCTGACCAAAATCTCCTTTCGATTGGGATTTTTTCTCTTTCCCTTGATTTGACTTTCCATCCAAGGCACAATTCTCCTCATCCTCAACCTTGGATGAAGTGTCATCTCTAGTGTTCCACCTAAGCTCTTCTTGTACCAAATCTTACCATAATATTTCCCAGTTTGGTAGCTTCTCCCTCCCATTAACCAAATCCTGGTAGTTGTGTTAGCTCTTGGGAAGGCCTAGAAGTGCTAGGATTACCATATCATCTTCTACAACCGTAACACCAATGCTCCCAAGTTCATCATGAAACTGTGTGAACATGCCCAAGTATTGTGGTATTGTGTCGCCCTTTTGCATTTTGATATTCTAAAACTTATATTTTAGTGCTAGCTTCTTGTGGTCACTACTGTTCTGGAAAAATTCTATCAATTTCTACCACATTGCATGTGGAGTTTCCTTCTCATGGATACTCGAGACAATATGATCTCGAACTCCCTCCAATATGATCCTCCTAGCCTTGGCTACACTCTTCTTCCAATATGCTAGAGCTTGAGCATCAACTGTTGCTAGTTCTGGGACATCACTATTAATGAACTCCTTCATCCCATTGTCTTCCATTCGGTCCTTCCAAGCAATGTAACTCAAGCTACCCTCAAGTGCATACTCGAGCCTTAGACCATAGAACATCATCTTGATCCTTTTGTTAGATCTAAAGAATAGATCTGCAAAACTCGTTCCTCCTACAAAGATAACTTTGAATTCTCTTCTCTGTTGTGATTATAACTCTGATACCATGTAGAAATTCCTTGTAGATTCAATTTGCTAATGTAATTTACTAAAATAATAGAATTGAATCTACTCTTCTCATTAGCGGAAAATAAAATCATGATCGAGAAGCAATATCAAAAACATGCGACATGAATCAATTAACAAACATAACATGAGTAAATATCAAGGGGAAAGACACTGCTACAAACCCCTTCCTAATTGTATTGCATTAATCAAAAAATAGAGTAGAAATACAATGCTTGTTCAAGTCTGAACAATCTTTTCACAAGTATAATCTATCTCATTGCTTCACAAGCATGCTCTGGCCAATACTTAACAAATTTCCTGCCTTCCCAAGCTCCTATTTCCTTGTATTGTTTCCTTGGGAATTAGCCCCTATTATTTAGGGAAATTCCTCATCCAAAATTATGAAATCCATATAGACCCTTCTTTCACTGCCTGCACCACATGTACAACTCGGATAATTATAAAATTGATAGTACATTTCCCTTGAACTCCAATATCAACTAGGTAACTCGTAGATCACACATGCATGAGTTAATTATGGTTGAATTATCAGTTAACTGGTTGATCACGAAGTGGACACCCCACTACTGAATCTCTCACTTGTTCTTCCAACATTTGGAACTAGTTTAATGACTTTAATTCAGTTTTATTGAATTAAATTATTACAACTCAAATTAAACTCAACCTAGGCTCCTAAAAAGTAGGAACCACTCTACATGAATCAAGTTAGGCCTCCAAAAGTACCTCAAAAAAAGCTTGATATGTACTTCAAATAGATCTAATACCTCGTCCTTAATAACCCCTCCCTCTACCTTGAAACTTAGCCTAATCAGACCTTTCATCTTCCTTGAAACTCAACCAACACAAGCCTTTCTTTTGCGATCAACACATAGCTAATTTCTTCCCTTATCCTACGGCATACACAGGGCTAACTTGGCCCTTGTCCTACAACCTACGTAATTCTAACTTGACCCTTGTCTTGCGACCTACATTAGGTTAACTTGGCCCCTGTCTTGTGGCCTACATAGGCCTAACTCAACCTCCCCAAAGAGCTTGATATGGGCATATCTTTCACAAAAAAAATTTGGTCTCCTTACTTCAGATGTGGCCTCAGAAAAGGCCCTTAGTTTCCTCAGAAAATTTGATCTCAACCCAAAAATTCACCACACAAAAAATGAAAATTAAAACACAAAGAAATTCAACCTCTCCTCTAGATAAGAAATTCTATTGTTCACCTTAGATATCTCAGAGTTGATCACATGAATGATGGAGAGTGGAATGACGTGTTTTGAGGGCTCATGGGTGATTTGTATATACTTGAAAGAGGGGCATAAAAGGAGGGTCGGCTTGCCCTACAAATTTCAAATTTAAATTTAAAAAAAAATTACTCCTATAATGAGGACGACCTAAAAAAAAATTTCATTGATGACCTTTAAAAGGAACAACTTGGTCAATGAAAATGGGTAATATGGAAGCACTTTTTGTAGCTTCCAAGACTCATAATACTTACCCAAAATTCAACATGAGAAACATTTATTATTATTACTTTTTTATACCAAAATTTAGACTAGTCATAGAGTTTCCTTTACCATTCATTTGGGGTACCTTAACCAAGAGTTCAGGGCTTCAATTTTAAGAGGTCATATCTTCTCAGCCGTGGAGATTTATGAGGCGTGCCACCTACCATTGGAAACAACATGACTAGTAGAAACAAATGACGATCGTATAACATGTTTTCTCATGTTCATATGACATAACAAGAGCGGGGAAAGTGGGGCTTCTTCTGGATTTTGCTGGAGTTGACATCAATGACAACCAATTTTAAACAATATCTCCCTTTGGCATTGATTGGAACACTCATACTCCCCCTGTATCCATGCTTCTAATTTTTCTCTCCCCCTTTGACATCAATGGAAGGTGACCCCTCCTAATGAAGAATCTCTCTTTGATTTTTTTTTTTTCCTTTCTCCCCCTTTCTTCTTGGCTTGATGGAATATAGATAAATGAGATCCTAGAATTACTCTAAGATATTATTGAAGATACTCAAATTCCTCTTGTGGAAGAGGCTTGGTGAATATTTCATCTATTTTTTCCTTTTTCCCGATGTACTCTACCTTTATATTCTTTCCTACAACCTATATCTGAAGAAAGTGGTATTTGATAAGAATGTGTTTGGTCTTGGAGTGCATCACAGGATTCTTGGAGATGCTTATGGAACTGGTGTTGTCACAAAATATCGAAATGGGATCATCGTACTTCACTTCTAGATCTTGCAAAGTTTGCTTCATCCAGAGGACTTGAGTGAAACATGTTGTTGTTGCTGTGTATTCTTCTTCTGTTGTAGACAAGGATACTGAATACTGCTTCTTACTCAACCTAGGCACTAGAAAATCACCTGAGTAGAAGGTTTCTCCACTTGTGCTTTTTCGATTATCAACACTTCCTACCCAATCTACACATGTATAGGTTTTCATAGTTAGTTTTTTCCTTTTTTAATACCATAATCCAAATTTTGTTGTTCCTTTGAGATATTTGAAGATCCTTTTTACTACTAAAAAAGGATTCTTTTGGTGTTGCTTGAAATATTTCCACATGTCCAACTACTTGCATCACATACGGTCTTGAAGTTATTACATATAGTATACTTCCAATCATCGATCTATAGAGTCTCTGGTATGCTTCCTTGGATTCATCGCCCTTGCTTAACTTACAACTGGACACCATGGGAGTGCTTACATGTTTGCATTCTTCCATTTAGAACCTTTTCAACATTTCCATGATGTAATTGGTTTGAGAAATGAATGTGCAGTCATCTTCCTGAGAAAACTAGAGTCCCAAGAAGGTCAACTCTCCAATTAGATACATCTCAAAATCATTTTTTATATCTTTGGAAAACTTATGACTCAATGTGTCATTGTTTCTTCCAAAGATGATGTCATCGATGTATACCTCAATTATATTCAGGTTGTGTTGATCAACCTTTAAAAATAGATTATTGTCTACACTTCCCCTTTAGAATCCTTCTTGTTGTAAATATCGATCCAATATTGTGTACTTGGCTCTAGGTGCTTGCTTGAGACCATACAGGGCTTTATTTATTTTCCAAACATAATCTCCCTTTTCGGTTAGAGAAAATATTTCTAGCTATTCTAGCTATTCCTTGTCCTTTGTGTTTGATTACCTCCTTTACAGACCTTTGTTGCATAATCCAACCAAGAACATACCTAGGAAGTGGCTTCATTCAAACTTTTTTGAAACTTTTGTGTCAGAAACATCTTTCCGAAGCCTACCGCTCCTCCAGTGTCTTTGACAGAGTGTTTCACCTCACACTGGGCCACTTTGTCCCAGCGTTGCAATGCATTGGTTCCCTCTCTGCACTAGCGTTGGTCCCTATTTTTGCACAATTTTTGCCTTGGGTTTTGAGCCTCTCTTTCATCAACCTGATTCCAAATTATTTTCCTTGAGTCTCCAGTGTCTTGTGGTCTCTCTAAAACCCCCCATTCAGTTTTAATTTGTGTTTGTTTTCCTTTCATAAGAATTGGTTTCAATTTTTATTTCTTCTTATCATTTGGTCACTTGAAAAAATATTTTGTTTGATTGTTGATCGCTTAGATGAATTGTTGTTTGAGTCCTCATTCTGAAAAGTGTAATTGAACATTTGCATTTTAGTTTTATTCATTTTGAAAATTAAGTGTGGTGAAAAGAAATTTTTTTCATTTAAGGTTTTGCATGTGCATTAGATTAGGAACATTTGCATCAAAAGGGAAATTGCATCTTGCATCTTGTTTGTTGCATATTCTATGTTTCATCTTGATTGTTTCTTCTCTTCCTTAGCTAGATTTTCATTGAAAGATAAAATATTCCCATTTTCTCATTCTAGATTTTCATTTTATGATATTCAAGTGACATTCGTGGTGAGCCCTAAAACTGTAAATTAATCAAAGATAAACAATTAAATCTATTGAATCTACCTATGGAGCATTTGTAACATTAACACAAAAATTTAGAGGTTTAGGCTGGAGACGTGTTATAGCATCATTAAACATAGGAGTTGGCATTGTTTGCGAGTGTTGCATCCCAGGGGTGAAATCTTGTTCCACATACGTAAGTGTATTAGATCGTTCTCCACGTACCTTTGGGTATATCAAATGGTGCTCCACGCATGAAGAGTATATGGGAATGCTCTCATCGAACAGTTACGCATTATAAAACACTACTACAGAACGCACTCCCACATACCGTAGAGTATATTTTGGGAGTCCCCAATAGGTTGCTATCCATCTATAGGTAACCGAGTCTTTCGCCTTGTATACCGTAATACACCAAACACAACATTCAAGGAGATTGGTTGCCCGTACATTAAGTCCTTGGTTCACTAAGGTGTATATTATAGTTCATGGTTTCTTGTTAATCCTTTAAGCCAAGATTACCCTATTTTTTATTTATTTCTTTTTGTGTTGATAAAATTTATTGTCCAATGTGGAAGAACAAAATCCCCCTTCCCGTTGTTCGTGTAGAATGAAAAATAAGCCTCCTCTACCTTCAAAGGCTACTCCTAACCAACATTTGAAAAATACTAAAACGAAAACCACCGAATCAAGAACTTTAGGCACTGCTTCTAGCCCTCCTCCGGATATTGAATTTCTAGAATCACTTGTCCCTTTGAGTTTTGAACCATAGATTACATCTACCTCTGTTGGTGACACTGACACAACTGAAACATAAGTCCTTGAAAATTTGTTACCTAAGGTCACTGATCCTGACCTTCCTAAGTCAGACACTTTTTTTCCTAAGGATTCTCAACCATCCTCTCTTGATTCAGCGGGACCTTCTTCTTCTCTTCCTTTGTCTCATACAGAACCAATATATGTTGGGCTCAATGGTGAACCTCTTCCATACATACTTTTGAATATTGAAGATATCCATCAAGAAGAGCCTCATCCTTCTACTCATGTTCATTGGGAAGGACTTCATTTTTATCAATATGAGCCTTTTCCATCTCTTCAAACTCTTACATGGTCTCCTTCACCTGATTCTTTGGGCTTACCCGATGATCTTTGGCAACAATATTCGTTGGGATTGTCAACCATGTTTAGAGTCGATTCAAGCTCCCAACCCGTGTCCACAACTATGATCAAGACATCAAGTGTCGATTCCTCATCTATGTTCACGACATAACTAGAAACTCATTTTTATTGTGGCTCGTCTGTCCCACCCAGTTATCATTCATTATCTGGTACCTTTTCTTTTGTGACTTCGAGTCCTTGGACATCTCCCATGTCATCTAATTCGGTAATAATGTTTGGTACTTCTCTTATGAATGCCACACAGTTTTCTTCTCTTCACTCGGCTACACCTACAATAGAGCAACATATTGGTCCTTATATTAGTGGAAAAAGCTACCCTCAATAACCTAACTCTCCTTATGATGGGTACCACCCATATGGATCGCATTTGCCTCCATTATCTTCTCCTCATTTTGCAGGAGGGAGATTTGTTGTTGGTATTCCTCAATATGGTAATCCGCCTAATTATGGTCCACCTTATCCTAGAATGGTTGCTAGTGTTTGGAAACCTAATTTAACCATTCAAATTGGTTCGCTTTGGGATCGATTTTGGAATCCTTAGGATGCACCGTCCTCATCACAAATTCCTATCTATGCATCAGCACCCAAACAAGCTCAAATATGTGTGAGCCAACCTTTGCATCCTATTCCGATGGTATCTAGTGCTTCCCAATCACCACTTAGTCAAACTGTACAAGGTGCCTCATCTTCTCAATCACTTGTGCAAAGTGCTCCTCAAGTTACGGTAAGTCAAATTATTCAAATTTTGGCGCAATCTCAACCGAACCCACCATACCAGGGGGCAATTCAAACCTCTTTCGGGCAACAGTATGAAACTAATCACACACCTTTTAAAGGCCAACGAATCCAGAATCAACCATTCCAGCAGCTTTATCACCATCTTGGGGTTGGGCAACAAAATCACTTGCATGTTGGTTACCAAAATCCCGCATATATTGGTAACCAGGTTCCTTACTATCAGAATCCTCCTTATCCAGGAATTCAATTACCCATTTCTCAAGTTATTCCTTCTTACCCAGGTCACCCTCCGCCAGACTTTAATTGGTAGTTTCCTTTTGTGGATACTCTCGAATTACCTGACTTAACTCAACTTAATAATGACCGCATCGCTCATTCACCATGGTGGCCGATTATTCCCACTAATTTTCCATCTGATATCCCAAAGTTCAATGTGAATCCTGGAGAAGACTCGTCGACGCATGTCATGACGTATCATCTATGGTGCTCATCCAACTCCCTTAATGATGATTCCATTCAACTTCATATTTTCTAGCGAACGCTTATAGGTACCACAACTAAATGGTATATTGAGTTACCTAGAGCGTCATTTCATGATTTCAGCACTTTAGCCAGCACGTTCCTCACGCATTTCCAGTTGCCCATCGGGTACAAAACTGGAACGGAACTATTGATTAACTTCAAACAATCAGATTTGACTCACATTTTATATGACATTCATGAGTGGAGGCATCGTCGTCGATTGGTCAAGGCCTTTGTTCCCGACTAGTTTTTGGTAGAATGGTTTGTCAAATCTCTGTTAGCTCTTATAATAGAAGATGTGTCCAAAGGTGGATTCATGACCGAAGAGAAAGTCATTGCTCATGCTCAATATTTAGATCTAGTTTATACCCAATCGGTCACGCTCTATGATAAGATACAAAATGCTCCGCGAACTTCAAACATTGTTCCTCTTCCACCCGGTAAATAATCACATCCATTGATGGAATTATTGGTTCTGCTAGTTTGCAACCAGTGAGTAAACCATCTGGTATTGCTCTCGTCGCTCCTACTCAAAAACCTCAATCCCACCCTCCTGTGGCTTCTACTTTTGAGATACATGCCATTTCATCTGATAAAGGAAAATATCAACAGAAACCTAGAAGCAAGAAGAAAGGTAAAGGTAAGAAAAATTAAAATTCCTCACCACGGGATAAACAAACAAATTCGTCTTCCGATGAGAAATGAAAGCCTCGATACCCATGCTTGATTTGCAACGAGGATCACTTTACACGTGATTTTCCACACTGCGTAGAAGTGAATTGGTTTCTTATATCATCCAATTCTCCCACTATGTTGACCGACCCATTTCCCAATTAGGGGACTCATATGGTTTCCTGGGACCCCTCTTCCTCTAACACAGTTTTGATGCTTTCCTCCTCGAAGCTGAGATCTAATGTTTTTGTGGCCGCTCGGAACAAAAACTATGGTAATGTGAATACACTGAATGGTCAAGCTACTGATCAACTTGTGAGTTCGACGCCAACCTCATCTGGTTATGTTCCACCTCTGAAATTTAATATCAAGCCTCCGAAGGGTGCTATCCATAAGTCTTGTTACAACCATCATTCAACAGCTTCCCATAATTACAATGTGTTTTACGACTTAATTCATCATCCATCATCTATGTCTACTCTTGAGGTGTTGCAAAATTTCCCCACCTAAAAGAACGCTTGTTGTCAGCTATTAGATATATGGACCCATCGAATTCTAAACTAGTGGTTTTCTCTCATGAAAACTATTTTCCTCGGCTTCCAAACTAGTGGTTTTCTCTCATAAAAAATATTTTCCTTAGATTCCAGCTCATTTAGCTTTTATGATTCAGGTCACTGTCCATGGTAAGAACATTCATCGCTCTATTGTGGATGAGGCAACCTCGACCTGCATCATGACTATGTCTTTTTGGAAGGCAAATAGTTCACCTCAAGTGAATCAATCGACCACCACATTACAATACTTTGGTGGAAGGACATATAAGCCCTGTGGTATTTTGAATTCCCTCCAAGTGAAACTTGGGGGAAAAACCGTCTTTGATGAAATAGAAGTTATTAACGGACCTCTTGATTATAATATTCTACTTGGATGTACATGGGTTTATGTTATGGTTGTCATTATTTCGACTTACTTTGGAATGATCGCCTTTCCTCATAAAGGCGGGATCGTAGCCATAAATCAACTCAACTTCTTTGCCTCTGATTTCAATGTTATCGGAAGTGTCCCTCTTGTAGGGGAAGCCCTACATTCTTATCAGCATGTTTGAGTTGGATTATTGAAGGATTAGTCGCTTATGGGGACTTTTCCCCTCACCCCTCCTCCCCTTTCCAACTCCCCACCTTCGGTTGCTTATATCAATATGATATCATCCTTCTACGATTTTGGTTGATCCATGGATTGTAGTGGGTGAAACTAACATCCAAAATTTTGGCGACCATATGCCGCTTAGCCCCATTGAGCAAGATTATGAAGCCATCTACGTGGCTTGTGCGGCCCATACTTTTTCTTTAATTAATTGGGTATATCGATCTTTGGATTATAGCATGCCCTCTTATCCTTTCTCACATATATTCTCAACTGACAAAAGCATCGCAGAGATCACGATGTTAGAAGACGTGTCATGGAAAGAGCATCATCAGTGATCCTCCTTTCCAAATTCCATAGAATATAATCTGAGTAGCATGTATATACCTAATTTAATTGAACCCTCTACGAATTATGTTTCCATTCATGAGCTCAACTCTGAAAAGAAACTCTCGAATATCGAATAAACCATTCCTCTCGATATTTCGATCAAACCAGGAATAGTAAAAAATATTTACATCGTAGCATCTTGCTCTTCATCTGAAGACTGGACCTCTTGAGCCATTTTTCATGATTTTAGAGATGTCTTTTCCTAGACGTATGAAGAAATGTCAAGTATCGACCCAAAAATAGTGGTGCATGAAATTAAAATGTATCCTGATGCCAAACCCGTCCGACAACGCTTCCATTTAGTCCATCCTAAGAAGGCTACTGAGATAAAAGATGAATTTGAAAAGCTTCTTCGAGCTGGTTTCATATATCCCATTCCTTTAAGCGATTAGGTTTCAAACGTAGTCCATGTCATGAAGAAACATGGCACGATTTTAGTATGCATCGATTATTAAGATTTTAATCGAGCTTTTCTGAAATACAACTACCCAACCTCGTTTATTGACCAGATTGTTGATGATTTCACTGGTTGTGAGATCTATTCATTTATGGATGGATTTTCGGATTACAATCAAATCAACATTATCCCAGTGGACCAACTGGCCAAGGAAACATTTATTTGTCCCTAGGGTACTTTCGCTTACAAAAATCTTCGATTTGGTCTCAAGAACTTAGGGGCCACATTTTAATGTGCGATGGATTATGCTTTTCATGATATGAAGCATATTGCGCAACCCTATTTGTACGAACTCCCTTCTCATTCCAAGCATCAGGCTGATGACCCTCTACATTTACAGGCCATTTTTCTATGTTGTAGGCATTATAACTTTTGACTTAACCCACACAAATGTGTGTTATGTGTTGGTTCTAGTTGGCTTCTTGGTTTCATTATTTCCAACAAGGAATTTGTATTGATCCTCTCAAATTCTAGGAAATTTTTGATTTTCCTACTCCTTCCTCTTTAGTTCAGTTACAAAGACTCCAAGGGAAAGCTAAATTCTTGAGGATATTCGTCCCTAATTATGCCGAGCTAACCAAAGGATTTACTCTCTTACTAAAAAAAGGGATTCCATTCCATTGGTATGACGCTGCACAGAAAGCGTTTGATACCTTAAAATATATATTGGTCTAAACATCTCTTTTATATCCCCCTGAATATCAGCGCGACTATTTCCTGTATCTCATTGTCACCATCTCTAATATAGCTATGGTGTTGGTCCAAGAAGACAACATTGGTACTGAAAATTCCATTTATTATCTGAGACGAAACCTCAATGATACTGAGATCCGGTATACTAATGTCAAAAAGTTGGCTTTGAAGGTCGTTAAAGCCGTCCAAATATTTCACCATTACATATTTCTTCGGAAAACTAAAATCATTTCAGATTACAACTTGATGACTTATATACTGTCACAGAAATTTTTGGGGGGAAAGTACTCGAAATGGATAGTTATTCTCCAAGAGTTTCGCTGGAATTCATCAATTCTACGTGAAATAAATACCTAGTTTTCGTCAAACTAATGTGTGATCTTCCCTCCCTTGATGCGGAATCTACATCTGAAGATTCCATCCCTAACAATTCATTGTTTCTGATATTGTCATCTGACATGTAGTATGGATATTTCATGATTTATCTCCATACCCAAATTTTCCGACCTAAACCTCTCGCTCTGAACAATGACATATCCAGTACCAGTTCTGAAATTATCTGATTATTTGCGACACCCTTTATCGTCATGGTATCAATACGTTTTTACAAAGGTGCCTCACCCTTGAGGAGGTCGAGAAAGTTCTAAATGATTTCCATTCAGGAGCATGTAGTGGACACTTATCTGGTTATGTTATCGCGCAAAAGATCTTATGCACTGGTTATTTTTGGCCCACCATTTTTCACGATTGTATCCTTGTAGTATAGAAGTGTCATTATTGCCAAATATATGCTCACAAAATCTGCGATCCAGTTGCTCCACTACATCCCATTATCGTTGTTGGTTACTTTGCGAAATGGAGTATCGACTTTATGACTTGTAACCCTCATTCGGTCGGGGGGCATGGTTATATTATTGTCGATGTTGACTACTTTAGTAAGTGGGCCGAAGTGATGCCTACATTCAATAACACCAACGAAACAGTTGCGTACTTCTTTTTCAACCACGTGATCTCTAGGTTTGGTGTTTCGAAATAAATGATTACAGATCATGGGAATCATTTTTAGAATCATATGATGACTGAATTAATTTCCAAATTGGGCCTTTCACATGAAAATTCCACTCCCTGTTATCCTAAGGCTAACGGACAAGTTGAATCTATCAACAAAGTTCTTATTACTATGCTTCAACGCATGATAGGGGTCCATAGATCGAACTAGAATTTACTTCTCTATTTTTCCTTGTGGTCGTACCGAACCTCAGTAAGGACTGCTACCGAATTCACACCATTTCAATTGGTTTACAGTCTAGAAGAAACCCTTCCCATTGAGTGCAAAATTCCATCGCTAAAACTAGTTATCGAACTTCTCCCTGCTACCTCCGTAGAAGAGAAACGTCTTTTACACTTAATTCGATTGGATGATACCCAATGTGATGTCGCTTTGGCCAACAAAGCTCATAAAATACACATCAAAGCACAATATGAAAAAAATTTCAAGCCCGAAATCTTCTCGGAAGGAGACTCTGGTACTCTTATATGACTAGGAGGTCGATAATTTAGGCCCAAGAAATTTCTAGCCTATGTGGTTGGGCCCATACATGGTCAAACATGTCCTGGAAAAAGGGGCTTACGAGTTAGTAGATCTTCATGGAATTCCATTGTCGTAGCCTAGAAATGGGTTGTATCTCAAAAAATACTATTCTTGATGCATAGTACATTGTATACATATTATCTATAGGTGTGTTTGTAGTGTGTTTTTCAGAGTTTCCCATGGTTTTTGGTTATCCTTCTTTACTTTGCTTTTCAGATGTCAAACTCTCTCAAACTGTATATTTGTTATGCCAATAGTGCTACTCATAGTACTCAAAAATTATCCTCTGTATCATGGGCCATCTTTTCTCCAAATGGAGAGCTAGTGAGCATGAAAGGGATTTGCATTGGCCGCTCTACTAACAAAATCATTGAGTATAGCGTAGTGGTTGAGCTGATATCATATTTTATTTCACATGGTATCCGTCGTATATTCATCAGGCTTGAATCATAGCTCGTAGTACTGCAACTCATGAATATCTATTCAGTGAGAAATCTTGCCATCCTTCGCATGGTTTTGAGAGTGAATCTTCTGGAAAGAAATTTCGATTTCATAAAATATGAACACATTCCTAGAAATATAAACACTTTAGCAAATGCGCTAGCTAATTTAGTTTTAGATAGAAATTTACAACGAATGTAAGTAACTTTCAATTCACATCACATTATATTGAAATAAGAATAGAAACTAGTAAACACTGAATATATATATATATATATATATATATATATATATATGATAAGTTTGGTTTTACAAAATATGTGCCTCGAGACACATATGGATATATTGTCCATATACAAAAAATACATGCAAAAATATAAGTAAAAAATCAGTGGTGCTCATAATAGAATGACACTACACGGGCTATGTTGTGCAGTAATCGACCAATACGACTGGGTACCCCGATGGTATGTCGTTGAAGTCGCAATGGAATTTGATCAACTATGGTCTCATCAACCCCGTGGGTTAATCCCTCCATGTGGCTCTCCACCTCTAATAGGACCTTCGCTACCTCAAGATCCCGTAGTGCATCTCGTCCCACTACCGCGACCTGCACTGGTCCCACTACCTGCTCATGTGGTTGTCTCTATGTGCAACAGATATATGTAGCACCCATTGGTCGAACAGGTCCAATGTATGCATGAAAACATCAAATAATTTGTTCTTTGGAACATGAAAAAAAAAATTGTAAAACTTCTTAAAAACATAAATGACAGAGTATCTTACCTGTAGCATCCCATTGCTCGCCCTCAAGCAGCACGAGCTCAGGATCATCGCGAAAATCCATCCTTGCATAAGGATACTCATCGATCATGATGAACCATCTATGCAACCATCCAAATAAGGTTGGTGAAAATTTGATCATTGATGGACCTGCATGTCTAGCCATGTGGTCTATCCACCTCCTCATTCGTGTGACCCTCGGATCGAAGGGTTCAAGTACAATCTGTTGACGTTGCAGTAATGGTACCCACTCTAAGGAAAAATAGACCAATATGGAAACATAGCTGAAGTTTTTCAACTTCCCCTCCTTTTATTTAGTAATTTGTTCCTTCAAGATGACCAAGACACCCTCACTCTAGTTGAATATTGTTCGCACTAGACATTCTACCCCATACAACATGTATGATCTGCTTGCCACATGTAATGTCAAGTTGCTTTCCACTATTGCTATGATGAAAACAGTCGTTCTCAAAGGTAGTTGGGTAACATATTTTATGTTAAACTTTTTGTCCCTAGTAGTAATGACTCGAGGTCTACAATAGGTAGTAATGTAATCTTTCACCATCTCCCCACTACTTCTTCCACCTAGAAGAGAGATGGAGGCACCTCGCTTTGAAAATCCTGTCAGAAATTAAATATCATCTACTTGTATCTCGAGTAGATTCTCACAAAACCTGAATACCTATGCCTGAACATCCCATGAATGCACAAGGTACTTTAACAACTCCATTTGCTGCCTCATAATGGGAAGCCTAAATAATTTCAACAACCCACAGTTTTTAAGCACCCTTATGGTAGCAGGGTCGTTTGATGTAGTTAAATCTTGTGCTTCATGCTCTATTTCTCTCTAGATAAATGACATCTTGTGATAATGGGTACCTGAAACATCAACAAAGGACTCACTGGTTTCTTTCCCATGCAAAAAGCCTGGAAAAAATTGAGGAAAAACTGAGAAAAAACTTAGAAAAACGCACCCAATGTACCCGAAAATTCCTAGACAGGTCATTGCACCTCTGTCTGCAGTGTTCCTCTGCCTAGGTTCAATTCCATTTTCGACACAGAGGGGGTGTGTTGGTCCCAGGGCGTTTTTTATGAACCCCAAGGGCCTTAAAAATTTGAAAATTTTGCAAGAAAAGAAAAAATGAACCGTGGAAAGATAGAGAAAGGTTTCAGCTCCTACCTAGATCTGGCGAAACTTGAAATGGTTGCTTATATTGGTCACAATCAACTGTAGAAGATCGAGGGCAAAATGGCTCCAAATATTCAGTGTTGAAGGTAAAGTGTGAAATGGTAAAAATTAGAAGTCATTTTAGATATTTATGGTCATTTTCTTGTTATTTTATTCATTTTTAACATTTTGACCTAAATATGCTTCATTTTTACTATGAAACGGGTATGTTTAATCCTTCTTGTGATGTTTTCGTCAAGATGACAACTGTTAGCAGGTTTTTACTATGTTGTAACAGTTTACTTTGACCAAAGAGTACACTTTTATCTCTTTTTCGGACTCTATAAAAAAAAGAAAAAGGAACCCCCTGGAGTCCTCTTTCAACTCTTTTCAAACTCCCAAAATATGAAAAGATTGTTGAGCACTTGTCCTTTCAAGCTCGTAAAAGTAAATGAAAAGACATCTCTGCACTATAAGTTTAACACTTTTCTGTACTGAGATAGACTAGCTACGAAAAAGGAATACCTTAGTCGAGCATGGCTAAGAGGTTCTCTTGAGTATTTTTTTTATACCATTTCGGACTTAAGATACTATCTACGAAAAGAGACATTTGTATTTTTATTTTTCACCTCTTTTTCAAACTCTCTAAACATGAAAAGGATGTCGAGTTTTACCTTCACTAGACTCGCTAAAACATCAAACGATGATGGACTTGTTGAACATGACAAGGACGAACCACTCCTTCTCAGGTTTCATTAAAAATACCTGGAGGGATTCATCTGAAGGATGAACTTACAGATCAATCATATGTTATCATCCTCAAGCTTGTCAACAAATAAAGAGGTAATGACCAATGGTTGGGGAAATTGGGAAGCAGGGGATTCCATTTTGCTAAATGGCAGTGAGTCACTCGTGAACACGACACTCTCCACTTCATATTCATGGTCGTTGGGTTGGGTAATCTTCTTGTATTTTGGTTATCATATTTTTTTCAGAGCCTCAATTTCGGTTTTGGGTCAATGCTACCAACTCCATTCAGCGTCGTTATGTGTTCAAGAGATGTCCTTCAGTTGATATCTGCTACAATATTCTTAAGCCTTCACTTCATGTATGTATTTCCTTATCCAGTTCCATATCAACATCATTTTTATCATTTTGTCTCAATCATGATACCCGTTTTGTATCATTGATGGGGGATACATCAAGGCCCTCCTTTGACGGGTCACTTCTTGTCAACCTCAACATGTCATCCAAGAAGTTGGCTTAGGAACACCCCTTCAGTACATTGGTGCTTGCATACATCAATGGAAAGTTTCCTTGCTCTCGGTGAGAAGTTTACATCAATGGCCTTCAATTGGAAGATTCTGTGTGGTGTTCGACGTCATCTCATTTACTCGCACCATACCATTTGTATCGGAGTACCTTGAGATCCATTATCATCATCAGTGCTTTCTCTCCCGTCTGTTAATGGCTTACATCATCGGTCGGTAATCATATGTTGACTACCATGTTCGACTCCAGCTAATTGATTCACATGTATATAAACGTACATTAGTTGGTCATGTGAACAAGATAGAATACCTCAAATCTATTTTCATCCATCCAGGCTGCGATTTCAGGAGTTATACAAAGATCACAATGTATGATGGTCGTGATCATATAGACAACCATATAGTCATGAGTCCATTAGTTGCATCTATGGATGTGTCTTTTGTTCATTGTAAATGTTATGTTAGCTTATGAGCTGAATATGGGTATGCCTCCCTCAACATCCAGATGTCATGATAATTTTATTATAACATATGAAGCTCACTAGTTTTCCTTGATCCCTACTTGTCACAATGTAAAGCACTGCAATCATCAGTTACCATCTCTGACTTTGCGCTTTGGGGGGGATTCCATTATAGGACATTTTTTCACATCCAATAAAAGTGAGCCTCCTAATGGATCAATCAATATCCTAAAATCCTGGTCATAATCTTGCGCAGAGCCCTAAGAATTTACCTTTCATCCCTCAGAATTTCAATCCTAAACTGCCCTATCTGAGCCAGTTTGAGGACCAACACTCCCTGCAATCCTATTGGGGTGTGTTCACCCACAAGTTTCTCCATTGTGGCCAGCGTTGGTCACCAGCAAGTTTCCCTCCTTTACACACGTGTTGGTTCTAGAATTTCGGGAGAATGATCAGAATTCCAGAAGCTTCACCTTCTAGGAGTTTTCGGAATTTGTTTTAAGTGTTTACCTTGGATTGACATTCAGATCCTATCCTACCCTAATTTGGAGTTTTCACCACTTATCCTTTGACCTTATCCCTCCATGATCATCAAAGGTGGATCCAAATCCCTAGAATGGTAATTGGATAAGAACTCCCAACTTACTCCTCTCTCCTATATATTTATCCTCTCATATACTAGAGGTAATGGATGGCTTTGGTGAGTGATTCTGCCCTTATGCTGTTATAGTAACTAGTTATCATCGCATGCATAGGGTGACTGGAGGTTCATATTGTGACAAGGAAAAGATGAGTTAACAACTTGGAGGAGATATTCCTACAATATCAACTACCACTTATGGTCGTAATTTCATTCCTTTTATATTAATGCAAATAAATATTTGTTTTCCTATATGTGACATTGACTCATATATTTAAATACCATGTTGATCTATTGAATAGAGTATTTACATGATACTTCATACATCTCGTAGTTTCTTGTCTTTTGTTATCTGACTGTGTAGGATCTAATTTTGGCAATCAGAGATGGAATTGGAGCTTCCAAGCTAAAGAAGTAGCGAAGTGAGCGACAGTTTCCAGGTAGGCCTCACTCCATCATCTATTTACTTTAAATAAAATCATTGGATTCCTTGTCCCTTTGTTGTTCTAGGTTGACCACCAAACCTAGGGGAGATACAGTATAACACATGGGTTTGATCCAATGTTCATCAGGGTTGGCTTATTCAAATTTTCTAAGCTTAATTGTGGACAACAAGGTAATATGTATTTGTTCTGGCATGCATATTTGTTTGCTTCTCATGGTTTTTATTACTGCATTCATATCTCCAATGATCTATTTCGATTAATGATTATTTTGATACCATTTTTTAGGTGCTTTGGAAGGTACCTAAATATTGAGCTGACCATTTTCTCATTCTTCCTAGTTGACATTTGGTTATTCTTCTAATAGTTCTTCTTATTTTATTCTTTCTTCTTGCTTAGGTTCTTCTATTTCCCGCTTCTTTGAACACATGCTTTCCTATTCAGTTTTTAGCCCATTCACTATTACATTAATTATTTCTACTATTTTTTCAGTCTCATATTATAACATTTCTATGACTTTGTTTTGATTGAGTATTCAAAAATTATATCTTCATCTACTTGGGAGTCAAATTTTCCAACCTTTTTATCTTCCCTTTTTACATAGAATTTTCTTCCAAAGACTCTAAAGTGCTTGATATTTGTCGATCTCCCATTCCATAATTCATATGGAGTCTTGTCATTTTTACTTATGAGAATTCCTTTGTTTAGAGTATGAATAGTTGTTTCTACTACATTTACACAAAAGATATCACTCAATTTGGATTCATTCCACATATTTCTAGCCATTTCCTCTATGGTTATGTTCTTCTTTTCAATGAGTCTATTTTTTTGAGGTGTCTTTCTAGAATTGTTTTTTTATTCCTTGTTCTTTAAAAAAGTGTCGGAACTCATTAGATGTGAATTATCCTCCATTATTTGATCTTAAGCACTTGATTTTCATATGAGTCTCGTTTTCAACCATCTCTTTGTAAATCTTGAAGCATTCAAATGCTTCTGACTTTTTCTTCAAAAAACATACCGCTATCATCGTGGTGTAATCATCGAAATGTAGCATGAAATATTGTTCACCATCCAACTCTTTAGTTCTCATTAGTCCACATATATTGGTGTGTACCAACTCCATTATTTTTTAAGTGGAGTGTTCCTTGGTTCTAAACTTAACCCTTCTTTGTTTTCCATGCTGGCAGTGCTTACCCATGATTCTTGTTGGTTTTGATATTTCTGGCATATCCCTTACTGCTTCCTTTTGTTTTATTTTGACCATATTTTCAAATTTCATGTAATTCCTTCAGCTTTGGACAATTATCAGTTGCATGATTTTCAGTACACAGTCCAGAAATCTGAATACTATCTAGAGGACATTCTTTCAATGGATGTTTTTTTCTTCATTTAGGACAAAATATTGATAAAAATTCTTCATGTTTCTTTTTAGCTTTTAACATATCAACTTGTGTTTCTAATGTGCTTAAAACATTAGTTTTGAAATATTCTAATAAATTCCCAAGATCGACCCTTGTTATACTTCGTATTGTGTATTTGGTAAATTTAGAATTTACATCTCTTTTTCCAGTTTTAGCTCTACCTCTTCAGTATTTCTAACATAATTTTGCAATTTATTTAAATGGTATGCAACATGGGTACTCCTTGGATGAGGAATTAAAATTTTTCATCCAATGAGTACTCCCACTCAAAATTCGAGTAAAACTGTAGGGAGATAAGTTGAAAATATGACTTGAAAGTAGTTGTATTATTTTATTGTTTTTAAATCTTTTTACCTTTTTACTAAAAAATGGTGAATCATCCCCCATGGTTGACATCATCATCTTGAATCCTATTGGTTCTTATAAATTTTAATTTTCTTTTACATTTTTCTTAGGAGGCCCATTTTAGACCTCAAAATTCCTCTGATGATCTCTAATCTCATTTTCCCATTACATTAAGAATATCAAGATACTCATCTCATATGCCTTTTAAGAATATTGTTCAAATGATATCGGATTTTAAATAATGATGTTTGGAATTTTGTAAGTTATAGAGAAATATTTCTAAATATTCCTCTAAAATTTCATCTTCTTACTAAGACATCCTAAGAATATTATCCTTTGAACCTCTAGACCTACAATATGTTTGATATTTCTTAAGGAATATTTTTTTCATGTCATCCCAACTGGAAATAGTATTTTCACCTAATCCCATGAACCATTTTAATGCATATGCTTTGAGGGTAGCAGGAAAAAGACGAAGCTTATGTGTATCATCAGTATAACCATAGGTACGACATAAAATATCAAATTCAAACAAAAATGAGTCAGGATCTTCAGAAGCCATACCATAGAAATTTGGTAAAACAAAGGGTGGAATATTTTTCATTTTTACCTCATCTCCAAAAATTGCACTAGTGTTCAATATTGGAAATTCAAAAGTAGTTTAATATTCTCCTTACGTATCTTCTACTCTTTCATCTTCCCTTCTCTTTTTTTCATTTTCTCTCCTTCTTCTTTCTTCTTCTCCTTTCCTTCATATTTCATATTCTTGACGTTGTTCTGGGTTTGGTCCTCTTCCTCCTCCTGGTATATTGGATGTTGCTTCTTCTGCGATTTTAATTTCCAAAAGTTCTCGATCCTTAACAATTTTATGTAGTAGAAAATGGAAATTTCCATAGTGAAAAACATAATAATGTTGAGAGCTTCTAGAGAATTGTCTATATTTCTCGTTGAGCCTAACGTTTCGAGTGAACACTTCACCCATATTCAGGGGTAGGAAGCCAAAACATAAGATGAGAAGAGTGCTAGACCACGATTTTATAGGGAGCAAGAAATTAGCCATTAGATTAAGAGGGAATAATAGTATTAAAACTAATTTGGAAATAGAAAATTATAAATTTAGTATCAGATTCATTAATAATTGATAATTAACTGTTAGAGAGATCAAAATATTGAATTTAACATATTGAGTTAGATTAAGAGGGACTAAGAGTATTGAAGCTAATTTGGAAATAGAAAATATCAGATTCATTAATAATTGATAATTAACCGTTAGGGAGATCAAAATATTGAATTTGTTTCACTATGAATTTGAGGTTGTTTTCCTTCAACTTTCTCTAGTTGTTCAAGGATAGGTTGAACAATTGGTTTCCTTATTTATTTTTGTTTTCCTACAAAATATATTTTTACTTGTGTTTGTTTCTTCTTTGCTTCATAAGCTGATAAAATTTATCTTTCAAAAAGGGTTATCCTTTTCCCTGAATGTTGCTTTTCTTCTAATTCTTCCAAAGTTGGTCTCCCAACAATTAGTGTAGTGAATTATATTTTCTCAGACGTAGATGATCATGTTTCCATTGATGGTTGAGTAGTAGTTTGGGGGTTTTTATTTGTATATCTACCTTTTTCATCCCTTTGTCTAGGCATAAAGAAACATAACTAGATTAAAAACCTTTTTTTTTTTTTTAAAGAAATATCGACTAAACTTCTTAATTCTATCTCTATCTATATTTGAATATGCTTCCATGAAAACAACACAAAAAATGTGTGTCTAATTTAGAGGTATAAATAAGAGTTTGAATTCAAATACCAATCCAGAATCGTAAGATTTAGAAGCATACTAAAATATATGGATTAGAGATCTAGAGGCTAATCAAAGTAACTTATATTGCATAAATTTAAACACGCTTTGCATTTAAAATTTTGTCTTAATGACTTTAAATGTTGTAAGAAAGTAAACATCAAACTCCTTTACAGGATATGCATTCATAATTTTAAAAAACTTAACAACACTTAGATCATCAAATTTTCTGGACAATGAAATACTAAAATAAAATAATAATGAAATGCAGAAAATAACAAATTGACAAACTTTTATTGTTGCGAGTAAGGATACATCAAGCTATTTTAAGAGATCTATGAAAAATGTATTATTATACTTTAGCAATAGTCAAAGAAAAATAAATCTATGAAAAAGAAAGAAACTACAACAGATATAAAAGCATACCAAACACTTAAAAATTAAATGTACAGGCTTGGCAATGGGGCCCCTCTATGCTTTGCTTGCACACTTGGATGTAAAACCAGTTATAAAAGCTTTAGTAACAACATTAACACATTTAGAACATCATAATTTGAGTCCAACAACTCCAAATATATTAACTTTAGTCAAATACAATTCTTGAAGATAATAGCATTATGTTTCCATTCAAGTCTTGAGTAGTTATACAAGAAGATTTGCAACCAAAATGTTAAAAGGACTCTAATTAGTTTCTTAGATCCACTAATTATACTTAATAAGGTCAAATTCAATCTCCAGATCCATAAAATATGAATAAATCCCTCAAAATCCAAATTTGTCATAATTTCTGGCTAAAAATAGGGTATTTTTTTGCACAAGTGGTCAGGTTTGACTAGCGTTGACCAGGCACGTGCAAAGCTTTTATCTAGAGATTGATAATATTTTTCCATCCTTGGACATTGAGGAATATCCCAAATATATATAAATTTACCCAGTTGTCATGCACATATACAAACCTTGGAGCTATTACGGGAAGTTACAACATCTTGTAATTTCTGCTAAAAATTTAATTTTAATGTAAAATTTTGCAAAAATTCAAATCATAAATATTAAATGACAAATGTACCTAAGATTATCAATCCTATGCAAATATAGAGGGAATATGGAATATATTAAGGAAAAATGTGGGCAAAATATAGGTTATGGAGGCAAAAAGAAGCATAAAAAATGGTACCAAGAGTTGGTCCAACAGATTTGCAATGAAAACGTTTTTGGTATTTATGAACTCTTGGCATCCACTTATCAAAACATATGACATTAACCCTATATTAATTTTTTTTTGTATTTATGAACTCTTTACCTCCACACCTCAAATCATATGAGAGTAGCCCTATATTAAACACATGTATTTATGAACTCTTGACATTGTGTTGGTCCAACATATTTGCAATGAATGCTTTTTGTATTTATGAACTTGTTTACATTCCTAGATACTGCCAAAATACAAGGGATCTCTCCAAAATAAGGTCCCAACTATACCTCACACCTGTTGATTTTTGTAGCATCGGATGTGCTCTAGCTTTGAGATTTTGTAGAGAGGCTAAGACACATGTATTCTCCAAGACTCATAAACCATTTGGGGAAATTCGACCTAGAGATGGCTTAATTAAAATAATTAATCATATTTTAATATTTCCTAAGTCTAAACATAGGAAATATGATTAATTAAAAGGTATTAATTAAGTTAGGTGAGAATCTTCTAGAAAAATGTGTGGATCGAGTCTTAGTTAATCTTAGCCATGGATTAAGTTTTAATCGTGGTCGCTGAAGTCTCAATGAGAGATTATAAGAAGAAATATGTGTGCACTTGGAGAATAGACTTGCAGAGATTGAATTCACTGGCAAATCGATTTCCTAAGTAGCAGCGCTGAGTTGCCGGAGAGAGATCCAGTGAGCTCGTTGTAGTGAGAGAGGGGCAAGGATAGTAAGACTAGAGGAATATTTTCTAGATCCGTTGAGTGCAAAGAAAAGAGGCAACAAGTGCCACGTAGAGGTAATGCAAAGCAGCTCATCCTGAGACCAAATCAATGTCGGATCACCAGTGGCAGAGTGAGAATTTTCTCACTATACTTATTGGTCATATTTTTCTTTGTGTGGTTTTCTAGATTTGAGCAACCATAGACTTGTACTCAGATTTACTACTGCATAATATATAAACCCTCGGTTGCTACACTAGTTTTACCAAGTTGGGTTTTTCCGGGGACTTAGTCCAAAAATAGCGTTGTTATTTATGTGTGTGTGCATCTATCTTTCCTACATTGTATTTATTCCACTGTATTTATTTTTTCAAGGCTACAACATATTTGTTTCGATATTTACCATATAAAACAATAAATAATTTGTTCAGTCAATTAAAAAATAGAATAAATCTAATCAATTGTTACAACAGAATTCCAATTTTTGGAATTTTCACATGTTATTAGAGTGTGGATAGAAGTGGAATGTTATGAAACCAACTCCAAAAATAGAAGAAAAGAGAGATCGACGCCTTAGAAATAAGTCACTTCGAGCAGGAAACATCCTTTACATTACATAAATGAACAATTCTTGGATGATACAAATGAAAAAACCTCCTTCTATATATAAGAGTCCATGGGGTCACAATATAATCCTAGCCAACCTAAAAATAATAATGTAAGGGAAAAATAATAACAATATTGGGGTTACAAGGGTACAACAATAAAAATAAGGGGGCTACACTAACAACAATAAGGGACTATAGTAGTAATATAGGGACCTAACATGCCCCTGTCCTTCAAAAAAGTGTTGTCCTAAACACTTGAGTAGTTCTCGATGCTTCTGTATAAATTTTCATCCTTCCATGTAGAATCTTCAGTGGGTAAGTTCTTCCACTTGATGAGATACTCTGAAATTGATCGATTTCGTAGCTGCCGAGTTCTTATTTCCGTGACTACTTCAGGTTCCAATATTATTTTTACTTCCTCTTCAAGTTCTGGAAATATTGTGTGTACTAGAATTTTGTCACCTATAACCTTATTTAAGCATGAAACATGGAAAACTTGATGCACTCGTGAAGAAGCAGGAAGCTCCAATTTGTATTTCATAGTACCAATCTTTTGTAACACCTTGTAAGGGCCATAGTACTTTGGCGATAATTTATTATCCTTCTTAGCTTGCTTGAGGGAAATTTGTTTGTATGGTTGTAGCCGTAAAAATACCCAGTCTCCTACCTCAAAACTTATCTCGCTGTGATGTTGATCTTCCTGTTGTTTCATTCGATTTTGTGCCAAATTTAGGTTATCCTTTAAGAGTTGGAGAACTTGTTTTGAATGCTCGATGTGATCTTCAACTGCTTGAACATTAGAATTTTCACTTAAATATGATGTGATGGATGGTGGATGATATCCATAAAGTGCCATAAATGGGGTCAATTTTGCTGCAATAGAGAAGGAAGTGTTATACCACAATTCAGCCAGAGGTAACCACTTGACCCATTGTGCTTGTTTATCAGATACAAAAAAACGAAGATATCCTTCCAAACATTTGTTCACTCTCTCAATTTGACCATCAGATTGAGGATGATAAGATGAGCTATGAGCTAGTTGAGTACCCCAACAAGAAAATAATTCCATCCAAAAATTTCCAGTAAAAATGGGATCTCTATCACTTACGATAATATTTGGGTTTCCATGTAGCTTTTGAATTGTTTCCATAAATGTAGTAGCAACTGTACTTGATTTAAATGGATGAGATAATGCACAAAGTGTGCATACTTGGTAATTCTATCAACTATCACCATGATGACACTTTTTTATTTTAGACTTAGGTAAACCTGTGATAAAATACATTGAAATATCCTCCCAACGTTGACTTGGAATGGATAAAGGATGTAGAAGACTCGGGGTCTTAACTGTCTCAACTTTATTTTGCTGGAAAACCAAACATTCCGCCACAAACTTTTGAATATCAAATTTAAGGCCATCCCGAAAAAATTCTTTCTTCACCCTGTGGTAATTTTTTTAAAATCCTGAGTGTCCTCCTAAAGGAGAAGTGTGCAATTCCAAAATAATCTTTTGTTTTAGTTGGTAATTCTTATAAAGAAATAAGCAATCTTTGTACCATAAGGAATCATTTTTCCAACTAAATGTATCAAATGTACTAGGATTGATCTTGCTGCAAATTTTGAATGAGTCTCCACACTTCTTCATCCTTCTTCCATTCATCCCTTGCTTCGGTTATCCAATTTGATTGGATAATATGGCACAAAGCAATGCTTCCACCCCTTCATCCTTTCTTGAGAGTGCATCTACAAAAACATTTAGCTTCCCTTTTTTGTAGATTATTTCAAATTCATAACCTAATATATTTGTGACCCACTTTTGCTGCTCTTTTGAAGATAGTCTTTCTTACAAAAAGTGTTTAAGACTATCATGATCAGTTTTTAACTTCAAGTGTCTTCCCATTAGGTAAGGTGGCCGTTTCTTTAGTGCATATAGTATTGCCAACATTTCCTTCTCATAAATAGCTTTATGTAAATACTTTCATTTGATTAGACAAATTTCAAAAGTAATGGGTCTTCCTTCTTGCATTAAAACAACACCAATTCCATTTCCTGAGGCATCACATTCCACAATAAAGGTTTTTGTGAAGTCTGGTGTAGCTAATACCGGTGCTAGGCACATTGCCTCTTTAAGATGTTCAAAGGCCTTAGTTGCGAGGAGTCATGTAATGCATCTTTCTTCAATAATGTTGTTAGAGTCTTTGCTATTCTCCCATAATTCTTAACAAACTTACGATATCATCACTGTTAACAGAAATCATAAGCAAACTCACAATATGGTTGTGGGACTTTCCATTCCTTAATGGCTTTAATTTTGTTAGTGTCTACCTTAACACCCTTGTGAGATACAATATGACCCAAATATGACACCTCTTGTAGTCCAAAGAAACATTTGGATGTTTTTTCATATAATTGTTTCTCCTCCAATATTTTGAGCACCTTGTCAACATGTTGAACATGACCCTTCCAAGACCTTTTGTAGATTAGTATATCATCAAAAAAATACTTGCAAAAATTTTCCAAGGAAGGGTTTGAAAATGGAATTCATCAACCCTTGAAATATAGAAGGTTCATTGGTAAGGCCAAAAGGCATGACCATAAATTCCTAATGACCCTCATGAGTTCGAAATGTTGTTTGAGATGTCTTGATATTCATTCAATTTTGATGATATACGGAAACCAGAAGATCAACTTGATAAAACTCATTGCTCCATGTAATTCATCCAATAATTCATCAATCACGGGAATGTGAAATTTATCTTTAATAGTGTGCTTATTGAGCTCCCTATAATCTGAACACATGTGCCATGATCCATCCTTCTTGTGCACTAATACTACTGGAGCATAGAAATAACATTGACAAGGTTGAATTATACCAGCCTCTAGCATTTTTGCAATCATACGTTCAATTTCTCTCTTTTGGACATAAGGAGATATATAAGGCCTGATGTTTGGAGGAGAAATTACTGGAATCAAATGAATAGCATGATCATGATCACGAATATGTGGGAGTCCTTTGGGAGTTTCAAACACCTTGGAATTTTTATCCAAGACTTTTTGGAGATATGTAGAAATAGATTATTTTGATGTTGGAACTTCTAGTGAGCATAATTGTGTATTACCGCCTCATTGTTCTTTCTTGAGCTTTCATGACATTAGAGCTTCTTGTCTTTCCCATATTCCACTGTGATAACCCATAATTTGACTTCCTTTCCTTCGAAAAAAATTTTAAATTTTTTTTGAAAATTGAATATGTCTTAAAGGTGTAACCATTTTACTCTAGTACAACATCAACACCTCCCATTGGAATGGAAAGCATTGGACTATTCAATACATATTCCCCCATGGCTAGCTTGATATTATGGCATTTTCCAGAGCAATTTATAGTTCCTCCATTTGCAACCATCACTTGACATTCTGGTGTTGGGTATAGGAAGCAATTAAATTCCTTGGCTACCTTACAATGAAAAAAATTATGGGTACTACCCGAATCACTCAACACTATTACCTGTTTCTTCTTGATATGTCCTTATATCTTGAGAGTTTGAGGAGTGGTAATTCCTTCCAATGCATTATACGATATGTTAGGACTCATTTCTTCTTTCTATAGGGTTGGTTCTTGGTGGATATCCTCTTCTTTTGAAGTTTCTTGTTCATTTTCTTCCTCCTCTTCACAATCTATGTAAAATAATTTCTTCTCAGCACACTTATTACCTTTAGTGTATTTGCTATCACAACTGTAGCAAAGCCATTTTGATATTTTTTCTTCCAATTGTTGTGGTGTCAACCTTGTAGGTTTTGGCAGTCTAGGAGTAGCAACACTTCCATCTTTATATATGTGAGTGGTAGGCTTCCTTTTCGCCATAATTTTACATTCAATTTTTCTTGCCAACCTGAATGCCTTCTCCAATGAATCAGGTTCCCAAACTCAAACCTCGTGTTGGATGTTATCCTTTAAAGTCCTTGTGAAGACATCAATCATGTGTTCCTCTGGAATATCAACTACCCTTATATTCAATTTTTGGAAGTCCTCAATGTGCTCCACCATTGAACCCTTTTGTTTGATATTTATCAATTGGCTAAAGAAGGTATTGCTCTTTGTATCCTTATAATGGGCTATCATTTCCACCATAAAAATTGACCAAGTGACAAATTTTTTATGAGAGAAAAGCCATTGATACCATACAAATGTATTTTTTTCTAAATATAAAGTTTCAATACGTACCTTTTGTGTGTTTTGCACATTATTGAGACCAAAATATTGCTCCATTGTAGTATCCATGTTACAGGATCCTTGCCATCAAACTTCCTCATATCTATCTTTGGAATATGGTGGGTATTCAATCCAAACATAGATTTTATGAAATCACGATTAACATTTATTTTGTTCTCATCATGAATTTCCTCTACTATATTTCTGCCATTATGAATCATTTCTTGTATCAACCTTGTCATCAAATCTTCCATGTCTACTTTTAGATCATTCTTCATGTCTTCCATGTTGTCTTTCATTTTTTCATCGATCTTAGCTTCCATGTCATCCATCTTAGCTTCCATGCCAACTTCCATTCCATTATTCAAACCATCCATCTTAGTTTCCACGTCTTTCTTAAAACCATCCATCTTAGCTTCCACACCTTCCTTCAAAACTTCCATTTCATTTTTTGTTGCTCTTTGTGAGAGAAAAATTTGGTGCACTTGTTCTTGTAATTTTGATATGTCATGTTGCACTTCTTCCTCTTCATGAGTCATAGTAGAGCCTTCTAAAGGCTTAATGGGTGTTGAATTCTTTTTAGGTGGAATTTTATAACCCAATACTGATATCTATGCTTCAATATGCCCTTGGAATCACTTCAAATTGATTTTTCAAACAAGACAAGAATGTTGTAGGAAGAGGTGTCATGATCGGAGGGGGGGTACTTGTGTTGCCATCAATGCCAAAGGGGGAGATTTTTTATCAGCGGTTGTAATTGATGTCAACCCAAGAAACACCAGGGGCTACCCCAATATTGCATGGGAACTTTGACCTACCAAAATACTATATTCTGGGTCAAGAATGCTTTTGATGGTTTCTACTTATCAAGATGTTTCTGTTGATATATGGCACGCCACGTAATTCTTCATGATTTGAGAGATATTCATGTTTGAAGTTTGTAACCCCAGTTAGTGGGCTAAAACCCCATGGGGGTTGTGTCATGGATCATTGAAAAGTAAATAATTAATAATTTTTAAGCTCCTAAAATCCCTCCCATGTTCACTTGTTGAATCCCCTCTCAACTTAAGCATTTATGTAAATTTTGATCCTCATATCCTCCTTATGCATGGATTTCACTATCTGAAACATGTCATTGTGGAATTTTCACTCTAACTTATTTTATATGAAGGTTCTGAAGCTGAAATTTTTAAGAGGTGAAGCCAAAATCCAGAGGAAGCTCCTGTAAAAATTTAAGATCAAGTGGCACAATATTTTCGGAGATATGATCTGTGGAAGTCAGTGTTTTTGCAGGCTCCTAAAATTTATCTCAAAGAAGTGACCTTGGGAAAATCATCATAACTCTCTCTCTGAGTATCGAATTGGAATTCTGTAATAAGTGGAAGGTAGTGCACAGACTTTAGTTTTCTCTGTATCAATTTTAGAGCCAAATGAAGAAACAGTGACACGTGTCATGACGTACAAGTTCACTCTAATGAAAGAATCCATAATTAGGGCATTGTGAGAGATTGAGAATAGCTCTCCCTTGAAGAATCCAAATTCGGTCAGACATGTGGCATTGGAAAGAAGACTTGTAGGACTACTACAGGGCTGAAAATCAAATATTTGGGATGCTAAATAACAGAGATACACCAGATTCAATATCGAGCTCCTAGAAGGCAAGAAAAAGCTAGATCATATGTTGTCAAGGGCTGCAAGGACTTTCTAGGGCAACAAAGCAAAGCAAGGTGTAGCAGAAGGTAGCATGATAAGAGCAGCAATCAAGGTGTAGAATAACAGCAAGAAGTTAATCACATGAAGTCTTCAAGTGGGCAGCACTGCATACAGTCACTATAAAGGTATCATTGTACTAATTCATTGTAAATACATTATTATAAAAATTGTACTAGTGTCTATCTGCCAAGAGTTGAAGAGGAAGTGTCAGGAGGTCTAGGATCATCATTAGGTGGTTATGTCATATTTGGGGTTATGTTCTAGTGTGTCTTATTCTTCTACATCATTCTATATCATTGTAAAGTGGACCATTTTCCCTAGTACGGGAGTCCATTCTTCTTTTATTCTTCTATAGGGTGGTGCTAGGCTGGTGCATGATGTCATTCTTCATTTATTCTTCTATAGGGTGGTGGGAGCTGGAGAAGAATGCTTTTCTAGATTCTAGGAAGTTGGAGCTTTATTTTTAATTGGATTTTAATATTAAAGAATTATTAGAAAAACATTAGGTGGTTTTTGTCCTCGAGTGGGTTTCCACATTAAAAACTGTGTGCATTTGTGTTCCTTTTGTTTACTGCTATCATTATACAAACACTGATAATAATTGAAGATTAACTAATGCTCTAATTGAAAGGAATACTGATTCACCCCTCCTCCCCCTCAGTATTTCCAATAATTGGTATCAGAGCTTGGTTCCTTAAATAGAAGTTTAATAGTTGGAAGGAGGTCATGGAGCATACCAAGAATGGTGTACCTCTGTTCAATGAAAATAATTATGCACTCTAGAAAGGAAGAATGGAGGTGTATCTCTTGGCACAAGGTTACGAAGTATGGGACACTGTTCAAAATGGATTTACATCAACCGTGGATGAACAAGGTAAGAAGAATTTGGTAAATGATGCAAAAGAAAATAATATTATTATCATTGGACTTATTGAATTTGCTTATCATAATGTGTTGGGTTGTAAAACCGCCAAAAATGTATGGAACAAGCTTGAGAATATATATGAAAGTGACTCAAATTTCAAAGAAGCAAAGCTTCAAATCTATAGAGAAAAAATTGAGCAACTTAAAATGAAAGAAGATTGCCACATTGTTGCATACTTCCAATACGTTGATGAAATAACCAATACTTTGGAAGGAATGGGGGAGCTAGTTGACGAGAAGACTATTATACGAAAGATTCTTAGAACGTTACCAGGGAGATTCAACCCAAAGGTATCGGTCTTAGAATACAGTGAAAATCTAGACAAACTCAACAAGAGGAACTACATGGAGTTCTCATAGCATATGAAATGAGACTTGATGTTTCGTTGCATCTAAGAAAACCAATAAGGACAAACAACCTTCAATTGAAAAAACATGCACCTGCAAATGTGAAGAAAAGGGAGATGATGAATAAGGTCTTTCAGATAAAGAATATGCTTACTTTACGAGAAAACTAAAAATTGGTAAGGGAAAATTCAAAGGTAAACTTCCATTGATATGTTTTGGCTGTGGTGAGTTTGGGCATTTCGCATCAAAATGTCCGAACAAAAGTGATGGCAACTCAAAAGGAAAGAAAGGCTTTAACACATTCAATAAGCAAGGATCCAAAAGGAACTTTCTCTCCAAGGAAGATAGACCATCATCCAATGAAGACAATGACAGTGAAGAAGAAGCCAATGAGAGAGTATTGTTTATGGCCAAGCACAATAAACAAGAGGTATCAAACAACGAAGAAGAAGGGTTGACCATGGAATAATTTTCTAAGGAAGCAATCAAGCTTAAAAAAGAGCTCAAGGCTGAGAAGATCCGTTCCAATACTCTTGAAGAACAAGTTCAAGGTCTAAAAATTGAAGTTGAAGAACACAAATGCATTAAAGAGTCACTTCAAAAGAAGTTGGAAGAAAGAAACCAAGAAAGGGAAGAATTAGAAGCCGAAGTAGTCTCGCTGCGTAAGGAAGTGAAGAAGCGAAAAACTTTCCAAAACTATGCCAATAGCTCAAGGGCATTGGAATAACTCATCAAAAATAAACGATCTTACAGTGATAGAACTAGCCTCGGTTACAAAGAAGAAGAAGCAGGATCTTCTACAACAAAATAAAATGAAGCTATGTGATCTGACATGCATGTAGACTTCATTGGACAAGATTCGCAAGAATAGCCTTGGAAGACAATTCCTCGAAGAAGATTTCCATCTAGGTACCAACATAATTTTTATGGCTATTGTTATTCATGTGGAAAATTTGGTTATAAAGTTGTAGAATGTTGCACATACCCTAGGAGCCAATACAATTCCAGGAGATCTGTCAAATATGAACCTCCCAGGTCTCAGTGAAACGTCAATAGATTTGAACATTTAAGAAATAATATTGAATGTTACAAATGTCGAAACTTTGGACACATAGCCAGAGACTGCAGACTTGAAAATCCTCTAGAAGAATCTTCAAAGCCACGGAACAAACGTACATGGAAGAAGAAGAAGACTGATAATTTTGCTCTCGCTCTCAAGGCTCAAAACAACAAAGATGTTTGGTATGTTGATAGCGGTTGCTCAACGCATATGACTGGAGATAGAAAGAAATTTGTATCTCTGAAAGAGAAGAAGGATGAAACCATGTCCTTTGGAAATTATGGATCTTTAAATGTTATAGGATCATGTACCATCACTCTTGGAAGAAAAGATGCTCTAGCCAAGAATGTTCTATTGGTTGAAAACATGAATCACAATCTGCTTAGTGTTGGACAAATGTGTGATCAAGGACACAAAATACTATTCAACTCCACAAAATGTGAAATCATGAAAGGCAGGTATGGTGAAATTGTGGCTACAACAAGTCAAGCTCCAAACGACATATATGTTATGGATGAAGCAACTAAATCACGTCTAATAGCTAAAGAGGATGATATAATATTTGGCAGGAATGATGATCGACTAAGTAATAAGTTTGCTACAAATATGCAAAGTGATTTCGAGATATCTTTACTTGGTGAGCTGACATACTTCTTAGGGCTTCAAATATCTCAACAAGAGAAAGGAATATTTATATGTCAAGCCATGTACATCAAGGAAATGCTCTAGAAATTTAAAATGGAAGATTGCAAACCCATCCTTCCTCTGATGGTAACAAGTTGCAAATTGAGCATAGACAACTCATCTAAGGATGTGGATCAAAGGTTGTATAGATCTATGATTGGTAGTCTTCTATATGTAACAGCCTCCCGGCCAGATGTTATGCAAGCAGTTGGACAAGTGGAAAGATTCCAAGTAGCACCAAAAGAATCACATATTATTGCCATCAAAATAATTCTTCGATATCTAAAGGGAACAACAAAATATGGCTTGTGGTATCTCAAGGGTAACAATCTCATTATTAATGCCTTTCCAGATGCAGATTGGGTAGGAAGCAATGATGATCGTGAGAGTACTCGTGAAGCATTAGAATATCTTCGCCAGAAGGTTTGGATTCTCCCAAGTTCTCATTAGATTTTCCTTATTCAGAATATAAAGGGTGAGTGGAAGTGTGTACAGGTTTGCAGGATGGTTGTGTGTCAGGGGGAGTGGAAGTGTGTATAGGTCTGCAAGATGGTTGTGTGTCAGGGGGAGTTACCCTTTACCATTGATGTCAAAGGGGGAGATAATGTTGTAGAAAGAGGCATCATGATCGCAGGGGGAGTACTTGTGTTGCCATCAATGCCAAAGGGGGATATTGTTGATCAGCGGTTCTCATTGATGTCAACCCAAGTAGCACCAGGGGCTACCCCAATATTGCATGGGAATTTTGACCTACCAAATTACTATATTTTGGGTCAAGAATTATTTTTATGGTTTCCACTTGTCGAGATGTTTTCGTTGATATATGGCACACCACGTAATTCTTCACGGTTTGAGAGATATTCATGTTTGGAGTTTGTAGCTCCAGTTAGTGGGCTAAAATCCCATGGGGTTGTGGTATGGGTCATTGAAAATTCAATAATTAATAATTTTTAAGCTCCTAAAATCCCTCCCACATTCACTTGTTGAAGCCCTACTCAATCTAAGAATTTATATAAATTGTGATCCTCATATCCTCATGTAGGGATTTCACTATCTGAAACAGGTCATCGTGGAATTTCCACTCTAACGTTTTTTATACGAAGGTTCAGAAGCTGAAATTTTTATGAGGCGAAGCTAGATCATGTGTTTTCAAGGGCTGCAAAGGACCAGACTTTCTAGGGCAGCAAAGCAAAGCAAGGTGCAACAGAGGGTAGCATGACAAGAGTAGCAATCAAGGTGTAGAACAGCAGTAAGAAGTTCATCACATGAAGTCTTCAAGTGGGCAGCACTGCATACAGTCACTGTAATGTATCATTGTAGTAAGTCATTGTAAATACATTATTGTAAAAATTGTACTAGTGTCTATCTGCCAAGATTTGAAGAGGCAGTGTCGGGAGATCTAGGATCATCATTAGGTGGTTGTGTCATAGTTGGGGTTACGGTCGAGTGTGTCTTCTTCTTCTACATCATTTTATATCATTGTAAATTAGACCATTTTCCCTGGTATGGGAGTCCATTCTTCTTTTATTCTTATATAGGGTGGTAGGCTGGTGCTAGGCTGGTGCATGAAATCACCAATAGGTTCAAGCCTGTGAAAACTTCAGGTTGGTAGGGTGGTGCTAGGGTGAGTTGTAGCTCATTGGGTGTTGGGGCATCTGTTCATTTGACTACTGAAGAATCTTGAGCATTGGAGCATCCATCCAGGGGATCTGGAGAAGAATGCTTTTCTAGATTCTAGGAAGTTGGAGCTTTATTTTCAATTGGAGTTGAATATTAAATAATTATTAGAAAAGCATTAGGTGGTTTTTGTCCCGGAGTGGGTTTCCACCTTAAAAACTGTCTGCATTTGTGTTCCTTTTGTTTACTACTATCATTGTACAAACACTGATAATAATTGAAGATTAACTAATGCTATAATTGAAAGGAATACTGATTCATCCCCCCCAGTCATTATTTCCAACAACTTATGCAATTTGAAAAAAAAAAATACACACCAATTTATTTCTTTTGAGGAGCTCGATATTGATACTAAATTATCTCTATGATTTCAGATATTCAATATCTAAAATTCGGTCCTGTAGTATCCCTCTGAATCTTCTTTCAAATTCCATAGGTCTGACCTTCTTTGGATTCTTCAAGGGAAATTTATTCGAGATAACTTGTATGGCATGACACGTGTCATTGTTTCCTCCTTCAGCCCTGAAATTGATAAACAGGAAATTATAGTCCGTATACTTTCTTCCAATTTTTACAGAATCCCAATCCGATGCTCAGAGAGAGAGTTATGATGATTTTCCCACGGTCACCTATTTGAGATGAAATTTGGGAGCCTGAAAAAAACCCTAACTTCCACAGATCATATCTCCGCAAATATTGTGAACCAAGATGTGAAATTTTAACAAAAAGTTCCTCAGGAATTTGACTTCATGTGATAAAATTTTCAGCTTCAAAGCCTTCATAGAAAAAAATTTATAGTGAAAATTCCACGATGACTTGTTTAGAGCAGCGAAACCCTAGAATCCAAAGCTCTGATACCAAATGTTATGAAACCAGCTCCAAAAATATAAGAAAAGAGAGATCAAAACCTTTGAAATAATCCACTTTAAGGGGGAAACCGCCTTTAAATTACATAAATGAACAATTATTGGATGATACAAATGAAAAAACCTCCTTCTATATATAGGAGTCCATGGGGTCAAAATATAATCCTAGCCAACCTCACAATAATAACAATATTGGGGTTACAGGGGTATAACAATAACAATAAGGGGGCTACACTAACAACAATAAGGGACTATACTAGTAATATAGGGACCTAACATGGAGGAGCTCAGTTTTAGAATGAAAGAGGGAGCTTCGAGGCACTGCGTGAGCAACTGCTCAAAACCCCAGGAGGTTGCACAGTCCATTAGACAATAGGGGATATTTTTGAGGAAATTTGTTTCTTTGAGTGAGTTGAAAGAGAAAAAAAATTCAGATCAAATATTCTCAAGAGGTAGAGGTAGCATCAACATTTTTCATGCAGATAAAATCTTCAGTTGGGACGTAGTTATTCTGCAGCATTTTTCTAGGGCAGAATAGCGTCAGAAGGGAAGAAGAGCACACACTAAGGGAATTATTTCTTCAGGGAATTTATAGCCTAGATATTCAATTTCTCATTGCATAGAAACAATATTTGTGAGCATATTTTCCCGCTCCAGTAGGGAGTGTGTAGAGCCTAGCAGTAGTTGCGCAGAGGAGAAGAGGAAGAGTTCTAAATTTTAGGCGAGATGGCATCAACAGGGTGGAGAGATCATGATCGGTTGGATGGTTCAACAAACTATGTGATCTAGAAGGACAAGATTTCCTATATTCAAGACTAATGTGATCTTAAAACCTATATCATTTCAGTGGAAGTTGTACCCATGAACCCAGATAAGTTAAATGCCTACAAAAAGGAGATGGCAAAGGAAAAGAGGTTGATTCTTGATGGAGTTCGAGATCACATAGTTTCACACATAGATGTCAAGGACAATGCCAACCAAATGTGGAATGCTCTTGCCACTCTATACCAAGGATCTTCTGAGAAGCGGAAGATGTATTTGGAGGAGAACCTGAGGTGTAACAGGATGCAAAAAGGGGAGTGTATATCCCCCTTCCTTACTAAAATTCAGGAAGTTCAAGATCAACTGTCTATAGTTGGGTCTACGCCCCAACCTACAGAGTTTTATGATTTTCCCTGAATAGCATTTTTGAGGAGTGGAAAGTATTCGTCCAAAGTATCTTAGGTAGAGAAAACTTGCCAGATTGGGACATAATGTGAGCAGATCTGTAGCAGGAGGAGATGAGGCAAGACTTGGTAAAGAGCACCATCAGTGGTAGTCGCATCAGTGGGATGAGGGAAGTAAAGGAGGAGGAGAACGCAACCCTTACATCAAAGGGACAACAGGAACAACGCAGAAGGAAGAAGGAAATATCCAAGGTAAAATTCTTCAGATGTGGTGAACTTGATCACTACAACACCCTGTGTTGATCCAGGTGGATATTGGTGGCCACCAGCCTATTCCACCTGGGGCCCCACCATTGTTTCTTTCATTTTTTCAGTTTCCTTAATTATAGCACAATTTACTATTTTTAGCAGTTTTTCGGGTCCTAAACTTTCGGAGCCGTTTTGAGGCCCTAAACGAAGTTTTTTGGAAAAAATAGGAGCAACATGGGTCATAGACCGATGTTTCTCAATGAATTTTTTTTTTCCTCAGATAGATCCTTCTAACGAGGTATTTAGCGTGTCAAATGGAGATCGTATGCCAAATTTACGTCCTCGGGAAGTTGATGTACCAATTTACCTAAACAGGGCCCATATTTTTTGCGCTTCATCTCATAGGGTTAGCCTTTTTTGGATATTTAGGGTTTTCCATTGTTTCTCAATAATAAATAGGCCCTCGAGCCTCATTGTAGCACAGTTTAGAGGCATGTAGCCACCACGTCTCTTCTTAGAGATAAGATACCAGCGCCCTAGCTAGTTTATTTCCATTCTGTCTATAAATAAATTTCAGTTCTTTGATATTAATGAAATGAAGCGTTATTTCCATTGCATTTTTGTATTTATGGTTATATGTGTATTCTATTGCATTCCTTCATAAATCTGGATCAGTGGTATGAGAGTGGTCTACTCTTTCTCGATCCTTCATTGCATGTCCCTAATGAGGTTGGGGTATAAGGAGTTAGGGCTCCATCTGGTTTAACCTTTGCAAGATCAGCCTCACAAACCCTGACGACCACCCATGGGGACGAAAAAGAAATATGAGGGAGCAGGATATCTTATCAAAATATTTCTCGAGCAGGCCCTCGAAAAAAAATGAACGCGATGATGGATAACTTTTCCCATATCCTTCAACGACTGCCCACCGACAGCACATTTGCATCCAGCAGCCACTATGGAGGCGCAAATCCTTTTAAGGTACAAGTAAACTTTGACATTCCCATATTTGAGGGCTAAATAGATGCAGACAATGTAGGTAGATGGTTGGATATATTAGAAGGATATTTCTCGGTTCATGACTTTTAAAACCAGGAGAAGATTATTTTTGCACTCCTCAAAGCTACCCCCCATGTCAAGGACTAGTGGGAAACCTACTGTGAGAAAAAGGATGATGGGTAACCCTCTCTATTCTTGGTCGTACCCACTTGGAATTCTTTCCGAGACACCATTAAGGAACAATATTATCCCGTGGGGAGCTATGAGGACAAGTACATACAATGGACTACGTTGCGGCAACAAAGGGATCAAGATGTGCATGAGATGACGAATCTGTTCCATACCCTGCACAAAAATTTGGGTATGAAATATTCAGAGAAAAATTTGGTACTAAAGTAATGCATTTGTCTGCACACATACATTCAGGAGGAAATGGAGTTCCTCAACATCTCCTCACTTGGTACGACATACCGGTATGCTTCCATGATTGTGCAGAACTTCAAACAGAAGAAGCGAGACTTTGGATCTACGAATCAAAAGCAAGGAAAGGTGCCCCCAAACCGCAGAAAGAAGGACAAAGCCGAGGCATCGCTGCCCAAGATAACCTATCAAAGCTGCAAGAAAATAACAACACTGTGAAGCTAAAGAATAACACGAGAAAGTGGTGTGAGTTCCATAAAAGATCCACTCACAACACAAGTGAGTGTCGGGCCAAGAATTCATTGGTGGCCGAGATGAGGGCTTTTGAATCAGATGCATGCTCTGACTCTGAATCAAAACCAGACAAGGGGAATGACAAAGGGAATCAGATTATTTATGTGGAGCCCAATTCCACCATTACCACTGCAAAGATCTAGAAGGAGGAACCAAAAGATCCAAAGGAGGAGGAGCATCTCTTCCACTCCCATATGTGGGTAAAGGGTTCCTCGCTATAGTTCATTGTCGACTGTGGGAGGCAAAAGAGCCTCATTTCAGCAGAGGTCGTGAATCGGTTGGTCTTGTCGACCACAACACACCCAAAGCCATACACCGTCGGGTGGCTTCACCAAGGACAAGATCTCCGTGTCAGCCAACAGTGTTGCCTTCCCTACAACATCAAGCCCTTCACAGATGAGGTATTATGTGACATTTCTCCTCTTGTTGTTTGTGATATATTATTAGGCCAATCATACTTGTGGAAGCGACATGTTGTGTAAGAGTCTCGACCTTGTGTTGTTATTGTTACTTTGGGCAATAAGTTGTACAGGATACCAGAGGTACCACCGCGTGCGACTATCTCTCTGGTTACTGCAAAAAATGCAGTAAGATCATTTCCAAAACCAGGATTTTTTTTTTCCTGATGATCTGCCCCTAGGGCAAGAAGAAGATTGTGGCCATGACCTCAAGACAAGTCTCCTCCGCACGACAACAACAAATGGACAAGGTCGTGGAGGAGTACTGGGACGTTTTCACCTCACCCATAGGGGTGCCTCTGCACTATCAGGTCAAGCACCCCATCGATATGACCCCAGGTGCACTGCTGGCCAATGGACTGATATATTGGCACTCTGTTCTAGAGAACGATGAAATCAAGAGGCAGATTCAAGAGCTGCTGCAAAAAGTTCACATCTAGATGAGTTCATCAGCCCGTGGGAGCCCAATCATGTTGGTGCAAAAGAAGGATAGGACTTGGAGACTCTGTATTGACTATCGGGCACTGAAGAAGATCATTGTCTGTAATAGGTACCCGATCCTAAGGATTTATGACCTTCTGGATCAACTCAAAAGGGTGAAATATTTCATCACGATCGACTTGAAGTTCGGGTATCACCAGGTACCAATCAAACCCTCTAATGTGTGGAAGACTGCCTTCAAATCCAAGGAGGCCTTTTCGAATGGATGATCATGCCTTTCAGGTTGATGAATGTTCCCACAACCTTCATAAGGTTGATGGATGACATCTTGCGGCCATTCAACAACTCATTTTTATTATTGTACTTGGATGACATCCTGATATTTAGCCAGACTTGGGAAGAGCACCTCCATCACATTCGACGGGTCCTCCAAATACTGCGGCAACACAAGTTGTGTGCCAATTTGGAGAAGTGCACTTTTGGCATGACCCAGGTTTAGTATCTGGGATACATTATTGATGAACGGGCGGTGCATGTGGATCCAACCAAGATCTAAGTAATTCGGGATTGACTAGCCCCAACCACTCTAACAAAGCTTCACAGCTTTCTGGGTCTTTCTAATTTCAATTGTTGGTTCGTGTTGGGATTCCTTCATATCACTTGGCCCTTGAGTCAAGTCACCAAGGGAGGAGCAAAATCAAAATTATTTTGGTCGAAATATCAACAAAAGGCATTCGTATAATTGAAACATCACCTCTGCTCTACTCCAGTGCTCATATTACCAGACTTGCAACAACCATTTGAGAACGAGACAAATGCGTCTGACTAGCTAGTTTATTGTCAGGACACAATTTGCAAGTATCCCACTTATGAAAAATAAATGTATTTCGTTGTGCAGGCTTTCTGACAATGGAAGCATTACATTTTGGGGAAGGAAACAATCATCCACACAGACCACTAACCCCTACAGTTCATACAGACACAAGGGAAGTTGCAGAATGATGGCCATCAGAAGTGGTCCACATATCTGCAGCAATTTCACTTGAACATCAAGTATAAGAAGGGCAACACCAATAATGTTGCAGACTGCCTCAACCAACCACCGATCATGGCGCTAACCATTGTTCTCAAATCTTGTGGGCACGAGACTTCTGATTGGCTGCTTCTCTACAATAGCGATCCAGAATTAGGCCACACATATAAGACACTTTTGGAGGGTATGCAAGTTCCAAATTTTCACCTCTAGGATGCACTCCTATGTCACTTAGGACACCTTTGTGTTCCTTCAAGAGACTGTGCTAAGATGATTTGGGAATCACGCTACAGTCGAATCGTTGGGAATTTTGGGGTCGAGAAAATAGTGGCAGTACTGCAAAAATATTTATATTGGTTGAACCTTCAATAGGATGTTGGGAAGTACATCAGATCCAGCACTACTTGCGCCATTGCCAAACTAACCATCAAGAAGCAAGGCCTCTATGCTCTGCTACCTACCCCTAGTCGACCTTGGGAATCCATCTCCATGGATTATATGTCAGACCTTCCTTCTACTAAGCATGGAAATTATTGTGTTTTCGTGGTCGTCGACAGATTCTCGAAGATGGCCATTATGTCGGCCTACAAGAAGAATATCACAACATAAGCCACTACTAAACTCTTCTTTGAATGAGTGTGGGTACACTTTGGGATCCCACAGTATATCATCTCAGATCGGGACAACATGTTCCTCAACATATTTTGGTCCAGGCTCTAGTCAATGTTGGACAACAAGCTCACCAAGTCCACAACTTTCCATCCCCAAACTGATGGCCAAACAGAGGTCATCAACAAGATGATTGTACACATTCTACGCATGTACAATTCAAATAATCCACGCACATGGGATGAGATTCTTCCCTATGTACAATACAATTATAATTGGGCTCTCCATAGCTCAATCGACCGCAACCCCTTTCAGGTGGGCCTGAGGTTCCAAACACTATGTCCCATTGACATAGCCATGCCATTTGTGGCTACTCAGGATGATTCGTCTCATGTCCAGTTTGAAGCTGACAAAGCAAACAACTTCTTTGAGCACATTCAACACATCCGCCAACAGTTCATGACATATTGGACAGAGCCAATGCTAAGTACAAGCATTGACATGATCAACATCGAGTGCCACACAACTTCCAGGTGGGCGACAAAGTGTGGCTACATTTGCAGAAGGAGCACCTCACTCGACCTCACTGCAAGCTTCGCTCGCTCTGATATGGGTCGTACACCATCACCAAGGATGTAGGGAATAATGCCTTTGATCTCAGTATTCCACCATTCCTTGGTCTGCACCTAGTATTCAATGTGGACCGCCTTCGGCCCTAATTCCCACCTCTATTGGACACCTCGGACATTGCAAAACAACTCACACCAACAGAGTTAAAACCAGACTGCATGGAACAGGCCACCACAAATTGTATCATGAACATTCAAATCAAGAACACTTGCCAACATACGGTCCAACTATATTGGGTTTTCAAAGTTGGCCAACTCCTGCACCAAAGCAAGTGGTTCACCAAGGACCAAGTTAAGCAGAAGTTTTCTCATCTCATGGAGGAACTCAACGCAATGGGGACCATTTCTTCCTAAAGGGGGAGGAATGATCTAGGTGGATATTGGTGGCCACCTGCCTATTCCACTTGGGGCCCCACCATTATTTATTTTAGTTTTTCAGTTTCCTTAATTATAGCATAGTTTACTATTTTTAGCATTTTTTTGGTCCTGAACTTCCGCAACAGTTTTGAGGCCCTAAACGATGCTTTTTGGGAAAACTAGGAGCAACATGGGTTGTAGACCAATGTTGCTCACTCAAAATTTTTAGTCCTCGGATAGATATTTCTAACGAGGTATTGAGCGATTCAAACGAAGATCGTATGCCAAATTTACGTCCTCGGGAAGTTGATGTAGCAATTTACCCAAACAGGCCCCATAGTTTTGGTGCTTCGTCTCCTAGAGTTAGGCTTTTGGATGTTTATGGTTTTCCATTATTTCTAAATAATAAATAGGCCCTCAAGCCTCATTGTAACATAGTTCAGAGGCATGTAACCACCACATATCTTCTCAGAGATAAGTTGTCAGCACCCTAGCTAGTTTATTTCCATTCTGTCTGTAAACAAATTTCAGTTCTTTGATATTGATGAAATGAAGTTTTATTTCCACTACATTTTTGTATTTATGGTTATATGTGCATTTTTTTGTGTTCTTGCATAAATATGGATCATGTGTCCTCTCCGGAAGAGGGACATAGAGGAGAATCAGGATCAACATTTGCATCTGCTGAGATAGTAGGTTATCCTCTAGACTGGAGGAAGAGTTTTCCATGACCACTGATATACCTCCAGGGGTGAGGTGGGGTGATTTGGTTTTGTAGCCCAAAGAGCTACAGATGGGCATGATCCTTGAGGATTCCACCTCTTGGGTCAATACCTTGCTATGGGAGCCCATAACACCAGTAGCAGGATGGAATAGTGGCAGTTGGTGTAGTCGGGTGCTAGAGTGACAGATGCAATAGCTAGTAGCAGTCAGAACTGAGCAGTGTAGATCATAGTTGGAAGTAGTGTAGTGGGCATAATGCAGAGTCAAAAGTAGCGTAGAGGCTTCAGTGAAAACGCAAATACTAGAAACAGTCAATATTCAAGTGACAAATGCATTAGACTAGACACATTTGGTTCAATATGATGAACATCTCTCAGTTGTAGCAGCAACAGATGAGAGACAGTTACAGAAGTTGCAGTGACAGAAAAAACATAGTTGTAGTACGGATGCAGCAGTTGGAAGTAGTATGCATGGTCAGTAGAAGCACGGATGCAACCCAGAATCAGAGTTGTGCATGAGTTGGTGGGCAGCAGTAGCCAGAGATCAGCAGCACAATAGCAGATGGTGCGGAAACCAAGTATTGCTATTATGAGGGTAGCAGTACTAGAGCACATTCCTTGCTAAGAGGGAGTGTTTATTTTTGCAGCATTAGACGTGCTCTGGCCTTGATATTTTTCAAAGACGTTAAGACACATATATTCTCCAAGACCCCAAAATCATTTGGGGAAATTACACCTAGAGATGGCTTAACTTAAATAATTAATCATTTTTTAATATTTCCTAAGTCTAAACTTAGGAAATATGATAAAATAAAAGGTATTAATTAAGTCAGGTGCGAATCTTCTAGAAAAAAGTGTGGATCGAGTCTTAGTTAATCTTAAGCATTGATTAAGTTTTAATCATGGTCGTTGAAGTGTCAACAAGAGATTATAAGAAGAACTCGATGGCCTCTTGGAGGACAGACTTGCAGAGATCGAATTGACTGGCAGATTGATTTCCTTAGTAGCAGCACTGAGTTTCCAAAGAGAGATCTAGTGAGAGAGGGGCAGGGATAGTAATACTGGAGGAATATTTTCAAATCCGGTGATTGCAAAGTAGAGAGGCAGCAAGTGCCACAGAGAGGAAGTGCAGAGCCCACGCAGAGCAGCTCATCCTGAGCCCAGATCAGTGTTGGAGCGCTAGTGGCAGAGTAATAATTTTCTCACTAGAATTATTTGTCAGTTTTTTCTCTGTATGGTTTGCTAGATTTGAGCAACCATAGACTTGTGCTCAAATTTACTACTGCATAATATACAAACCCTTAGTTGTTGCATCGGTTTTCCTAAGTTGGGTTTTTTCGGGGACTTAGTCCAAAAATAACGTTGTTATTTGTGTGTGTGTGTGTGTGTGTGTGTATGTGTGTCTATCATTCCTGCATTGTATTGATTCCAATTATTTTATTTTGTGAAGGTTGCAGCCTATTGATTTTGATATTTACCATAGAAAATAGTAAATAATTTGTTCATTCATTTAACAAATAGAAGAAATCTAATCAGTTGCTGCAATAGGATTCAAATTTGTTGATTTTTCACAACACCATTTGGTGTAGGAGTCCCATCTGAAATACATCACGAATGTCATTTACTTAAAGGTATGCCTTTCCTTTAGTTGTCATATTGAGAGAGAAGTGAAAATATCCTTTTGAATGGGCAAGTGACTGCGCCTTATGAATTTTCAATTGTATATGTATCAAAGATCTCTTATTGTGGAGGAGAAAATAAAGTGGGACTCTAAGAGATAAGTAATAGTACTACCCTAATGGAGACAAACGTAAATGAGAAAGACTTATCTAACATCAAGTGAAATAGTCCACAAGGATGTGATGATCATTATAACATTAAAAACACATTTCCAACAAGAAGTACCAAAGTCACCAAAATGGTTCAATTACTCCAACACTAATGAAAGCAAACATTAACCATAAACATTCAAATAGTAGCATTAGAAACATTCACAATCCATGTGTGAAAACATTTTTTCCTTAAAGGATTCAATATTAATAAAAATTCCCAAGATACATAAATACAATGAACACCACTAGCTCCAATAGTGGAGCCTTAGAGCCACTACTTGCTCCCAAAATGTACTAACTTTGTCTCTCTAATTCATTGTGGCAGAAGCCAAGGTTAAAATTAATTTAAATGAGGAATGAGGATCTATTTATAACATGAGACATGACCTTTCACATCCTCATGACTCTCGAATTTCTAACTTATAGTTACCTTTAAACTTCTATAACTTTTGGAATTACATATGACATTTGGTATTACATGTCTTTTGGACTTCCATGACTCTTTCATTCATACATGACTTTTGGACTTCCAGTTAATTGTCTTTACAATTATTACAACATTACATCATGACTTCCACATCATCGTGTGATGATACTTGGCATGTCACTGTATTTCATGACTAGGACTAATAGTGATTGATGATATGGTATTTCTCCAGTGTTAACATGGTTGTCAATTGTATCTTCGTTCTTCATGCAACTTCAAGCATTGATGTCCTCACCCTCCAAAGGGTATTTGATGTAATGGAGTCTTTGGGGTGTTTTTAACATCAAGATTCAAGTGTGTTATTTGTTCTTCATGCAACTTCCTTCATTTTTTCTCCTTGCTTGATCTTCCTCATGTGTGTTTTTCATGATGTTTCTAGGATACTTGCATTTGCAATCACTCATGAAAATCAACCGTCAGCCTAAAAATCTCCCATTTTACCATGTTTTATGCATATTTTCTATTCATTCCTTTTCAACCCGCTCAAGAGAGATAAAAGGAGTTTCAACACACACGGGTGCACTTTTAAAGGTTGAAGGGCTGAATGGAAGAGGCTTCGAAGCTTCGGCATGCGCTCATGCTCTCAAAAGAGGGGAACAATCAAGGCAAGGCACATGGTGCAAGTCCTAAGGATGAAGTGGAAGGCTTCGAGCTTCCCAAGTGTGTTGTGTGCTCAAGGGAGAGATCTAGGGCATAGGGCACACTCTTAAAGGTTAAAGGGTGAAGGGTTGAGGCCTTCAGGGTGTGCTCATGTGCTCAAGAGGCCCAAGAGGGTGCCTGGCGCAAGTCTGAAGGATGCAGGGAGATGCTTTGTGCCTTGAGAGTGTGATCAGGCACTCAAAATGTTTGGAGGGTGCATGGAACATTGGGGAAGGTTGAATGGTGAAGCTTAAGGCCTTCAAGGTGCACCTATGTGCTCAAGGAAGGCACACTTCTTCGAGTCGAAGGAGTGCGCTCAAGGAAAAATTGGTTTCTAGGAGGGCGCATTTCGGAGTAAGGAAGGGGAAAGATACTTGAGGAGTGTGCTTTGCTCCCGTGGAGGTAGCATGGCACACTTTAGAACAATGAAGGATGCCCCATCAAGGCTTCAGAGTGTGCTCATGTGCTCTTGGGCTTAATGAGTTCACTTTGAAACCAAAGATTTGTCTAAGAATGGAATATGAGGTGAGGGGAAAACATGATGATTTTATACATATAACCATGTGCAACACATACCAACTCATCAATAAAACTTAGACAAAATAAAAATTCCACTTTATACACATGCCATAGGTATAACGAGTGTAGTGTGTGTGATTGGGACCTAAAAGTGTTGTTTTAAGACAACAAGGATGTTACGGCTATAAAATTCATCGAATGATGTTCTATTCAATGCGACGAAACTTGATACTATTCAAGGACAATTGAAACACATAAATAACATGAAACAAAATTTTATGATTAAAGCGACACTAGGTACGACGGTGATAGTAGGCTCCAAAATTTGAATGTAGTGAAATGTTTTAGGGTGTTGTAAGAACGACAACACTTGGTGACACACTGGGCAGACTTTAGCTTCTATGTCCTTGAATAGCTTTCGGTTAAGGTTCATACCTTCAATAATTATTGATTGCCTCGATTTACCCCTTTCGACCTAGTTTTATACATAGCATCTTCACTTTTCTCTACTTGGTTGAACACTTACAAAATATACACCATATCAAAATTATTTCGATACAGGAAAGTGTAATGTGTGTGAAAATTTTATGATATTCAGAGTTTGAGTTTTCATCTTTGGTGTTTCTCTGTTGCTAGCAATCCTGTACAATGTTGTGAAGCTTGAAACATGGAAAACTGGATGCACTCGTGAAGAAGCAGGAAGCTCCAATTTGTATGCCATAGTACTAATCTTTTGCAACACCTTGTAAGGACCATAGTACTTTGGTGATAATTTATTATCCTTCTAAGCTTGCTTGAGGGACATTTGTTTGTATGGTTGTAGCCATAAAAATACCCAGTCTCCTACATCAAAAATTCTCTCGCTGTGATGTTGATCTGCATGTTGTTTCATTCGATTTTGTGCCAAATTCAGGTTATCCTTTAAGAGTTGGAGAAATTCTTGTTGATGCTCGATGTGATCTTCCACTTCTTGAACCTTTGGATTTTCTCTTAAAGATGATGTGATGGATGGTGGATGATATCCATAAAGTGCCATAAATGGGGTCATTTTTGCTGCAGTATGGAAGGAAGTGTTATAACACCATTCAGCGAGAGGTAACCACTTGACCCATTGTGTTTGTTTATCAGATACAAAACAACGAAGATATCCTTCCAAACATTTATTTACTATCTCAGTTTGACCATCAGATTGAGGATGATAAGATGAGTATGAGCTAATTGAGTACCCAAACAAGAAAATAACTCCGTCCAAAAATTTCCAGTAAAAATGGGATCTCTGTCGCTCACAATAACCCTTGGGCTTCCATGTAGCTTTTGAATTCTGTCCATAAATGTACTAGCAACTGTACTTGCTTTAAATGGATGAGATAATGCACAAAGGTGTGCATACTTGGTAAGTCTATCAACTACCACCATGATGACACTCTTTCCTTCGGACTTAGGTAAACCTGTGATAAAATCCATTGAAATCTCCTCCCAACGTTGACTTGGAAGGGATAAAGGTTGTAGAAGTCCTTGGGTCTTAATTGTTTCCACTTTATTCTGCTGGCAAACCAAACATTCCGCCACAAACTTTTGAATATCAGATTTAAGGCCATCCCAAAAGAATTCTTTCTTCACCCTGTGGTAAGTTTTTAAAAATCCTGAGTGTCCTCCTAAAGGAGAAGTGTGCAATTCCAGAAGAATCTTTTGTTTTAGTTGGGAATTCTTACAAAGATCTAAGCGATCTTTGTACCATAAGGAATCATTTTTCCAACTAAATGTATCAGATGTACTAGGATCTTGCTGCAACTTTTGAATGAGTGTCCATACTTCTTTTTCCTTCTTCCATTCATCTCTTGCTTCGGTTATCCAATCTGGTTGGATAATAGAAATGGCACAAAGCAATGCTTCCACCTCTTCATTCTTTCTTGAGAGTGCATCTGCAACAACATTTAGCTTCCCTTTTTGTAGATTATTTCAAAGTCATAACCCAACATCTTTGTGACCCATTTTTGCTGCTCTTCTGAAGATAGTCTTTGTTCCAAAAAGTGTTTAAGACTATCATGATCAGTTTTTACCTTGAAGTGTCTTCCCATTAGGCAAGTTCGCCATTTCTTTAGTGCATGCAGTATTGCTAACATTTCCTTCTCATAAATAGGTTTCTGTAAATACTTTCCTTTGATTGGACGACTTTCTAAAGCAATGGGTCTTCCTTCCTGCATTAAAACAGCACCAATTCCATTTCCTGAGGCATCACATTCCACAATAAAGGTTTTTGTGAAGTCTGGCGTAGCTAAGACCCGTGCTAGGCACATTGCCTCTTTAAGACGTTCAAAGGCCTTAGTTGCTTCAGGAGTCCATGAAAATGCATCTTTCTTCAATAATGTTGTTAGAGGTGCTGCTATTCTCCCATAATTCTTAACAAACTTGCGATAATACCCTGTTAACTCGAGAAATCATCGCAACTTCTTTATGGTTGTGGGGACTTTCCATTCCTTAATGGCTTTAATTTTGTTAGGGTCTACTTTAACACCCTCGTGAGATACAATATGACCTAGATATTCCACCTCTTGTACTCCGAAGAAACATTTGGACTTTTTTGCATATAATTGTTTCTCCTGCAATAGTTTGAGCACCCTGTCAACATGTTCAACATGATCCTTCCAAGACCTGCTATAGATTAGTATATCATCAAAAAATACTAGCACAAATTTTCTAAGGAAGGGTTTGAAAATGGAATTCATCAACCCTTCAAATGTAGAAGGTGCATTGGTAAGGCCAAAAGGCATAACCAAAAATTCATAATGACCCTCATGAGTTTGAAATGTTGTTTTTGGAATATCTTCAATCTTCATTCTAATTTGATGATATCCTAAACAAAGATCCAACTTGGTAAAATAAATTGCTCCATGTAATTCATCAATCACAAGAATGGGAAATTTATCTTTAACGGTGAGCTTATTGAGCTCCCCATAATCCGAACACATGCGCCATGATCCATCCTTCTTGTGTACCAATACTATAGGAGCAGAGAAAGAACTTTGACTAGGTTGAATTATACCCACCTCTAACATTTCTGCAATCATATGTTCAATTTCAGTGTTTTGGACATAAGGATATCTATATGGCCTAATGTTTGGAGAACACTTCCTGGAATCAAATGAATAGCATGATCATGATCGTGAATAGGTGGGAGTCCTTTGGGAGTTTCAAACACCTTGGAATGATTGTCCAAGACTTGTTGGATATCTGCAGAAATAGATTATTTTGATGTTGGAACTTCTAGTGAGCATAATTGTGCAATTATTCCTCGTTGTTCTTTCTTTAGAATCTTTTTCATGACATTAGAGCTTATTATCTTTCCTGGCTTCCCTACAATACCTTGTAATTCGACTTGCTTTCCTTCTGAAAAAAATATCAAGAAAAGTTCTTGAAAATTAAAAGCTATTGTCCCCAAAGATTGTAACCATTGTACTCCTAGTACAACATCAGCACCTCCCATAGGAATGGAAAGCTTGATATTATGGCATTTTCCAGAGAAATTTATAGTTCCTCCATTTGCAACCATCACTTGACATTCTAGTGCTAGGTATAGGAAACAATTCAATTCCTTGGCTACCTTACAATGAATAAAATTATGGGTGCTACCTGAATCAATCAACACTATTACCTTTTTCTTCTTGATATGTCCTTCTATCTTGAGAGTTGGAGGAGTGGTAATTCTTGCCAATGCATCACTCGATATGGTCGGACTCATTTCTACCTCTTATAGGGCTGGTTCCTAGCATATATCCTCTTCTTGTTCATTTTCTTCTTCCTCTTCACAATCTATGTAAAATAATTTCTTCTCAGCACACATATGACCTTTAGTGTATTTGCTATCACAATTGTAGCAAAGCCCTTTTGCTCTTTTTTCTTCCAATTGTTGTGGTGTCAACCTTGTAGGTTGTGGAAATCTAGGCGTAGCAACACTTCCTTCTTTATAGAAGTGAGTGGTAGGCTTCCTTGTCGCCATAATTTTACATTCAATTTTTCTTGTCAACCTGAATGCCTTCTCCAATGAATCAGGTTCCAAAATGCGAACTTCATGTTGGATGTTATCCTTTAAAGTACCTATGAAGAGATCAATCCTGTGTTCCTTTGGAATATCAGTTACCCTTATATTCAATTTTTGGAAGTCCTCGATGTGCTCCCCCACTGAACACTTTTGTTTGAGATTTACCAATTGGCTAAAGAAAGTGTTGCTATTTGTATCCTCATAATGTGCTATCATTTCCTCCGTAAAAATTGACCAAGTGACAATTTTTTTACGGGAGCAAAGCCATCGATACCATACAAATGTATTTTGTTCTAAATGTAAAGTTGCAATGCGTACCTTTTGTATGTTTTGCACATTATGGAGATCAAAATATTGCTCCATCTGTAGTATCCATGTTACAGGATCCTTTCCATCAAACTTCCTCATATCCATTTTTGGAATATGGTGGTTCTTCCCGCCAACATCAGAGTTTATGAAATCATGATTAACATTTATTTTGTTCTCATCATGAGTTTCCTCTACTATCTTTTCACCATTAGGAAACATTTCTTGTATCAACTTTGTCAAACCTTCCATGTCTGCTTTTAGATCATTCTTCATGTTTTCCATTTTAGCTTCCATGTCATCCATCTTAGATTCCATGTCAGCTTCCATGCCATCTATCTTAGATTCCATGCCTTTCTTCAAACCATCCATATTATTCTTCAAACCATCCATCTTCGCTTCCACGCCTTTCTTCAAAACTTCCATTTCATTTTTTGTTGCTCTTTGTGAGAGTGAAATTTGGTGCACTTGCTCTTGTAATTTTGATAGATCATGTTGCAATTCTTCATCTTCATGAGTCATAGTAGAGCCTTCTGAAGGCTTAATGGGCGTTGAATTATTTTTACGGGGCATTTTTTGGAACCCAATATTGATATCTATTCTACAATATGCCCTTGGAATCAATTCAAATTGATTCTTCAAACAAGACTTATGCAATTCAGAAAAAAAAAAAAAAATACAGACCTTTTTCTTGCTTTTGAGGAGCTCGATATTGAAATTGGATTATCTCTATGATTGTGGCTCTTCAATATCTAAAATTTGGCACTGAGGTAGCATTATGAATTATCTTTCAAATTCCATAGGTCTGACTTGATTTCGATTCTCCAAGGCAAAGTTGTGTCCAATCTCCCACAATGACCTAATTATGGACTGGTTCAGTAGAGCGAACTTGTACGACTTTCCACATGTCACTGTTTTGTCTTTTAGGTCTGAAATTGATAGAAACGAAACTATAGTCTGTTTACTTGAGAAGAATTTTTACGGCACCCCAATCCGATGCTCAGAGAGAGAGTTGTGAAGATTTTCCCACAGTCACCTCTTTGAGATGAAATTCAGGACTCTGAAAACGCACTACCTTCCACAGATCATATCTCCGAAAATATTGCGAACCAAGCTCTGAAATTTTGTGATGACTTTCCTCAGGATTTCAGCTTCGCACCCTAAAAATTTCAGATTCTGAACCTTCGTAGAAAACAAGTTATAGCGCAAATGCCACGATGACCTGTTTTGATTAAATTGAGGAGCATGCAAAAAGACCTAACTTCCATAGATCATATCTCTGAAAATATTGCGAACCAAGCTCTGAAATTTTGCGACAATGTTCCTCAAGATTTCACCTTTGCACCCTAAAACTTTCAGCTTCTGAAACTTCGTAGAATAAAATTTATAGCGAAAATGCCATGATGACCTATTTGGAGCAGCAAAATCCTAGAATCCAAAGCTCTGATACCAAATGTCGTGAAGCCAGCTCAAAAAATAGAAGAAAAGAGATGTCAACGCCTTAGAAATAAGCCACTTCGAGGGGACAACCTCCAATACATTACATGAATGAACAATTCTTGGATAATACAAATTACAAAACCTCCTTTCTATATATAGGAGTCCATGGGGCCACAATGTAATCCTAGTGGGGCCACAATGTAATCCTAGCCAACCTAACAATAATAATTTAAGGGCACAATAATAAAAATATGGGGGTTACAGGGGTACAATAATAACAATAAGGGGGTTACACTAACAAAAATAAGGGACTATGCTAGTAATATAGGGACCTAACATACAATACCTCGAAAAATTTACTTCAAGAGCACAAACATTTCTTCGTTTCTAGCGAGCCTAGACAATACCCCAACGAAGTCAGTTACTTCACCTCCCTACGCAGGAATCCTTTCTCTTCTTTCACCCTTTATTTATTTATTTTAATATAAGTCTAAATTAGCACTTATTATTTTCAATGAGTGGAAGAGGGATCCCTACTTATTGAGAGCAGAGGAGGTTTCCTCTTCATAGAAGTATTTAATACCTCTGATATTTGTTTTCTCGCTTTAGATTTTCCCCTTATCCCTTCTCTACTAGATTGGAAAGCACACAAGTAGATTTACACCAAGTTGAGTAGTTTAGATACTACCATCTGGGCGAATATAATAGGCTCCCTCAAGTTATCCTATTGGACAAATCATATTTTCCATTTGAACTAAGCTAAACCTATGGCATTTTCCAAAATAAAGAAGAACAATAAAAATCCAAGTGTTGTGGTTGTCACACTTCTCTTTCATTGCACAACAAAGAATTTTAAGCCATGCACTTTTACACCAGGTCTTATTTATGTAAAATGACCAATAGATAAGACAGGACATAACATAACACACATGTGACCAACACAAACAAAAGGAAGAAAACAATTTGTATAGAAAGTGCAGCTTGTAGCTGCTATTGAAAGTAATGCTTTGAATCTCGAAAATTTATGGGAAGGGGGTCAATCCTCCCATCTAGTGATTCATACTGAAAGTATTGTGGCTGATATTTTCATCAACAGTAAATGGTCCAATCCACAAAGGTTGTATCTTTGTGTGTTTCCCTTTTTCTTCGTAGGGTTTATCCCATTTCAACACTAGGTCACCCACATCAAAGCTCTTTTCCCATAAAAATTTCTTATCAAACCAAGGCTTTACACGAATCTAATGTACAAAAAATTGGTCATTAGGCTTGTGTAGAAATTATTGTGTAGATACAACCGATCATGAAATTTACTAAATCACGAGACTAGAATCTACTTATATTGATTTGCATAAACAAATTCATGATCAAGAGAATGATTCAATAACATGCATCAAGATTCAACACACATACACAAATATTTATCTAGGCGAAAGAAACTACTCAAAACCCCTTCCTGTTTTTATTGCATTAATCAAAAAATCTGGATGATTACAATATGCTTGCTCAAGCTTGAGCATGACCCGCACAAGTATCTTATATCCTCTACCTGATTAAATGAATCTGGCAAACACTTAGCCAATTTTCAAGCCCCACAAGCTCCTATTTCCTTGAACTGTTCCTTTAGGAATTATGCCCCTATTAAATAGGAAATTCCTCTAGTTCATTGTGCAATTCCCAAGTATGGTCCACCTGACCTCATGCAACATCTGTACACTCAACTAGTTTACAACTATTGGTTAACTTCCTTGGAAACTCCATCACAACTAGGCATCTAGAATTATTTGCATGCATGAGTTAATTATTAGTTGATTGATCATTTAACTAGATGATCTCCGAGTTAGACTGATGTCCCACTAATTAACTAACCACCAACTAGTTCTATTAACAATTACAACTAGTTTAATTGATTACAATATAAAATAAATCAACCTAGGCTCCTAAAATTTATGAATCACTACATACAACTGAACTTCATGCCCTTAACTCAAATTAAATGAGATAGAATCCTATTTTTTAGGAATCGACACAAGACAATTGAACTTGAACTCATTAACTCAAATTATATGTTCTTAACTGAGTGACAAGAACCATGTCACCTTAGTTAACTTCTCCAAGTTGTCTGTTGATGTGGAATTTAGAATTTCCTCAATTTAATTAAGGAAAAATAAAAATTGAGACTTTATTGTTGCATTTTCAACACCTTGAGCCTTTCTTCCTCAAGTTTGAGTAACATATCTATCCTTCTCTGAACCAAAATGCAAGGTCTACCCTGTGAATCTGGAGAGAGTTGCAAGGTTGGAAGATACGGTTTCAGAGGCAATATAACTTCTTTACCCTGAACTAAGAATTATGGCGAGGTTCTTAGGGAAGGATTTAAAGTTACACGGTTGGCTCAAAGTGCATTGGTTAAAGATTTATGCCAGTTCCTTTGTTCAAAGAATATGGTTTTCTTAATTATGCAGATAAGATTATTATTTGTAGATTTAACCAAAACATTTCCCTTTGGATAATAATTATATACATGTTTCAATACAATTCCATTTTCTAATGCAAATTCGTAAAGTTTCAATCATGAAAATTAAGTCGCATTATCAAAGACAAGTGATGTAGGAACTCCAAACTTGGTTATAATATTTTGTTGCAAGAAGTGGATGACTTCCTGGTCATTTACTTGTCCGAGAGGAATTTCTTATGACCATCGAGTGAAGTAATCTGTTGTTGTGAGAATATATTTTTGTTTCTTTAATGAATGGGGAAAAATATCTTCAATAAAATCTAATCCTAGTGTTGGAATGGTTCATTAACTGCTACTGGTAGCAGTGGGGTATTTGACCTGTGATCGTGACTGACACATCTTTTACAAGTTTTGCACTTGCGGACATAAGCGTGAGAACCCTTAAATATAGTGGTCCAATAATAACCATCCCTCATAATCTTATGTGTCGTAGTGTTACCCGCATAGTGGTCACCTATCGGTCCATCGCGTAAGTCTTTTAATACCTTCTTTATATCATGCTACTCAGGGCACCTCAGTAAGTCACCATTGTGGTCTTTCGAAAAATCACTTAATGAACCAATTGGTAAGAGAGACTTTGAATGAATTTACCTATTTTGTTTATTCGATAAGTGCAAGGGAAAGGTACCATGCTCCAAAGATTGTCATAAATCTTCATACCATGGCACTATAGACGTGGACTAAGGAACATGTTCAATGTGGTACATTTATATCTCATGCTCCCACCCTCAAAGATCTTGCTCAGGAGCATCTCTTACTTCGATTACTAGCTTAAATAGGCCTTGACCCTTTTATGGTATGAAATAGTTTGAATTCCATATCTTATTCTTGTAGACGGTTCATCCAGTTAGCCCTCTTCTCACCCATCTCTTAATGCACGAACAATGTTCTTATTGTTGGATGAGATACGAATACAATTGTGTGATATTTTAATAGACAGGGTCTAGAATATTTAATTGTCTTGTATACAACATACGCTTGTTTATTAATGGCGGGATAATTTAATTCTAGACCTTGTAGACTAGTGCTCAAAAAAGATATAGGCCACTCTTTTCCTTCAATATCCTTATGAGTCAACACAGCCGCAATCGATGAATATGAAGCATATGTATAGAGCAGGGAATATTTTCCATAGTCTAGACTAAATAACATGGGTGCATAGATAATAGCCTACTTGATCTAAGTGAAAGTGTCTTTCTCACATTTATCCCATTTGTATACTGCATATTTCTTAATCATCTCATATTTGGGCTTAACTATCTGAGCATAATCAGAGATGAATTTCTTAGGATATTAATTTTCCCTAAGAAAGGTTGCACGGATTTCTTATTCACTGGGAATGGGATTTATGTGATGGATTTTACCCTCTCAGGGTCAATCTTAATTCAACTTTTCACAATGATGTTCCCTAGTAAAATGCCTTCGAACACAACGAATACAATCTTCTTAGGATTAAGATAAATCCCATACTTTCGATACCGCTTGAATATCTGTTTCAAATGATGTACGTGATCTGATATTTTCTTGGAGAACACAGTAACATCATCCAAATAAACAATTACACTAACTATAAGGCCACAGAATGCGATGTCCATCGCTCTTTGAAAAGTCACACCAATGTTGATAAGTCCAAATGACATACTCTTGAAAGTGAACGTTCCCAATTTGGTCCGGAAGGTAGTTTTTAATCTGTTTGGTTCCGTTACTAGCACCTAATTATAACCATAGAAACCATCTAATAGCAAAAAAAAAGTTCAGAACCATATACTTTCTGAAGGATCTGATCCATGGATGGCACTGGGTAATTTTATTTATCAAAAGCCTAGTTAAGATTATGGAAATAAACACAGGGACATATTTCAATAGAATTCTTTCTAACTGGGACCAATTTGGAGACCCAAGTGGAATGTCTGACTTTGAAGACGATCTGAGCATCCAACAACTTTCTCAATTCTTTTTGGATAAGGGGTTCCAGTTTTGGATGAACTTTTCATAATTTCTGCTGGAAATGATTTATCCCTTTTTTTATAGGAATGAAATGCTAGATAATATGAGTGTTAGATGTCTCTAAATCATCATATTCCATGAAAATCCATCACAATACCATTTGAATAGGCAAATACATGCATGTCGTTCATGTGGAGAACAACACATATTGAGGTTCAAATACTTCAGATCTTCTTGAGTCCCAAGATTGAATTTTTCATATGATAACTTTGAGCTTTGATCCTTCGTGTTGGTTGTTCCTCTAAATTCGTTATGCAAGTCATATAACTTCTCTAGGGACACCACACCCTTAGGCATAGTGTTTCCTTTCCTTGCATTGGATGCTTCCTACAAAGCTCCATTGTGCTCATCCTCATCTATGGCAGCGTCTTTGAATACATCCGCATTAGCCATAAAGTGCAGTATCTAATGAGTGACCACCTATGATTCATCGATCGCCTTGAGAATTTCTACCTTAAGATCAATGGCTTTCTTTAATCCAAGCACGATTTATTCATATTCGAAAATATTATTAGTACAGTAGAACTCCAAACAACATGAAAGGATATGCTTCTTGTTGCATGGCTATGTAAGAACACAACCATCTCCAAAACCATCCTGCATCTTTGAACCATAAAAATATAAAGTCCAAATACCATAAGATACTAAGCTTCTTCATATACTACTATTATGTACATCTATATTACATGTTTCATTTGCACCAGCTGAAGAACAAGGAAGGAGCTCCAACTATGTATCTGGTGGAATTGGTGATGGTTGTGCCTGATAGCACCCAAGGTAATTTTCAAGGAAACAATTGCCAAATATTAGATCAGTAAAATCAAGAGGCTCGTTTTGGCCCTCGAGTGGTGTCACAGTGTGTTTCATATATGGCTCATTATTCACTCAAATCTAGTTATTCCTGCCCTTATATGGAAGCCACGAATGTGACCAGTATGTTGCAAAATACCCTTGCAATTTGTTATACCAATCTCTGCTAAGGAGTACACCATAGGCTTCTGGTATGTCCATAATTACAATATCTATACATTAATGAACATGATCATATTTTGATAATCTGATAAGCACATTCTTTAAGTTCAATAATAGCTTGAACGAGATATTTGTCCAATTGAATAATTTGTGCATCGGTTTTGTCCCATTTTGTATTTATTTTATTTGCTACATATAATGGCATTAAATTTATAGATGCACCAGAGTCGACTACAAAATTATGGAAATTATAATTAAAAATCTCAAAGGTTAATAAAAACAGAGGGCAGAGAGTGTTAGCTTCTAATGTTAAAGCATTCACTATAGATTCAAGAGGACCAAAAGGGTTACCTGACACCTTTTGAGAGGGGGGATCTTTATCACCTGTTGAAGGTTGTGAAAAGGTCCAGACAATAATTTCACACTAACCTGCGATATTTTCGAGCTCATAGATATAAATGTTAGCTCATGACTTCTTCATATCTTACACTATGTTATATTAAATTGTTTCACCTATAGCAAGCAATTCTAAAATGTTTCGAGGAGTGGCTTTATTCGATACTTCCTAAGTGTTGGACTTACCCTTGCTATTCGAGGAATCATTCTAGAACTAGTTTCATCTCCAGACTTACTCTACGCATTCTGAACAGGATTGACAGGTGGTGAGATTCTTCTTAGCAACTGCTTAATTAATTTTGGTCTTTTCAATTCCTATTCAGAGATGGGCCCTTTTCTCCTTAACCTGTATCAACCATTTTTATTTTAAGGGGGAGCCTCATTTTGTGGTTGTTCTTTAACTTTCTTCTTGTTAGCATTGTAGATACACTACTACATTTGGGGGAAATTCCGACACTTGGTTTCGATGCTTTTGACCAAATGTCGGAAATTTCCCCAAATTTTTTCAATCCCGCCCGAAAACGTCGCTATACCAACGTTTATAGAAAAGTGTCACAATATCGACACTTAGAAAACGTGTCGCAATTGCGACGTTTGGAGGAATACGTCGCAATTGCGACAATATGCCCCAAAGCGTGCTATTGCGATGGCTGCCTCCAAACGTCGCAAGTGCGACACAATGTCTAAGTGTCGTAATTGCGACGTTTGGAGGCATCCGTCGCAATAGCGACACTTTTTCCGCCATCGGTATAACGAAACTTATATGTGCGCTACATAAAAATACGAAACTTATATGCGCGCTGCATAAAAATGATTTTATTAAAAATATGAAACTTATATCCATCGCAATAGCTACATTAACGTCTGATATCACGCGCGCATTCACCCTCCTCTCTTGCAGAACACCATTCGCCCTCAGCTCTTGGAGAACAACATTTTCCCTCAACATTCGCCCTCAGCTCTTGCAGAACAGCATTCGCCCTCAGCATTTGCCCTCAGCTCTTGCAGAACAGCATTCGCCCTCAGCATTCACCCTGAGCTCTTGCAGAACAACATTCACCCTCAGCATTCGCCCTGAGCTCTTGCAGAACACCATTCGCCCTCAGCATTTGCCCTGAGCTCTTGCAGAACAGCATTCGCCCTGCATTCACCCTCAGCGTTCGCCCTCAGCTCTTGTAGAACAACATTCGCCCTCAGCTCTTGCAAAATGGTAAGTTCTTACTGCAGGCCCTTCCTCCTATAGTATGTTTGAATCTATTTGGGTTTTTTTGGTCAATTCCATTGGATTGTGTTAGGCTGTAGGGTTCTCTCTAGATGTCAAGAATCAAGATTCAATACCCTCTATTATCTTCATCACCCAATACAAGATTTAAATTTTTCCCAAAGAAATGCTTATTAATTTGGTAGCCATTATTTCTCTTTGCTTTAAAAACCCTACATTTAAATGAAAACAAGCATTTCATTTCAAATACAAAAATCTATTAGTGTTCAAATGTACATGTGTGCATCACTTGTGTAGGGTATTCCTTTTCCACTTTCACATTATCCAAGAATGTTTTTAGTATATTTCATTTTTTTTGTGATTTAGATTATCTTGAAAAAGGAAAGGTAAATTATTTCCCATGGAAAAAGAAGGTTTTCCATTTTTACTACTGGAAATGGTACAACAAAGTTCCATTTCTACTCGAAACTCCTATGAAACAAGAACCAAATAAAGGCCATGTCCTCAATGGACATCATTTGGCTTTGAAAATGGCCATTGCACCGTGTTGTTTCTTATATTACATCACGATAGTTTCTTAGGTCATTTCTTGTTTCTTGAGATAAAAAAACAACCAAAGAAATCGTGAAGATCCTTTCAAGAAATAAATGACCATTTCTCAATCATATCTCAACTATTTTTTATTTTATTCAGTGGTTGCTTACTTTGAGAGAAATTTGACACTTTTATAAGGAATATAACATAAAACACAAAATGGGAAGGAATTGATGAGGTAGATGTCCTTTAGTTGTTGTCAATTAAGAATTGATAATACATGATGCATGTTCTGTACTACAAACTAGATTCCTTCCTGGAGTTAGGACACAAAGTATTGAATCAAAGTTGTAGTTTCTAACTTCTTGTATTGGTTCATCAATCTTGAAATTCGGACATTGCATGTCTTCATTGCTTCATGTTTGAATAATTTGCATCATATCATACAATAGGAAATTAGGAATTATGATTATTATTACTTTATGGATCTATTAAGTTACTTTTAAGTTTGCATGGTTTAGTGTGAAATTATTCTAGTGTGCCCCTAGGCCGAGGTGAAGGAATGCCAAGGACTAAGAACCCTAGTTTTTAAATGGTATTGTTTCTAACTATTTTTTAAAACATACAAATTACAATTAAATTTTAAAACTTAAGAGTTAAAACTTAAATGATTCAAATGAATTGGTATGCTATTTGGATGAATTGGTCTGGCATATTTAGAAAGATCAAACCTTAGAAATAAACATGTCTATTTTTTAATGGTAAAGAAGTCTTAGACATTAAAGTTACAACTCTGTTATAGTAGATGTATAAAATGCTTCCTACAGGTTTATTGGGATGGGGTTGATCAAATACAATCTAGACATACACAGCCTAATTTCCAAGAGGGATTATTTGTTCACACCAAAGGTGTTGTGGCTACTATGACTATGATGCAAAACTGGACAAATAGCATATCTATCATACTAGGCATGGCTTAGACAGAGTAGTTACTGGTGAAGAAATTTCTGCTGGCTTTGACTTTAAATGTAACAGAAATTTAATCTCTTAACTATAGGTTTCCTGGATCTTAATTCTGTGAATTTTCTGCCTTGGGACTACTATGAAATATTATACAAAACAACAGTGGAAGTGAATGGTATTCCAATTGTAATGTTCTCTTATAATTAAATTTCCCAAGGGAGGACAAAGTAGCCTATCCAACCCCATAGGCTATAGTCAATTATAAAGGGGGAAGTTAAAACTTAAAAAAAAAAAAAATTAAACCTTAAAACATACCTACCTATCCATGAATCATAAGTTCATAACTTACCCAACGAAAGCGTAGACTTACCACAAACATCCATCCTCAAATTGCTATGGATGAGCTAGAGCCTCAAGATGAGAGTGATTCCTACTTGGAGAGCATGCTAAGTGAAGATCTAAGTGATGCTGATGACATGGATGCTGATGATATGGCTTGAGGAAGACATTGCTCACTATTAGGCTTTAGCTATTTTTATTTTAGTATATCAAAATTTCCTAGTTCATGTTTACAGTTTTCCATTTGGAGATGCCTTGAGGCAAATTTTGAATTTAGTATGACAATGGACATATATTTTGAAATTTTGAATCATGATTCTAATTTCTTATAAGTTATTAATATGTAAACTGAGCTCCAATTTGCACTTGATATCATATATGAATCATGATATTATCAAACTAGAAATTTTGAAATTTCAATGACAAATGTCACATGTGAATGTTGAAACTTGAATGTTGAATGATGTGCGTGTTTAAATCTTTAAAGTTTAAAGTTTACAAATTACTATATTAGTGTCATTAAATTTATAATATATAAATTATAATTTAGAAAATATAGTATTATATATGATATATAAATTACAATATATATTTATATAAAAATACCCAGACGAACCCACACACCCGGTTTCAAAAAATGTCGTCCCCGTCCCTGAACCCACGTTTCCTGGCAACATAGTTTCAAACATTAAATATCAACAAAATCGTTTAAAGGATATTGAAAGGAAAAAGGTGATGGAAGATAGAAAGTGCCTTACTTAAATGCTCTAAGGATTTTTCAATAGTTGCTCAAAAAGCTTCACTTCAAGGCCCTTCAAGATCGTCTCCAACAATGCTATACCATCAGCTTCAACAATGTTGCTCCAAAAATGTCCTCAAGGTCTTCACAACAAGTTTACTAGAAGTTGCTCCAACAATATATTCAATAAGGTATTCATTGTCAACTCATCTCTTGTTTGGGTGCCTTAATGTGCAATGACATGTTTCCAGGACTGAATTCAATGCAAGGCATATTTGAAACTCTAACTCTGTCTTCCGGTGTCTTATTAAAAATTATTTCAGTTTTCATTTTGTGTTTTCAAGTTAGATATTGTTTTCAAGTTTTTACATTTATAATTTTATTGCAATGTGGCAGACTGATGAGAGCAGTGCAGGAACAACCCAGAGACGGGATGATCATGGAAAGAGGCCAGCGGAAGAACATGTAAAGTGCCAGCATTGCTCTATCTTCAGGTATTTTAGTTATTTACATAATTGAAATAATATTAATTTTGTTCAAATATGCAAACACCTAGCCATGGTATGCCTGATGATTCCCTCTTTGAGGAAGAGCTTTCTTCATCCCTATCTCCAGTGTTCTTGTTGCGAAAAAAGGCATGAGATGCAAGGTCGGAATTTAATACTTTGATAGACGCGCCTCAAACACCTGAAACAGAAGAGAGGATAAAAAAACTTATGAGCCAGCTAGAAACATATAAGGTAATAATAAAAAGTCAAAAGGATATTTTTTTTTGTTCTGCATGAGATGAATTGTGATAGTTTGATTTTTAATTTTTACATTGACTAAACTAACAAAAAGTTCTTTTGTATGTAGCATTTTCTGGCACTTGCTGAAACCGGTGTTGGTGGTAGTGGGACACAAGGGCAAGAGATTGCCCAACAACCCTCTTGTACACCTTCTACTCCTTTAGGTGCCAGGCAAGAAACACAACCTGCCCAAGCAGACACCCAGCCAACCGCTGAACGTGTTGGCAATGATGAGGCTAATATGGCCAACTACATTATTGCGTTCCTGGAGCTACACGTGTCAGCTCCACAGGGACCATTAATGGCACGTTGTTGGTGAACGATGAAGGTGTCCCTATAAAGCATGTACAACTCCCAGGTAAATTTTAATATTTTAACTATTTCATGTACTTTATCTAAAACATATTTATCATGATTTTTATTTTAAAATTAATGATAATATCTTCTTTTTCTTTTGGTTTTATTCTGTGTAGGAAACAATGAGTTCTACAGGATTCTGGAGAGCCATGCGTTGGTAATTTTTGGCCCAACCATACGTACAGGGTGGAATTCCCAGAATTCCAACCTGAAAAAAGAACTTCTATATTATCTAGAAGCCCTTTTTGGGGTCGGCACATTTGACAGAACAACGGTGGCTCGGGTAGCCGGCAAATATTTGAAATATACCAGGGACACCTATAGGACACAATTGCAATTTAACCCTAGATACAAGTGTCCTCTCACAGTTCCAGAGAGTGAGTGGAGAGCACTCATCCATGACGGAAAAGAGAAAAGGGCAAAGAAAGAAGGAAAAATGCCAACTGGACCCGCAAGGTAAATTACAACTTTAATTCAATAGCTTTAATTTTCTTTATGTCTAAAATAAAAGTGTGCTACGTCATATATGACTTCAATATTTTGATGCTAGGTTGCCTGACACCTCAAAGGCAACCAAAGCTAGGATTGAGAAAAAGGGCCATCACAAGCTAGGCCAGGGCGGCTACTTGAAATTAGCTGCAAAAATTGTAATTAAGTAGCTAAACATCTTATAATTAATTGTATCGCCTTCCAACGTTTTTGTAATCCTATCAAATATGATTAAAAATACACAATCATATGTAATGTAGGGTGATGACTTCGGAACAAAAAATACAGAGGAAGATAAAAATATCGCTTTCCATTTTGGCTATCAAGCCGTAGTTGAATGTCGCAGAAGCTTGGGGCAGGTCCCAAGATCCAGAATGCCTGATAAGGTAAAACATTAACCTTTCAATATGTTTGTTTTCGTCCATAAATTTAATGTCTAACAAATTTTTTTAAATCAGGGGAGCAGCACTACCGACGAGGCAAATAACCCAGTTTTAGAGCCAGATGTAGATGATCCTCACATGCAACCTGATCATTGTAGTGGGGACCAGGCCGAAAATGCTACTATCAGTGAGGGTCGTGATGGTAATTAATTTCCACTTATAATTTTTTCTAATTATACCTTGATGGTTTTCCTTATAACGTTTTTTGTTTAAATGACAGAGAATTTTTCCCTTGAGGATCTTACCACCAGAGAGGAAGATAGGGCAACAGTCCCAACGGCGACAACTGGTGCACCAGGTCAATAATCTCATTGCAATTTTTTTTATTAATATTACCGAACTAGTTCAATGATATTTAAAAACTGACAATTAAAATTTAATATTATCTGTTTTTGTAGGCGATGCCCCGTCACTGGATGAGACCAGGCATCGTGACAACGCAACTAGGTCAGCGGCGACAACTGGTGCACCAGGTAAATAATATCATTGCAATTTTTTTTATTAATATTACCGAACTAATTCAATGATATTTAAAAACTGACAATTAAAATTTAATATTATCTGTTTTTGTAGGCGATGCCCCATCACAGGATGAGACCAGACATCGTGACTATGCAACTAGGTCAGCAGTGCGGGTCGAAAGGCACGAAACAGGAGCAAAGCACGATGATATTGATGATGTAATTAGGAGCTTTAGAAATAAGAATAAGAAAAAGAAAATTTGATAATGTAAAATATTGTATTACTATAAAACAAATGTTACCATACTTGGAACGTTTTTTGCATTATATAAAAAACTCATTTATCATACTATTTTTATGTCAAGCATTAATTGCAATGTTTCCTTGCGTACTTTTTGTTGAATTGTTTTTTTATTAGTTATTGAATAATTTTTTTTATGCTCATGAAAGTAGAAAATGAAATATAGATTGGGTATTGGAGAATTGAGAGTGATGTGAAGGGGGGGGAGGGGCCATAAGAGCTTCCACCTTCACGTGGTTGGCCCTATTTAGTAGAGAATAATTTATTGGAGCAATTTAATCTTGGAGCAAACCTCCCTCGATCCAGCATAGCAACAAAAAATTCATTGTTGACTTAGTTACTACTCTTTCAGATCGTGGGAGGCTTGTTCCAAGCTCATGCGACTCCAATAAATTGTTCTTGAAACGAAGAGGAGCTTATTCATTTATGTTTTGACATTTTCAACATATGTTCTAACATTATCATAAGAATGCATCTTAGAGTAAAAAATACTACATCAATTACTTGTATTTATTGTATAGATAATGATGGATTTTGATTGACTTGGCAGTGCAGGTACAAATCCTCTTGCATCATGAGCAATACAACTTGTCAACCGGGGTCATGTCCAAGATATTTTTGCTTGTGCACTTGACCAGGTTCGTAATGTCACATTTTGTAAGTTCCTTTACAGTTCATAATTCAATATTAAGCTTGTTCATGATTATTATCTAGGTTTTTTGTATGTGTTTTTTCATCTATTTGATTGTAAGCAACTCTGCATGTTTCCTTTTGTTCACTATGATTTCTCCCATTACCACTCCCAGGATGAATCCAACTTTATTGTTACATAGGTTACTTTATTGTTACTATGATTTCTCCATTTACGATTTCATAGGTTACATCATGTAAAGTTGTCAATCTCGGGTTGGTGATGAGCTTTAGTTCTCCAGATTTGGGGCTTTTCTGATATTTTCTCCCTCATGTCATTCCTGCATCACCTCGTTGTTTGAGCATGCCAATTGTCTACCACTTGTACCAATTGGCACATGTCAATCTCTGAGTGGTGCCACATTTCACCTATTTTCAGTGAGAGTTTAGGGTTTCTCTAACATATCTTCAGAAATTTGATTCAGTGCCTGCTTGAATATCGCCACATAATACTCATGGTTTGGATTGATGAGAATGTTCTGAATGGTTGGTTGATTCATAAGAACCACCCATATAGTCATCTTGAGATATTTCAGAAGTTTTCTCGGGTTTCCTTTTTCACCATTTCTAGTGGGTGGGATGTTGTGGGGTGATCCATCAATACTGGTGCTCATCTAATAGGGAATTTGTTTTTGGGGATATAAAGGAGCATTTTATGTAGATATCCCATTGTATGCATTCATAGATGGGCACGAGAGGTCAAGAATTTAAATTAAAAATATGCAACCTCTAGCATGGCAACCTGAAGGCCGCGAGAGACACTGGTTAAAGATTGTTTTGTGCTGGCCTTAATATAGTCATGATTTATTTCTATTATCTTAATGCAAATATATAGTCCGGTCTCATTAAAATGAGGATTGTGGTTGTATTTCTCTTTGGTTGTTTCTCTCTTAATGCTCCAGAAGTTGCCAAAAGTTGCAATAGTTGTTTAGTTTGCCTGTTACAACTTAAAAGTGGTTTTTAGCAATGGGAGTCATGTTTTTTAAAATTCATACTAATATGAAGATCTTGTAATTCTATATTCAGCATAAGAGAAGATGGCCTCTACTTTGGGCGATATGACAACAATTGCCACATCTACCTCATTGGGTAACAATGGAAAGGGGAAGAAGTTGGGTGCAATGTTTGATAATTATGGCAGACAATTGTCTTCTCTTTTAGTTTTTTCACCCATTTCCTTTAATCGCTCAAGCAGAAGAGGGACTCTGAGATTACGAGACAAAGAGAAGGTAGTTAATACAAGAGCTATGGAAAAGGAGTTGTACTTCAACAAGGATGGCTCAATGACAAAAAAATTGCAGGTCAGAGAAAAAATTATGTTTAAAGGAAGGTCACCTGCACGTGAAACTTCACTACGGTGGATCTTTCCTTGTCCACTTATATTCAATTTTAATGTGTTATTTTAATTTTTCATGGAGGTTTGTTTTGGCATATGGTCTGGCATTCAATTGCACACTTACTGAAAGCATTGTCAATTTGTCTTGCAGGCGGTGTGAACAAACTTGCTGATCTTGTTGGAGTCACCCTTGGGGCGAAGGGCAAAATGTTGTCTTGGAGAGAAACCATGGTTCTCCAAAAATAGTTAATGATGGTGTGACAGTAGCTAAGGAGGTAATTTGTAGATTTTTGCTCTGGTTTTCTTTTTAACGTTGTATTATTTCCCCCTCTTAAATGTCTTAGATTTGGTAGGCATAATTTGAAAACTCAAAGGTGAAAGGAAACATATTTGTTACCCAGTGGTCTACTTGGCCTATGGACTAGCCACATTAGAGTAATGCATAAAGATTTTCACAACAATAAAAGGAAAGGGTTATGGCTGAGTCAAATTTAATTGTTATTGACAATGTAATGAAATGTATCTCAATGCTATGGTTTTGGCCTTTTTATTGGTTGAATTAGAGGACCCAGTTGAAAATATTGGGGCCAAGTTGGTAAGGCAAGCTGCGACAAAGACAAATGATTTAGCTGGGGATGGAACCACAACATTTGTTGTTCTTGCACATGTTGGAATATTGAAAAATTCCAGAACAATGAATGGAGAATAAATCTCCCTTCCTCTAACACAGAGAAAATAAAAATTTCTTTGACAGGAGACAGAGTTTCGATACTTTGAAAACAAACTTCTATTCCCTTCAATAACTCAAAAAAAAACTATTACACTTCTTCCTCACTGAGAGGGATTACAAAATTATGACTGCTACAAAACACAGTGCATAAAACCAACTCACTATCTGTTCAAAACAAACATACTCTGTCTCTAAAACACTCTGTTGTGTTTTTCACTTTCGCACTGTTGTGCATACACACTTAAAAAGTTACACTCGGTCTTTCACTTTTTACACACTGCTGTGTAATAAAAAATTTACGTACTGTCTATAAAAAAAACTACCAAGCTTTTTTGTCCTTTTTATTTTTATATGCCATAACATATAAAACATATTATAATAAACCCTCTTTTTAAAAAAATAAAATTAAAACTAAATTCTATGGCCCACCTTTCATTTCACATATGATATATATATAAAATATGTTTAAAACATATGTATATATTAAAGCATACATAAAATTAAACTATCAAAACATTAAAGAAACCTTTCCGTCGGACTTCAAAAGTCTGAATAGATTGAATTTCAAACCAAATTCACGTTCCAAAATGGGATGCTGACGTCTGCCTAATTTGTAACGCGAATTCTCAATCCAATGTGCCTTATAAAAAATTCGGGTCCGGTTTTCAGGTTTTCAGATTCCCTTCAATTTCATGCGATCCAATATTAATGCTCCACGTCTCCTCCTTTTGAATTTACAAAACTGGGGGGTATATTTCTATTTGTTTAATTTCTGGTTGGTGAATTGCGTTAATGCTGGTTGTTGTGTTTAAATACAATCCTGTACAGAAATATGGATGCGGTTGTCTACAAAAAAAAACTTGCAGGAATTTTAAATGCTGAATTAAATTTCTAGATGGTGTGCAAGCAACCTCCAAAAAAAAATGTTGCTGCTGCATCCATCCTTCTGCTGCAGCAATTGAAGTTAAAATTCAATAGCACAGGGTTTAATAAGTGAGGGTGTAAAGGTAACTTTTTGTCGATAGTACTGGATTAAGATCATCTATTCATTTTTGTAGGGTCTTATGGTGTTTGGTTTTTTAGTTTTGGGTTGGTCTTATTGAGTCTAAGATAGTTTTTGAGTGAAAAAATTGCTATTAGGTATTAAAAAAATTTGGTTCTTTTGTCAAAATTTATGAGCTTGTTAGGAAATACAAAAATGACAATGGTTGTATCTTAAATTTGTGGAAAATAATTTGAAATGAAACCTTTTTGTTTAGGTTGTTGCAGCAGGTGCAAACCCCATTCAAATTACTAGGGGCATTGACAAGACGATAAAGGCCCTTGTTTCGGAACTCAAAATTTTGTTAAAGGAGGTAAACGCTTGCCTTTTGAGTAGGCTGGTTTTCCTTTTTGCTGATGGTTTGGTGTATCTAATTGAATTAGTTGCCTAAGGTATTTTTGGTTGCAAACTCCTTTTCATTTTTCATACGGTATTGGCCTTGTGGAATACATTTGATTGTGTGGTCTTGTTAGATCTACAACATTTGTAGTTGTTTAGTCTTATGGCCGAGGTGCACTTTTATTATGGAAATATTTGATGCAATATTGTCATTTAATCCTTACTGCAGGGTAGCATGTTGAGAAGTTTCTTGTGAAACATTTGGTATTCAAAATGACACTTGATCCTATACGACATCATGCACTTGACTTCAAAATTCATATTCAAAGTGTGCCAGACAATTCTTGCAAAATTTCAAATATTTATGTTGTTTTAAACCATTATCTTTTTCATGTATTGGATGCGGAAAATGTGAAAAAGACTTTGGTATGAAACCAACTGGTGAATAATTTCCAGCAAAACAACCACTTCCAAGACATGATTTAGAAGTAGAACAAATGTGCTTATGAAGCATAGAAAGATATCCTTGATGCATTGTCAATGTTTGGCGAGGGTTATTTTTGGAGAAAATAACTCCTTATTCCTAGAATAGTGATCTTCAATACAAGTAAATGCCAGAGAAGAGAGATCATCGTGTGACATAAACCTATTAACAAAAGTGAACAGGGAATGATTATTAATTATGGCATACTAAGTTGTCAGTGATTTTGACTATTTGTCTTTAACATTTAAAAATGTTAAATTCCAAACTTACATCATCATGGTTTAGCATCATGAGCTTGACTAATTGTCCAACATGCTCATAATTTCATTGTTGTATTCATATATATAAACAACGTTTCAAATAATAATAATAAAGTTCTATAAGAAAAATCCAGACCTCCATGTTGCTGCTCCTTGTGAGACAAAGTCAAAATTGCATTACACAATCTGACACATAAGAATCTCCTATATCTCGGTGGTATGTATCCAAATTCTTATAATAGTGTCTTCAAGACTTATGTTGACATTGCCAATGAGATATTTAAGCAATGAAAGATGGATCCTTCTTCATTGTTGTATATGTAATAGTCTTTTATTAATATAAAGATTGATGGTTTTGTCTTTTTGAAAATAAAATGTAAAAATAATTTATTGTGGTCAATTGAAATTTTTTTTTTTAAAGCTTTTCATTATGGAAGAGCGACATAGATATATGCCCTTCTAATTGAAATTCGGACCTGCCCTTCAAATTTGATCACTGTGTGGGACCTTAAAAAACAATAAAACTATTCTGCCACGCGTTATATAAAACATATAACAAAACCTTTGTCAAAACTTCAAACGAACCCTTTAGCCGTGGGTATTTCATCACGAATTGATCATTTTACCATGTACCTTCTTCTAGAGGAATATTCTTCCACTTGATTAGGTACTTCATAATTGTTATATGTCAAAGAGATATAGAATGTTTATCTATAACTTTTTGTGGTTCAAGAATCAACTTTCATTCTTCATCTAATTTTGGAAGTTCTATTTACATTGGCATATTTTTTCCCAAAACCTTTTTTAGGCAAGATACATGAAAAACCTTATGAATGCAAGAAGGAAAATATAACTTCTATACCACTTGTGCAATCCTATGAATAATTATTTAGGGCCATAACATTTTTGAGCTAATTCTTTATTCTTATTTTTCTTGAATGAAGATTGCTTATAATGCTATAATCTAAAAAATACCCAATTACCCTCCTCAAATTATCTTTCACTTCAATGTTGTTCCCCTTGTTGTTTTATCATTTTTCATGTCATTTGAAGGTTTTCCATAATAATTTTCAAAGTTTCTTTAGTGTTTTCCATATGTGACTCTGTTTCCTATACTTTGGACTTATCTTGCAAAAAGTATGAGATACTAGGAGTTGGATATCCATAAAGGGCCTTAAATGGGGAAATTTTAGTAGATGTCTGATATGTAGTATCATATTACCATTCTTCCTTGACAAACCCACTTCATTCATTAAGATTTCTTTTCTAAAGAGTAACATTGTAGATAACTTTAAAAACATTTGTTAACTATTTTTGTTTGACCATTTGATTGTGTTTGATATGTAGAACTCATGGCAGCTAGTGTTTCTCCACTCATATTAAATAATTATTTCCAAAAGTTTCTTGTTACTATTACTTTAGGAAAACCATGAAGACTATGAATTTCTTTCACGGACACCTCTGCCACTTGGCTTGTTCTTTATGTACTTTGAGCTCTACCAAAAAAATCTACAAAATTTGTCTACATAAATGACCACAAAAATGTAATACTTACCTTTGTATTTCAGTAACCCTATAATAAAGTCTATTGATATATCTTCTAGTCTTTGAATATGTATGTGGAATGGTTGAAGTAACCCTAGAGATTTTACTATCTCTCTTTTGTTTATTATGCAAACCTGACCTTCTCTTACAAAATTTTGAATATCTTTCTTCATTCCTTTCAAAAATATATTTTTTGATCCTTTGAGATGTTTTAAGGAACCCTGCGTCCTACCATTAGAGAGACATGGGACTCCCTTAATATTTTTTTATTCAAATATGCTTGCCTGCATAAAAATATTCTACATTTGCACCAAAGTTTATCTCTCTTTCACTCCCAATGCTCCATAGAGTTCATCCCATCCTTTATAAATTTTAGTTTTTGTTTAGTACTATTGTCACTTTTCCATTATGGCAAGCTTCTTCTAGCCACCTATGAATAGAAAATGTAATTGGATATAAATTTGAGGCCTCTTCTATTTTAGAAAGAGCATCATGTACTAAATTTTCCTTACCCTTTTTGCAGATTATCTCAAAATTAAAAATTTGCATTTTCTCTCCTCATTTTTGTTAATCTTCCAATGAAATCCATAGCTTCAAAAAATAATTTATGCTATCATGGTATATCTTGACTTTAAAGTACCTCCCAATGATATACTATCCCAATTTTTTATTGCATGTAATATTGCTTCCATTTATTTTTCATACGTAGATTTCACCAAATATTTTCTTTGAATTCCTTGCTTTTAAAAGCCAATGATATCCCTTATTGTGTTAATGTTACGTAAATTCCTTGTCTTAGTGCCTCACACTCTACTATGAATGTTTTACCAAAAGTAGGTCCAACCGATGTTGGTGTAGAAGACATGGCATCCATTAAAAGAGAGAATGCCAAAGTAGCCTCATCATTCCATATAAATGATATTTTCTTCAAGAGATATGTGAGTGGACTTGAAATGCATGCATAATTCTTAAAAAATGATCAATAATATCATGTAAGTCTAAAAAATCTTCTAAGAACCTTGATTTTCTTAGGAGTAGGTAATATTGTAATAGCTTGCATCTTTTGATCAGGCTCCAACTTCACTCCTTCCTTTAAAACAATATGAACCAAATATTCGAATTCTTATTTCCCAAAAGCACATTTGGATATTTTTACATAAAAATGATTGTTCTCAATAATTTATATAACTTTTCCACATGTTTAGTGTGGTATTCCCATGATTTATTATAAATATGTGTATTATCAAAGAAAACCAACACAAATTTTATAAGATGGGATCAAACAAATTTTTTCTTAAGTCGAGCCCTCCGGACTTCAAACGGCGATAAACCATAATTCAAACCAAATTCGCGTTCCAAAATAGCCTGTTGACGTCAGCTAATTTTGTGATGCGAAAACCAAAGGAATTCCGCCCTAATCTTTTTCGGGTCCGAAGTTGGGCTGGCGTACGGAGGGAGAGTTGTGACGCGAATTTCTTATCAAATTCGCCCTAATCTTTTTCGGGTCTGTATTTCCACTGCGCGAGCGGCCCAAAAAAAGATCTGCTCCAATCAATTTCTGCCATGTGTCCTCAATCAAAACTTGCCCTGCTCCAAGCTGCAGGTGCATTCGATGGCGTTTAAGGTGATGGGACATGGATGTGGTGATTTCATATCAATCACATTAAGTTTTAACGCTGTTCAATTAAGTTCCAAGGTTTTCACATCAAATCCGCATTAATTAATTAAGTTTTAACATTGTTCAAGATCGGACCTCCACTCCTGTTAGCGATTCCACATGCTCCAATATGATCTGGCCTTTGGCTCTCATTAATGATCAGAGATTAATTATGACGGGCGTCCTTCGATTGCATTGCAGTCGGGTCAATAAAATGGTGTTTCGGTATGGTTTTTCAGACGAGCCGGTTGCTGGGTTACACTGACTGCTCACTGTGACGAGAAGGAGAAGTGGCCAGCTGAACTGCTGCTTAGACCTTGCTGCATATATGCATTTATCTTGGTCTCGTCTGTGTCTGTCTTCCTCTGTTTCTTGGAATTCTGCTTCTCCGTCTCCTCTTGTGCCCACTACTGAGACTACACCCATGCCTCACCTGCGTCAAAGGATGCGTTGCCGCAGGGGGAGCACTAGAGGTCAACCCTTGCGCGCTCCCTCCAGCCCCTCAACCGAGTCATCTTCCGGCCAGTCCAGTGATTATTACGGAGGTCGCTATCCAAATACTAGGAGTGGGCGGGGTCGGGTTGTAGGATCTGGCCACCGTATGGATTCCCCTGCTCCTCGTTTCCCCACCGCTAGTTCACCTTCTCCCACGACGCGCACTACGCAATTTTCCTTTAATTTCTCTCTCAATTACCCACGAATCACAGCTTCAGTCACTGTGGTTTTCCGCGAGGAGGCCCAAACGGAGGAAGAATGCACCCGTCCGGCAGGTCTGAGCTCGGAAAAAGCCGGCCAACATTCGGGCCTTCAGGAGGGTAGCCATGGCATGAATGTGGAGGTAGCACCTAGTGATCATGGACCTTCTGAAGGATGGTGCTGAATCGTGGAGGAACCATAAGAGGAGTAGTTTGGTTAATTTTTTTTTCTTGCTTCACGGCCCACTTAATTGGGCTGCTTTTAGATTATATTACTGTGCTGGACCTCTATAATATTTTTGAATTTTGTAAACGTTCAAGACTGGTTTCCCCATATGAGGGCAGTGTTCTTAATTTTTTGATTTTTTGATGACAAATTTGCCATGAGTCTGGGCAATGTTTTTGTGTGAGGCGTATATCAACAATACATGTCTCTGCACATTTCCTGTATTCGCTTTATGATACTATTTTCATGGACGGTTTTACTTCATATAATATATTCAAAACAACGTTTTTTCTCTTGTGAAAAAAAAATGATTAATGTTTATCACTCTTCCTTCAAAACTAGCGATGTTGGTCTATGTTGCTGGTTTATTGATATGGTCTGATGGTATTTTTATATTTTGGACATATCACACTCCTCACATGATTAGCGTTCTTCTCTGTTCAAGGATTTTGGGTACTTTAATTTGTATTAGGAACAATGGACGTCGGTACTCTATCTGTTGCTTTACTATTCTACATACTGCTATTTCACTTTCTTATAGATGCCTCGGGCATATTTGGATGCTTTCTCAGATTGTCGATAATCTCCATGTGGACCGTTACTGGGTTTTATATCATGTCCCTGTATGTGACATGGGGTATTTTTCTATCATTGTCTGGGGTGGGACTTCCACTTTTCTGGATGGATATTTGGGTTCCAATCTTCGGATGTGAAAATGTAATGACTTCATGGACTATTTTACTTCATATAATATATTCAAAACAACGTTTTTTCTCTTGTGAAAAAAAAATGATTAATGTTTATCACTCTGCCTTCAAAACTAGCGATGCTGGTCTATGTTGCTGGTTTATTGATATGGTCTGATGGTCTTTGTATATTTTGGACATATCACACTCCTCACATGATTAGCGTTTTTCTCTGTTCAAGGATTTTGGGTACTTTAATTTGTATTTGGAACAATGGACGTCAGTACTCTATCTGTTTTTTTACTATTCTACATACTGCTATTTCACTTTCTTATAGATGCCTCAGGCATATTTGGATGCTTTCTCAGATTTGTCGATAATCTCCATGTGGACCGTTACTGGGTTTTATATCAAGTCCCTGTATGTGACATGGGGTATTTTTCTATCATTGTCTGGGGTGGGACTTCCACTTTCTGGATGGATATTTGGGTTTCAATATTCATATGTGAAAATGTAATGACTTCATGGACTGTTTTACTTCATATAAAATATTCAAAACAACATTTTTTCTCTTGTGAAAAAAAAACAATTAATGTTTATCACTCTGCCTTCAAAACTAGCGATGCTGGTCTATGTTGCTGGTTTATTGATATGGTCTGATGGTCTTTTTATATTTTGGACATATCACACTCCTCACATGATTAGCGTTTTTCTCTGTTGCAGGATTTTGGGTACTTTAATTTGTATTTGGAGCAATGGACGTCGGTACTCTATCTGTTGCTTTACTATTCTACATACTGCTATTTCACTTTCTTATAGATGCCTCGGGCATATTTGGATGCTTTCTCAGATTGTCGATAATCTCCATGTGGACCGTTACTGGGTTTTATATCATGTCCCTGTATGTGACGGGGTATTTTTCTATCATTGTCTGGGGTGGGACTTCCACTTTTCTGGATGGATATTTGGGTTCCAATCTTCAGATGCGAAAATGTAATGACTTCATGGACTGTTTTACTTCATACAATATATTCAAAATAGCGTTTTTCCTCTTTTAAAGTTTCATATTTTTTTTTTAAAATTGAACCCGCCGTCGGTATACCGACGCCTTGTAAGCGTCAGAATTGCAACAGCTTAAAAACGTCGGAAGAGTGACAGTATAAAAACGTCGGACGAGCGACGTTCAAAACGTCAGACCACATTTCGTCGGAATTGTGACAGTTTACAAACGTCGGAAGAGCGACGTTCAAAACGTTGGACCACATTTCGTCGGAATTATGACAGTTTACAAACGTCGGAAGAGCGACGTACAAAACGTCGGACCACATTGCGTTGGAATTGCGACAGTTTACAAATGTCAGAAGAGCAACGTTCAAAACGTCGGACCACATTTCGTCGGAATTGTGACAGTCTACAAATGTCGGAAGAGCAACGTTCAAACCGTCGGACCACATTTCGTCGGAAGTGCGACAGTTTACAAATGTTGGAAGCGCGACGGTTTGGGAAACGTCGGAAGAGCGACGCTTGTTTGGAAGCGACGGAAAAAGTATCGATAGTGCGACACTTTTTAAGTGCGTCGGAACTGCGACGGTATGGCAAACCACGTTTTTCCCGCCCTCGAACTGTCGCTCTTGCGACGACTATGTGTCGGAATAGCGATGAATTGGCCGTCAGAAATTCCGCCAAATTTTCTAGTGATATAGTGATATGCATTCACTGCATGTTCAAAAAATTTCTTTCTTCAGTAATTGTAGGTTCTTCCATTTCTTATGTTTGTCCTGTGTACTCATATGCTAATAGAGTATCCAAAATGTGTGTAGCCAGATAATTCATGTTGTAGTTACACTGAGGGCATGTGTTTTCTAAGTGATATTCCTGATGTAAGGAACAATAATTATCCATGCCGATACTCTCTATATTCATCACAACATTCAAGCTCTGTTCAAACTTGGCAGGATGATTGTTGTTGTTACTATTATTCCTTCAAAAAGGGAAGGAATTGGGAGGCTTGCTTATAGTAAAAGTTTAACTTTACCTTTTCTTTAGTTTTGAAATTTCATTGGTGACTGTCTTCACGATCGTGGTCAAGCTTTCAATGTCTAATGATTCCTTTTCTTTAGCCTTACTAAAATAAGGTTGTGAATTTCTACTAATTTCTTTGGAGTCCTTTTATTCATCATCATCTATAATGACTCCAATTGCACGCAAGTCCTTCTCGACGATGGTCGCTTCTACAAATTTAATGCCAAGGTTTCCTTTGCGACCCTTTTCATGAATTGAGAAATTCTTGTTGGAAAATCAAATGTGTAATAATTGATAGGAATTGAATTGTGTGGTTGTGTGCCCGAGGGAAATTTATTCAATATACGATTTAAATTTTGGTTGAAATCCTTCACTTTATCTTTTTACACCATCCTAATTCTTCTGATCTCTTTCAGTAACATGGAGAGAGTCTTGTCATCAAAAAATTTATCGATAAATAACTTTTTAAACTCCCTTCAAGTGTGGATTGAATTGACAGGAAGATTATGGTACCATGTTGTTGTTATTCCTTCTAATGTATAAGGAAAAAAATCTCAAGGAAACATCATCATACCTCTCCTCCAACATTCATAGATGCATGTAAAAATCATCGATGTGATCTTCTGCCTTCATCTTCTTATCTATATCATAAGAATATTTTCTGGATATCTTGGCATCTTATGCAAATTGTCTAGAAGAGCAAGAGGTCCTTGGGAAATCCAATCCAAATCCTAGTCTGTCATATTCTCATCTCTGTGTTCTTCCTCCTTATCAAAATCTAAGGAATCTTCATCATCTAATCTGTCAAAGATGTTTTTCGAAAGAATAATCGTGTCATCCTCGTACCCTTCGTTAAGAGGTGGGAGATGATCTTGATGAACTGTATCGTTCGTGGATTCTGCCAACTCCTAAAGAGTGGAAAATACCAAATATTCCACTGTAGAAAATAATATACCAGTACTGGTTATTTCTTTATTCTTCAGAAAATTCGAATATTATTCTCTCCAAGAATTATTCTGATAACCTTTGTGTATAGACAGGTTATGGGTCGAATTTCCTAGATCTTCTTGTAGGTAACTTCACAAGTCAATTCAGGGCTAGGTTGAGAATATCCTCCTGCTTCAAGAATAGGAGTTGGAATGGTGCTCATAATGTTACTACCTTGTCTAGAGGAAGAATTGTTTGGGTGTGTGGAGTTATCAACCATAAAAACCTGACTTCCCTCCTTCTGGCGCCAGAATGTTGACGGTGTTGGATACTTCCAACATATAGGACATCTCCCTGATATAAGGTCCCAACTAGACCTCCATATGACCCGACTATTGTTTACTTAAAGATATGCCTTGGATTTAACTATACTCATGAGAGAGAAGTACTTTAGAATGAGCAAGTGAATGCACCTTATGAATGTTCGATTGCAGATGTATCAAGGTTTGCTTACTGCAGAGGAGAAAACAAAGTGGGCCTCTAAGAGAGAAATAATAGTACTACCCTAATGGAGACACACCTAAATGAGAAAGACTCGTCTACATCAAGTGAAATAGTTCACAAGGATGTGATGATCATTATAACATGCACAACACATTTCCAACAAGAATTATCAAAGTCACTGAAATATTTCAATTACTCCAGTACTAATAAACACGAACATGAGCCATAAACATTCAAATTGTATTCTCAGAAACATCCACAATCCATGTGTGAAAACGAGATGGCCTAAAAGGATTCAATATTAAGAAAAAGTCCCAAGATACATAAATACAATGAACACCAATAGCTCCAATAGTGGAGCATTAGAACCACTACTTGCTCCCCAAAAGTACTAACTTTGTCTCTCTAATGCCTCGTGGGAGAAGGCAAGGTTAAAAGTAATTTACATGAGGAATGAGGATCTATTTATAACTTAAGTCATGACCTTTCACATCCTCATGAATCTTGACTTTCTAACTTCTAGTGACCTTTGGACTTCTACAACCTTTGGAATTCCAAATGAATTTTGTAATTACATATAAATTTTGGTATTACATGTCTTTTGGACTTCCATGACTCTTTAGTTCATACATGACCCTTCGACTTCCAATTATTTTTCTTTACAATTATTAAAACAATACATCATGACTTCCACATCATCGTGTGATGAGACTTAACATTTCACTATCTTTTATTACTAGGACTAATAGTTACCAATGACATGGAATTTGTGTAATGGTGACATGGTTGCTAACCTTATCTTCATTCTTCATGCAACTTCAATTTTTTATTTCCTCAACCTCTAAAGGGTCTTTTGTGTAATGGATTCTTTGGGGTGCTTTGATCATCAAGATTATAGTGTGTTATTTGTTCTTCATTCAACTTCCTTCGTTTATTATCCTTGTCCGATATTCCTCATGTGTGCTTGCCATGATGTTTTTGGGATAACTTCATCTGCAATCACTCATGACAAGTAACCATCAACCTAAAATCCTCCTATTCTACCATGATTTATGCATATTTTATATTCATTTATTTTTCATTGCACTTAAGAGGGACAAAATGAGCTTCACGACTCATGGGCACGCTTTGAAAGGCCGGAGGGCTTAAAATAGGAGGCTTCAGAGCTTCAAGATGTGCTCATTTTCTCAAAAGAGGGGGACAATTAAGGCAGGGCACATGGCACAATTCCGAAGGACTAAGGGGAAGGTTTTGGGCTTCCCAAGTGTGTTGTGTGCTCAAGGAAGATATGGAGGGCGCAGAGCGCACTCCTGAAGGTTGAAGAGTGAAGGCTTCAGGCCTTCAAGGTGCGCTCATGCGCTCAAGAGGCCTAGGAGGGTGCATGGCACAATTATGAATGTTGAATGGAGATGCTTTGCGCCTTCAGAGTGCACTCATATTCTAAAATGGTTTGGAGGGTGCATGACACACTAGGGAAGGCTAAATGGTGAATATTAAGGCCTTCAGGGTGTGCCTTTGCATTTAAGGAGGGCACACTTATTCGAGTTGAGGGAGTGCGCTCAAGGAAGACTTGGTCTCTAGGAGGGCATAATTTAGAGTATGGAAGGAGAAAGAGGGTTGAGGAGTGTGCTTTGCACCCATGGAGGGCACATGGCACACTTCCAAAAAATGAAGGATGCTCCATTAAGGCTTCAAAGTGTTCTCATACACTCTTGGCCTTAATGAGTTCGCTTTGAAACCAAATATTTGTCTAAGTCTGGAATATGAAGTGAGGGGCAAACATAATGAGTTTAGACATAGAACCATGTGTGGTACATACAGATTCATCAAAAAAAATTAGATAAAATCAAAACGCCACTTTATACACATTCCCTAGGTACAACAAGTGTAGTGTGTGCAACTACAACCCAAAAGTTTCTTTTTACGACAACAAGGATGTTACAACCATAAAATGCACTGAAAGGTGTTCTATTCAATACAATGATACTTGAGACCATTCAAGGACACTTGAAAAACATAGGATAACATGAAGAAACATTTGATGATCAAAGAGACACTAGGTACAATGGTTATAGTAGGCTCAAAAATTCGAATGTAGTGAAATTTTGGAGGGCGTTGTAGCAGTGACAAGAGAACTCAATCAACAATCGCTAGAATCAACCATGTCGAAGCGTATAATATGTTAAATATAAGGTGAAAGTTATATGTTAATGCTATTTATATAATATTAATTTGCTTAGAAGGTGAAGAGTAACATGTTCTCTCGCATTTTCTTAACATTTACTTATACATTTGTAACGTAAATTGTCAATTAAATTAATTTCACATTCAATTGTTGTCACTTTATTGGCGTCCAGTTTCTCGAGGATTGATTGTTTTGAAATATAATTGTATGGCCATGAACTTAACCATCAATGTTGCCTCTAGATTTAAAATTATTTCTATGAACCAAAGTAATAGCAATAATTATAACTATTATTGGAAATGTAATAATAGCAATAATAGTCAGCACTAAAAATAAAATACGAAAAGGAAGAAGAAGAAATGATGCATCGAGGGCTCCCAGACTGCCATCATGTAAAGGTAATAATTTCATCAAATAATTTGTAGGAATTCCTTTCTGATGGACAAATAAGAAAAGATGCCTTGGTTTCATTTCTTCTTGAAAAGTTGCAAACAAATGAATGTTCATGTATTCGTGTCATTAAGGAAGGGAAGTCAACTACCAAGAAACATTTCGCTGGATGGACGCCATCGTTGGAAGCCACACCTAAAGAATCTTTGAGCATGTATTATAAATTTAGGGCTTCACTTAGTGGATTCAGAAGGTGAATCTTCCATAACTCTGATGGAATTCTCCTCGTATTCAAAAATTTTATGGAAGAGACCCCATCGGAAATATGTAAAGAAAGTTCACTCTGGAGTGGAGGTTTGAACTCATCAGAAGAGTGCAGGGGTTTCATTATGCTGGAGTTCACTTCGTACAATGAAATACGTCGAACATTGAAAATGAAAACTAACAAAAATGTTCACTTCGCACAATGAAATACGTCGAACATTAAAAATCAAAATTAACAAAAAAATTACACCACACAAACAAAACTCAACATAATTTTACAATAATAAATTATAGTAAACTTATTATTATTGTAAATAATGTAGGAAAATAAATTAATGATGGTGCAATCAAAATAAATTAATGTTTCAACCCAAGCCTACCTTAAGAAGGTGTTTGCGCACATTGATAGGAGAGATGAGGGACTAATGGATGGATGACTTCTTATGTAACCAGTAATGTCAGTGCCTCGAGTTGGTGAGTGTCCGAGAGAGTCTAAAAACCAAAGACATCAGTTAAAGGAATGTGTGGATGATGAGTTCGGTTAAAGGCGACTCATAATTTAGTTAAAGGAGTGCAGTCGTAGTACGACTGTGCCAATGATGTGCGATGAGCACCCGTGTTCGGTTAAAGGCAACTCGGGTAGGAGCGTTCGGTTAAAGGAGTCTAGTTAAATGTGCATGATGTGCTGTCGGGCGATGCGACGGGTGAAGGCGTGTAGATGTGTGAGTGTGTGGACCCAAACACTTGGGTGGATGAGTCTACTCGTGCAAGCAAGAGACACGTTCAAGGGGCATTCAAGTGTGTCAGTTGGGCAACACGTTTAGGCCGACCTGAACTTGGATAAACGAGTGTGCTGTTTGGTGGAAATTGTTTGGAAGACAAGAATATAAGTAAACATGGATGGAATTTTTTTGGACATCAACAATCGATCAAAGACAACTGCAGATGGAGTTCAGGTACGCATGTTGGGTTGATTTGTGTGAAGTTCATAATTCAGTGTTAAGTCCCTATATTAATAGTGTAGACCCTTATCATGTTAGTGTAGCCCCCCTTATTGTTATTGTTGTACCCCTGTAATCCCCATATTGTTATTATTGTGCCCTTACATTATTATTGTTAGGTCGGCTAGGATTACATTGTGGCCCCATGGACTCCTATATATAGAAAGGAGGTTTTGTCGTTTGTATCATCCAAGAATTGTTCATTTATGTAATGTATTGGAGCTTTCCCCCTTGAAGTGGCTATTTATAAGGCATTGATCTCCCTTTTCTTCTCTTTTTAGAGCTGGTTTCACAACATTTGGTATCAAAGCTTTGGATTCTAGGGTTTTGCTGCACCAAACAAGTCATTGTGGAATTTTCACTATAAAAAAATTTATACGAAGGTTCAGAAGCTAAAATTTTTAGAGTGTGAAGAAAAAATCCTGAGCAACATCGTCGCAAAATTTCAGAGCTTGGTTAGCAATATTTTCGGAGATATGATCTGTGGAAGTTAGGTCTTTTTCAGGTTCCCGAATTCAATCTCAATGAGGTGATCGTGGGAAAAACTTCATAACTCTCTCTCTAAGCATCGGATTGGGATTCTGTAAAAATTGGTTGGAAGTACAGAGACTTTAGTTTCCTTTCTATCAATTTCTAATCCAAAAGAGAAAGTTGTGACACGTGGCAAGTTGTACAAGTTTTCTCTACTAAACCAGTCCATAATTAGGTCATTGTGAGAGATTGGACAGAACTTTTCCTTGAAGAATCCAAATCAGGTCAGACCTATGGCATTCGAAAGAGGATTCAAAGGGCTACTGCAAGGCCAAAGTTCAGATATTGAAGATCCAAAATCGTAGAGATAATTCAGTTTCAATATCGAGCTCCTCAAAAGCAAGAAAAAGGTGTGTATTTTTTTCAAATTACATAAGTCTCGTTTGAAAAAAATTAGTTTGAATTTATTCCAAGGGCATATTGAAGAATAGATATCAGTATTGGGTTCTAAAATGCCCCCTAAAAATAATTCCATACCCATTAAGCCCCCAAAAATCTATACTATGACACATGAAGAGGAATAATTGCAGTATGAGATATCAAAATTACGGTACCAAGTGCAACAAATTTCGATCTTATGAAGAGAAACCAAAGATGACATAGATGGTTTAAAAGTAGAAATGGAGGCTAAGTTGGATGGTTTTAAGGATCAAATAATAGCTACTATGGATGATAAATTATTGGAAGATCACATAAAGCATCAATAACAAGTTCTCCAACTCTCAAAGGATCGCCTAACTTTGGTGCAGAATCTAATGAAACAACGGGAAGATCAACATCACATCAAAAGAAGTTTTGAAGCAGTCACAGAAACAAGAACTCGACAAGTACGATCAATTTCAGAGTATCTCAGCAAGTGGAATAACTTCTTGTAGAAAATTCCACATGGGAGGATGAGAATTTTATACAGAAGCATCAAGAAATAATAAAGCGTTGAGGACAACACTTGTTTGAAGGAGAGGGGCATGTTAAGTCCCTATATTAATAGTGTAGTCCCTTATTATGTTAGTGTAGCCCCCCTTATTGTTATTTTTGTACCCCTGTAACCCCCATATTGTTATTATTGTTCCCTTACATTATTATTGTTAGGTCGGCTAGGATTACATTGTGGCCCCACTAGGATTACATTGTGGCCCCATGGAATCCTATACATAGAAAGGAGGTTTTGTCATTTGTATCATCCAATAATTGTTCATTTGTGTAATTTATTGGAGGTTTCCCCCTCGAAGTGGCTATTTCTAAGGCATTGATCTCTCTTTTCTTCTATTTTTGGAGCTGGTTTCACAACATTCGAGTTGTGTGCAGTCGTTCGGGTCGGGTCATGTGAACTCGGGTCATGTCGTGCACAAAACCCATGTGCAGTCATTCGGGTCGTGTGCAATTGTTTGGGTTGGGTCACGTGAAATCGAGTCATATCATGCATATAACTCGTGTGCAGAGTTTGGGTCGAGTCGTGTGTAGTCATTTGGGTCGGGTCATGTCATGCACAGAACTCGACTCAGGTTGTGTGCATAAGTGAAATTTAGGTCGTTGAACGAAGGAACATGCACGCGGCTCGTGCTGAGTCAGGTAAGGCATGTAGGGTGTACGAGGGCACGATAGGGCATCTGGGAAACCGGGATGAACGAACCTTGGGCGAAGTATTTACGAAACTGAAAGTTTAGCTTTCCTGCAGTGTAGGAAAGTGTTGCACGGGTGCGACAACAATGTGGAAGTGTTGGGCACGTTTGAATAGTGAAGGCAACAACATGGCAGAGCCACCAGTGTGGGAAGAAAGTTGCACGGTTTGGGAAGAAATTTGTGGGAGATTTGTTGGTGCAACTAGGAAACTACCAACATATTGTAAACTTGCAAAATTGTACTTGTATATTATTTGAAGAGATTTTATAAGTGATTGGGTAGACTTCTTCGGGAATTTCCCCTCCCTTCATAAATGTGTGTTTATGTTTATATTGGACTGCACATGTCATGAAGTGAATGTTGATAAAACTAAATGAATGTATTTCGGCTACATTATTGAAGAAAGTGAACACTTAACAAAAAATAATCTAAGTGTTGGTGATAGGTGTAGTTCATGATCCGTAGTAGTGTTGAAATGAAAAGGTTGGTTGGTGTTGAACCATGCCCACAAGTGGAATTTAAGTCACCACTAGTGTGGGGGCGTGACAGATGGTATTAGAGCCCGTTTTGCAGAAAGTGGGAAAAGTAGAGATTTGAAGTATTGAAGTTTGGAAGCAATGAAGGCACGTGGGAGTCAGGGATGAGCTTAACGAAAAAACATGGCGAGTTGGAAAGAATGATATGGGAGGCGCTTGTAGACCTTGTACATATTGAAGCATACGAAAGAAGAGAACCCAGGGATTCAGGCCAAACTTGAAGTTGTGGAGGAAAATGTGAAAGAAGAGTGTCTTCAACTTGGTTGGGCAATGGTGTAGGATGAAGCTATTGATTGAGATTATGAAGAAGAAGCTATGATATATGAAGAAGAAGATGTTTCAGATGTGTTAGTGGAAGAGGAGGAACTTGGTGTGACTGAACTAACCCAGGTTGGACCAGATTCATGCACATTGCAAACATTAAAGGAAGGAGGCACTCACATGGAGACCTCATGAAGATGTAAGAATTGCTATGACTTGTGTTTCGTTGGAAATTTTGGAATATGGGCCATATGCAGGGATGGGAAAAGGAAGTTTTTGTTTTCTGATGCGATGGGCAGTCTTTCCTTGGATGATTACAATGAGACCTTGTGCATTTGGGAAGCAAGGAACACTGTTTGTTGCATGACTTGTTGGGGAAGTTTGTGACCTCATTGTAGGAGGTGAGAACACCCGTGAAAATGGTGGAACATGATACACATTGTGATGGATGAGTCATGCTTATCCAAATGGAGAATTGGCTAAGTGCCCAACATGACACATGGACATAATGAAGGGCACATCGATGTTATGATACATGATACTTGGGTAGACTTATTCATGGCTAAGGCCAAGAGGTAGTATTGGTGGAGCTTTAGTGGGGGAGGAAACAATGAAGGAAGGACCCGTGACAAAAATATGAAGGTAGAGTGACCGAAGGCACTAACCTGAATGAAGGACAAGGATGTGATGACTAGAATTGTGTTGGGTATGAAGAAGTAGATGAGGTGGACAACTGGAGTCATGGACATCGAAATGGGCGCATGACAAACTTCGTGTAGGGACATTATGTGAGAGCACTTGGAGAGATGTCATATGTGGACATCAAGGAGGAGTACCAATATGAGGATGTTGTGCAGATGGACTTGTTGGTGTCATATGAAGACATTTTGTAGATGGACCAATGGGGATGTTGTGTGCATTTGGAAAACAATGTCATGACCAATTTTTAGGAGACATGGGTAGCCTATGAGAGTATTCATACAACAGGGAGGGTAGAGGAAAATTGCGATGGCACTTATGACCGAGGCAAGTATGCTTGCCAAAGTGTTGGATGGAGATCGTTCGTAGGAGCTCATGGTGATTTGGAGAGAGTTGCAACCGATGGAGACTTCATATTATAGTGGTCTTGGAGTATATGGTTTCTTGAGGAGTTGAGGTCAGGTTGAGACTTGACTTTGATGCGATATGGGACGCATACCTTTGGCACATTATGGGGTGTGTTCGTGAGGAGTGACTTGATGGATAAGATATGAGGAGACACCTTGGAGCTTGATGGAGGTGCAAAGATGGAGATGCCAAAGTGGGAGCACTTGGACATGGGATGAGTTATTTGGACTTAGCCATTTTGAATGGACATGGATGTTTTTGGTCTATGACCATGGGAATCACATGGATAAGATGATGAGGCAGGTATAAAATTTCCACTTTGACATCATAGATGAACAACATATCACATATGAGATGAAGTTTCTTCATGAACTTGGATATGACACATTTAGCGCTGGATTGATGGGGAGAGTTCTTGATCGAGTTGACGATGTGACAGAATGTTAGAGAAACGACTAACGAAGGCATGAGGAGGTGCATTCTCATGGTTTGGGCACGATGGTTGGATTATCTACCCAACTAGTTCGAGTCACGAGGGCTAGCAGTGTGCTAAGATGTGTTTGAGCTGAGTTCGAGTATCATAGCAGTAGTTCATATGATGATGATGGTACATGGTGGATTAACATGATATAAGTTATGATCCTAGCATGCAATTGAGTTGGAGGGAGAAGCCTTCCATGAGATAAGGCATTATGGAGGATTGCGACGAGTGTGGTTGATGACGATGGATTGAGGAGTCTTACCCAGACATGGAGTCATGAGCCTTAGTGGAGGTTCATGTGATGGAGAGCAAGGAGTTCATGTAGCATGAGCGTTTGATGTTGGAGATTATGACACTTCATGAAATTTTGATCTTGGTGATGGAATTTTTTGAGATGGTGTTATCGAGGGCGACAAACTTTTTATAGTGGGGGAGGATGTCAGGGCCTCGAGTTAGCGAGTTCCCGAGAGAGTTGAAAAATCGAAGACATCGGTTAAAGGCGGCTCATCATTCGGTTAAAGGCGTGTAGTTGTAGTAAAGGCATGCCCATGATGAGGAGTTCAATTAAAGGCGACTCATCGTTCGATTAAAGGCATTTAGCCATAGTAAGGGTGTGCCCATGATGTGTGATGAGCGCTTGTGTTCGGTTAAAGGAGACTCGGGTAGGAGCATTTGGTTAAAGGCGTCCGGTTAAAGGCACGCGATGTGTGAGTGGGAGGTGTGATGGATGACCTAGCGGTGTGATGGATGAAGGTATGCAAATATGCAGGTGTGTGGACCCAACAGTGGGCACCCACTCGAGTGGACAATTAAGCTCGATTGGACGATTAAGCTTGTGTGGAAATGAGACGCGTTCAAGGGGCGTTTGGGTGTGTCGTTTGAGAAACATGTTCAGGGCTACCCGAACTTGGATAAATAGATATGTTGTTTGGTGGAAATTGTTTGGAAGGAAATAATATAAGTAAATGTGGATGGAGTTCATTTGGACATAAAAAATGGACCGAAGACAACCACAGATGGATTTTGGGTAGGCAGTTCGGGTTGAGTCATGTGAAGTTCATAATTTGGGTCATGTGCAGTCATTCGGGTCGAGTCGTGTAAACTCGGGTCATGTCGTGCACAAAACTCGTGTGTAGTCATTTGGGTCGGGTCGTTTGAACTTGGGTCATGTTGTGCACAAAACCCATGTGCAGTTGTTTGGGTCGTGTGTAGCTATTCGGGTTGGGTCGTATCATGCACAAAACCCGTGTGTATAGTTCGGGTCGAGTCGTGTGCATTCGTTTGGGTTGGGTCGTGTGAACTCAAGTAGGGTTGTGTCGTGCACAAAACTCGATTTAGGTCATTTGCATAAGTGTAGTTTAGGTCACTGAACGAAGGGACGTTCAGGAAAGGTCGTGCAGAGTCGGGTAAGTCATGTAGGGCATGTGAGGGCGCAGTTGGGCGTTCGAGCAATCGAGATGAATGACTCTTGGGTGAAGTGTTTATGAAATTGAAATTTGAGGTTTCCAACAGTGTAGGAAAGTGTTGCACAGGTGCAACAACAGTGTGGTAAGCGTTGGGCATGTTCGAACAGTGCAAACAACAACACGACAGAGTCACTGGTGTGGGAAATAAGTTGCACTATTTAGGAAGAACTTTGTGGGCGAGTTGTTGGTGCAACCAGGAAACTGCCAACATATTGTAAACTTGTAAAATTGTACTCAAGTATATTATTTAAAGAGATTTTATAAGTGATTGGAAATACTTGTTCGGGAATTCCCCCCCATCTTCGTAAATGTGTGTTTATGTTTATATTGGACTGCACATGTTATGAAGTGAATGTTGATAAAACTAAATGAATGCATTTTTGTTGCATTATTGAAGAAAGTGAACACTTTAATAAAAAATAATCAAAGTGTTGGTGATAGGCGTAGTTCGTGAACGATATTAGTGTTGAAATGAAAAGTTTGGGTGGTGCCGCACCGTGAGCACAAGTGGAATTTAAGTCACCACTAGCATGGGGGCGTGACAGGTAAGATCTCTTAGGAAAGAATCCTTCTATCGCATCCGATCATTAAAAGTGCTAATCCTTATATAAGTAATAGAAAATATCGACCTCAAACAAACAAAAGGAGTTAGTCGAATTGTTGCCTTTGACTGGGTGATCAAATTTTTTTTTTTTTCTTTTGTCATGTCAAAATTGGAAAGTTGGTTAGGGCAGAGCAGAATAAGGGTTTGGAATCATAGTTCAACTCAATTTTCCCTGTGTCGATTGTTGCTTTTGATCCATATATATCCCTATATTGTATTTGCATTATCAGAATACTATAATAACAACACCTCCTACATAGCCACCTTGAGGTCTATAGAGAATTTTTGAAATGTTTAGTTTTTCAATTAGAAAAATTCTCATTGTAAAAAAGTAAAATGAGCAGTAATGGACATTAGAATTAGAAGAGAAACTAGAAACAAATTGAGGCAACTTTCCTTCTACAGGCTTCACCGTTGAGCTCGAACTTACCTGGCGTCAATTCTATTGTTCTATATTGTATATATCCGAGTTGCATCCAACTATCAATCTACATAACCACTGATAAAATATATATATTTAATTATTAACTAGTGATTAAAAATGGATACAGATAAAAGGACCATAACCCATACAAGCTAACTATGAGAATAAAACTAAATTTGTGAGGAACTCCCTCACAAATTAAAAAAGTGGGGAAAAAGTAGACGGGGGAAAATAAATGCAAGAGTACAATTTTAAACTAAAGTTTGAATGAAATGAATGGGTAGTGTGCAAAGCTTTATGCAACTTATGATGAAATGTAATAAAATTAACTTGTCCCACTTCAGTAGTGTGCATAAATTTTCACACGGAAAGGTCCGCACATGCAAAGCTCTGCACAAGAGGTATCATAATGAACAATTGTACAATGAAACACATAAAAATTTGAAAAAATATCTAAATGTTTTTTAATACATTTTAATTAGTAAAACATTCTGATTTAATAATTAAGAGAACAATTCCCTGATGGAGGTGATGCATGCAGGCTACAGGTGGCGGCGTGGTGGTACACAGAGCCTGATGGGCATCCATGCGCCCCACGCGAGAACTAATGAGGTTATACATGACACCGTACCCACCAGCCCTCTACACGCGAGTTAATATGAAGGTCGAGCCACCCCTAAAAGGCCATTCAATGGTTTTGGGCGATGAGGAGAGAGTGTCTGGTGCACTGTTGTTCGATCGTAATGCTACCTGGTTGCTGCTTCGGCTAGGGGCGGACGGGTATGGTATTTGCACAACCTACAACTTGGAGGAAGGAGACCATCCACAACAGGAGTGACCATGGGATCTGGGGGCTCGCTCGGATTGGAGACAACATGAGCCTTCAAACTGTCAGGCTTTCTTCTGGGTGAATTGGGATAGTTCGTGGCACTCATTCCCCCTTCTAGTGCGGTTGTGGGGAAATAGTGGTAAGGGAGACTTTTCCAGATATACTGCGGGCGGAGGTGGGGAGACCTGCATGTCTGCCGCAAGACTGGTTCCACCAGACTCCTGGGCTCTTGCTACGGTGCTCAGCTCTCACACCGTTGGTGACTTCCTCGAGGGCATGTGGCTTGTCTCTAACATGGTGCCTCAGTCCCAGTATGACATTGCTGGTGACGGCTTTGGTAACGTTCTTTGTGTAATTTTTCTGCAAGTTTATTATAGGTTGGTTTGGTTCTTCTCTTTGGTCAGGTGGACAGACATCTCCTCGGGAGTGGATTGTGGTTACAATGGTGGAGTAATGCCCTGATAGTGGGGTCGCGCACACAGGGGAGGAGTTGCTCCTTTGATGGAGGAGTGTCACCGTGACGGGGAGCCAAGCTCCAACACCGAAACCATCGACAAGCGTCTCTCAGGCAAAGTTGCGGCTCTATCACCATCCTGCTCTCCAGGTCAGGTGGAGGCCCCTGTCGCTTTGGATTCTATTGCTGCTCAATTGACCCATGTTCATCTCAACATCGATACTCTGAGGGAGCAGAGGCATGCTGATAAAAATGAATTGGTAACCAACATTAATGATCTTCAACACGCGCAAAATGAGATTCTAGACTCGGTGGAAAGTCTGCGCTGACAACATAGACAAAAAAATGATCACCTTCGCTCCCTAGAAGCGAGGGTGGAACACATCGAATTTCACATGCATGAACACATTGCTTTCTTTGCCGCTCCTCTAATATTCCCCCCAAATCCACCCCCTTAACGTGGAATTTTCTGAATTGTAGTTTTACCTATTTTATGTTTTGTGAGCTATGGCTTATAAGCATGTCGACAATAACCATTGACACCGATTGTCATGGCCTTACTCCAAGATTCTTTCTCCTTAAAGTCAGGCTTGAGTCCAATTGTAAGCCTGTGCAGATGTATTTTGTATCTGAAGATTTATGGATAAATAATGACAGTTATTTGACTGACAAAATAATAATAATAATTAAGAGAACAACAAGTCGTGATCACAATGATGAAACATAATAATATTAATTGCAAATTTGTTCACCCCCTCCCCATACGTAAAGGACCTGCAACCGCGTCAGTTCTGGAATCATTAGGCATAGTAGTAGCGTAACAGTGTTAGTGTCAGAGCACTCACCGATGGAATGACGACTCACAAAATTAGTTTTTATTTTTATTTTTAAATGAATTGTCAGCACTCACAAATACCGAAAATGAAATGCTCTCCATTAGGGGAATTATGTCCCATCATAGCTCCCTCCGCCAATAAAAAATTAGAAATAATATTTCCATAAAATTAGAAAATCATTTTAGAATTTATGGGAAAATAGACATATTAATCATTTTCCCAAAACTTTAGTTAAAATTGCAAAAACACAACCAAATAATGCAGAGTCAATGCCCTTTAAATGAATGCCACAAAGACTAATAAATCTTCTACACCAATTTCATATCTAGTTTGACAATTTCTTTGTTTATTTTTAAAATATGTATCATTCCCATTAAACAATAATTCATATAATGATAAAATGCTATTAAAAATTCTTTATGAAATAAATAAAATAATATAATAGTATATTTTTATGGTCCACGATAAAAATTTAAATGGCGTACGTAGGACTGATTTTAATAAAGTATAAATCTTGCTCTCATACTTTTAATATGAATAAAGCATTAAACTTAAGTCAAGTCACTGAAAGTGAATTGTCGCTTTGATGTTAGAAGTAACGTTCAAAAAATAACGGAGCACTAAACCCGAAATCCAGGCTAATCACTGAAAGTGACCCTCTAAATTTAAGGAATTAATCTCATTGACCCTCTATATTTAAGGAACAGATCTCATTTTGACCCTCATTCTATGCCATAGAGAACGGACACGGGAAGAGACAAAGACACATTTACAAGTTTGAGCGAATGACTCACATGACATGTCAGATAATGATATGCGCATGGATCACATGACTTCTCCTCCTCTAAAACTTCTTGGATTATTCGATCATTGTGAAATTAACACCCCATGAAGGACACGTGGCATCCTATATGTCATATCATTTCTTAGGACTTGGGTAGGTGAACCACACCTTAGTAATGGTACCTTTAATTTTTATCTTTTGTGATAGGGATTTGTTAGTGTTCAATCCAAAAATGAGCCAAGAAATATTTATGATGGGAAAAAGATTATTAATATTAAAGTGTAATTGGATATGGATCTTCACTATATCCAATCCAATAATTATTTATTGTGGGCCCAAGGTGTCTACCATTAAATGACACTTTAGAAGATGTTATAATAAGTGTAGATTATCTAGAACTCCAGTGTAAGAGATGGGATACAATATTTTATTTTATGGTAAATTGTGTATATGGCTACAATGTCTATCTTTCACATGACACCATGTTCTTCTGAGGCACTAACTTTTGAGATAATAATATTATTTTTATTTTAAAATGACAAAATTGGATATAATTTAATTTATAATTATTATAATATTTTAGTTGTTATTTGTAGTATGGCTTTATTTTATTTTTATTATTTAAAAAATTATAATAATTGTAATAATTTATTTGTATTGGATAAAGAGGTAGATTTCTATTTTTATTGAATATTTTTGGGTCTTTCACCTTATTTTCTTATTGGTAAGAAGGACAAGTTTTTAACTAATTAAAAATCATTTTAAGTTTTGTTCATGTATTATTATTAGAAGAAAACATTAGTATTTTTTGTTTATTAACATGTTTATGACTTATATGAGAATAATTTATGGTTTAAAAACCTATGATTTAGGGAATCTAAGCCATTGAAATAATTGAGCCACATCATCTTTTAACATGATTAGATTTTAAATGTCTCTTCTAAGCTACCACATAGTTTTGATCCTATATTATCATGTAACATAAAACCTTTCAAAACTTATTATACTAAGTGTAATATACTTAATGATTATAATAATAACAAATAAAATTAACCATATATCACAAGAATATAAAATCACTTCAATTACCTAGTACTAACCAAAATAATAATAATAATACTAATAATAATAATAAATATTGTCCTATATTTTTATTATACCTACAAACTGATATGAAAATTTATACATTTTAACTATCCAATAACACAATCAATACTCCCTTTAACTTGCCATAATATCTTTTTCCCTCGGCTAAATTGTTAGAATGTTATAGTGTTGTTTAATGATAACATTTATTAATAGGTTATTGCAATTGTGATAATTATAATATATAAAATTATTATTTATAAGAAATTTATATATGAAACATATTAAATTTAATTTATTGGGTTATTTAGAGAAGTATTAATTTTTTTGTTTGCTTATATAGGAGATTGAGTGATTTAATAAGTGAATTGTGATTGAATGATTTGATAAGTGAATTGTGTAGAGTTTTTTCTAATATCGTTTAAATTGGTGCTAAAAATTTTTTTATGAATAAAATTATAAGTAAGAAATTATGATATATATATATATATATATATATATATATATATATATATATATATATATATATATATAATTTTTGTAATATTGTTTTAATATTATAATTTAAATAATAGTTGTATGGTAGTTATGTTTCAAACGTGTATTGAATTTTTATTAGAGTTATGGTTGAAAACAAATTCTTATCTTATAATATTAGATTAGAGTCATTTAATTCAGATATTATTCTTTTTTTTATTGTTAAAATTTAATTCAAGGTTAAGTTTTCAATGTTATGGGTCAATTCAAAAGTGTGCAAAACCTCAAGAGACGTTGTTTTTTTTAAAGAAACATGTAGTTTTTGTAGTAATTAATATGGAAAATAGGTCAGTGCCATTAAATGCAACGGTTTATCTTCTTTATCAACATTCAAAGGCTATTAAAAAACAATCCTATCTTTTCCTTTCCTTCTCCTTGCTAAAATTTTAACTCCCATTATTTTATAAAACCTCCAAAAAACTACATTATATATCACAAATTTAAAAATATTTTAAAACAAAACATATATATCTAACCATTGTCTCCCTTCTTGACTTGAAGGTCTCCTTCTTTCCCATTTGGTTTTGCTTCCATCTTTTGCAGGAGCATTGAGTCCAATGTTGGTTCCAAAGGAGGCACAACCTGCTCATCAGGGGAGGGGATTTTAGGGATCTCGGTCACTTCTTTTAGAATGCCAAAGGCCACAATTTACACTTTTATCTTGATACTGTCCACCTTCATATTCAAGGTAACCACCTTGGTTGTTAGATTATCAACCTTTAGCTGTATTTGTTCCATGTCTTCACGTAGCTCTTCCAGCTTCCTGGTGATCAAGGCGGAGTGGGAGCGGGCTTCCAAGGTCACATGTTCACCAAGCTTGGCTACTGAGGGCGAGAGGTTGTCCAATTTCCCCATCAACTAATCCTTACCAAAGTTTCCGCAGATGTCCTTGCTTGAAGATGCCATCTTGCACTACACTCAAATTCTTACACAAACTAATGCAATTTTCGTGACCAACAAACTCCATTTATGTAATGTTCCAAAATTGTATTCAATAAATTGGAACATTAATTTTTGTCTAAATTCATTTGGGAAACGAATAATTGGGTAAGGAGACCCAATTGATAATAAAAACATAAATAAAATCCCTCTAGTATGAAAAGGGATCAACCGTGGAACTAGATTTCACACCCTCATGTGTGAAATGAGATATTTGCAAAGAGGTTTGACCAAGTCAACTAGCGCAGGGTATGAGGTGGAAAGCACTACATGACAACGTAGGAGATGGTGGGGCCTAGGGTTGAGAGAGGCCCATTGTTATAAAAAGGAGGAGAGCCTCCTCATTTGGGGATTATTCGATGTTTATGATATTAAGCTGGTCACTTTGACTTCTTGAACACACTGGTTGTTTAGCTAGTCTGCAGCACTGTTTAGTGCATCGAGTGTCTCCGTTCGGAGATCTCACCCTCAGCCCCGGGGGACTTCGAGTGCCTGCTCGGGTGAGGTCGTCCCATCAGTATTTTGTAGGAGGATTGGTGTTTGGCTTTGGTGGAGGAGCAGTGCATTCATAGACTGCGCAGTCTTGAGAGGGAGGACGCAGTCCATTTCTGGGGAGCTCCGGATTGGGTTTCTTTTGGAGGTTTTGAGCTTGGAGATTGAGCAAGGGGCCAACCCTTGCCTATTGGAGGATTTTTGAAGAGTTTGGAGTAGTATTTTGGTGGATTCCCTTCAATATCAGCGCAGAGCCTTAGAGGATAGCGTAGATCCTCAAGGGGGTGTTTTTCGAGGGTCAGCCATTCCAGAAATGCTTTCTGGACTTTTCTGGGTTTGGTGAGTAGAGGTTGATTCCAGAGCTTCAACTTATTCTGAGTAGGGAAGCAGCCCCAGATGGCAGATACTCATCATGTTCCAGCAGTAGCAGCTACATGGCAGTTTTCCAGCCGTTTGGACGCAGATCAGAGAGCCGCCATTCCTTGTCATTCTGAGAGTATTTCTTAATTTGCCTTGTGCAAGTGTTGGTGCATCATTTCGATCACCTATTGTACTCACTTATAATTCTCAGTATAATAAAATGGCTCAGCATTCTCTCTGCATTTCTTGATGTCTCTTTACATGTTCTATATCTATGCTATTGTATGCTTACACTACTACTATTTTTCTCTCCAAGTATTCCAGTTTCTATACCACTTGGTGTGTTTTCCCCATACTCTTAGACAGAGCCTGGAAAGGGCCAGATAGCCTCCAGATCTCACCCTCTTCTCAGAGGTGAAATATCTGGTAAATGCCCTCCCAGTCCATCTCTGGTTGGAGTTTTCTTGTGTTTGAGGAATATCCTTGAAAAGGGACATTACAATTTATATCTTCAACTTGGGTTCTTCGCACTCTGATCTCAGTTTCATCACATTGAATGTCGATGCCCCTTCCCTGACACAAAGATCCATTGCTGAATCCTTTTCCCAATGTCTAAGCTCCAGGAATTCTAACTGCTTCAGAATGGGTGGGGTACCATTTCGCATTCCCTTGAAGTGAGATATAAATGCAATGGGGGTTAAACTCCACCTGTCTTCGATCATGAAGTTTTCCTTCACTCTCTCCCAACTGTTTGCTCTTCTCCCATTGCTCGACTTGCGGGGATGCCATCTGCCAGAGCTCCTCTCTCCCACAGGGTTAGAGGTTTCATTAATGTAAATGACACACCTTAATTCACATCTTATCAAAACTTTGAGTCTGATTACACGCTAGTTATACATGGATCTCCTTGATCTTGGACTATTGTTCCTTGGTTAAGGGTTTCTCCTTTATTTGCTTGTTCATTTTCCCTTTGATTATTGTCCGTTTGATGTGGAAGAAGGATATTGATTCAAAATTATGAATTTTCATCCATATTCTAAGGGACATTGGTGACAAATCCTTCTCTTTGAGGTCCTTTGCATTGTGGAACTTTTGGATTATTATCCTTGAGTCCCCGAAGACTTTGAGCCGATGTATCTCCCTTGAGAAGGCAATCTTCAATCCTTGCCATAGGGCTAAAGTCATTGCTTGATTGTTTGCTACTTTGCTTAAGCCCCATGAAAATGTCGTCTATGTTTCTTCATCGGGTTATAAATGACCCCTCTCACTCTTGCCTCCCCCATGAGACATTATTTCACCATGGGAAAAACTTGGATTATGATGGAAGTGTTATGTTATAAATTTTTGCTAAAATCATATGGGAGTTTCGGAAAATAAAAATTAAAAAAATTATCCTTTTGTTACATGATTAGATTAACACTATCTAATCCTTTTTTCTTCAAACTAGACTAATCCTAGGCTAGGGCTAGCTCTAATGTTGGATGGATGAATAATTTACCCAATAGTGGAATGTTGTCACAAAATTATATGAGACTTAGTCAAGATTAGATGCCCAATAGTGGAATGCTATCACAAAATTATATGAGATTTGGTCAAGCTTAGATGCACAATAGTGCAATGCTATCAAAAAATTCTATGAGATTTAGTCAAGCTTAGATGCCCAATAGTGGAATATTGTCACAAAATTATATGAGATTTAGTCAAGCTTAGATGCCCCTTAGGACAATTTAACCCCCACAATTGGCTCCTACCCTCATTCCCTCCCAATGAGATTTGAACCTGGGACTTGATAGAGACTAAGCCCCACACAAACCAATTGGTCTACACCTTATAAGTAGCAACATCTAATCTTATATCAAACTTTCCTTCAGTAACTTCTTGAGCCCTGGAATCTATGTTCAACCCTACTGAGATTTGTGGTGGGAAAATCCTTAATTTTACAAGATTAGATTATAATTGTCTAATCATGTAATAAACTTCCCTTTAAACGCTGAATTTTATAATACAATAAGTCATAGTTCTCATCTATTTAGATCCGTAAAATTCAATAAACCATAGTTCTAATATATTTGGATCCGTAATCAAACTTTTGTGAATCTAAGTCGATTCAAATTAGCAGAAATCCCTTAGAAATACTCTGAAATGTCTATCCATTATACATAAAACTTAAATCACTATGAAAATGTAATCATACTTAAAATTTCTACCAACATCTTATGATCCAAAAAAATCATTTTACTACTGTGGTTGCAAACTTTTCTTATATTACCAAGAGTTGGTTATACACAATTTTAGTCCTATTATTATATAATTTTGATTGAATGGTTCATAATTTAAATTAATTTAAAATTAGGTAACATACTTGAATAAATAATAAAGTTGGTTGAAATTTTGAATAATATTTCAAACTTTTTGTCAAATTCTCAAAAGACTAGTCGTTGGAAATGACATTTCGCTATAAAATTAATTAACTCTATTTTTTTACCTTTTTAATTAATTAAAAAAATAATATTTTTTCACCCTCCACAATTAAAAAAATGATTATGACAGGATAATTATGCCTGAAAATGCTAAATGTAATGAAAAAGAGAATGCTCCGGAAAATGATTCTTTCATTTCTCTATAGGATTAGGTTGCTCGAACTTCTGTCAGACCTCCGTGATGAGGACATGTGGAATTGAATTAGCCCAGAACTAACAAACCGGACGAGCGAATTTCCGCGCAACAGCCGAAGTACTGTAGACTGAAGACGGGGCTACTAGCTCACTAACCCTGCACTCCACAAAAATCTAAATATATTATATTTGCATTTAGTCCCCTCTCAAGGTTTTAAGCAATTTATTAGTGAAAACCTCTGTTTTCAACGCCCCTGCATTTGGGATTCCACTGATTTGATGATTTGGGTTCTCACAATTCATATAATAATGAGGTGACCATTTACTTATCCTCAACCCTTCTGATGAGCTGAGGCGAGGGGAGCTAGCTCTCTGGGTGTGGAATGATGGCGAACAACATTGTGATGGGCAGATCATCATCATCCTCTATTGGGTTGTTTAAAGCTGATACAGTCGGGCAGAGAATGATCAGCCTGATAGCCAATCTGTGCTTTGCCTTGTTCGTGATTGGAGTGGTGGTGTTCACCATACTGGCAGCCACATACCAGCCGGAGGATCCATTTCTCCAGCCATCAAAAAGCATCACAGCATACTTGACTTCCACTTCCAATGCCACTTTCACTGAGGATGAATCGGTGGTCCGCACAGGCGAGGATTTCATTACCAAAGGACAGGAAGTTCAAGTTCAACAAGTAGAGACAAAGCCCATTTCAATTGCAGAAGTTAAAAAAGAAGAAGAAGTTAAGGCATCCAGTGAAAACTCCATTTGTGATACCAAAACCATCGACTGCTCTGATCATGAAGTGGGTACTGCCATGATGAAATTTGCTCTAGAGAAGTTCCAGGACATTAAGTATTATGGATTTGGGAAGCCTGTTCAAGGATCTAATGAAAGCACCTGTGATATGTCATGGAGGTTCAAGCCCAAGGTAGGGAGGTCTGATGTGCTCTACAAGGATTACAGAAGGTTTTCTCTGCAAATCGCGGATTTTAAGTCCTGCAACTACACAGTGGTCGGTGTTGGGGATTGGCATTCTGGGAAAAAAGCTCGGAAAAGGAAGCACAAGAAACCGACAGGGTTTGTGCCTGAGAGGCTGAAGCCCTTGACTGAAATGCCTGCAGTGGGAGAAGTTGTGAATGATTCTGTTCCCGTGGTGAAATCTGAGGGGACTTTTAGTAAAGGTAAGTACTTGATGTATTCTCGTGGTGGGGATTATTGTAAACCGATGAGTCAGTATCTGTGGAGTTTTCTGTGTGCATTGGGTGAGGCTCGGTACTTGAATAGGACTTTTGTAATGGAATTGGATGTTTGTTTGTCTGGGTCTAATAATCCGGGACACCCAAATGAAGAGGGCAAGGATTTCAGATTTTATTTTGATTTTGAGCACTTGAAGAAATCGGCCTCTGTGATAGATCAGGCCCAGTTCTGGATGGACTGGAACAAGTGGCAGAAGCAAGATGGGCTTAATCTTAATATGGTGAATGACTTCAAGATCACCCCAGTGCAGCTGAAGGAGGATCAAAGCACACTGATCTGGAGGAAGTTTGAGGCTGCGGAGCCGGATAACTACTGGTACCGAGTCTGCGAAGGCGAGATGGAGAATGTGATACAAAGGCCTTGGGATCTGATCTGGAAGTCTAGGAGGCTGATGGAGATCGTCTCGGCGATCAGTACTAGAATGAACTGGGATTTTGATTCAGTTCATGTTGTTAGAGGGGATAAGGCAACAAACAAAGATCTCTGGCCTAATCTAGACCAGGACACAAGCCCTGATGCCCTGCTGCGGAAACTCAGGTATAGAATAGACGAGAACAGGGATGTGTATATTGCCACAAATGAGATGGATACTAGGTTCTTCGAGCCCCTCATAAGTACCTACAAACTTCACTTTCTGGATGATTTCAGTGACCTCTGGGCTGAGAACAGTGAATGGTATAATGAGACATTGGCTCTGAACAGTGGGAAGCCTGTTGAGTTTGATGCGTACATGAGAATTGAGGTTGATACTGAAGTGTTCTTCAGAGGCAAAAGACAGATCGACACATTTGGCGATCTCACCAAGGATTGCAAAGACGGCGCTGGTACTTGTTCATCTTGAAAGAGAATGCGGCAGGGCTAATAAAGTTGTCAACGGGTTCTGGATTTAGAAAGCCTTTCTGCAAGGTTTTCTCCATTCATTTTGCATTCGATTCCTTTTAGAAGGGAAGAATTTAAGCAAACAAACATGTGCGTTTTCTGTTATGAGTAGGATATGTAGCATTGTGCCTAATTTCACTTTTATTTTTGTTATTGACCTCTGAGAAGTGTTTAGTTCAGCATAGATTCCTTCCAAGTAGATTCACAAGTGGTGTTAGTCTTAAAACTGTATTTGGCCTAACAACTCCAGAAGTTTGAATAAGTTTTAGTTGTCGAGACTGCAGATCACCAGGCAGTTGTATTGTCTTACTTATAGTTCAGATTAATGATACAAAAAGATGATTCAAGAGCATGCCATTCTATTTTCTTTTCGATTTGATGCCTATTGCTCTGAGTCATTTGTTAATGCCAATTGGTTTTAGGAGTTTCTCCTGCAAAATTGTGTAGCAATCAAGAATTATCTATGTTTCAAGTCCATGAGCAGCTTGGAATTAGACTGTTTTTGTAAATGATTTTATAGATTTGTTTGTCTCAAATGAAAGAAATTTTGCTTGATATACTCTGCACCTTTTGGGTTTGTCTGTATTTTGTGTTTCACTCATGATGCAGAGGACATGACTTATTACATAAATGTTATTCTCACTGATATGTGATGATGAGCTCATCTAGTTGTAGCCACAATATAAATACAGAATGTAGTGAAGTCACAATGTTAATAGTCAAAACACAGACCTCAATGCCAACTGAAGGCTGACCTCAGCGCAGGAAATCATTACATTAAATTACCTGAGAAGCTCACCTAGGACATGTGTTAGTTTAAAAGATTCTTTTCCTTACAATTTCGCTTTTGGTAAATCTTCACGAGTCATCAGTTTACTAAATGCCATTTTTCTCTAGTGTACTCTCACTGCTCATATATTGATATCTTTCCTTAATAATGCTGGTGCTATATTTGTTTTGATTTCCTTTTGGGCTTTGTTTAGTATTCCATAGCGACCAAAGACAACTTCCAAAGGGTACAAAGGGCTACTGGATCTTGCTTCATTTGAGGTAATTGGAAGTTTTGTTTCTTTGGTAAGATATAGTACAATAAGATTCTTAAAATAACTCAGTAGGTATTTTAAGAAGATGGACATGTTGATCAAAATAAGTTTTTTGGATTTATTCTTCACAGAGTGCAATATGAAGGCCTTTCAATAGCTGTCTTAATTTATTAACTTGTGCAAAGTGCCCAAGTGAAGATAAAAAATTATAGATCGTATTAGGTCAAAAGCTTATATTGTGATCTGGGTGGTTATGATGGACTGTAGGCATACCTATCGGTGTATCAAGTTTAAAACCTAAAATGGTCCGAGTCCTGACAGTCATAGGCCTCAAACGTTCATACTTATTAGGTCCCCATGTTCTCACTGTGGCTTGAGGGTCCTGCAATTAATGACAATGCTGGTTGAAGGTGTTAACTAAAACCAGAGAAGTTATACTCTGGTGTCAGATTCCAGGCCTCAAACATAATTCCATGCTGTTAGAATCCGGGGTCCTCTCTATATTTCTCTTCATCTCCTTGATAGATCCAGAGTTTTAGGATCCACTGGATTCCTTTGGGAAATATTTGGAGTCCCCTGGCTGTCAACAGGGATTGCAAGAGTTCAAGTGTCGCTTGAAAAGTTTTAGTTTCTAAAGCCAGCTCCTTTCTAGAATCATTTATGAAGAGCTCCTCTAACCAGTAAAGATTCTAGTTTTCAGAGCAGTCCCATCTTTCTCTTTCAGCCCGCATGGGAATGAATCTGGAAATTCTGTACATTATAGTCTTACGTAACTCCATCGGTAGATTCACACGGCCAATAAGATTTGGAGGCCTTTGGGTAAAACATAGAGCTTTGTATAAAGAAAATGGTCCTAGCCTCTGGAACATTATGCTTTTTAAAATTACGATTCAGCTCCTGTCATTGTAAATTTGTATCAGGTAAACATGAATTTAATACCATAATGAGGGTAATACTAATCACAAGCATAACCGTGGATAAATATAATGTGTTTGATTTTTCTTGGTGTGGATTTCAAGTATCAAATGGCAGGAGGAAATACATAGAGCTTTGTATAAAGAAAATGGTACTAGCCTCTGGAACATTATGCTTTTGAAAATTAAGATTCAGCTCCTGTCATTGTAAATTTGTACCAGGTAAACATGATATTAATACTGTAATGAGGGTAATACTAATCACAAGGATAACCGTGGATAAATATAAAGTGTTTGATTTTTCTTGGTGTGGATTTCAAGTATCAAATGGCGGTAGGAAGATAGTGAGCTTCCAAGTGAAGCGTGGAAGGGAGGTTGAGTTTGAGGATGCAACTTTATCTTTAATATGTGTAATATTGACACTTCTGCCTTCATAGTTGCATGGCACAACCACACGTCTTGTTATCTATGATCACCGAGGCATTTGTTCTTTCACTGGTTGGTGCCTTCCATTGTCATGGAATAAATTCTATGATGTTGGAGCTGCACTATATGGTGGTCACACTATCACCATAGTGTGAGGAGTAGATCTATGCTAATTTGTTTAAGGTTTTCTATGCTAATCTAAAAACGAGTAGTCTTTAGTGTGACTTTTTTAAGGCTTCTATGGTGGTTTTTTTCGGTTTAATTTCTCTAAAATCTTACAGGAATTCATTGAAAACAGAAGTTTGATGGGTAACCTTGCACAATCGAAGTGCCCTAGGGTTTTTATGGTGCTGAATCCATATATACAGTAAAAAAAAACCAGTTTAAATAACAGAAATCAAGATTTTACCTCAAATTTTTCACCAGATTCCAGCACCTAAAACTCCAAAAAATCGCACTAAAGACAACTTCATCTAAAAATAGTATGAAATCTTTAGGGAGAGATTTTGAAGGCAAAAATTCTTTTTTTCCTTTATCAAGGTGCATGAAAACATTTCATAATGGATCTAATAACAATTCATATGAAAAAAGTGATGGAATAAGTAAATCAAAACCAATGCAGTCAATGGTTTTAAGGTTTTAGTGGAAGGTTCAAATCTTTCTCCTACATGTTAAAGTGGGTATTTGTTCCAATTGAATGTGAAGTTAAGGTTTACAGCTTCCTAAATATTGATCAAAAGTATTTATGCATATATAAAAAGGGTTTTAGACAGTTATCAAAATTGTTTTTAATTCCTGCAATGCTTCACTCACACTCCTGGAATGGATTGGAATTGTAGAATCAGCAATCCATATCTGAATTCCAGGATTTGGCCTATTTTCAATCCCGATATAATCAGAGTACGAGATCCATTAGACATGCACATGATCCCTCTGTGTATATGAAATATATCTTCTGTAATATGAAAAGTTAAAATTCTAGAAAATAAAACTTGTGGGATTCCTGAGGGTGAGAGAGTCTTTTGGAGGAAAAGAGTGGGTGAGGGCAAGGGGCACCCATTACTTGTCTATTCAGTCTAAAACACAAATAAATACCCTAATCCTCCTTGTTGAAGAAATTTTGAGAAATACCCTAATCCTCCTTGTTGAACAAATTTTGAGAGCACTTGTAGTCATTGAGAGAGCGCCATGGCAAACTGACAATAACACAGTTATCAAATTCGGTCAATTAAAATTCGGTCTAATTGGCTTCCGGAAAAATTCAAACGCCAATGCAAAATTCAGAACAGCAGAGCAGAGCAGTTTCTCAATCAAAATTGTAAATTTGTCATGGCCCATCTACTCTTCAGAAACCCTTCTGGATCCATGAGATGGCACAACATTACCAACTTAACCATTAATGAATGGTAAGGCTTGTTGATTATTTATACAATGAGTTTTTACACGGTAAATTCCTTAGCAAGGCTGTTAATGAAATCTTATAGTAAGGCTGTTAATGAAATCTTATGATGTATAGCTGCAGCGATAATAAGGCTATCTAGAGATGGGGTTTATGAATGTGTGGTATATGTAAGTAATTAATTTATAGTTTGTATATTTAAATTAGTTTTTTTTATTGTATATATGGATTTAGTATTTTAATTTTTTTTTGGGAATTTTTATTGTGTAAGATTACTTATCAAATTTCTGTTTTCGATTGTGTAAGATTAGTCATCAAACTTCTGTTTTCAATAAATTATTGTTAGATTTTAGAAAAATTAGACCGGAAAAATCCACCAAAAAAACTTTAAAAAACCACACTAAAAACAATTTGTTTAAAATTTAAACAAAAATATCTGAGTCAAAATTTGATTTTTCTTCAAAATGGACTTGATTGGGAATTGGAGGAAGTACTAAATTGTAATGATTATTGCTTTGTATTATGTAGAATAATTGATGTTGCTGTTAATTATTACAAAAGTAGAATTAGGTTTGGATTGGTCAATGATAGGTATATATTTTGAGAGTGTTTGTAAATATAAATGGAGTTGGTAATGTGGGATCAGTATGGTTTACTATAATGTGGAATTTATTTGAAAGTTCAGATTATATTGGATATTATATCAGGATAGATTGATCATATATATATATATATATAATTTTTAATTATTTTATAATATATTTAATATTTTTTTTTTTATAGGTAATAGTATTTAGAGTATAATTTATTTTTATTTTAAAGGAGTATGTGTTAATTAGGATGACAACAAATTTTCATACTAGGCTGTAGAATAAGTTTCTTAGCTCAATATTCTATATAGTGTAGTTGAGTATATAGATAAATATAGAAATTTTTACAATCTATTATTCTAATATAAAACTATACACTTTATTTTATTATATGATTCTATATATAACATTTGTGATTAAAAAAAATTATTTATTTATTTTTAATATTATAATTGTACATTTCATTATAAAATTAATTAATATATTTGAGTATTTGTAAAATATATTTTCTCAGATTTTACCCGTATGCAATTTTAAGCCGATCATTTTTTCCTTCACAAATTTGAACTTGACATTTGGAGAGCACAGTCCCCGTTTAAAGAGCAGATTGGCATACCAGCACTCCCATTTGGAGGGTTTGTAATCCACAGTTCAAGACATAGCTAGTATTTGTTTTTGCACACAGAAAGCCCTCATTTATTTTTCTTTCCCATTTCTTCCTCATTTTCTTGTATATTTTTGCAATGATCTCGTGTTCATCAGCTGGCGGTCGATTTTGTGGTGGGAGAAATGGTGGAGGGAAAGGGGATGGTGAAGAAAATGAGTAGAAATATCCTGTTGACTTCTCCCTTGGGGTAGTACGTGACAGCAATATGGAAAAAGGAGAAAAAATCCTGATGGAAGCTGCTTGTGCATTGCAGCGAGCACAAGATAAATTATACAGGTAGTCCTGTAGTAAGGTGAAAGTCTATTTTCTTCAGATTCCCAAAGAAGTTGAATTTTGCACTGTTGTTTCTCCAGGGGAAGTTGCACAGTTTCAGAAGGAGCTTGTGAAACACAATTGTTCAAGGAGGGAAGGAGGGGCAGCAAGCACACAGCCTCAAAAAGGGAACAAAAGGTTTCCCTAATTGTTGAATAGGCCTGCAAGAGACTGAAAAAGTTAACAGGTTGATTGCTCTTTTCTCGGCCACAGTGCTTTATATGATATGTTCCACTGGAAGATGCCGAGGTTGAAGACACAGAGGGTAGATTAGTTTTCATGCTTTTTAATTTTGGATTCTTGGAGCTATAGAAAAACTCAGTTCTTTGTAATTTCCACATTCATCATTTGGACATATTGTTATATGAATATATTTGATGAAAAATTTGCAATTGAAGTAGAAATGTGTGATATTTAAAATATGATGTTTTTTTCATAGGAAATAGAAAGGATGTTTCCTCATATTTTTCCATAGCATCTATAATAACCTTGTGGGAGTAGACTAGGGTGTCTAACATACAGGGATTTATATAGAAACTCTGCTGGCAGTAAATTAGCCAAATGTCTATCAATATTGGAGAACATTGATTGGACTAACTAATGAATTCCAGTAACCTTGTGAAAGTAGACTAGGGTGTTTAACATATAGGGATTCACATAGAAACCTCGCTGACATTAAACTAGCCAAATGTCTATCAATATTGGAGAACATTAATTAGACTAACTAATAAATTCTAGTAATTATTAAATCTAAAATACCCTAGAACTTCATATATAAATTATTAAGAAATACTAGAACTTGATATATGTTTTAAGTTAATAAGATATACTAGAAGTAGATATATATTTCAATAGCTGTTTTAGGAAGTTTCTAGATTATAATCATGCTATCATAAACACTTTGTAGCAATAGGGATTCACATAGAAACCTCGCTGACATTAAACTAGCCAAATGTCTATCAATATTGGAGAACATTAATTAGAGAATTAATACAAATATGATCCCACAACAATGACCCTCCTCGTGGTTGGTTTCATTAAAAAAAATCCCAAGGATGGGAGTAGTCAATGAAATGGCCTATAGACATAAAACACTCTAGGATAGTAGAACTTCCCTTTTGATCCATAATAATTCATGTATAGTAATAATAATAATACATAATAATAATAATAATAATAAAACTTAACTATTTATACTTGCTTAAAACACAAAAAAATAATATATGTTACTATTATAATAAAAAATAAATAAATTGTAAATTAAAATGAAAAAAAAAAGTAAACTTTACACACACACACACATATATATGGTTTAGAGATCAGAGATGGGTAATTGTTATGTCTATGGAATATTTGTACCAGACAAATCCATCTCAAGAGTTCACTTCTTGCCGACTCAAACACAAAGCCTAACCTCAAGAGTGTTAAAGGAATTGAACAAGTGAACTCTCAATAGAAAAAATACTTTAGCAATAGGAACTAAACAATTAAACTAACCCTTAAGGCTATCTAAAATATTTTATTTTACATTCTCTTTTTATTCTATTCTACTTTATTTTTATTAAATTGAGTATAAACTTATTTTAAACAACGAGGCATAAACCAGTTGACTTTGCAGAATATTTATATAAAATATAAATATCCAATTTTTCCGGAATGAGTAGTTTGATGGTTGCATGTTTCCAAAATGAATAGTTTTATGGTACAACAATTATTTTTCTATATAGTTCTAACGATGTTTGCAACCGAACCTCCTAGCGGTCATATTGGAAATCATAGGGAGCCAATCTGTCTTTTGTTTTGCACCTCAAATGTTGTCATGTCCATTTAGGTTTAAACATATATTTTTTTAGGTTCATGGATGATGTATGTATCGTGTTTATACCAAGGAAGTCAAAGTTCCCTGTATATTTGTATGTGATAATCTAGAGCCTAGTTGCTTGGTCCTATATTTTCGTTCATCCAAATTGTTTCAGCGGACCATCTCAAAAGCTCTTTGTGAATTTTTTTTGCTATTCAACGCTTCATATGGCTTTGTGACAACTTTTAATTAGTCGTAGAGGAGGCACATCAACGACATCCTCCTCCAAACACCAACGAATTTTTTCACTGGGGGTTGGTGTCCAACTTCTTTGATGTTGTGCCTCTAAAGGTGCGAAAGGAAATTTACACATTAGAAGCAAGAGAATTTGGAGACATAATGTATTATTCATATTTTGAAGTCTATTTTTGTTAAATCAAGTGGGTACCAAACCCAGGAATATGGAGGAATATAAGGCTTTATTTAATGCACTCGTTATCTACACAAAGACATATGAATACTCTTCCTCGCATGGTGCTATGAGATAAACAGGTGGACAATTATAAACTCTTTGTTGGTCAGAAGTAATTGAAAAGGATAATGAGGGATATCTGATATGATATGGACGATATTACAATTATTTTGAACAAAATAGATCACTACATAACCTCAGACTCGGACACTGACTCCATTGCACCTCAGAATGGATAAGCGGTTATCAATGCCACCCCAATCAACATGGTCAATGCAAATTCCTCTCTAGATCATCCGAAGATCATTATGGATGAATGATTCCATCTCTGATTTTCGGCTCCTAGGAGTTGTTCTCATGTTCTCTTGTTATTTTAGCTTATAATTGTTGGACTGTACTATTATTTTTTTCTTTATCCTTATATGGTAATCAATTGCGTAGTGGGTATAACACTAACTGTAAACATCTCTAGTTTTTTGTCAGCATGGACAATCCTCATGTATATCTGTTTTTGGTTTTATGATGTCGACAGATTTTGGTATTGTTGACAAGGTCAACATAGTGCTCCAAAGAATATGAGTTGTAATTTTGTTTTATTTCGAATATCAATAGAAATCATGGTAAGATATTACAAAAAAAGAAGATGGTTGCATGTTTCCAAAATAATTCATATGATCTTGTAATTGATAAGTTTTTATTATTGATGATAGAGGTAGGTCGTTTTTCATCATTGAAAGAAAGTTATAAATTGAATGTGTACCTTAGTGTTTATTTTTTTGTCATCTACTTAATCGACCAAATCAGAGTTAGTATAACCAAATGATTTAAAATTGAATTTGTATATATTCCAAGCTAAACATAATCCTCTGTTGAACTCAGAAACAAGATTGAAGAAAGAAATACAAATTTATAAATGAATGAAACTGAAAGATAAATACACATAAGTAAATACACATAATTTACGTGGTAAAACCTTGATAGGGTGTCAAGGAAACCTCCACGGGGTAAGGGATTGGAAACTCTATTAATCAACAAATGATTCTCCTCTCTTACAAGCCTCTCGGGCCATCCAATTTAACTTGAGCTATTTCGTTATTCTAACTTCATTTCATTACTCAACCAATTTACGGGTAATAAGTAATTTTCCCAAAATTACATTATTTACATTTGTTGTCATATTTTTAACAAACTCCACCTTGACAACAATTTTCCTAATCCCTTGCCCATGCCCATTCATCATATCTTCTGCATGACAAGAGAAGCGAGACACCATCTCAGCTTCTCTAGTGTAACTAGCTTCGTGAATATATCTGCATGATTCCCCTGTGTACGAACCTTCTTGAGAACTACTTTTTTGCCTTCGATTACATGTCTCACAAAGTGATACCTCACATCAATGTGCTTGGTCTTGTTGTGATACGCTGGATTTGTAGCCAAATGAATAGCACTCTGACTGTCACAGAATACATTCACTTTCTCCTGTGTCCTTCCAATCTCAACAAGAAAACCTTTTAACCTTATTGCCTCTTTACAGGCATCTGAAGCAACTATATACTCTGCTTCAGTAGTGAACACTGTTACCAATGAAATAGGTAACCTGACCTCAAAACGAAAACTCTAGCCCAAAAAGACTCAAAAAACATGAAAAAACACCCCAAAAACAAAAAAAGTGTATTCCAGAACGCACTTGGTTTTTTTGAAGGTCAAATTTCAACATTTTATAAAATTATGCTAAAAACAAAATTGTTTCTTGAAAAAAGGATTGAAAAATCACTCTCAAAACAAAACCATTTGATGCTGGAATAACAAAAAAAAATTGTGTCATATTTTTGACATTTTTAAAAATAGATATAACATTTTTTTATTTTTAAAATTTAAACATTAAAAAAATTAAAAAATAAAAATAAAATTTTATTTCAAACATTAAAAAAAACCTAAAATTTCAGAAAAAATAAATAAATAAATAAAGATTAAAATTTCAAAAAAAAAAAAGAAAAAGAAAAAGAAAAAGAAAAAAGAAGAAGAAGAAGAAAAAGTTTAAAAAAGAAAGAAATTATAAAAAATAAAATATAGAAATTAAATTTAAAAAAGAAAAAGAAAATGTTTATTAAATTAAATTAAAAAAAAAATGAAAAATTAATTAAAAATGAAAAATGAAAAATAAAATACAATAAAAATATTAAATTTAAAAAATATATATATTAAAAAAACAAATAAATTTAAAAAAATAAATTAAATTTAAATTATAAAAAATAATAATAATATATATATATATATATATATGAGAACTTAAATTAAAAATATATATATTAGATTTAAAAAAAATGTTAATATTAAAAAAAAAAACAAAAAACATTAAATTTTAATAAATAAATGAATAAAAAAATAAATTTTGAAAAAAGAAGAAGAAGAAGAAAGAAGAAGAAAAAAAGAAAAAAAGAAAACATTGTTAAAATAAAATTTGAAAATATTAAGTTGAAAAAAAATAAAAATAAAAATATCTAATTTTAAATACACAATTTTAATTGAAATAATATATATATCTATATGTAATTAAAAAAAATAATAATAAAAAAACTATATATATATATATATTAAATTCAAATTAAAAAAAATAAAATAAAAAAATAAATGAAAAAACTAAACATAAAATTTAATAATTTTAAAAAATAATAAAAATAAAAATAAAAATAAATAAATAAAAATTAAAAAATAAAAATAAATTTCAAATATATAAATAAAATAAAATAAAATTATTAAAAAAAAAAAAAATTGAAGAAGAAGAAGAAGAAGAAGAAGATCGTGGTGGCACCGCCAATCGGTCTCCCGCTATGGTGGAGGCCGATTGGCAGCGCCACCACGATCAAAAAATTCTTCTTTTTTATTTTTAATATTTATTTATTTATTTTTTAGTTTTTTAATATTTTTTAATTCGTAACATTTTCTTTCTTTCTTTCTTTTGTATTTTGTTTTTTTTTTTAAATTCAAATTTTTTTATTTTGAATTTAATTTGTTTTATTTTTTTAATTTTGTTTTTAAATTTAATATTTTAGATTAATTATTTTTTAAAATTTAAAATTATTTATTAAATTTTAATTAAATTAAATTAAATTTTTAATCTTTTAGTTTATTTAGTTTTTCATTTTTAAAATTTATAAATTGTTTCATTTAAAAAAAAACAGTAAATTTATGGATATTTGTTTTTTTAATTATTTGCAAGTGGTTTTTTTCATTTTTTTGTTAATTCTTTTATTTTAATTTTCTTTTTCATTTTTTTTTTTTGGGTTAATTTTAAAATTTGTATTTTTTTTTCTTATTCTTATTATTTTTTTTAATTTAAATTTTTAAATTTAATTTTTTCATATATATATATATATATATATATATATATATATATATTTTAATCTAAATTTTAATTATTTTTAAGTTTTCTATTTTTTTTTTTAATTATATGGTCTTTTTAATAACTTAGAAAAAAATGTTTTTGATGTTTTTGTTTTGTTTTGTTTTTTTTTTTTTTGAGTTAATTTTTGTTTTTTTTCTTTAAATTATGTGTTTTTTTTTCAAATTTTGTCATTTCTTTTGATATAATTTTCGAATATTTTTGTTTTTTTTGGTTTTTATATATTTATTTTTGTTTAAATTTTTTATTTTTACAAGTTAATTTTTTATTTTTTTACATTTTTATTGGTTTATATATATATATATATAAAATCTAAGTTTTGTGTTTATTACCAACATGAAAATCACCACTCTAAAAAAAAGGTTGATGCTGCATCAATATTCAAAATTAGCATGAAAATCACCGCTCTAAAAAAAAAAAGTTGATGCTGTATCAATACGTTTCAAAATTAGCATGAAAATCACTAAAATTTTAAAACAAATATTCATACTTCATAAATAAAAATATTAGAATGTCAAAAATGTGCAAAAAAAAAAGGGGTGATTCTGCATCACCACTTTTCAAAATCGGGTGCTTTTTATGCTACCAAAAAAAAGTAGGTAACAGTGTGGTTACCTATTTTATCGGTAACAATGTTAGTGGACAAAGCAACTGTCTCTTGAAGATTTGACATCCAACTGATTTCTCCACCTGCAAGAGTAAACACATAACCTGTAGTAGATCTCCTTTTGTCCAAATCACCTGCATAATCAGCATCCACATATCCGCAGACTGAACCTTCACGACCATCAAAGCTGATGCAGTGGTCACTTGTGCCTCTCAAATACCGAAGCACCCATTTCACTGCTCGCTAATGTTCTTCTCTTGCATTTGCCATGAACCTGCTGACAACTCCAACTACATGTGAAATGTCAGGTCTTGTAGATACCATCGCATACATTAAGTTACCAACCGCATTTGCATATGGTACACAAGACATATAATTATTTTCTTCATTAGTTCTAGGACTTAAATCCGAAGAAAGCTTAAAATGGGAAACTAATGGAACATTAACAGGTTTCACATTGTTCATACCAAACTTTTCAAGTACTTTCTCCACATACTTCCGTTGTGATAACCAAAGCTTACCATTCTTCTTGTCTCTATGTATCTCCATGCCTAAGATATGTTTTGCTGCTCCGAGATCCTTCATATCAAATGTCCTAGAGAGCTGAGTCTTTAACCTGTTGATTTCTTCCATGCTTTTGCTTGTAATAAGCATATCGTCAACATACAACACCAAGATAATGAATATGCCATTGAAACTTTTGAAGTATACACAATGATCATACTCACTTCTAATAAAATTCTAGCTCACCATGAAGGAATCATACTTCTTGTACCATTGCCTAGGCGACTGCCTCAGGCCATACAATGATTTCTTGAGCTTGCAAACTAATCTTCTATTGCGACCTTGTACAAAACCTTTTGGCTGATCCATATATATCTCTTCATCCAAATCACCATGAAGAAATGTTGTTTTAACATCTAACTGTTCTAACTCAAGGTCAAGTAATGCAGTTAGTGCTAACACAGTACGAATAGAAACAAGTTTAACAACTAGTGAAAAAATCTCATGAAAATCAATACCTTCAACATGAGAATATCATTTTGCAACCAGCCTCGCCTTATACCTCTCAATACTTCCATCAACTTTTCTCTTCAATTTGAAGACCCATTTGCACCCAACAACACTTCTCCCTTCAGGAAGTTCTACAAGATCCCAGGTATTATTCTTGGCTAAGGAATCCATTTCTTCTTCCATAGCCTTTTTCCATATCTTGCTATCTGCATCATCTACTGCTTCCTGATAACAAGAAGGTTCCCCATCTTCTGTAATCAATGCAAAACATGAAGCAGAGTCTTCATACCTTTTTGGTGTTTTTCTTTCCTTTGTAGACATTCTTAGAGTGACTGTTTGTTGAATTGGTTCTGGAATCTCCAGTTTCCTTTGCTTCTCCATCCTACTAATATTTCTTCAATCTTGTTTCCGAGTTCAACAAATGGTATCGGAGCCTGATCGAAGCCTGGTGGAGTTGCTGCCTGCGAATTAAAAAAAAAAAAGGCGTTCTGCTCAAGTGAGGATATGGCTGCCAAGAGCCGTTCTGCCCGCTGTATTGAAGGTTCAAGCTGCTGTTTTTGTTTTTGTTTTTTTGGAGCTTACATTGGAGAAGAGCCTTGGTATTAACGTTGCAGTTGGATTGAAAAATCGAACGCGTAGAGGTAAAATCCGTTGCAGACGGAAGAGCAATTTCGGTTGCTATAGAGGGAACAATTGTTATAGAGGGAAGAGCAGTTTTCATTAAACAAGAAAAATTGAGGCCGTTGAGGGAGAATGCTACAGAAATAAAAACTAGAACTGAAATCGACTGCCCAGAGAAAGGTATTTTATTTTATGAATGGAGGATTATGTTACCTTCAAAAATTAAGGTTCAAAAATATATTTTTAAGACATAACAGTTTGATAGAGGGATTATTTTATGAATGGAGGATTTTGTTACCTTGAAAAATTAAGGTTCAAAAATATATATTTTTAAGACAGAACAATTTGATAGAGGGATTATTTTATGAATGGAGGATTCTCTTACCTTCAAAAATTAAGGTTCAAAAATATATATTTTTAAGACAAAACAATTTGATAGAGGGAATAGATTGATAGAAGATATTTTTTTTTTTGTGAAAAAAAAATGGCTCAGATTTCTGAAAATTTGATTTAGTTTGAAAGGGAGAAAAAATAGAATTTTTTTTTTTAAACCTTAGCAAAAAATCAGATTCTGGAAATTTTATAACAAGAAAGGAATTCTGAAGATTTGAAAAGTAGAAATAAACCCTAGCTCAAAAAAAAAGGGGAAACAATAAAATTTGTTTGAAACCCTAGTTGGAAATTTAAGATAGAAGGGAAAAATTAGGAATCAAGAGTAGAAAGATTAGTAGGAAGAAATGGCCAAAATGAAAAATGCAAAGTTCGAGGTGGATAAATTCACCGGGAAGAACAATTTCGCATTGTGGAAACTTAAAGTTAAGGATTTGCTGGTGCAACAAGGGTTGCACAAAGCATTAGACGGGGTAAAGAAAAAACCGGCAAACATGACAGATTCAGACTGGGAAGACTTGGATGTCCGAGCCCTCAGTACCATTCGGTTATGTTTGGCAGATGAAGTTGTCTTTAATATTGTTGAAGAGAGTACAGCTGAAGGGTTGCGGGAAAAAATGGAAACCTTGTATATGACAAAATACTTGAAAAATATAATTTATTTAAAAAGACAATTGTACAGTCTTTGGATGAAGGAGGGTACAAAAATTGTTGAACATTTAAATGCTTTTAATACGCTTATTTGGCAGTTGTCAAATATGGAAGTTAAAATGTAGGAATAATACAAGGCAATAACCTTGTTGTGTTCTCTGCCCAAGTCATGGGACCACTTCGTAACTTCAATCAGTTTGAGCACTGACGATTCATTAAAATTTGAATCTGTTGTGGGTGCTCTCTTATTTGAAGAAGTACGAAGGAAATCTAGTATTGAGACATATGCACCAGAAGCCATGGTAGTCAGAGGTCGGTCAAAGGAAAGAGGGGAGAAAGCAAGAGGTTCTTCCAGATCAAATTCAAAGGGCGGCAAGAAGTGTAAAGCCAAGTGTCGGTACTGCAACAAACTTGGACACCTCAAGAAATATTGTTGGAAACAGAAGGAGTCGGAAAACCATAACAAGGAAGCAAATCAGGTTGATTCAAGTATGGTTGATGAGGTTTTAATTGTTGAAGCTCTTCTTGTTTGTAATATCTCTCAAGATGTTGAAAATTGGCTATTAGACTCTGGTGCTTCTCATCATATGAGTCCGCACCGAAGTTGGTTTAATTCATATGAAACTGTAAATGGTAGTTTTGTATTCATGGGAAATAATGCATCTTGTCAGATTGTTGGGATTCGTAATGTAAAAATTAAAATGTATGATGATACAGTTAAAACATTATCTGATGTTATGCATGTACCTGAACTAAAGAAAAACTTGATTTCCTTGGGATTTTTGGATTCGAATGGGTATAAATTTACAGGTCAGAATGGAGTGCTAAAAGTCTCAAAAGGAGCCTTGGTTGGTATGAAGGCTGAAAAGGTTGGAAATCTGTACAAACTCAAAGGGAGCACTCAAGTTAGTGAAGCAACGATCGTATTAGAAAAAGCAGAAGAAGGTTCTCATCTATGGCATCAGCGATTGGGTCACATGAGCGAGAAAGGTCTTCAGGTACTGATGAACCGCAAATTTCTTCCTGATTTGAAATCCTTGAAGTTGGATTTTTGTAAATATTGCATGTTTGGAAAACAACGTAAACAAAGGTTCAAGACTGGAAATCATAATAGTAAACATGTTTTAGACTACATTCATTATGATCTGTGGGGAACATCTCCTACTGTGTCTTATGGAGGTGCATTATATTTCTTAACATTTATTGATGATTTCTCTCGGAAAGTTTGGGTCTATATGCTGAAAAAGAAAGCTGATGTATTTAATGTTTTTAAACAATTTAAAATAAAGGTGGAAAAGAAAGCAGGAAAATCAATTAAATGTTTAAGAACTGAAAATGGCGATGAATTTACTTCTTTATAATTTGAACGATTTTGTAAGGATAAAGGGATTGTTAGACATAAAACTGTTGTTTATACTCCTCAACAAAATGGCGTTGTTGAACGGATGAATCAGACTCTTATGGAAAGAGCCAGAAGCATGATCAGCAATGCTAACCTACAGAAGGAGTTGTGGGCAGAAGAAGTATCTACTACTTGTTATTTAGTTAGCAAATCACCTTCGGTTGCAACAAACTGTAAAATTCCTAAAGAAGTTTGGTCAGGTCAGTTTTGTGATTATTCGCATTTGAATATTTTTGGTTATGATGCCTATGCTCTTATTCCCAGAAATCAGCATTCAAAGTTAGATCCAAAATCGAAATGTTGTGTCTTTGTTGGATATGATTATGCAGTGAAAGGATATAGGTTGTGGGATCCTTCTTCACGGAAGATAGTCATTAGTAGAGATATAACATTTGATGAATCTTCTCTTCTAAAATCATATGTTGGAAAAGTTGAACATGAGCAGGTATTTCCAAATCAGCAGATTCAATTGGAGACTAAACCATTTCCAGAAATTTGAAAGGAAGGAAAGACTTCTGATGAAAAAGGTGGAGAAGCAAAGGAAACTAGAGAAATTCCAGAACCAATTCAGTAACCAGTCACTTTAAGAAGGTCTACAAGGGAAAGAATAACACCAAAAAGGTATGAAGACTCTGCTTCATCTTTTGCATTGATTACAGAAGATGGGGGACCTTCGTGTTATTAGGAAGCAATAGATGATGCAGATAGCAAGATATGGAAAAAGGCTATGGAAGAAGAAATGGACTCCTTAGCCAAGAATAATACCTGGGATCTTGTAGAACTTCCTAAAGGGAGAAGTATTTTTGGGTGCAAATGGGTCTTCAAATTGAAGAGAAAATTTGATGGAAGTATTGAGAGGTATAAGGCGAGGCTGGTTGCAAAAGGATATTCTCAGGTTGGAGGTATTGATTTTCATGAGATTTTTTCACCAGACGTTAAACTTGTTTCTATTCGTACTTTGTTAGCACTAACTGCATTTATTGACCTTGAGTTAGAACAATTAGATGTTAAAACAACCTTTCTTCATGGTGATTTGGATGAAGAGATACATATGGATCAACCAAAAGGTTTTGTACAAGGTAGCAACAGAAGATTTGTTTGCAAGCTCAGGAAATCATTGTATGGCCTGAGGCAGTCGTCCAGGCAATGGTACAAGAAGTTTTATTCCTTCATGGTGAGCTAGAATTTTATCAGAAGTGAGAATGATCATTGTGTATACTTCAAAAGTTTCAATGGCATATTCATTATCTTGGTGTTGTATGTTGACGATATTCTTATTGCAAGCAAAAGCATGGAAGAAATCAACAGGTTAGGCTCAGCTCTCTAGGACGTTTGATATGAAGGATCTTGGAGCAGCAAAAAATATCTTAGGCATGGAGATACATAGAGACAAGAAGAATGGTAAGCTTTGGTTATCACAACAGAAGTATGTGGAGAAAGTACTTGAAAATTTCGGTATGAACAATGTGAAACATGTTAATGTTCCATTATCTTCCCATTTTAAGCTTTCTTCGGATTTAAGTCCTAGAACTAATGAAGAAAATAAGTATATGTCTCGTGTACCATATGAAAATTCGGTTGGAAACTTAATGTATGCTATGGTATCTACAAGACCTGACATTTCACATGCAGTTGGAGTTGTCAGCGGGTTCATAGCAAATCTAGGAGAAGAACATTGGCAAGTAGTGAAATGGGTGCTTCGGTATTTGAGAGGCACAAGTGACCATTGCATCAGCTTTGATGGTCGTGAAGGTTCAGTTTGCGGATATGTGGATGATGATTATGCAGGTGATTTGGACAAAAGGAGATCTACTACAGGCTATGTGTTTACTCTTGCAGGTGGAGCAATCAGTTGGATGTCAAAGCTTCAAGAGATAGTTGCTTTGTCCACTACTGAAGCAGAGTATATAGTTGCTTCAAATGCCCGTAAAGAGGCAATATGGATAAAAGGTCTGCTTGATGATATTGGAAGGACGCAGGAGAAAGTGAATGTATTCTATGACAGTCAGAGTGCTATTCATTTGGCTACAAATCTAGCCTATCATAGCAAGACCAAGCACATCGATGTGAGGTATCACTTTGTGAGACATGTAATCGAAGGCGGAAAAGTAGTTCTCAAGAAGGTCCGTACACAGGAGAATCATGTAGATATATTCACGAAGCCAGTTACAATAGAGAAGCTGAGATGGTGTCTCGCTTCTCTTGGCTTGTAGAAGAGATGATGAATGGGCATGGGCAAGGGATTAGGAAAATTGTTGTTAAGGTGGAGTTTGTTAAAAATATGACAACAAATGTAAATAACGTAATTTTGGGCAAATTACTTATTACCCGTAAATTGGTTGAGTAACGAAATGAAGTTAGAATAACGAAGGGAGATGGCGCGCGGGGGCAAAATTTCTTTCAAACTAGGGTTACAGTCCTCCATCGCCATTGCCGGCGGTTGGAGATCGATGCATTGGCGGCGCTACCATGGAATGGGACACAATGTTACCCTTGCTGCTCCTCGTGACTTTGTATGGGATGGGAAACCATTTGTGTTTGGGCGGTTTTATTTTTCTGCTGAGACAGATACACGGATACCCTGCAGAACCAACAGGAATGGGCATTGTTACCTGACCATTCTATCAAATGCAATAGCGGGGTGTGGAATAAGACCTAGAGAACGCTATTTGTTTTTTGGTGGACATGGTGATGAACCATCGTCGGGGTATGCGCTCTGCTGCACCTCTCATGGTGCCAGTGGGCGCAATACTCTGTTTTTCTTGCTGGTGGCTCACGCTGGGACTTCAGTCATTTACTGCTATTGGGAGCGGAAACCGGTTGACTATTGTTTTTGCTAGTCGGCCTTCTCATCCACGCCCTGGGCATCGATGGAGGGTTGCTATTGGGCTTCAGGTCATCTCTGTTTTCTGCCTTGTGGCCACCACAGTTGCAGACAAAACAGAAACTGCAAGGGCCTGCTATCTACTCCAATGCAGCGGATAATGGGACTACCGACCTTAAGCGAACTATATGGCAATCCTCGGACTTTCCAAGCCAGGCACAGGCCCACGCCATGAATGATGTGCCTATAGACAAAAGATGCAACCAACATATTTTCAACATCGACCCTCAGGTAGGCTCGAAACCATATCAAGTTTTCATTAAGCCTCCTGTAGGTAATAGCATTATTATATGGAGTCAAACAACATACTCTATACTACATATGAAGGAAGAAATCCAGTCTGTTGCGGGGTACCCATTTCATTCACAGTCATTGATTTTTGGGGGGAAAGCTTTAGCTGACCATTGCACTCTTAAAGATTACGCCATAGTAACTGGGTCTTCTATCTACCTCAACCTTAGACTGAGAGGTGGAATTATGGGCCAAAACAGAGCACATGGATCCTCCATGGGAGCAGGTGCATCCAAAACAGTAAACACAAAAGGTTCATACAGGAATGTCTTACAGGGGGACAAAAACAATTCCACAGTACCTGTTGCCCCTGCAGAAAGCTCCCCCAAGCCATACATTGTAGAACTGCAGGACAACATGCCTGAAATAAATATAGACAGTCTAGATATTGATATGCATAGAACTGCCTACGAATCCCAAGCAATTATAGGCAGATTCAACTGCTTCTGGCCCAAACCAATGGAGTTGTTCCATTTGATTTTTACAAACTGGACCATGGAATGTGAAATACACCTATGTTCTAAGGGGTTCTTAATTGTCAAATTTTCATCTACTGAGGTCAGAGATGCCATTATCAGCCAGGGACCATGGTTCTGGGGCTCCACGGGACTCTTCATTACACCATGGTTCCCAAATTTTGATGCCAACACCATGGAGGTGACCAAAATGCCAGTCTGGGTTAGGCTCTACAATCTCCCGCTACATTTTTGGAATGAAAATGTTCTTGGCTGCATTGGAAACACCCTTGGTAGATACATTAAAACAGACACTCAACGCCTAGAGGAGCGCATATTCACCTTCGCACGAATCTGTGTGGAGGTTGACTTGAGAAAAGGACTCCTAGAGTCCATTATGCTGAATAACAAACAACAGAGATGGACACAACATTTAGATTATGAGAACACAGCCTTCAGATGCCGGATATGCAGGTGCACAGGACACCTACAAAACTCATGCCCGGCAGCCAAAAGGGATAACAGAAAAAATAAGAAAACAGGCAAAGCTGCTAAAGGTTGGCAATTTCCCTCTGAAGGGCTAGATATACAAGAAGAAGAGGAGGAACCATCCCCACATGAGAATCAACAAACATATACCTCCTTGGGCACACAAGAGCAGGAAATGCAAGATCCTCTCGACACCACCACAAAGACTCAGCAGGATATGGTACCTGGAGCACTAGACAGTGGGGGATATAAAAGAACACATACATCAGACACATCAGACTCTAAAAAGGATAATGGAGCACAAGCAAAAGAAAATCAGCTTGTCCTTATCGAGACCACACCAACACTTGGTGCTTGGCGTAAGGTTGAGAAGAAGAAGGGGAGAAAATCCTAATTGTATCTCCTTTGCTTTTTTATTTGCGGCAACTTGAATGTCTTTGGACATATACCAGCTCATACAACATGTAATTTTATTTTCTCATAAATAAAATTATGAATTTTTTCTTTGTGAAAAAAGAAGAAGAAGTTAGAATAACGAAATAGCTCAAGTTAAATTAGATGGCCCGAGAGGCTTGTAAGAGAGAAGAATCATTTGTTGATTAATAGAGTTTCCAATCCCTTGCCCTGTGGAGGTTTCCTTGACACCCTGTCAAGGTTTTACCACGTAAATTCGGTGTATTTACTTATGTGTATTTATCTTTCAGTTTCATTCAGTTATAAATTTGTATTTTTTTCTTCAATATTGTTTCCGAGTTCAACAAATGGGTGATTATGCAGTGAAAGGATATAGGTTGTGGGATCCTTCTTCACGGAAGATATTCATTAGTAGAGATGTAACATTTGATGAATCTTCTCTTCTAAAATCAGATGTTGGAAAAGTTGAACATGAGCAGGTATTTCCAAATCAACAGATTCAATTGGAGACTAAACCTTTTCCAGAAAGTCGAAAGGAAGGAGAGACTTCTGATGAAAAAGGTGGACAAGCAAAAGAAACTGGAATCTCCAGTTTCCTTTGCTTCTCCACCTTTTTCATCAGAAGTCTCTCCTTCCTTTCGACTTTCTGGAAAAGGTTTAGTCTCCAATTGAATCTGCTGATTTGGCAATACCTGCTCATGTTCAACTTTTACAACATCTGATTTTAGAAGAGAAGATTCATCAAATGTTACATCTCTACTAATGACTATCTTATGTGAAGAAGGATCCCACAACCTATATCCTTTCACTGCATAATCATATCCAACAAAGACACAACATTTTGATTTTGGATCTAACTTTGACCGTTGATTTCTAGGAATAAGAGCATAGGCATCACAACCATAAATCTTCAAATGTGAATAATCACAAGACTGACCCAACCAAAATTCTTTAGGAATTTTACAGTTTATTGCAACTGAAGGTGATCTATTAACTAAATAACAAGCAGTAGATATTGCTTCTACCCACAACTCCTTTTGCAGGTTAGCATTGCTGATCACGCTTCTGGCTCTTTCCACAAGAGTTTGATTCATCCGTTCAGCAACGCCATTTTGCTGAGGAGTATAAACAACAGTTTTATGTCTAACAATCCCTTGATCCTTACAAAATCGTTCAAATTCTAAAGAAGTAAATTCACTGCCATTGTCAGTTCTTAAACATTTAATTCATTTTCCTGCTTTCTTTTCCACCATTGTTTTAAATTGTTTAAAAACATTAAATACATCAGCTTTCTTTTTCAGCATATAGATCCAAAATTTCTAGAAGAAATCATCAATAAATTTTAAGAAATATAATGCACCTCCATAAGACATATTAGGAGATGGTCCCCACAGATCAGAATGAATGTAGTCTAAAATTTGTTTACTATTATGATTTCCAGTCTTGAACCTTTGTTTACATTGTTTTCCAAACACACAATATTTACAAAAATCCAACTTCAAGGATTTCAAATCAGGAAGAAATTTGTGGTTCATCAGTACCTGAAGACCTTTCTCACTCATGTGACCCAATCGCTAATGCCATAGATGAGAACCTTCTTCTGCTTTTTCTGATACGATCGCTACTTCACTAACTTGAGTGCTTCCTTTGAGTCTGTATAGATTTCCAATATTTTCAGCCTTCATAACAACCAAGGCTCCTTTTGAGACTTTCAACACTCCATTCTGACCTGTAAATTTATACCCATTCGAATCCAAAACTCCCAAGGAAATCAAGTTTTTCTTTAGTTCAGGTACATGCCTAACATCAGATAATGTTCTAACTGTATCATCATACATTTTAATTTTTACATTACCAATCCCAACAATCTGACAAGATGCATTATTTCCCATGAATACAGAACTACCATTTACAGTTTCATATGAAGTAAACCAACTTAGGTGCGGACTCATATGATGAGAAGCACCAGAGTCTAATAGCCAATTTTCGACATCTTAAGAGATATTACAAACAGGGAGAGCTTCAACAATTAAAACCTCATCAACCATACTTGAATCAACCTGATTTGCTTCCTTGTTATGGTTTTCCGACTCCTTCTGTTTCCAACAATATTTCTTGAGGTGTCCAAGTTTGTTGCAGTACCATCACTTGGCTTTACACTTCTTGCCTCCCTTTGACTTCGATCTGGAAGAACCTCTTGCTTTATCCCCTCTTTCCTTTGACCAACCTCTGACTACCATGGCTTCTGGTGCAGATGTCTCAATACTAGATTTCCTTCGTACTTCTTCAGATAAGAGAGCACCCACAACAGATTCAAATTTTAATGAATTGGCAGTGCTCAAACTAATTGAAGTTACGAAGTGGTCCCATGACTCAGGCAGAGAATACAACAAGGTTATTGCCTTGTCTTATTCCTACATTTTAAATTCCATATCTGACAACTGGAAAATAAGCGTATTAAAAACATTTAAATGTTCTGCAATTTTTGTACCCTCCTTCATCCAAAGACTGTACAATTGTCTTTTTAAATAAATTCTATTTGTCATATACAAGGTTTCCAATTTTTCCCACAACCCTTCAGTTGTACTGTCTTCAACAATAATAAAGAGAAATTCATCTGCCAAACATAACCAAATGGTGCTGAGGGCTCGGGCATCCAAGTCTTCCCAGTTCGAATCTGTCATGTTTGCCATTTTTTTCTTTACCCCGTCTAATGCTTTGTGCAACCCTTGTTGCACCAGTAAATCCTTAACCTTCAGTTTCCACAATGCGAAATTGTTCTTCCGGGTGAATTTATCCACCTCGAACTTTGCATTTGTCATTTTGGCTATTTCTTCCTACTAATCTTTCTACTCTTGATTCCTGATTTTTCCCTTCTCCCTTAAATTTCCAACTTGGGTTTCAAACAAATTTTATTATTTCCCCCTTTTTTTTTTGAGCTAGGGTTTATTTCTGGTTTTCAAATCTTCAGAATTCCTTTCTTGTTATAAAATTTCCAGAATTTGATTTTCTACTAGGGTTTTAAAAGAAAAGAAAAACTATTTTTTCTCCCTTTCAAACTAAATCATTTTTTTAGAAATCTGAGACAAATTTTTTTTTTCACATAAAAAAAAATTCTTCTATCAATCTTTCCCTCTATCAAACTATTATGTCTTAAAAATATATATTTTTGAACCTTAATTTTTGAAGGTAATAGAATCCTCCATTCATAAAATAATCCCTCTATCGAACTGTTCTGTCTTAAAAATATATATTTTTGAACCTTAATTTTTGAAGGTAACGAATCCTCCATTCATAAAATAAAATACCTTTCTCTTGGCAGTTGATTTCAGTTCCAGTTTTTATTTCTGTAGCTTTCTCCCTCAACGGCCTCAATTTTTCTCGTTCAATGAAAACTCCTCTTCCCTCTGCAGCAACCGAAACTGCTCTTCCGTCTGCAACAGATCTTCCCTCTGCGCGTTCAATTTTTTAGTCCAACCGCAACGTTAATACCAAGGCTCTTCTCCAACATAAGCTCCAAAAAAAAAAACGGCAGCTTGAACCTTCAATACAGCGGGCAAAACGACTCTTGGCAGCCAAATCCTCCCTCGGGCAGAACGATTTTTTTTTTAATACATAAGCAGCAACTCCACCAAGCTTCGATCAGGCTTCGATACCATTTGTTGAACTCGGAAACAAGATTGAAGAAATAAATACAGATTTATAACTGAATGAAACTGAAAGATAAATAAACATAAGTAAATACACATAATTTACGTGGTAAAACCTTGACAGGGTGTCAAGGAAACCTCCATGGGGTAAGGGATTGGAAACTCTATTAATCAACAAATGATTCTCCTCTCTTACAAGCCTCTTGGGCCAAGCTATTTCGTTATTCTAACTTCATTTCATTACTCAACCAATTTACGGGTAATAAGTAATTTGCCCAAAATTACATTATTTACATTTGTTGTCATATTTTTAACATCCTCCTCTTTGTGTATTGATGTCATATACATGGATTTTTCTAAATTGAATTTGTATATATTCCAAGCTAAACATAATCCTCAACTTTGTGTATTGATGTCATATACATGGATTTCTCTAACTACAATTCATGTAAGGTCTAGATATAGTGAAAAATATAATTAGATGACTATGATTTTTTATCACTTTTAAATTTCACTTTAATTATTTTTTATATTGTTATTAATTAAAAATTTAAACTCTCAACATATTCAAATTATAAATGTAAATATTATTCTTGTTTCAAAACGTCAAGAAAGTTTTAAGTGTTAATTTATTATTAAGTGTTAATTTATTATTATTGTTGTTGTTTTTGTTAGTAATTTAATGTATTGTGTAGATTTTCAATTTCATTTTTGTAAATTTATAAATAATATGTTTATATTGACCACTTTATATTAAGTGTTATTTTTGGAATGAAATAAAATGTATAAGAATTATCCAAAAAATTATTTCTAAGAAGAAGAAAATTAATATCAAGTTAATAATATAAAATTTTTAAAATTTATTATCATAAATATCACTTTCTATATAATCTCATACAACTAATCTATATTCATTTACATAACAAGGAACTTATGATCTTAATAGTCTAATTATATAAAATGCATTTTTGCTTAAAACACTATTTTGTTTTGAAATAACATGTTTATAGAAATCCATAATTTTTTTCCATATAAAATAAAATAAATGTTCTTTTACTTAAATCTAAATAATTGTTTCATGTATATATATTTTTCACAATTTCATTCAAAAATACAATTTTCAGAACTATTTACTATATTTCAAATTCAAATTTTTGAATAAATACAATTTATACTTACAAATTTACAATAAAATAAGTGTGTTTAAGTTTACAAATAATATAAATATTTCATAATTTTCTCCTTTCTTATATATCCATTTTCTATATATATATCTATTTTCTATTAATGAAACTTTCTACCATTATCTTAATCCATTAATGATTAATTGAGTCATACATACATGAATTTCTCTTTATAACATTCTCGTTTTTTCAATATATCCCTTTATCACTAGAAAAACTTTACACTATTTTATGACTCATCGATAAGTAGTGACCAATACATATAGTTCTTTATGGGGTGGGAAAGTCAAAGTTATTGTCTTATGGGCGAGCCATTTCAAGGCACACCCTATATATGTAAGTTTAGAGTAAAATTAACCCTTGATGCAATACTATAGTTTCAATCTCTAGATTGTAACATATTAATATATAAATATGTTTTAATAAGGGGATTTATTTAATAATTGCTAAACCAAATAGGTGTTATAATGACAAACAATGTAAATATTCATTATGTATTATGCATTATAAGCGTTATTTCTCCTAATCACCATGGGAAGACATTAGCATGGTAATAAAATCCACCGAACCAAAATAATATAAAATCCATCAAAAATTAAACTTATATTAAACATGTGTAGCCGCATTGTTGGACGAGTTGTTGAAAAAAAAATTGCCCACAAAGCTTATATTAGAACTTTGAAATGCTTGGAGCACTAAGGTCATGAAAGTGAATGAATAGCATTAGGGAATTTTAGAAATAAATTTGTTGAGTAAGAGGGCAGTGTACAAGATTGTAAGAGATTAGAATATTATTAAAGAATTTGGTTTTCATTTTCCATCCATTTATGAAACACAAGTATAGCCATATCTTAACTAAGGCTTGAACTTTATTAGAAAATTTATTGCATTCAAAATCCTCAATAGTGATGAGCAATTTTCCATAGGAAATAATAGCTTTTGATGTATAATTGCTAACATATGTGTATGATGTTTAGCCATTGACGGACTATGATCTAGAAGTGGAGCAAGGTCTGATATTTGGGTGACTTAGTTGGGGCCATTGACATTTGTAAGTGACACAGCAACATTGTGTGGATTTTTAATATGCTCTTAACATTTACTTATCATTATAGGTTATGGTATTTTTCTTTCCAGTTTTGTTTATATTTTGAGAAGTGCTTTTCATTTTGATTTTAATAGTTCGAATTTCAACCTTATTTATAGCTAAGCTTTGTTTTGTCTGGGATACATCTTTTAAAATATATATTTTCTTTAACTTGACCTATGTCTATATAAGTTAAGTATTTCTCCTTAATTGCAATTAATAGCTTTTATTTTAAAGCATTCACCTTACAAAGTTAGCATTCTACACCAAAAAAAATACTTGAAGTATCTAGATGGTCAGGTTGGATTATTGGTTTTGAAGGAAGTGGTTATAAGCATTATTTTATTCTCATTTTTCTTTTAGTTGAGGCATTTTAATTTTTAATACACACAGTGTAGCTTTTTAAAATCTCAATTGGCTACTCATCTAATACTTAAAAGAGAGGTTTGTGGATGGTGACGAGGCGGGTTGTTATGGCACTCATCACAGGTCCAATTCCCTTCCCTGATCAAGGTGATGTATCTAGACATATTGATGAAGATGTAAAAAGATGCAGTCCTACCAAACTTACAAAAAAAAATATATTTAAAAGAGTTAAGATGCAAGATGAAATTTTGCAGGTTGTCTTGGAAGTGCCCAAACTAGTGGCGGAACTAGTAGAGTCCCCACGTGGTTGACGTTCCAAAGACATTGAAACTTAGACTATTGGTAATGGTTTAGTTACATGAAGATTACCCTCATTCACATTAATATATTAAATGAGACTATGGAAAATAACAAACCAAATGTCCAAAACTAGATAGCTATTGAGTAAATATTTATTACGCATGTTGACCTAGTCGATTCTAAAAAATAGATGGAATTCCAACTTTATTGAAAAGAGTTACTACAACTCTCATTCATTATGATGAAGCAAATTTTCTATAAAAGGAAAAAAATCAAATGGGAAATAAATATCAATTAATTATAGGTAAATGTAGGGACTATGATCTAGTAGTGGAGTAAGGTCTATGATATTTGGGTGACTTAGTTGGGGCGATTGACGGACTATGATCTAGTAGTGGAGCAAGGTATATGATAATTAGGTGACTTAGTTGGGGCCATTGACATTTGTAAGTGACATAGCAACATTGTGTGGATTGAAAAATCTAACCTTGAAGAATTCAAAACCTCTAATCCAAATAAGGTCTGTGATGATGGTTTTAATCTAAAACTTGGTTCATGTTTTAAAGAATTAACTTTATCAACCTTTTAGATTGACTAGTGAAATACTATAGTTTCAAAATCAAACTTCAATAATATTTCACCATCAAGAATAGTATCTATGAGAATCCCCTTTGGGGTTTAAAGCATATAATCTAGAATATGATCAAGTTATCTCTTGTCTTGTTTCACTAACTTAGCTACCCATTTCCAGAGATTCGTGACCTCACCTAGTGTGTCACCATTTTTTAAGGCCTCAATAATCCCCATGTCAACCGACTTAAGGACCATTTTTTAATTTCTAAATCAAGTCCTTTGATTTAGAATTTTATTCCTTGAACTCCACAATTTTAAGTTTAATTGATATTTGAATGTTGTTTGACTAGGATTGACATTTACTAGATGTATGTTTGATCTTCATGTTTTCATATCCAATCATAAAAGTATGGTTCAATTTTATTTTCAAAATGTGATGTTCCTCACAAATTTTATTTTCACATTTTTAATAATAAGTACTAGTGTTTGTTGGCATGCCTCTAGGATTTAATGGGATTTGAACTACATGGAAGTGTATGCAATTATGTCTAGCCACACTATTTTTTCTTTTGCATCCATGACTGATTCAAAACTATGTTTAGAAAGAATTGACAAATTACTACATTTTTAGTATTAAGTGCTTTGAGCACTAGTTACCTATTTACATATATTAAAATAGTGCATATGTTGATGAATCATGCTAATGAGATTTAACATTTGAAATCCATGTAACATGGATACAAAATGACCTGAAATTTTTAAATTTAGGGAAAACATGATTTTGAACAAGCCTTAGACTTTCATAAAAAAAAAACTATTTGCACAAATTTTGATCCTAAATACAAATGATTTGGCATCCAAAACAAGCTTACTTGCAAGTTTCTGAGGATTATGAACTCAATACAACTACTAGAATTTGATTCCATCCCATATAGGAATGAAAACACATAGTTCAAATTTCTTACTTTAATTCATTTGGGTTCCTCGACTCCTGTTTCATTATGTTCAAATTGGTTATTTAATTTTTTATTTATTTATTTTTTGTGAGGTAAACACCCATGGGTGGATTTGAACCTTAACTCTGTTGGACAATTGGCATTGTTAGGATGGAGGTGGCATCATGTGTGTTGGTGATGTCAACTAGGCTAACATTGATGTCAAACACGCAAGGATGGTAGACACATGGAGTGTTAAGTTCAGGGGGGAGTCCTATGGTTGTTGTGATCTTTGTTAGATAATCATCATAGTAGCAGGATATGTAAGGAAGCTATACAAATTTATAGCTATGATGCTTTGGTATCCCACGCTTTGAAGGAATTTTTGCCTTAGGAGATGAACTCAGATGCTCCTAGAAGTGGCATAGTTAGATAGTTCTCAAAAATATGTTTCCTATGTTATGTTTAAGTCTAAAAAATACCTTCTAGATCAATAGTTTATGACCGGTAAAAGTATGCAAAAAATAGAGTTCAAAAGGCAAGGTTCTGCCTCTCCCTTGTGTTTTATGCGAAATTTCTTTGTTAAATAAATTTCAGACTTAAGAAAATTTTGGACCTATTTGGAACCTAGACATATTTGGCCAGTCAGAGGTCGAGTCATTTTATGGAAAACACAAGTGGACAGTCGGGCTCAAATCCTTGACCTAGTGGGACTCGGGTGCATCAGTTAAGTATAATGGTTGATTATTCAGACGATTTTGACATGAATAAAAAGTTCAAACCCTTGACCATCAATCGATGAGGGACCAACTATAGGTGGAATATGACATAAGCACAGGGTGACGCGACAACATGGGAAGAGGGTACATGACATGTGTTTTTAGCATTTTCAAATGACCAAGTGGGCCAATAATATAAAATATCAAATGAGAACTGTAAACTCAAAACGAGAACTCTAGCAAAAAAACCCAAAAGAAGATGAAAAACAACTTGAAAACGAAAAGCGTTGACGCTAAAATAACATTTTTTTTTTTGAGGCAAAGTTTCAACATTTCTTTATAAATGCTAGTAAAATCCAATGAAAGCTAATTTTTTGTGTTCAAAAAACGCCCTGAAAACAAAAAGTTTTGATGTTGGAATAACATTTTCTTTCTTTTTTTCGAGGTAAATTTTCAACATTTTTTAATAATGATGTTAAAGATAAAATATCATGACTCTAAAAAACCTTAAAATTCCAATGATTTTTAGGAATGACATTAAAGATAAAATATCACGTATCTAAAATGCCTTAAAATTCCAACGATATTTAGACATGAAATTAAATATAAAATACCACGTTTTTGAAAAGCCTTAAAATCTTCAACCATGGTGTTAAAGGAAAAATACTTATAATTGTTTTCAACCATAACGTTAAATATAAAATATCATGACTTAGAAAAACCTTAAAATTTTGACAATTTTTCAACCATGGAATTAAAATGAAAGATCATGACTATAAATAACCTTAAGTTTTCAATATATTTCAATCATGGCATTATGGAAAACATTTATGACTAAATTTTTTTTAAAAATGATCACCTGAATGAAAGAGTCATTATAACAAGAGTATTTTTTTTAAAATGCTAAAAATATAGCGATTTTAAAATCTTAGCCTAAGAAACTTGACACATTGCAACAAAAATTTAAAAATCAACCATCAAATTGACAAGCACTCTAGGCGAACTCGACTGATTGTAATGAAAACTTAAAGACCAACCATGAAATTGACACATTGAGAGGTGGACTCGATCCATTATAACGAAAAATTTAAAAACAACTATCAAATTGACACATAATGGAATCGGGTTGCTAGTCGAGGATCGACACAAACCCTTTAGAAAAATAAAATAAATAATAATACAAAATACAAAAGAAAACAACATTAAAACATTGAAATAATAAAAACATTTAAAAAAAAAGCAAAAAAGGTTAAAAAATAATGACAAGTAAATAAAAATATGCATTAAAACATAAAAAATTGAAAAACATGACCCAAAAAATAAAATTGAATAATCAAAATATATTAAAAAAAAAACCAAAAAAAATCAGTATATATATATATATATATATATATATATATATATATGAAAAAAAAACACAATAAATGAAATAAAATAAATTACAAATAAATAATATATGATTGGATAATTAAAAAAACATTTATGACAATTAAAAAAACACACTAAAAAAATTAATAATAATAATTAAAATAAAGTAAAATAATATTAAAAAAAAATTCACACCCCTCGGGCCCAAGGATGATTTTGGCACTGGGAGAGGTAAGGTTGATTCCAACACTAGGTGGGGGATGAGCTAGGCCTTGGGTGAAGGATAGCTACTCCCCCTTGCCCAAGGTCGCGACCCCATGGGCCCAAGACAAAGGCAACTCGATTCCCGAAATCTGATTGTCTCTGTCGAGGGCCCGTGAGGCCACACTTTTTTTTAATTGTTTTCAATCTGTTTTTATTTATTTTATTTTATTTTTATTTTTATTTTTTAAATTTTAAATTTTTAAATTTTAATGTTTTTTTTTCAAAAAAAATGTTTTAATGTTTTATTTATTTTTTATTTTTAAGTGTTGTTTTTTAGTTTTATTTATTTCTCGTGTTTTTAATTTTTAATTTATTTTTATTTTTATTTTTATATTTTGTAAAAAAATATTCATACTTTATACATAAGAAAATTAAATGTGAAAAATATGCTAAAAAAAGGGTGTATTCTAAATCAACATTTCTCAACATCGGATGATTTTTTGCTCCCTCAAAAAGATGGGTACTCGGTACAGTTCTCGTTTGATAGTTTACAATGTTGGGCCAAATTTGGGTGACATGTGGCACCACATATACATCGATGAGTTTGTGTTATATGGTCGATTTGAGGATGTTTCACATGTGTTTGGTTTGTGGTAGAAAACAACTATAATCAGGGCTTTGGGCTAGTTAGGCTTCCAGGCAAGTAGGGGAAAGTGTAGGAACATACCAGGAAAGTTGATCGTCGCCCGACCTCCCAACCAACATAAAAAAAGGCATGTAAAAAGGCCCATTTTGCAGTGGTTTTATGAATATTTGGCGTAAAGGCCATATTAATCGATTGTTCCATCCAACTTGAAGGCCTGCTAAATTTGGAACCTCCACTAAATATTGCAATGCAATAATTGATCTCATAATTTCAAGTAGCTCTCTCTAACGCAAAGGAATTAAGGTCGATGTCATAGCACCGTACTGAGTCATAAAGCTTGGTCAATGTAGTTGGTGGAGAACATTATTTTAGTGATGGAATATTAGAAATTAAATAACAGAGCAATGAAACACATAAAATATTGCAAAAAACAAACACAAAAAACATTAAACAAAAGATACACATATATACGTGGTTCACCCAATTTGGGTACACCCACGGTGAAACAATCAGTCCTTTATTTTATATTATCCAACAAAAAGAAGGGATTGAATCTACATCAAATCCGTTATAACTTCCTCTTTGCTCTCCCATAGTTTCCATTCCTCTGCTTTTCTCACACAGAATAATCCACAGCTATAATACAATTCCCTCATATAAACCAAGGGTTTCCTTCTAGTAAAAAAAACCCTAAATTAACATAACATATACTGTCAAATATTTTGCCTAATGAACAACCCAGATTGCCTATGAAATTAGAATATTTTACAAGGCAATTTTTTCTCTAATTTTTGCTTCAGGGGCACTACCCCCAAACCCTTGCCTTGGGGGCGAGGGGGGGCTAAAAGAATATTTATTCCCCCCGCCCCCAACCCACCCCCCCCCCCCCCCTCCAGATTCCCCTGGAAGCAATAGTGTGGGAGAAAACCCCCCCACACCCCCTCGTTAGGGGCTCAGTTCCAAAAATGGCTAAAACAAGACCTCTGAATTAGGAAGATAATGACGCTCCACACCCAACATGAATTTATCTATTCTGTCCAAATGACAAACAAATTACTCTTGGTGCTATTCTATGTTAAATGGAAGAAATTATTTCAGGTAGCTAGAGAAGACCAAAGATCCTATTAAATGTGATGACTTTTACTGAATTGGAGAAATCTCATTGTCTCAAGAAAGTGTGAAATGACATATTACGCCCTATGCTATACTAGAATTGAATGAACCGGGTACTTTAGTTGTTCGATAAAGTGAAAGGCACAGTCAATGATCAAGATAGTTGTGGAAATCAAATTGAACAAGAAACATGAGACATACTAAAAAATTAATTGTCACTGATTTCATGAAAGAAACCATTATTTGAAATTAAATTCATTGATTTTGCATTGTTGTAATCTTAATTGAAGTACACTGTTTCAATTAATGTATGATTTCAAACTTCAAGGCTTTGCTAAAAAGTACCCATTGAAAGGGATTGAGTTTGAGGGATGAGTGTGTTCAGTGGGAAGTGTTGTGTGAGTTGTGGGGTGTGCAATTGAGATGTTTTTGAAGTGTGAGGTTGCAACAAAGTAGTAAGAGAAAAGAGTGCAACTAAGCTGAAGTTGCAGAGAAGAGGGTTGTTAAGAGCGTGGTGTAGCATAGAGAGGGAGTTATAAGAGACAACAAAACAAGTTATTTTTGTTTTATGTAACATAAATAAGTCTGTGTTCTTAGATTGCAAAATGTATGAAAAATAGGACATTTGGCTGGAGTAGGTTGTGTCTTGCATTCATAAGAGGTTGGTTCCTCTTGAAAAGTTGTGGATTTCTAATTTGAATGGGTTTGGGGCTTCTTGTGAGTGGGTGCTCTAAAAAAAATTGATGTAATTGAGTAGGAGCTTAGATCACATTATATTAGCAAAAACATTGGTGGTTTTTCCCTTTTGGGTTTATACGTTAAATTTATGTGTCCATGTGTGTATTTTTCCCATGTTAATGATGTGTGTTCATATGAATGATTTACTTTGTTTCTTATGCATTTAGTTATTAATTCTCATATGGGTGACTTCCAAGTTAAAAGAGAAATAATAATTGGGATTAAAAATTGCAATCAGCATTGATTACCGATTCACCCCTCCCCCTCTCAGTAATTCCTTATTCCAAAAATTGGTATCAGAGCCATGTTCCAACAAGAATATTTTAACCATTGGAAGGTAGATCTATAAGGAATCATGTATAGGCAAGAGAAGCAAGATGCTTAATCAAGTAAGATACCAATATTTGATGGGACAAACAATGTTTTTTCGATAGTTAGGATTCAAGCCTATCTCATGTCCCTAGGGATAAATGTTTGGAGCTCTACGTTAGTAGATTATGCTATCCCAACAAGCCCTCTTACATATGTAGATGGTAAAAAGGTTTATTGGAACAATGAAAAGGCCAATAATGCCACTCTCTTTGGACTTTGTCAATATGAACTTGTAAAGGTTATGCATTGTAAGTCAGCCAAGGAAGTGTGTGAAAAACTTAATAAGTGTCACGAAGGATATGAAAAATCCAAGAAACCAAGCTCCAAACCTTTAGATAGATATCTTAGACCTTAAGGATGAATGAGGAAGAAATAATATCAGAATATTTCCTTAGAGTTTATGAGGTAATGAACATGATTAGAGGACTTGGTGAAGATCTCAAAGAGGAAGTAGTTGTTCAGAAATTTTTGAGGTCTCTTCATATGAGATTCAATTTCAAAATCTCAATCATGATATAATTGATGTAGTTGGTACTCTCACAACCTATGAGATGAGATTATTTAAAGAGAATACTGGACCAAAGAAGGAAGCATTCAAAGTGTCTAAGAAGACTAAGGAGCACAAAGATCACCAGGAATGTTCTAGACGTGAATCTTATCAAGAGTTGGATCACTTTTCCAGAAAATTAAAACGTGGTTCAAGTAAGTATAAAGGAAAGCTACCCTTCAAATGCTTTCATTATGGAAGAGTTGGGAATTTATTTTCCAAGTGTCATTATAAAGAAAATCCATGTAAAGATAAGGTTTAGAAGCCCAAAGACAAAACTTAGAAATATAAGAAGAAAAAATCCTTCAAGAAGAATGGGATATAATCCAAAGAATACCTATCTGTATCAAAAGAAAATAACAAGGATTCTTCTGAAGATAAGCCTAATGATTGCTTACTCATGGCTTTTGAAGCTGACTCCAAATCCAAGAATGACTTGGACCTTGAGAAAGAAGGAGTAGTGGAACTCGAAGGGGAGATTATTAGTGATCTTGATGAGTTGAAGAAGGTGAGAAAGAAGAAGAAGCAACTAAAAGAGCAAATGTTGTGATCTAAAGAAGTTATGTACAATTATGATAATGAGTTTATTTACCAAATAGAAAAACTTGAAGAATCCACTAAAATAAAAGACAACATAACTCATCAATTATAAGAAGGAAAAAAAATACCTATGAAAAGCTTATGGATGAGAATAGACTCTTGAGGCAAGAGCTGATCAAGAAATAGGAGGAGTTGTTTTCAGAAATAGGAGGAGATGATTTAATTCTTGAATGGGAAGAAAAATGTCATAGCCTAGAAGTAGAAATTGTTTCTTTGAGAACATATCTTGAGAAGTCCAAAGTTGAGAAGGATTTGGATATAAAACTTGTTGAAGGAAAAAAGAAATTAAATCCTTCACACATAAATGTAAATTATTCAACAAGACAACAAAGGCATAAGCAACCAGCTCAAGCTCGTCAATTCCTAAATATTGGGTACCCACAGTTGCTTTATGTTCATTGCTATAAATTTCATATATTTGGACATAAAGCTATTAATTGTAGAATTACTAAATTCTAAAGAGATGAAAATTTAAAATATAGAAACTATCAAAAACCTAGAGATTGGAATTCATTCCCTAGGAATAGAAATCCTTTCACTCCCCTGATAGACGAATTTGAATGCTACAAGTGTAATAATTTTGGGCACAAGGAAAGAGAGTGAAGAAGTAGATTTGAGTACCCTTCTAAACCACAATACACTGAGCAACCATCATTCTTTAGGTACTAGGGTATTTGGAAGCATAAGACAAATAAAAATGAGGAATGTGGACTCATTCTGTATGCACATGATCAAGAAAACATTTGGTATGTGGATAGTGGTTGCTCTAAACACATAACTGGGTACAAGGGTAAATTATTTCTTTTGAAATAAAAATATAAAGGGAATAATGTCACCTTTGGAAATATTGAACCAACAAAAATTAAGGGGAAGGTCATAGCTAGTCTTCATGAGAAGGCCAAGGCCAAAAATGTGTTGTATGTGGAAGGTCTCAAACATAAATTACTTAGTGTAAGTCAAATGTGTGATAATAACCATGTGAATTTTTTATCTAAAGACTGTGAGATATGAAACGCAGAGAATGGGAAGCTTGTGGGAAAGGCAGTCAGGACTCACAACAATGTATATGTGTTTGATGATTTAAGAGTGAGTTTTTACCTAAGACAAATCAAGATTGGTTGTGGCATAGAAGACTTGGTCAAATAAATTTTGACAACCTAATAAAGATTAGCAAAACAAATGCAGTCAAAGGATTTCCAATATTTTCAAATTCTGATAGCTCAATTTGCAAGTCCTATCAATTTGGAAAGCATACAAGGAATAAATTTAAGACAGGGAATTCTCAAGCTCTAAACCTATGGAGTTGGTTCACACTGACAATTGTGGCCCTACAATAAAAAAATAGTATAGGAGGATAAAGGTATTTTATTTTATTTATTGATGTCTTTACCAGGGACACTTGGATAATGTTGTTGAAAGAAAAATTAGAAGCTTTGAAAAAGTTCAAGATATTTAAAGCTCGGGTTGAAACTGAGAAAGATATAAATACTAAATGCTTAAGATCAAACTAAGGAGGAGATTTCACCTCAAGAGAGTTTGAATAATTATGTGAAGAAGATGGCCTAAGGAGGAAGTACTCCTTAGCCAAAACACCACAACATAATGAAGTATTAGAGATAAAGAAAAAAAAAAAATTCAGGAGAGGGCCAGGGCAATGATGGATGAAGGGGAGGTTCCTCACACTTTATAGGGAGAAGAAACACAAGCAACTCTCTATCTAGAAAACAAGACACATCAAGCCTAACAATGAAAAGACTCCTTATGAATTATGGATAGGGAGACCAACATCAATGAAACACTTAAAATTATTTGGGGGAAAAAGTCATATCAAGACAAATGATAAAGATCTTGGAAAATTTCCTCTTGAGCTAATGAAGGCATATTTCATGGATACTCAACCAAGATTAAAGGCTAAAAGTGCTTCAATAAGAGGGAAAAAAGGGATGAATATTGCATTGATATTGTAATGGATCAACTACTGGCATGTTCAGAGCCTTCTCGGGAAAATGAGAGCTTAGGTGAAGAAGAATCAACCTCCAGATTCTCAGACCAAGAAGAAGTAAAAGTAAGGAAGAAGATGCAACACAGAGGTTCAAAAATCCTTCCAGGTATGTGCAGAAACAACACCCATTAATTCATATTATCAATGATCATAGACTCAGTGCTCAAACTAGGAGGAAATTTCTCGGCGTTCCAAGTCACACAAACATTTCTATGTTGTTACAAATCGAGCCCAAAATCCTAGTTAGGTAAGTGAAGACAATTTCTGGGTAAACACAATGAATCAAGAATTGGACCAAATCTAGAAGAATGAAACTTGGGAGCCTGTCCCTAGAACCAAAGACAAAAATTTTAATGTGAACCAAATGGGTCTTTAAAAATAAGCAAAACAAGGAAGGACAAGTGATAAGAAATAAAGCAATATTATTCAACAAAGGGCATGCACATATAGAAGGAATATATTTTGAAGAGGCCTTTACACCTGTATCAAGATTGGAAACCATCATAATGTTTCTTTCCTTTGCCAATAATAATAATATCAGGGTATATCAAATGGATGTGAAATCAAACTTTCTCAATGCATGATATGGAAGAAGGATTATATATAGAACATACAGAAGCGTTCATGATATGGAACAAGGACCTAGTTCAATGTGGTATACCAAATTGGAAAAACATTTACAACTTCAAGTTGTAAAATAGGATTTTCTAATAGTAATTTGTATAAAAAATCCGAATATGGTAATTTCCTAGTTGTTGTAGTTTAAATGGATGATATTATCTTTGGTAGTGATTTGGAGCAAATGGTACACTTGTTTGTCGAGTAAATGCAAAAATATTTTGAGATGTCTATGGTAGTATAATTGTCCTTCTTCCTCGGATTGAAAATTACTCAATCAAAAAATGGCATCTTCATCTCTCAATCTAAGTATTTAAGAAAAACTGAAGAAATTTGGGATGGAAGAATGCAATCTAGTTAGTACCCCCATGGTTACTGAGTGTAAGCTATGTAAAGAGGATGAAACCCCTCTTGCAAATAAAATTGCCTACATATCAATGATTGGAAGCTTGTTGTACCTCACTGCCTCAAGACCATATATAATGCAAACAATATGCTTGGTAGCCAAATTTCAAGACAACCTTAGATATTGCCATGTTAATGATGTAAAAATTATTTTAAAATAATTGCAAGGCACAAAAAACTTTAGCCTATGGTATTACATAGGTAAAGACTTTAAATTATGAGTGTACATTGATTTTGATTGGGAAGAAAACCTTGATGATAGGAAAATCACCTTTGGTGCAACATTCTTTTTGGGAGATTTCCTCATGTCTTGGGTCAGCAAAAAACACGACTCAATATTGTTATCTATGATTGCATTTTAGTGCATTGTTGCAACCACCTGTTACACATAGACTATTTGGATAAATAAGACCTTAAAGGAAATCAAGGTGGAGTTGAATGATTCAATTCCAATCATGTGTGACAACACTAGTGCTATTGTCATCTCTAAAAATCCTATCATGCATTCTAATACCAAGCACATCCCAATTAAGCTTCAATTTATAAGACAAGAAGTTTCCACTAATTTTGTTTGAATTGAATATGTGACCACTAATGATACCACTAATGAACAGCTTGCAGTTATATTTACCAATCCTCTAGCAAGATAACCCTTTGAGTATCTCAAGAAACAAATGGGAGTTGTTTCTCCTATATCCAAATGACTAAGTTTGAACGATTATTAGCTGCTACTTAGCTTGTTGAATCAATTAAAGAGTAGACTGAAAATATTCAGGGAACATCCTTTGCCATTGATGTGAGTTGGAGGGGCTAGTCGACTTAGTCGACTAGCCTAGTCGAGTTGGAAATCTATATGGTAAGTCAGTCAACAACTTAGTTGAGTTGACACCCAAGTGGGATTAGATGAGTCAGTCAGACAGTTAAACTACTCTAACTATCCCAAAAAATTATATATATTAATGAATGTATCAATTTATTGGTTCTATTTGGCTTTGAGAGATATAAAATAAAAGTGTGCTTTCGTTGGCTTTACACTACTTTTGTCTCTTCCCTTCTTTATTTTCTTATTCACATCATTCTGTAATCACTTGTTGTCCTTACAAGGTAACCATGCTTACTTTTCCCTAGATTACAACATTGGTTATGTTTCTAGTAGTATTGGACTCAAGTTTCAAGAATATGCAAGCATAAATGTTAACGTTGGAAGAGATACAACAGTGGTGGGAGACAAAAGTTAATAACTGTGTGAATATCTATTTGAGAAGAAATAGGTTGTCAATAGTAGAAGTGAGGACCATTTTTTTAACATAAACACACTAAAATTTCATCAAAGGAGCTTTGACAAAGATTAAAATATTCCTCAACCAAATTTCTCATGATAAAACCAGAAACTGATGCCCAATTATTATTGAAATTGAAAAATGACAGCCAAACAAAATTACATGAGTGGCTTGAAACAATTCTTGACAAATTCTTCTTGGAATGAGAACTTGAAGAAATAAATTCTATTGAGCATATGAAATAAAGGTTCTCTGATGATATTCACAACAATTTTTTATGCATGATTCCCACCTTGCTGCACAAGTTCCTCTTCAACAAAGGTGCTAAATATATTGTGTAATATCGACCAGCTTTGCAAATTATGATAAATACCAATCGCCATCAGAGGCAAATCGACTGGAAAATTTTTCTTGACGCACAGTGCAAGGATACGAAAGAAGCGTGGGACTACTTTCTAAATAAATAGACATGGTTGTTGGATCTTCCCCTATCACCAAAAAATAAGTTGGGATGGCATGGGAGGGTAATGATTAATGAGAAATAAATAAGAAAAATAAAAAGTTATTGAAGAAGTATAAAAACATCATAAACATTGAATATGGAAGGGAGGAGTTAGTATGTAAAGAAACAACAAGGAGAAAGAAACCAAAGGAAAAATTTAAACAATGTTCAACAGTGTTCAACAATAGATTGATATTAAGAAAATAACATGGGACAAAAGGAAAAAACAACAAAAATAGATAAGAGAATATTACCGTATGAAGAAAATTCAACTTTGGGAGTGTGAGAGTGAAAATGCTCAATACTCCTATGATGCTCAACATCATGAGTTGAGAGGCATAGCATCGCCCATTCCAACAAAAATTAATGGTTTACAAATAAGCCCTAGAAGCCAAGTAGAAGAGATGGAAATTGATGACTCTAGTCATGCAATACCACAAATACCAGTTGTATCAATATCGAGTCCTTCCATTAAAGAGTTTCTCCAACAAAAGATCATATATTTATTCAAAAACACCCACTGTTTGGCACAAGGAAGATGGAAAAAGTATTTTAAATAATTAACCAACTGTTGAAATCCATGTTGTCAACCAAAATGGTAGTGATAATAAAGAAAATGAAGATATACTTCTCCAGCTCAAAAATCTCGTGATTTCCCCTTCCCCCCGTTAATGCAATCAGTATCTGTCGAGGAAAGTGAAAATACAAACTTTGACAACGAAGAGTTGCTACTCATAGTAAGTCGGTTAACCAAGTATATAGATAAAGCGTACCAAAATGATGAGTCATTCCTTGAAGATAAATTCGACAAACGAGAAAGTAGCACACCTTCAAACAATCATCCAATCATCATAACTTATAACACTAAACAAAAAAATAATCTAGGAACAACTAGAAAAGTTAAACCTCCAAAAAGTAAAATTGGATTAAATCATATACCACTCTATGAGGGAGACGAAGATCCTAAGAAGCATTGGTTTGTCTGTGAGAATTTTTGGACTGCAAATGATATTACGGATGAAGACAAATAAATGGCTTGGATTGCATTATCCTTGAGGAAATGAGCACTCACCAAGTTTATGAATTTCAACGAAAACCGGACAAAATCAAAAGATAATATCAATTTTTTTTTTTACCTTCTTCTAGGCATAAGACATAAAACTTAGCAACTCAAAATATAAAAGAAATCAAGCAATGAACCAATGAAACAATACATGAATATGATAAAATATTTAAACACTTATTAAGTCAAATCCCATATATTATCGAGAGAACCTACTTGTCCAATGGTATGTCAATGGATTGCCTCAAAAGACATGTGGACCTTTGAGGATGCATGGAGTTAAGACCTATGAAGAATCCCTCAAACTAGGCCAATGAATTGAAACCAATGACAAAGGATAGTTGGCTAACCTATCGACTAATAATAAGCTTGAATAAAAATTGAGCAACTATAAAATTTGTTAATAACATTATCATTTCAAAATAATAATCTACGGTGTACTAATCGTATAACTGAGGAACACGCCAAGGAAAATTGAAAACTCACTAACTATTTTAAGAAATATTTTCTACGAGTAAAGTCTAATGTATATTGCAATTCCAAACAACGTCAAACCATAATGATAAATATTGTTAGTATAACCTTCACAATTCTAAACCAAAATGGTGTGAATCTATGAAGATAATAGTCATTCAATGAATAAATTTTAGCTCAAAGAAAACAATAAACCTAATTACCACGTCATCTACCATACTCAAGCAACATATTAGTACAATGAACCACCAATGTAGGTAAGAAGAGTAAATGGACAAGGAGGATATAACAACCAAGGTCGTGGACAAGGTCGGGGTCAAGGAAGATTTTATTGCTTTATGTCTTGGAAAGAGGGTCACACAACCCCCAATTTCCATTTAAAAGATAAAATAGTATTTCACTTATGTAATGTGTGTGGATTGGGGGATCACTCCTTGGAGGATTGCCCCAAAATCATTGAAAAAAATATTAAACAAGATAACTATGAATCTACTACAAATTGTCCCTAAGCAAGATATTTCAAATTAAAAAAACCTTCATGTTGTCGAAATATCAAGGGAAGGGTAAGATAAAAATTCTCATAATAAAAAAATAATTTGAACAACAAGACACATGACTAGATACCCAAATACGTAGGCATAAAATGATACAATGATAAGAGCGGTAGAATTTTTCAGAAATGAAGTCGACAAACAAAGATTGTCAAAGGATACTATTCTGAAGAAATTCCTTGAGCTACTGAAAGAAGAAAATGTTGTTGGTCGTTTGGTAAAGATTCTAAATATGTTAAAAATTTTAAATGAGAGTAAATAGAAATGAAAAAAATTGTGTCAGCTTTCGTAAGGGAAACAAATGGAATATCATGATCCTCAAGTTGATATGGAGATAAATGGGTACATTGTAAGATAAGTTGTTGTCGATTTTGGATAACAATTTAATATTCTCCCTCATCGAACATGGATTAATATGGGAAGACTGAATCTATATAAAATGGCCAACTACCTTAATCTCGTTGACCAAAAAATTATTGAACCAATAGAGACACTGAGACAAGTAAGAACATTGATCATGGGAATTTCGACGATAGTCAATTTTGAGGTCATCAACTTAGTTGATGGAATATCAACATATCCAATGATAGTTGCAAGAATTTGGGGTCGAAGAATGAAATAAACTATTTCATTAAAAAAAAAAAAGAATTAAATTGAAAGGCAATGATAAAAATATCATATTCCCTTGGACCCCCGGGAATGAAAAACATGGGTCAAACCATGCGAAGAAGACACAGAAACAATATGGTTGTATCTAGTTGTGCACAAATACAAAGATAACATGGAACCCAATCCATTTGAAGAATTTTTAATGGACTCCCCTCTTTCCATTGGACATACTTTCGACATAGAGATTTACAAATGGAAATTTGAAAATTGTGACTCAAAAGTAAAAGAGTGTTGGAAAATCAAGGAAATACCAACAACAAAAGTCTACCCTCATTATTCTATTAAAACAACACCTATAATTCAAGAAAAAAATTGTAAAGAAACATCATCAATGTTATCGTTTAACCTAAGAGAATATTTTGATAGTATAATTGGATTTAAGGAATGGGCCTCTCCTGTCAATCATGTTGAAAAAGTAACCAAAGCCATTGGAGAACATGGGCGAATGCAAATTTTGGCGCAAACTTTTACAGGAAAAACAACAATATGGTTGGACACTCACTCATCCTGACTCCAAACTTGAATGAAAAAAATAACGTATTTTGTTGAACGATTTGGAGGTCACAAACCTTTAGCACAAGTAAAGATTTCAATATTTAGTCCTAGAAAAGATCTGGTTCTCCATGTAAAAAATTGTAAGTTGAAATGGCATACAATCAATACAAAGAAAAAATATTATGGTCCCATATGTTTCAAAACACTTTATATGACTTTCCTAACAAATGCTACAAACTAGAAGAAGCTCATGCAAAATCCCTACAATGGAAATAGTTAAAAGAAAATTTTATTAAGGATCTCAAGATTCGACTAGAAGGACAAGAACTTGTCAATGCAACTTAACAAATAAAATATTTTATAAAGAAAAATATCCTAAAAAATTCAATTACGAAATAATAATTGACTTCTCATCGACTTGTAATTATGTGTCATTGTACTAGAACACAAATTTTCTAGTTGATTGGAAATGGAAGAAGCCTATGTACCTGGCCAAAGTTTTTGTTGGAAAAGGGACCATCCTAAAAATAATAAAAGACTAAAATTAGTGTGAAAAAATTGAAAAAAATGAAATTGAGAAGCTTAAAAAAACGTATTTCCCACCTTCTTATCAAGAGGTGAAATTTAGAGATCAACGACTCGATGATGCAAAGGGCCTCGACTAGATGGACACAGAGATTAAAATAAAAGAAGTCAACATATTAAATGATGATTGACCAAATATTTCTCAACCAGGTTACTTCTGGTAAAATAAGCAAATAACAGAACTGGTCAACTTACTTAAAGAATATCAAGACATGCTCAAGAAGAGATGGGGGAGATGAAAATAAAACTAATTCCATGGGCCAAGATTATCAAGAAGAGACCTTATAATATTGCACATAAACATAAGCCCATCGTTAAAATAATATAGGGGATGCTTGATGCTAGCATCATCTACCCAATTGAAAAGTCGGAATGGGAAAGTCCCATGGTCATGCAAGCTAAAAAGCATAACTTAACTAGGTTGTGTATATGCGTAGATTATCAAAGACTAAACAAAATGACATTAATTAATCCATTTATTACTCCATTCACTGATGAGATTATAAATGAAGTTGCAGGGCATGAATGATATTCCTTCACATATGACTTCTTAGGATATAATCAGGTGCCAATTGCAGAAGAAAATCAAGAAAAAAAATATGTTTGTCACCAAATTTCTTCTCAAGGATCTTAGTAAAATCTTTACAGGAATATATCTAGAAAAAAATGGCAGTTTACTTTGTTGATTGAACATTCTACACACTACTTAAGGATCATATCCAATTGTTGAGAGATCTAAGGGAAAATAGATTAGGTGATTTATATTACTTTGATAAATGGTTGTGATTTATTTTTACTTAACTTGATTAGCTTCTTATTTAAATTTATTATTATTGTGTTTTCTATTATCAAACAACTACCAAACAATGAATATCAAAGAGACAAGAGGACACAAAATGCAGGCTATTATCCAAGGCCAAAAACTCTCCTCTTGAGAGGAAAAACCACAAGAATTATTCTCTTCTTACATAATCTTCAAATGACGAATTCCAAGACTGATGACCCCTCCAATACCAAGTCAACCTTAATTTTTTATGAGATTTCCTTACACAGCTTAAAGAAACAAAAATTTACCTTCTAGCAACAACTTCGACCCCAACAATTTTCCAGCTACTTTGACCTGCCTAGAAACTTCTAGCAACTTTGACTTGCCAAACAAATTCCAGCAGATTCTAGAAAATTTGACTTGCCCAATAACTTCCAACAACTTTGGCTTTCCCAACAACTTCCAATTTCCCTTCATCTTCTAGCAACTTCGACTTTGCCAACAATTTCCAACTACTTCGACTTGCACAACAACTTCCAGCAACTTCAACTTTCCCAATAAATTTTAACAATTTTGAATTGTTCAACAACTTCTACTCGCCCAGTAACTTCGAGAAAATTCAAATTTCCCAACAACTTCCAAGAAATTCAGATTTTGTTTGCACTTAAGAGAGAGAGAGAGACTCAAAAAATTTGAATCTAGCTTCTTTTCTTCTTATCCTTGATTTTCGTCCTTTTCTTCTATTCTTTCTACTTCTTTCTTCTGGAGATAAAAATTTCTTCTTGTTGTTTCCATATGAGACCAGGTTCCTTCTTATATGTAGGCTTTCCAAGGGTACAAATTTCTTCCATGAGGCTGAATTGATATTTCATGTAGGCCAACTTACTTGACAAGGTCTTGGAGGGTCTTTATGACATTTTTTACTCTAAAAAAAAATTATTTACAATATACAACATTCCCAAAGGGTTATTACATGTCTGAAAATGAATCTTTTGACTTCATAATTCTATGAAAAACCTAGAAGCACTCAATGGGTGTTTGACCTATAAATAAATTTATCTTGATCATGAAACCCATGCCTCAAAAATGAAAATAACAAATTTCTTTTCTCTTTAATATCAAATATATAAAATCATGATTACAATAGAATTTATGAACACTGAACCTAGTTACACATTTCAACACTCCCTCTTAAATAGGGAGGTATTCATAATCCATACACAGTACTCAAACATTCTCATACTGAAGAATTCTCATAAAAAGAATAGTATTGGTAAGCCATCTCATATACTAATTTATTATTTGTGCATCTCATCATATCAACCAACATTGTCATATAATAATGCCTTGACTAAAAAATCTATCTATCCACAAGATTAGAGAATAATGTTGGAAATATAATGACTAATAGACACCTTTCATCATTGTCTCTCACACATACCCCATCTGAATGTTCACAAGGTATGTCCTTTTAGGAACATTCCTGTCTTGGAATAACACATCCTCAAGGAATTTCCTCTTCAACTACTAGTTCCTATTGGATGCTCTACAACATACTCAAAGAGTATCGAAATCAATATCAGATGCTTACTCAATCCTCCATTATTTATTCATAACATGAAGAAAATAATTACATGTATATCTCTCCATATCAACTAGGGAGGATCTACACATTCTTAGAAAGGGAATATACCCAAGTTCCTTCTTACCTAGGAGCTTTCCCAAGCTCCCTCTTAACTAGGGACTTGTTTCTAGCATCAACTATAAACTCTTTGGTTGAGATCATGTTACTATCAGCTGCTAGTAGGGATCCTCCTTTCGATGTCATGAACTTCAACTTCTTCATCATGGAGCCTTCATATTCTAGATCTTGTTTGTAGGGAATTAACCATCTTCTCCATCACTTTTTTTCAACGAAACTTAGGGTTGAACCAATAGTCATGTCATCCTACTCTTCATCGAAAAGTGATATTCTTGTCCACATCTGGATTTCATTCATATAGATACCTCTTCCCAGTTATGTTTCATTTAAGATATTCCATCCAATCATATGAGTATTATTTATAGGTGACTTCTACAACCCTCTTTTGGTAGCCTTGTAACAACCCAACCAAATGTTTTCAAAAACACAAAATGAACATCAAACCAAAGTTACCTTTTTAATGATGGCCTTTTTTCATGACATCTACCTCTTGCAACATCAACATCTTGCACATATATGAATCCATGTCCAAAACATTCATTACCAATATTGTTCTTTTGCAGTATACATATTAGGGTATTCATACATTCTTCTTCCATGGAGATGTCATAGCTAATTATTCTAGTTATTGGATGTTGATCACTTATCTTATCTATAGTTGCATCTTTCACAAACTTTTCTTCCTTTATTCACATATTTATTTCCTCAGGATCTTCTTTACTTGGTCCTTTCAACATAGGAACCATGATTTTTAACCACCTAATATTCCATATGAGCTCATACTATGTTGATTTCATCTTATCAATATGTAGAACAATTCAAGGCACATTTTCCACATGCCTTCATGCATCATTCTAATGGAAGATACCTATCTTCTTTGATCATGCTCATGAGATACATAATTCAACCATGTTATCTGCTTCAATATGATGATACGACTTTATATTTTAAATATATGCATACCTTTTCCTTCTTTTGGTCATATAGAATTCCTTCTAGTAGCTTCCTTTCATTTCTTGAAGATGAAAGTACTTCAACCAACTTGACATGTTGCACTCCTTTGTCACCATACCATCATCTGTATAAACAATGGATCCTACACAAGGTGAAATGTAGAAAAGTGGCGAGACACTTGCTTCTTCCAAGTGGAGGTGAACCTTCTCATAAAGATTATTCTAGTGGAGGATCTCGATAATCCTCATTCTAAAAATTCTCATGTCTGATAATGATGATGTATGATGACCATTATTTATCTTTTATCTTGCTAGATGACTTTCTCCAACCATATATACTTCTACTTGGTTGTCCTTATATGATTTCAATGGAGATGCCATTTCTATAATGACGACTTCTATAACCATGTAGACTTTCTACTTCAAATATCCTTCCATGCTTCTATGATGATGTCATATCTATCTTGCTATAATGCATCCTATCATACTTGTGATGCTTATCATATGAGAATGATAGCTTGGTAGGAGGTAAGGTAGTAGAATAAGTAAGTAGATGAAGTAGGTTCGTTAGCTTGCAGTAATGGAATTGAAAAGAACTAAGTGAAGGAGATTATCTCATTCATAGTAGCGATCTTTCACTTTCTCCTTCGATTTCTTATTTTTTGGTTCTTCCACTTCTTTAGTAACACAAGCTTCATTTCTTGTCTTTATATTCTTGTTGTACTTCTTGAGTTTGGGACAATTCCTTTCGTAGCTCCCATATTCATTACATTCCTAACATTGCATCTTTGACATATCGATCTTCTTTTTCTGAGAATCAAACTTTCCAAACCTTCCTTTTCTCCTAGTCATGGTAGAAAATGCTTGAACTTGTTCATTTGATCCAACATCGTTCTTTTCCTTCAAACTAGTTTCTTCAATCTTACATAATGACAATGTTATGAAACTAGCTCCAAAAATAGAAGAAAAGAGAGATAAACACCTTAGAAATCAACCACTTCGAGGGGGAAACCTCCTTTACATTACATAAATGAACAATTCTTGGATGATACAAATGAAAAAACCTCCTTTCTATATATAAGAGTTCATGGGGTCACAATATAATCCTAGCTGACATAACAATAATAATGTAAGGGCACAACGATAACAATAGTGTCTTTTATGGGGCACAATAATAACAATATGGGGGTTACGGGGGTACAACAATAACAATAAGGGAGCTGCACTAACAACAATAAGGGACTACACTAGTAATATAGGAACCTAACATGCCCCTCTCCTTCAAAAAAGTGTTGTCCTCAACACTTGAGTAGCTCTGGATGCTTATGTATAAATTCTCATCCTCCCATGTGGAATCTTCAGTGGGTAAGTTCTTCCACTTGATGAGATACTCTGAAATTGATTGATTTCGTAGATGTCAAGTTCTTGTTTTCCATGACTACTTCAGGTTCCAATATGATTTTTCCTTCCTCATCAAGTTCTAGCAATATTGTTTTAACTGTAATTTTGTCACCAATAACCTTCTTTAAGCATGAAACATGGAAAACTGAGTGAACTCAAGGAGAAGTAGAAAGCTCTAATTTGTATGTCATAATACCAATATTTTTCAACAGCTTGGAAGGACCATAGTACTTAAGCGATAATTTATTAGCCTTCTTAGCTTACTTGAGGGACATTTGTTTGTATGGTTGTAGCCATAAGAATACCCAGTCTCCTACATCAAAAATTCTCTCGTTGTGATGTTGATCTGCCTGTCGTTTCATTCGATTTTGTGCCAAATTTATAATCCTTTAAGAGTTGGAGAACTTGTTGTTGATGCTCAATGTGATCTTCCACTACGTGAACCTTAGAATTTTCTCTTCAAGATGATGTGATGGATGGTGGATGATATCCATAAAGTTCCATAAATGGGGTCATTTTTGCTGCAATATGGAAGGAAGTGTTATACCACCATTCAGCCAGAGGTAACCACTTGACCCATTATTTTTGTTTATTAGATACAAAACAACGAATATATCCTTCCAAAAATTTGTTCACTATGTTAGTTTGCCCATCGAGTTGACGATGATAAGATGAGCTATGAGCTAGTTGAGTACCCAAACAAGAAAATAATTATGTCCAAAAATTTCCAGTAAAAATGGGATCTTTGTCACTTACAATAATCTTTGGGTTTACATGTATCTTTTGAATTGTTTCCATAAATTCAGTAGCAACTGTACTTGATTTAAATGGATGAGATAATGCACAAAAGTATGCATACTTGGTAAGTATATCAACTACCACTATGATGAAACTCTTTCCTTTGGACTTAGGTAAACCTGTGATAAAATCCATTGAAACCTCCTCCCAACGTTGACTTGGAATGGATAAAGGTTGTTGAAGACCCGGGATCTTAATTGTCTCAAAATTATTTTTCTGGCAAACCAAACATTCTGCCACAAACTTTTGAATATCATATTTAAGGCCATCCCAAAAAATTATTTCTTCACCTTGTGGTAAGTTTTTAGAAATCCTGAGTGTCCTCCTAAGGGAGAGGTGAGCAATTCTAAAAGAATTTTTTGTTTTAATTGGGAATTATTACAAATATTTAAGCGATATTTGTACCATAAGGAATCATTTTTCCAACTAAATTTATCAGATGTACTAGGATCTTGCTGCAAATTTTGAATGAGTGTCCACACTTCTTCGTAATTCTTCCATTCATCCCTTACTTTGGTCATCATGTTTGGTTGGATAATAGAAATGGCACAAATCAATGCTTCCACCTCTTCATCCTTTCTTGAGAGTGCATCTACAACAACATTTAGCTTCCCTTTTTTGTAGATGAGTTCAAAGTCATAACCAAACATCTTTGTGACCCATTTTTGTCACTCTTTTGAAGATAGTCTTTGTTCCAAAAAGTATTTAAGACTATCATGATCAGTTTTTACCTTGAAGTGTCTTCACATTAGGTAAGGTCACCATTTCTTTAGTGCATGTAGTATTTCCAACATTTCCTTCTCATAAATAGCTTTATGTAAATAATTTCCTTTGATTGGACGAATTTCAAAAGCAATGGGTCTTCCTTCTTGCATTAAAACATCACCAATTCCATTTCCTAAGGCATCACATTCCACAATAAAGGATTTTTTGAAGTCTTACATAGCTAAGACCAGTGCTAGGCATATTTCCTCTTTAAGATGTTCAAAGGCATTAGTTTCTTTAGGAGTCCATGAAAATGCATCTTTCTTCAATAATGTTGTTAGAGGTGTTGCTATTCTCCCATAATTCTTAACAAACTTGCGATAATACCCTGTTAACCCGAGAAATCCTCGCAACTTCTTTATGGTTGTGGGGAATTTCCATTCCTTAATGGATTTAATTTTGTTAGGGTCTACCTTAACACCGTCCGAAGATACAATATGACCCAGATATTCGACCTCTTTTACTCCAAAGAAAAATTTGGAGGTTTTTGCATATAATTGTTTCTCCTCCAATAGTTTGAGCACCCTGTCAACATGTTGAACATGATCCTTCCAAGACCTGCTGTAGATTAGTATATCATCAAAAAATACTAACACAAATTTTCTAAGGAAGGGTTTGAAAATGGAATTCATCAACCCTTGAAATGTATAAGGTTAAATGGTAAGGCCAAAAGGCATGACCAAAAATTCATAATGACCCTCATGAGTTCAAAATGTTTCTTTCGAAATATCTTCAGTCTTCATTCTAATTTGATGATATCTTGAACAAAGATCCAGATTGGTAAAATCAATTTCTCCATGTAATTCATCCAATAATTCATCAATCACATGAATGGGAAATTAATCTTTAATAGTGAGCTTATGGATCTCCCTATAATTCGAACACATGCGCCATGATCCATCCTTCTTGTGAACCAATACTACTAGAGAAGAGAAAGAACTTTGAATAGGTTGAATTATACCCGCCTCTAACATTTTTGCAATCATACGTTCAATTTCGCTCTTTTGGACATAAGGATATATGTAAGGCCGATGTTTGGAGGAACACTTCCTGGAATCAAATGAATAACATGATCATGATCACGAATAGGTGGGAATCCTTTGGGAGTTTCAAACACCTTGGAATGATTGTCCAAGACTTTTTGGAGATCTAGAGAAATAGATTATTTTGATGTTGGACCAACTAGTGAGCATAATTGTGTAATTATGCCTCGTTATTCTTTTTTTATCTTTCCTAGCTTCCCAGCGATACCCCATAATTCAACTTCCTTTCATTTCGAAAAAAAATTCAAGAAACGTTCTTGAAAAATACAAGATATCATCCCCAAAGATTGTAACCATTGTACTCCTAGTACAAAATCAACACCTCCCATTGGAATGGAAAACATTGGACTATTCAATACATATTCCCCCATGGTTAGCTTGATATTATAGCATTTTATAGAGTAATTTATAGTTCCTCCATTTGCAAACATCACTTGACACTCTAGTGTTGGGTATAGGAAGAAATTGAATTCCTTGGATACCTTAAAATGAATAAATTATGGGTACCACCCAAATCAATCAACACTATTACCTTTTTCTTCTTGATATGTCCTTCTATCTTGAGAGTTTGAGGAGTAGTAATTCCTACCAATGCATTAAAGGATATGGTCAGACTCATTTCTTCTTTCTCTAGGGTTCATTCCTGGTGCATATCCTCTTCTTTTGAAGTTTCTTGTTCATTTTATTCCTCCTCTTCACAATCTATGTAAAATAATTTCTTCTCAGCACACTTATGACCTTTGGTGTATTTGCTATCAAAACTGTAGCAGAGCCCTTTTTCTCTTTTTTCTTCCAATTTTTGTGGTGTCAACCTTGTAGGTTGTGGAATTTTAGGAGTAGAAACACTTCCATATTTATAGATGTGAGTGGTAGGCTTCCTTGTCGCCATAATTTTACATTGAATTTTTCTTGCCAATCTGAATGCCTTCTTGTTACACAGTAATTTGTCACCGTCCCTGCAATCCCCATCTCGCCCATTAGAGGGCCGTCTCTATGACCAATAAGCAGTGTCATGCCTTGCAAATACCATCATTGCATCCCTTTCCATGAGGACAACATTCCTTCTGTTGATCATTTCCTGAGCAGACCCCTAAAAACACCTGTTTTTGCCTTGGCGCGGGTAGCCCGTTATGTACTCGCGCCAATGAGGAAAATTAACACTGAGCCCACGCAAATTGGTGCTCTGTCCCAGTTAAGCACCCGCGCCAATCTGATTTTGGAATTTTTTTAAAAAAAGAGGCGAATTTTCGATTACAACAACTTCGTGGATGAGTCATCAGGAGTGGTTTCGACTGAATAACCACAGCCTTCCTCCTTTGGCCTCTTGTTTCCACCATATGGGGAACCTCCCAAAGGATAAGGCCTCCCTTCCACTATTGTAGGTATCCCAACCTCCTCCTCTCCTCTATAAATATAGCCTTCATCCATTGATGAAGGGGCTGAAGGGCTGAATGGCTGAATGGTTGAATAGCTAGTCTCCAAGTTCCCAAGAGCCTAATGCTGCAAGAGCTTTGATCCATTCCCTTAAGGCCAAATCCAAGCAAGGAGATCATTGTCGACACATCCGGAGAGAGAGGCTTGTCCCATCCCTGACAGGCTTTAATGAGACATGTTCTGCTGATGACCCTCCGAAGGAAAATTCAGCGTTAGAGCTATGGTTGTATTCTTCTTTTGATTAATTAATGATAAGCGACTATTGGTTATGGTTCCACTCTTGTTCTTGATAATGATAATGATTTATGTCTTCTCTGACTGACATATAGTTTTATGCACTGGATTTTACGCTTGCGTTTTTTTTGTTTCTTGCGTGTGCAAGTGTCCGATCACGGAAATCGTGAGGATTGTGATCTGCCAGAGCTAAGGAACGGGAGCGCTACTTTCTCTACAAGCGACAGCGTGGGATTCCAGGTAAGCCTTCATTGCTAGTCAGTTTATCTGCAATTAGGAACCTGCACTATAACGTGAACGATTGTTGCTAGACCCGGTCTGGGCTAGTAGGGATCGCCTCTATCCGCAGAGGGGATTTACCTCCACAACAAATTGGCGACTCCGTTGGGGATCGTCTAGCTTGTTGTTGTTTGTTTTATAAGCTATAGACGGAGCCTGAAGTTAGCCATATAGCCTTCGAAACGCTCTTGCTCTGAAATTGCGAAGTAGATCAAAGTTGCTTCAGTCAATCTCCGGTTTAGTTTGTAAACTGAACACTTGAAGTATTGTCTTGTCTTTTCGGTTGTTTCTCGATTCTGCTTGCTTGATCGGCTCTTTTGGCTAGCTCTTTTTGTGTTTGGATTTTGGTTCAGCCCTAGAGGATCAGATCTGACCTCTGCTTTTCCGAATTTTCATCCTTTCATGGTTGGCTTGATTGGCGCGGTTTCCACCTTGACAGTCGCGCCAATTGGCGCAGGTTGCCAGCTCATCACTCGCGCCATCCCCTGTCTGGCATGGATTACAGCCAGACAGTCGCACCATCTTCTGTAGGTGATAGGGTTTACCCTTGTTCGGAAGTTTCTTTTGATCAGTACTTTGCTTCTAGGTTTGTTTTAGATTCTGCTTGAAGTGGTGAGTCTGGTCTTGGTTGGGAGAAATTCTTTGTTTTTTCATTTTTAGGCGTTGGCGCTAGTTGTCAATGACAAAGTCAGGCCAATTTCAGGGTGTGTGAAAATTGAGATTTTTTCCCTAAATCCTTCACCAGTGTGTCTTTCCCTTCCGGTCTTTCCTCTATATGAGCATAGATTACATTGCTCATTGTTTGAAACGTCTTCTTTTCATGATTGTTTGATGTAAAAGGGAATGAATGCCTTGGTTTGATTTTTTGCTTTGGAAGTCCTCTTTGTGTTTGACCTCATATGTCTTGTCGCCTTTTGAGGGATTTTGTTACAAAGTGTTTGAAACAATGATTGCATTCTTAGTGTTTGTTTACATCTCTTTTGCATTCATCCTTCATTAAGAATATTTGCGTTTATTTAGTTTTCATCTCAAAGTGTTCTTTTTGTTAAAATGAATTAGATCACATTGCATTGAAAAGTGTTTTTGAGATCCATCATTGAACTTAGATTACATTGTTTAATGATCGAAAACTAGAAATCGCTTTGAGTGCATTCTCTTTCATTAAAAGCATGCATTAAGTAGATTCTCATTTCATTGAAAAATGCATTGAGTGCATTCTTATCATTTGGAAAGAAAAGGAAATTGTGCATAGATTACAATTGCATAGTTTTCAGAAAAAAGAGGATTTTGCATAGATTACATTGCATTATTCGCATCATTGAATGTTTGAAATGACTTTTGGATAGTGAAAGTCATCTAGTGTGGAAATATTTCGTTTACAGTGTTGTTGTTTGTTGCATCATTGTTTGAAGCTCTTCCCTTAACTAGATAGCATTCATCGAATTGAAAAAGTTTTCTTTTCTCATGTAATGTGCATTTAGGAGATTTTGAGACATCACACTTGCTAGGGCCTGAAAACTGAAACGTAATTGAAGATAAACATTAAAATCTATTCAATTTACACTAAGGCAGCATTGGAACATTAACGAAATATTTAGAGGTCTAGGCTAGAGACATGTTCTGGCGTCTTAAAACCTAGTAGTTGTCATTCGCCTCTTGACTTTAGACAGCACTAGTACGGACTTGAGTTCCCCGTACCGTCGAGTATATAAAGGGAGACCCCACTAGGTTTCTATCCTTTATCCATAGGAAGCTGAGTCTGCCACCCTATACCCGTGATACACCAGACACAGCATTCGGGGAGATTGCCTGCACGTACGTTAAGTCCTTGGTTGATTTCTCTTTCATTTTGAAACCAAGGTGTATATTGCAGTTCACGGTTATTTTGTACACCCTTTACCTAGTATTCCTGAGTAGTCATTTGATCTTTTCTGACTCTTTAAATTTGAAAATATCACCAAGCGCTTGTCCTTTCACGCTTGCTTCAAAACTGAAAGAGATAGATTCACCTTTCATCCATTTCTCGACTCTTAAAACATGAAATGGTGAAGTTTCTAAGTTTCAATGTGGTAAAATAAATCACCCGCGATCACACGCCCTGTTATATTTTGCTTGTTGGTCATTTGATTGTGTGCCTTGGTTTTTAGCCCGTGTGCGGTTTTGAGTTGTTGATGGCAACTTTTCCAGAGTTCACCAACCAAGGAATCCCCTCTGATGGGAATCCTAGTCTTTTTCCCTCTTTTGGAAATGTTGGTGCTCCGTATATGGCAAAGTTGTCCCTTCCTGGGTTAACTGTTGGGTTACCTATTTGGTTGTTCTCAACCTCTATGGTTTCGAATGTCTCATCTATTATTCAATCAATTCCTCCACCTGAACAACGTCATGTTGAATCCAAGGTGGACCTCTCCCCTTCTTCGCCTGTTTCTACGTCCTCCTCTTCTACTTCGCCTGGTGAAAGTTTGGATTCGAGTAACCAGGTGGCTAAGAAGAAGAAAAAGAAGACAAAGAAGAAGAAGTCTGATAAAGGAGAGGCTAGCTCTGTGGATATTGCGCCTAAGAAGCCTTTCGTCGATAAACCTCCCAACCCTCCGCGGAAAGTCAAGTTTCCTTGCATGTTGTGCCTGTGAGACCATCTTATTCGAGACTGCCCTGGCATTCCCAAGGTGCTCGAAGTATGGTCCAATGGTCATCCACCGTTGCCTTTAGCTTTCGGGAGTCAAGTTGGGGGCACGTCTTCAGCTACTACTGGTAAGGCTCCTAAGAAGCAGGGTAAGATTACCAATCCCTGTAAGTTGTGTGAAGGGCACCATACCATTCACCTTTGCCTGTATATGGATGAAGCCAAGCGAGTTTTGGACAACTTGGCCGTTTCTGCGCCGTGCCTTCCGGCTAGTTACAAACAACTTTCTTTGAGTCTTCCACCAGTTGATCCTATGATTGGTCAAGAGTCATCCTTGGTCGATCTCGCTCCCTTGGAAATTCAAATTCAGGAATCCATCCCTGACCAACCATTAGTTGTGGGATCGGTTGAGCTGGCCCCATCTGCGGTGCACCAGGTATTTTCCGTTGAGAGCGGACCTCACGTCCCTCAGGTTCTTCTTGTTTCTTTAGATTCCTCGAACTTGGAGAAATATTCTCCTATCCCTATACCTCAAGAAGTTTCTCCTCCACCTCCCATGATGGAGGTCCCGGAGGATACTCCTCCCACCTTCGAGATGGAGGTCATGGAGGATGCTTCTTCTTCTTCCGTAACACCAGGGGAAGACCATCTCGGTTCAATGGTAACCCCTCTGAGTAGTTTGGTCACTTCTTTTGATTGGAATCGATTTACAGGATACCGCCTTCCGTCTTACGTGCCTTTCGAGATCACAGTACAGGCTTTTGGTCTGGTCGTACCCAACACCATTATAGACGAAGGCGCGTCTATTAGTGTTCTATCCTCAACTACTTGGCAAGCTTTCGGTTCGCCACCGCTTGTGCCTGCTACGCAGAATCTATTGACATTTAACAGAAGAACTAGTCAACCATTAGGGATCCTTCCAAGGTTACCTGTTACTTTGGGAGGTAAAACTATCCATATGGGCGTGATGGTTGTTCCAGGCCCCTTGGATTTCAATCTAATTTTGGGGCGCGATTACACCTATGCCATGGGAGCGCTTGTCTCCTCCATTTTTTGTGTGGTCTGTTTTCCGCATGAAGGATGAATCGTGACCATTGATCAGCTTTCGTTCTTTGGTCCTGAAGTGGCAGCTAGCCTGCCATCATCCCTTCCTGGTTTCTATCCACCCGTTGTATCTAGCCCACCGCAGGTCAACTATGTGGCTACCTACCCCGTGCCTATACTCAGTGATAGTGCCGTTGTACATCGTGTGCTGGGGGCATTGGGTCCATACTTCCAGGATGTTTTCCTTCCATCCGGTGTGGAACTCTTAGAAGCGATGACTTCTTGTTCATTATGATGAGGTCGGTCAGAGCATGGTTCCTTGTCTTGTTTCAAGCTCCTTAAAAAATGAAACAAGGTTGTCAGAGCAGAGTTCCTTGTCTTGTGTCAAGCTCCTTAAAAAATGAAACAAGTTTGTCGGAGCAGAGTTCCTTGTCTTGTGTCAAGCTCCTTAAAAAATAAAACAAGGTTGTCGGAGCATGGTTCTTTTCCTGTGTCAAGCTCCTTAAAAAATGAAACAAGGTTGTCAGAGCAGAGTTCCTTGTCTTTTGCCAAGCTCCTTAAAACATGAAACAAGGTGTCCTGAGGATAGTTCTTTTAATGTGTCAACCTCGTTAAAATAATGAAACACTTTCCCGTTCAATTCGAGTCTTTGATGAGATATCGTAAAATCCCAGTCGAGTCTTTCTCTTTATCTCGTAACTTGAACCTTCACTCCATCTGCCTTTCATATGGACTGAAGTTTGGGGGGCATGTACCTCGAATTGAGTCACCATGCTGGGGGCATGCTTACTTTTTCAAGCATAGTTTGTTTCCATTTCAAGCTTGTGTAAAAATGAAACCGGCTTCAAGCATAGTTTATCTTTGTTTCAAGCTTATGTAAAAATGAAACCAACTTCAAGCAGAGTTTCATGATTTCAAGCTTGTGTAAAAATGAAACCATTCCCATTTTACCTCTTGTGATTGCCATCTTATCAGCCTGTTTTTGCCAGATGAGCCTTGGTTTTCTCACTCTATCGTCACTATCTGCTTGGCCGATCATATGCCTTCACTTGGTTGTTTTACCCGTTCCTGAGGAACCGCTGCAATGAGTGGTCTTGTTAGCCAGCCTCTGAACCTTTACTTTTTTTGAGCAGTTCCACCATTACCGGAACCAGTTGCTACCCTTTATACCACTCGTTCCTCCAGGAGGAGTCATCTTTCAGCTCTTTTCTGACTCTCTAAACATGAAAATATTGCCGAGTCCCTTGTCGTTTCGATCTCGTTAAAGTGGTCGCGAATCGACATCTACCCAGTATACGTTTACCCCTTTTTCAGGCTGGGATGGATTACTTATGAAAAAGGAATACCCTAGCATATCACGACTAGGAGGTTTTCTCAGATTTTGTTTTCTACCTTTTTGGGTCTGAGAAACTATTTACGAAAAGGGACCTTTGGATTTTACTTTTCCGCTGTATTTTCAAACTCTCTAAACATGAAAAGACGCTGAGTTCTTCTTTTGTCAGACTCGTTAAACCCTGATGACATTGGATTCAGTCGAAATGACGATATTCGAGTTTCTCCTTCCTAGGGCTCGTTAAATGTACTAGGATGGATTCGTCCGAAGGACGGATTTATATGACAAGCATATGGTATCCTCTTCAAGCTTGTGTAAAAATAAAGAGGTACTCACCAAAATGGTGGGGAAAATGGAACCAAAATCATTGTCGTGTCGGCAGTATGTCGCTCTTGAACATGGCACTTGTCTGCATTCGTGTCGGGTTGGGGACATCTCATCTCGTTTTCCACTTGCCTTCGTGGGTTTGGGTGATCCTTTTGACCTCTCATCTGCTCTTTGCCTCGTCACCATGACCTCTAATCCATTGATGTCAAATGCTGCCAAACTCACTGTCGTGCCGTTTATATGTTCAAGAGAAGTTGACCTCTGAAAATACCAACCTTCCTCTGATTCTCATCTGATCCTGACTCACAAAGACACTATGTTCCTCTGTCTCGCGTTGATGATGTGGGAAACACTATGGGCCACCTTCGATTAAGGTCACTTCCTGTCGACTTCAGCTCATTATCCAGGAAGATGATCTAGAGACTCCCTTCTAGTACCTTAGAGCCTGCATGCCTCAATGGCAGGTTCTTCGCATTCGACGTGAGGTTTTCATCATTGGCCTCCGATCGAGTGATTCTGCGGGTGTTCGACGTCAGCTCATTGTTCACATGCCGTAGATTGTACCTGCATTACCTTGAGGACCATCAACATTAATGGTGGTACCTCTCGCGTCTGTTAACAACTTTCATCATTGGCTGGTAATCAGATGATGTTCTTGCATGTTCGACTTCAGCTCACATATTCGCATGCTTGAACTTGTACTTTGTTCGGGTCGAGATGGAGCGCAAGACCCTGGATTCTGCCTGTTATAAATCCAAGCTGTGATTTTGTGGATTAATATGATTAGTTACATGACTCACTAATTAGATGGCTGTGACCATACCTAAGTCTATTTACCGATCCTCATTGGATGGCTGCGTCCATGCCTTGGATCTGGATTATTGTATACTCTGTTATGGATGGTTGCGCCCATACCACATATATATCATGTGTCTGAGATATCAGTTGTACTTTTCTACGCAGGTTCTCCAACGGCGGTGTTTTCATTTGGACACATTCTCGTAAAGCATTTCACCCCTCTCTCTTTTTCGGGCCTCATGCTTTAGGGGGCATCTATTACACAGTAATTTGTCACCGTCCCTGCAATCCCCATCTCACCTATTGGAGGGTCATCTCTGTGACCAATAAGTAGTGTCATGCCTTGCAAATACCATCATTGCATCCCTTTCCATGAGGACAACATTCCTTCTGTTGATCATTTCCTGAGCAAACCCCTAAAAACACATGTTTTTGCCTTGGCGCGGGTGGCCCGTTATGTACTCGCGCCAATGAGGAAAATTAACACTTAGCCCGTGCCAATTGGCGCTCTGTCCCAGTTAAGCACCTGCGCTAATCTACTTTTGGAAATTTTTTTAAAAAAAGAGGCGAAGTTTCGATTACAACAACTTCGTGGATGAGTCATCAGTAGTGGTTTCGACTGAATAACCACGGCCTTCCTCCTTTGGCCTCTTGTTTCCACCATATGGGGAACCTCCCAAAGGATAAGGCCTACCTTCCACTATTGTAGGGATCCCAACCTCCTCCTCTCCTCTATAAATATAGCCTTCATCCATTGATGAAGGGGCTGAATGGCTGAATGGCTGAATAGCTAGTCTCCAAGTTCCCAAGAGCCTAATGTTGCAAGAGCTTTGATCCATTCCCTTAAGGCCAAATCCAAGCAAGGAGATCATTGTAGACACATCCGGAGAGAGAGGCTTGTCCCATCCCTGACAGGCTTTATCGAGACACGTTCTATTGACGACCCTCCGAATGAGAATTCAGCGTCAGAGCTATGGTTGTATTCTTCTTTTGATTAATTAATGATAAGCGACTATTGGTTATGGTTACACTCTTGTTCTTGATAATGATCATGATTTATGTCTTCTCTGACTGACATATATTTGTATGCACTGGATTTTACGCTTGTGTTTGTTTTGTTTCTTGCGTGTGCAGCTGTTCGATCATGGAGATTGTGAGGATTGTGATCTGCCAGAGCTAAGGAACGGGAGCGCTACTTTCTCTACAAGCGACAGCGTTGGATTCTAGGTAAGCCTTCATCGCTAGTCGGTTTATCTGCAATTAGGAACCTGCACTACAGTGTGAATGATTGTTGCTAGACCCGGTCTGGGCTAGTAGGGATCGCCTCTGTCCACAGAGGGGATTTACCTCCACAACACTTCTCCAATGAATCAGGTTCCCAAAGGTGAACCTCATGTTGGATGTTATCCTTTAAAGTCCATATGAATACATCAATATTGTGTTCCTCTGGAATATCAGTTACCCTTATATTCAAATTTTGGCAGTCCTCAATGTGCTCCACCACTGAACCCTTTTGTTTGAGATTTATCAATTTGCTAAATAAAGTGTTACTCTTTGTATCATCATAATGTGTTATCATTTCCTTTGTAAAAATTGACCAAGTGACAATTTTTTTACAGGAGAAAAGCCATCGATACCATGCAAATGTATTTTGTTCTAAATATAAAGTTGCAATGTGTACCTTTTGCGTGTTTTTCACATTATTGGGATAAAAATATTGCTCCATCTGTAGTATCAATGTTGTGAGATCCTTGCCATCAAACTTCCTCATATCGATCTTTGGAATATGGTGGGTCTTCAATCCAACATTAGAGTTTATGAAATCACGATTAACATTTATTTTGTTCTCATCATGAGTTTCCTCTACTATATTTTTGCCATTAGGAATCATTTCTTGTATCAACTTTGTCAAACCTTCCTTCAAACCTTCCATGTTTGCTTTTAGATCATTCTTCATGTCTTCCATGTTGTCTTTCATTTTTTCTTCCATGTCATCCATCTTAGCTTCCATGTCATGCTTCAAACCATCCATCTTAGATTCCACGCCTTTCGTCAAACTGTCCATCGTAGCTTCCACGCCTTTCTTCAAAACTTCCATTTCATTTTTTGTTGCTCTTTGCAAGAGCGAAAGTGGTTGCACTTGCTCTTGTAATTTTGATATATCATGTTGCACTTATTCCTCTTCACGATTCATAGTAGAGCCTTCTGAGGGCTTAATGAGTGTTTAATTATTTTTAGGGGGCATTTTAAAACTAAATACTGATATCTATGCTTCAATATGCCCTTGGAGTCACTTCAAATTGATTTTTCAAACAAGACTTATGCAATTTTAAAAAAAAACACACATTTTTCTTGCTTTTGAGGAGCTCGACATTGAAACTAATGCATCTCTATAATTTTAGATCCCCAAGATTTGATTTTCAGTCCTTTAGTAGCCCTCTTAATCTTCTTTCCAATGCCACATGTCTTTCCTGATTTGGATTCTTCAAGACAAAGTTATGCACAATCTCCCACAATGACCTAATTATGGATTGGTTCAGTAGAGAAAACTTGTACGACATGCCACATGTCACTCTTTCCTCCTTTGGCTCTGAAATTGATATACATGAAACTAAAATCCGTGTGATGTTGGCCACTTTTTACAGAATTCCAATCTGATGCTCAGAGAGAGATTTATGATTATTTTCCCAAGGTCACCTCTTTGAGATGAAATTTGGGAGCCTACAAAAACCCTAACTTCCACGGATCATATCTCCAAAAATATTATTAACCAAGATCTGAAATTTTTGCACGAAGTTCCTCAGGATTTCTTCACAAATGGGTTTTTTTTAGCTTCTAAACCTTTGTATCAAAAAAATTATAGCACAAAATCCACGATGACCTGTTTGAAATAGCGAAACCCTAGAATCCAAATCTCTAATACCAAATGTTATGAAACCAGCTCCAAAAATAGAAGAAAAGAGAGATCAACACCTTAGAAATCAGCCAATTCGAGGGGGCAACCTCCTTTACATTACATAAATTAACAATTCTTGGATGTTACAAATGACAAAACCTCATTTCTATATATAGGAGTCCATGGGGTCGCAATATAATCCTATTTTACCTAACAATAATAATGTGAGGGCACAAAAATAACAATAGTGGCTTTTATGGGGCACAATAATAACAATATGGGGGCTACAGGGGTTCAAAAATAAAAATAAGGGAGCTACACTAACAAAAATAAGGGACTACACTAGTAATATAGGGACCTAATAGACAAAAGTTCACTAAATGGAGTAGCTTCCTTCTTTTCATAGATAATTGGTACAAAGTTGCTCCATTCATCAGGTAGTGCATTCAGCACAACGGTGGTCATTTCTTTATCAGGAATTATTTCTCCTAGTTCTTGTAGTTTATCTCTTATTTGTGACACCCTAATAAGGTATGAGGTTATTCCTTCTTCCTTTTATGCATTCATTTTGTATAATTTAGTTCTCAATTATATGACTTCTCCTCCAGTGCTTACAAAAAAAAATTCTACCAACTTTTCATAGATTTCTTTTGATGTCTACATATTTTCTACATAGGGTATGAGTGAATCCTTAATTGATTCAATGAGGATTCTTTGAGACCTTATTTCCCCTTTCATATACTTCGATAGTGCTTGAGCTTGCTCTTGAGATGGTTTGGGTATTGAACCCTTAACACATTCAATAACTTCATTCTCTATGAGGATCAAAAATTTGATGGCCTAACTAGTTTGTTATTGTCCTTGCATAATGAAGTCATTTTGATAGTATATTAAAACATAAATATAAAGATACTTATTTTTCAAGTGAATATTCTCCTAGATGATGATATATTCAATTTGATGCCTTCTTGATGATATTTCTTCCTTTATGATCTTCTTGAAGGATATTTGAGATGTGATCTTTGCTTAAATGTGAGGGAGATCACCTTTATTTCTTTAATGATGATGACAATGCTTCTTCTTGCTTCCTTGTATGATAATGTAGAATGTGGAGGCTTCCCAAGGTGCTTCAAATGTGTATTCCTTTCTTTGAGTGGGGGTAGGGTCCTTGAGGTCTTCTTCTCCTTGTGATGATGTGATATTTTAAGACGATTACTCCTCCTTGATGCTTCTTAGTCCTATTTAATGATTTTATTGTGCTCGACCCTTATGTATCCTTCTTCAACGATGTGATCTTCAAGATTCCTCTTCTTGAATTGTGACCTTAGCTCTGAAACCATGTTGAGAAATCTAGGATCAACTAGATTACGTGATTTTTCTTACTTTAATAATTTCTTGTGATGCATTTTAATTAACTTGATCAGCTTCTTCTTTAAATTCATTATTGTTTTCTATCATAAAACAACTACCAAAAAATGAAGATAAAATACACAAGGGGACACAAAATGTAGGCTGCTAGTCAGGGCCAAAACCTATCCACTTGAGAGGAAAACCAAAAATAATTATTCTCTTCTTATAGAATCTCCAAATGATGAATTCCAAGACCTAAGAACCTTGACAAAGACCCCTCAAAGGCAAATTCAAACTTCCTTCTTGATGTGATTTCCTTAGACAACTTACAACAAAAAAAATTTGACCTTCCAACAACAACTTCGACCCTAACAACTTTTCTAGAAACTTAGACCTGCCTAGCAACTTCGATTTGCCAAGAAACTTTGAGTAACTTCGACTTTCCCAAAAAAATAGATTTTCCCAACAAATTCCTACAAATTCGACTTCCCAAACAATTTCCAACAACTTCGACTTGCCTAACAACTTCCAACAACTTCAACTTTCCCAACAACTTCTATCAACTTCAACTTGCACAAAAATTTCCAAAAACTTCGACTTGTCGAGAAATTTCACAATTATGTTTCACTTAAGAGAGAGATAAACCCAAAAACTTCGAATCTAGCTTCTTTTTTACTTATCCTTACTTTTTGTCCTTTTATTTTGGTTTTGTTGCTTCTTTCTTCTGGAGATCGAACTTGCTTCTTGTTGTCTCCAAATGAAGCAGAGTTCCTTCTTATATATAGGCTTTCTAGGGTTACTAATTTCTTCTATGAGGCCAACTTGATATTTCATGTAGGCTAGCTTGCTTGACAAGGTCTTTGAGGGTCTTTATGACATTTTTGACACTGCAAAAAAAATTCTTTACAATATACAAAATTCCCAAATGGGTCTTAGATGTATGAAAATGACTCTTTTGACTTCATAATTCTATGAAAAACCTAGAAGCACTCAATGAGTGCTTGAACTAAAAATAAATTTATCTTGAGCATGAAACCCATGCCTCAAGAATGAAAATAATAAACTTTCTCTTTAATCAAATATATAAAATCATGATTACATTAGACATTATGAAGACTAAACCTAGCTACACATTTCAACACCAATGGCTCAGGGTGATGTTGGAGAGGTGCAGAAAAATTCATTTATCATTGAACATTAAAAAATACATCTTCGCAATTCCACTAGGAATACTGTTGGACCATGTAGTATCAAAATAAGGGATAAAATTCAACATGGAAAAACTCAAAGTAATCTTGGATTTGAAACCCCTAGTTAACTAGAGGTAGATTAAAATATTTTTTAGTCATATCCGGCACTAAAGAAGATTCATAATGCATTACTCTAATACAACATTTCCTATATAAAAACTCTTGAAAAAGGATGTCCTATTCAGTTGGCCGAAGTAGTGTGAAGAGTCGTTCCAGTTACTAAAAAAGAAACTAGTCGAGGCGCATATAGTAAAGTTCCCCGACTAGGAAAAAATGTTTGATGTGCATGTTGACACATCAAATGTGGTAGCTAGGGAAGTCATGTCATAACCAGATGATGAGTTGATAGAGAATTTCAATGCGTATTCTAGTCAAAAACTTAATAAAGTTAAAATAAACTATTCAACAACCGAGAGGGAATCTCTAGCCATAATCTTTGCATTGTAGAAATTTCGTCACTACTTCCTAGTGAATCCATTCATGTTTTATACTTATCATCAAGTGCTAAATTACCTTGTTAGAGAACTAGCACATCAAGGACACGTCTGTTAGTGATTGTTACTATTTCAGGAATTTGAATTTGAAGTCATAATTTGACTCGGTAAAAAGGATATTGGGTCTCATCATCTGTCTTGATTGGAAACATGAGAGGAACTGAAAGACATTGAAGACAACCTTCCAGATGCAAATTTTTTTATATTTGAAGAAATCAATGCAGAGCTTGCTAACATTGTAGAATTTTTACACAGGAAAGGCACTTGAAGGATTTTTTAAGAAAAATAAAAAGACTCTTTCTATCAAAGTGACACCATTTACATTGATAAATGGTCAATTGTACAAGTTTGGAATCAATGAGGTAATCAGGAAATGTGTTTTAGAGCATGAGAGAGAAGATATTATTGACAAAGCACATAAAGGAGGAGTTGGCGGACATCATCAAGGTGATGTAGCTTCAAGGAAGATTCTCCAAGAAGGATTATGGTGGCCAACATTATTTTGAGATTGTCAAATACAAGTGCAAAAGTGCATAATATGGTTCGAGTGATTGATACTAAAAATCCATATGCCACTATAGTTAATTTTTCCATTGTTACCTTTTGGGGTATCAATGATCAATTTTGTCAGTCCATTTCCCAAAAGAGCAAAACATTTAGGAGAAAAGTATATTATAACAAAAATAGAATATTTTAAAAAGTGGGCGGCGTTGAAATGGAAACAAGAAATGGCACCCAAGGGGGCTTCTAATTTAATCTTCCCTTAAGTAAATTGGAAGATAAATTGTGATTTCATCTCATGACAACTTGTATTAGTTAACTAATTCAGAAAGACTGAGTTAGCTTAGGAAATTCAAGTTGAGGGCTAGATAGGAGGCATGTATATTTATCCCATGATTTAAGGGGGTCGAGTTAGAGTTATTTTTGAGTTGTAATTAGTTAACTCAATTAATTGATTTAAAATCAGTTTAGCTGGTTCTAACTAAGAGATGAGCTAGAGATAGGTCAAGTGAATTAAATTTGATTTAATTCATAATGAGTGATCAATCAGTTAGCTAATAATTCACTATAAATAATTGTTGCATGTCATTTCTAAGGAAGGCCCAGTTGAGAATGAGGTTAAAGGAATGGTAACTATCAGTTGTATGATTAGAAAATTGTATAGGTCAATTATAGAGTCATGTGGAAGTATGTGATTCATTGCGCAATCAATTCCAAGGAATTTCCTATTTAATAGGGTGACAATTCCTCCGAGAATGCGTGAGCAAGGCAAGCTGAGCATAGGCTGATAATTGGTTAAGTATTTGACTGATTTTTCCTAGATCAGAGTGAGATAGTTGGCAGAGTGTAAGATTTTCTCGGTGAGAGAAATAATTTTATTGTTTCATGGTCTTAACTTTATACAATAGACAAAATAGTGGGGTTTTAGGCAGTGTGATTTCCTCGTATATATCTTGTGTTGTGCGATTGATTTACTTATTTCTCTTGCTTGTTATGTGATTGTGTGATCGTGTTTTGTTTTTCACAAATTGTAGAAGGATTTAGTCTTTTTTTTAAGTACATTAGAAGATTGGATTTAATCCCTTGGTTATATTTTCTACATGGTATCAGAGCACTAGAAATCACAATAGAAGAGAAGAAATTGTGTTTGTTTTGAACAGGTACATTGAATTTACAGATTCATTCTTCGGGACCAATAGTAGATTAAGATGTCTTTCAATGGCTTGAGATTCGAATATGCACTTGAGGGGAATTCAAATTACATAGCATGGAAGGACAAGATGGAGGCAGTGTTGGATGACAACAGATTGAAGGGATTCATTGACACTGATATTCCTCAAACCACTGCAACAGATACTCAACAACTTGATGCATGGAAGAAGAATGTGGAAAATGCGAGAAGGATCTTGTTAGAGGGAGTTCGAGATCATATTGTCTCGAGTCTCCACGGAAAGGAAATTCCATATGCAATTTGGAATGCCTTGAAAAATATGTTCCAGAATAGCAGCGACCATAGGAAGATGGTGTTGAAAGACAAGCCTAGGAAGATCAACAGACTATTTTACAAAATGGGTGGAAGCCATACCTACAAGAAATGCTACAGATGCTGTAATCATGAGGTTTATAGAAGATAATATCATATCTAGGTTTGGCTGTCCTGCTAGAATTGTAACTTATAATGCACAAGCTTTTAAATCTACCAGGTTTGTGAATTTTTGCCAAAGATATAACATCATCCTCACTCATTCTATAGCATACTATCCACAGGGAAATGGTCTAGCAGAGTCATCTAATAAAACCCTGGTGAGAGCCCTGAAGAAAACAATAGCTAAAAATCAGAAAAACTGGGACTCTCAATTAAAGTTTTCTCTATGGGAAAATAGGATAACCAGCAAAAGAGCAATAGGGAAGTCACCCTATGAGCTGGTGTATGGGCGGGCTGCAGTGTTTCCTTTGCAATTGGCATTTCCAGTGGCACGTTTTATGCAGGAAAACCAGAAAGAACTAGATGACATGATCCGAAGAATTAATCAGCTGGTAGAATTGGAGGAAACAAGGAACCAGGTAGATCAGAGATTGATAGAATACCAGGAAAAAATGAAGAATGTCTTTGATCGGCACGCAAAGGATAGGAATTTTCAAGTTGGAGACCTGGTTCTTAGATGGGATGTTCGCAGAGCAGAAAAGGGGAAGCATGCTAAATTTGATCCATTGTGGTTCGGGCCATTCAAAATAGTGAAGCTGGGAAGAAACAACACCTTTTCTTTAGAAAATCTACAGGGTGATTTGTTGGATGCACCCGTGAATGGCCAATTCCTCAAGCCGTATTTTCAATTCTGACCCAGACTGGGAATGCCTGATTGTATATATTGTATATAGTTTGTTTTGGCTCTTATTTTTATAAAGGAAAAGAATGCTGATAATTACTTGAAGTAAGAGCGCAGGGGAATTGAAAAATAAGATGAAATATTTAATGGTCTGCGTGTTCTCGACATGCCCGAGGACGAACATGTCGTCCCCAGATGGAGCCGATGTTGTACATATTTACCTCTGCCGTGGCCTAAAATCTCATGACCCTGCTTGATATTACTATCTCCGCCTGAAAATCTGCTTTACAATGGTTAAAAACCCAAATTTAAATATATTAGGCCGAGCCCCTAAGAGTTTGACTCCCTCCCGCTTTGGCTTCCATATGACCCAAGTCTAAAAACCATAAGTCAAAACGAAAAGGGGCCTATTGTTTTAACGATCGGGCGCGATGCTGGCCGTCCGATCTGGCTCAAATCAACGGCGCGGAAATTAACTTATATGGAGGGCCCCGCGCACAGCAGACCGACGGTATTTCATGGCCCACCGTTTCATTGCCCTCCGATGCAAGTTTAGCCGTTGATCTTGTTTTGAGATCGAATGGTCTCGAGTCAATCGCAGTCCTGCCCTCAATCGCAATTGGAACTTCCAAAATGTGTCACCCCGGTTTCCCCGCTCCGCTTTCCGATTGCGATTTCCGATTTGGGTCCCACCTCCTGCGGTCGTGTCATCACAGTTTCCAAGTGTGCGTCGTGTTCCTCCTCCACCATTCATATGTTCCGATTATGTGTCATATTTCAATGTTTTTTGTTATAAACCTTTGCCCCGTTCATTCATTGTCGCTCCATTGTATTCTGCATTGTCACCCTCCATTTCCCCATTATTTTGTTGCATTTCCTGTCACCCTGCATCGTCTCAACATTTCGCCTATTCCGTATCACCGTTTCCATGGCCGCTGTCGTATCCATACTCCCTGTCTCTGAGGCTGTCTTCCCTAATGTTTTGCGGTTTTGCAGGTTTTAAAATGACAAAGAAGGCGTTTTAGTTTACTGCCTCCATTGCAGAGATCAAGAGCATACCAAAGGACATATTCTGCCGGTGAAATTAAAGGAAGAAGCCGAGGGTAGGTGGGAGAGGTGATAGCCATTAAAGAAGACTAAGATATGGAGCTACATAACCCTCCAGAGGAATTCGCCCCGCATTTAAGATCCAGAATTCAAATTCAGAGCTAAGGGCCGAGAGTACAGTACAGGAACGTAGATTATTTCAAATCTCTTACGGCAGCAGATTTTCCCTCAGCCGCGGGCAACATATTGATTATATTCTATTATTTCTATCTTGTATATAAGGAGATTTTTACCTCCCAACATTTATTTCCCTAGACAGGTTGTCTAGGACAGTCATTTACAGTTAGTCATTCATAAAGTGGGTGCGAATGTTTTCCGCCATTTTATTCAAATTGAGTCATTAATTGTGTTTCAGCTACCTCCTCCTCTAGAATTTCCCCCCCTCCCCCTCCATCATTACACCTGATCATATCAAAGAACCGTGGCACGAGAAGACTTCGTATACATTCTGTAATATTTCTGTATGAAGGTTCAGAGCCCGTAGGGTCTCAGTGAGGAGGAGTTATAACTGTAATGAGGATTCTAGTCTTTGGTATCTCACAGTATGTAATTTCTCTTATGTGTTAATACAATATCTCATTTCATGCTATTTATCTTCTTGTATCATGTTCTAGAATGCGAGTGGCTCACTAGTTTGCAGTAAGGATTCATCCTTGTTGATGCCCTTTCTAGAATTAGTCAAGCACTTTAAATAGGCCTAGTCATGGTATACTGTTCCATGTTCACTCTTTCCATATTTTCTGCTATATTAGTTGCTTGAGGAGGGTGCTTTTAAAACGCCATTGTCATATAAGGATTCGTAAATTGGTGCGCCCTTATATGGTTTTGTTGTGTATCTGGGTATCAGTCTCATGTCAGCTAATATCTTCTTATGTTTCCTCACTGCACTCCCTTCCTGATATCTGATTTCTGTGATATATTAGTTGAATAGGCCTCTATGCGTATGTGGCGATCTCTTAATCGGTCTGATGCTTACGTCAAGTTTTACATGATGTTCCTACATTGTTCTTATCTTTGTGTCAGCTTCTGAGAGAGATTGGTCCCATTCAAAACTAATTTCCTTGATTAAACAAGAGATAGTAGGTGAGTTCTTGGACTGACAACCCAAACTATAAAGGGCTCCTTACTATATTAAGATGTCCTAGGCACTATTCAATGGCAACTCTAGGCTGTCTCTAGCAGGGTGACAAAATCATCCACAACATCTTTCTGGCGCCGTTGCTGGGGAACGAATTCAAGAACATCTTTTTCCCAGGGTTCGACATCTCATATTCTTTCTCTAATCAGGTGAGCACAGAGAGGTGAAGAGTTGCAGATTTCTCACCTTGGCGACTCCACTGGTCTTTATTTGATAAATTTTATTGGAAGTCCTGGCTTCCCGGAAGCCCCATTTGAGGTCAGATACCTCACAGCCGAAAACACCTGTGTCTGACCTGGAGAAGATCATTCATAAAAGAGTTTGGAAAGAGAAGAAGTCAGTTCATTCTGAAAACCCTGAATATTCCGTTGAAGATCATCCGCCCTCTTCTTCTCAAGAAGTTAGAACAGAAAATCCCGAGTTTTACTCAGAAACTCCACGTAGGGAAAGTGCCTGGATTGAAGAAGATCCTTATTCTGCTTCCGAGGCTGAAGAAATTAAAGAGGTCACAGAAGTAGTTGTTGTTAACCGTGAGTTATTCCCATCTACACCTCAGGCTTCTGTGCAATATATTCCCATTGTTATTCATACTCCGCTTCCTCCTACTCCTCTCCCTTCATCTGTATCTCAAATTGTTGTGCAACCCCCGCCTCCCCCAATGGCCAATGTTCCCGCTTTTCTATTAAATAAATATGCTCCTCTGGCCTTGCCCCAAGTGCTAAATGATATGCCACAGGATTACTTGAAGATTTTGCCAAGATTTAATGGTGAGAATGAAGTTGATGCTCAGAAGCACCTCGAGACCTTCTGCTCTTTTGCAGAGAACTTAAATGTTGAACATTTGGATGTGGTCCTGAGGTTATTTGTGCAATCCTTGGAAGGTGAAGCCAGAAAATGGTTCAAGACATTGGCAAACCATTCAATCACCACCTGGGACCAGATGGAGAATGCTTTTCTCAGGAAGTGGGGAGAAAAGAAAGATCACGGGCAGTGCCTCGTTGAATTCAATACGCTAAAGAAGAAACATAATGAGGGGGTGGCAGAATTTATCAAAAGGTTTAATAAATTATATCTGAACCTTCCTGTTGATATGAAACCTCACCAAGCTGCTGCCAAAGTTGTTTTCATAGCAGCTTTTGACTCTGATTTCGGTTTCTCTCTGCGGGAAAGAATGCCTGTCACCCTGGATGATGCTCAGACAGATGCTCTAGAGTTGGAGGCAAATTTTTCTGCCACTGGGAAGTTAAAGGAAAAATTGAACAGGAAACTAGAAGAAAAGGCAAAGAAGAGGTTTCTACCTCTAATCAAGAAAAGGATTCAGATAAAATGGATGAGATAAGCAAGATGATAAAGAAGATGGTCAAGATGGAGCTGGAAGCTAAAAATGCAGCTCCCAAGAACTATTACAATGCTTCAAACAGAGGATATAATCCCCAGTATAAGAGACCACCTCTCCAGATATTGCCGAGAGAGACAAAGGAACAACAAGATCAGGTACCTCATCCATTGTACCTAGAAGGACCAGCAGATGACTCCACTGGAGATACAGCCTACGGATTAGAAGATTCAAATCTGGCTTTTTTGAATAATGATGACATGGAGTGCCCGCTGCAAGAAGAAGACGAAGAAGCAGAGATTGACCATTACTGCAAGCAATTTTCCAATTTCATGGAAGCACAATTCAACGTCAAATATGATCTCAGATCCTCAAGGAAGAGGACCAGAACTCAGGAGCAAGAAGAAGAACCACCTCAGAAAGAAGCATCTGCTCAGAAGGAATCAGCAACAAAGAGATGCATAGAAAAAGGTAAGAATCTTCTAAATAACCCCTTGCAGTCTAATGATCAGATTCCCTCTTCTTCTAAAATAGTCAGTCCTCCTAATGCTGAGCCAGTGTCAAAATAAATCAAGTCTTCAGTTGAAAATAAGGAGTCGAAAGAAATTGTGACAGAAAAGCTCCCATCTGCTTTCAATTTGCAAAAAGAACTTGAGAAGATTAAGATTCCTGTCCCACTAACTGAGTTATTGAAACAACCTGTATATCAGTCTCAAGTTACCTCCTTTATACTTCCTCCTGAAATACCAATTGCACCTGATAGTTTAAATCTTCAAGAAGAAAGACCCATGGTAGTTTTTGGCCCACATGTCGAGGAGATAGATCCTTCTACTCCTCCCTTTTATGTGTCTCTAGTCATTCATGACCTGCTGTTACACAACTGTATGTTAGATTCTGGGGCTTCCCATAATCTTATGCCTTTGTCTGTCATGGAGCAATTAGGGCTGCAAATTACAAGACCATATAAAGATTTATATTCATTTGATTCTAAAAGGGTTAAATGCTTGGGAATGATTAAAGATTTAGTGGTCAATTTGGCTCAAATCCCAGCAAAGAGTGTGGTTGGACATTGTGGTTGCTGATATCCCAGCTCGCTTTGGTATGCTGTTGTCAAGATCCTGGGGTACCAAGATCGGGGGATCAATTAAATTGGATTTAACATATGCTACTGTCCCAGTCTTTGGAGGTCAAGAAAGGAGGTTGTACAGGGAGACTAGATTTGTTAAAATGGTAACTAAGGCTGACTGCTCAGAAAATTCTCCAGTTTATAACAAAGAGAGAGACTTTTCATGTTTGATGTTAGAAGAAGATCAAAATTATGCACATGAGCCCCTTTTTGGTCAGATCCAAGCTGAGCAGCCTAAAGAAGAGCAGGAATCAGAGATTTGGACTTTGCATTTTGATGGAGAAAATTCAAGGGAAGGCAATGGAGCTGGGGTATTGTTGATTTCTCCTACAGGGAAATGGGTGCCATTGTCTTTTAAATTGGAGTATGAGGCTACAAACAATGTAGCTGAATATGAAGCACTATTATTGGGACTGCAAACAGCTAGAAACATGGGCATCCAGTGTCTGAAAGTGTTTGGAGACTCTGAGCTGGTAGTGAGGCAGATCAAAAATGAATGTCAAACTAAACACCCTCGGCTCAGAGCATATAGAAATGAAGTATGGGACATGATATAAAACTTCTTCTTAGCGTTTAACATACAGTTCATGCCCCGGGAGCAAAACAGAGTAGCAGACTCTCTTGCTGTAGCTGCCAGTACTTTCCATCCTCCTCAGAATCCGCTTCTAAGATATGAAGTGGAGGTACGGTACAGACCATCCATTCCAGATAATATAAAGCATTGGCAGGTATTCGAAGATGATGAACAAATGAAAAGATTTATGGAGACTGTGAGAGAATTCTCCAATATGGAGATTGATGATAATGAAGAGGAAGAAGTTGAAAATATTACAGAAAACAAATGGGAAGAAAGAGTAGCAGGTAATAAAGTGCTGCAGCTGAAAGGTAATGTTATACCTAGAGGGTTGGTACCTCTAGAAAGGTTATTTAATAAATATGATGTTCCAATGCAGCCAAACAAAGTAGTAGAAGAAGATCAAGTGGGAGATTTGAATCTGGGTACTCATGCTAATCCCAAAATTTTTAAATTATCCAAAAGAGTCCCAGAAGAATACAAAGAAAAATATTTGAAGTTATTTCAATCTTACAAAGATGTATTTGCTTGGTCCTATGAGGACCTAAAAACTTTTGATGTAAATATAATACAGCACAAGATTCCACTGAGGGAAGATGCAAAGCCATACAAGCAGAAGCTTAGACAGATAAATCCCTTGCTGCTTCCCTCAATTGAAAAAGAAGTCAAGAAATTACTGAAGGCCAAGATAATTGTGCCATTAAGGTACTCAGAATGGATAGCAAATCTTGTTCCCGTTCGGAAGAAAAATGGAGAAATAAGGCTATGTGTAGATTTCAGAAATTTGAATAGGGCATCTCTCAAAGATAACTATCCACTGCCTAAGATGGATCACATCCTGCAGAAAGTAGTGGGAGCATCCAGAATGTCAATGATGGATGGATTTTCGGGCTACAATCAGGTGGCCGTTTTCCCAGAAGATCGGAAGAAGACTGCATTCAATACACCATGGGGAACCTTTATGTATGCTAGGATGCCATTCGGGTTAATTAATGCAGGAGCTACTTTCCAGAGGGCAATGGACATAGCCTTTGTCGGAGAACAAGACAAGTTCTTGGTGGTGTACCTTGACGATATCACAGTGTTTTCAAAGAATGATTATGAGCATATTGAGCATTTGAGAAGAACTTTTGAAAAATGCAGAAGGTATGGCCTTTCTCTTAACCCTCAAAAATCTTTGTTTGCATTGGATGAGGGAAAACTCTTAGGGCACATTGCGACTAAAGATGGTGTGAAAATTGATCCTAAGAGAGTTGAAGTGATAAACAGCATTCCTCTGCCAAGAAATAAGAAAGAAGTACAAGTCTTTTTGGGCCGAATGAATTTCTTGAGAAGATTTATCCCTAACTATGCAGAGATAGTTAGGCACATGACCAATATGTTGAAAAAAGAAAATGAAGTAAAATGGTCCCATGAGTCTAGAGATGCATTCACAAGGATAAAACGGGCATTCGCTGAAGCTCCTGTGCTAGCAGGGCCAGATTACAAAAATCCATTTATGATTTTCTCATTCACTTCACCTCATACAATTGCTGGAGTGTTGTTGCAGAAAAATGAAGAGGGATATGAACAACCCATAGCTTTCTTCAGTCAAGTACTGTATGATGCTGAATTGAAATATAATATACTAGAGAAGCAGGCATATGCCCTAGTAAAGTCCCTTAAGGCTTTCAGAGTTTATATTTTGCAATCTCACATTACAGCTTACGTCCCTACTGCAGCTGTCAAAGACATTCTGGTTCAGGGAGACAGCGAAGGCAGAAGAGGGAGATGGATCGCAAAAATCCAAGAGTATGATTTGGATATAAGGCCTACTAAGCTGGTGAAGGGACAGGGACTTGCGAAGATGTTATCTGAATCAAATCTTCAAGCCTTGGGCATTAATCTGTCTGTGATAGCAAACGAAGAATCAGAAAAAGAAGAGCAGCCTGGACTAGAGATGGCTACTCAAAAGATACATGTGAAATATCTAACTAGTCCTTGGTATAAAGAAATAGTTGAATATTTGTTAACACTCAAAATTGCCCCCCGTCGTATTCACAATGGTACGTAACCTGTAAGGACAAGCGGTGGAATTATAGATGAACAAGTGCTCAAATGGAGACAGACCTTCAGGCATATTGCTGTTATGCCTCACAGAAAATGAAGTGCAAAATGTAATGACAGAATTTCATGAGGGGATATGCGGAGGACATTACAGCTGGAGGGCAACAACTCATAAAATCTTGAGGGCTGGTTTTTACTGGCCAAAATTGTATTCAGATACTTTTGCTTGGGTCAGAGCGTGTGACAAGTGCCAAAGATTTGCAGAAAGGCAGAAATTAGCAGCATTGCCCCTAATTCCCATTCATGTAAATGAACCTTTCTAGAAATGGGGATTGGATTTTATAGGAGAGATACATCCCCCATCAAGTGGCCAACATAAATGGATTCTAACAGCCACAGATTATTTCACGAAATGGGTGGAAGCCATACCTACCAGAAACGCTACAGATGTTATAATCATGAGGTTTATAGAGGATAATATCATATCTAGGTTTGGCTGTCCTGCCAGAATTGTAACTGACAATGCACAGGCTTTCAAGTCTGCCAGATTTGTGAATTTTTTCAAATATATAACATCGTTCTGACTCATTCTACAGCATACTATCCACAGGGAAATGTTCTAGCAGAATCATCTAATAAAACCCTAGTGAGAGCCCTGAAGAAAACAATAGCTGAAAATCAGAAAAACTGGGACTCTCAATTAAAGTTTGCTCTATGGGAAAATAGGATAACCAGTAAAAGAGCAACAGGGAAGTCACCCTATGAGCTGGTGTATGGACGGGCTGCAGTGTTTCCTTTGTAATTGGCATTGCCAGTGGCACGTTTTATGCAGGAAAACCAGGAAGAACCAGATGGTATGATCCGAAGAATCAATCAGCTGGTAGAATTGGAGGAAACGAGGAACCAGGTAGATCAGAGATTGGTGGAATACCAGGAAAAAATGAAGAATGTCTTTGATCAGCACGCAAAAGATAGGAATTTTCAAGTTGGAGACCTAGTTCTTAGATGGGATGTTCGCAAAGCAGAAAAGGGCAAGCATGCTAAATTTGATCCATTGTGGTTCGGGCCATTCAAAATAGTGAAGCTGGGAAGAAACAACACCTTTTCTTTAGAAAATTTATAGGGTGATTTCATGGATGCACCCGTGAATGGCCAATTCCTCAAGCCGTATTTCCAATTATGACCCAAGCGGAGAATACCTGATTGTATATATTGTATATAGTTTGTTTTGGTTTTTATTTTTATAAAGGAAAAGAATGTTGATAATTACTTGAAGTAAGAGCGCAGGGGAATTGAAAAAATAAGATGAAATATTTAATGGTCTGCGTGTTCTCGACATGCCCGAGGACGAACATGTCGTCCCCCAGATGGAGCCGATGTTGTACATATTCACCTCTGCCATGGCCTAAAATCTCATGACCCCGCTTGATACTACTATCTCCGCCCGAAAATCCTCTTCACAATAGTTAAAAATCCAAATTTAAATATACCGGGCCGAGCCCCTAAGAGTTTGACTCCCTCCCGCTTTGGCCTCCATATGACCCGAGTCTGAAAACCATAAGTCAAAACGAAAAGGGGCCTATTGTTTTAACGATCGGGCGCAATGGCGACCGTCCGATCGAAGTCCAAATCAACGGAGCGGTGAACGTTTCATATGGAGGGCCCCGCGCGCAGAAAACCAGTGGATTGCCCTCTGATGCAAGTTTAGCCGTTGATCTTGTTTTGAGATCGAACGATCCTGAGTCAATCGCAGTCCTGCCTTCAATCGCAATCGGAACTTCCAAAATGTGCCACCCCGGTCTCCCCGCTCCGCTTTCCGATTTGGGTCCCACCTCCTGCGGTCGTGTCATCATAATTTACAAGTGTGCGCCGTGTTCCTCCTCCACCATTCATATGTTCCGGTTATGTGTCATATTTTATGAACCTTTGCCCCGTTCATTCATTGTCGCTCCATTGTATTCTGCATTGTCACCCTCCAGTTCTCCATTATTTTTATGCGTTTCCTGTCACCCTGCATCGTCTCAACATTTCGCCTAGTCCGTATCACCGCTTCCATGGCCGCTGTCGTATCCACACTCCCTGTCTCCGAGTCAATTTTCTCTAATGTTTTGCGGGTTTTGCAGGTTTTAAAACGACTTAGTAGGCGCTTTAATTTGCCGCCTCCATTGCAAAGATCAGGAGCATACCAAAGGACATATTCTGCTGACGAAATTAAAGGAAGAAGCCGAGGGTAGGTGGGAGAGGTGATAGCCATTAAAGAAGACTAAGATATGGAGCTACAGAACCCTCCAGAGAAATTCGCCCCGCATTTAAGATCCAGAATTCAAATTCAAAGCTAAGGGCCGAGAGTACAGTACAGGAACGCAAATTATTTCAAATCTCTTACGACAGCAGATTTTCCCTCAGCCGCGGGCAACATATTGTATATATTTTATTATTTCTATCTTGTATATAAGGAGATTTTTATCTCCCAGCATTTATTTCCATAGACAGGTTGTCTAGTACAGTTATTTATAGTTAGTCATTCAGAGTTGGGCGCGAATGTTTTCCGCCATCTGATTCAAAATAAGTCATTAAATGTCTACTATCTGCCTCCTCCTCTAGAATTCTCCATCATTCCTATAAAGACGAAAAAAGAAGACATTGTAAGGGTTCCAGATTCTATCAGCAAACGGTGCAGCGAGAAGACTTCTGTATACATTTTTGTAATATTTCTGTATGAAGCTTCAGAGCCCGTAGGGTCTCAGTGAGGAGGGGTTATAACTGTAATGAGGATTCTGGTCTTTGGTATCTCACAGTATGTAATTTCTCTCATGTGTTAATACAATATCTCTTTCATGTTCATTATATTCTTGTATCATGTTCTAGAATGCGAGTGGCTCACTAGTTTGCATTAAGGATTCATCCTCGTTGATGCCCTTTCTGGAATTAGTCAAGCGCTTTAAATAGGCCTAGTCATGGTATAATGTTCCATGTTCACTCTTTCCATATTTTCTGCTATATTAGTTGCTTGAGGAGGGTGCTTTTAAAACGCCATTTTCATATAAGGATTCGTAAATTGGTGCGCCCTTATGTGGTTCTGTTGTGTATCTGGGTATCAGTCTCATGCCAGCTAATATCTTCTTATGTTTCCTCACTGCACTCATCATCTGATACTTAATTTCTGTGATATATTATTTGAACCGGCCCTCTTTACAGTAAGCGGTCTCTTAACTATCTTATGCCTTTGTATTGGAGTTTTACTTGATGTTCCTACATTGTTCTTGTCTTTGTACTAGCTTCTGAGAGAGATTGGTCCCATTCAAAACTAATTTCCTTGTTCAAACAAGAGATAGTAAGTGAGCTCTTGGACTGACAACCCAAACTATAAAGGGCTCCTTGCTATATTAAGATGTCCTAGGCACTGGTCTATGGCAACTCTAGGCTGTCTCTAGGAGGGTGACAAAATCATCCACAACATCTTTATGGCGCCGTTGCCGGGGAACGAATTCAAGAATATCTGTTTCCCTGGGTTCGACATCCTATATTCACTCTCTAATCAGGTGAGCACAGAGAGGTGAAGAGTTGCAGATTTCTCACCTTGGCGACTCCACTGGTCTTTATTTGATAAATTTTATTGGAAGTCCTGGCTTCCCGGAAGCCCCATTTGAGGTCGGATACCTCACAGCCGAAAACACCCGTGTCTGACCCGGAGAAGATCATTCATAAAAGAGCTTGGAAAGAGAAGAAGTCAGTTCGTTCCGAAAACCCTGAATATTCCGTTGAAGATCATCCGCCCTCTTCTTCTCAATAAGTTAGAACATAAAAACCCGAGTTTTACTCAGAAACTCCACGTAGAGGAAATACCTGGATTGAAGGAGAATCTCATCCTACTTTCGAGGCTGAAGAAATTAAAGAGGTCACAGAAGTAGTTGTTGTTAACCGTGAGTTATTCCCATCTACACCTCAGGCTTTTGTGCAATATATTCCCATTGTTATTCATACTCCACTTCCTCCTACTCCTCTCCCTTCATCTGTATCTCAAATTGTTGTGCAACCCCCGCCTCCCCCAATGGCCAATGTTCCTGCTTTTCTATTAAATAAATATGCTCCTCTGGCCTTGCCCCAAGTGCTAAATGATATGCCACAGGATTACTTGAAGATTTTGCCAAGATTTAATGGTGAGAATGAAGTTGATGCTCAAAAGCACCTCGAGACCTTCTGCTCTTTTGCAGAGAACTTAAATGTTGAGCATCTGGATGTGGTCCTGAGGTTATTTGTGCAATCCTTGGAAGGTGAAGCCCAAAAGTGGTTCAAGACATTGGCAAACCATTCAATCACCACCTGGGACCAAATGGAGAATGCTTTTCTCAGGAAGTGGGGAGAAAAGAAAGATCACGGGCAGTGCCTCGTTGAATTCAATACGCTAAAGAAGAAACATAACGAGGGGGTGGCAGAATTTATCAAAAGGTTTAATAAATTATATCTGAACCTTCCTGCTGATATGAAACCTCACCAAGCTGCTGGCAAAGTTGTTTTCATAGCAGCTTTTGACTCTGATTTCGGTTTCTCTCTGCGGGAAAGAATGCCTGTCACCCTGGATGATGCTCAGACAGATGCTCTAGAGTTGGAGGAAAATTTTGCTGCCACTGGGAAGTTAAAGGGAAAAATTGAACAGGAAACTAGAAGAAAAGGCAAAGAAGAGGTTTCTACCTCTAATCAAGAAAAGGATTCAGATAAAATGGATGAGATAAGCAAGATGATAAAGAAGATGGTCAAGCTAGAACTGGAAGCTAAGAATGCAGCTCCCAAGAACTATTATCATGCTCCAAACAGAGGATATAATCCTCAGTACAGAAAGCCTCCATTGCAGATATTGCCAAGGGAAGCGAAAGAACAGCAAGATCAGGTGCCTCATCCCTTGTACCTTGAAGGGCCAGCAGATGACCCCACTGGAGATACAGCTTACGGATTAGAGGATTCCAACCTGGCCTTTTCAAATAATGATGATATGGAGTGCCCCCTGCAAGAAGAAGACGAAGAAGCAGAGATTGACCATTACTGCAAGCAATTTGCTGATTTCATGGAAGCACAATTCAACGTCAAATATGATCTCAGATCCTCAAGGAAGAGGACCCGAACTCAGGAGCAAGAAGAAGAACCACCTCAGAAAGAAGCATCTGCTCAGAAGGAATCAGCAACAAAGAGATGCATAGAAAAAGGTAAGAATCTTCTAAATAACCTTTTGCAGTCTAATGATCAGATTCCCTCTTCTTCTAAAATAGTCAGTCCTCCTAATGTTGAGCCAGTGTCAAAAGAAGTCAAGTCTTCAGTTGAAAATAAAAAGTCGAAAGAAATTGTGACAGAAAAGCTCCCATCTGCTTTCAATTTGCAAAAAGAACTTGAGAAGATTAAGATTCTTGTCCCCCTGACTGAGTTATTGAAACGGCCTGTATATCAGTCTCAAGTTACCTCCTTTATGCTTCCTCCTGAAATACCAATTGCACCTGATAGCTTAAATCTTCAAGAAGAAAGACCCATGGTAGTCTTTGGCCCACACGTCGAGGAGATAGATCCTTCTACTCCGCCCTTTTATGTGTCTCTAGTCATTCATGACCTGCTGCTACACAATTGTATGTTAGATTCTGGGGCTTCCCATAATCTTATGCCTCTGTCTGTCATGGAACAACTAGGGCTGCAAATTACAAGACCATATAAAGATTTATATTCATTTGATTCTAAAAGGGTTAAATGCTTGGGAATGATTAAAGATTTAGTGGTCAATTTAGCTCAAATCCCAGCAAAGAGTGTGGTCATGGACATTGTGGTTGCCAATATCCCATCTCGCTTTGGCATGCTGCTGTCAAGGTCTTGGGGTACCAAGATTGGGGGATCAATCAAATTGGATTTAACATATGCTACTGTCCCAGTCTTTGGAGGTCAAGAAAGGAGGTTATACAGGGAGACTAGATTTGTCAAGATGGTAACTAAGGCTGACTGCTCAGATAATTCCCCAGTTTATAACAAAGAGGGAGACTTTTCATGTTTAATGTTGGAAGAAAATCAGAATTATGCACATGAACCCCTTTTTGGTCAAATCCAAGCTGAGCAGCCTAAAGAAGATCAGGAATCAGAAATTTGGACTTTGCATTTTGATGGAGCTAATTCAAGAGAAGGCAATGGAGCTGGGGTATTGTTGATTTCTCCTACAGGGAAATGGGTGCCACTGTCTTTTAAATTGGAGTATGAGGCTACAAAAAATGTAGTTGAATATGAAGCACTATTATTGGGACTGCAAACAGCTAGAAACATGGGCATCCAGTGTCTGAAAGTGTTTGGAGACTCTGAGCTGGTAGTGAGGCAGATCAAAAATGAATGTCAAACTAAACACCCTCGGCTCAGAGCATATAGAAATGAAGTATGGGACATGATAGAAAACTTCTTCTCAGCGTTTAACATACAGTTCATGCCCCGGGAGCAAAACAGAGTAGCAGACTCTCTTGCTGTAGCTGCCAGTACTTTTCGTCCTCCTCAAAATCCGCTTCTAAGATATGAAGTGGAGGTACGGTACAGACCATCCATTCCAGATAATATAAAGCATTGGCAGGTATTCGAAGATGATGAACAAATGAAAAGATTTATGGAGACTGTGGGAGAATTCTCCAATATGGAGATTGATGATAATGAAGAGGAAGAAGTTGAAAATATTGCTGAAAACAAATGGGAAGAAGGAATAGCAGGCAATAAAGTGCTGCAGCTGAAAGGTAATGTCATACCTAGAGGATTGGTACCTCTAGAAAGGTTATTTAATAAAGATGATGTTCCCATGCAGCCAAATAAAGTAGTAGAAGAAGATCAAGTGGGAGATTTGAATCTGGGTACTTCCACTGACCCCAAAATTGTTAAATTATCCAAAAGAGTCCCAGAAGAATACAAAGAAAAGTATTTGAAGTTATTTCAATCTTACAAAGATGTATTTGCTTGGTCCTATGAGGACCTAAAAACTTTTGATGTAAATATTATACAGCATAAGATTCCACTGAGGGAAGATGCAAAGCCATATAAGCAGAAGCTCAGACAGATAAACCCCTTGCTGCTTCCCTCAATTGAAAAAGAAGTCAAGAAATTACTGAAGGCCAAGATAATTGTGCCATTAAGGTACTCAGAATGGATAGCAAATCTTGTTCCCGTTCGGAAGAAAAATGGAGAAATAAGGCTATGTGTAGATTTCAGAAATTTGAATAGGGCATCTCTCAAAGATAACTATCCATTGCCTAAGATGGATCACATCCTGCAGAAAGTAGTGGGAGCATCCAGAATGTCAATGATGGATGGATTTTCGGGCTACAATCAGGTAGCTGTGTTCCCAGAAGACCAGAAGAAAACTGCATTCACTACATCATGGGGAACCTTTATGTATGCAAGGATGCCATTCGGATTAATTAATGCAGGAGCTACTTTTCAGAGGGCAATGGACATAGCCTTTGTCGGAGAACAGGACAAGTTCTTGGTGGTGTATCTTGATGATATCATAGTGTTCTCAAAGAATGATGATGAGCATATTGAGCATTTAAGAAGAACTTTTGAAAAATGCAGAAGGTATGGCCTTTCTCTTAACCCTCAAAAATCTTTGTTTGCATTAGATGAGGGAAAACTCTTAGGGCATATCGTGACTAAAGATGGTGTGAAAATTGATCCTAAAAGAGTTGAAGTGATAAACAGCATCCCTTTGCCAAGAAATAAGAAAGAAGTACAGGTATTTTTGGGCCGAATTAATTTCTTGAGAAGATTTATCCCTAACTATGCAGAGATAGTTAGGCACATAACCAATATGTTGAAAAAGGAAAATGAAGTAAAATGGTCCCAGGAGTCTAGAGATGCATTCACAAGGATAAAATGAGCATTTTCTGAAGCTCCTGTGCTAGCCGGGCCAGATTACAAAAAGCCATTTATGATTTTCTCATTTGCTTCACCTCATACCATTGCTGGAGTGTTATTACAGAAAAATGAAGAGGGATACGAACAACCTATAGCTTTCTTCAGTCAAGTGCTTTATGATGCCGAGTTGAAATATAATATACTGGAGAAGCAGGCATATGCCCTAGTAAAGTCCCTTAAAGCTTTCAGAGTTTATATTTTGCAATCACACATTACATCTTATGTCCCTACTGCAGCAGTCAAAGACATTCTGGTTCAGGGAGACAGCGAAGGTAGGAGGGGAAGATGGATTGCAAAAATCCAAGAGTATGATTTGGATATAAGGCCTACTAAGCTGGTGAAAGGACAGGGACTTTCCAAGATGTTATCTGAATCAAATCATCAAGCTTTGGGCATTAATCTGTCTGTGATAGCAAACGAAGAATCCGGAAAAGAAGAAGAGCAACATGGACTAGAGATGGCTACTCAAAAGATACATGTGAAATATCTAACTAGTCCTTGGTATAAAGAAATAGTTGAGTACCTGTTAACACTTAGCTGTCCTCCAGGATGTGATAAAGTGAAGTACAGAGCTGTAAGGATGAAATCTCAGAAATATGCAATTGCCAATGGGAAGCTCTATTGGAGAGATCCTCTAGGCATATTACTTCTATGCCTCACGGAGAATGAAGTACAGAATGTAATGACAGAATTTCATGAGGGGATATGTGGAGGACACTACAGCTGGAGGGCTACAACTCATAAAATATTGAAGGCTGGTTTTTACTGGCCAAAATTGTATTCAGATACTTTTGCTTGGGTTAGATCATGTGACAAATGCCAAAGATTTGCAGAAAGGCAGAAATTAGCAGCATTGCCCTTGATCCCTATTCATGTAAATGAACCATTTCAGAAATGGGGATTGGATTTTATAGGTGAGATACATCCCCCATCGAGTGGCCAACATAAATGGATATTGACAGCCACAGACTATTTCACGAAATGGGTGGAAGCCATACCTACCAGAAAGGCAACAGATGCTGTGATAATGAATTTTATAGAAGATAATATCATATCTAGGTTTGGCTGTCCAGCTAGAATTGTAACTGACAATGCACAGGTTTTCAAGTCCGCCAGGTTCGTCAAATTCTGCCAAAGATACAACATCATCCTCACTCATTCTACAGCATATTATCCATAGGGAAATGGTCTAGCAGAGTCATCCAATAAGACCCTGGTGAGAGCCCTGAAGAAGACAATAGCCGACAACCAGAAAAACTGGGACTCTCAATTAAAGTTTGCTCTATGGGCAAATAGGATAACCAGTAAAAGAGCAACAGGGAAGTCACCCTATGAGCTGGTGTATGGACGGGCTGCAATGTTTCCTTTGCAATTGGCATTGCCATATGCAGGAAAACCAGGAAGAACCAGATGGCATGATCCGAAGAATCAATCAGTTGGTAGAATTGGAGGAAACAAGGAACCAGGTAGATCAGAGATTGGTAGAATACCAGGAAAAAATGAAGAATGTCTTTGATCAGCACGCAAAGGATAGGAATTTTCAAGTTGGAGACCTAGTTCTTAGGTGGGATGTTCGCAAAGCAGAAAAGGGTAAGCATGCTAAATTTGATCCATTATGGTTTGGGCCATTCAAAATAGTGAAGCTAGGAAGAAACAACACCTTTTCTTTAGAAAATCTACAGGTTGATTTGTTGGATGCACCCGTGAATGGTCAGTTCCTTAAGCCTTATTCTCAATTCTGACCCAGGCTGGGAGTATCAGATTGTATATATTGTATATAGTTTGTTTTGGCTTTAATTTTTATAAAGGAAAAGAATGCTGATAATTACTTGAAGTAAGAAGCGCAGGAGAATTGAAAAATAAGATGAAATATTTAATGGTCTGCGTGTTCTCGACATGCCCAAGGACGAACATGTCATCCCCAGATGGAGCCGATGTTGTACATATTTACCTTTGCCGTGGCCTAAAATCTCATAACCCTGCTTGATACTACTATCTCCGCCCGAAAATCTGCTTTCCAATGGTTAAAAATCCAAATTTAAATAAATCGGGCCGAGTCCCTAAGAGTTTGACTCCCTCCCGCTTTGGCTTCCATATGACCAGAGTCTGAAAACCATAATTCAAAACGAAAAGGGGCCTATTGTTTTAACGATCGGGCGCAATGCCGGCCGTCCGATCTGGCTCAAATCAACGACGCGGCAATCAACTTATATGGAGGGCCCGCGCACAACAGACCGTCGGTATTTCATGGCCCACCGTTTTATTGCCCCCCCGATGCAAGTATAGCCGTTGATCTCGTTTTGAGATCGAACGGCTCTGAGTCAATCGCAGTCCCGCCCTCAATCGCAATCGGAACTTAAAAAATGTGCCACCCCCGGTCTCCCCGCTTCATTTTCCGATTGCGATTTCCGATTTGGGTCCCACCTCCTGCGGCCGTGTCATCATAATTCACAAGCGTATGACGTGTTCCTCCTCCACCATTCATATGTTCCGGTTACGTGTCATATTTTGCGAACCTTTGCCCCGTTCACTCATTGTCGCTCCATTGTATTATGCATTGTCACCCCCCATTTCTCCATTATTTTCATGCGTTTCCTGTCACCCTGCATCGTCTCAACATTTCGCCTAGTCCGTATCACCGCTTCCATGGCTGCTGTCGTATCCATACTCCCTGTCACCGAGTCAATTTTCTCTAATGTTTTGCGGGTTTTTGCAGGTTTTAAAACAACTTAGTAGGCGCTTTAACTTGCCGCCTCCGTTGCAAAGATCAGGAGCTTACCAAAGGACATGTTCCGCTGGCGAAATTAAAGGAAGAAGCCGAGGGTAGGTGGGAGAGGTGACCGCCATTAAAGAAGACACAGATATGAATTCTCAGAACCCTCCAGATAAATTCACCACGCATTAAAGACCCAGGATTCAAATCCAAGGCCAAGGGCCGAGAGTACAGTACTGAAATACAGATTATTTCAAATCTCTTACGGCAGCAGATCTTCCCTTAGCCGCGGGCAATATGGTGTATATATTTTATTATTTCTATCTTGTATATAAGGAGATTTTTATCTCCCAACATTTATTTCATGGACAGGTTGTCTAGTACAGTCATTAGCAGTTAGTCATTCATAGAGTGGGCGCGAATGCTTTCCGCCATTTTTATTCAAATCGAGTCATTAATTGTGTTTGAGCTACCTCCTCCTCTAGAATTCTCCATCACTCCTATAAAGACCAAAGGAGAATACATTGTAAGGGTTCCAGATTTCTATCAGCAAACTGTGCAGCGAGAAGACTTCTGTATACATTTTGTAACATTTCTGTATGAAGTTTCAGAGCCCGTAGGGTCTCAGTGAGGAGGGGTTATAACTGTATTGAGGATTCTGATCTATGGTATCTCATAGTATGTAATTTCTCTTATGTGTTAATACATTATCCCATTTCATGCTATTTGTCTTCTTGTATCATGCTCTAGAATGCGAGTGGCTCACTAGTTTGCAGTAAGGATTCATCTTAAGTGGTGCCCTTTCTGGAATTAGTCAAGCGCTTTAAATAGGCCTAGTCATGGTATACTGTTCCATGTTCACTCTTTCCATATTTTCTGCTATATTAGTTGCTTGAGGAGGGTGCTTTTAAAACGCCATTGTCATATAAGGATTCATAAATTGGTGCGCCCTTATATGGTTTTGTTGTGTATCTGGGTATCAGTCTCATGCCAGCTAATATCTTCTTATGTTTCCTCACTGCACTCACTTCCTGATATCTGATTTCTGTGATATATTATTTGAATCGGCCCTCTTTACAGTAGGCGGTCTCTTAACTGTCTGATGCTTTCATGCTGAAGTTTTACATGATGCTCCTACATTGTTCTTATCTTTGTGTCAGCTTCTGAGAGAGATTGGTCCCATTCAAAACTAATTTCCTTGATTAAACAAGAGATAGTAGGTGAGTTCTTGCACTGACAACCCAAACTATAAAGGGCTCCTTGCTATATTAAGATGTCCTAGGCACTGGTCTATGGCAACTCTAGGCTGTCTCTAGGAGGGTGACAAAATCATCCACAACAGTCGGTAAGATTTTGATTATTGTACTTTATGTTGATGATATGATACTGACAGGTGATGAGAAACTAATCAAGTCTTTCAAAGAGGAATATCTTGCAAGAGAATTTGAGATGAAGGACATGGGGCTCTTGCACTATTTCCTCGGATTGGAAATATGGAAAAGAGATGGGGAGCTATTTGTATCTTAGGGAAAGTATGCCAAGGATATTCTAAGGAAGTTCCACATGGAGGGTAGCAAACCCATGGAGACTCCTCCAGTAGGAAATTGGAGGAAGCAGGATGTTATTTTGGGAGAAGTAGTGGATGCTACTATTTACAGAGAAATTGTGGGTTCACTAATGTATTTAGTGAAAACACAAACATACATATGCTATGCAGTTAAATAAATGAGCCAAGATATGGTTAAGCATACCAAGCTCTTTTGGAAGGCATGGAAGCATGTTTTGAAATATCGCAGGGGCACTACAGAGTATGGATTATGGTACAAACGGACAAAGGGAGTGAAGCTTCAAGGCTTCACTGATGCAGATTGGGTAGGGAGTCCATCTGACAGGAAGAACACATCATGGTGCATCTTCAACATAGGATCAACAACAGTTTCAAGGTACAACATGAAACAAAGATCAACTGCACTCAGTTCAGCAAAGGCAAAGTACATGGTAGCCAGTCAGGAAGCATGTGAGGCCATATGGATGAGGAAGATACTTGTTGGTTTTTTTGGTCGACAGATGGATCCGACGGTGATAATTTTTTATAACTAGAGTTGCATCAAACTCTCAGTTAATCCAATATTCCATGACAAGTCCAAGCATATTGATATCGGGTATCACCATCTCGTAGATTGTGTCCAGAGGAGGATTATGTCATTAGAGTACATTCCCATGGAGGAGTAGGATGCAGACATCTTGATGAAGGCACCGGCAAGAAAAAAATTCGAATTCCATAGAGTCAGGATCGAGGTAGAAGATAATTATGTTCTTGTTGAGAGGGAGTGAAGAAATGGCACCCAAGGGGGATACTAATTTAATTTCCCCTTAATTAAATTGGATGAGGAATTGTAATTTCATCTCATGACAACTTGTATTAGTTAACTAAGTCATAAAGACTGAGTTAGCTTAGTAAATTAGAGTTGAGGGCCATAGAGGAGGCATGTAGAGCTCTCCCATGATTTATGGGGGTCCAATTACATATATTTCCCAGGTTGTAATTAGTTATCTCAATTATTTGAGTTAAAATCAGTTTAACTAGTTCTAACTGAGAGATGAGCTAGAGATAGGTCCAGTGAATTAAATTTCATTTAATTTACAATGAGTGATCAATCAGTTAACTGATAATTCACTATAAATAGTTTTTGCATGTCAGTTCTAAGGAATTCCTAGTTGATACTGAGGTTAAAGGAATGATATCTGTTAGTTGTATAATTAGAAAAATGTGCAAGTTAGTTATAGAGTCATGTGGAAGCCTATGATGCATTGCGCAATCAATTCTAACAAATTTCCTATTTAATAGGGAAAAAATTCCTCCAAGAATGCGTGAGCAAGGCAGGATGAGAATTGGTTAACTATTTGACGGATTTTTCCTAGATCAGAGTGACACATATGGAAAAGTGCAGCAGTTTCTCGGCGAGAGAAAGAATTCTATTATTTCATGGCATTGAATTTATACAATGTACAGATAGGGGGATTTTAGGCAGTGTGCTTTCCCCAAATACATCTTGTGTTATGAAATTTATTTAATTCTTTCTCTTACGTGTTATGTGATTGTTCATCGTGTTTTATTTTTTTGTTAATTGTAGAAGGATTTGATATTTTTTTTAGTACATTACAAGATAGGAATGAATCCCTTGGTTAGATTTTTTATAGGCAGAAGTAAACCAGTCGAATCCTGCATGAAGGAAGTTGCAGAAAAGTTTATTTACAAAAATATATTAACTTGGTTCGGTTGTCCTATTATCATAATCAATGATAGGGGAATACACTTTGTAAATGATACAATTTAGAAATTGATGCATAATTTCATGATTGAGCATAGGAAGACTACGGTAACCATCCAAAATAAAATGGTACCATGGAATCATTTAATAAAACATTGCACAAAGACTAACAAAATTTTCAATCTAGACAAAGATGAATGGGATGAAAAAGCGCCAACATTCTCTGGGCATATCATACAACCTACATACAATCAACTCCATCTATCCTTTCAAATTTTTTTACGATAAAAAAGAAATTGTCTCATTTTAGTGTTCAACAAACATAGCATATGTATCGATTATACTAAAATACAACATAAAAATTCAAAAGGAACGACTCCAACAAATACAACATTTAGAAGAAGATTGACTTCATGCAATCCGCCATCAATAAACCAGTAAAAATAAACAAAAGTTTGGGCACAAAATGAACTTATAGAAAAATAATCTAAAAGTTGGAGATTTGATACTACTATATGAGAGTCAATTAAAGGGAAAACCAGAAAACTAGAGATTGCATGGATTGGACCCTTCACTATTGAGGATATATGTGCTTCGGAGTAGTACAGCTGAAGACACTACAAGTGCACTTGTCGAAGTCACTTGTTAATGGTTCCTTGCATAAAAAGTACATCTCTTGATAGCATTGGCATGTACCTGATGAAAACATATTTGAGGCACTAGGAACATGGGTTAGCTTGAAAACCACATTGTGGAGGGCTAACTAACCAAATTTCTTGTAAACTAGTATTTTCCCACCTTAATTAGAAATTAGTAAGTCTATTATAAAATAATTTATAAAATAGTAACAAGTAACCGAATTAGCAGTTGGAGAACTATTAAAAATGGAAATCACTAATTAATCAAGAAAATGTGCCAGAAATATCGACCAAGAAATGGATTTGCATAAACTTATAAACAAAAAATATCAAAAGAATACAGATCAATATCAACAAAAAATGAAAGGAGAGAAGACCGTCAAAGAAAATTTAGAGAATATTATACCAAAATCATCAACTCAATAATAACATCCAATGAACGAAGCAGAAGTAGGACTAATGACAGAAAACCCACTTAACGGTACATAGTCATAATGAGCATTTTAACAAGAAAAGTGATCGGGAGAAGAACACTGACTCAACATCAGAAGTTAATATTAGAAAGGAATTTGAAAATGAATATCATTCGCATGAAGCTAATTTGACAATTCAAAAAAAGAAAAAATTAAAAATTAAAAATCAAATCAATAGAATGTAGGATACTAATCATCATACGCTACATAATCAAAAAGTCGTGTCACCGCTAGAAACACATCATATGTCACCTTGAATCATAACACAAACATTTACCGTTGCACAAAATAGGTGGTGGGAATGTAGATTGTGTGAATTGAATGACATTATAATTTCCAGAAATAATATGATGGGACAAGTGAAAATTGTGGATTCAAATGAAAAGTATAGCGTGTTAAATTCAAATAATATAAAATTAAGTGAACTAGTGAACTTGCCTAACACTATTTATAAATTTCATTAAGTGTATATTGCAACCTTGACGAAATACCAAACATACCAAGTCCAATTATTTCCAACTTTGAGTTGTTGTATTACTTGAGAATATAAGATTTTTGGAGATATTTCAAGATGTCGAAGAGAAAATTTCACTTGGAGGATGAAGATGTCACAATATAGATCAAGAAGAAAGCTAGATCCAACTTCTCTATTAAGATAGAACTTGAATTGAGAATTCATAATATTATACAGGAGAAGGTTGATGACCCACTCTGGGAAAAACATAAAAAATCATTTCTTAAATGGGAAAAATCAGATGATTAGTGGAATCCACAGTCAGAGTTGCTAAAAAACTGGAATCTATGACATCCTTAGTGCCCCATTAGTTACAGACTTGCAAGGAATGAAAGAAGAAGCTGCGAAATTCCTAGTTTGTCATTGTCAAAATTTAAAATTATGGCTCAAAGAACCTGTGTCAATATCAACAATTTCCATTCATATGATCATTGGAATTCCATACAAGGGCGAGAAAGTACCCAAAAAAATTGTCAATAACAATTGAATTTGTGAATTCATAGGAGGAATTGTCGCGAATAATTCCAAGGGTTTAATAATTAGACAAATCCAAGATCCATTGGTCAAGTGGGCTTGTATTATTGTAGACCAGTGTTTTACATTGGTAGGTAGAGCATCAGATGTCAAGTTAAGAATGCTTGAATCCATTAGCGAGATGACAAAATCAAGGAAAATATATAACTGGGTGGAACATGTCACCAACTTGGTCAAGACTAATTGCCAAGAATGTCAAAATTATGGTAAGTACATTCTATTTCCCTCTTTTCTCATTTGGCTAGCTATGAAGCACAAACCCACATGTTGGCATTATGACTAAGGCGTTGTCCTTGATGGAAACCTACTAGATGAGTTGTCTTTTGATAGCAACCCACTTGATGAAGATGTATCTACAGGCAAGTTCAGATGTGACAGAGAAAGAAATACCAGTTAGTGATAGAGGAATGATGAAGGTTAAAATTTGAGGAAGTATATGTAGGTTCTATGAAGCAAAGCCATGTACATACACATGTATTATGAAGAGAAGTTGCATATACACAGGTTCTGTGAAGCAAATTCGTCTACATTCGCAGGTATGATGAAGATAATTCGTGTATACGCAGGTTATGTGAAGCAAATTTGTGTATGTACGAAGGTTTTATGAAGCAAATTCATGTACATTTTGCACACTATGGTTTACCAAATACAAAGGGTCCTTACCATGGTATTTTACCACAATATTGAGTGGAATAATGACTATTTGATCCCATCAAGGATTACCATTGGCACAAGTATGGTTTTGACCTGTGGTATTGGCTAAGGCCTAAGCTATATAAGGTGATTAAGATCTAAGTGTAGTGTGTGCATGTGTGAGAGTGATTGACGAATACTTTGATCTGAAGTATAATTGCATGGTATGGAAAATTAATGAGTGGATGATATGAAATAAGTTTGCACTCTATAATACAATAATGGATCAAGATCATTAGACCTGAAATTAATATGTATTGTATGATCTTCTTATTGGTTGATTAAATATGTGGTATGATGCATGTTTATTATTATGTATGTCGTGATCTAGGTATGTCTGTAGTTCTGAAGTGAAACACAATTATGAGTTGGTAATTGCAGATTTGTATGTGGGTTTGTCTTTGGTAAGGTGCGCACACATGCAGATTCTCTTCTGACTAGTAGTGTATCAATTATGTAGTATGGGAAGATCTGTATGCGGGTTTCATTCCTAAAAAACACATAAACACGCGGAAACGCTTTATGATAAGCACGTATAAAATCTAGGGTTTCTTCTGAAAATATGTCTGATTGGTCTAATAAGTTATGATGTATTTATATTGTCCGTGAATGAAGTCTTCATGTTAATATGGGCTTAACAGTGACGAATGCAATTGAATTGATTGAGTATTGAAGATGCTACTAGATGTATGTGATTGAAGAGCAGTGATTGGTTGTTTAATTCAATGATTCAGTGTTTGGTTGAATGATTTGGTACAGTGACCAGGTTCAGTTTTGATATATGGTATTGGACTTGAATGATGGTAGTGGGCCCAGTCTGAAAATTTGATGAAAAGTGGCCTACAGGTTGTAATGTGTTAAACCAGGTGGATCCAGTGAAAATTTATGAAACATGGTCCACGATGGTGCTGAGGGTTGGAGCATTTAGTGGGGAAGTTGAATCTTCCTTCCAGTAGTAGCTGGTAATCATATTAGGGGGTTGGAGCTCCCTTCTAGTGGGTGCTTGTAAACGAGATCAGGGGGTTGAAGCTCCCTTCCAGTGGATGCTGGTAAATGATATTAGGGGGATGGAGCTCCCTTCCAGTAGGAGTTGGAGAATGAGTGAAGGTTGTAGCCTTATACAGGTGGGTGCTTTTATGCTGGTATGAGTCTGCGTCAGTACAATATTGTAAGAAGTTTTCATTATAATAAAATTGAAGACAGAGACAACAACAACGGTGGTTTTCTCCCACATTGGGTTTCCACCTTAAATACTGGTGTTCATGTGTGTTGCTTATATGTGATGCTTTATTATGTTCTTACTGCACATGTTTACTGCTTATCAAATGTCTGATGAATCACTGATACATTGGTTTAAGTTAAACAAATGAATATTTAACTGAAATATAAGTTCACTGAATATATGTTATTTATCTGCATAACAATCGCGTACATACACAAGTTTAATTCAATAAATTCACATACAAAAATTATAATAAGAAAAAAGTGAAGTGATTTTTAAGAGAAACAGTTAACCCCCCCCTCCCCCCCCTCACCTCAGTATTTTTCCAACAATTGGTATTAGAGCAGGTTCTTCAAACCAAGATTGATAGCTTGAAGGAGATCCGTCAATATGATGGGAATGAAGAACTTAGCTCAAAGAAAGTATTTCAGAAACCATTGGTTGTGATAGTGATATATCAGATGCAGTAACAATTACTGATGTTAGAAAATATTCAAGTTTTGGAGCACCTCATTTTCTATTGATCGGGAATGAAGAAGACAGTAACAAAGAACTAGCAGGTATGGGTTCATGTTCTATTTGTAGTCCATTTCCTTGTCTATGCCATATTTATAGTGATGATGACAGTGATGCAATTGAAATCTCACTCATGGGTAAAAGTGAAAGTAAGCATTCTCAAGAGAAGTTGGATTCAGAAATCATGACTCTAGAAGTAGAAGATCATGGCAAGTCAAAAACAATGGTCAGTGCAGACATACCAATGCTAAGAAAAGGTAATTATCAACAATGGAAAGAAAATATGAAGTCTAATCTAATGAACCGTGATTTTCGCTATTTAGTTTGCAATGGCTACACCAAGATTCCCCCATCAGACGAGGAAATGAAAAATAAAAATAAGGCATTAAGTGACATATTTTGTAGCATAGCTAATTCAGTATTGAATACAGTTATGCATTATACATTTGCAAAGGAAGTATGGGATGAACTACAATCAATCCATGAATAAATCCTAGAGGAATATTGTTCATAGGGTAATTCTATCCCTAACAATGTGTCAAAGAAAGTACACGATGATAAATAATCTCTTACAATGATGGATGGAGTTATTAATTCAGAAGATGACAGGTTAGAGGAAATCTATGATCTTAAAACAAAACTTGATCTTTCTTTGAAAAATATTGCTAATATTAAAGACAAGTTTTAGGAATAAGATAACAAGGATCATATTAAATCATTAAATGTTGATGTGGAATCTAACCAGTATTGTGAAGGTCTTGAAGCCGAGATCATATCTCTAAAAGAAGATCTTGAAAAATAAGATAAGTGGAATGAAGAACTACTTCAAACATTTTAAGAAAAAGAAATGGGATGAAATAAGAGATTCTCAAATTAAAAGAGCAAGTAGAAGAGGGAAGAAGGGTCGAAGAAGGTATGAAGAAGAAATACCAAAGAATGGAGGTTGATGTAAACATTTTAAAAGGTAAATTAGAAGAAAAAGACAAACATTTGAGATTTCAATATGTTACTAAGATTATGGATAATATTCTTAGTATTCAAAGGTCTCTCTCTATTAAATTTGGTCTTGGTTTTCACGAAATTGTTAAAGGAGAATCTAGTTCACAAATTGGTGCTAAAGATCCAAAGGATAACAATGCAAAACCTAAAGTGTTTAAAGAGACAAAAGGCCAACCTGATCAACAACCAAGGATCATGAATCCTCAGAGGAAATCATTTTCTCCTAACAACAGAAGTGTCAATCGATTCTATCCTCTGATCAATAATATTGAATTCTTTATATGTGATAATTATGGACATGTTGCAGTCAATTGCAGAAGAAGATTGTGTTTTTCGCCGACAAATAGTCGCTACATAGAAATACCATCAGCTCCCAGGTGCTCAATTTCTTTAAGGGATATTGTTTTTCTTGCATCATATTTGGTCACAAAGTTATTGATTGCAATAAATGGAACATGAGACATAAATATTATGATTCCACTGCTTCCTTTATTGGTCAAATTAGATGTTATGCATGTAACATGTTTGGGCATATAGAAAAAGAATGCAGGAACAAACATGGAAAGGAATTAGATAAAATGTTGATGACGAAAGGACTAAAGAAGATGGATCCAACAACATTCCCCTTAACAAGTAGAAAGAAGAAGAGATAATATGTGGTCTTGCTCTATTTTCATTTGAAAATGAAGATGAATGGTACATAGTCAATGGATGTTCTCATCACATGACTGGTGATAAGAGTAAGATGGAGTCTCTCAACAAAAATCAAGATGTTAAGGATATTCTTTCAAACAATTCTCCTACAAAAGTCTCAAGTAAAAGTAGAGCTAGAATTAACAAAATAGAAAGGTAGCTAATACTTTATTAGTTCAAGGCCTAAAACAAAATATTTTAAGTGTAGGCCAAATGGAAGATAAATGAAATGTAATTCTGTTCACATCAACCAAATGCAAGGTCATGGATAAAGAAACTGGAAAGGTTATAGCAAGAGGGTACATAAACATAGACAAATTATATGTGATTAAAGATCTAAATTCTCGCAGATATAAGGAGGATTCACACTCATATTGAAAGAAGACAGTGTCCATTTGCAGTCCATCGTTCTTGAAATAACACTGTTAACAGTGACTGCAGGAGTAATGTGAGGTACATTACCTATTAATAGCAAGAAGATGATTATCAGGTCCTCAGGATCAGTGATATATAATCTTAGGGGGGAGATAGATATAAGTTATCTTGATAATGATTCACATGGTTGTTTTGATAACTCTGGTTGATTATATTTTTGATAGTGCATCTGATGTGATAATAGAAGGCATGTACAGATTGTACAAGCTCAGGGGGAGATGAAGTTGTGAAGTTTCCGTATTTCACTTTCTGTATGTAGATCCTATGAAATACAATCGCATATATACTTGAGTTCCTATACAGACAGTCACATATATTTTTCTTTAATAGATAAAAAATGGGATAGACTCAAGAAAAGACTTTGATATGCTTCAAACAGTTATTATTTGGATTTCTTGTTCTGATGTTAATGGTTACAGTCTATTGATGTTACTTATTAAGTGGTATTGAGTTATGATGATCTATGAGTTGGTACAACATGACAGTGATGCTTCTATGATTAACGAAGATGTTTTGATGTATGAGTTGATGTGCTCAATTCTGACAGTGAACAGGTAGCACAGTTACAGGAGGAGCATTAGCCTTGTTGCTAATGATGCGTTGTTGGCATTATGTTTGCGATGTTGCTGAATGTTGACACCTGGGAAACTCTTGTAGTTGGTTGAATGATGCTTTGTTCATCTGATTGAGATATTTTGGTCTTGGTTATAAATGACATATCTGTCATTTGATGTAAAGGTCATTTAAAGGCCAATAATGTAATTCTTGTTATACTTAGTCTTGTTTGGATTATTGAGGGTCAAGTCAATTATGTATGTAATCCCATGATGGGTGTGTTGATGTTATGATGTATTCAAATATCTAACCCCACTTGGTTGGGTAATTGATGTAAGTTTGAGTCCTTGGTGATAAGAAAGGTCATATTCATTTGATTCATAGAGTCATGTATTTCATTGAAAATATTTCAGAAGAATCAACATGTGCTCAAGGGGAACATGGTTAGTATATAGTGAAAATCAGATCTACAATGCTCATGTATCTACAAAAGATAAGCCTTCATTCGGCATTTGTCAACCTTTTCCCTTGATGTCAAAGGGGGAGAATAGCTTGGTGTTTGAACTGATGTGTTTTAAGGTATCTACAGGTTGTGGTAACCAAGCACCAAAGTGTTTGCCATCAATTCCAAAGGGGGATATTGTTGGAATTATGACTCATGTGTTGTCCTTGATGGTCACCTACTCAATGAGTTGTCTTTTGATAGCATCCTAATTGATGCAAATGTATCTATAGGTCATTTCAAATGTGAAAGAGAAAGAAATATCGGTCAGTGATAGACGAATGATTAAGGTAAAATTTTGAGGAAGTATACACAGGTTCTGTGAAGCAAATCCATGTAGATATGCAGGTATTATGAAGAGAAGTTGTGTATACACAATTTCTGTGAAGCAAATTCGTGTACATATGCAGGTATGATGAACAGAATTCGTGTATACGTAGGTTATGCGAAGCAAATTCGTGTATGTACACATGTTTTATGAAGAAAATTTGTGTACATTTTGCGCACTATGGTTTCCCAGATACTAATGGTCCTTACCATGGTATTTTCCCACAATATTGAGTGGAATAATGGTTATTTGATCCCGTCAAGGATTACCATCGGCACAAGTATGGTTTTGACCTGTGGTATTGGCTAAGGCCTAAGCTATATAAGGTGATGAATATCTAAGTTGGCATGTGTGAGTGATTTATGAATACTTCAATCTGAAGTATAATTGCATGGTATGGACTATTAATGAGTGGATGAGCTGAAATAGGTATGCACCTAGTAATGCAATGATGGATCAGGATCATTAGACCTAAAATGACTATGTATTGTATGATCTTCTTATGGGTTGATTAGGTCTATGGTATGACGTGTGTTTATTACTGTGTATGTCATGATATGGGTATGTATGTAGTTCTGAAGTTGAGCACAACTATGAGTTGGTAATTGCAGATATGTACATGGGTTTGTCTCCGGTAAGGTGGATACACACGCAAATTCTCTTGAGTAGTAGTGTATCAATTCTACAGTATGGGCATATTTGTATGCATGTTTCATTCCTGAAAAACGCGTATACACGCAAAAGCGCTTTACGATAAGCACGTATAAAAGCTAGGGTTTTTGCTGAAAATGTGTTTGACTAGTGTAATCAGTTATGTTGCATTTCTGTTGTCTTCCAATGAATTCTTCATATTGATCTAGCTTAATAGTGATCAATGTTATCAGAACCAAACCAGTCATTGAACAGGAAAACCTTGTGGACCACAAACCAGACAGGAACTGGGAAAATACCGGAAATAAAATAAATAAATAAAACCAGTTTACCAAAAACACATAAAATATTTATATTTTAAAGAAAAAAAAGATATATTCATGGGAATCCATATGAATCCAAACCATTTATACACAAATATGTAAAAGTTCTCATTTATATAGCAAGTAATAGTGCATATAACCAAAATATCCCTTAGTGCAAAACATCGTTGAACCAAAAATGTTACAAACATCAAGAAGTAGACTCTAAAATGCCTTTATAGTCCAAAATAACATCATAGATCATAGCATTATACTACAACCTACAATACTACAAGCTACATCTACAACAAATCAATGATCAAATCATTAATCCACAATCATCAATCATCATCAAAATCATCATCTTGATCATCCTCCTTATCCTCATCTGAAGAATGAGTAGCATTCAAGTCTACAATGGGAATATGGCTTGATTCCCATGGCCCTTGATTTACCCTCTAAAATTTTGGAGAAAATAAACTCCAAAATCCTCTAAAAGCAACTATGTAGTAGCCCCAACAAAATAAAATAAAAAATCTTCCACTAGTTGCAAAAACCACTAAAGAAAACCCAAACATCTATGGGAAAAAAAAAATCTTTGAATTAGTTCAAAATTTTTCCAACCCAACAACTCTCCAAGACTCCAATCAACTCTTCAAATCTGCAAAAAATCTCCCTTAGAACAACCCTGCAAAAACTCTTTGAATTCTCCTCTCCAAACTCAGCTCAAGAATCGCAAGAGACTCAAATGAATAGTGTGAGTGAAATAGAGGGGGTGGGGTTTTTTAAGTAGCTTTAGGAGGGGGGCAATGATAGCATTCGTAACTAGGAAAATAATAATTCAATGCCTAGGCTTGTGAACCGTTGGAACCGGTCCGAACCAGTTCGGTACTGAACCGGTTGGTTTGTTTCGGCACCGAACCAGTCATTTCATGTTCGAAGAGTCGATTCAGACCAGTTTTGCCTCCAAACCGATCGGACCGGCCAGTTTTCCAGAACCGGTTCGGTTCGGACAACACTGATAGTGATGACTAAAATTGAATTGATTGATTATTGATGATGCTACTAGTTGTATGTGATTGAATAGCAATGATTATTTGTTTGATTCAGTGATTTAGTGATTGGTTGAATGATTTTGTACAATGATCAGTTTCATTTTTGATATATGGTATTTGGCTTAAATGATGGTAGTGGGTCCAGTCTAAAAATTTGATGAAAAGTGGCCTAGAGGTTGTAATGTTTTGAAGAAGGTGGTTCTAGTGTGAAAATTTATGAAACATGGTCCACGATGGTTCTGAGGGTTGGAGCCTTAGTGGGGAAGTCGAAGCTTCCTGTCAGTAGTAGCTGGTAATCAGATCAGGGGGTTGGAGCTCCCTTCTAGTGGGTGTTGGTAAACGATATCAGGCAGTTGAAGCTCCCTTCTAGTGGGTGATGGTAAACAATAGCAGGGGGTTGGAGCTCCCTTCTAGGAGGAGCTAGAAAAAAAGTGAAGGTTGCAGCCTTCTGCAGGTGCGTGCCTACGTGTTGGTATGATACTGTCAGTACAATATTGTAAGAAGTTTTCATTATAATAAAACTAAAGACATAGACGACAATAACGATGGTTTTCTCCCACATTGGGTTTCCACCTTAAATGTCGGTGTTCATGTGTGTTTCTTATGTGTGATGCTTCATTTTGTTCTTACTGCACATTTTGAATTCCTATCAAATGTCTGATGAATCACTGATACATTGGTTTAAGTTAAACAAGTGAATATTTAACTGAAATATAATTTCATTGAATATACGCTAGTTGTCTGCATAATAATCGTATACATACGCAGGTTTACTTCAGTAAATTCGTGTATAGAAATTAGAATAAGAAAAGAAAAGGTTAAGTGAGTTTTAAAATACCTATTCACAACCCCCCCCCCCCCCCTCGAGAGTATTTTTCCCAACACCACTGTTTGGGGACAATAATTTTACTAAGAAAACAACTTCCCTAAACGAAAATTTTCAAAAAATATTGCATGGATAGTTGGGGAAACCCATGTCTTTGGGTTCACATGAGTTATTCAGTAATTGGCTTCTAAGTATCAAGGAAATATCAAATTATGGATGGTTCCACAACATATTTGGCAGGAGTTTCCAACCCCCTCACATATATAGTCAATCCTTGATATAATTAAAGTATGGTACAACAAAAATGTAGAGACAGACCACCAATTGTTACACTGAAAATTGTCATCCTGACATTTATGCCATGTGTATGAGCTCATTATTACTAATACTTCTCCCTTTTGCAAGTCTAACATATCAGTTCCTCATGTCAAGCCTTGAAAATCAGAAAAAGTTCCTAGAAGTCTCCTAAACTTTGGTATCGCACTTTCTGGCTATCTTGCCTGCGGTCCCGCACCCAATGTTCAGCTTGCCTGCGTTCCTGAACGCACTTTATCTTTATTATAGGTGCGGACCCCTGTAAGATTAAAAAGGCGCAAGTAAAATCCTAAAAAGCTCAATTAAAGTAAATTCCGGAAGCTTCTAGAATGGATTTTGCGGTGGCAGAACCACTCTTGTGAGGTGCATGAATCCCCTACCTTATGGAGTTAACCCCTTGATGTAAGGAGCTTATCCCTTTGAAGGATAATTTTATCCCTTCATGCTTGGAACAGAAAAACCTCCTCTTGTCCACTATAAAAAGAGGCATTGGGTAGCCTCAAAGGGAGTTCAAGCTTTTAGAATATTTGAAGTTAAGTGCTGTTGAGATGTAGACTCAGTTAACTAAGACTTTTGTGAGGAGAGATTACATACCTCTATTCGTCTTGGTTGGAGGAGTGCAGAACTTGTAAAAGTAAAGGAGACTCCTGCTTCAGACCCCGGAAAGTCCTGTGCAACATCAAGGCTCAGGTTGTAAGGATTTTCTCTTTTGAAATTAATACAAATATACTCATTTTTCTCAATAAGCTTTCTATCAATGGTTTATTTCATAGATTCCTTGATCACTATGATAAGCATGGTTTATAATTATTTCTATACAGGTGCTATGTAATATTTTGCTTGTTTGTGACTGCAGGTTTACGAGGAAAACTCCTTCAAGCGCGCGAGGGACAACAACGACTTCAAACAAGCACTGGACAAACAGTAAGTCTTTTACACCTCTATAGAGCCTTTTATAAACCTTACATGCTTAGAGAAAGATTAGTATGTTTGGCTGTTTGTTGCTAGATACTTTTAGTACTAGGGAGATCGGTCTTGTCTGCAAGACGGATTAATCCATACAACAAATTGGCGACTCCACTGGGGAAAGAACTTGTTGTTTTTTGTTCTCTTTTATTTTGATTTGAGGAAACGTTTTTCTTGCTTTTTGATTGATTGACATCTGCCTAAGTAGCTTAGGTTTTCTCTGTTTTTGAAAATTTTGAAATCCTTTAAGTTTTTCTCTAGTCTTTCCTGGGACTGCACTTTGCCTCGTTTTCACAGTGCGGGCAGTTTCGCACTTTTTCCTGTGTAAACAGTGCGGGACCGCACTTGTGATATCTTGGAGTCTGCGAACCCTGTCAAAGTTTTGAAAATTTTCAGATTTCTTTCTTTAGTTTATTTTGATTTTAATTTTCAGTTTTTGTTTTCTGCCCAGATTGATGATTGTTTCTGTCAAAAGTTTTCTATTAATAAATCTCAGCAGTATTGGTGTTTTGATGATGTTCTAGAAGTTTTGCGTTTTGGATTGCATTTCACTTGGTCTTTGTAGAGATTTGAAGCATTTGACGTTTTGAAGTACCTCAGATTACCTTGGTCCTTTTGGTCTTTTGCTAGATCTGACCTGATTGTGAAATCATTCTTTATTGAGAAATAGAGTTACCTGTTTCTTTGCAAATCTTCGAAAAGAAACTTTGTTATTGGTTTTTGAATTTCATTTTTTATAAAAACATAATTGAGTGTTTTCGATCTGTTTGTTATTCTGAACGAATAGATCCTTAGTTTGCTGACCAACTAAGGTAAAACATTCTTCAAAAAAAATCTTAAAGCTTTTATTCATTTAGATTATTAAAATTTGTAGTTTTGAGTGCTATTAAATTTTGTAGATCTCGAAATTAATTTGTAGTTTTGAGTGCTTTTTAAATTTCTAGATTTCTTTTGAAGGAAAATTGTTTTGTAGCTTCAAGTTTTTGGAAAGTGAAAGGATTTTTATTGTGAGCTTTGATAAATTTTTGGAAAAGACAAAAATAGTTTCTTTCAATTATTCTTTATGTTTAAAGAAGGAATTGTTAATTAAAAGAATTGCATTCTCTAACTTTTCCTTAATTAGAATTTCATTGAAAGGAAACAATCTGATCATCATTTTTAGGTGCATTTTTAGTGTCTTTTGGAAATTGAGTCATTTCACACCATCAGAGTTTCATTTCCGCACCCATTGACGTAAGAAACAGATCTTAAAAGTAACGCTTAATTAAAATTCATCTAGCAATCTTTTTATATTCTAGGGCTCTTATCACCAACATAGCTTAGGCTAGTATCTTGGAGTAGGAAGTAATTAACTCTCCAAGATAGTAAAAACAAACAAGTAGACAAATCTTGCGGTAGGAGATAAATCCAATTGTAATTTGTATAATTTGGGAAGCTTCTCTTAAAGAAGTCAATCGCGAGATCATATCCGAATCTTTGAGACAATCAAATTTGTTTCATTGGGGAAGATAGAAGATTTTGCGCGTATTACAAACGGTAAACCTCGGATTAACCATTGTCGAGGAGCCTGGGGTCACTTGTCGGTAAACCTCGGATTAACCATGTCAAGGAGCCTTCAAGGGGATTGAGCTTGCTACTCTTCCCTTGCGCGTGAAATCAGATCGTAGACTGTTCCCCCAGTTATATTTGTTACTGTTGGTAACCTTAGTGTCCATTATCTTAAGATTATTTCCTAAGGTGACGGTGGAGGAAAGATCTCACTGTACCTGGAGCAGACGTCGACTAGACTCACTTGGACTCTCTGGGGGGTTCTCTTCACACGAGATGGTTTTGTGAAGAAACTTGTGCCAGTCTGTTTCATTAAGCAGGTTTTCAGGGTAACTGTTCCAACCGCCCTTTCTATGTTAAATTTTTACTAAGTTGGATTTCATCACCAACTAGTGTTTTTAGTACGGAAAGTTACTGTTTGTGTGTGGTTTGAACTTTTATATTTTTTAAGCGTGTGATTCAACTGTTTGTTTCTTTAGAGACTTTAGGTGTTTTCATTGAAATTTTATTTGTTTGCGTGTGATTAGTTAATATTTAATCGTGGTGGAATTGCCGAGACAATCCCGGAGACTACAAGGGAAACCCCCTGAATATACACCGAGTCAACTTGAAGGGCTCCGTGCTCTAGTATCATCCAGTAGTGGTAGGATTAGATCAACGGAAATTGGAAATTCATCTATAGTTGTACATCCTGATCATCAAATACCTACAACAGAATACATTTGAGAACCGATTTCAGTTTCTGAAGTTACTGGTAGTATTCCTGCTTCCAGTGAACTGGCTGAAGAACCTGAAATCTCTGAACCTGAAACTGAACCTTCTGTTTTAGAAACATCCTCAGGATTTATTTCACTAATTTCTAGCGATCTTGATTCACCTAGGGTAAGAAATATTGTCACTAACGATCTTCCTGCTGGTCTTATTTCCATTTAAGAACTTACTAATCCAGACGAAGATATATCTCTTCCCGACTCCCCTCAATCTTTAAATCTTAGGGAGCGTGAATCTATTTTCTACAGCCCTATTCGAACTAGTGCTTGGTATCTATCTTTAACAAACTTTTTAGAGAATCCGGGTCTTGCTTTTTCTCCACCTCGAGTTCCATTTCATCCTACACCCAGAGGTTACTATCCACCATCCATTATGGCTGGAGAGTCATCCGTGTTTTCTCAAACACCAGAATCATTTTTACATGGTGGTCCTTCTGTTCCTTCGGGATATCAGGCTTTGTCTGGTACTTTCTCGGGAGCAGCTCCTCAACCAATTAAACAAGTGTTGTCATCTGGTAATAGTGGTGTTAAAACTGAAACGTTGAACGCAGCACAAATTTTTATGATGTCTGGTAATGTTCTGAATCCTCAACCTCAAGGCAGTCAGTTACCGCCTGGGGGTCCAACATAGGGAAATCCGTTATCGCCTGGGGGGCAACCTTTAGGTAGTCAGTTGCTGCCTGGGGGGCAACCTTCAGGTAGTTAGTTACCGCCTGGGGGGCAACCTTCAGGAATTTAGTTACCGCCTGGAGGGCAACCTCAAGGTAACTTTTTTCCAGCACAAACTGTGGAATCATATTATTTTGGGGGAAAACCCCAAGGGCAGTACACACCTCAAGGGTATCAACCTTCATGATAGTACATGCCCCAAGGTCAACCCCAAACTCAATATGCTCCTCAAGTTCCTTATCAACCCCAGCTTTAGTACATGCCTCAGGGTTATCAACCTCAAGGTCAGTACCCAATTCAAGGTTTCCAACAGCCTTCTGGTCAACCATCTATTCAAGGAGCCGGAAATGTACCACTCACTTATCAACCCTACGTCCAACCAGGTTATGGTCCTTACGTTCAGCCTTCTGCGGGCAATACCCCGGAATGAATATGGTGTGGGATCTGTCCCAATATCAACAGCCTATGCAACCTAATGTGCAGTTGCCTTATCAACCTGGACAACCTTTAATTACTGGTCCAACTCAGCAACCTGTCCAGCCTACTATTCAAACTCTTGCACCTGGTCCTGTTCAGCAAGCCGGTCCTAGTTCACCTAAGACTCTGCCTCAAACTGCTGCAATAGCTGCTACGTCTATTCAACCTGTAACACCTACTTCTGTAGTATCTGTAACCCCGAGTTCGTCTATCCCTGCCTCCGTGCAAATCCCTCAAGTCTTTGTACCTTAGTCTGGATCTTCGGTTCAGATGCCTACGGGACAAGCCGGTACAAGTACAGTTGTCACAAGTCAATCGCAATTCACGTATCAACCGTACCAGGGACAGCCGCAATTCTATCCCTATACACAAAATCCAAACTATCAGTATCAACCATACCCTGGCTATACTTATCAGCAGCCTCAACAACCCCAGTTCGGTATGATTAATCCTAGTTTTCCAGGAGGTTATACAATTCCTAATGCTAATCCGATTCCCACCTACCCTGGGTATCCACCTCCTAGAACTGCTTTTGGCTACTCAAGGTTTTCGTGACCCTAACCGTCAGTTACCCTTTGTCGCAACTTTGGATTTACCTGATTTGACGCGCCTTACAAATGATCCAATTTTCTATTATCAGTACTGGCCGCCGATGCCGCATAAGTTTCCCAGTGATATACCAAAATTCGAAGGTAGGCCAGGAGAGGATCCATCAAATCACACCATGACTTATCACCTTTGTTGTGCGCCTAATTCAATCATTGATGATTCGATTCGCTTACATCTTTTCCAAAGAACTCTTATTGGTCATGCAGCCAAATGGTACATTGAGTTACCACGAGGCTCGTTTCATAATTTCAGTCAATTAGCAACTGCCTTCTTGACTCATTTTCAGTTGCTAGTCAGATACGACAATGGAACGAAATTATTAACTTCGCTGAAACAATCCACGTCCACGTATATTTCTGATCATATTCATGAATGGCGACGTACGAGACGTTTGGTGAAAGTTTATATTCCGGATCAAATTTTGGCGGAATGGTTTGTTAAATCATTGTTACCCAAGATTACTGAAGATGTAGCTAAGGCTGGTGTTGTTACTGAAGAGCAAGTAATTGCTCAAACTCAGTACCTTGACCTCGTTTACATGCAGTCAGGTACTTTACATGAAAAAATCCCAGACCTTCCAAAACAAGGTCAAATAGCTGCTGCTCCTTCAGGGTCTCATGCCGCTGATGGTATTATTGGTACAGTCAATACTAAAAGTAAGAAGAAATATTCAAAGAATTCTTCTCCAATTATAACTTTACCTGATTCCCCGAAAGGAGAATCTTCCCCCGAAGTTTCTGCCGATATTCATGTTGTGGAGACATCCACGGCTAAATCTAAATCCAGTAATAAAAAGAAAGGGAAGAGTAAAAAAAAAAGAATTCGAAAGAAAAAACTGATAAAAATGAATCCAATGACGAAAAACGTAAACCACGTTATCCTTGTTACATTTGTGACGAAGATCATTTTACTAAGGAATGCCCACATCGGGCCAAGGTTGCAAAATTTGTCAAAGGTTCACAACCTACTGTCTTGAAGGATCCTTTTCCGACTCAAGATAGTAAGATGGTTGGTTCTACTTCAACTGCTTCAGAAGAGCCAATTTTGATGATGTCTCATGTAAGGATTGCGACGCGATCGAAATATTATGGTACTCAGAATCATGTTGATGATAAAGAAGCAGAATCTTCTAATGCAAATACATCAAATACACCTCCTCCTGTTTCTGGTCCGCTACAAATCGAGAAACCAAATCCAGACTTAATAATCAAACCAACTGCTAAAGGTGTTCTTCGTAAATCAGCTTTCAATCCACATGCGAGAGCTGCTCAGAATTACAACATTGTTGAAGACTTGGCTATTTCTCCTTCAGCAATGTCGGCTTTGGAAGTGCTGCAATCATGCCCAACATAGCGTAAATTGCTTTTGTCTGCTATAGGAGCTGTTGATATTCAGGATTCTAATCTTATAATCTTCGATCTAGAAAATAGTACACCTCATCTACCTCATCAGATGGCTTTCCAGATACCAGTGTATGTCAAAAACAGACCGATCTATTGGACTGTAATTGATGAGGGAGCTTCAACGTGTATTATGTCGATTCAACGTTGGAAATCGCTTGGTTCTCCTACACTGAACCAATCTTCGACGATTCTTAAGGCTTTTAATGGTCAAGGTTTCCACCCTTTTGGTATTCTGCAGGATTTACCCATAGTGGTTGAAGGTAAAGTTGTAAATCTAGATGTGGAAGTGGTTGATGCCCCTTTAGATTACAACCTTCTTCTGGGTCGTAGTTGGTCTTACACTATGACTGTTGTTGTCTCTTCGGTCTTTCGACTCATAAAATTTCCATATCAAGGAAGGATCGTTACAATAGATCAGTTAACTTATTTTACTTCCGACCCAGCCTCTACAGAAACAATCCAGCATGTTGGTAAAACGACTATCCCTTATAAGGATGTTGGAGTAGGTTTGATTAAAGATTCTGGTTTGCTAGGAACTTTTTCCATTCCTCCTCCTAACGTATCGCCTTCTATTGCAACTATTCATATGATTTCGTCAGACTCTGTTATGTTTGATGATCCTTGCATCGTACCTTCCGAATCCGAGTTAGATTCAATTGATGGCATGATGCCTTTGAGTCCATTTGAACTTTCATATCAGGTCGTACAGTCATTTTCCGACCCCTCTTCAACCGAGATTGATCCAGTGAATGGGATCCACGAGGAATCACTCTCAATATCTAGCTCAGCCACAACGGCATTTCCTAAACCTATTCATTCCGATGAGCAGATTCGTGAATTATTATCCGTTGATGATTTACCATGGGAATATCTACATCATCGATCTTCGTTTTTACCTGAACTAGATCATTTTGAAGATGATTTCGCTTCAATATTTACTGCTGAATACGTCAAGGAACCACAGAATCCATTGAAAAATCCTGATTCTGAGTTAAATTTGGAAAATATTTCTTGAACGATTCCCATTGACATTTCAGTAAAACCTGGAATAATTGAAAACATTCATATAGGTGCTTCCTGTACTGAAGAATAAATTCAAACTTATAAAGCCCTATTTCAAGAATTCGTGATGTGTTTGCCTGGTCCTACGAAGAAATGCCCGGAATTGATCCGTCAATTGTCGTACATGAAATCAAGACTTACCCGGATGCCAAGCTTGTCCGTCAATGGCTACGTCAAATGCATCCTAGAAAAGCTATTGCTATCAAAGCGGAAGTTGAAAAATTACTTCGTGCAGGTTTTATTTATCCGATTCCCTTAACGGATTGGGTATCTAATATTGTTCCTGTGACTAAAAAGCAAGGAACGATATGCTTATGTATCGTATATAGGGATATTAATCGAGCTTTTCCTAAAGACAATTATCCAACTCCCTATATCGATCAAATAATCGATGATTGTGCCGGCAGTGAAATGTTTTCCTTTATGGACGGATTTTCAGGGTATAATCAAATAAACATACTCCCTGCTGATCAGCCAAAAATAGCTTTTATTTGTCCGTGGGGGACATTTGCTTACTGCAAACTACCCTTTGGATTGAAGAACGTTGGAGCAACTTTTCAACGGGCAATGTCTTATGCGTTTCATGACATTAAGCACATTGTGCAACTGTATCTCGATGATTTACCTGCTCATTCATCGTGCAGGGCTGACCATCTTACACATTTACATGCTATCTTTATGAGATGTCGACATTATCAAATTCGGTTGAATCCACACAAATGTGTTTTCTGTGTTGAGTCGGGTCGTTTACTGGGATTTTTTGTCTCTAAAGTAGCCATTCGCGTCGATCCATCCAAGGTCGAGGCTATTGTAAAATTACCGCCTCCTTCGAATTTACGCCAACTCCAAAGTTTGTAGGGGAAAGCAAACTTTTTACGTCAATTTATTCCTAACTATGCCGAGCTTACAAAAGGTTTTACCCGGTTGCTGAAACAGAACATTCCATTCTTTTGGGATGAGATCACTGATCGATCTTTTGATGCACTTAAACACGCGTTGACCCATGCACCGTTATTGCATCCTCCCAACTACAACCAGGATTACATTTTATATCTCGCCGCTTCTCATTCCACCATTGGGATGGTGTTAGTTCATGAAGATGAATCTCATACTGAACATGTGATTTACTATCTTAGTCGGAATCTGCATCCGACTGAGATTAAGTATACGCATGTGGAGAAATTGGCTTTGGCGGTTGTTCAAGCTGTCCAACGTTTTAGACATTACATATTGTTACGCAAAACTATGGTAATTTCTGATTGCAACCCAATGATGTACATTTTGACCAAACAATTGCTAGGGGGCAAGTATTCCAAATGGATAGTCATCCTGCAGGAATTCGACTTGGAATTTCAAAAATCCAAGGCGAAGAAATCCTTGGTTTTTGCGGAAATAATGTGTGATTTCCCCTCTACTGATACTGAAACTGTGACAGAGCAACCCATTGCGGATGAGTCTCTGTTTCTTATTAGTACTCTTGATCCATGGTATGGAGATATTATCATTTATCTCCAAACCCAATCTTTTCGGCCTGAAATTTCACGATCTCAGAGATGGAAGATACGTTTCCAATCCCAACAGTATAATATTATTGGTAATACACTTTATCGTCATGGAGAAGATTCGGTTTTCCGACGCTGTCTTATTCATGAAGAAGCTGAAAAGGTTTTAAATGACTGCCATTCTGGAGCATGTGGCGGTCATATGTCTGGGTATGCCACAGCCAAAAAGATATTGCGCGCTGGTTATTTCTGGCCATCATTATTCAAAGATTGTATTTATGCAGTCCGGAAATGCCACAATTGTCAACTATTTGATCGTAAGATAAGCGCGCCACCCGCTCCTCTTCATCCCATAATTGCTGTTGGTCCTTTCGCGAAATGGGGTATCGATTTTATTACATGTAACCCTCACTCGGCCGGGGGGCATGCCTATATTATCTTAGCAGTAGATTATTTTACTAAGTGGGCTGAGGCGATGCCTACATTTTCGGCTGACGGCAAGACTACTGCAACTTTCATGTTTAATCACATAATTGCGAGGTTCGGTGTTCCTCAAGCGATTATTACTGATCATGGAAGCCATTTTCGGAATGTCATGATGACTGAATTGACAGAACAGCTTGGCCTGCGCCACGATAGTTCCACTCCGTATTATCCGCAAGCCAATGGTATGGTCGAAGCCATAAATAAATTTTTAGTCACCATGATCAAACGAATTATTGGTATTCACAAAACGAATTGGCATTCCATGTTGTTTTCAGCACTTTGGGCATATCGAACTTCAGTCAAAACATCAACTGGTTTCACTCCTTTTCAACTCGTTTATGGTTTGGAAGCTATGTTGCCGATTGAATGCGAAATTCCATCTTTGAAATTAGCCATAGAGTTACTCCCAGCTACGTCTGAAGAGGAGAAATGTTTTTTGTACTTGGCACAGTTGGATGAAAATCGGAGAAACGCTGCAATAGCAAACGAGGCTCATGTCAAAAGAGTAAAAGCTCAGTATGATAGAAGTGTTACCCCTCGAAATTTTTCAAGAGACCTAGTCTTAGTTTATGATCAAGCCAACGATAAGCTAGGAGCTGGGAAATTCGTGCCCATGTGCCATGGCCCTTTCATTGTTAAGCGAAAGCTGGCAAAAGGGGCCTATGAGCTGATAGATTTTGATGGTATCCCTTTAGATAAACCCAGAAATGGGCTATATCTGAAGCGATATTATGCTTAAACTTGGTGTGGAGATCTTTTATTTTTTAGGTTAGATTTCTTTACTGCTGGTGTGTCTTAGATTAGAAAGGTGTGCCTAGTTTAGAAGTGTGTTTTTATCACTTTTCCTGCTTATCTTAGTTTTACTCTTGATATTGCAAATGTCGACGTCTCTTCAAACCTACATTGGTTTTGCTGATGGTGCTTGTCGTAGTACAAGGAACATTTCTTCCGCAGCTTGGGTTATCTATTCACCCTCTGACGAGTTAGTTTCCATGCATGGGGTAAGCCTTGGTCAAACAACAAATAACATTGCCGAGTATAGTGCAGTGATTGAGTTATTATCTGAATCCATATCATTTGGGATTCGGAGTTTGATTGTGAGGTTGGATTCTGAACTTGTTGTATTACAACTTAACAGGGTTTATGCCATTAGAAATCCAGTGTTGTTACGGTTATTTTTAAGAGTTTGTCTCTTGGAACATGAATTTGACTACATTGAGTATCAACATATTCCAAGACATTTAAATACATTAGCAGACGCAGTTGCTTCTAGTATCATAAATTGACATTTGCAGTAATCAAAATAGTAAAACAAACAACATTCATAACATGTATACAGATAGCCGGTAAATAGTGATATTTCATAGATAGCAGTGTTTTCAAAAAATATACATCGTCTTTGATCATAAGTTGGAAACACCTTATGATCGGCAAAATGATAACACAAAAAGTCAAAAATATGAGTCTACAATACAATCATCCCATCACTGATGGTGATCATGATAAGAAACCACTGCCCGAGCCACCCTGCACAGGAACCTCCTAAAAGGTCCTGGAACACTAATCACGTATCTCTGCAATCTGAGTGGAATGTCATCTATGTTTGTCTCCGGAATGTCTAGAGTCAAACGCTCTAGATGGTGCTCTAAATTAGTCAAGATTTATGTTGATTGGCCTGCTGGAGCTAGTGCAGCTGCAACTGGTTTTTTCCTTTCATAGGGTTGGAGATGGGCTGGTCACCGTGGGCCCACATCTGTATTCAACAAACTTTTTGGTTATTATTTATAAAAATTAGAAATTAGAATTCGTTGAAAATGATTTTACCTGAGTCATCCCACTGTTCCCCTACTGGGAGAGTCATCTCCTAGTCGCCGCGGAAATCTATCCCGGCATACGGAAAATCCTCAATGACAAAAAGTTGGTGATCCAGCCAACGGATATATGAAGAAGGAAATCGAACAATCTCAGCGCCCTCGATACTGTGACGGGCCATCAGTGCGGACCAACAAACCATCCTAGGTTCTCTAGGTCGACCGACATCAACAAGGATACTTTGTGGAGCTAGCATAGGAATCCTCTCTAGAGAAAAGGAGACGACGATGGATCCATATCCAAAGTTATTCAGTTTCCCATTTTTGCTCTAGTTAGTTGACCTTTTACATTAGCCAACACAGCGTCACACCAGTTGAAAATGGTGCCGCGAAAACAGTCCACAACAATGTGCATTTGAGAACCGGTAGCTACATGAAATGCTGCACTCCCACACAGCCTGGTAACAGTAAATGAAATAAATTTTAGCTCAGGATGGATGATAGTTTTTATATCAATCTGTTTGTCCCTGGGGTCTGCTTCATCATTATAGAATTCTTGCCGAAGACTAGCGACAGTCTGGCCACTTGGCCTAGTCCCAAACAAGGAGAGTTGTTCGCCCCTCTTGGAAAAACCAGTCAGAAAATAAATGTCCTCCAGCTTGATTTCGAGCCAGTGGCTGCCGATAATGAAACACTGGTCCTGCACGTTCCACCTGTTTACCAGCCATGTCAGGAGCTCTACCTGTTCTCTCATGCCTTGGATGGCCCAGAATTTATATATACCGCATGCTCTTAATGCTTGCATTGTGGGAAAATGGAGCATTTCAGCGTCATCCACGTCCTCGTGTTCACGTTCTCTCCAAATCAACATCTTGTTAATCCTACAATGCATAAAAAGATAGATTAGAACAATCTAATTTGAAAAATTTTGGGCGACAAAAGAGAAATTTGATTTTAAATTTAAAACGCGCAGGGACTGCACTTAGCCTTTGTAAACAGTGCGTAGGAACGCACACGTTCTTTAAGGAAAGTGCGGACCCATGATTTTTTTCCTTATAGGAAAAATTCGGGGTCCGCAGGTACCATGTGTGTCACCTGCGGACCCCCGCGGGCGATTTTTGAACCATATTTTTCCTTAAAAATGAAATTTAAAGCCTAAAAATGAATTGTAAACAGATGAAATGCAAGATTAAGAGGTCATGGATTACCTGGGACTAACGGTTCTCTATTTCGACGGACGGATTTTCCAGAATCTTCACATGAACTTTTTTACCCAAAGGCTTCTACTTTTCACTCTGAACTTGAACGGTAAAAATGAAATTGAAAAAGTCCTTTTTATAGGTTTTTTCGAATAGATGAATTTTTAATTTATTTATTTTTCACTTTAAAAGGGTATTTTTGAAGCATCTTTATTCATCTTAAACAGGTATGTGTAATGTTTCAAGTTTTTGTGCAGAAATTGGATTTTTCAGGAGAATTGATCATTTTTTAACAAAGAGCATACTTTTATCACTTTTTCGGACTCTTTCAAAAATTCACGAAAAAGCGAAACATTGGAGTCCTCTTTTAAGCCCTTTTCAGACTCTCTAAATATGAAAATACCGTCGAGTACTTGATTGTTCGAACTCGTTAAAGTAAATGAATAATCATCCCTTCAGTATAAGTTTACCCCTTTTACGGACTGAAATGGACTATTTATGAAAAAGGTATACGTTGACTAATTACGGTCAATAGAGTTCTCTCCCGCATTATTTTATCCTTTTTTCGGGCCCGAGAGACTAAATTTACGAAAAAGTATACCCATGGAGTTTTCTTAAGTTTTTTCTTCTGACTCTCTAAAAATGAAAAACACCAAGTTTCTCCTATACTGGACTCGTTAAAATTTAACAGTAAAGGACCTGTTTAATTTTAAACAGGAATGAACCACTCCTTCTTAGGGTTCGAATCTTAAACTAAGTTGGACTCATCCGAAGGATAAGCTTATAAACAAGCAAATGTTATCCTCCTCAAGCTTGTCAAAAATAAAGAGGTACTTGCCAGAAATGGTGGGGGAAAAGAGAGGAAAATGGGCGTGTTTGTTGTATTTTGATTCTTCGAAATTTCAGTCGACCACTCTTGAACACGACACTTTCATTCACCTGGGTTGGGAAATCCTTTGCCTAACAGTTAATCGAACCTCATTTGAAAGTCTTCATCCGGTTTCTGGGTATTAGCTTTGGGTCAATTGTTACCAAGCCATCTGCAGTGTCGTTATGTGTTCAAGAGGACAATTTAAATAAACCATTCATCTGCAAAATATCTGTCATTCATTTTTTACCATCCCTGAGTCAGTCCTTTCCAATATGTTTTCAAAACTTGATCTATGATTTCGTGTTGTGGACTTGCCTACGACGGATCGCTTTCTATCGACGACAACTCATTATCTAGGAAGTTCATCTAGAAATCGTCAGTACCTTGAAATCTGCATGCCTTAATGGAAGGTTTCTCGCTTTTGACGACAGGTTACATCATTGACCTTCGATCGAGTGATTCCGTGAAATGTTTGACTTCAGCTCGTTCATTCACATTTCATAGATTGTACTGGGTACTTTGAGAGCCATTGACATTACTGGTGGTTACTCCCACACTTGTTAACATTTTACATCATTGACTGGTAATCAAGTGGTTTCTACCATGTTCGACTTTGACACATTCATTCGCATGGATAGAATCATACTAGTTCGAGATGCGGAAATCAAGACCCTGGATCTAGTTTGTATCATCCAGGCTGCGAGGAATTTTGTTATCATTTATACAGTGGACTATTTATAAACATATGGCTGCATCCATATTGTATTCACACATGTCTCTACAGTGATGTACTCAAAGTCATTCCTGTATCAGAACAGTTGAATCAGTTTTTAGTTAGTTTAATCTGAGTATGGGAATGCCTACCTCAGTGATGATACATATACATATATATTTTGCATTGAATGTTTTTACAGGTGCTGACTGGGGTGTCCACAGGATGATCCTTGAAATGATAAAGTACTGCACTCTTCATATATGACATACTTCAGCATCATCTATTCCAGACTTTGCACTTTAGGGGGCAATCTGTTACACTGAAAATTGTCATCCTAACATTTCTGCCATGTGTATGAGCTCATTATTACTCATACTTCTCCCTTTTGCAAGTCTAACATATCAGTTCCTCATGTCAATCCTTGAAAATCAGAAAAAGTTCCTAGAAGTCTCCTAAACTTTGGTATCACACTTTCTAGCTATCTTGCCTACAGTCCCGCACCCAATATTCAGCTTGCCTGCGTTCCTGAATGCACTTTATCTTTATTATAGGTGCGGACCCCTGTAAGATTAAAAAGGCGCAAGTAAAATCCTAAAAAGCTCAATTAAAGTAAATTATGGAAGCTTCTAGAATGGATTTTGCGGTGGCAGAACCGCTCTTGTGAGGTGCATGAATCCCCTACCTTATGGAGCTAACCCCTTGATGTGAGGAGCTTATCCCTTTGAAGGAGGATTCTATCCCTTCATGCTTGGAACAGAAAAACCTCCTCTTGTCCACTATAAAAAGAGGCATTGGGTAGCCTCAAAGGGAGTTCAAGCTTTTAGAATATTTGAAGTTAAGTGTTGTTGAGATTTAGACTCAATTAACTAAGACTTTTGTGAGGAGAGATTACATACCTCTATTTGTCTTGGTTGGAGGAGTGCAAAACTTGTCAAAGTAAAGGAGACTCCTGCTTCGGACCCCGGAAAGTCCTGTGCAACATCAAGGCTCAGGTTGTAAGGATTTTCTACTTTTGAAATTAATACAAATATACTCATTTTTCTCAATAAGCTTTCTATCAATGGTTTATTTCATAGATTCCTTGATCACTATGATAAGCATGGTTTATAATGATTTCTATACAGGTGCTATGTAATATTTTGCTTGTTTGTGACTGCAGGTTTACAAGGAAAACTCTTTCAAGCACGCGAGGGACAACAACGACTTCAAACAAGCATTGGACAAACGATAAGTCTTTTACACCTCTATAGAGCCTTTTATAAACCTTACATGCTTAGAGAAATATTAGTATGTTTGGCTGTTTGTTGCTAGATACTTTTAGTACTAGGGAGATCGGTCTTGTCCGCAAGATGGATTAATCCATACAACACCAATAGCTACCTTATCAACCATCAGTCAACCAAATCTTTCAAGAATTGCATCGACAATCTAACAAATTTCTCCCAATTCCTCTAGAGGCTTGTCAAGCTCCTAGAGAGGTTATGATGCCCCTCAGCGATGAAGAATAAGAGGAATAAAGGTAATATGCATTGTACCTACAACCTTTTAAGGTTTATTTGTCACTCCCCTTGACAATATTTTCCAAGAAATTCTCTTGTAAAAAATATCACAGTCAGAAGCCTACTCCAACCTCCTCACTAAGGATCAGCTGGCAGGAAATGTTATTGGACATCAAACTTGGTGATGCACAGTGGAAGCAACAACTTGATACAATTTTCCAATAGCTGGTGCAAGTTGCTCAGGTAAAGGGAAAAATAGTAAATAAGCCCAAGGAAACTCAAGTCTCAACATCATTTATCGAAAGGGACTTATTACAAGCACTAGAGTATGAAAAATATGTTTGCATCAAAAATGTCTAACAGAAGATGAGAGAATATCAGTCTTCTATACAAAATGGAAACTCCTCTCAAACTTAAAATCAACTATAGCCGAGACCAAGCATAAAGAAGAATGTCCATATCCAAAAAATTGACTTAACCTCAAAGTCTCCTATATCTCTGATGTATGTTGAAGAAGAACATGAAAAGACTAACAATCCCCCTCCTTATCAATCTAACACACAAAAAACCTCATCAATATGCACAAGGTCAAATGAAAAAATAAGAAGGAACAATGTACAAACATATGACACATTAACTACTCCAACGACTCAACAACAAGTGTCATCAACCCAACTGGTGTAGTATACCTAGGAGGGATAATATGGGGTACCGAGGCAGGTATCCAAGGGAATAACATGATGTAATAATGTAAGAACGATAAATAAATGGGCCATAATTAATAAATAATGTGTGCTAAACATATTATTTATTAATTATGGCCCATTTATTTATCGTTCTTACATTATTACATCATGTTATTCCCTTGGATACCTTCCTCGGTACCCCATATTATCCCCCCTAGGTATATTCCCAAGAAATAACACAATAGAATATAAAACTTTAGATCTTCATTAATATCAAAACCCTTAAGGTAGGGTAACACCATACAACTAATCCTTAAGGAAGGAGACCACTCCACAAGCCATATGCTTCTCAATACAATAATCCTTGCCATGTCTCAATGGAGATTCTCTAGCGTCTATATAGGCTTCATACATACAATACCATGGGTAATTATCATGGGCTTATCACTTTATTCCCTAGTTACTTGTGGTCCCTCACATAATTTGGGTTAACCACTTTATTTATCAATATGGCCCATTTATTTATCATTCTTACATTATTACATCATATTATTCCCTTGGGTACCTCCCTCCGTACCCCATATTATCCTCCCTAGGTATACCACGACTGACCTCAACCAGCATGCCTACAACTGAGGTTAAGAAGGAATTTATAGATATTCCATGTAAGTTTCCTAAACTAAGGCTTTATAGTGATAGATGAATATATGATATTCTAGAAAATTATGTAAAAGTGTCAAAAATAAGGATGACGAAAAAAAAGAAAGGCACTAATAAGATTCAATAAAAAGAGGAGCAAGAAAGGGAGATCTGGTTGTATTTCCATCAGTTGGAAATTGCAAAAATAAATATGGACATTGGAACCGAGGTTGTTGATCATCTTGCTACTATTCACAAACTAGTGCATCATTTTATTAGACACAATGAGCAGCTCAATGCCCATATAATTGAGTTGTAGTTGAGAACAATAATCCCAGGAATCCAATAGTTATCAGAAGTGATTCATAAAGCACACTAGTAATTTCTGCAAGCTAAGCATGAATTGGAACACACACTTGATCAGGGAGCTACATTGAGTACAATCCTCAACAATTGACCTACATATTTATCTTCAACTTGTAGCTGCATCAGAACATAGGAAATGCTTATCCGCGACTTAAGTTCTTGGAAAGTCACAACGCCAAGGGAAAAAATAGCACTAAAAAAAAATTGTTTAGGAAAATAAACTTCAAGAGAAACTCATGTGGGAGGAATGATAATCTTTAAGAGAAGGAAAGAAATCTCAAATGGAAGAAGCTAAGGCTACATAATTTTTGCAGGGGATCCTTAATTGAGTGCAACAGTTGGAACAACAATGTCTTGTCAACTAGATGATATCAAAATATAATTGATTGGAAGAAAAAGTACAATATTTTGTAGAAATAAAGGAACAAGATGTGCAAGAAAGGTTATAAATTCATGAATGATCGATCTTCAATGATCATCTGACTACTTTTTATAGTTATACACCAGACTATTTTCTTAGACATGCCACCATTACCTCCAAATTATTCATCGCCACCAGATCCACCCCGACCTACCCATGTTTTTTTTTCAAGCCAAGCATCTCCACATGTGGTGTGACTTCAGAACAACAATCCCATGAAGTTGAATTTGACCAAGAAACTCAAAATTTGGCAGAACCAACCCAAGAAATCAAGACTAAACAACTTAAAAAGTGTGTCGAAGAGCCACTCGTAGTACAATATGTTGCATAATTTACTTCACATTGTTATGTTTTTTTACTTCTATATTGTAATAATTTTTGTACAATTTTTTTGTAACACTCCAAATTTCCCATTCACTGGGATGAAGAAGGCTTTGAGGGTGGGGGATATGTTGCGTTATTAACCCAGTTGAGTTAGAAATCTATATTGTAAGTCAGTTAACAACTTAATCAAGGTGACATCCAAGTTGGCTTAGTTGATTCGGTTGGATAGTTAAGTTGTTATAACTGTCCCGACAAAGTATATATATCAATGAATGTATCAATATCTTGGTTCTATTAAGCTTTAAGAGATATATAATAGAAATTTTCTACTATTAGTTCTCTACTGCTTGTGTCTCTTCCCTTCTCTATATGCTTATGTGAATTTTTTATGTAATCGCTTATCGTCCTTACAAATGGTAACCATGCTTACTTATCCATATATTACAACAGTGTTAAAGGGCAAGAACAATTTTCTAAGTGGAATGATTATTGATGACAGGGGGAGTGTAGATATGGAGAAAACCTTGGTTGGTTTCAGGGGGGTTTTCTATAATGGAACTATTTCCATGAATTTCAAAGGTGTATATTCTTGGACAGTTGGCATTGTTAGGATGGAGGTGGCATCATGTGTGTTGGGATTGGTGTCAAGCAAGATCGCATTGATGTTAAACAAGCAAGGATGGCAAACACATGAAGTGTTAAGATTAAGGGAAATCCTATGGTTTCTGAAGTATTTTGTAGATAATCATCATAGTAGCAGGATCTGTAAAGAAGCTATAAAATATTATATGTATGATGGTTGGGTAGTCCATAATTTGAAGGCATTTATGTATTATGAGATCAACTCAAATGCTCCTAGAAGTGGCATAGTTGGATAGTTCTCAGAAAGAGATTTCCTACAATATAATGAAGTATGGAAAATGAATTCTAGATCAAGAGTTATGGCCAATAAAAGTATTGAATTAAGAGAGGGCAAAAGGAAATGTTCTAGGGCTCAAGGTTCCACCTCTCCCTTTTGTTTTATGGGAAATTTATTTGTTAAAGAAATTTTAGACTTAGGAGATTTTTCTACAGTTATTTGGATATGGTGAGTAACATCCAAGAGGAAAATCCTTCTTCATATGAGGAAGCTGTTAGAAAATTATATATTATGGAGCAATGCAACACATAAAATATGCGGAAAATACAAGCACACAAAACACATAAAACCAGAGAGACACAGATATACGTGGTTCACCCAGTTTGGGCTACGTCCACTCCGAGCAGCCAGTCCTTCCTTTCTATTATCCAGCAAAAATGAAGAGACAAAACCTACAGCAGATCCGTTGTAATATCCTTTGTTCTCTCTCACAGTCTCCCTCTTTGTTTCTCGCTCTGAGAATACACGCACAATGCACAGCCACAATACAATACCCTCATATATACAAGGGGGTTTCCTTCTAGGGAAAAAAACCCTAATATGAACATAACTTCTACCGTCAGATCATTTGCCTAATGAACGGCTCAGATTGACTAGAAATTAATATACTTTTACAAGGAAATTTTACATTTGTTTTTAGCTTCGGGGGCGCTACCCCCGAAAACCCCCGCCAAGGGGGGGCTTCGAAAAGCACTGCAACGCCCCCCCTGAACCCCCACGGCAGCGATTAATTACGGGCGGCGTTGCCGCCCCTTTTAAGGTACAGGGGTCCAATTCTGTGATACAAAGTAAACAAGATAATCAGGCTCCACACCCAACAATCTCCCACTTGGAGACTGATTGTAGCAACTCCATCGCTACTTCATTTGCTGGACAATGACTCCTCTTTGGACCTAGATGTTCCTCATCTTCATCGTCATCCTTGAAGACCAATTGAAACTAAGCATGTTCTCAGTTTCTCCCTGGTTACAACTTTTGTTACATATCTGCAGGATTCTGGCTAGTGTGTATCTTTTCCAGCTTCAACTCTCCATCTTCCAATACTGACCGTATGAAATGGTACTTGAGATGTATGTGTTTAGTCCTGGAATGAAATGTTGAGTTCTTTGCAAGATGAATATCACTTTGGCTATCACTGTATATCTTGCCCATATCATGCTTCTTACCCAATTCATCCATAAACCTTTATAACCAAATCATTTCTTTACTAACCTCTGTAGTAGCAACATACTCGGCTTCTGTTGTTGAAAGTGCAACAACACTTTGGATTTTTGAAACCCAACTGACAGTTGTTCCACCTACAGTAAATACATATCCTGTAGTGCTCCTCCTGTTATCTCTGTCACCTGCCATATCTGCATCAAAATATCCCTATAGAGCAATGTTTGAACCACCAAATCATAATGCTTGATTTGTGGTACCTCTCAAATATCTGAGAATCCATTTTACTGCCATCCAATGTTCTTTTCCTGGATTATTCATGTACCTGCTTACAACTCCCACTGCATGTGCAATATCAGGCCTTGTGCAGACCATTGCATACATTAAGCTTCCAACTGCCGATGCATATGGAACTTTAGACATATAATCCATGTCTTCTTGGGTCTTTGGGCACATCTCCTTACTAAGTTTGAAATGGCTAGCAAAAGGTGTACTAACTGGTTTTGCATTGTGCATATTAAATATTTTCAACACCTTTTCTATGTACTCATTCTGAGACAGTGTTAATTTACGATTTTTTTTGTCTCTAGTTATCCTCATACCAAGGATTTGTTTTGCAGCTCCCAAATCCTTCATTGCAAATGAATTTGCCAATTTTCTTTTGAGCACATTTATTTCCTGCATGTTAGATCCCGCAACAAGCATGTCATCTACATACAATAACAATATAATATAGCTGCCATCATTTTGCCTTTTTAGATAAACACAATGATCAGAGTGACATCTAGTATAACCTTGTTCAAACATAAACTTGTCAAATTTTAGATACCACTGCCTTGGAGCCTGTTTTAAGCCATACAAGCTATTCTTTAACCTGCACACCAATTTTTCTTTCCCTTTTACCTCATATCCTTCTGGTTGCTGCATGTATATCTCTTCCTCCAAATCTCCATGGAGAAATGTTGTCTTTACATCTAACTGTTCAAGATGTAAATCTTCCGCTGCTACAAGACTTAAGATAGTTCTGATTGAATTCATCTTAACAACAGGGGAAAATATTTCATCAAAATCAATACCTTTCTTCTGTGCAAACCCCTTCACCACAAGTCTAGCTTTGTACCTCTATTTTCTTCCATCTTCTTCCTTCAGCCTGTAAACCCATTTATTCTACAATGCAGTTTTACCTGCAGGCAATCTGACTAAGTCCCAAGTCTGGTTATGCATTAAGGAGTCCATCTCTTCTTCCATGGCTAGCTCCCACTTCTTCCTGCTTTCAACCTGCATTGCTTCTTCATAACATTCAAGTTCACCAGAATCAGTCAACAATAAATAATATAATGAAGGAGGGTATCGTTCAGGGGGTCTACTTATCCTGGTAGATCTTCTAACACAACTTTCAGGTGTTTGAGGTGCCTGTTGCTGTTGTGGTGGTTGTTGCTACTGTGGTTTTTTATTATTATTATTTTCAATCACCTTTACTTTTTCAGATATCTCATCAAGAACTGCGTATTCCTTGCTTTCTTTTTCCTATTTCTTTTCCTGCAGCTGATTCTTATACAAGACCTTTTCATTGAATATTACATCTCTGCTCCTAATGATTTTGTGATTTTCATAATCATATAAGCGATAACCAAAATCATTAGCACCATATCCAATAAAGGTACATTTCTTTGATTTTTCCTCAATCTTTGTTCTATTTTCTTTATTAATATGGACAAAGGCCTCACAACCAAAAGGCTTTAAAAAAGAGTAGTTTACCTTTTTACCTGTCCATGCTTCCTCTGGAATACCACCATCCAAGGAACTTGAAGGCCCTCTGTTTATTAGATAAACAACAATATCTACAACATCTGCCCAAAATTGTAAAGGCAATCCCGCATGCAATCTCATGCACCTTGCACGCTCCATGATTGTTCTGTTCATCCTTTCTGACACACCATTTTCTTGTGGTGTTCTTGGAACTGTCTTCTCTCTACGAATTCCATGCTCTGAACAGTACCTATCAAACTCTTTGCTGCAATATTCACCTCCATTGTCTGATCTGAGACACTTCAACTTCTTTCTTGTCTCAATATCAACCAAAGCTTTCCATTTCTTGAAAGTATCAAATACATCAGATTTATTCTGAATACAATAAATCCATGTTTTTCTAGTTGCATCATCAATAAAAGTAACATAATAACAAGAGCCACCGAGAGATGATACCTGAGCAAGTCCCCATACATCTGTATGCACAAGCTCCAATTTTTCACTCTTCTTTTCTTTCCCAACTCTGAGAAATCTGACTCTCTTCTGTTTTCCATAAATGAAATTCTCACAGAAATCCAAATCAACATTCTTCAAACCTGGCAGCAAATTTCTTGAGTGAATAATTTTCATCCCCTTCTCGCTCATGTGTCTGAGCCTATGATGCCATAATGCTGCATCTGCTCATTTGGAAGTTAAAGCATTAAGAGAGTTAGAAATACCATTGCATAAATACAATGTACCAACCTTTTCACCTTTTGCTATTACCAGGGCTGCTTTGGTGACCTTCCAAGTTTTATCTGTGAAAGTTGTCACACAACCTTCACCTCCTAATTTCCCTGTTGAAATCAAATTTTTCTTTAGATCTGGAACATGCCTTACCTCCTTTAGTAGCCATTGGTTTCCATTCTGTTGTTTTACAAGAACTTTACCCATTCCAACAATTTTACAGGGTTTATCATCACCCAAACGAACTTGTCCAAAATCTCCTTGATCATAGTCATGAAAATATTTCTTATCAGGTGTGGCATGGAATGAAGCCCCTGAATCTACAACCCAAGAATCAGTAACATTTTCAAAAGAAAGAATCAAAGCATCTTGTAACACATCACCTGTCACATTTGCTTCATGATTGTTTTCTTGCTGTGTGTCTCCTTCTTTTCCCTTTCGAGATCTACAATCTTTCTTTAGGTGTCCTTTCTTTCCACAATTCCAGCACACTATCCCCGATCTGGACTTTGATTTGCCTTTCCTCGATTTACTATGATATCTCGAGCTCTTTCCTCTCTCCATTCTTCTTCCCCTAGATTTTTCACTCAAAGCATTACCTGATGTCTCACCGGAGCTTTTCCGTCGCATTTCCTCGCTAAGGATAGCACCAACAACATCATCAAACTTTAAAGTACTAGATCCAGAGACAGAGTTACTAATGGCCATTACTAAACCATTCCAAATCTCTGGAAATGAGCACAAGAATAATAGAGCTCTAACTTCATCATCAAAGTTTACCCCTACAGAACTTAACTGACTGGTAACTGTATTAAATTCATTTAAATGGTCTGCAACAGATCCACCTTCCGACATCTTCATATTAAATAGTCGTTTCATAAGAAATACCTTATTTGAGGCCGAGGGTTTTTCATATAGTTTCGCCAACGTCTGCATCAAACCCTTTGTTGTTGTTTCCTTCGAAATATTGAAGGCGATGGACGCCGCAAGGCACAACCGTACTGTTCCTAGTGCCTTTCTATCGAGAATGTTCCATTCCGCGTCTGTCATGGCCGTCGGCTTCTTTGTTTTTCCACTCAATGGTAGGTACAGATCTTTCTGATACAGATAATATTCCATCTGCATCTTCCACAGCGGGAAGTTTTGGCCGTTAAATTTCTTGACCCTAAACTTACCATCGTCCGCCATTGCTCCCACTCGAACCAGGAACCCTTATTTCCTGCGATTTTATCAGCCAAATATACCTTCGGCTCTGATACCAGTTGTTAGAAAATTATATATTATGGAGCAATGCAACACATAAAATATGCAGAAAATACAAGCACACAAAACACATAAAACCAGAGAGACAGATATACGTGGTTCACCCAGTTTGGGCTACGTCCATTCCAAACAGCCAGTCCTTCCTTTCTATTATCCAGCAAAAATGAAGAGACAAAACCTACAGCAGATCCGTTGTAATATCCTCTGTTCTCTATCACAATCTCCCTCTCTGTTTCTCACTCTGAGAATACACGCACAATGCACAGCCGCAATACAATACCCTCATATATACAAGGGGGTTGAATTCTAGGGCAAAAAACCCTAATCTGAACATAACTTCTACCGTCAAATCATTTTCCTGATGAATGGCCCAGATTGACTAGAAATTACTATACTTTTACAAGGCAATTTTACATATGTTTTTAGCTTCGGGGGCGCTGCCCCCGAAAACCCCCGCCAAGGGGGGGCTCCAAAAAGCGCTACCGTCCCCCCCTGGACCCCCCACGGTAGCGATTAATTATGGGTGGCGTTGCCGCCCCTTTTAAGGTGCAGGGGTCCAATGCTGTGATACAAAGTAAACAAGATAATCAGGCTCCACACCCAACAGAAGCAGTAGACCAGTAGGTCTGGAGAGAGGACATGGTGGAAAATTATGCTTCCATCATGAAGAATGATGCTTGGGAGGTGGTACTGAGACTAGAGGGGAAGTCAATTGTGACTTCTAGGTGGTTGTATAATACCAACTATGTTGTTGATGGAAACGTAGAGAATTACAAATCATTATTTGTGACGAGATATTTTCATAGGTAGAGAGAGTTTATTATGGTGACACATTCGCACTTGTTTCTAGATACACTTCGATTATAGCAGTGATCTCCATTGCAACAAAGATGGGTTGGAAGCTCCACCAGATGGATGTGAAGACCACGTTTTTGTATGGACTTCTACAGGGGGAGGTGTACATTGAGCAACCACATGAATTTGATATTCATGGGAGAGAGTCTCATGTGTGTCGGTTGAAAAATTCATTGTATGGACTAATGGAAGCTCCACGAGCTGGTATTCATGGATAGATACTTACTTGCATCAGACTAGTTTCTAAAAGAGTGAGGAAGATATGTAAAAAATCTAACGGGATTCAATCTGATCTTATAATGTACTAAAACAAAATGTAGAATCCTTCTACAATTTGCGGAAACAAAACATGATCACACAATCACATAAAAAGTAAGAGAAAGAAGTAAATCAATTGCACAATGCAATATGTATCTAGGGAAATCACATATCCTAAAACCCTGCTATATGTATATTGTATAAAGTCGACCATGAAAAAATACAATGCTTTTCTCTCACCATGAAACTCTCGCACTCTACCAATTGTCTAACTATGATCTAGGAAAAATCAATCAAATACTTAACCAATTCTCAGGCTCTGCTCAGCCTTCCTTGCTCACACATTCTTGGAGGAATTTCTGCCCTATTAAATAGGAAATTCCTTAGAATTGATTGCACAATGCATTATAGGATTCCACATGACTCTATAATTAACCTGCACAATTTTCTAATTGTACAAATAATAGTTATCATCCCTTTAACCTCAATCTCAACAAGGCCTTCCTTAGAACTAACATGCAACAACTATTTATAGTGAATTATCAGTTAACTGGTTGATCACTCGTGAATTAAATCAGAATTAATTCACTAGACCTATCTCTAGCTCATCTCTTAGTTAGAACTAGTTAAACTAATTTTAACTCAATTAATTGAGCTAACTAATTACAACTCACAAATAACTATAATTGGACCCCCTTAAATCATGGGAGAACTCTACATTCCTCCTCTTTGGCCCTCAACTCGAATTTCCTAAGCTAGCTCATTTTTTCTGACTTAGTTAACTAATACAAGTTGTCATGAGATGAAATTACAATTTCTCTTCCAATTTAATTACGGGAAAATTAAATCAGAAGCCCCCTTGGGTGCCATTTCCTGTTTCCATTTCAAAACTCCCTCTCAACAATAAAGGGATTATCTTTTACCCCGATCATGCCTCGATGGAATTCGAATTTTCTTCTTGCCAGTGCCTTCATCAATATGTTTGCATCCTTCTCCTCCATGGGAATGTACTCTAATGACATAATTCACCTTTGAACAAAATCTTTGAGATGGTGATACGGGATATCAATATGCTTGGACCTGTCATGGAATACTAGATTAACCGAGAGTTTGATGTAACTCTGGTTATCACAATGTATCATTTTTGGATCGATATGTCGACCAAACAAACCAACAAGTATCTTCCTAATCCAGATGGCCTCACATGCTTCCTAACTAGCCTCCATGTACTCTGCCTCTGCTGAACTGAGTGCAACTGATCTTTGTTTCCTGCTATACCAAGAAACTGTTGCTAATCCTATGTTGAATATTCCCCCTAATGTTCTCTTCTTGTCTTATGGACTCCCTTCCCAATCTGCATCAATGAAGCCTTGAAGCTTCACTCCCTCTGTCTATATGTACCATAATCCATACTCTGTAGTGCCCCTAATATATCTCAACACATGATTTTCTGCCTTCCAAAAAATCTTAGTAGGCTTAACCATAGCTTGGCTCAGCTGGTTAATTTCGTAGCATATGTATGGTTGTGTGTTCACCAAATACATGAGTGAAACCACAATATGCCTATAAACAATAACATCCACTACTTCGCCCAAAGTAGCATCCTCCTTCCTCCAATTTCCTGCTAGAGGAGTCTCCATGGGTTTTTTGCCCTCCATGTGGAAATTCCTTAGAATATCCTTGGAATAATTGCCCTAAGATACAAATATCTCCCCATATATTTTCCATATTTCCAATCCCATGAAATAGTGCAAGAGCCGCATGTCCTTCATCTCAAATTCTCTTCAAGAGAGATCCTCTTTGCAAGACTTGATGAGCTACTCATCACCTGTCAGTATCATACCATTGACATAAATAACAATAATAAAAATCTTACCATCAACCATAGTATGATATAGGTTCACATCCCCTTCATTATTGGTGAAGCCCAACCTGGTGAAATAGTTGTCAATCTTGGTGTACCAAGCACAAGGTGCTTGCTTAAACCCATGCAATGCTCTCTTGAGTCTGCACACATGCGACTCCCTGTATAAGGTCTTAAAACCTTCTGGCTGCTCAATGTACACTTCTTCCTCAATAAATCCAATCACAAAGGTTGTATTTACATCCATATATGTATCTGCCATCCCATCTACGTTGAGAGTGCAAGGATGGATCTAATAGATGAGTACCTTGCGATTGGTGCAAAAGTCTCATCATAGTCAATCCCCTCCACCCGAGAGAACCCTTTGGCCAAAAATATGGTCTTGTGCTTCTCCACACTCTCATTTGTTGCATGCTTCACCTTGTAGACACAAATGGATCCTACAACTTACTTCCCCACTGGTCTTGGGACCACTTCCCGTACATTGTTTTTTATAATGGAGTCATACTCCTCAACCATGGCATCAACCCACACTAGATGTTGCATTTCTTCCTTAAAAGAGGATGTTTCTATCTCAATACCTTCACTCATAAGAGCTATGTATTAGGTGTACCACTTTGCGGATATTTTCTACCTTCGTTGTGATGTGGGTGCTCCCACATTCTCTCTCACATCTAGCAATAATCTGTCAACCTCTCTGGTGCGCTTCCTTCCATCTCTGGTGGATGGGTCTGCATGAGTGGTTTCTACCACTCTCTATTCCTATTCCACATCCAGAGATTCATCCTTTGGAGCCAAGAGCTCCTCAACTGCATGCAACTTAAGCTCCCTCTCAAGGGATAATCTCATGGATTTATTTTCGTCGAATTTCACATCTCTTCTGACCACTATCATCCTATGTGCTAGAAAGTACACCCAATAGATGTGAGGTGTATTATTTTACCCCACAAATATCCTCAACTCTATTGTTGGCTCTAGCTTCTTCTTGACATATTTGGTCACATGGAAATAAACTAATGAACCAAAAATTTTAAAATATGACACATCTAGTCTCTTACCTGAAAAATCCTCTTCTAGTGTACTCATCCCAAGTACTCAATGAGGACTTAGGTTCTGCACAAATATTTTTGTATTGCATACTTCCACCCATAGATGCAACAATAGGCCCTAATTATGTAACATAGCTCATGCTTCTCCCACAATCATTTGGTTCTTTCTTTCTGAAACCCCATTCTACTGTGGTTTATGAGGTGCTATCAATTCTTGTCGAATTCCTTCTGAGGCACAAAATTTCTTGAATTTTGTTAGAGATATATTCTCCACCATTTTCACTCCTCAGAGCCTTCACCTTCTTCCCTGTATCTTTCTTGACAAGCGCCTTGAACTAAAAAAACTTGGAGAACGTCTGATCTTTCTTCTGCATGAAGAAAATCCAACACTGTCTTGAAAAATTATCAACAAAAATAAAATAATACATGTGCTTTGTTGTGGAAGTTGTCAAGAATGGTCCACATACATCTGAGCAAACTCTCTTAAGGATCTTCGATGCTCAACTTTCCTTATCATGAAAGGTGGCCTTAGTATACTTCCCCAATGTACACCCTTTTCATGTATATCTCTGCGCAAGTGCACCCTTTGGAAGTCCTTTAGAAATCCATTGCATGATCTTCAAGGCGCCATGGTGTATATTTCCCAATCTCTTGTGCCATGACTCACTGATATCTCAATTTTCCATCTTTTCTTCTTGCGTGGTCAATGTAGTACAATTTTATACATCCAGTTTGTAGAGGTTATTTACTCGAACCCCGGTATTTTTCACCTGTCTCATGGCTTTGTCACAAAGGAACGCCTTTCCTTCACTAAAGATCACATCATAACCATTATCTTCCAACATAGCAACAAAAACCAAATTCTTCTTTCAAACAAACACACATGACATATTTTAATGTGATTGGATTACCTGAATCTCTCTGGAAAATAATTGTACCAACACTATTATCTCTATACCTCCTGTCGTCACCCATATCGATGTGCATATGGAGATCTTTCTCCTCCAAGCTACTGAAGAATTATTTGTTTCCGTTCATATGAAATGAAGCTCCATTATCCAAGTGCCAAACAGAAGCCAACACTGATGATACCATGCATGTGATGAGGGTGAATTCCAACTCAAACTGTGAAGCAAGTGCTTCACCTGCTTCTCCTCCTGAGACCTTCTTGTTGGTCTTCTTTTGTGGACAATTTGTGGCATAGTGTCCATGCTCATGACAGTTGAAACATTTTACCTTTGAAAAGTCTCACTTATTTCCTGCCTTGCTGGACTCGGATTTGGAATGGGATGCCTTCCCTTTTCCTTTATTCACCTTTCTAGCCAAGGCATAGTTCTCCTCATCATCAGCCTTTGATGAGGATCCATCTCTAGCACTCTGTCGAATTTCCTCTTGTACTAAGTCGGACCATAATCATTCCCATTCTGGTAGCTTGTACTTCCCATTCACAGAGTCTCGGTAGCTATGCCAGCTCTTGGGAATTCCTAATAGAGCTAGGCTCACCAAATCATCATTCGAAACTGTCACCCCAACACTTCCAAGCTCATCTCGACATTGAGTGAACTTCGTCAAGTATTTTTGGATCGTGTCACCCTTCTCCATCTTGATCTTTCTAAGCTTGTCTTTTAGCGCAAGATTCCTGTGGTTGCGACTATTATGAAACAAATTTTTCAAGGCCTTCCCCATCGCATATGGAGCTTCCTTTCCATGGAGACTCAATACGATATGCTATCGCGCTCCATCTAACAATATCCTTCTCACATTTGGTACATTCTTCTTCCATGCATCAAGTTGTTGAGCATCTGTTGCAGAAGGATGAGGAATATCAATGTCAATGAATTCCCTCAGCCCGTTGTCCTCCAAAACTGCCTCCATCATGTCCTTCCATGCTACGTAATTTGAATTTCCCTCGAGTGCATATTCGAGTCTCAAGCCATTGAAATACACCTTGATCTGTTGTTGGTCCCGAAGAATAAATCTAAAAATTTGATGTACATGTTCAAAAAAAAACTTTGGTTCTTCTCTTCTATAGTTATGCCTAGTGCTCTGATACCATGTATAAAATCTAACAATGGGATTCAATTTGATCTTGTAATGTACTAAAACAAAATATTGAATCCTTCTACAATTTGCGAAAACAAAACATGATCGCACAATCACATAGAAAGTAAGAGAAAGAACTAAATCAATCACACAACACAAGATGTAACTAGGGAAAGCACACTTCCTAAAACCCTGCTATCTATATATTGTATAAAGTTAAGACCATGAAACAATACAATGCTTTTCTCTCACCAAGAAACTCCTGCACTCTTCCAACTTTCCCACTCTGATCTAGGAAAAAATTGTCAAATACTTAATAAATTCGCATCCTAACTTGATCAAGCATTCTTGGAGGAATTGTCTCCCTATTAAATATGAAATTCCTTGTAATTTATTGCGCAAAGCATCATAGGCTTCCACATGAATCTATAAATGACCTGTACACTTTTATAATTATACAATTGATAGTTATCATCCCTTTAACCTCAGTCTCAACTAGGCCTTCCATAGAACTGACATGCAACAAATATTTATAGCAAATTATCAATTAATTGATTGATCACTCATATTTAATTCACTGGACCTATCTCTCGTTCATCTCTCAGTTAGATCTAGTTAAAATAATTTTAATTCAATTAATTGAGTTAACTAATTTCAAATCACAAATAATTGTAACTAGGCCCCCCTTAAATCACGAGAGAACTCTACATGCACCTCTTTGACCCTCAACTCGAACTTCCTAAGCTAACTCAATCTTTCTGACTTAGCTAACTAATACAAGTTGTCATGAGATGAAACTACAATTTATCTTCCAATTTGATTAAGGGAAAATTATATCAAAGCCCTCTTGGGTTCCATTTCTTGTTTCCATTTCAACAAGATCCAAACAGGTATTACATTTTTATTTGAGGAGATCCCCTCATTCTTGTACTATATTGTTGTCGCTACAACAATTACCCTTAAAAAATTTCCTCATTCAATTTTGGAGACTACCTATGTTTTCATGAGTTGTCGCAATTATTTATCTTTTGTTTTCTTGTCATTTGTTCATGTTTTCCTAGTGATGATCATCCTTTCAACATCTCTAAGTGTTTATTTTTCTCCTACGTCAAATTTTCCTAAGTGTCACTTTCTCATCTTTTGGAAGTTGTCATATCGTCTTTTCAAATATATAAAAATCACTAGATTTTATTTTACTTAGCCACACTATAAGTGAACCTTTCTTCCTTAGTGAGAGCACACTATCCAAAGTTAGTGACTACACATGCACTGTTAGAGAAAATTTTTCTCTCTTTAGCCAGAGCGCACTTCCCTTTCCTAGTGGAGTGCACTTCTTTCTCGCAATTGAGCACACTTCTTGTCCATAGTGTGTGTGTGCTCCTTGTCAATAGCAAGCTCACACTCCTTGTATTTATAAGTTGCACGCTCCTTTTCATTAGCAGGTACACCCTTCCTATCTCTCACACATGTGCACTTCCTTGACTGCATGCAGAGCACACTCCTAGAAAATAGGGATAATCTCCCACTTACCTCACCTAATTTGATGATCAAGTGACAAATGACGAGCATGCATTGAAACCCTCATTTTTCCTTTCATGTATCTTTTCTTTATAAGGAGCCCAAATCAATTTTCATTCTCACAATCACTATTCACTTTAAGTTGAGTGCATTCTCTAATCAGAAGGATTTTTTCTCACTCTTGGTCACAAGTGCACCGATTCTTGGTAAGTTATGCAAAGTGTCACTTTTGTTTGCTTTTGTTGATTTTAGTGTCACTTTTTTTTCCTTAGTGACCTTTTAATATGATTTTTACATATCATGTCTCATTTTATTTTTTCTTTCTCCTATAAGTTTCGTCTTTTTTTCGCAAGTGGAATTTCTATTAACTTTTCACGTTTCATGAACTTTCATCTTCTAGTCATGATTGCGATAGGATATATAAACACTTGCAAATTGTTTCTCTTGTTTTTACAGTGATATTGACTTCTTGTTGATCATCACATAGCCATTTTTGAGCTAACGCTTCTCACTTTGAGCAATGAAAAATGGTAGGAAATAGGTATCCACTGTAAGTTTTAATTGCGCTGAGTTGAGGAAATCTTCCCTTCCAGAGCACACAACACACTTCTAAGCCACAGTGAGGCATCATTTTCCACTGAAATTATGACCTACGCCCTTTTTGAGCCTCTCTGGGGAAATACACACTTCTAGTCATTAGTGTGCCTCACCCTTTCTCACTGTAAATACAACCTACGCCCAAGTGAAGTCTCTCTCTCTCACAAGTGCGCATGGCACAGTTCTAAGCTCTAGTATTGCTTTCCTTCTGTAATATAATCCCAAATTTCAGCCTATGTTCCTTGCTTTAGTGCAATGTGCACTTCCGGTGGCTAGTGATGCCACCTTGTCTCATTTTTACGAGTTTTTGCTCTCATCTTGCACAATCCTTCTCAGTCATTGTCTTTTGCATAGTTTGCATGTGATAGATAGAGATTTCCAGGAACTAATTTTTGTTCGCCATGAGTGATATTCCACCTGCAAGTGTTGCAGACACATAACACATTAGTCTCTTATCTGATGCAGAAATAATTCATCCCACCACTCGATTGGTTACATCAAAAGAAACTCAGAAAATTGTACTGAGGAGGTTGTGGAATGTTCCAAGCCAATTGTTCCCATCTTTTCAGAAACAAAGTGTTTCATGGATAAATCTATCAAAGTCTCATGGAAGGATATGAAACATGATTTAATGAAAAAACAATACCTAGAAACCTTAGAAGCTAAGAAAGTATATATAAACATTAAGAGGTCTAGAATACATTGAGTAACATGTAGATTTCCAGTACAACCCTGTGCAAAAGCTATTGAATGGATCTTACTTCATATGGATAGCAAGAATCTAGTCATCAACAATGAAAGTAGAAAGGAGATTGTCATATTATAAGATGGTAACTCCCAGGAAGTATTTGAATACACAGTTCTCCACAACTTGGGATAACTTGAATACCAAGGATATTATCAAGTCATAGTGGCAAGGGCCTATAAAGTTTTGCTAGAAGCCAAGTGTGGTTTACAAGACCAAATATTTGAGAAAATTCTATCAGTATCTTATGTTGATGTGTTGCAGATTGCATGGGCGGAAGAAAAAATAATATTTTTAAGAGATATGGATTTTTTTACTCAACTTGGTTGTTTATAGAGGGAAGATATTCAACAGGGCTGACATCCTCTCTCACAAACTACATATCAATATACAACAATTAAATCCAACTTTACAACAAAAAAATCACCAAAATTCTATATGTAATCTTATCTGATGGATGGAATCTACACTTGCTATGCATTCACATGGATGAAAGGGAATTGGACCCCTCAAGAGAAGTTTCATGTCTATTTCCATTGTAGACTGTTGTCAAAAGTTAGTTTACGAGGAGCGTATACGAAACTAGTCGAGCACTTTTTTGCAGTTTTATCTCTTTTGATTTTTGTGATAGAACCTCTCTCCATGAAATATCAAGTGAAGGAGGCCCTTTATGATATTTCTAATTGGTTTGATTCACCACATGGCACATAAATCATATTTTTCGGGTGCTAAATTTCCCCTCACCTTATGCCAAGGTATGTGACCAACAAGGTGGTCCTATAGGAGGTTTCCTATCAGTTGAACAATGGTTTGTTTGCACAACTTCAAAGGAAGATTAAGTCTCTTTGGCCCTCTTTTCCTTTACGGATCAGATCATATGATCTTAAGAGCCTTAAAGAGTTTGAAGCTGAGATTAAAGAATTTAGGCACATTCATTATTAATTATTTTTCATATATACAGTTCTATAAATGTTTTCATAAAACATTGTACCAAGATACGTTACACCTAGTCGTATGTAACCATGATAGTTTGTGAAGATGAGAAGATCAAGAATTGATACAATGCATTAAGGAAGAATCAACCATGAGGTGAGGCAGAGCCCTCCCATGTTTCATAGGTATAGATACACATATGGAGGAGATTAAAAATAAAATGAATACCCAAGCTAACATTGTATTATCAAGGAAGAAGCCAAAGTATGATCTAGTAGCGGAGAGCAGCATAAAGTTTAAGGAAAATCCTCTTTGCAAAGGTTCAATAGATGTGAAGTAGAAAAAGAAGCAAAAGGAGGAAGAGAAGAAAAGAGAAGCAAAAGAGAGAAAACAAGAGGAAGAGAGAAAAATAGAGGAGGAGCACAAACAAAAGGAGGAACAAGAGAAGAAGAAGCAAGATTACTTGTTGAAGAAGAGGGAATAATTCAAGAAGATAAAAGAAGAGGAGCTACAAAAGAAACACCAAGAGGAAATATTTAAGAAGCATAAAGTAGAGGGGCTACAAAAGAAACACCAAGAGGAAATATTTAAGAAGCTTAAAGTAGAGCAATAAAGGAAAAGAGCAGAGGAAGAGGAACAACAAAATAAGTTGCACGAAGAGGAGATGAAGAAAAAAAATGAAGAAGAAGTTGCATAGGAAATGGAGGAAGAACTAATGGCATGTAACATAGAATTGAAACTAGAGGAGGAAGATATTAAACCAACTGCAGACAAGCCATGTATTCAATCAGGACCTATTCTCACTAGTGGCCATCTCCCATCCAACGAGATGGGAATTGCTCCTCCACCTAATGACAGGGTTATGAATATATCCATTTTTACCTTCGACCAACGAATAAGAGGATTGTATAGGAAAGGTGAAGGTATTTTCTCAATGACCCTGTTCATACTATCTCCATATCCATAGAGAAGGTTATAGCTCTAACATTAGGAGGAGTCCTCAAGCAGTCATCGCAACAAATGTCGCCTTTGCAAAATAATACAAAATATATTTTTAATCAAAATGAGCAAATGTGAAAGGATTTGATTTCCATAAAGTATCAGGTTAATCATCTTGTTGCATAAAATAAAAGGTTTTCCTCTAGTAGTATCAACACGACGTAGCTTTGGTAGCCCATACTTGAAGAACTAATACATATGGAAGACATTGTGATGCATTTTTACAATGAGATGATCCTCTTGCATGAAGTGATGGCAACTCTATTGGAAATCCAAAAAATATACCAATAAATCTTGAAGGTTTTGAAGGTTGCAGCCACAAATATGGATTTGATGTAGGTATGGGGAATCAAGTATCATCTTGATCAAGAAGGATATATTATCAACCAAGGTGGATGGGCAGATTTGAGATTGCACATTCAGAATTATAACCAGCTTGGCGAGCAAGTGACCAATACTATAGCTGCCTATGTCCAACTGCACAATAACTTAGATTCCCTGACACGAAAACATAAAGTGCCTTCTGTGGAAACACATGGGAAATAAGGGGTAAGGATGGCATCATGCAGGAGTTGAAAGAGTTTATTGAGAAAATCAGGAAAGTAACAAACCAAGAGATCTTGGAGGTGACTAAGAGTATTATTATAAAGTACGCAATTAGGAAAGCCAAAGTTCATATGAAGTTATTCATGTTGTGGAGTAATATACAATAGAGCTCTAAATATATATTATGTAATGCATTAGAGGTGAAGATGTGGTACAATACAGATCTACCAACGAGCGTCAAATTTTTTATAGAGTTAAAATATTGGCACTATTGTATTATTAATGAGCTCCACTCCACTCTCAAGCTATTGATTTGTATTTTCCTCCTACATTGGGAGTTTTGTCTTATCGTAATTTTTTCCTATATAGCCACCATTTGGAATGTAATTTGTATTTTATGAAAATAAGAAATTCAATGTAAAATAAGTCCAAGAGACACATGTGGAATATGAAGAGCCACATAGAAGTCCATAGATTGTAGAAGTCAAAGAGTCATGAGGAAATTCAAAGGTAATTTTCATCTGTTATAAATAAGCCCTCATAACTCAAACAAAGGACTTGGAATTTTCAAAGAATTGGCCTTGGATTCTCTAGTTGTGTATAGGGGAGAAGATCATTCTTTGGAGAAGCAGGTGATATATTCATGTTCCAATATTGGGACTAGTGTTTCATCAATGTAATTGTGTACTTGGATCTTTCATTTAATTATCAGAAGCTCTTGCAACCAACACTCTTTCATGCATGTATCATGAATGTTGTAATACTATTATTTAATTATTGCAATATATGTTTATTTCATGCATGCTAAAGAGAATGAACTATTTCGTTAACTTTATATATGAATCTTGTTGAATGGGTGTTGTTATGAGTTGTCATGATCGTTCCTATCTTGTAAACTATTTTGAAGATTAATCAACGATTCTTTCCCTTTTTCTCTCGCATGTATATCTTGGGATAGTACTACTAATTTTATATTAGAGGCTCGTCTCTTATCTCCCTTTTGTGGAAGATCCCTTTACACTTTAAAATTGGTGCCTCACAAAGCTTAGATACTTCCCCCTCCCCCCAAAGTTATGCCTATGATCTCTTATGTGTGTTTGGAAACCAAGGCATATCTATAAGATCTATTGAAAATGATGGCCAGACCTAATATCTAGATGGGGCTCCTAATCTAAATGGTGTGAGGTCTAATTAGGACTTCACATCGGGGAGACCCCCTGTATGTTGGTGGTAACCAACACCGTAAAAATTTTGGCGCTAGAAGGAGGTCCAAATGACAAGTTGAGCTCATCAAGTCTATTTGAATCGCTAATGTTAAATGGCTTCATCCCAAATCATAATCCTGAGATTTCTTTCTAATTATTTAGATCTTTCCATCCCCGTGGAATTTTTATATAACTTGTCACATTTAAAGTTTGATGGAAAGGGTCAAATAGTTGTCCTCGATTATGTGGTTAAATTTATTCAATTATTCTTTTCAAGCAGAGGTTATTATAAGGATATCCTTTCTAGGTCCTTTACCCTTACATTGGAAGGTTGTGCCAAGAAGTGGTGTTATTGTTTACCTGCTGCTTCTATCTTTTTTTCAACAACTGGTGAAGGAGTTTCGTCAATTTTTTGACAGGTATCAATATCAAGATGTTTGTAATAGGATTAATCATCTTAGGATGAACTCAAATGAATGTCTAGAAAATTTCATTGATATATTTCTTCACATATGTTATGATTTTTCAGAGAAAGATGTGGATTGTGAATATTTGGATCAAAAATTTCAATTTTTGGTTAGGATTTTAAGCCTTTATATGAATTTATAATACATAAATTGAATCATTCTATATCTAATTATCATTTTAAACTAATCAATGGATGATGAAAATACCTCATTGACGACACTTATCTTTAACCCATATGTTGCACATATTGAATGTTGGAAAATTCAATAAAGGAAACATATTATACTTTAACTTTTTCCTTGCATGACATTTACTTGTGATATTAATTTCTTATTTCCATTATTATGTTTATGTCCTCATCATCAAATAAATCCCAGAACAATAAAGATCACATGAACACAAGATATATTCTCCAAGCTAGGGAAAAACCCATCTAACAGGAAAACCCAAAATAACTTTCTCTTCTTATAGAATAAATTCAAAGCAGACGTCCAAGCCCAAAAGACAAGACCCTTAGCTTCCTCCAACTGCATAAGAATACCAACCATATAACCCAAGATATATTCAAGGATAACATCATAGGAATTCACCATAAAAATGATCCTTTTAGTCATCTTAGACCTAAGGTAACCCTAGGTTTCCTATAAGACATATAAACCTACGCATGCCCTTGACCATCCTCTTATAGACCATCACTCATCCTCCAAACTGTAGAACACAAAACAAAATATGTGAACTTCTTATATTACCTTAAGGAGAGGAAATTCATCCCTTTTTATAGCGTTTGAGTGGGTCTTCAAGCCTACTTAAGGTTGACTTTACTAATTGGCCAACTTAATCCCTTTGGAGTATCTAGACTCTTCTAAAATACAAAATCTTTCTTTGATACATGTGCTCATAAGAGTATTTTATAATGTAATGACTACCTTTGACTAGTGACATACCCTATAAGCATACAATGGATGCTTTGACCTATTGAACATTGACCCAAGCATGAAACCCATGCTTTATAAATAATTTTCTTTTACATTTTTATTTCTTCTTTTGATCAAAACATAGAGATTAAATCATTACACGAGAAAAATGACAATTATGAAGACCAAAACTAGTTACATTCTTCAACATTAAACACCCATTCAAATTGGCCTATCACTCTTTGTTTTATCCTTCATTTTCCTACACTTTCTTATTAGTTCTAACAATCTTATGATCTTATCAATTACAAGTTTATTAAGGTGATTATATACTATTAAACACATTTTTTCATCAACTAGGTTTGTGTTTTAGTGTATTTGAGTTACTTAATTAACCTTGGGCATTGCAACTTTTATATGAATTACAGGACTAGCAATTAGTAGTTACCAGGAATTCATCAGTTATGCACATCAATTTGAGCTATCAGAAGTAGCCACGAGAAACAGTTACTATAGGCCACTACACATAGAGAGTTAGACACAGTTTTGACATCCAAAATGACCAATTCAACCATGAGGGTCAACATCACCTAGGATCTTATCTTGTTTTAGAAAAAGATCTTACCTAGGAATGTATTTCGAAATGTAATATATTGGTTTAATGGTTATGAGTCACATGTTATTTTTGTATAAATCAAAATTATGGTTGTAATGTTAAGATGAGGTTGAAACCCTTTGTTTCGAGTCCCTCAATCCACTTTTTTAGTTATTTTGAACTCTATATATGTTATTGTAAGTAGTCGTAGTGGTTTTGTTGTCATAATAGGATGAGTTGTTATCATATCCATATTTTTAACATTAGTTCTATAATCAATAACTTTTTATGAATTAATACAAATTCTTTATTGCTAGTTCCATTGTGATTTAAGTGTTTACCCATATAGTGCTCCCATTCAGGCAAAACCACCTAATCTCAGATGCACTCACAACAATGTAGGATTCATGGTAATTGTGTGTTTTATTTAAGTTCATTTGTGTTAATAGAATTATTTAATTTTCTAGTTATGACTTTATTTTTCATGTGTGGATATTTTTCTTGCGTGGTGTGTGGGCCCTATATGGATATTTGAAAACCTAAGGTGTTAGGATATTCTGACACATAGGAAATAGTTAATAATAACTTAGTCTGGTGTAGAGTTAGGTAAAGTGTGTTTCTTTACTATGTATCGTTGTAACTTATAATCCAACGGTCACGATTTGTAGTGATCCGACGATTCGCTCTCTCCTCGGTATTAACAACATTTGATCCATGGCTTAACACCCGATTGGTCCATGATCTCTATTTAAAGAGCATGGAGGGTCATTTGTCCAGTAACCATTTATGAGAGAAACATATGTAACTTTTCTTTTTATATTAATAAATTTCCTGAAGTGGTCGCGTTGGCTCAGGCTGTGGTTTTAACCACGTGATAATACTAGTGTATTGAATCTATTTGTCATGGGTGACCTTTGGATTTTTATCTAAGGAACTTACCCTCTAAATTCCTACATGGTATTAGAGCTATTTTGAGGGTTGCATTCGTTGTTGATCCAAATCCGAAGCCGGTTTGGCTGCATGCGACTGTCGTTTTATAGATCTACTATTTATGTACATTTTCGGGCCTGGAGAACTGCTATGTTGTGTTTGGAGCATTTGTTACAGTGAGGAACCCCTTTTGTTTCATGTGAAAAGGTTTCTGGTTGCTCAAGTTATGACAGTTTAGATATAGAGGTATAAAGTATCTATTTTGCAATTATATTTGTTAATAGTTCTGCTTATTTCGGTTCCCTCTGTTTATTTAAGTTTTTAGGTTTTATTTATTTTCCGGATCTATACCATATTCTCTATGTATGCTCTTTGCTCTGTGCTATATGCGATCTCGGCAAATCAGAAACAGTAAGAAGGGATTTTTTTGCTATGTATGCTCTTTCCCCGTGTCTTTGTTGATCTCAGGAAATCAGAAAAAGTGAAAAAATAGATGGTTTTCAGTAAGGCTAACCAAAAATCTAACATTCTGTCGTAAGGCTTACAATTTTATTTTTTTTGCTCAGTTTTTCATGTTTTTTGTGCAGGAAAAAGCACGCACACTGAAGACTAATAAAAAAAAAAAAAAAAAAAAAACCCTTCCTCCTTTCAAACAATTACAGAATCCTTTTGCTATCTCACTTGGTGAGAAGTTAGTTTATGAGAATAGAGGTCTTGGGTTCAAATCTCTTTCTCAAGGTTCTTTTGTAAAAAAAAATTTGTTAAAGGGGTGCGATTTTTTTTTTAAATTTGAACTTCATCATCAAATTTCAAACTATTCCCGTAACTATTCGGCATCTACAACTCAGTTTTCTCAAAAAGGCATAACTTCTTCATCCGGAACCCGTTTTTCGAGCTTTTTTTTTTAATCAGCCTAATTTTCGAGATCTTTCCATTGGAGCAGTTAGTTTCAGCTTTTTTCATCTTCACTTTTTAAAAAAATGGAAAGTGCATGCCCGATTATTCTTAACAGCACCAATTATTTCTAATGGCTACCTCACATGGTAGATATACTTAGAAGTAAAGGTATTTATAGAATAGACACAATACAAGAAACTAAGCCTTTCACTGATGATAAAGTCGCTAAATGGGAAAATAAACAAGATCAATCACAAGGGTTAATAGGAATTTCCATTGCTCAAGATCTTCGATTTCATATCCTTGACATTGACACCCCTTATGAATCCTTGGAAAAGCTAAATATTGTCTTTGGAATTCAAAATCAAATCAGGGCCCACTAGCTTGAAAATGAGTTGCTTACTTTGGACCCCAATAATTTCTCCTCTATTGAAGATTTTTTGTCTAAATTCAAGACCCTTGGACTTCTTTTAGAAGGTTTTAAGGTCAAAAAGGAAGATGGCAGCCTCATCTATTGCATTCTTACTAAAATTTTCTCTGCATACTCTGTATTTATTTCAGCCTTCCATTCCACTAAAGAAGCCATCATTTCTTTAGGAACCACCTACAAGAACCCATCTTTTGATGCCTTTTACGATTCTTTGATAAGAGAACAAGAAAAACTCTTACACCTTGGTCTTATCACTTCTGGAAATGCTTCTAAGAAAGCCTTAGTAGCCCAACAACAATCATATCAAAAGAATCCCAAGAAGAAGTATCCTAAAAAGTATGGTCTGAAACCAAACAAGGGTCCTAAGCAATTTCAGCCACAAACTGAAAAAGAAACTCACCAAAATGATAAGGCATATAAAAACAAAGGAAAGAATATAGATAGACATTGCAACTTTTGCAATCGTGATGGCCATATAGAGCCCAAATGTTTTAAGAAGATAGAAGCCTTAGAAGCAGCAATGAAGAATCACAACATCAATTTGGAGCACTCTTCACCTTCATCTTCAGGAATGGCACTTTCTACTTGTGGTTGTCAAGCATCAAGATCTGGTTATGCATTAAATGTATCTTCCTCTTCTCATTCTCATGAGTGGCTCATTGATTCTGGAGCTTCTTATCACATGGCCAAAAATAAAGCCATGTTTTCTTATTTAAATGATTGTAACACCAAACATATTTATGTTGGTGATGATAGATCTCTTAGTGTTGTAGGATCTGGAACCATTCATCTAGATAATGGTCAGTTTAATGATGTACTATGTGTTCCTACCTTGTCATGCAAATTTCTATCTATTTATCAGATAACTCATTCAAGTGAAGGGAAAATAGTAGAACTCTCACCTCATGATGTTGTAATCAAGGACCTTAAATATCCTAGACATATTTTACCTACTGGCATTGCTGATGATTCGACAAGGTTTTATAAGTTTGACAACTTTGGGTCTTCATGTCTTCCCTTCGTTTTTGTTGCTCATAATGATGAAGTGAGCAAAATTTGGCATGAGCGATTTGGTCACTTAAACTATCGCTCTCTTCAAACTCTATGTAAGGAAAATATGGTGACGGGTCTTCTTATGGTATCTTGCCGAGATGGTGTTTGGTCTGGATGTGTACTCGGAAAACATCATCAGGATATTTTGATAAACGTGCCTCTTGGCACGCTTCAGGCCCTTTGCAGCTTGTGCACAGTGATTTATGTGGTCCACTTCTTGTTGTTTCTTTCTCTGGTTGCAAGTACTTCATAAATTTCATTGATGATTTTTCCAGACGCACTTGGGTATACTTCTTAAAAATCAAGAGTGAAGTTTTTAACACGTTCTTGGCCTTTAAGGCCTTTGTTGAGAAACAATCTGGACATCCAATTCTTAAGTTAAGATCAGACAATGGAGGATAATATGTTAACAACAAATTTATCAACTTCTACACTGAGCATGGCATTCAATTGCAATATACCGTTCCATATACTCCACAACAAAATGGTGTAGCTGAAAGGAATAATCGTACCTTAAAAGAAATGGCTAATTGTATGCTTCAATCTAAAGGACTTAGTCTCAATTTTTGGGCAGAAGCAATTAACTATGCAAATTACATAGTAAATCACACTCCTAGTAAGGTTTTAAAGAATATAAATCTAGAAGAAGCTTGGAGCTCAATCAAACCAGATGTAAGTCACTTTCGTGTTTTTGAAAGTGATGCTTGGGCCCATATTCCAGATGTGAAACATAAAGCCTTAGAACCTAAGAGTGAAAAATGCATTTTTGTTGGATATTCTGAAGATGTCAAAGGATATAGACTTCTTCAACCAAAATCCAAAAACATAATCATTATAAGAGATGTAAAATTTGATGAAAATATATCGGCCTGGAAGCCTAGTTCGGCGTGTGTGCCACCTTTGGCCTACGAGCCTGATTTGGCATATGTGCCACCTCTCTCTCTCTCTTCTATTTTTAATAACATTCCTTCTAGTTCAGATGATGATAGTGAGGATGAAAATCCTCCTCCACCTCTTGAATTTATTCCTTTTACTCCACAGCTTCCAAGATGGGTTCGCTCTACTCGGGATGCAGCAGGTTCTCTTGCAAGTGACTCTTCCAATCGACGACGTACATGTTCTCAGTTCGAAAGAGCCTCTTCCTTATTGGTTCAGGTTCCAGAAAATCCTGATCCATAAACCTTTGAAGAAGCCTTCAGTCATCCAGATTGGGATGAAGCTATGAATGAAGAATATCGTTCCTTATTGGCGAACGATACTTGGGATCTTGTTCCTCTTCCAAAAGGAAGAAAACTTGTCAAATGCAGATGGGTTTAAAAAAATAAGTTTGAACCAGATGGAAAAGTGAATAGATATAAAGCTCATCTTGTCGCTAAAGGATTTTCACAAGTTGAAGGCATTGACTATACTGAAACCTTCTCCCTTTTTCCCAAAATGAATTCTATCTGCCTTGTTCTTTCCCTTGCTGCCTCCTTTAAATGGGAAGCCCATCAGATGGACGTTAAATCTGCCTTCTTACATGGAGATTTGCATGAAGAAATATACATGGAACAACCCCCTGGCATTATCCAAAACGACTCCAGCCTTGTTTGTTGCCTTAGGAAGTCTCTCTATGGTCTCAAACAAGCTCCTTGGGCTTGGTATGCCAAAATGGATAGATTTATATTAGATAATGTCTTTTCTAGGTGTCATTATGACAACACTGTCTACAACAAGAAAGTGGGTAATTCATTCACCATCCTTGTTCTTTATTTTTATGATCTTATCCTTGCTGGTAGTGATCCCAACCATATAAACCATGTGAAATCTAGCCTCAAAAATAAGTTTGAAATGACAGACTTAGGACACTTTCATTATTTCCTTGGTCTTCAAGTCTTGCAATCCCAAGAAGGTATTACCCTCTCTCAATCCAAGTATGCCTATGATATTCTACACCACTTTCACATGGAAGACTGTAAGCCAGCCCCTTCTCCCTTTCAATCTGGATTCAAGCTTTCAGTCACTTTTACTACCCCTGAAGTTGATGCTACCTTATACCATCAACTTGTTGGTAAACTTTTATATCTAACCCATACCCGTCCTGACCTTTCCTTTGTCGTTGGTCTTGTCACTCGATTTATGCACCAACCTCATGAAAGTAACTGGAAAGCAACTAAAAGAATACTTCGATATATTCGAGGTACATTTCAGTTCGGGATTCATTACAGTGCAGGAGTATCTCCATTGTTGATTGGTTTCAGTGATTCTGATTGGGTTGGTGACCCTGATGATCGAAATTCTACTGCAAGATATGTATTCACTCTTGGTTCAAGACCTATTACATGGTCTTGTAAGAAACAAAGTGTCATCTCTCTTTCTTTAGCAGAAGCAGAGTATCGTGGTGCAATTGAAGCCAGCAAGGAAGCCATGTGGCTTCGTTAGATCTTGTCTGAATTTGGTCTTCATCAGCAAAATCCAACTACACTTTGGTGTGATAATTAGAGTGCCATTCAGTTATGTAAAGATCCAGTTCAGCATCATCGTATGAAACACATTGAGCTCCACATACACTACATCATAAATCTCATTCATGATCGTGTTCTTGAAGTGCATTATTGTCCAACCAATGATCAAGTAGTCGATATCTTTACAAAGGCTCTCACAGAAGCGAAGTTTACCAAACTTCGATCCATGCTTGGAGTTCAGGAAAGTTACCATTAAGGGGTGATAGGCTCTAATGCCTCATTTCTTCTCCTATTGTGTCACCTTTGTAAATCCTTCAATCCTATCCCAATTTTTTCCTAAGGGGGGATGTTAGGATATTACGACACATAGGAAATAAGCGCCTTTTGTGTCACCTTTGTAAATCCTTCAATCCTATCCCAAGTTGTTCTTAAGGGGGGATGTTAGGATATTCTGACACATAGGAAATAGTTAAGAATAACTTATTCTAGTGTAGAGTTAGGTAAAGTGTGTTTCTTTAATATGTATCGTTGTAACTTATAATCCAACGGTCACGATTTGTCATGATCCGACGGGGCTCTCTCTCCTCGGTATTAACAACACTTGATCTATGGCTTAACACCCAATTGGTCCATGATCTCTATTTAAAGAGCATGGAGGGTAATTTTTCTGGTAATCGTTTAAGAGAGAAACATATGTAACTTTTATTTTTTATATTAATAAATTGTCTGAAGTGGCCGCGTTGGCTCAGGCTGTGGACTGTTTCCCTCTTCGAGGGTTTTAACCACGTGATAATACTGGTGTACTGATTTGTGATCTGTTTGTGAGAGGTGACCTTTGGTTTTTCATCTAAGGAACTTACCCTGTAAATTCCTACACAAGGATCCACCAGGAGTTGAAATACCTTAGGACTCAAACCGATCACTCTCAATAATTTATTTTCGTTTCTGTAAATGATTTCATTCAACATAATGTGACCTTTGCATTTATTTTTTGAGTTGCAGGAATCATTGAACATGTTGGACATCAATGAATGGAATAAAATTTTAGGATTGATATTTAATATTATGTTTAGGTGGTATGCAAGGGGTGAATCTATGTTCAGTAAAATCCCTTAAGAGTGTGGTTGTAAGAGAATGTTGTAGTATATTTATTTAGAACCACTCAAGCATCTTTTTTGCATATATTTTTCCTCACCTCGTCAGCTTATGAGCCTCAGTCGATAATTTAATGAGCAAAAATTTAAGCAATTAAATTTCCCAACATTTTTGGCGTCACTGTTGGGGAGGTGTCAAGGAACTAGTTCTTCTTTGATTTGATGTTTGATTATATTTCCTTGTCTGCAGTGCCTGAGCGTCCTAGAACACAAAGAGGTAGGAGAGGTAATATGAGAGGTAAGAACCTACATATCCACTTTAGTGGGTTTCCTGCCTCACTAGATTTAAATGATGTTACTATTGTATGAGCCGAGGAAAAGGTAAAAAGGATAGGGGTGAAGGAAATTTGAATACCCTAGATAGCAAAATAAAAACAAAGAAAACCTCCACTACTAACTTATTGACAGGAAACAATTCAAACAAGAAGGAAGAAGGTAGAAAACTAGAGAATCAAGTGAACCTTGATGAGACATCCATAGATGGGGTAGTAATAAATGATGTCACCACTTTAGTTGGTCCTAAATTCATGATACCATTTGAAATGGATGTGGAGTCAGCATTTCAAAATAATCCAGTTATCGAGCTTCCACCATGGGAGACCAATTTTAACATATTCAGAGACAAAAACATGGTTGAGGGAGAAGGTGAAATAAATATGGGAGGAAATCAGGAAAAAAATAGAGTACCCTAATACTTTTATTTCAATTTGATGTTCTATGTCGTAGCATGGATTATTCGATTGATGCATAGAAATAAAATTTATTTCTTGCTACTCTTAAAGACTCGACCATGGATTGGTTTATGGGGTTACCAGAAAACAAAATCACAACCTAAGAGGGCATTAAGAGGGCATGAGAAAATCATTTCTTATGAAATATCTGGATTATTGTAAATCCAAAGAACTTAAAGAATAATTTTTTAGGATGGTACAAAGAGAATATGAAATTTTACATGACTACTAAGAAATATTTTTATAAAATCTTAACTGTGCTAGGAAACATAAGCTAGACCTTGAAACTAAAAAAAAACCCTCTTTTTGAAGGGCATTTTTGAAAAATCAATGAACATTCTTAATTTAATGGGGATTGGGGATATCTATATATTTTCCTTTGATGATATTGTTCATATCTATAGGAGGTATTATCGAGGGCAAGGCAAAACTGTAAATGGTTCCCGATATCATTTCCCTATAAATGTTAACACATCCTCTAATGGTGTAACTAGAACAGAGTTGGGAAACTTAATGAAAAAATTTAAAATAGATATATTGAGCACCCTCCATTTACAACTCAACACCTTAATCTTTAAAAATAAACAAGAATAATGAGCATCCCTTACCATTTTTGGTCCTTGATGCCGGAAGAAACACCCAAAGAAAGATTGACCCCATGATAACATTGTTATTCGTGCCATTTGTGCAAACGAACATACTATTGACATTTTTCCTTCTTTAATAGATCTTAAAGCAATGTACCATGGATATGACCAATCAACATAACATCTTTACTCATTGTAAATTAAAAATCCATGGTAACCCTGACCTCAAGTTATGCCTTTTGATCTTGATACAAATTTTTTATATTTTCATGGTCAACAATATACACCTTAGAACATTAAAACGCCATGGAAAATTTGGCCCCAAAATCTAGCTCAAAACCATCCTTGGAAGTAAGGTTGACGAGAGTCTGGTTACGGGACTACACCTCCATATCCTTATTTATCTCAACCTTTGTATCATATGCAACCACAACAATTCTCACAATTTACCAGCCCCAAGTAGCTACACACCAACAACCCTTGAACACACTACCACAACCACCATGGACTCAACATCATAGGTTGATGATTTGAAATGTGAGAACTTCTTATTTCTAATACAGAGATGGACTATAAGGGCATTTACAGGATATGTCACCTTGCAAAGAAAGGATGAGCTCTCGAAGCTACCTGGCCCTTTATAGACTTTGCCTAAAGAAATAATAGAAGTAATCACTAATGATCTGGAAATGAAACTACTTGTTTGCTGGTGCAAGGTATTCATTATCCATTAACATATGTATGCAAGCTTGTTAATGTGTTTTGCAATTGGAACAAAGTGACTTTGATGAGTTTATGAGTCTTTTTGTATGTAGGAGGCTTATTTATTTTTATTTTTTAACATATTTAACTCTGAAAATAAGCAGCAAATAAATCACATAATATAACTCAGCATATGATAAGGCAGTTCACCCGTCCTGGGCTACATCTGTCGGGTCCAAGGCCCCAAAATGGGCATGTTCTTTCTCTTATTATGCTCATAAAATGGTTATACAATGTGTATAAAGCCTAAACAGGTGAAAATAGCTGCAGAAATGAGTTCAGAGTGCAAAACACAGTAAGAAATGACTATAGTTTCACCTCCAATGGATGACTATAATCCAATACAGCTCTCCAATCCCCAAGCCCTGGTGGCTCTTCAAGCTCTCTCGCTGATAAAACACATCAAGAAATGCTCTAATGGCTCTGGAACCTACTCCAGTGGCTCTGGAATGCTCCAATTATCCAAAATAAAAATAAAATAAAATATCGCTCCAAATGGACTCTCCTAGCCCAAGATATGATCAAAACAGTATTTAGGTAAAAAATCCACTAAAAATGGGCTAATTGTAGATAAGGGTGCTAATTTTGGCACACTAGAAGGAATTGGTGGAACTGCCGCCAACCTTGGCGAAACAACTGACAGTTAAGTTAAATGTTGGTTTAATGCATGTGAACAAATCCGCATAGACTGTCATAGTTAACGTTGGTTAACCGCCTATCCAACGGTTGAATAAACCGTGGCATTTAAAGGTTTAGAACCCCCGCTGCATGTGAACACCATATAATAAAAAATATCATTTTAAATTGTCCGCCGGTTGATCTTTGGACCAAGGTTCTTGGCCCTGGTCATGTTGACGCAGGCTAGCCCTAAGGGCCTGGCCCCTTTTTCCTCTACCACAAAGCTTTAACAACATCAAATACAATATGAAACCATTGTTTATTAAGATTCAATTGCATGGCCCAACAGTAAGTCATGGCATTTGTAGTGGTGAGGTCCGGGGTTCAAACCCGCGGACTCACAAAATATTTTTGAATGTCAAATTTGCCACGACCTTGGGCCACGTGGTGACCTTCGGACCTGCCACATGGCAGACTGCCATTGGTCTGCTCTTATACGGTCAAAAACACCTCCAACCAGAAATTTCCAAGTGTCGATGCTTGATTCGCTCTAGATGGAATATTCCAAGGAATATTCTTTTTTTAATAAATTCCAAATTCAAACCAAGTCAAACTGACTTTTACTTGAAATTGAGAAACTTCAAAGTTGAATATCTTTCTCATACAATATCGGTTTTCAGTGTCGTTCACGGCTACATGATCGTTTTGATGAGACCTTTCCTGTCGTTTTGGTTTCAACCAATTTTGAGAAAATAAAATTTTGAGCATTTTATCCAATTAGGACATGATCACCTGATCAGTTGAATCAATTGCTTATTCAACATGTCACTCACCCAAACAATAAGGCATCCCATACTGCTTTGCAAGCTAAGTTGCAACCCTTTCTGACTTATACTATCACTCTTGTAGAAGTGCAAGACATTCATTTGAGGTCTAGGAAGGTTCTCTGTAATCATAGCCCCGTCATTAATGAAGAAGAGGAATAATTCCCTATTCCTATAATTGAAATTAGTTCCCCTATTGTGCCTCAACAAGATGTTATTAATCTAAAACAACCTTCGACATCAATAAACTCGTCTTATCTGAAAAGGTTGAATGCAAGAAAACCAGTAATTCCCCTTGAATATGACTTGGTTAATGAATTTAATAACATTTGTGTTAGGATCCCATTGCTTTAGGATATTGAATATATACCCATTTATACTAAAATAGTGAGAGACATGTGCGTAAAAATTCCAGGGAGAAAACAAAAGGACCTACTTACCATACATTATGTTGGGGAGTGGGTTGATCTAATGGTTAGAAATAACATAACTAAAATGTATGTAGATCCTAAAAAATCCCATCATCTATATGCACATTAATGGAAATTGCAACTTGAATACCATGATCGACCTTGGAGAAACCATTAATATTATGATTGTGCAAACCATGAAACAAATCAAGTTGACAATTCTTCGTCCTACCCCAACTGTCCTTGAACTAGCAGATAAATCTATGGTTAAAATAAGGGAGAGTTTTGGATAGTATAATTGTATCCCTCGATTCATGGGAATATCCCATAATTTCATGGTTTTTCAAACTGAAACGTCAGCAGGAGGCATCTTGTAATTTTCGGGAGACCATGGCTTGCTACTACGAATTCATTCATAGGTTGCATATCTGACAATATGTTTATCTATCATGGGTGACAAGTAAAGAAAACCACATTGTACCCACATAGAAAAACTCACAGAATCATAATATTTCCCATGGTTTGATGATTTCGTGAGCGATGAAGAGATAGTTCAACCAATGTGCACAGTAGACCAAGTAAGGAATTGCAGAGAATGTTTTGAAGAGGATTAGTTTAATTCTTTCCTAGGTAATTTTGATTTATTTTATACTTCTAATGATAATATATTGGAACATGTTTTAAAATATGATGTACAAGAATCTAATGATCTAAAAATATATTCCTTCGTTTAATGAATCTTTATTAATGGTTTGATCCCTCTTTCAAGCATTCTTCAAAATTATGTCCTAAAGATGGATCCCCGTTGGGATTCGAAACGTTGACAAATGTCTTTCAACATTGGATAAGTCTTCAATTGATAACCACAAGAGCTTAAAAACCATCATCATTTCCCTGCACTTAGGGGATACGTGGGAAGAGATATGTTCTCTGGAAAACACAAGAATGAAATTGAAAGAAGGGCTACATACCTACAATTTCTTATTCTTTATTAATGGTTTGATGCCTCTTTCAAGCATTCTTCAAAAAAATTTCTTGAACATGGATCCCCGTTGGGATTCGAAAAGTCGACAAATGTCTTTCAACAGTGTGGATAATCCAAACCATTTGTCTTCAATTGATAACCACGGGAGCTTAAAAACCATCATCATTTCCTTGCACCGAGGGGATACATGGGAAGAGATTTGTTCTCTGGAAAACACAAGAATGAAAATTGAAAGAAGGGTTTCAGACCTGCAATTTCTTATTCTTTATTAGTGGTTTGATCCCTCTTTTAATCATTCTTTAAAATTATGTCCAGAAGATGGATCCCCATTGGGATTCGAAACGTCGACAAATGTCTTTCAACATTGTGTATAATATGAAACATGTGTCTTCAATTGATAACCACGGGAGCTTAAAAACCATCATCATTTCTCTACATGGAGGGGATACATGGGAAGATATTTGTTCTCTGGAAAACACAAGAATGAAAATTGAAAGAAATGTTACAGACCTACAATTTTTTATTCTTTATTAATGGTTTGATCCCTTTTTCAAGCATTCTTCAAAATTATGTCCTGAAGATGGATCCCCGTTGGGATTTGAAACGTCGACAAATGTCTTTCAACACTTTGGATATACGAAACATTTGTCTTCACTTGATAACCACAAGAGCTTAAAAACCATCATCATTTCCCTGCACAAAGGGGATACGTGGGAAGAGATCTATTCTCTAGAAAAAACAAGAATGAAAATTGAAAGAAGAGCTGTGGACTTGCAATTTATTATTCTTTATTAATGGTTTGATCCCTCTTTCAATAATTCTTCAAAATTGTGTCCTCAAGATGGATCCTCGTTGGGATTCGAAACTTTGACAAATGTCTTTCAACATTGTGGATAATCTGAAACATTTGTCTTCAATTGATAACCACAAGAGCTTAAAACCCATCATCATTTCCCTGCACGAAGGGGATACGTGGGAAGCGATCTGTTCTTTGGAAAACAAAAGAATGAAAATTGAAAGAAGGGTTGCATACCTACAGTTTCTTATTCTTTATTAATGGTTTGATCCCTCTTTCAAGCATTCTTCAAAATTATGTCCTCAAGATGGATCCCCGTTGGGATTCGAAGCGTCGACAAATGTCTTTCAACATTGTCGATAATTTGAAACATTTGTCTTCAACATTGTAGTAGTTTATTCATAAGAAATTGAACCATATTCTATTCCTGCTTAAATTAGTCCTAGTAAATTTTTGAATATTAGTAACAAAATTCTAATGATTAGAAAAAAGAATTAATCACATTCTACAAGAGATAAAGGCCTTTGCATAGGACTACTAGGACATGAAGGGAACCGATCCAAAAATATATTCACATCATATTTACACATTGATTGGTGCTCATTCTATCCAACAACCCTAGATGCGCATGAATCTAGCACTTACAGAAGTGGTTAAGGAAGAGTTACAAAATAATCTTGATTCTAATTTGATCTATCTGATATGTGACGGAAATGGGTTCCCCTCCATTTGTAGTGCCTAAACCTTCATGGAAACGGTGTGTGTGTAAACTTTCTAGAATTAAGCAAAGCTACCACGAAAGATTATTTTTCTCTCCCTTTCATCAACTAGGTCTTAGACAGCTTAGCAAGAAAGAAATACTTTTCATTTTTAGATGGGTACAATGGGTATAATTAGATCCAAATAGCTCTATAGGATTAAGAGAAACAACATTTTCCTATCTTTGGGGAACTTTTTCCTACTAAGTGTTGCCTTTTGGTTTATGTAAAACCCATGCCACCTTTCAAAGAGTCACGTTAGGGATTTTTTTCAGACCTTCTTCATGACAGTGTGGATGTGTATATGGATGATTTTATTGTTTATGGAGCTTTGTTCAATAAAGCATTGAAGAATATTGAGAAAGTGTTTATTAGATGTTAGGAGGCACACCTTACTCGAAGTAACATAAAATTTTGCATGCTACTAAGGGTGTAGCGTTTGGTCATCCGATTTCTTCTATAAGAATTGAAGTAGATTCAGCCAAGATAAAAATTATGTCTCAATTATCGATTCCTAAAATGTAAAAACAGGTAAGAAGCTTCCTTGGTTTTGATGGATATTATAGACGCTTTATTGACAATTTTACGAAAATTACCACACCATTAATTAATTTAATGTCTAAATATGTTGTTTTTTTGTGGGACAATCATTGTCAAAGTGATTTTGAGACCCTGAACAAGAAATTTTCTATTGCACCTATTTTTAGTGGACCCAGTTGGTCCCTCCGCATTCATATTTCCATGGACACATGTTGACGGTGTTGGATACCACCAACAATAATGTAAACTTTGAAACGAGAACTGTAAACTCGAAATGAGAAATCTAGCCAAAAAACATGAAAAACATCCCAAAAACGCAAAGTGTGTATTCCAGAACAATGTTTTATTTTTTTCAAGGTTAATTTTCAACATTTTTTAAAAATGGCAGTAAAACCAATTTTTCTATGCAAAATAAATGAAAAAAACACAATAATGTTGTTGCTAGAATAATTTATTTATTTATTTATTCAGGGTACAATTTCAACACTTTTTAGTAATGGCGTTAAATATAAAATAATGGGATCTAAAACACTTTAAAATTCCAACAATTTTCATCTGCTTCGTTAAACATATAATATCATGACACTAAAAATCCCTACAATTCTCATTGTTTTCAAAATAATATATATCTCTCTTTTGCCTTCGTGCATTATGAACTTCAACAACTAATTGTAATAACAATATATTTGACACAAATATTGGATGATCTAAAATGAACTTCAAAGATGACAAACCTTATGACAACACCCATTCTGCAGTAGTTGAATATCTCTTACCCCAAATAAGTGTTTTCCCATCAATATTTTGATATGAAATTGGTGTTTCAAGATAATGTCATTATGTTGTTCAATGCATTTCTCCTCTCCATGTGATCCCAGAATAAACCTTTGCATGTCAATATTTTCTTCCAACACATGAAAAATAGGCTTTTGAATGTATGATTTCTTAATACATTTAATTAATGATGGCAAGCTCCCAACATCCTTCCTCCTCAATGTTACTGAAAAATGACTGAACAGATCAATATGGTCATGAGTGTGCCCAACAAGAAGAAAACCAACCTTTACCTTCTGAAAAATTCTCAATTCAACAAGCATGTTTAGATATCCAAAAAAAATCTAATTTTTGTTTTCAGGACAAGTGTTGTCCAACTATCGATACAAAAATTTAGGAAGATTACCAGACCAATGAGAAATCACATCATGAATTATGTTTATTGTCGGATTTTCATCTTTATGAATATTTGGAGTTGGGAAGTAAACCCTTGGCAACATTTTCCCATTGAATATCATACAACCAACCAAGTGAAACTATATAAAATTTTCCTCCTATAAATTTTTGGGTATGCGAACAAAATGTGGTAGAAGTGCCATTCTGCTGGTCCATGCCATCAATTATCAAACTCAAATATTAATTTGGATTATCATAACACTTCTTTCAATGCTTGTACAACTTTTTACTTGCACTTGTTTGATGTTTGTGATGCTCTTGAAGTGCTTTGACAATGGAATCTACACATAACATAAAATAACCTTATTAATAAATACATTTTCATATTTTATGACTATACAATTTTAAAAATATTGTTATGAATTCTTACCTCTTTCTACTCCTCGAAATTTATCCCTTTTTTATTTAAGAGAAGCACATGTAATGAAAACCCCCATCCTTGTCTTCTTAGGAATACAAAAATTGTTGAATTTTCTCCTCCATATCTTCACAAAATATTGATATGTAATAAAACTACCATTTTCTTCAACACCTTCTACACATTCTTTCTATAAGTTGTAGATTTCTCGTCTTGAGAAATTAACTAGAATATGTATTGTATCTCTATTTGGAAAACATTCTTCATGTTTTGAAAATAATTCTTGCATCCATGACATTGAAATATTTGGTAATGGCTCAAGCTCTCATTTATGAATAAAAAGTGGGATAATTTTCTAAATTTTCTTGGATTTTTGACAGACTAAAATTACCAATTGAATGAAACATTTTGAAAGCCTTTCTATAGAGCAATAAAGACCCATATGATAATCATAACTTGAAAATGTAGATTGCATGCACCCCACTAAAAATGAAATTTGCATGTTTTTATTCATTAAAAAATATCTCTTCATTTTCTCCAATGTAAAGTTGAAATCCATATGTTTCAAGCAATCCTTTTTACAATATTCACTTGAAATGAGATCACTGATAGAACTTATTCCCATGAGATATTCTTCTCTACCCCTTGTATAACTAGAACATCTTGGATTTATACGAAAAGGTATACTCCTACTCCTAGATACAATATTTGTTGGCAACATCTCCATCATTTCGTCATTCTCTATATAAGCATTTTAATCATCATTAGGAGGAATAATATCATCACTATGATCATTTTGAACATAGTTAGAAAATTCATCACCATCATTGTTTGAAGAATATTCACTAACATCTTTAGTTGCAGGAAAATTTTCACTACCATCATCTGTGCTTTTGAAATACTGACTTGGAGGATATTATTCATCATCTTCATCTTGCCCTTCATCAATGCTACCCTCATAGTCCTTAGAATTACGACTAAGTGGAAAATGTGACTCTCTATTTACTGGAAATTTTTCAACCTGCGCTTTCATTAGAAAGTTTTAAGGTCTAAAATGAGTCTCCTAAGAAAAATGTACAACCAAAATAAACTTTATAAGAACCAATAGGATTCAAGATGATGATGTCAACCATTGGGGATGATTCACCATTTTTGTTGTTAAAAAGTAAAAATATTAAAAATCATAAAATAATAACACTATTTTTTCAACTCGTATTTACAACTGATCTCCCTAAGGTTTTACTCAATTTTTGAGGGGGAGTGTTCGTTGGATAAAAAATTTAATTCCTCATCCGAAGAGTACCAATGTTGCATACTTTCGATGGAGCTTGCCACATGAAAAATGAGAAATACATGAAAAAAAGTGATTGCAATCACGTTTTTTTATGTATTTCTCAATTTTCATGTAACAGGGTCCATCAAAAGTATGTAACATGGGTACTTCTTGGATGAGGAATCAAATTTTGCATCCAACGAGTGTTGTTGCTCGAAGATTGAGTAAACCCACAGGGAAATAAGTTGAAAATACGAGTTAAAAAATTATTTTTTTCTTTTTTCCCTCTAAAATTTGATGATGTAATCTAATCTTATTTTATTATTTTCACTATTATTTTATAATTTCCAGAGAAGGCCCACTTTAGACCAAAAAATTCCCCCAATGGTCAGTGTTTCTCTCATAGTCCTTAGGATTAGGACTAAGTGAAAAAAGTGATTCTCTATTTACTAGAAATTCTCCACCGTGCCCTTCAGCACTGCTACTCTCATAATTGATGCAGGAGCATGAGGCTCAAGGGAAAAATTACTTCATTTTTATTAAAAAATTTTAAAGAAGGACAAACAACCATTTAGATGGACTGATGATGCAGAGAAAAAATTCCAGTTGTTGAAACAAAAGATAACAGAAAAACACATATTAGTTTTGTCTGATTTTAACAAACCTTTTCAAGTGAAATGTGATGCCAGTGGAGAAGCTATTGGAGCTATGTTAAGTCAAGAAGACAGACCTGTAGCTTATTTTAGTGAAAAATTGAATGAAACAAGAAGGAAATATTCTTCTTATGACAAGGAATTTTATGCAGTTGTACAGTCATTAAAAAAATGGAGACATTACTTGATGTCTAAAGAGTTTGTGCTTTATTCAGACAATCATGCATTGCAGTACATTATGCAGCAGCCAAAACTAAATCAGAAACATGCAAAATGGGTAGAGTATCTTCAAGGTTTCAATTTTGTATTGAAACATATAACTTCCCAAGCAAACAAAGTAGTAGATGCCTTAAGTAGAAAAAGCATTTTAGTTCAAGAAATTCAAATTCAAGTGTTGGGTTTGATTTTCTTAAATAATTGTATAAAAAAGATTTGGATTTTAAAGAGGCATTTGAAGCATGCAGTAATCCTATTTTTTTGGACAGAAGTAAGTGGCTGGATTTTTTCTTGCAAGAAGGTTTGCTATTTAAAAGAAATCAGCTGTGCATACCAAATTGTTCTATGAGAGAAAATTTAAATAAGGAGAAACATAGTGGTGGACTTGGTGGACATTTTGGTGCAGACAAGACTTATGAGCAACTAAGTCATTTTTATTTTTGGCCAAAGATGAAATCTGAAGTGGAAAAGTATGTGTGGAATTCTAAAGTTTGTCAGTATGCTAAAGGAAGGAGTCAAAACACAGGTTTATATGCTCCATTACATATTCCAGATAGACCTTGGGATATGGTAAGTATGGATTTTATTTTGGGTTTACCTAAAACACAGAGAGGAAATGATGCAATTTATGTTGAAGTTCACAGATTTTCTAAAAGGGCACATTTTATTCCATGTTATAAAACCAGTGATGCTACTCATGTCACTAATTTGTTTTTCAAAGAGATTGTAAGGTTGCATGGGTTACCTAAAAGCATTATCTCTGATAGGGACACCAGATTTGTTGGTCATTTATGGAGGACAATGTGGAAAAATCTTGGTACTAAACTGAGTTTTAGCTCAGCTTATCACCCTCAGACTGATGGACAGACTGAGGTGGTGAATAGAAGCTTGGGTAATCTTTTGAGAAGTCTTGCAGGTGAACATCCTAAAGAGTGGGATCAGAGTCCATTCCATATAGTTTATGAAATGCACCCAAGAGGAGTGTATGAACTAAGAAATTTGGGAAAGGAAAAGATGAGAAGCGCTAAAGGAGAAGATTTTTCTTCAAAAATTCAAGCAATACATGACCAAGTAAAACAACAGTTATAGGACAGCAACATCAAGTACAAAAACAGAGCCGATTTGAAGAAGAGAGAAGTTAAATTTGAGGTTGGAGATTTGGTTCTCGCACACTTGAGGAAGGAAATATTTCCAAAAAGGGCATATAACAATTTGATGTTCAAAAAAAAAGGGCCATGCAGAGTATTGAGAAAATTTTCTGCAAATGCATATGAAATTGAATTACCCCCTGACATTGGAATATCTCCAATTTTCAATGTTGTTGATTTGTGCAAGTATGAAGACAAAGACACATATGATATAGCTAAAAGAAAAGAAAAGATTGACTGGTTGAAACAGTTACCCACAACAAAAATATTATAGCTAGAAAATATTTTAGACAAAATATTGTCTAAAAATACAAGAGGACGGAAGTATTTGTATTTGATCAAGTGGAAAGATCAACCAGATGCAGAGGCTACTTAGATGACATATATCATTCTACAGAAGTTGGGTAGTTTTGTAGAAGAGCTCATGGATAGGAGACCATGAAGAATGTTGTCCTTAGGAGTCGGATGCAGGAGCATGAGCCTAGAAGGAAAAATTACTTCATTTTTATTCAAAAATACAAAAAAAAAGTTTACAAGAAAAGGAGTGGGTTCCTTTAGCTGGCGATTTACTGTTTTGGTAGATAAGATTTGACAGGTATTCATGGATTTGAACTACTTGTATTTGATTCATTGAACTTAGTTTTTAGTTGAGGATTTTTAGGCAAATATCATGTAATAGGATTTTATCCAAAATTGGACTAATCTGATTCTTTTGAATCGAATCAAAATGATTGTGTGAGCATTTTTTTATATGTAAGTTTGAAATGTAAGAGGAGGAGAGGATTTGATGGAAATAGAAATTGGATAGAAAAAAAAAAATCAATTTCCTCCGTAGTTGGACAATTGTGTGCGTAATTGTCCAATCCTGAAGGCTTTAATTTGCTTTGAAATAGTTCTATGTTGACGAAATTCAGGTTGAGTTCTGGTTAATTGATTTCTCTGTATGATAAAATTATATGTGGGTGTATTATAAACTAAGCTTATTTTGAAGTTAAAGACACGTGTGAATTCCTTACGGCATAAGTTGAATTATCTCTGTAAATTTCTATCTGTGTATTTCTCAATATCAAGTTATTGTAATTTTGAGTGAATTATGAGACATCGAAATCAATTTGCCTTTCGAAATTTTAAGGAAAACCTTCCCAGGAAAGTCGAATCTAGTGGAGTTGAAGTAAAATGGAAATGATGTAGTGCATGAGGAGTTTAGAAGAGTTACAACCGTTGATTTGAGATCTGATGGTTATCGCATATTAAGTTGCAAGATCCTTAATATCTCAACCGGACCCGGTACTTTACACATTAGATTTAAATGAATTGAGTTAACTACCCAACAGTTCATTTGATCGAATGGCAATCGCATCAAGATTGATAATCCGATGGATATCGCATCAAAACAGGCATGAGGTTTAATACTAAAATTGGATGCGATAGTTTTATAGAACAACTTTAAAAAGGTTTGAAGTCCACCATTAAATTAATTAATAGAAGAAAATGCAAGTATCAGTTAAATTGTATTTTCTTCATTTATGAAAAGGCTGTGAATTGGGCTTAACGCATTTTGAGTTTATGTAACAAAACTTTGAGGTTGATGACTGATAGTCTAAAGAAAAACCAAGAAGAAGTTCCACCTGAACTTGAAGAAATAGTTTCGAAATTTGAATCTTTATCTTTAATACCTATATCCAGCCCACCAATAATCCTTAGGATTAGGACTAAGTGGAAAATTTGAATCTATATTCACTGAAAATTCTTCATCCTACCATTCGTCACTGTCGCTCTCATAGTCCTCAGGATTAAGACTAAGTGGAAAATGTGACTCTCTATTTACAGAAAATTTTTCATCATTCCCTTCACCACCACTACTCTCATAGTCCTTAGGATTAGGACTAAGTGGAAATTTTGACTCTTGATTTATTGGAAATTATTCATCCTGGCATTAACAGTATTGGATCTGCCAACATTCAGGGGATCTCCCCGATATGAAGTTTCAATTAGACCTCACATTGTTTGGTGTAGGAGTCCCATCCATTACAAAGGCCTAGTTTCCTTATTCTTAAATATATGCCTTTTCTCTTTCTATCAGCAAGGGAGAGTGATGCCAATGTACTTTCTCAAAGCAAGGGGGTTGTGCCTAGTGAGTGTCTAATTGCAAGTGTTTCAAGAAGAGACACATGTGAACAGAAGGATTTTTTCTAACACCCAACAGAATAGTCCACAACAACTGCGACAATCATTACACACAACAACTTAAGAAATATCTGTCAAGTGTCCTACATAATATTCCATAAGGACATGACAACAATTACACACGTAATAATATGAGAAAGGTCTATCCAATATCCTGCAGAATAGTCCACAAGAATGTGACAGCAATTACAACCATTACAACATATTCTCAACAAGATGAGCACTAAAATAACCAAAATAGTTCAACTATCTTAGTACATGTGAAATGCGAACATGAAGTACAAATATCTGCATAATAGTCTTGCAAACATTCATAAGTCAAGTGTGAAGAACATGTTAGCCTTTAAAGGCTTTTGTTATTAAGTAAAAGTTCTGAGACACATGTATACAATGAACATCACTAACTCTAATAGTGGAGCGTTGGAGCCACTCCTTGCTCCACAAAAGAACCAGTTATTCTCTCTATCGATTTACTCGTGGAGCCAAGGTGAAAAATCCCTTTTCTCATACAATGAGGGAGTATATATAACCAAGGGTGACTCTTTGACTACCCTCATGACTGTTTTACTTCCCATGACTTTTCACTTACATGACTCTTTACATTCATGTGTGTCCTTTGAACTTCCACTTTACAGTACATCTGTTTACAATGGATATAATATACAATGGTGATGTCGCGACATGACCACTCATGAAATGACATGATATGACATCGCTTACATGGACTTCTTAATGACATGGCATTGTCAGGCCATCGTTGATGCTGAGAGTTAAGGGACTTCATGAAAGAGCTCTCCTTCACTCCTCTGCAAGCCTTCGTGATAGTGAGTCTTCAATGATCTCAAGTCTTGGAAGTGGCCACAAACTAGTGTCCTTTCACTTTCTCTCGATCAATAATCTTGTAAGTTTAGCTACAAGAGTGTCTTTAATCATGATTTCTTCCTCCCTTTATTCCTTTATCATCTCACCATGACTTGATGGAGAACCTATTCCTACAATTCACTCATGATAGGATAACATCAATCCGAAAACCCCTAATCTAAGATGATGCATTCTCATCAATAAACTGAGCCTGGGACAAGTGATAGGCTGGGAAAGGAGGCTCAAGAAACATAGATCATCTAAGACATCCATGCAAAAAATTATCCTCTGTGTGACAGCTTCGTGACAATTTATGAAAAGTGCGACACCAAAGATACATTTTACAACGGCTGTGATGATAGTTGTGCAACGGTGTTCCAAACCTTTGAAATGAGTGTGAAATGTAATTACATATTTAGAACAACTCATTTACACAAAGGTAACCTATTGAAATCACTGGAACAAGATCATACATTCACTACATTAGCCAGCAAGCCAAAGGCAACACTTTTCCTAACTTGCAAAAGGGATCACAAAAGCAATAGAATGAACTTTAAATTTGAGATAGCCATCAACAAGACCAAGGAAGACTCCAAAATTTGGGTATAGGCCAAAATTTTGGTGGGGGTTGTAGTGGCCACAACACTTGGCTACACACTGGAAGGATTCCAACTTCTCTATCTCAGTGAACTACTTTTTTGCAAGGCCTTGGTTCTTCAGGGAGTATTGATTCATCGTACATATTGCTCTGATTTCCCCACTTACCCCATGAATAGAAAAAATCCTCATCATGCTGCCTCGGTTTAACTCGAAAAGGATTTAGCTTGCTCAAAAAGTTTCAAACAGGGTGAGGGTAATGAAGCTCGTGATTTTAAGATTTTCAGAGTACAATTTTTGATATGTGGTGTTGCTCCATTGTGAGCAGGCCTAGATAGTACCCCGATGGAGTCACTTCAGCAAACAAAAATATTGCTCCGCTTTCAGCGAGCCTGAATAGTACCCCGATGGAGTTGCTTGCTTCACCTCTCTGCATAGGAATTTTCATCTCTAGTGGTGCTCCACTGCGAGCAAGACTGGGCAATACTGTGACGAAGTCACTTCAGGAAACAAAAACATTTCTCCGCTGCCAACAAGCCTGAATAGTACACCGATTAAGTTGCTTGCTTCACCTCTTTGTGCAAGAAGCCTTTCTCTTCTTTCACGCTTATTTATTATTTTAAAAGAGGACTGTGCATTGACACTTATTTATTTTGGGTAGAAGAGGGATCCTGACTTATAGCAGGAGAGGTTGTTCCTTTAAAGAAGTATATAAGTTCCTCTGAGTTGGTTTTTCTCATTTAGATTTTCCCCTCCTGCCCTTTTACTAATTGGGTAAGCATGTAAAAACTAGAACAAAAGAACCGAGTATGGGTGTGAGGTTTCCTAGGTAAACACGAGTTCATGGTTAGGTCAAGACCATCCTTACAGACGGATCGTATTTTCCGTCAAAACTTCATCGGCCAAAAGATATAACCATTACAAGGAAGGCAGACCAAAGGCTAGCTAAATGTTGAAGTATCATAAGGCTCCTTAAGCTTCATACACACACATAATACCAGAATTCAATAAGAGGACAATACCTTATTCACAGGTCAAATAAAATATGAAACAAATCAACAAGAATGAAAACAAGGAAAATGACGAAAACGGACTGCGTACATAGTGTAGGGAACAACCCCAGATTTTATTGGAAAAAATGTTTGAGATCTTGGTCATTGACAGGGAGAGAGTCAGTCTTCCCGTCAAGTGATCGAAGACGATAGGTGTGTTGGCCAAGCTTCTTGTGCATAGTGAATGGTCCAATCCATAAGGATTGAAACTCAATGTGTTTGTCTTTGTCTTCGTGGGCTACCCCTTGTATAACTAGAATATATTGAATTGATACAAAAAGGTCTACTACTCCTAGATATAATATTTATTGTCAACGTCTGCATCGTTTCATCATTCTCTGTATAAGAATTTCAATCATCATTAGGAGGAATACTATTCTCACTATGGTAATTTTGAACATAGTTAGGAAATTCGTCACCATCATTGTTTGAAAAATATTCATTTCCATCTTCAGAAGCAGGAAAATTTTCACTACCATCATCTGTGCTTTTGAAATACTGACTTGGAGGATATTCTTCATCATCTTCATCTCCCCCTTCTTCAGTTCTACCATCATAGTCCTTATAATTAGGACTAAGTGGAAAATTCGACTCTCTATTTACTGGAAATTTTTCATCCTGCGCTTTCATTAGAGAAGTTTTGAGGTCTCAAATGGGCCTCCTAAGAAAAATATACAACCAAAATAAACTTTATAAGAACCAATAGGATTCAAGTTGATGATGTCAACCATGGGGCATGATTCACTATTTTTGAAGTTAAAAAGCAAAAAAATAAAATAATAATAATAATAATAAAACTACTTTTTCAACTTATCTCCCTAGATTTTACTCAAATTTTGAGCGGAAGTGCTCGTTGGATGCAAACTTTAATTCCTTATCCAAGGAGTACCCATGTTGCAGACTTTCAATGGACCCTGCCACATGAAAAATGAGAAATACATGAAAAAAAGTATTTTCAATCACATTTTTCATGTATTTATCATTTTTCGTGTAGCACGGTCCATCAAAAGTACGCAACATGGGTACTCTTTGGATGATGAATCAAATTTTGCATCCAACAAGTGTTGTTCCTTAAAATTTGAGTAAACCCATGGGGAAATAAGTAGAAAATACGAGTTGAAAAAACAGTTTTATTTTTTCCCTATAAAATTTGATGATGTAATCTAATCTTATTTTATTATTTCCACTATTATTTTATAATTTCCTTACGAGGCTCATTTTAGACCACAAAATTCCCCTAGTGGTCAGTGTTGCTCTCATATTCCTTAGGATTAGGACTAAGTGAAAATGTGACTCTCTAATTACTAGAAACTCTCCATCATGTTTTAGGCTCATATAATACTAATGTAGCCCCTTATTGTTATTAGTGTAGCCCCATTATTGTTATTATTGTGCCCATGTAGTCCCCATATTTTTATTATTGTGCCCCATAGGTGTAGCCCCACTATTTTTATTATTGTTCCCATGTGTTAGGTCCCTAGATTACTACTGTAGTCCCTTATTGTTGTTAGTGTAACCCCCTTATTGTTATTGTTGTACCCCTGTAACCCCCATATTGTCATTATTGTGCCCTTACATTATTATTGTTAGGTCGACTAGGATTATATTGTGACCACATGGACTCCTATATATAGAAAAAGGTTTTGTCATTTGTATCATCCAAGAATTGTTCATTTATGTAATGTAAAGGAGGTTTCCCCCTCGAAGTGGCTTATTTCCAAGGCGTTGATCTCTCTTTTCTTCTATTTTTGGAGCCGGTTTCATAACATTGTCATTATGTAATATTGAATAAACTAGTTTGAAGGAAAAGAGCGATGTTGGATCAAATGAACAAGTTCAAGCATTTTCTACCATGACTAGGAGAAAAGGAAGGTTTGGAAAGATTGATTCTCAGAAAAAGAAGAAGATCGATATGTCAAATATGCAATGTTTAGGAATGTAATGAATATGGGAACTATGAAAGGAATTGTCCCAAACTGTTGGTTTGAAGAATGGGATGGAAGCAGAAGCTAAGATGGATGGTTTGAAGAATGGCATGGAAGCTAAGATGGATGACATGGAAGAAAAAATAAAAGACAACATGGAAGACATGAAGAATGATATAAAAGCAGACATGGAAGGTTTGAAGAAAGGTTTGACAAAGTTGATACAAGAAATTATTCCTAATGGCGAAAAGATAGTAGAGGAAACTCATGATGATAACAAAATAAATGTTAATCGTGATTTCATAAACTCAAATGTTGGATGGAAGACCCACCATATTCCAAAGATCGATATGAGGGAGTTTGATGGCAATGATCCCGTAACATGGATACTATAGATGGAGCAATATTTTTATCTCAATAATGTGAAAAACACACAAAAGGTATGCATTGCAACTTTATATTTAGAACAAAATACATTTGTATGGTATCGATGGCTTTGCTCCTGTAAAAAAATTGTCACCTGGTCAATTTTTAAAGAGGAAATGATAGAACATTATGAGGATACAAAGAGCAACACCTTCTTTAGCCAATTGATAAGTCCCAGGAAAAGGGGTTAAGTGGTGGAGCACATTGAGGACTTCCAAAAATTGAATATAAGGGTAATTGATATTCCAGAGGAACACAATATTGATGTCTTAATAGGGACTTTAAATGATAACATCCAACATGAGGTTCACGTTTGGCAACCTGATTCATTGGAAAAGGCATTCAGGTTGGCAAGAAAAAATTGAATGCAAAATTATGGCGACAAAGAAGCCTACCACTCACATTTATAAAGATGGAAGTGTTGCTACTCCAAGATTTCCACAACCTACAAGGTTGACACCAGAACAATAGAAAGAAAAAAGAGAAAAAGGGCTTTGCTACAGTTGTGATAGAAAATACACTAAAGGTCATAAGTGTGTTGAGAAGAAATTATTTTACATAGATTGTGAAGAGGAGGAAGAAAATGAAGAAGAAACTTCAAAAGAAGAGGATATCCACCAAGAACCAACCCTGGAGAAAGAAGAAATGAGTATGACCATATCTTGTAATGCATTGGTAGGAATTACCACTCCTCAAACTCTGAAGATAGGACATATCAAGAAAAAAAAGGTAATAGTGTTTATGGATTCGGGTAATACCCATAATTTTATTCATTGTAAGGTAGCCAAGGAATTGAATTGCTTCCTATACCCAGCACCAGAATGTCAAGTGATGGTTGCAAATGGAGGAACTATAAATTTCTCTATAGAATGCCATAATATAAAGCTAACCATGGGCAAATATGCATTGAATAGTCCAATGCTTTCCATTCCAATGGGAGGTGTTGATGTTGTACTAGGAGTATAAAGGTTACAATATTTGGGGACGGTAGCTTTTAATTTTCAAGAACTTTTCTTGAAAAAAATTTCGAAGGGAAAGGAAGTTGAATTACGAAGTATCGTAGGGAAGCCGGGAAATATAATAAGCTCTAATGTCATGACAAAGCTTCTGAAGAAAGAAAAACGAGGCGAAATTGCACAATTATGCTCACTAGAAGTTCCAACATCAAAATCATCTATTTCTCCAGATCTCCAAAAAGTCTTGGACAATCATTCCAAGGTGTTTGAAACTTGCAAAGGACTCCCACCTATTCATGATCATGATCATTCTATTCATTTGATTCCAGAAAGTGTTCCGCCAAACATAAGGCCTTGCAGATATCCTTATGTCCAAAAGACCGAAATTGAAAGTATGATTGCAGAAATGTTAGAGGCTGGTATAATTCAACCTAGTCAAATTTCTTTCTCTGCTCCAGTAGTATTGGTGCACAAGAAGGATGGATCATGGCACATGTGTCTGTATTATAGGGAGCTCAATAAGCTCACTATTAAAGATAAATTTCTCATTCTTGTGATTGATGAATTATTAAATGAATTACACGGAGCACTTTATTTTACCAATTTGGATCTTCGTTCAGGATATCATCAAATTAGAATGAAGACTGAACATATTCTGAAAGAAGCATTTTGAACTCATGAGGGTCATTATGAATTTTTGGTCATGCCTTTTGGCCTTAACAATGCACCTTCTACATTTCAAGGGTTGATGAATTCCATTTTCAAACCCTTCCTTAGAAAATTTGTGTTAGTATTTTTTGATGATATACTAATCTACAGCAGGTCTTGGAAGGATCGTGTTCAACATGTTGACAAGGTTCTCAAACTATTGGAGGAGAAACCTCTATATGCAAAAACCTCCACATGTTTCTTTGGAGTACAAGAGGTGGAAAATTTGGGTCATAGTGTATCTCACGAGGGTGTTAAGGTAGACTTTAACAAAATTAAAACCATTAAGGAATGGAAAGTCCCCACAACCATAAAGAAGTTGTGAGGATTTCTCGTGTTAACAGGGTATTATCGCAAGTTTGTTAAGGATTATGGGAGAATAACAGCACCTCTAACAACGTTATTGAAGAAAGATGCATTTTCATTGACTCCTGAAGCAATTAAAGCCTTTGAACATCTTAAAGAGGCAATGTGCCTAACACTGGTCTTAGCTACGCCAGACTTCACAAAAACCTTTATTGTGGAATGTTATGCATCAGGAAATGGAATTGGTGTTGTTTTAATGCAAAAAGGAAGACCCATTATTTTTTAAATTCGTCCAATCAAAGGAAAGTATTTACAAAAAGCTATTTATGAGAAGGAAATATTGGCAATACTACATGCACTGAAGAAATGGCGACCTTACCTAATGAGAAGACACTTCAAGGTAAAAATTGATCATGATAATAGTCTTGAACACTTTTTGAAACAAAGATTATCTTCAGAAGAGCAGCAAAAATGGGTCACAAAGATGTTGGGTTATGACTTTGAAATCATCTACAAAAAAAGGGAAGCTAAATGTTGTTGCAGATGCACTCTCAAGAAAGGATGAAGAGGTGGAAGCATTGCTTTGTGTCATTTCTATTATCCAACCAAATTGGATAACCTAAGCAAAGGATGAATGGAAGAAGGATGAAGAAGTGTGGACACTCATTCAAAAGTTGCAGCAATATCCTAGTACATCTGATACTTTTAGTTGGAAAAATGATTCTTTATGGTACAAAGATCACTTATATCTTTGTAAGAATTCCCAACTAAAACAAAATATTCTTTTGGAATTGCACACTTTTCCTTTAGGAGGACACTTAGAATTTTTGAAAACTTACCACAAGGTGAAGAAAGAATTTTTTTTGGGATGGCCTTAAATCTGATATTCAAAAGTTTGTGGCGAAATGTTTGGTTTGCCAGCAAAATAAAGTTGAGACAATTAAGATCCCGAGTCTTCTACAACCTTTATCCATTCCAAGTCAACATTGGGAAGAAATTTCAATGGATTTTATCGCAGGTTTACCTAAGTCCAAAGGAAAGAATGTCATCATGGTGGTAGTTGATAGACTTACCAAGTATGCACACTTTGGTGCATTATCTCATCCATATAAAGCAAGTACAGTTGCTACTACATTATGGAAACAATTCAAAAGCTACATGGAAACCCAAATATTATTGTAAGTGACAAAGATCCCATTTTTATTGGAAATTTTTGGATGGAATTATTTTCTTGTTTGGGTACTCAACTAGCTCATATCTCATCTTATCATCCTCAATCCGATGGTCAAACTGAGATAGTGAACAAATGTTTGGAAGGATATCTTCGTTGTTTTGTATCTAATAAACAAACACAATGGGTCAAATGGTTACCTTTGGCTGAATGGTGGGATAACACATCCTTCCATACTATAGCAAAAATGACTCCATTTATGGCACTTTGTGGATATCATCCACCTTCCATCACATCATCTTTAAGAGAAAATTCTAAGGTTCAAGCAATGGAAGATCACATCAAGCATCAACAACAAGTTCTCCAAATATTAAAGGATAACCTAAACTTGGCACAAAATCGAATGAAACAACAGGCAGATCAACATCACAGCGAGATATTTTTATATAGGAGACTGGGTATTTTTACGGCTACAATCATATAAACAAATGTCCCTCAAGCAAGCTAACAAGGATAATAAATTATCGCTAAATTACTATGGTCCTTACAAGGTGTTGCAAAAGGTTGGTACTATGGCATACACATTGGAGCTTCCTGCTTCTTCGCGAGTGCATCCAGTTTTCTATGTTTCATGCTTACAAAAGGTTATAGGTGACAAACTTTCAGTTCAAACAATATTTCCAGAAATTGATGAAGAAGGAAAAATCATATTGGAACCTGAAGCAGTCACGGAAACAAGAACTCGACAGCTACGAAATCAATCAATTTCAGAGTATCTCATCAAATGGGAGAACTTACCCACTGAAGATTCTACATGGGAGGATGAGAATTTTATACAGAAGCATCCAGAGCTATTCAAACATTGAAGAAAACACTTTTTTGAAGGAGAGGGGCATTCCAGGTCCCTATATTACTAGTGTAGTCCCTTGTTGTTGTTAGTGCAGCCCCCTTATTGTTATTGTTGTACCCTTGTAACTCCCATATTGTTATTATTGTGCCCTTACATTATTATTGTTAGGACGACTAGGATTATATTGTGACCCCGTGGACTCCTATATATAGAAGGAGGTTTTGTCATTTGTATCATCCAAGAATTGTTCATTTATGTAATGTAGAGGTTGCCCCCTTGAAGTGGCTTATTTCTATGCATTGATCTCTCTTTTCTTCTATTTTTGGAGCTGGTTTCATAACACCAAGTGGTTCTCATATTGTTATATGGTAATCTGTTAGACTCCTATATATAGAAGGTAGGTTTTTTCATTTGTATCATCTAAGAATTGTTCATTTATGTAATGTAAAGGAGGTTTCCCCCTCGAAGTGGATAATTTCTAAGCCATTAATCTCTCTTTTCTTCTATTTTGTGAGCTGGTTTCATAACATTTGGTATCAGATCTTTGGTTTCTATGGTTTCACTGCTTCAAACAAGTCATCGTGGAATTCTCTATAAAAAAATTTCTATGAAGGGTTAGAATCTAAAAAAAACCCATTTGTGAAGAAATTCTGAGGAACTTTGTGTAAATTTTTAGATCTTGGTTAGCAATATTTTTAGAGATATGATCTATGGAAGTTAGGGCTTTTATAGGGTTTTGCAGGGTTTTTTTAGAAGATCAAATCTTGGGGATCCTAAATTACAAAGGTACATCAATTTCAATATATTTCTCCTACAAGAAAAGAAAAAAAGTGTTTATTTAAAAAAAAAGTCGCATCATTTTTTTTTAAATCAGTTTGAAGTGATTCCAAGAGCATATTGAAGCATAGATATCAATATTGAGTTCTATAATGCCTCCCAAAAATAATTACACGTGCATTAGTCCCTTAGAAAGCTCTATTATGACGCACGAAGAGGAAGAAGTGCAACAAATTTCGATCTCACAAAGAGCAACCAAAGATGACATAGATGGTTTAAAAGCAGACTAGGAGGCTAACATGGATGGTTTGAAGGATGAAATGAAAGCTAATATGGATGATGAAGCAGTGGAAGATCACATCAATCATCAACAACAAGTTCTCCAACTCTTAAAGGATAACCTAACTTTGGTGCAGAATTGAATGAAACAACAGGTAGATCAACATCAAAGCGAAAGAATTTTTGATGTAGGCGATCGGGTATTTTTATGGCTACAACCATACATACCAATGTCCCTCAAGCAAGCTATGAAGGATAATAAATTCTTGCCAAAGTACTATGGTCCTTACAAGGTGTTGCAAAAGATTGGTACTATGGAATACAAATTGGAGCTTCTTGCATCTTCGCAAGTGCACCTAGTTTTCCATGTTTCATGCTTAAAGAAGGTTATAGGTGACAAAATACCAGTTCAAAAGATATTTCCAGAACTTAAAGAGGAAGGAAAAATCATATTGGAATCTGAAGCAGTCATAGAAACAAGAACTCGACAACTACGAAATCAATCAATTTTATAGTATCTCAACAAGTGGAAGGACTTACTCACTAAAGATTCCACATGGGAGGATGAGAATTTTATACAGAAGCATCTAGAAATAATCAAGCGTTGAGGACAACACTTGTTTGAAGGAGAGGGGCATGTTAGGCCCCTATAATACTAGTGTATCCCCTTATTTTTATTAGTGTAGCCCCATTATTGGTATTGTTACGCCCATGTAGTCCCCATATTGTTATTATTGTGCCCCATAGGTGTAGCCCCACTATTGGTATTATTGTGCCCAGACGGTCCCCATATTGTTATTTGATAATCCCTTAGACTCCAATATATAGAAGGTAGGTTTTTTCATTTGTATCATCCAAGAATTGTTCATTTATGTAATGTAAAGGAGGTTTCCCCCTCGAAGTGGTTGATTTCTAAGTCGTTGATCTCTCTTTTCTTCTATTTTGTGAGCTGGTTTCATAACATCTTGCCCTTCATCACTGCTACTCTCATAGTCTTTAGGATTAGGATTAAGTGGAAAATATGACTCTCTATGTACTGGAAATGATTCATCCTTCCATTTATCATTGTTGCTCTCATAGTCCTCCAAATTAGGACTAAGTGTAAAATGTCACTCTCCATTTACTGGAAATTCTTCATCCTACCCTTCATCACTACTTCCCTCATATTCCTTAGGATTAGGACTAAGTGGAAATTATGAATCTCGATTTATTGGAAATTATTCATCTTGGTGTTGAAGGTGTTGGATCCACCAACATTCAAGGGATCTCCCTGATATGAAGTTCTAATTAGACCTCACATCGTTTGGTGTAGGAGTCCCATCCAGAATAAAGGCTTGTTTGCCTTATTCTCAAAGATATGTACTGCAGAATAGTCCACAAGGACGTGACAATAATTACACACGCAATAATATGAGAAAGGTCTGTCCAATATCCTGCAGAATAGTCCACAAGGATGTGACAACAGTTACAACCATTACAACATGTTCTCAACAAGATAAACACTAAAATAACTGAAATAGTTCAACTATATTAGTACATGTGAAAAGAAAACATAAAGTACAAATATCCGCAGAATAGTCTTAAAAAAATTCATAAGTCATGTGTGAAGAACATGGTGGCCTTAAAAGGCTTCTCTTATTAAGTAAAAGTTTTGACACACATGTATACAATGAACATCACTAGCTCCAATAGTGGAGCGTTGGAGCCACTCTTTGCTCCAGAAAAGAACCATATATTCTCTCTATTGATTTACTGGTGGAGCAAAGGTGAAAGATCCATTTGCTCATACAATGAGGGAGTATATATAACCAAGGGTGAATCTTTGACTACCCTCATGATTTTTTAACTTCCCGTGACTTTTCCACTTACATGACTCTTTACATTCACGTGTGTCCTTTGAACTTCCACTTTATCATTTTTTTTACAATGGATATAATATACAATGATGATGTGGAGAGATGACCACTCATGACATGACATGACATGACATTGCTAAAATGGACTACCTGATGACATGGCATTTTCCATCGTTTTCGGTGAGATTTAAGTGTCTTCATGAAAGAGCTCTCCTTCACTCCTCTGCAAGCCTTGGTGATAGCGAGTCTTCAATGATCTCAAGTCTTGAAAGTGGTCGCAAACTAGTGTCCTTTCGCTTTCTCTCGATTAACCGTCTTGTAAGTTCAGATGTAAGTGTGTCTTTAAGCATGCTTTATTCCTTCCTTTATTCCTTTATCATCTCACCATGACTTGATGGAGAACATGTTCCTGAAATTCACTCATGACAGAACGACATCAATCCGAAAACCCCTAGTCTAGGATGATGCATTCTCATCCATAAATTGAGCCCGAGACAGGTGATATGCTGGGTAAGGAGGCCCAGTGACTGCGTAGCTGCATAGTTCAGACGGGCAAGGGGAAGCCCTGAGCCTTGAGACTATGCAATGCACAGTTCAAGTTGGTTTGAGGGACATGACTGTGCAGTTTCTAGAGTCAGAGAGGACAAGCAGTCAGGATGAGATCTGGAAAAGCCAACTGCGCATTTCTAGATTTCAAGGAGGCCACAATGACTGCACTGTACATAATTCTAAGGCTCAAGGGATGAGCTTTTGTCTTGAAGTTTCAAAGTGCACAGTTCAAGCCGGGTTGGAGGCCTAAACTGCGCAATTCTAGGGGTCAAGGTCGAGTGTCGGTCACCAAAACTGCACAATGAGGAAGTTTTTGTGAATCTAGCACTGTGCACTGCACAGTGCCAAGAAACAGGGTCACATCCAAAGGACTAATACCATGCATTGTGCAGCTCAGGGGAGGCCCAAAGAGGCTAAGTCACTTGGTCGAGAAGTTTTCCAGAAAATCACTAATTGTGGAACAGGTGATATTGATGTGATCTTTGATAGATTTTGATTTACATTTCACACTCAGCATACTTGACAACTGAAACAACATAGATAATCTCAAACATACATGCAAATAATTATCCTCCGTGTGACAGCTTTGTGATGATTTATGACAAGTGTGACACCAAAGATACATTTTACAATGATTGTGACGAAACTTATGTGACGATGTTCAGGAACTTTGAACTAAGTGTAACATGTACTTACATAGTTAGAACAACTAATTTACACAAAGGTGACTTTGGAATCAATGGACTAAGCTCATACATTCACTACAGTAGCCAACATGTCAAAGGCAACACTTTTCCTAACTTGCGAAATGGATCAAAAAAGAAATAGAATGAACTTCAAATTTTTCGACAACCATCAACAAGACCAAGGAAGACTCTGAAATTTGGGTATAGGCCAAAATTTTGGAGGGGGTTTTATCAGCTACAAGACTTGGCGACACACTGGTAGGATTCCAACTTCTCTCTCGGTGAACTACTTTTGTGCAGGGCCTTGGTTCTTCAGGGAATATTGATTCATCGTGCAGATTGCTTTGATTTCCCCACTTACCCCGTGAATAGGCCAAGTCCTCTTCATGCCGCCTCAGTTTAAATCGACAAGGATTTAGCTTGCTCACAAATTTTCAAACAGGGGGAGGGTAATGAAGCTCACGAGTTTAAGATTTTCAGAGTATTATTTTTCATCTCTGGTGCTGCTCTGATGCAAGCAGGCTTGGACAGTACCTCGACGAAGTCACTTCAGGAAACAAAAACATTGCTCTACCTTCCAGTAAGCCTAAATAGTATCTCAGCGAAGTTTCTTGCTTCACCTCTCTGCGCAGGAAGCCTTTCTCTTATTTCGCGCTTATTTATTATTTTAAAATAGGGTTGTGCATTGGAACTTATTTATTTTGGGCAGAAGAGGGATCCCGACTTATTGAATAGGAGAGGTTTTTCCTTTAGAGAAGTATATAAGTTCCTCTGATTTGGTTTTTCTCGTTTAGATTTTCCCCTCGTCCCCTTTTACTGATTGGATAAGCATGCAAACACCCAAAAAAAAGAATAGAGTATGGGCGCCAGGTTCCTAGCTAGACACGAGTTCATGGTTAGGCCAAGACCATCCTTACGGATGGATCACATTTTCCGCAAGAACTTCATCGACCAAAATATCTAACCAATACAAGAAAGGTAGACCAAACGCTAACCAAATGTTGAAGTGTCACAAGGCTCCTTAAACTTCGACCACACAAAATCCCAGAAACCATTACGAGGACATTACTTTATTCACAAGACAAATAAAACATGAAACAAAGAAACAAAAATGAAAACAAGGAAAATGGTGAAAACAAACTTTGCGCATAGTGTAGGGCACAACCCCAGATATATTGGAAACAATGTTTGGGATATTGGCCATTGACAGGGAGTGAGTCTATCTTCCCTTCAAGTGATCGAAGATGATAAGTGCGTTGGCAAAGCTTCTCATGCACAGTGAATGGTCCAATCCACAAGGATTGAAATTTAGTGTGTTGGTCTTCGTCTCCATGGGCTACCCCTTGTATAACTAGAACATCTTGGATCGATACGAAAAGGTCTACTCCTACTCCTAGATACAATATTTGTTGGCAATGGCTCCATCATTTCATCATTCTCTATATAAGCATTTTAATCATCATTATGAGGAATATTATCCTCACTATTTTGAACATAGTTAGGAAATTCATCATCATCATTGTTTGAAAAATATTCATTACCATCTTCAGTTGCAGGGAAATTTTCACTACCATCATCTATTATTTTGAAATACTGACTTGGAGGATATTCTTCATCATCTTCATCTTCCCTTCATCAGTGTTACCCTCATAGTCCTTAGAATTAGGATTGTGTGGAAATATTGACTCTCTATTTACTGGAATTTTTTCATCCTATGCTTTCAGTGTTGCTCTCATAGTCCTTAGGATTAGGACTAAGTGAAAAATGTGACTCTCTATTTGCCAGGAAATTCTCCATCCTTCCCTTCATCACTGCTGCTTTCATAGTCCTTAGAATTATGACTAAGTGGAAAATGTGACTCTCTATTTACTGAAAATTATTCACCATGTCATTCGTCATTGTCACTCTCATAGTCCACAAGATTAGGACGAAGTGGAAAATGTGACTCTCTATTTACTGGAAATTCTTCATCCTACCCTTCATCAATACTACTCTCATAGTCCTTAGGATTAGGACTAAGTGGAAATTATGACTCGATTTATTGGAAATTCTTCATCCTAGTGTTGACAATGTTGGATTCACCAACATTCAAGGGATTTCCCTGATACGAAATTCCAAGTATACCTCACACTGTTTGGTGTAGGAGTCCCATCTAGAACAAAGGCTTGATTGCCTCATTCTTAAAGATATGCCTTGGATCTTACTGTCAACAAGGGAGAGGGATGCCAATGTACTTTCTCAAATCAAGGGGGGTGTGCCTAGTGAGTGCCTGATTGCAAGTGTGTCAAGGTTATTCCATTGCAAAAAGGGGGAGAGAGAGAGAGAGGTAATAGTACCACTCAAGGAAGAGACACATGTGAACTAAAGGAGTATGTCTAACAACCAGCATAATAGTCCACAACGGATGTGATGGTCATTACACAACAACTTAAGAAATGTAGAAATTTATAGTTTCCCACCCCAGTTTTCAGTTTTCGCCTTATTACTCCAAAATATTTAAATGCCCTTTCCCATATCCATACATTTAACAAACTGGAAAATAAATTTTGCTGAAAACACAAATTCTGGAAATTTTTCAGAATGCTGGAAAATGCAGAATTAAAAATCAGCAAGCATAAAAACAGTCATTCACACATTTGACACAGATATTTTTGGTCAACTTGACCCTGGAAAAACCCCCTACAACTTTTGGGGAAAACCAGTTTGAAAGCTCCTTCTTATTTCTGGAAAATGCTTTTTACAGTGAGAAATATTCAGCAAAAAAATCAGCAAACAGACTTTTACAACTTATCTCTTTTTCCGTGCTTAACCACCGCCTCGGAAAGTGTGCAAACAGCTAAACAGGAACAGCAATAAATGTTGTACAGATTTCCTCGATTTTTGTGCCAAATATCAGCCTTAAATGCTGCTGTACGGCCTGCCTGGAAATGCGTGCAAGCTGCCACAAAATCTATTGTACGATTTCTACCTCGAAATGCGTGCCAAAGGTACAGCCACTTGCTGTACGGCCTCCCTCAAATCTTCTCCTCGAAATCTATGAAAATCTGTTGTACGGCCCTGCTGTACGGCCCTCCTTCCTCAAAAATCGTGCCAAAAATCTGCCTTGCTGTGTGCTAAATCTGTTGTACTGTCTTGCTGAAATGCTGCCTTGGAATGTGTGCCAAGCTGCTCCTCCTTCTCCTCATTGCCCAAAAATCTCCCTTGCTCTCTTGCTCTCCTTCTCTCAATCTGCTCATGAAAGAATGAATGACCTTTTACTCCTTTTCCTCCTTTAACCTAACCCTAAGTGACTTTTGGGGAATCCCTAAATCCAATGGTTGAGATAGATTGAGATCTAGGGCTGAGCTTAAATGCTCATTTAAATCTCACTTTCTATTTTTTAATTCACCCCACTTTAATAGAGACCCACTTAGTCATTTATTTCCAAAGTCACTTTTTCCTTTCTAATTTTACATTGACTTTATTAAAAGTCACTTTAAAATTAGACTTTAGTAACTTTATGACTTAAGTCACTTTTAAATTAGATTTGACTTTATAAAAATTATAAAGTCACTTTAGGAGAAAAATTAAAATTCTTTTGGACACTTTTCCCTAGGCCAAAGATCAAAGCCTTAGGGAACCACCTGTCCTCCGGTACCAAATTTCAACACTCCCTCTTACCTCTCTCAATCTGCGCATGAAAGAATGAATGATCTTTTCCTCCTTTCCCTCCTTTAACCTAACCCTAAGTGACTTTTGGGGAATTCCTAAATCTAATGGCTGAGATAGATTGAGATCTAGGGCTGAGATTAAATGCTCATTTAAATCTCACTTTCTATTTTTTAATTCACCCCACTTTAATAAAGACCCACTTAGTCATTTATTTCCAAAGTCATTTTTCCTTTCTAATTTTACATTGACTTTATTAAAGTCACTTTAAAATTAGACTTTAGTAACTTTATCACATAAAGTCACTTTTAAATTAGATTTGACTTTATAAAATTATAAAGTCACTTTAGGAGAAAAATTAAATTCTTTTGGACACTTTTCACTAGGCCAAAGATCAAAGCCTTAGGGAATCACCTGTCCTCTGGTAACCAAATTTCAACACTCCCTCTTACCGAGGAAGGTGTTCCTCACCACACCCATCTTGTCCCTGAAGTAGACATGCTTGCCCCGTGGTAAGGCTTTGGTAAGAATATCTGCAACCTGCTCATCAGTGGGAATATACTCAAGCTTCACAGCTCCTTTCTGAACATAGTCTCTAATGAAATGATATTTGATCTCGATATGCTTTGACCTGTCATGAAATACTGGATTCTCCGTGAGTTTAATGCAACTCTGATTATCACAGTAAATCACTGAAGGTCTCAACGGCTGACCAAATAAGCGAAACAACATCTTGCGAAGCCAGATGGCCTCACAACTAGCTAGACTGGCTGCCATATACTCTGCTTCCGCTGAACTCAATGCTACTGACTGCTGCTTTCGGCTGAACCATGACACCACTGTCGAACCCAACCCAAAACAACACCCTGAAGTGCTCTTCCTATTAGAAGCACAACCTGCCCAATCAGAATCAGTGTAACCTGCCAATCTCACTCCATCCCCCTGCCTGTAGTCCAGACCATAATCCACTGTCCCCTACAAGTACCGCAAAATGTGTTTTGCAGCCACCCAGTGAACCTTCCTAGGCTCACACATAAACTTACTCATCGTGTTGACTGCAAAACAAATATTTAGCCTAGTGTTGACCAAATACATCAAGGAACCAATCAAATGTACAATGTGGGATCCACCAACTCGAAATCCGAAGCATGAAGCTTCTTCCAATTGGTAATCATCGGTGTCGACATGGGTTTACAATCCTCCACGTGGAATCTGCCAAGGATATCCACAATATACTTCCCCTGCCCCAGGAAGAAATGCCCCTCCTCCTGCCACACCTCCAAACCCAAAAAGTAATGCATCAAGCCAATGTCCTTCATCTCAAACTCCGATGCAAGATCTCTCTTGCAGTGCTCTATGAGTCTCTCTGCACTCGTAATGACCAAGTCATCCACATACAACACTAGAATGAGAGGCTCCTCACCTATCACAATAAAGTAAAGGTTCGGATCTGCATCACTCTTTGTGAAACCCATCTCCTGCAAGTATGTATCTATCCTGGAGTACCAAGCTCTGGGAGCTTGCTTCAGGCCATAAAGGGCCTTCTTCAGTCCGCACACATGGGACTCCTTCCCATGCACCTCAAAGCCCTGTGGCTGCTCAATGTACACCTCCTCCTGTATGAAGCCATTGAGAAATGCGGTCTTCACATCCATCTGGTGGATCTTCCAACCCATCTCTGCTGCTAT